>OV839567.1:17582537-18872537 GCA_929447395.1 Epistrophe grossulariae | reverse complement strand
TGCTAATGGAGCAAGACGAGCTTGAGAACAATATTATGATAGCCCACAACGAATAGTGATTTTGATAGATTCAACGGCATCATGCCAGAGCTCAAATAAATTTTGCAACAACTCTTCGCGCATTGATGTATAATCAAATACATCTCCCAACTCTCTTAATTTTAAAATACTAGTGAATAAGTAATATTTTTGCTATGTAATATTTACTAATAATAATAAATAAATATGTGTTACTTACCTTTAAGTGTTATCATTATTTATTCGTCTTCTGAAACGTATTCACGCATGTTGGTATTCTGTTTTTGAATGAAAGGGCTCACAATTAACACCAAACATTTTTAAATTTCTATAAAATATCTGGAATCGAGAATAGTCTTCCAATAACTCTTTATAATATAATAAATTATAACCTTTTGTTTACATTTTTTGAATGTAGGGAATTACACACCTAAAATTCTCTGTGTATTTTCTGTTTTTTTTTTCGGTTACGAAGATAATCAGTATTATTGTGAGTTTCACCCGAACAACATTCCACTCGGAAAATTTGACATTTCACTTTTTGCCTATCCGAAATTTTATTTTTCAAAAATTCTTATTGTGAACATTCATTTCGGTCGTCGGAATGTAATGCTTTTGACAGCTTATTTCTTGTAGGCGAACGAAATTTCGTTCGGGTGAAACTCACAATAGCTTTTAAAATTCCGGGCAAACAAAAAAAAAAACATTTTGAAGGTGAAATATTTTCTGGTGAAATTTACAATATGTTTAATTTTTACAGTAATAAATCTTCATCATCAATTGAACTTGTCATATTTACATCAAACGCGTCCTCATCAATTGACATCTTCGAAATAAAATAAAATAAAATAAAATAAAAAATGGAAAACAATTTTTGCAATTTTATTCGACAGTAACGATACGCTTCGTGTGCAGAAGACTAGGCGTAGGGCAATCGTTGCTGCATGACGAACCTTGTACGCGTCGTCTAAGACCAGACAAATCGTGTGCAGAAGGCCTATGACTTTGGTTTAAAATTTTTGTTTGTTTTTTTTTTTTTTTTTTTTAAATAGCTTAAGATTTGTTTCTTGAGTATTTGAAAAATACTGAAATCTTTTGATTTTATGATATCGAGACTCTTCCTTTTTTGATATGGTTAAATACTTAGCAAGACATTGTGTGAATTACCGAATATATTCACATTTTGCAGTTAGCTTTCATTGCACTAAATTTTGCAATTTCTCATTCTTTGTTATCAGAACACAAGGTTTGTCTCGTCAATTGTTTGTCGTACTTTTGGAATAACAATGTACATATGTAAGTGTGTTCTAAGCTTACTAAAACAAAATCATTTCTTCATCTGTTGCTGAACATAAATTTGTGTATGCATATCTTAGTTTATTATATACCACGGATCCTTTCAAGATGTATCTTTTGACTTTATTCTGGCCAAGCTATAGTTAATGCTTGGTTTACACGGCTGATAAATTTCCACGTTATTTGGTTAAATTTCTCATGAGTTTTTCAAGGTTTATTTAAGTTCATTTAAAACTATAATTTAATTAGCCGGAATTAAAATTCGTTTCAAGGCCATATATATATTTTTTTAAAGCCATTTTTTGCAAAGGTTATTTTAAGCAATTTATTCTAAAATGGTAAATGGAAATATCGAAATCAAACAGTGCGAGACTAAGAACACTTCCTTGTGGAACACCAGCATTCACTTTATAAAAATACTCTTTTTCATAGCCAATTCCGAAGCTGGGATTTCATAATTTTATGTACTGTAAAACCCACTTAAGAGAAACGGCAAAATGGCACAGTCTTTCTTTCACTTAAGCAGGTTTTTCACTTAAACTAACCCCACTTAAGTGAAAAAAAAATTTTACAAACGGTTGTGACATATCAGAAATTCTCATTTTCGTGGTGAAAAAAAATAAAAAAGAATTGAAAGCGTTCAACATTTTTTTTTTGTCACTTAAAAGATTTTTTTCAGTGAAAAATATAAAATTTAACTGAACAAATGTTTCACGTATCCGGGTTTTTCACTTCACCAAGTTTTGTTTAAGAGGAGTTTTTAAAACGTAATTTTTCGACAAGTAATTGGGGATAAAAAAAGTGTTTCAGATAAGCGGGTTTTACTGTCTATGTTTCTATTGTAATTTTTTATTTCAAGCCATTACTTCACATTTTTTTCAAAAGGCGCCGAGAAAGTAGCTTAAATATTTCCATATTGGCTCTAGGTTATTTTAAATTTCGTAGGTTTATAAACCTAAACAATTTACCTAGTGTTCATTCCTTAAACTGAATTGCTGATCAGGAATAACTTTGTCTTTTATATATTTGTATATATATATTTCTCTTGGAAATTATCAGCTGTTGATTTTCTCAGTTTTGGAATCATGGTTACTGCACAAAATTTGAATTATCTTGGAATGTGTCAAAGCAGCATTCAGGAGGTGCTGATGTTTAAGAATAAAAAGAAAAAAAAATAAATACATTTCTAACTACATTTTCCATTCTGTATACTAACAAAAGAAAAATGTCTAAAAAAATAAATAAAAAAAGCGAAGTTGCAAAATTTCATTTAATTATTTTTTGTTGTTATTTAAACTATTTTATTTTGCATTTATTTTAATATTTAAAAAAAAAAACATATTTTCATATACAAATAATCTTTTTTATATATATTTATGACAAACATTATATAACTAAATATTTTTGAATGTTTAAATGTTCGGGCAATAAAAACCACTCGCACTTAATTCAATTTTAATAGTCTCTAATTTTTGTTTGCATTATTAAAATTATTTTTCTTTTCTAACAATTTTTGACTTTTTGTAAAAGAAAGAAAAATCGTTTTTAGTTTTTTTTTTAATTTCAACTGCAACTTGTATATTTTATTATTTTCTCCTCACCTTAATTAAAAAAAAAAATTGGCACAATATGCACTTTTTAATTAAAGCAAACCAAAAAAAAAGTAAATATATTATATAGAACAATTTATTTTTGATGAAAAATTTAAATTTTTTCAAACTGTTCAATGTATTTCAATATTTTTTTTCAAAAAAATTAATTAATAATACATATTAAAAAATAATAATAATAATTATATACTCCGAATTTTTGAAAATGCACTATTTTTGTGGTATTTTGTAAAGAGAGCACATAACTATAATTATATACATGGATTTATTTTAGATTTTTCTTTAAATTTAATTTTGTTTTTATTATTTAATTTATTTATTTACTGCACACAATTATTATATAATTAAATATATATCTAATCCTTATATTTTTTTTTTGATTTTTGAAGCACTTAAAACAATTTTTGTGAAGCTGTGCGATTTGCCCGATATAACAAAAAAAACCCATCCAGATATACATTAAATTTATATATATATTTTTTTTTATATATTTTTAATTAGTTTTTGAAAAAATATTGCATACTTTTTTTGAATCTATATTTATTTGTATTTAATCAACCACTTTTAATACTCAACACTTACCTATATTGCATGTTTATCAATTTTTTTTGGTGGCATAATTCTTAGTTTAAGAATTATATATATATAAATATATTTTTTACAAAGAAAACGATATTTTGACTTCGTTAAATCAACAAAAAGTGAACGAAAAAACAGAAAATGTTACATATTTTTTAAAAAATCTCTACACAGTTTTTTTTTGAGAATTGTTTTTGAAACAACGCTTTAAGGATGCGTTTTGATTGTGTTTTTTTGTTGTTTTCTTAATTTCATGTTTATCAAAGATTATAAATTTTTGTAGATGTCTTTTCAATTTATTTTTTTTTTAATGTTGATTAATTCAACAAAAAAAGTTTTTGCTCGTTTTGAGTTGTTTTTTTTTTTTTTTTTATTTTTTTTTACATTTTTAAAGTTTTATTTTTAATGGAACTATGGAATGTAGTTTTCATTTTTGTATGCACAATTCATTAAGTTTGTTTGATATTTTTGTTTTATTTAAAAATAAAAAAAAACATTATTTTATTGTTTATAATTTTAAGCCACAGCTCGTATGTTTCGCACACCTTAAAGTCTATGTTTATTTTATATGTGAAAAAAAAACAGCTAAAGTACTTTTTTTAATTAAAGCAAAATTTTATAAAATTTGCACATCTGAGTGTTTTATAGCACTTTTACTTGAGCACTAAGCACATTAGAGTGAGGAGATATTATAAGCTATAAAAATATTAGTATTTTTTTTTCTAAAATACTAAATAAAGGAATTTCTTTTTATTTAACAAAAAAAAAATTTTAATCATTTAAACGAGTGTGCTTGTGCAGGGTTGAACTACGATACATTTTAATTTATTATTTTGTGATTTATTAATTAAAAAAAAAGTTCGTTTGAACACTTTTGAACTGCAGTCAGGATAAGAATACGCTAAGGCTCTGAATAAGAGTACGCATATTTTTTGTTAAATTTTCATAGTTTTAAAAATTTAAATCACTGAATTCTTATTCAAATTATATTTTTCAATCAAGAAACAAATACAGACAACAGAAAATCGTCACAATTCTTAGTTTAAAAAAAAAAACTAAAAAATCGATTAAACTTGTCTCCTGAAGGTTCATATCAGATCAGTGGGAAATTGTATCCACAGAAAAACTATTCACTTTTACGATTTTACGTATCGATGGTTAAAGTTAAGGACCTCGTAAGTCGAAATATTCAACAATAATATTATTAATGGAAAAAAAATCAGACCCATCGTTTGTCAATTTCAGTGTAACAATGTTGTTTTGAACGTTTAACTAAAAAAAGGAAGAGTTCAAAACCTCTTATTATAGGTCGATACAAAAATTGGCACAGATTTTGTTGATTTCTGAAAAAAAAACATTCAAAAACGACTTGAGAGGTTCTGCACTTTTACCGACCGTCGATATGTAGAAAAAGCCAACTTTTTTGCATTTACAAATTTCTATCAATTTCCTTAACGATTGGGAACTGTGCATTCTTTACCCTCTTGGCACTTTTATACCAAAAGAAATTTATACAAAATATTTTCCTTATAAAAGTGAACCCCAGAAAGTATGCTGTATTTTTTTTACAAATTGTAAAGACTTTATAGGCAACCGACCAGTAAAATGTTATCTATAAGCTTTTTATAGATAATTTACTAAAGTATCATATATTTTTGGCTCCGGCAATATCGACAGAAATTTTATTTCCCTCAGAATATTTTATTCCCTCGAACATTTTTTTGCTATCGTAAATCTCCTCCCGAATAAATTTCCCTCGAACAAAATTGCAATTGCAGCCAAATAACCCTGGAAAATTTGTTCCCGATACAAATAAATTCCGAGGGAAACTTTCAAGCGTTATTCGGACGTCCCGATTTTCAAAGGAGGGAAACGTTCCAAGGAATTATGTTTTTCCCCTCCAACAAAATTCCAATTGCAATTGCAGACAAATTCCCCTGGAAAATTTGTTTCCGATACAAATAAATTCCGAGGGAAACTTTCCAGCTACATTCGAACGTCCTGATGTTCAAAGGAGGGAAACAAGGAATTACTTTATTCGCGAATAAATTTCCCTCGAACAAAATTTCAATTGTAATGATATCAAAATTCCACTGGAAAATTTATTTTCTATCCCAAATAATTCAGAGGAAAAGTTTCGAGAGTCATTAGCACGTCCCAATGTTCGAAGGAGAGAAATATTCCCAGAAAATATATTCTTCACGATAATCCCCATTGTGTTCAACCCTCACAGCATGTATCTTTAAGTGTGAATTTAATCTTATTAAGAAATTGTTATAACTTTATTTAAATTGAAAGAAAAAATAATTTTTATTTTCAGTAAAATCGAAATGAAGCAGAAATGATAAGACATAAAATAAATCATTCATAAAACTTTTTTTTTTAATTAAATAAACATTTTTATTAAATTAATATTTTGCTAGAAAATCTGAGACATATTTCTCTATGCTAGGCTACTTATTTTCAAGAGTTTTAAATTTTAAGTGGCGCCAAACGCTTTAAAGTCACTAATGCATTTGCTTCAAAAATTGAAAATACCTGCCAATCTGTCTTAAAGTCAGGTAGCTTATATTTTTTTTTTTGTAATTTTTAAAATATCCAACTATAAACACTAATTTTTATCAGCACTGAGGTCTAACAGTAGACATGATCTTTAATAAGAAAACAGCACAGAAATCGTATAAGCACGCTATCGTATAATAATATATATTTTTTTTTATTAAAATTTAATTTATATAAATTTTAATTATAATTTCTTCACCAGCACACAATTGCACAAAATTTTATACTCAAATTTTATAAATATACAATCACTATATCAATAGAGCACCATCTATATCTCAATAAATTATTATTTTTGAGTAAAATTTTAAAATCACTAAAAATAAAAGAGCACCTTGTGAATATTATTATATATAGTCGTATCTAATTTATATAATTTTACTATAAACCAATATTATTTATATAGAAATTATACTCTATATATCCCCTTTCTTCCCACCACCCCTATTATGTTGTGATAGACCCTTACACATAATAATATACTCTGTGTAAATACATTTTTAGTTGCACCATTTTCATTACAGTTAGATGCAAAAAAAAAAAACATAATTACATTCCCCCAGGAAATAATAACATAAGAGTTATAACCAAAAGAAATTCTTATATAGTACCTAAATAAGAAAAATTCTATCTGCATTCATATTTATGTGCATTTTATTTGTTGCTTAATTTTTTGTACTCGTCATCATGTTGTAAACTTGAGAATTTTCTATTCTTCATTTACAACCATCATCTTAACTACCACACATCATCTCCTGCACCACCACATCACAGTTCATATTATAAATATAAAATAAAGTCATATTTTTTCCATCTTTCCAACTCTCAAGTGTGTAACTTGCACAATTTTGTTATTTAAATTACAAGGATCAAGCACACCCATGAACTCTTCCCCTCCCCACTACCCCATCCCAACTTCTCATCCTTTATATTTACGTAGCAATCTCATATAAAGGTGTCCTTTTTTGCACATATCTATGTATATGTATCTACACATGATGTATATCTATTTATTGCGCACTTATTACTTGCACAAGTATTGTATAGAGTCCTGTCTAGAGAATGTGTATAGAATCAACAACAACAAAAAATAATGAAAACCAAAAAAGGAGGATGAAAGTATTGTGTGCATGAAGATAATGATGTCGGGGAGAGAGTCACTATTATATAAAAAAAAAAAAAAAACAAATGAAGAACCTTAACGATGTGTGTACCGCATCGCAATTAAGTCCTTTTTCAAGAGAACTGTCTTCGCATACAACCTCAAAGTGCAATCATAGAAAAGAGGCTGCAAATTTTACACAAAGGATTCTATTTTTTTTTCGTTTTTTCTTTTTTTTTCCTGCCTGGTTTGTGTTTAGGATGTTGTGCGAACCATATAAATATACAGTCTGTATCACAAAAACGTAAACCTTATTATTTTTACAAAAAATGTTTACTGATAGCTACTTTTGTAAATGAAAGTGTTGGCTTACTTATGAGGAGTCCTACGCTGATAACTTTTAACCTTGATTTACACATCTGATTTCTTTGAGGAATCTTAATTTATGAGATAAAAATTAATTATTTTTTTATATACATACATATAAAATTTTATAAACATTTTTAAGAAAAAAATTGAATGCGTAAATTTTAGTATTTATTAATGTAGATTAAAAAAAATTAATTTTGATAAAATTCATCTATCCAGTTTTGAAATATCGAATTTTCAAAAAAACATTAACATTTTTTTTAATCCAAATTTTTATTTGCAATAAACTTATTGAAAGCTCTTATATACAAAAAAATAATTTAAATTAGTTAAATGAATATTGAGATAGTTGAAAATCAAAAGAAAGTTATTGTTCAAAATGACTTAGTGTAAAATTTATTCTGTAAAATGGTAGATCATACCAATATTAATACACACTAATCTAATCTAAATCGAAGAAATCGTTTTCGAAAAAATAAGATTTTCTTAAACAATAATGTATGTACGTAAAGTACCGTTAAATTTGATTATAAGAATACATTTTGTTAAAAGCCCAATTGGTGTAAATTTTAATAGAAAACAACAAAGTCGTTTTCGAAATATTGAGCTTTAATTTTTTTTTAAATCCAAAAAATATTTTTTTGAAAATGTTGATATGCAATACAATTAAGACTTTTTAAAATTGTATTCATACCAAAAATTTAGCAAAATCAGTTGATTCGTTTTTCAATAAGAAATCTATCAACATATCTTTACCTTTTTTCGAGAAAAGCTTAAAACAACAAAAAACATAAATGTTAAAAAACAGCCAAGTTCTTTTATATAAAAATCTTTATATTTAACAACTCAGCCGTGAAAAGTAGTGAGATCTAAAAGTATGCCAAGTTCTAACTTTATGAAGGTTTAATATCAAATATTTTAAGAAGAGTAATATTGAAACATCACCAAGTTATGAGAGAAATTTATTATTTAATGGTTACTGACTAAAATTTGGGGGTTCACATTGTCAAGTTTTCAAAACGTTTTGAATTGTGAGTAATTAAAAGAAAACTTGCGAAGTAATCCCCAAATTTTAGTCAGTAATCATGCAATTCTGAGAAAGTAGGCGGATACCACGCCCCCTGAATGAAAAACCTCAAATATAAAATTTTTTTCTTTGTATGCATTTCAAGCCCTATATCGTTCTACCAAATTTCATCATTTTAAAACAATCGGAAGTACTCCATTTAATTGATTGCAATTCTGAAAAAAGAAGGCGTATACCACGTCCCCTGAATGGAAAACCTCCTTCGTATGCACCACCAGGCCTACCGCTGCGCGAAATATCAAGTTTCTGCGGTGCCGGGAAGTGCTCCATAATTTTGATGATCTGTCAGTGAGTCAGTTACGGTTTTCGCGATTTTTGACGTCTTATATCTCGGGAACCACTTACGCTGAAGAGTTGAAATTTGGTGTGGTGCTTGTGCTTGGCTAGCCTACCAAATGTTCCGAATTTGAAGTTCCTGACTTTATTGGTACTGAAGATAGAGGGGGGGTCGAAAATCGCCTGAGTTTGTTCCTGTAAAAAGGGGTGTAGTGCCAGAACTTGGCTGGGCACTACCGTGCCCTTTGATCAAAAAAAATGGTTCTATGGGAAGTGCAATTAAAACATTAACTGCATTGTCCAAAAAATTTGAAAAAGTACAAAATTGAAAATTTTCAAACTTATTTTGTGATAGTTTTTCCGACTGGAAAACTTACAAAAATGATGCAAAAAGCTTAAATTTCGATTTAAAAAACAATTTCTATACTCTTTTCCACAAAACAACTGCGCTAGCGGTTGTACTTTTATAATTTTGCAAAAAGTTGTCAATGTAGTTAAGAAATAATTCACCAAAAGGTAGTCATTAAAAATAACAAATTTTTTTTAAGAAAAATCTGTTGAGCCATTTTTGAGCCATTTTTGAGAAAAATAAAATTATATTATTTATTCAGAAATCAACCGATTTTTTTTTCGGCCTTGAACCATCTTGCGAAGGTCATAGCTTTCTGCATCGCCAAAGACAGATAGATATTTCTCTTATATAACTTATATAACTTTCTTGTGAAACAGACAGTATTCTACCTATCTACATATTCCTACATCTGCATATATGCACATTACTTGGAACACAATCCCTGATGAAAGTTTTCGGACACATTCTCGAGTTGTTTGAAATATTTTTCTGAGGTTGTTGTCCTTTAATTCTATAAAAGCCCTACACACTCTCATCCCATGTGTCGTCGTCTGTGTGGGACATAATTCTATAGCAATTAATTTTTTTTTTATAACAAGCGACACATACTTAATTGCAGGATACCTACCTGTCCCGTCTTTTTTTGTTACTATATCTACCATTGTTTTGGGTCATACTGTCATCAGTACATGTCATCATCGCAATGGTATCTTTATTTTTTTTTATGTTTGTCGTTAGTTTTATTGACATAACTAACAAGGTTTTGATAGTGTTATTCTGATGGTAAGGATGCTACCGTACTTCTGTGTTCTTTTTGTGTGTGAAAAGCGACCGTAGGGGGATTTTTGAAAATGTAAAAAAAAAACAAATTAAAAAAAATGAAAATTTGTGCATTTTGATGACTTTTCCTTTTAGATTTGTATATTTTTGTTTGTCAGTGAATAAATGAAATAACTGTTGTATATATGTAGAAGTATCTAGATATATACATAAATATTTGATTTTATCCTCTTTTTTGCTAAGTAACAACTTTAGAGGACACTTGTTTGAAGTGTCATATACAATTCGTTGAGATATGAATGCACTTTGACAAAAATGAAAAAAAAGTTTAAAAAAAGGACAGTGTTAAAGTTAACAAAATTGCAAGTGCAAGTAACTTCTTCTTTTTTCTGTTTTTTTTTTTTGTCATGATGATGGTGACTCTTTCCTAAATGTTTGAATGGTTTTTTAAAAGTAGACTGTTTGTATGATTGTGATGAATTTTAATTAAAACGTTATCAGATTTGAACTATGGATTAAGAGTTTTGACTGAGAGAGAGAGTTGAATGAATTTTTATTTTATAAGACAAAGTCAGTGAAAGGTGCTCTTTGAAAAAAAAATAATGACTAAATAAACATATTTTTATTTATTATGAACAAATAACACAAAACATTTTTTTATATTTTTAATTTAAGAATTATTGTTTAATTTTTTTTTTCAATATCTTATGTTAAACTGTCTTATGCAAACTACCACCGTTTTAAAATGTCATTTTAAATAAGGAATAGCAGACACTGTGAGGCTTCCTTTTTTTCATCAGACTTGATAGGTATCTTCTGAAAAAATAGAAATTAAGCTAGACTTTAAAAAAAAAAAACTTTATGTTTTGAAAAGTTAATTCATTTGATTTTTAGGATGATTTTTTTTCTTGTCTATTAAATTTAAATAGAGTTTGATTGGTAAATAAGGATTCCAAGATGAATGGTTCCCTATGAAAATTAATTTTAATTTATTTATGGTTTATTGATTCAAAATAAATTATCAAATTATCAAATATTCCTGTCTTCTTTTTCTTTTAAAAGTAATTTTTTAATTTTAGAAACAAAAAAAAACATTCGAGAGACAAGTCAATGAATATTTTACTTATTTATCCAAAGAAACATTTGATGTTTTTTTTTCATTTTGGGACAATTAATAATTTATATTTTGTAAATAGTAATAATAGGTGAAAGTGTATACCAACTCAGCAAACATTTTTTTTTAAATCATTTAGTAAACTTACTATCAATTTATTGTTTCAAAAAAAAATTAAAAATAGACTAATAACTGTACAAGTGTCTCAGACTTAAGCACAATACAAAAAATGAATTGAAAACATTTATATTTTATATAGGTAGGTACTTGGAAACCACACTGCCAATACGAAAAACAAAAACAAATATATCGCCCATGTTCTGCATTCCATTTAGTATTGTTAATTCACATGACGAAATTGAATTTGGGTGTTCCACAATTCGTTCGAAATGGTAATTGTGAATTGGAATTTCGCAAACGAAAATTGATGTTCTGCATTTCGGTTCATTCCATTTTCTCAACGTATTCAATCCACTTTTCAAGCGTTGTAAAATTGGTGGGTGCATTTGCAGAGAGTTTAGTATTTTTCTGTACAAAATGTGAGCGAACTTTGTATTTTTGTTCCTTTTAGTATTTATTTATTATTATTTTCGTAGGAAACAAAAGAACTCAAAATTCATCTGAACAACTCATAATTAGGTTTAGGTACATACGCCACGCCATCAGACAAGTCTAATATATTAGATTTTGTTCGCAAAATTGTTCAGCAGATTTTTTCTTTAGTGTTCCACCTTCTGCCCTTATAAATGCCAACAATAATGATACCATTTCACAATAACATTTCAAAATATTTAAAAATGGATGCATCTTGAATTTTGACAGTTCGAAGTAATTGCTAAATTTTCGAAAACGAAAAAATTGTAGAATTTCACGTGAAACATGGGCGAGGGTATAGATAGCTATTTACATTTTAGTAACGGACTTGTGGTGGTGATATTGAACTAGGTTCTAGTACTAAATGGTGTTTTTTTAGACGTGTGGTTTTCAAAAAGAAATAAAACGCATATAACTTAATATTATGGCCAAGAATGTAACTTTATTATAAAGATAAGGGTTTGCCAGTATGTTTTAAAAATGATTTCGGGCTAGTGACCGCCGCGGCTGGCTTGAATAAATTCAAAAAAAATTTATTTTAATTAAATTTAATTTTTATTTATTTAACTTTTGTCGGCATTTATCTATTTTTGTTAACAATCCTTTCCTCCGAGTGATACCAGAATATAAACGTTCATGCAAATAATAATTGAATCGGGCTACGGGTCATGCTTCATTGACTCTACTACTACTTCTACTAGTGAGTATATTTTTTTAGAGGAACAATTTGCGTTATAAAAGACTTTTATTGTGGCGGCTAAATTTTTTTTTTCTGAAACTGAAAGCATGAAATATTCCCGTAAATTTTTTAAAATAATAAGAGTTGTAAGGATAATTTTAGAATATTTAAATAATAAATTATAAAAAGATATAAGAATAAAAAAAAGAGAGCTGGGTAAGGCACCTGGTACTTGATATTACGTCAAAAATTACACTCAAACAAAAAATTAGTTGCAAACATTCCTAGAAAAGCGAGTATTACCTTGCAGTTTTTTAGGAGAGGAATGTACTGGAATACTCTTTATATAAATAGTAATAAAATTTAATAATTCTGTAAGCGGAGTTTTAAGAACTTTTTAGATTTTTTTTTTCAATTTTTAGGGACTAAAATCCCGGTAAGAATTTCTTAACAATCCACTAAAAAATTTATAACCAAACGATCCTTCCAACAGCAAAGCGTTATTGGATGAAAAATTCATACTATTTATAAGAGAATCAAGGCGCCTAAGGATTCCTTGCAGTGTTTGCTTCCTTTAGAATTTCTTACAATACAAAAGTCAATACCGTGCCAAATTTTAAAATTTTCACCCGAAATGTGTTTTTTTTTTGTTAAATTCTATATTTGATATTTTAATTTTTTTTTAATTTTTATTGCGAGTGGGCCATTAAAAAAAAACCCTTTAAAGATCACCTAAAACACAGAAACTCTATTTTATTATATACAAAAAAAAATCTTCACAGAATATTTTTTTTCTCTTTTCTATATTTTTATTCTCGGTATAAAAAAATTGATTGATTCTCGGGTTTAATGGCCACTCAAACAAACCGAAAAATATTTACTGAAAAATCAATATCTGTCTCCTCTACCTGATTTATTTTACGAATGAAACGAAAATATAAACAAATTAAAAATGAATTTTTTGAATTTTGCGAAAAATAAATACATAACATTTTTGAACAAACTCAAAAAACGGGGATTTACTTAAAATCGTCGATAATAGAAAAAAAGAGTGAGTACCTTAGTAGAAAACAATTTAAAAAAAAAGAAATTTTTAAAAAAATACATTTTTGAAAAAAAAGTTTTAAATTGTTGTGTGAATTGTATTTTTGTTTTTTTTTTTTTTGTATTTTTTGTATTTTGTAAAAAAAAAAACAACAGAAAGTTTAGTTTAGTTTTTATATATATATTTTTGTTTACAAATTTTTTTTATATAAACTAAACTTTAACAAATAAAATACTCATTTAATGCATACAACTTATGACTGATTATGCATCTTTATAATTATATTATTATACAAAAAATGAACTTTTGCGTGTACCTAAATTATTTTTGAACTTTTTTTTCTGTTGTGGTGTGCGTGCAAGTTTTAACAGTTCTAAGTTTTTTAAAGACAAAAACTATATAATAATATATTCTTTTTGTTTTAATTTTGACTTTGCAATGTTTGTTCTTATATTTTTTTTTGAACAACAGAGTGTGAAAGTCAAACCCTTAATTGGGATTTTTGTAGAATGTTTTATTTATGTTTTTTTTTTGGAACATATTCTTACATTTTGGAATTTAGCAAACATTTTGACATACGAAAAGAAGACATGTATCTTATTCCTAAAAAACCAAAATTATGATCAGAACTATTTTGTATTTGTTTTTTTTTTTTTAATTTTTAGAAGGAAAACTTTAAACCTATTTTTGATTTAACTCGATAGAAAAGCCAATATCATTTTATTTACTAAAAGAAATTTGGTACTTACTTTTCCATTTGGTACCATAATTTAGTAAATATTTTTGTTTATTTAAAATGTTTATAAAGAACATTATGTAAATATTTATTTGATTTTTACAAAACAAAATTTTGTTAAAAATTTCTTGACCAATTTAAAATTTACTATTTAATTTTTTTTTTTAAACTTACACTATCGTTTTCCTTCCAAATTTAATTCAAAATTATCTGAATTTGAAATATGTTCCAAAATGTGTTTTTTTGACAAACTAATTTTTTGTAGTTTGCTTTTATAACAAACTTTAGAAAACAAAAACAAAAGAAGGAGAGTCTTGCGATTTTACTTATACATATAAATATTTTTTTTTCTGACCAAAATATTCCTATTCATAAATCTTTTTTGAATTTTTGAACCATATTATGATACAGGATGTTTTTTTGTCTATATATATATCATGAAAATTTTTGTATTTCTGCAATGCGCTCCCACGAAATGGATATAATATTATTTTTGTTTTTCATTTCTATATATTGAATACATAGTTTAAAAGAAAAAAACTTATCTCTGATCCAATTTTTTGCATCTATATGGATTTTAATATTTTTGAATAAATTTTTGATACAAAAAATAAGGAATACCTAATCTATTTTTGAATGCATTCCAAGTTTTTTGAAAAAAAAAAAAAATAACAAAACTATATATGGACGTGGATTTTTTTGTATCTTTCTTCCCTCCATATTTTTTTTATTCCGTTATTTTGTTGTGTATTTGCTAGTCTTTCAAGTTTGAAAAAAAGGAGACAGGTATGTTCTCTGTTTTATTGATAAAAAAAAGAGAAGGGTTCGAAATAAATAAAATAAAATAGGAAACGAATTATTTATATAAATAATAAATAAAATCATTTCATTCGTGTTTTTGCATCGTTATGAGATGTGGTGATGTTGTTTTAAATAATTAAATATTTTTTTTATAAATCGGTATTGTTTCTTCATATAGTACCTACAAAAAATATAAATTTTATTTTTTTTTTATTTTTAGCTAAGTATCAAAAACTCTAGGTATCATAAACTTTCCCCAAAAAAACGTCCCCCCCCTCCACAGTCTTCTTGTAAGCTAAAGTGTATATTTAAGCTAGAAAAACAAGCGACTTATAAGAACCTACCATATAAAATTTATAAAAATGAAAAGCAGGAAAACATACGAGATTGAAAAAAAAAAACAAACCTTCATGCTATATAATTTGTATACAAACAAAAACAAATGCTATATAGATAAATTCAAATTTTTAAGCTTAGTGTAATTTTTCTATGTGTAGAGCTTTTCAAATTGAAATTGCATTTTTATTTTTATTTAAATAAATTTTATTAATGTTTTATTGTTTTTTTTTTCTCTAATAAAATCATAAATAGTGCCTGGAGATCCTCAAGATGTTAAAGCTGCTCAAATAAATTCAACATCGATACATGTTAGTTGGAAGCCCCCATTGGAAAAGGATCGCAATGGCATAATTCGTGGTTATCATATACACGTACAAGAATTGAGAGAAGAGGTAAAGTAATATTAAATATTTTTGATTTTATTTTTTTGAGATAAGGATAAAACGCAAAAACCTATCTATAATTTAAAGGCTATGGTCGTCGTCGCGTCGATCCCTTCAGCATGTAACCATTTTGTTGTTTGCAAATGATACAAGGTGGCGCAAAAATTGTCACTTGTTTAAATTGGCGGCAAATTTTGATTCTACTTTGACATTTATGAATCAAACAGATACGAAATACTCGTCAGCAAGACACTAATTTCGTTCGATTGATTTTTTGCAGCCATTTGCAACCGGTGACAACTTTTGTCACCTGTGATAACTTTTTCGCCATCTTGTATTTTATTTTTGCAGTTAGATATCAAACTATTTCACACCACCTTCTACAAAAACTTGGAATTCCTATAAACATTTCGGAGATTGACTTTAAGTTACTTATGTCAGACTGGACCACGGCCTTAACAATCAAGCCATTTAATTCAGTCCGGTCCGGCCCCCAGCTGGTTGCATATAAGTAACAATTTAATTGTCGTTCTCCATTTGTATGCAGCACCTGATGGTGATTGCAGTTTAGTACGTCGCTGTCTATAAGATCTACGTATCCCAGCTTTGTTCACATTCAGCAGGACCGAGACAGCTTTGTTGTTTATTGAAATTGCTCAAACCTTTATTCCTTAGGCTCGTCTAAATAAACTTCTTGGTTGTGTTACCACCTTTTTATATATTTTATATACATTAATTAAATATTTTGTGTTTTCATTTTCTTTTTTCATAGGGCAAGGGCTTCCTAAACGAACCATTAAAATTCGATGTTGTTGATGCCTTAGAATACAATGTGACTGGCTTACAACCAGACACCAAGTACTCCATACAAGTTGCCGCACTTACCCGCAAAGGTGATGGAGATCGAAGTAACGCAGTGATAGTTAAGACACCTGGTGGTGTACCGGTTAGACCTACAGTAAGTTTGAAAATTCTCGAACGTGATCCAACAGTATCGATAGAATTGGAATGGGAACGTCCAGCTCAGACATATGGTGAATTACGAGGTTATCGTTTGAAATGGGGTATTAAAGATCAACCATTGAGAGAAGATATGCTTCAAGGTCCTGGAATAACTCGGAAAAAATTCCAAGATCTTGAGCGTGGAGTTGAATATGAATTTAGAGTGGCAGGAAGTAATCACATTGGAATTGGTCAGGAAACGGTGAAAATACTGCAAACGCCAGAAGGTGTTCCAGCGGGACCTCCGGCAAACATTTCAGTTCGGTTTCAAACACCTGATATTGTTTGCATTACATGGGATCCTCCGACCAGAGAGCATAGAAACGGTCAAATCACTAGGTATGATGTTCTATTTCACAAGAAAATCGACCATGGCCTTGGATCGGAGCGGAATATGACAGTTCGCAAAGCAGTTTTCACGAATCTGGAGGAAAACACCGAGTATATCTTCAGAGTTCGAGCCTACACGAAACAAGGAGCGGGACCGTTTAGTGAAAAAATTCTTGTCGAAACTGAACGAGATATGGGTCGAGCACCAATGTCAGTTCAAGCAGTAGCAACTTCCGAACAAACTGCTGAAATCTGGTGGGAACCAGTTCCATCGAGGCCCCAGCTCCTAGGTTACAAAATTTTCTACACAATGACTGCCGTTGAGGATCTTGATGAATGGCAAACTAAAACTGTTGGTCTAACAGCGTCTGCTGATCTGGTAAATCTGGAGAAGTTCGCTCAATATGCAGTTGCTATTGCTGCCTGTTTCAAGACTGGCCTGGGAAGACTGAGTGAGAAGGTAACAGTGAAGATAAAACCTGAAGATGTTCCACTTAATCTGCGAGCTCACGATGTTAGCACGCATTCAATGACTCTAAGTTGGTCCCCGCCAATTCGTTTAAATCCAGTAAACTATAAAGTGTCTTTTGATGCAATGAAAGTCTTTGTAGACTCTCAGGGTTTCTCTCAGACACAAATTGTAACAAAGAGAGAAATTATTCTAAAGCAAACTATTCGGACGCACACAATCAATGAACTGTCACCATTTACAACTTATAATGTTAACGTGAGCGCACTTCCAGCGGACTATTCATACAAGCCGCCAACAAAAATAACCGTGACAACCCAAATGGCTGCTCCACAGCCTATGGTGAAGCCGGATTTCTATGGAGTTGTGAATGGTGAAGAAATTTTAGTGATTCTACCTCAAGCTTCTGAAGAATATGGTCCGATTTCTCATTACTACTTAGTGGTAGTTCCAGAGGATAAATCCAATCTTCACAAAAACCCAGATCAATTCCTCACAGAAGACCTTCTCCCCGGTAGAAATAAGCCCGAACGAACTAATTCACCTTACATAGCTGCTAAGTTTCCACAACGATCTATTCCCTTCACTTTCCACCTCGGATCCGGTGATGACTATCATAACTTTACCAATAGAAAACTTGAACGTGACAAGCGTTATCGCATCTTTGTTCGTGCAGTCGTCGATACTCCTCAGAAGCATCTTTATACCTCAAGTCCGTTTTCCGAATTCCTCTCGTTGGACATGAGAGAAGCACCTCCTGGAGAAAGACCTCATAGACCCGATCCAAACTGGCCCTCTGAACCGGAAGTGTCAGTTAATCGAAATAGCGATGAACCAGGAATGTTGTGGGTTGTTCTACCGGTTCTAGCTGCCCTTCTTCTATCAATGTCCTTCGTGGTTGTGTACATAATTAAGCGTCGTCGTCAACCTTGCAAGACTCCAGATCAAGCAGCTGTAACAAGACCTCTTATGGCTGCTGATCTTGGTGCTGGACCAGCACCGAGCGATCCAGTTGATATGCGACGTTTGAACTTCCAGACCCCGGGTATGATAAGCCATCCACCAATTCCTATTTCGGAATTTGCTAATCACATTGAACGCCTCAAAGCCAATGACAATCAGAAATTCTCCCAGGAATACGAAAGCATCGAGCCGGGCCAACAGTTTACCTGGGATAATTCAAATTACGAGTATAATAAGAGTAA
This sequence comes from Epistrophe grossulariae, assembly GCA_929447395.1. Taxonomy (NCBI): domain Eukaryota; kingdom Metazoa; phylum Arthropoda; class Insecta; order Diptera; family Syrphidae; genus Epistrophe; species Epistrophe grossulariae. Next base: position 18,853,809 of record OV839567.1, on the reverse strand, counting down.
AAACCGTTACGCCAATGTGACCGCCTACGACCACAGTCGAGTTCAATTGCCTTTATTCGAAGGAGCTCTTGGATCAGATTACATCAATGCAAACTACTGTGATGGCTATCGGAAGCATAATGCATATGTGGCGACTCAAGGACCTCTGCAGGAGACTTTCGCAGACTTCTGGAGGATGTGTTGGGAGCTTAAGACAACCACTATTGTTATGATGACACGCCTGGAAGAACGTACCCGCATTAAATGCGATCAGTACTGGCCATCACGGGGTACTGAAACCTACGGCCAGATGTTTATCACAATCACCGAAACCCAGGAGTTAGCCACTTACAGTATTCGCACATTCCAGATCTGCCGTCAGGGTTTCAATGATCGTCGGGAAATCAAGCAGTTGCAATTTACAGCCTGGCCAGATCATGGAGTTCCCGATCATCCAGCTCCATTCTTACAGTTCCTACGCCGATGCCGCTCACTCACTCCACCCGATTCGGGCCCTGTTGTTGTTCATTGCTCTGCCGGAGTTGGTCGCACCGGTTGCTACATTGTGATCGATTCCATGTTGGAACGTATGAAGCACGAGAAAATAATTGACATCTATGGTCATGTAACATGTCTGCGCGCTCAACGTAATTACATGGTACAGACCGAAGATCAATATATATTCATCCACGATGCCATTATCGAAGCCGTCATCTGTGGGAATACCGAAGTTCCGGCTAGAAATCTCCACACTCACTTGCAAAAATTGGTTCTCACCGAATCGGGTGAGAATATCACTGGAATGGAAATTGAATTCAAAAAACTCTCCAACGTCAAAGTTGATTCTTCTAAATTCGTCACTGCTAACTTGCCATGCAATAAACATAAAAATCGTTTGGTGCATATTCTTCCGTATGAATCAAGTCGTGTTTACTTGACTCCAATTCATGGCATCGAAGGCAGTGATTATGTTAATGCTAGTTTCATCGATGGCTATCGATATCGATCGGCTTATATAGCTGCTCAGGGACCGTTGCAAGATACGGCGGAGGACTTTTGGCGAATGTTGTGGGAGCATAATTCGACCATTGTTGTGATGTTGACCAAGCTCAAAGAGATGGGAAGGGTAAGTTTTTTTTTTCTTTAAACTAGAGGGAAAAAATAATTGTATTTGTTTCAGGAAAAATGCTTCCAATATTGGCCGCATGAGAGATCAGTACGATATCAGTATTACGTTGTGGATCCTATTGCCGAATACAATATGCCACAGTATAAGTTGCGTGAATTTAAGGTAAGTCATTGGTTTTGAAAGAACAAATTTTAAGCTTTATATAACGACTGACTCAATCATTCATCTCATCATGATAACTAACAGAAACAGGGTTTGAACTTTTTTTGAGAAAATTTCATTACAATTTTGCAATCGCAGACAAGAATAATTTTGTTTTTAATACTACACATGTCAGCACAAGCCTTGAACATTACAGAACTCAGCGCAACTTTTTTTTCCAACCCCTTGCTATGCCTTTTATATTCTAGGTAACAGACGCTCGTGATGGTTCCTCGCGCACTGTACGCCAATTCCAGTTCATTGACTGGCCTGAACAAGGAGTACCAAAGTCTGGTGAGGGCTTTATTGACTTCATCGGACAAGTGCATAAAACCAAGGAACAATTCGGACAAGACGGTCCAATTACAGTGCACTGTAGTGCCGGTGTTGGCCGAACTGGTGTGTTCATAACGCTAAGTATTGTATTAGAGCGTATGCAATATGAAGGTGTGTTAGATGTTTTTCAAACGGTGCGAATTCTAAGAGCACAACGGCCGGCAATGGTTCAAACAGAAGTAAGTTGTTTTCATCTAAATTCATAAATTCTAAAAACAAAATTTATTTCTCGCAGGATCAATATCATTTCTGTTATCGTGCTGCCTTGGAGTATTTGGGTTCTTTTGACAACTACACAAACTAAAAATTTTTCCTTTGTTAGAAAAAAAATCGATCGTTATGTTATATTTTTACGTAAATAACGCTTCTGTGCTTCAATCCGGGACTTTTTTGTGAACATCAAGAGAGAATATCAGAAAACTGCCTGTGGATGACATTGATATTATTTAAGATTACATTAGTTTTTTTTTATCAAAAAAGAAGTTTAGAACAATTTATCAGAATCTCAAAAAAAATTAGGCAGTCTCCATTAAAAAAAAGAAAAATTATAAAAAATAAATTAAAACAAATCATTATAATATCCTTTATGTGCTCTTGGAACAAAAAAACACAACACAACAATTTTAGAACAAACGTCTAGGAATGTCTTTTATGTTTTAATGTACTAAAAGACTGTTATACATTAATTTAAGATATAAATATATTAGAGAAGATAAAAAAAAATTATTTAATAATAAGTAATTAGTGATTAGTTGTTAAAGTTGATTTTATAATTCTTAAGTTTTTTTAGAATAAGTGATAACGGATAATTTAGTTGAATGTGGTAATTGCTTTTATTTAAAATATATCTACTTTTGTATCACTTAAAATTTTTTTTTTAAGTAAAGAAAAGACATATTTCAACATTTTCTGATGCATTTGTATGTATTAACTTTTCAACTTGCCAGTTGATGTGAGATACATTTTATATACGTCCTTGCTTATTTGGGATCTCATTTAAGGATTTTACATAATTCTTTATTTTATTTGACTGCCAATATTATTTCGTTTAAGCTAAATTAAAGCTAATGTCTTCTTTTAGACAAAAAGGTGAATTTTCAATTCTTAAGAAATTTTTGTTCACTTTTTTCAAACAAAATTCTGTTTATTATTTAAGTTTTTAATAAAAGCAAATTCAAACATATCACTGAATTCGGTTTAAATATAATCTATTCATGTATAAGCAATATTAGTTTTTATTTAAAACAAATTATGACCAATTATTGTCAATTGTATTAAGTTTAAATCATTCCAATATGCTTAATTTTTTATTTTTCTTTAAGGGTTTAAAACAAATTATTTTTACATAAATAAATGTAAGCAAAAATGTATTTCAACTAAATTATCCATTTTTTTAATTTTAACGAAAATGATTGTGAATAGTTTGATAAAAAGAACAAAAATATAATGGGCAACTTGCGATTTTTGTATATTTTTTCAAAATATATTTTAAGTATTCAATTTTTGTTTTCAAAAATATGCGCATATACACATAATTTAATATTTGTTTCAATAACTGGCAACTATTTTTTTTGTACTTAGATATTTTTTTTTTATTTACAATTGTTTGCTTTTAAAAATAAAACAAATATTTTATACTTTAATTTAAAATAAATTAATTAAAACTTACAAAAAATAATAGCAATACAAAAAACATGTAAAATACAACAAAAAAAATTAAAAAAAAAAAAACGAAACTGTAAAAAATACACCAATGTTGTAAAATAAACAATATACCTATATTTAAACTCTGTAAAAAGCTATGTTGTTACATACAAAACATTTATACATATATTATAAAAAAAAAGCATTTACTAGATATTAATTTTTATACAAAAAGAATTATGGTAGAAATTTGAATTGCAATCAATTGAAGAATGAAGACGAAGAGATTAATTTTTAACAGTTAAAAATGCAGTAGGTATAGATATTTAAACTGCAACTGCATATTAATATGTTTTTCTTAGAAGTTCTATTCAATATTTCATTTTGTCACAGGCTACTTTTGTTAGTTCACGAAACGAATTTTGAATTTAATTCTCAGTGATATTTTTTTTGTGCGACATTATTAGTTATCATTTTGATAAATTTTGTCTTACCTTTAAAAAATCATTTTAATAGTTAGTGTCTAAATTGTATTTACCTAGCAATTGTCTCCACAGTATATTTGTCTCAAATGGAATTACTTTGTTCGACAAAATAATACACCATGTTTTGAAAATGATATCGTAACTATATATTATGCAGTTCCAAAAAGAACTACAAAAGATCTAAAGTCGAAATCTCGAACGACAATGCGGGGCCGGTTACAGCCGTCATTAAAAAATTTAATTTATTATTTTGCAAAAACAAAATCAATCATTATTTTGATACCAGAACCGGATTGAATAATTATTTTAGTCAAATTTTTGGTTAAAGCCAATTTATGATGAGCCGCATCATAAATTGGCTTAAAATATTAATGGGTATTGAAATATTTAATCATTTTTTTTGTACGGCCAAAGTGAAATTTGTTTACTAAAATAATTATTCTTATTATTATTATTGTTTTCCTTGTGTAATAAGTTTATTCTTCAGCTAATCCAAAATTAACTCACATAGTTTTTATGTTAACACATATTTAACACGATATTTAAAATGACTTCAACATATAATGTTCAAGGAGTTAGTTAACTCGAACTTTACTCGTAACCGAAAAACAAGGCCTAGCTTTGCCGCGATGCCAGAAAATTATGGTTTTTGGAGATTACAAGTTATTTCTTTGAGATTTTGTACTTTGACTTTTTTCTACGTTCGCAATCTTATTTATTTATTTTATGCAAAATTTTATATTTTTTTTGTGAATCAAACTTCAAATCATAGCAAATATAAGTTAAATCACTTTGTGAGAATGTTTCCGCCTGTTAAAACTCAATCTAAAGGTTGCGATTTAAATTCATCTGCCATAAAGTTAAAGCATGCAATAGTTGATCAATACACACACCAGAACAAAATAAAAAATATTATTAATAATACAAATCCATTAAATTAAGTGTTAATTTTTAAGATATTTAATTATAAGCATAGTAATGATAAATTTTGTTTAAAATGTGCGCAAATTTTCCCCTTTTTTACATAATAGATTAAAATATTTTTAAAACTATTGTACACACAGTAAGTATACAAAATTTTAAAATAAAGATGCCATTATAATATTAAATTTTTTTTTTTTTTATTTTATTCATTTTTTCTTATTTATTTTTTTTTTTTTTTTTGTTTAGCCCACAACGAATTATCATATCAGTTTTTTACAAGATATATTTAGGTATTTTAAAGATAAAAAAAATTAAAAAGTTGAGACATTTTTTATAATGTTTAGAATTGGAATTTTAAATATAGAAAGAATCATTTTAGAGGTGCTGTGGATATTTAGTTTTAGCTTAGACAGCTCTTTTTTTTAAACTCATGTTTTTGTATTATTTGCACTTTTTGTATGTATTTTTTTGTTTAGATGTCTTGTCGTCAGAATATCTGAGTCTTTAGGTCCGTTCCTTTACTCTGGATGACTGTGATTTTCTGTGCATTTGTGTGAATTTTAGTCCAAAGCGGGATGATATACTCTATAATTGCTGCAAGGATGTGCTTCTGAATTAAAGGCTCTCTCAAATTGGTGCGACACAGTTTTTTTTTTAAATAGTCTTTATAAGTTTCTTGCTGAAATAGAAGATTTGCTTTGAAGTAAAGGATTTATTTTTCCAGCGATTAAAATGGTGAAATAAGCACATCTTATTTAGGTATCCCATGAACGATACCCTCCCAGACGCTGCAAGTTCTGCTCTCAGCTGAACTCAGGAAATCTATTTATGCTTCCCGGAAAATTTGGTTGTATTTGAAAACTAATATTTATTTACTTAAATTTAAAATTTTATCACTAGTTTCACAGCATAAACTTCATCTTTTTTATTAATTTAATTTTGTTATTATTTGTTTAAAAAATAGCTTAAACTGTAGTTCCCACTTAATATTATACTTTGAAATTGGAGTTTAATCTTACAAATCTAATAAATATTAGTTATAAATCTAGAAAATATATAAAACAAAAATGCCTCTCGTGTTAAATATAAAAAAGAAAACAAAAAAACATAATAATATTTAAATAATAAAGAAACTTTTTTTCTTTATCCAGAACAAGGAAAACTAATCATTTTATTTAGTGTAAAGTAAATTTTTATACTTCTTCTATAAAAATATAAAATATATAAATATAATTATATATATATATAAATAATAAAATCATAGGAATAACACTATCATTAGTTAAACGATAGTAAATTGTAAATTATGAACGGTGGCGCTTACATAAAATTGAATATTAAAATATATAGTTTAAAATACTATAAGCATAACAATTAAAATATAAAATAAAAGAACAAGTAAAAATTTAAATTATACACTTGATATAGAAAGCTTTATGAAAAGAAGAAAGAGTAAAAAATAAACAAAAAAAAATAGTAAAAACAAATTATCCAATTGATTAATAAATATCTAAAAAAAGAAACAAATATTGGATGCGAAAAAAAAAATTAATTCACAAATCCTAGATGAAACAATTAAATAAAACATGTGTAGATATTATATAGAAGGAATATAATTATTCTAATTAAATTAAATATTAAACAGAAAAAAACTAAATTTAATGATAAAAATTGAATAAACATATAAAGTACATGCATATATTAAAAACTATATTATATATACACTATATTTGGAAAAAAAAGATTTAACACAAGCTAGAAACACATAATATAGTTGCATAAATAGGAAATATATATATATTTTAAGAAGTTGCACGTAATGGATAAATATGAAATAAAATTAAAAAAGTAAAACTTGTTTCTAGGCATTAAGATATTTAATTTAAAGAAAATTTAAAATAAGATTAATAATAATAATTTTTTAATTTAGTTTTAGTTTTGTGTAAGAGAAATTATATTGTAAAATGATAATGATGATTATAAAAATATTTTGATTTAAAACATTTAAAACAAAGATGAAATATATAAAAATGAAAATAAATTTTAACAGAGTTTTATTTAATTCCGGAAACAATGTACGAGTATACAAATGAGATTAATCGAAAGCAAGAATAAAAGTGGAAGTATTGTCTTTCGTTTAACTTCATTTCTCTTGCTGAAGAAGAATTGCTCAAGTTTTGAGCCATTTTGGACACCTTTTTTATACTTTTTCGAACATAAAATCTGAACGACCAAGAGACTGGATTTTTTTTTAAATTTCGAGTTGAAGATTTAAAATGCTTTTTTGAAGCCTGTGGTTAACGACCCCGCATGTTTTCCATACCAAAATGACCGTTGATTGGTCAAGTTTATAATGAAGTACAAGATTTGAAAATCGGTTGGAAAATGGAAAAGAAAATGGCCAATTTATCAAAAACTTACCTTTTTTTCTTTCCAAGCCCTCAAAACACCTTTTTCGAATGAGTACCTAAAATATTCAGTAACAGAAAAATGCGCACGGAGCCAACCTTTTCACAGACACCTCAACTTGGAAAATCCGACCTGTATTTTCCGAATTATAGCGGATTTTTTGAGGTTTAATCGTGAATTTGTCAATTTTTCGCCTTATACTTTGAAAATAATGGGAACTTAATTTTGTATTTAATTGGTTAAGACACCCACAGTCATGCCAATATGGCTTCCTCGCGTCATTTTAAGTCGAAAAAGTTCAAAGGTCATTTTCTCGTTTTCGCTTCCTTTTCGACTTATAACGGTTTTTATGATTTTTTGTCACGTTTCTTTAGCTGGCTGTAAATTTGCCAAATTGCAACCGATTTTTGAATTTATTTTTTGTATTTTAACAAGAGCAGTTAGTAGTTTTACCCACCTGCAAATTTTTTCTATGCGGCTAAAGATTTTCTCGCATTTTATTATCAAACTCATTTTTTGGCATTTATGGCGTGATTTTTGAACTTTGGTATCATTTTTTTCACAAAAACACATTATTAAGAACCGTTTTTCTTTTTTTATTATAAAAGCCAAATTTGTTCTCTTAAAAATATTAAACATTTTTTAACAAAAAAATTTTGTAAAATTATTTACAAAATAAAAACTAAAAAAAATAAATTCAAGAAATGTTGGTTTTTTTAATATTTCAATAAAAACGTTTTCTTATGTGTTAAGGGGCTTGCAAAGGTGTAATTTCTTTCATTTAACTTCTTTTCCCATGTTCAAGATAGAATTGCTCAAGTTTTGAGCCATTTCGGACACCTTTTTCATACTTTTTTGAACATAAAATCTGAACGACCAAGAGACTGGATTTTTATTAAATTTCGAGTTGAAGAAGATTTAAAATGCTTTTTTGAAGCCTGTGGTTAACGTACCCGCATGTTGTTCATACCAAAATGACAGTTGATTGGTCAAGTTTATAGTGAAGTACAAACTTTGAAAATCGGTTGGAAAATGGAAAAGAAAATGCCCAATTTATCAAAAACTTACCTTTTTTTCTTTCCAAGTCCTCAAAACACCTTTTTTGAATGAGTACCTAAAATATTCGGTAACAGAAAAATGCGCACGGAGCCAACCTTTCCATAGTAACCTCAACTTGGAGAATCCGACCTGTATTTTCCGACTTATAGCGGATTTTTTGCCGTTCAATCGTCAATTTTTCAATTTTTCGCCTTATACTTTGAAAAAATAATGGGAACTTAATTTTGTATTTAATTGGTTAAGACACCCACAGTCATGCCAATATGGCTTCCTCCCGTCATTTTAAGTCGAAAAAGTTTAGAAGTCATTTTCTCGTTTTCGCTTCCTTTTCGACTTATAACGATTTTTATGATTTTTTGTCACGTTTCTTTAGCTGGCTGTCAATTTGCCAAATTGCAACCGATTTTTGAATTTATTTTTTGTATTTTAACAAGAGCAGTTAGTAGTTTTTACACGCCTGCAACTTTTTTCTATGCGGTTAAAGTTTTCTGGCATTTTATTATCAAACCTTTTTTTTGGCATTTATGGCTTGATTTTTGCAACTTTGGTCTCATTTTTTTCACAAAAACACGTTATTAAGAATCGTTTTTCTTTTTTTATTATGAAAACCAAATTTGTTCTCTTAAAAATATTAAACATTTTTTAACAAAAAAATTATGTAAAATTATTTACAAAATAAAAACTAAAAAAATAAATTCAAGAAATTTTGATTTTTTTAATATTTCAATAAAAACGTTTTCTTATGTGTTAAGGGGCTTGAGATAATGTAATTTCTTTCATTTAACTTATTTTCCCATGTTCAAGATAGAATTGCTCAAGTTTTGAGCCATTTCGGACACCTTTTTCGTACTTTTTTGAACATAAAATCTGAACGACCAAGGGACTGGATTTTTGTTAAATTTCGAGTTGAAGAAGATTTAAAATGCTTTTTTGAAGCCTGTGGTTAACGTAACCGCATGTTTTTCATACCAAAATGACAGTTGATTGGTCAAGTTTATAGTGAAGTACAAATTTTTAAAATCGGTTGGAAAATGGAAAAGAAAATGCCCAATTTATCAAAAACTTACCTTTTTTTCTTTTCAAGCCCTCAAAACACCTTTTTTGAATGAGTACCTAAAATATTCGGTAACAGAAAAATGCGCACGGAGCCAACCTTTCCATAGACACCTCAACTTGGAAAATCCGACCTGTATTTTCCGACTTATAGCGGATTTTTTGCCGTTCAATCGTGAATTTTTCAATTTTTTGCACTTATACTTTGAAAATAATGGGAACTTAATTTTGTATTTAATTGGTTAAGACACCCACAGTCATGCCAATATGGCTTCCTCGCGTCATTTTAAGTCGAAAAAGTTCAGAGGTCATTTTCTCGTTTTCGCTTCCTTTTCGACTTATAACGGTTTTTATGATTTTTTGTCACGTTTCTTTAGCTGGCTGTAAATTTGCCAAATTGCAACCGATTTTTGAATTTATTTTTTTGTATTTTAACCACTTGCAACTTTTTTCTATGCGGCTAAAGGTTTTCTCGCATTTCATTATCAAACCCATTTTTTGGCATTTATGGCGTGATTTTTGAACTTTGGTATCATTTTTTTCACAAAAACACGTTATTAAGAACCGTTTTTCTTTTTTTATTATGAAAACCAAATTTGTTCTCTTTAAAATATTAAACATTTTTTAACAAAAAAATTATGTAAAATTATTTACAAAATAAAAACTAAAAAAATAAATTCAAGAAATTTTGATTTTTTTAATATTTCAATAAAAACGTTTTCTTATGTGTTAAGGGGCTTGAGATAATGTAATTTCTTTCATTTAACTTATTTTCCCATGTTCAAGATAGAATTGCTCAAGTTTTGAGCCATTTCGGACACCTTTTTCGTACTTTTTTGAACATAAAATCTGAACGACCAAGAGACTGGATTTTTGTTAAATTTCGAGTTAAAGAAGATTTAAAATGCTTTTTTGAAGCCTGTGGTTATCGTACCCGCATGTTTTTTATACCAAAATGACAGTTGATTGGTCAAGTTTATAGTGAAGTACAAATTTTGAAAATCGGTTGGAAAATGGAAAAGAAAATGCCCAATTTATCAAAAACTTACCTTTTTTTCTTTCCAAGCCCTCAAAACACCTGTTTTGAATGAGTACCTAAAATATTCGGTAACAGAAAAATGCGCATGGAGCCAACCTTTCCATAGACACCTCAACTTGGAGAATCCGACCTGTATTTTCCGACTTATAGCGGATTTTTTGCCGTTCAATCGTGAATTTTTCAATTTTTCGCACTTATACTTTGAAAATAATGGGAACTTAATTTTGTATTTAATTGGTTAAGACACCCACAGTCATGCCAATATGGCTTCCTCCCGTCATTTTAAGTCGAAAAAGGTTAGAAGTCATTTTCTCGTTTTCGCTTCCTTTTCGACTTATAACGATTTTTATGATTTTTTGTCACGTTTCTTTAGCTGGCTGTCAATTTTCCAAATTGCAACCGATTTTTGAATTTATTTTTTGTATTTTAACAAGAGCAGTTAGTAGTTTTTACACGCCTGCAACTTTTTTCTATGCGGTTAAAGTTTTCTGGCATTTTATTATCAAACCTTTTTTTTGGCATTTATGGCTTGATTTTTGAACTTTGGTCTCATTTTTTTCACAAAAACACGTTATTAAGAATCGTTTTTCTTTTTTTATTATGAAAACCAAATTTGTTCTCTTAAAAATATTAAACATTTTTTAACAAAAAAATTATGTAAAATTATTTACAAAATAAAAACTAAAAAAATAAATTCAAGAAATTTTGATTTTTTTAATATTTCAATAAAAACGTTTTCTTATGTGTTAAGGGGCTTGAGATAATGTAATTTCTTTCATTTAACTTATTTTCCCATGTTCAAGATAGAATTGCTCAAGTTTTGAGCCATTTCGGACACCTTTTTCGTACTTTTTTGAACATAAAATCTGAACGACCAAGAGACTGGATTTTTGTTAAATTTCGAGTTGAAGAAGATTTAAAATGCTTTTTTGAAGCCTGTGGTTAACGTACCCGCATGTTTTTCATACCAAAATGACAGTTGATTGGTCAAGTTTATAGTGAAGTACAAATTTTTAAAATCGGTTGGAAAATGGAAAAGAAAATGCCCAATTTATCAAAAACTTACCTTTTTTTCTTTTCAAGCCCTCAAAACACCTTTTTTGAATGAGTACCTAAAATATTCGGTAACAGAAAAATGCGCACGGAGCCAACCTTTCCATAGACACCTCAACTTGGAGAATCCGACCTGTATTTTCCGACTTATAGCGGATTTTTTGCCGTTCAATCGTGAATTTTTCAATTTTTTGCACTTATACTTTGAAAATAATGGGAACTTAATTTTGTATTTAATTGGTTAAGACACCCACAGTCATGCCAATATGGCTTCCTCGCGTCATTTTAAGTCGAAAAAGTTCAGAGGTCATTTTCTCGTTTTCGCTTCCTTTTCGACTTATAACGGTTTTTATGATTTTTTGTCACGTTTCTTTAGCTGGCTGTAAATTTGCCAAATTGCAACCGATTTTTGAATTTATTTTTTTGTATTTTAACCACTTGCAACTTTTTTCTATGCGGCTAAAGGTTTTCTCGCATTTCATTATCAAACCCATTTTTTGGCATTTATGGCTTGATTTTTGAACTTTGGTATCATTTTTTTCACAAAAACACGTTATTAAGAACCGTTTTTCTTTTTTTATTATGAAAGCCAAATTTGTTCTCTTAAAAATATTAAACATTTTTTAACAAAAAAATTATGTAAAATTATTTACAAAATAAAAACTAAAAAAATAAATTCAAGAAATTTTGATTTTTTTAATATTTCAATAAAAACGTTTTCTTAATTGTTAAGGGGCTTGAGAAGGTGTAATTTCTTTCATTTAACTTATTTTCCCATGTTCAAGATAGAATTGCTCAAGTTTTGTGCCATTTCGGACACCTTTTTCGTACTTTTTTGAATATAAAATCTGAACGACCAAGAGACTGGATTTTTGTTAAATTTCGATTTGAAGAAGATTTAAAATGCTTTTTGAAGCCTGTGGTTAACGTACCCGCATGTTTTTCATACCAAAATGACAGTTGATTGGTCAAGTTTATAGTGAAGTACAAATTTTAAAAATCGGTTGGAAAATGGAAAAGAAAATGCCCAATTTATCAAAAACTTACCTTTTTTTCTTTCCAAGCCCTCAAAACACCTGTTTTGAATGAGTACCTAAAATATTCGGTAACAGAAAAATGCGCATGGAGCCAACCTTTCCATAGACACCTCAACTTGGAGAATCCGACCTGTATTTTCCGACTTATAGCGGATTTTTTGCCGTTCAATCGTGAATTTTTCAATTTTTCGCACTTATACTTTGAAAATAATGGGAACTTAATTTTGTATTTAATTGGTTAAGACACCCACAGTCATGCCAATATGGCTTCCTCGCGTCATTTTAAGTCGAAAAATTTCAGAGGTCATTTTCTCGTTTTCGCTTCCTTTTCGACTTATAACGGTTTTTATGATTTTTTGTCACGTTTCTTTAGCTGGCTGTAAATTTGCCAAATTTCAACCGATTTTTGAATTTATTTTTTGTATTTTAACAAGAGCAGTTAGTAGTTTTACCCACCTGCAAATTTTTTCTATGCGGCTAAAGATTTTCTCGCATTTTATTATCAAACTCATTTTTTGGCATTTATGGCGTGATTTTTGAACTTTGGTATCATTTTTTTCACAAAAACACATTATTAAGAACCGTTTTTCTTTTTTTATTATAAAAGCCAAATTTGTTCTCTTAAAAATATTAAACATTTTTTAACAAAAAAATTTTGTAAAATTATTTACAAAATAAAAACTAAAAAAAATAAATTCAAGAAATGTTGGTTTTTTTAATATTTCAATAAAAACGTTTTCTTATGTGTTAAGGGGCTTGCAAAGGTGTAATTTCTTTCATTTAACTTCTTTTCCCATGTTCAAGATAGAATTGCTCAAGTTTTGAGCCATTTCGGACACCTTTTTCATACTTTTTTGAACATAAAATCTGAACGACCAAGAGACTGGATTTTTATTAAATTTCGAGTTGAAGAAGATTTAAAATGCTTTTTTGAAGCCTGTGGTTAACGTACCCGCATGTTGTTCATACCAAAATGACAGTTGATTGGTCAAGTTTATAGTGAAGTACAAACTTTGAAAATCGGTTGGAAAATGGAAAAGAAAATGCCCAATTTATCAAAAACTTACCTTTTTTTCTTTCCAAGCCCTCAAAACACCTTTTTTGAATGAGTACCTAAAATATTCGGTAACAGAAAAATGCGCACGGAGCCAACCTTTCCATAGACACCTCAACTTGGAGAATCCGACCTGTATTTTCCGACTTATAGCGGATTTTTTGCCGTTCAATCGTGAATTTTTCAATTTTTCGCACTTATACTTTGAAAATAATGGGAACTTAATTTTGTATTTAATTGGTTAAGACACCCACAGTCATGCCAATATGGCTTCCTCCCGTCATTTTAAGTCGAAAAAGTTCAGAGGTTATTTTCTCGTTTTCGCTTCCTTTTCGACTTATAACGGTTTTTATGATTTTTTGTCACGTTTCTTTAGCTGGCTGTAAATTTGCCAAATTGCAACCGATTTTTGAATTTATTTTTTTGTATTTTAACCACTTGCAACTTTTTTCTACGCGGCTAAAGGTTTTCTCGCATTTCATTATCAAACCCATTTTTTGGCATTTATGGCTTGATTTTTGAACTTTGGTATCATTTTTTTCACAAAAACACGTTATTAAGAACCGTTTTTCTTTTTTTATTATGAAAACCAAATTTGTTCTCTTAAAAATATTAAACATTTTTTAACAAAAAAATTATGTAAAATTATTTACAAAATAAAAACTAAAAAAATAAATTCAAGAAATTTTGATTTTTTTAATATTTCAATAAAAACGTTTTCTTATGTGTTAAGGGGCTTGAGATAATGTAATTTCTTTCATTTAACTTATTTTCCCATGTTCAAGATAGAATTGCTCAAGTTTTGAGCCATTTCGGACACCTTTTTCGTACTTTTTTGAACATAAAATCTGAACGACCAAGAGACTGGATTTTTGTTAAATTTCGAGTTAAAGAAGATTTAAAATGCTTTTTTGAAGCCTGTGGTTAACGTACCCGCATGTTTTTCATACCAAAATGACAGTTGATTGGTCAAGTTTATAGTGAAGTACAAATTTTGAAAATCGGTTGGAAAATGGAAAAGAAAATGCCCAATTTATCAAAAACTTACCTTTTTTTCTTTCCAAGCCCTCAAAACACCTGTTTTGAATGAGTACCTAAAATATTCGGTAAGAGAAAAATGCGCATGGAGCCAACCTTTCCATAGACACCTCAACTTGGAGAATCCGACCTGTATTTTCCGACTTATAGCGGATTTTTTGCCGTTCAATCGTGAATTTTTCAATTTTTCGCACTTATACTTTGAAAATAATGGGAACTTAATTTTGTATTTAATTGGTTAAGACACCCACAGTCATGCCAATATGGCTTCCTCGCGTCATTTTAAGTCGAAAAAGTTCAGAGGTCATTTTCTCGTTTTCGCTTCCTTTTCGACTTATAACGGTTTTTATGATTTTTTGTCACGTTTCTTTACTGGCTGTAAATTTGCCAAATTGCAACCGATTTTTGAATTTATTTTTTTGTATTTTAACCACTTGCAACTTTTTTCTATGCGGCTAAAGGTTTTCTCGCATTTCATTATCAAACCCATTTTTTGGCATTTATGGCTTGATTTTTGAACTTTGGTATCATTTTTTTCACAAAAACACGTTATTAAGAACCGTTTTTCTTTTTTTATTATGAAAACCAAATTTGTTCTCTTAAAAATATTAAACATTTTTTAACAAAAAAATTATGTAAAATTATTTACAAAATAAAAACTAAAAAAATAAATTCAAGAAATTTTGATTTTTTTAATATTTCAATAAAAACGTTTTCTTATGTGTTAAGGGGCTTGAGATAATGTAATTTCTTTCATTTAACTTATTTTCCCATGTTCAAGATAGAATTGCTCAAGTTTTGAGCCATTTCGGACACCTTTTTCGTACTTTTTTGAACATAAAATCTGAACGACCAAGAGACTGGATTTTTGTTAAATTTCGAGTTAAAGAAGATTTAAAATGCTTTTTTGAAGCCTGTGGTTATCGTACCCGCATGTTTTTTATACCAAAATGACAGTTGATTGGTCAAGTTTATAGTGAAGTACAAATTTTGAAAATCGGTTGGAAAATGGAAAAGAAAATGCCCAATTTATCAAAAACTTACCTTTTTTTCTTTCCAAGCCCTCAAAACACCTGTTTTGAATGAGTACCTAAAATATTCGGTAACAGAAAAATGCGCATGGAGCCAACCTTTCCATAGACACCTCAACTTGGAGAATCCGACCTGTATTTTCCGACTTATAGCGGATTTTTTGCCGTTCAATCGTGAATTTTTCAATTTTTCGCACTTATACTTTGAAAATAATGGGAACTTAATTTTGTATTTAATTGGTTAAGACACCCACAGTCATGCCAATATGGCTTCCTCGCGTCATTTTAAGTCGAAAAATTTCAGAGGTCATTTTCTCGTTTTCGCTTCCTTTTCGACTTATAACGGTTTTTATGATTTTTTGTCACGTTTCTTTAGCTGGCTGTAAATTTGCCAAATTGCAACCGATTTTTGAATTTATTTTTTGTATTTTAACAAGAGCAGTTAGTAGTTTTTACCCACTTGCAACTTTTTTCCTTGCGGCTAAAGGTTTTCTCGCATTTTATTATCAAACCCATTTTCTGGCGTTTATGGCGTGGTTTTTGAACTTTGGTATGATTTTTTTCACAAAAACACGTTATTAAGAACCGTTTTTCTTTTTTTATTATGAAAGCCAAATTTGTTCTCTTAAAAATATTAAACATTTTTTAACAAAAATATTATGTAAAATTATTTACAAAATAAAAACTAAAAAAATAAATTCAAGAAATTTTGATTTTTTTAATATTTCAATAAAAACGTTTTCTTAATTGTTAAGGGGCTTGAGAAGGTGTAATTTCTTTCATTTAACTTATTTTCCCATGTTCAAGATAGAATTGCTCAAGTTTTGTGCCATTTCGGACACCTTTTTCGTACTTTTTTGAATATAAAATCTGAACGACCAAGAGACTGGATTTTTGTTAAATTTCGATTTGAAGAAGATTTAAAATGCTTTTTGAAGCCTGTGGTTAACGTACCCGCATGTTTTTCATACCAAAATGACAGTTGATTGGTCAAGTTTATAGTGAAGTACAAATTTTGAAAATCGGTTGGAAAATGGAAAAGAAAATGCCCAATTTATCAAAAACTTACCTTTTTTTCTTTCCAAGCCCTCAAAACACCTTTTTTGAATGAGTACCTAAAATATTCGGTAACAGAAAAATGCGCATGGAGCCAACCTTTCCATAGACACCTCAACTTGGAGAATCCGACCTGTATTTTCCGACTTATAGCGGATTTTTTGCCGTTCAATCGTGAATTTTTCAATTTTTCGCACTTATACTTTGAAAATAATGGGAACTTAATTTTGTATTTAATTGGTTAAGACACCCACAGTCATGCCAATATGGCTTCCTCGCGTCATTTTAAGTCGAAAAATTTCAGAGGTCATTTTCTCGTTTTCGCTTCCTTTTCGACTTATAACGGTTTTTATGATTTTTTGTCACGTTTCTTTAGCTGGCTGTAAATTTGCCAAATTTCAACCGATTTTTGAATTTATTTTTTGTATTTTAACAAGAGCAGTTAGTAGTTTTACCCACCTGCAAATTTTTTCTATGCGGCTAAAGATTTTCTCGCATTTTATTATCAAACTCATTTTTTGGCATTTATGGCGTGATTTTTGAACTTTGGTATCATTTTTTTCACAAAAACACATTATTAAGAACCGTTTTTCTTTTTTTATTATAAAAGCCAAATTTGTTCTCTTAAAAATATTAAACATTTTTTAACAAAAAAATTTTGTAAAATTATTTACAAAATAAAAACTAAAAAAAATAAATTCAAGAAATGTTGGTTTTTTTAATATTTCAATAAAAACGTTTTCTTATGTGTTAAGGGGCTTGCAAAGGTGTAATTTCTTTCATTTAACTTCTTTTCCCATGTTCAAGATAGAATTGCTCAAGTTTTGAGCCATTTCGGACACCTTTTTCATACTTTTTTGAACATAAAATCTGAACGACCAAGAGACTGGATTTTTATTAAATTTCGAGTTGAAGAAGATTTAAAATGCTTTTTTGAAGCCTGTGGTTAACGTACCCGCATGTTGTTCATACCAAAATGACAGTTGATTGGTCAAGTTTATAGTGAAGTACAAACTTTGAAAATCGGTTGGAAAATGGAAAAGAAAATGCCCAATTTATCAAAAACTTACCTTTTTTTCTTTCCAAGCCCTCAAAACACCTTTTTTGAATGAGTACCTAAAATATTCGGTAACAGAAAAATGCGCACGGAGCCAACCTTTCCATAGACACCTCAACTTGGAGAATCCGACCTGTATTTTCCGACTTATAGCGGATTTTTTGCCGTTCAATCGTGAATTTTTCAATTTTTCGCACTTATACTTTGAAAATAATGGGAACTTAATTTTGTATTTAATTGGTTAAGACACCCACAGTCATGCCAATATGGCTTCCTCCCGTCATTTTAAGTCGAAAAAGTTCAGAGGTCATTTTCTCGTTTTCGCTTACTTTTCGACTTATAACGGTTTTTATGATTTTTTGTCACGTTTCTTTAGCTGGCTGTAAATTTGCCAAATTGCAACCGATTTTTGAATTTATTTTTTTGTATTTTAACCACTTGCAACTTTTTTCTATGCGGCTAAAGGTTTTCTCGCATTTCATTATCAAACCCATTTTTTGGCATTTATGGCTTGATTTTTGAACTTTGGTATCATTTTTTTCACAAAAACACGTTATTAAGAACCGTTTTTCTTTTTTTATTATGAAAACCAAATTTGTTCTCTTAAAAATATTAAACATTTTTTAACAAAAAAATTATGTAAAATTATTTACAAAATAAAAACTAAAAAAATAAATTCAAGAAATTTTGATTTTTTTAATATTTCAATAAAAACGTTTTCTTATGTGTTAAGGGGCTTGAGATAATGTAATTTCTTTCATTTAACTTATTTTCCCATGTTCAAGATAGAATTGCTCAAGTTTTGAGCCATTTCGGACACCTTTTTCGTACTTTTTTGAACATAAAATCTGAACGACCAAGAGACTGGATTTTTGTTAAATTTCGAATTAAAGAAGATTTAAAATGCTTTTTTGAAGCCTGTGGTTAACGTACCCGCATGTTTTTCATACCAAAATGACAGTTGATTGGTCAAGTTTATAGTGAAGTACAAATTTTGAAAATCGGTTGGAAAATGGAAAAGAAAATGCCCAATTTATCAAAAACTTACCTTTTTTTCTTTCCAAGCCCTCAAAACACCTGTTTTGAATGAGTACCTAAAATATTCGGTAAGAGAAAAATGCGCATGGAGCCAACCTTTCCATAGACACCTCAACTTGGAGAATCCGACCTGTATTTTCCGACTTATAGCGGATTTTTTGCCGTTCAATCGTGAATTTTTCAATTTTTCGCACTTATACTTTGAAAATAATGGGAACTTAATTTTGTATTTAATTGGTTAAGACACCCACAGTCATGCCAATATGGCTTCCTCGCGTCATTTTAAGTCGAAAAATTTCAGAGGTCATTTTCTCGTTTTCGCTTCCTTTTCGACTTATAACGGTTTTTATGATTTTTTGTCACGTTTCTTTAGCTGGCTGTAAATTTGCCAAATTGCAACCGATTTTTGAATTTATTTTTTGTATTTTAACAAGAGCAGTTAGTAGTTTTTACCCACTTGCAACTTTTTTCCTTGCGGCTAAAGGTTTTCTCGCATTTTATTATCAAACCCATTTTTTGGCGTTTATGGCGTGGTTTTTGAACTTTGGTATGATTTTTTTCACAAAAACACGTTATTAAGAACCGTTTTTCTTTTTTTATTATGAAAGCCAAATTTGTTCTCTTAAAAATATTAAACATTTTTTAACAAAAATATTATGTAAAATTATTTACAAAATAAAAACTAAAAAAATAAATTCAAGAAATTTTGATTTTTTTAATATTTCAATAAAAACGTTTTCTTATGTGTTAAGGGGCTTGAGAAGGTGTAATTTCTTTCATTTAACTTATTTTCCCATGTTCAAGATAGAATTGCTCAAGTTTTGAGCCATTTCAGACACCTTTTTCGTACTTTTTTGAACATAAAATCTGAACGACCAAGAGACTGGATTTTTGTTAAATTTCGATTTGAAGATTTAAAATGCTTTTTTGAAGCCTGTGGTTAACGTACCCGCATGTTTTTCATACCAAAAGGACAGTTGATTGGTCAAGTTTATAGTGAAGTACAAATTTTGAAAATCGGTTGGAAAATGGAAAAGAAAATGCCCAATTTATGCCCAATTCTATCCATGTTCAAGATAGAATTATTGCTCAAGTTTTGAGCCATTTCGGACACCTTTTTCATACTTTTTTGAACATAAAATCTGAACGACCAAGAGACTGGATTTTTGTTAAATTTCGATTTGAAAAAGATTTAAAATGCTTTTTTGAAGCCAGTGGTTAACGAACCCGCATGTTTTCCATACCAAAATGACAGTTGATTGGTCAAGTTTATAATGAAGTACAAGATTTTAAAGTCGGTTGGAAAATGGAAAAGAAAATGGCAATTTATCAAAAACTTACCTTTTTTTCTTTCCAAGCCCTCAAAACACCTTTTTCGAATGAGTACCTAAAATATTCAGTAACAGAAAAATGCGCACGGAACCAACCTTTCCATAGACACTTCAACTTTGAAAATCCGACCTGTATTTTTCGACTTATAGCGGATTTTTTGCCGTTCAATCGTGAATTTTTCAATTTTGCGCACTTCTACTTTGAAAATAATGGGAACTTAATTTTGTATGTAATTGACCCACAGTCATGCCAATATGGCTTTCTGACGTAATTTTATGTCGAAAAAGTTAAAAGGTTATATCCTCGTTTTGGCTTCCTTTTCGACTTATACCAGTTTTTCTAATATTTTTTATGTTTCTTTAACTGGCAACCGATTTTTGAATTTTTTCTAAAATTTACACAAAAGCAGTTAGTTTTCCAATGCACTTTATTTCTCCTAACAACTATAGTTCTTTTTTTTTGTTTTTTTTTTTGTGAATATTTTTTAAATTCATTGCTGCAATTCTATTCTAAGTTATACATACATATACATATTTTCTTTATTTTTTTTACAACAAAATTTTAAATTTCCTCAACTTGTTTCAACATCACTTGTTGTGGATTTGCTTTCTGTATCCTGTGGTATATTCTTTTCTGTAATTCCAAGCCATGGAACACGTTTTTCCAATTGAAGACGATACTTAGGATGACTTGCTGCATAAACCCATGGATCAATACAAGACACTGTTTTGGCGGCCATCGCAGGAAGCATTGATGTAAATGGAGTAATTAGATTTCTAGACAATTTCATTTGAGAATTATAACATCATTTAGAAATATCCCTTCAAACTACATTTATTTACATACCTGTTACCAAAAGTTCCTATCATAGTTATCAAGGTATATGGAGTCCAGGCACAAACAAACAAGAAGTAAATTGTAAAGGCTGCTTTGGCTATTCTTATTTCGACACTATTTGCCGTTGGATTGGCAGACAGAGATTTAACATTCATCTTCTTAGCTTGTTCAGAAAGCATCTTTTCGTGAGCTCGTACCTAGAATTCAGTAATGCGAAATTTAAAATTTTTAAGGTGGTTCTTTTTAAAAAATAAGTGGATCCAAACTTACATGTAGAAACAGTTTAGCATAGTAAGTGCATATGATGACCATTGGAATCAGATAGGCCCAGATAAAAAATGCCATGCCAAAATTCCTTGTTTCGTCGTCTTCGGTTAGATAGTCAAATGAGCATGTGGTCAAATAGCCCTCTATAAAATTGTATTTTTAAATTAGCATTTCTCTAGTCTCGTCTAAAAGTTAAATATACGCGAACCGGGAAAGGCTATGGAAATACGGGAGGGATTTTCACCGAACTCAGAGCAAGCAAAAATCTAGTTGTCTAAAATATTGGTGCGGAGGTCCTTGGCCATGGGAAAAATGCTTCAAATTTATTTTATTTTATTTGTTTCCGTAAAAAATCTTTAGTCTCTCCCTTAGTTAAAAATAAATTGTTATTTTCAAATTATTATTTGCCCGTCTTGTAACTTGTGATATATCAAATACTTTTATATCTATTTATTTGCGGATTATAAAACAATCTGCGTTTTAGTCCAGAATAAACCAATAATAATCAAAAACTACACAAAAATTAATTGACCATTTCGAAAAATTCTGAACTTCTTACTTACGTACGAATTTCTGTCCCATGCCAATTGCATTTTATCAATCAGCAATTTTTTAAACTTACTCACCTGGTATAAAACGTCCCCATACTCCAAGTACCGGCATCAAATTAAAAGGTATTGCCCAAAACCAAGTAACAACAATCAACATTGAAACTTGGAAAGAATTCAAACGACCATCAATTGGGCTTGAAATTGTTCTAAAAAACAAAAAATTAAAACTCAATTAATCTATTTTATTCTCTAAGTACTTGTATCTATCAAAAGCAATCATAGCATTGGAAACAGCAGCACCAACTCCCGAAATTCCTCCCAAAAATGCATAAATATTACAACCCATATCCTCTCCAAGCATTCGTCCACTTATGGAATTTCCTAAAAACACTAACGAATTCTCAGCCATGCACAAATCAAAAACAGCTAAGTTGATGATAAAATAATTCGAAGGGGTTCGCAGGGATTTCGATCTAAAAATAATTAAATTTTGTTTTTAAATAAATATTAACGAAATAGAATTCTTATAGCTAACGTTGAAAATATCCATATGACCATTCCATTGCCAAAAATTGAAAAAGTAAACAGGGCCAAATAGATAATGAAAAAGAGTGCATGATGATAAGTCGGTGGAGCTTGAAAACCACGCCAATAAGGATGAATCATATACAGGGACTCGACTGGAATATTCCATCCGAGATATTTTGTATCATTGCCAGAGCTTTTAAAGAAAATCACATATTAAATCACACCTCATAATATGTTTTTTTTTATATAATTTTACTTGTTAAAATAATTTTTATACGCCAAAGGTCGCGAATATAGACGGATATCGGAATCCAATCCGATGTCCATTGTCCTGAATTAATTTTTATGGCTAAACATTCTTTTGTCTTTCAGGAAATTTACTATTTCGATGTTAAATATATTCCACCCGATTGTAATGACTAACAGTCTGGAAATTTTGTGGTGGGTTTTTATAGCTTTTTGCCCACGAAGAAGTCAAGGGAGATTAAAATTCCTTTTTGTGGTGTCTTACCTTAAGCTTAAGATTAAGACACATTTTGTGGAAACATTTGTCTCGTCAGCAAAGTGCATGCACAATGTCAAGTCGACCATAAATGTTATATGTACATAGTTGGAAATTCCAATGATGATTTTATTTGCTATTGACATTATGTTCTAAATGAGTTAATATACCACTTATGTACATAATGTATGTATTTAAATTTTTTTTAGAAAGTCTTGTTTTTAAAAGATTGAATGTGGTGTAACAGTTTCAGACATTTAAATTTTTACCTCGTGAACAAGCTACATACATACGAGTATGTAATGCAGTTATCTTGAAATTAGTTTCCATTAATCTGCCCGAAAATTATTTAAAACAAAAATTTTAATAAAACTAAGATTTCAGTATGATGAATTTTGGTTAACTATTTTTTATTTTATTTTCTATAATCTAAGAAATGTTTTATCTTTTTCTTATTCATTTTTAAAATGCAAAACAAAAATAAATAAAACTAAACAGAATTTTTTTTTTTTTTTGCCACTTGGCGATGAAATGAAAAAAAAAATTAATAAATAATACAGTAAACATTTAGACAAATTAGAACAAAAATGAAGGCGATCCCCAATTTTTTAAAAGAACTTGGGTGATATTCTGTATCTAAAAAGCGATCAAACGTTTTCGTTTGTGCGAAAGTCTTGCATAAAGATTTCAAACAAATCTTTCGCACAAACGAAAACGTTTGATCGCTTTCCCCATACAGAAAAAGTCAAGCCGAAAATAAGTTTTTAATTTATCTTAATCAACAATTTTATATTGATAAATAAAGAAGATATAAAGCATACTTTTTAAAAATTCCCAGTAGGATGCTTGTGAAGGAGTTGTTCCTGATTGGAACCGGCGTACTGCCGGTGATAAATCAAAACATGGTACGTATCGATACATGTGCGACAGTTCTCTGCAAAATCTGTTTATCGACTAACAAATCGTTCGAGAAAAGTTGGCCGACTGTCATCTAGTGTCGCACTTACTGCCAACCTGACTATTTAATTGGCCCAGTGTGCGCATTAGCAGTCCAACCCGTCCAAATTATCGGCCGATAAAATGTCTGTAGTGTGCGGGGGGGCTCTAAAAGATCTGTCTTTGTAAAATTGAAATTAAAGAAAAAAACTACTCTTTTTTTGACTAAGTATCTACAATCAAACCGATATTTTTGATTAAAAAATTGCAACAATAATATAATATGTATAATCCAATTAAACTTTTAGTTGGCAACAAACTATACTAGCTTCGGTCGTGATTCAATTCCGTCAATAAAATTGGAACCAATATAAATGTCAGAATCGGCAGAAACTGCCGCGCCGTTGCGTGACTTAAAAAAAAAACTGGGTGTGTCTACCGCCGGAGGGCCCTGTCCCTACGAGGCCGCATAAACGCTACTTTTATAAAAAAAAAAGCTTTTACAAATTGGTATTTTTTGATGTAAACATCTATACTGGCGGTAGGTGAAAAAAAAACGTTACGTATCTTGTGATCGTTATTCTGTCATTGTGATTCACGTTACATTACGTATGTTTACACATCTTAACCGTGAGTCCCGGCACTCACACTTTTTTTTGTAATATATTCGCCCGAATATTTTACGGAATAGTTCCATAATAAAACATATTACCTATTTTAAAGATTTCGAAGAGCAATAATCGTCACTTCATAGACATTTTGAAATCCACCTGCAAACAAGCAACTTATGACCTATGTAGATTAATAAAGAAAATATATTACCTCCTGACTTGTTTTTGATTAAAACAATAATAAAATAATTTTAGGGCCAGTTTGTTTAAATCTGTACCATGACTATATATTCTTAATAAAAGGCGCTAATCACCAACAATCGGCTGATTAGTCATTTCCATGATTCCTTTATAAAAATTTTGGTTGACATGCATATTCGATGAATTAACAGTCGCAATAACCCTTGATTATAGATGATCAAGGCTGGCCCTATATCTCAGACATACAAATCCATAACATTGAATTAAAGAACCATTTCTTAAATCTTAAAATCAAATATATTTCTCTAAAATACATTCAAACCTTTGCTGAGGATATTTAACTGTCATCAAATCATCCTATAATCACCGCAAAAACTTCTCTAACTGATTATTTGATTTCGTCCCCATAGCTGGACTTTGATTTTTAAGCATTTTAGCAAGTTGCAGCAGAGAATTTTGCTTTTGTGTTTTTGATATGGTTTTTTCAACTTTCGCCTTCGGTTGCTGTGGTTTCAGGTTATTTCCTTTTTTGGCAGATGGATTGCGTTTTTTCACTTGGGGAATAACTTTGTCAAGTTTTAATCCAGCAGACTTGTCTTTTGATTTCTTTTTCTTCTTCTTTTGAATTGGAATCTCAACTTCGGGCTCTTTCTCATCGATTTTTGGTTTCACTTTTGATCTGATGAGAGTTTGAAGTGTTTTCTGTTTACAAAATTCACAGGTAATTTCCTTGAACGAGAAAATATTAGTAATATATTCGAGGGCCTGATATGTGCATAAAAAACCTACCACATTGTTGCATATTTTTTTTTTCAACCACTTAGCTCGTTTTTTCTGCTTTCTACTGAGGCTCTTCTGGTCGTTTTTGAGTTTTTCAACCAGTTTCTCAGCTTTTTGACTATGAATTCGAAGTGGTTTCAATGCTAGGGAGAATTTACTTTCCGACCAGATGGACGAACATTTGGGACACATAACAGACGGAGCAAATTTAACATCATATTTGGCGATTTTTTTGCACGTAGTTCTGGAAGAGACACAAATTTTTAAAAGGTTCTAAACAAAACATAAAAAACTTACAAATAAAACGATCTTAGAAGTTGAATTGTGTGATTTTCTTGTGGCAGGGAATTGGCTTGGCTCCATAATAATTTTACTATTTGTTCACCTGAGGATTCGTTAGTTTCCATAGCAGAACAAAGTGTGTTTGTTTTAAAAATTTCGTTAGAAAAAAATTATTTTATGTTTACCCACGTGTGTCAGATGAAATGTCATTTAACAGCTGATTCTGCTCACATGCTGAATGATGCTTAATTTGAATCTCTAAACAGAATGATCGCGTTCGAGAAACTATCGAGGTCGCTCTCGTTCTCGGAATTTGAAAAATACACAAATGAGGGGTTGGTTGCAGCACAAATATTTTTCCACACGCGTGGAGAATAAATTATGTTTTAATTATGATAAAGGAAACTCCGCACTAGGCGGAACGACACTTCAGCGACACCACACACACTTTCACACGAAAATGAACGAAACTTTATGTCAAATTATCAATTTTGTCGCAAAGTGCCACGCCGTGAAGTGCAGTTGTCGCTTAGTGCGATATAGCTCATAGAACTTCCTACAAATAAGTTCTGAAGTACAAATCCTCTGAAGTGCAGTTCCGCCTAATGCGGTTCACACATGTATTTTGAACTAATTTTATTTTTCATTTGAAATTAATAGCTGTGTTTTTTTTTTTAATGTTTTCCAAATTTTAGGAACCAAAAAAAATCGAAATTCCCGACATAGAGCTGCTAACTATACGGCGGTCATTTTTATTGAGGTTAAATTAAACTGCAGAATTGTGTGTGGTCAAAAAATGAAAAGTCATTTCTCTCCCACAAATTTGAGAGTAGTAGGAATTCTTTCCCACTATCAATTTGACATGACATGACATTAATACTTCAGTGGGATGGTGTGGAAGCTGGCTTTTAGCTCTTATCGGTCATAATCCTACTACTGGCGATGTTGTATTTGTAATTCATGTAAAATCGTACTATACAACTGATAGATTTTCCAATAAAATACACCTAAATTGTTTTCATCGTCGCCGCGACATATTCGCTTTGGTGTACGTGGGGTCCTTAATGGAGCATTTGGTTTGTAAACCGGAAAATAATAAACCATTCGAAGACAACTAGGTTTTTCGTGTTTGTATATATTAACCTATCACATTATTTAAATAAAAATACATTCAAGGTTTAAGCCTAGTACGCTGCTGATGCGAAACGAAATTTTTCTGTGATCTCCAAACAGACAACGAAACGCTTGCGAAAACACAACGGAAAATATCCTTGGAGAGTTTCACTAATTCTTAAAACAAAATCAAACATAAACGCACAAAATCAGAGAAACCCATGATGTAAGAAAATGAGAAACAAAAAAAAAACACAAATAAAACTCAAATGTCATTTTTCCGCACACAATAAATAGTCTGTATAATTAAATCAGTGCGAAAAAGGAGCGGAGACTTCTCCAAATAATCTGCTACAATTATAAATTTCGCTCTTCGAACAGCGTACTGCAAAACGAAAAGCAGAACGAAATTTTCCGTTTATGATTTCGTTGTGTCATTTTTGTATGGGATTTTTCGTTTCGCTTCAGCAGCGTACTAGGCTTTATTAAAAATGAAGAAAATTCGACGAACCCTTAAGGTTCCCCCATACCATAAAGCCATATGCTTAGAACCACATTTGTGAAGCGTGTTGTGTTGCGGAGTGGTGTGTTGTGGATGGATCGCTTCTGTTTCGATTGCGCCATACCACGATGTGGAGTTAACTATTTGTAAGAAAGAGAACACTTATATTATAAACAAAAATCAAAACAACAGTCATGTCATGACATATATATCTGTATTTTCATTTTCAACATCACTACACACAAGTGTGTACATTCAACGACACACCGGTCCACACGCCACGAGATAGGTGTGGTTCCTGCTTAAAGGTTCCCCCACACCAACGCGTTGTTTTCGTCGTCGCCACCGAAAATTCGCGTTGGTGTGGGGCGTTTTTTTTTACAGCCCGAAGGAAATTGGATGAAAAAAACGATTCGGGGTTAAATAATTTACATGTTAAATGCAACAAAAACTAATCCCCAATGGGCTTATAGCTAAACCCCGATAATTTTCGGGGCTTAACTTTTTAACGAAAGTTTTCCCAGATTGGAAAAAATACACCTGTTTTCATTGGAGCCGAAATAAAGTAATTTCATAAATTATACAAAAAGTTTTTTCCTTAGAATAAAAAGATAAGGAAGAGGTATATATCACATACACAGTGTATGTGAGTATGAAGCACCAAATAAAAAACAAAAAAACAAAAAGGTGCCTATCTGTCATTTTGCCGATCTAAACGAAAGTGTTTCAAGATTTTCAATCGTTAAAATAGTGAAATAAAAGTGTGAATAGTGAAAAGCAGCAATACTTTATTAAAAAAAAATATAAAACAGCATGCGGTGCTGCGTTAAATTGTGAAAAAACACCTATAATATGGAAATAACAATCTTTTCACTTCACGGGCTGATTGTGTCTCAAATTTCACATAAATTAATGTCAAGTGATGTTTTTTATGTAAACACATTATCGTAGAATACTTTAAAATTGATATTTCATAAAGCCCTTCCACACTATCCCACTGAGTATTAATACATGTCAAAAAAGTGTGAAACAAATCATGTATAAAGCCTCAACTACATAAGCCAAAAAAGTGAAAAAGTGCAAAAGTGAAAATTTTTAAATTGATTTTGTGATAGTTTTTCTGACTAGAAAACTTATAAAAATGATGCAGAAAGCTTAAATTTTGGTTGTTTTGATTTTTGTTTATATTAGGGGTATTCCCGATCCGATGCAACTGGTCTTGCAAAAATGCAAAAGTGTAAAATTGCTATACCCTAACCCCATTGTAAAAAAAAAACATTGCACTTTTACAATGATGCAAGACCAGTTTGCATCGGATCGGGAATACCCCTAATATAAGTATTCTCTTTCTTACAAATAGTAAACTCCACATCGTGGTATGGCGCAATCGAAACAGAAGCGATTCCTCCACAACACACCACAACACAACACGTAACACAAATGTGGTTCTTAGCATACGAAACACATTGGAGCGTTAGCGACACACCACTCCACAACACACCACCCGACAAAGGTGTGGTTCCGGCTTTACTAAGCTTTTTTTTCTATTTTGACGATTTAAAATCTCAAAATAGATTCCTCAAAAAAACAGCTAAAAATTCTTTTTGGCGCCCCCTGACTTAGCTGTCTAACTGCATGACTTCCCTGTGTGAATGCATTAGTGTTTGTGTAACTCACACTATTTTGAAAAATGTTTCACTTTCTCCACGATATAGCCTCAACTACATAAGCCAAAAAAGTGAAAAAGTGCAAAAGTGAAAATTTTTAAATTGATTTTGTGATAGTTTTTCTGACTAGAAAACTTATAAAAATGATGCAGAAAGCTTAAATTTTTGTTTAAAAACATATTTGTGTATTCTTTTTCACAAAACATTGGCGCTAGCGGTAAAAAAAATATTTTTACTTTTGTACTTCAGTACTTTTTGGCTTATGTAGTTAAGCCTTATGCCCGTTCCTCTATTTCTTCTTCTAAAGTTTTTTTTTTAGTAAATTTGCTATATTCATTTTAATATTACGTTTTCATTGGGCCAAATGAGGTAATTTCGTTGAAAATTTCCAACTTCGATTCCAAATTATCTCATTTCCCATACAAATTCACATTTCGAAATGAGGTAATTTCAACCAAATTTGCACGAAATTCGGTTTGAAATTACGTAAAAACTTTATGAACATACCCAAGTGGAATGCATCCGTAGTGGAACACAACAAAAAGAAGCCATTAACTGCAAAATCAAATTCAAAATGAAATTATCTGTCAAACGAAATTAGCAAATTTGCAATGAAAACACTTTTTCTGTATTTAACGAAATTACCTCATTTCGGCTCCAAAGAAAACGTAGTATAAATTTGATTTCGCAGTAGCTTCTTTTGTTGTGTTCTCTTTCTGTTTCTGTTTTCTATACATAAAATTTTGACATTTTCAATGTTTTCCAATGGGTTAATTCCACCATGGATGCATTCGACTTGGGTGTGTTCATAAAGTTTTTACGTAACTTCCAACCACATTTCGTGCAAATTTGGTTGAAATTACCTAATTTCTAAATAAGATTTTGTATGGCAAATAGATACATAATTTAGAATCGAATTTAGAAATTTTCATCGAAATTACCTCATTTGCCCCAATGAAAACGTAGTATTAATTATTATCCCTTTTTTTAATCTGAGCAGTGTACCCTTTGTCATTTACAACTAATTACACGTAGATGGCATTACCGATTATTCAATCATTATGGCAAATAGATACATAATTTAGAATCGAATTTAGAAATTTTCATCGAAATTACCTCATTTGCCCCAATGAAAACGTAGTATTAATTATTATCCCTTTTTTTAATCTGAGCAGTGTACCCTTTGTCATTTACAACTAATTACACGTAGATGGCATTACCGATTATTCAAACATTTCACAAAGAAATATTTTTAAAATACCTTTTTTTAATTAATGAAATAGTAATATCAATGAAATAAAATATAAATCTATATTTGTTATTTCAAAATTTAATTCAAAAAGAAATAATTGCAATAACAAAACTAATAACCATCAGATTTTATTCTGCCATCATTCCATCAAAATATTATGTAAAGATTTCTACCACGAAACTTAAATTACACCTCTCGAGTGTCGAACCAAAAATACACCCGAATTCAGCAAAATAAGAGAAGCACACACACACTCAAATAGAGCTAACACACATTTTCTAATTCCATTTCCAATTCCAACAAAAAAATCAGTCAGAAAGATTCTTTCCGGAGCCAAAGGTGCATAGAAGTGATTTTCTTTGCAAAATTAACCAACAAAAAAATTAATTAAAAAATTGTCTTATCGATTTCCGCAGCGACAAATTAATAAAAATCAATTCTGTGAGTTTAATTGCTTAATAAATCGTGCAAATTTCCAGCCGCAAATTGTTAATCCGAAGAGAAAAGAAAAAAATATTCGCAACGTGTAGAAATCCAAGTGAAGAAAAAAAAAGAGTGCAGAAATTTATTTCTCAACAGAAAAAAAATATAAGGAAAAGGCAAATAAAAATATAAGAAGTTAAAAAATTTTCCCGAATAACGTGTGTGGTGTATTTCTTTCTTTTGTGTGCAAAGTGAAAGTTGGGAGGACGACACTTGATTAATTTTTGTGAAAAATTAATAAATCCTTTTTCTGTGAAAGAACTAAAAGGAAAATCACTTTTCATCACAGTAAGACGACAACGGCAGTCGCTATTTTGTGAATTGTTCAGTAAATCTCAAATGTGTATGGCTATTGTGGTAAGTTGATTTGAAAGTAAAAAAAAAATCAAGGAAATTCATCCGATATAGAATTTTCTTTTTGAGTTTCCTTTTCTTGCATACTTAAAAAAAATACTCCTACTTCTTTCTTCCATTCAATGCGGCGCCTTTTGATATTTTTTTTTCTCACAGTATTTGTCCTAGTTGCACTTTTATAGAAAAAAAAGAAAGAACAAATAGGATAGAGTAGAGGCAGTGGAAAGATGTTGTTGTTATATTTTCCGACTTCTTTTTTCATGGTAGAATTTAAATTGACCATAATATCGTCCGTCGACCGTCATTCCGCCACATACACCAATACCACAGCCAGAGTTCCACAGTAGGCACATGCACACAAGGAAACGATTTTTCCCAAAATTTTCAACTGTCAGATTTTTTTTCTCCATTTCTCTATTTTTGAAGAGAGTTACCAAGGTGATGTTTTGATTTTTTTTGTATAGAACTGGAATGTGTAGCAGGTTTTTGTTTTTGATTTGCAATCGAGGGCCTATGAAAGTAATTTCTGCTATTTTTTTGTTGTTACGAAATTTAAAAAAAAATATTTTAAAACATTGAAATTAAATAAAAATTATTTAAATATAATGAATGATTGTAGTTAACCATATTAACATTTTACTGATAAAAATAAAATGTAATAAGAAGTTACAATGAGAAAAAATTTATTAATCTTATTCTCAATGGACTTATTAAACGAATTAGGTATTTTGGGTGGCAATCTGTGAATCTTAGGGCCAGTTTGTTCACAGTGGTTTAAATTTGAACAAAGACTTTCACAGCTTCTAATTAAATGGCGCTTATCAACCAAAATCGGCTGATTAGCGATTTCCATGATTACAATTACTCATTCGATAATTTACCAGTTGCAATAATCCTTGATTAAAGATGATCAGCTGTGAACAAACTGGCCGTTAAAGCAACGAATACCTACGGCCGACTCACTTTTGACGTTCCGCATTCGGTAAACCTAGGTATATGGCCATATCAACCCAAATATGTGCTTGTTGAAAGATTAGGCACCTACTCAAATTATTTTGAATTCCAAAATAAAAATTCGATTACAGTAAGACCAGCTTAAAGTCATCTGAACATGACGAGTTCTACATGTATAATATAATAATATAATACAGTAAAACCAGCTTAAGAAAAACTGCAAAATGTCAAAGACTTTCTTTCACTTAAGCGGGTTTTTCACTTAAACGAACCCCGCTTAATTGAAAAAAACTTCACTTAAGCGGAGTCCGGATAAGTGAAAAAAAAATTGCACTTAAGCAAATTAAATTAAATTGCACTTAAAAAAATACAAAAAGGGTTCTGACATATCAGAAATTCAAATGTCATTTTCGTTATGAAAATTTGGTGGAAGTGAAAAATAAAAAAGGAGTAAAAGCATTCAACAATTTTTTTGTTCTGTTCTATTAAATTCTTTTGTTCACTTAAGAGAGTTTTTTTCAATGAAAAATATAAAATTTAACTGAAAATATGTTTCAGATATCCGGGTTTTTCACTTAAGCGAGTTTCACTTAAACGGAGTGTTATAAAGGTAATTGGCCGACAAATACTCGGGGATGAAAAAAGTGTTTCAGATAAGCGGGTTTTTCTCTTAAGCGGATT
This sequence comes from Epistrophe grossulariae, assembly GCA_929447395.1. NCBI lineage: Eukaryota > Metazoa > Arthropoda > Insecta > Diptera > Syrphidae > Epistrophe > Epistrophe grossulariae. Next base: position 18,821,354 of record OV839567.1, on the reverse strand, counting down.
GCTCTTAAGCGGGTTTTACTGTATAATAATAGTGTAGTTGATGAGAAAACTGTTGTGCGAAACTTGGTCGAAAGTTACTAAACAAGCATATACAATAGACGTGTTTTTTTTGCAAGCCCGGTGAGAATTGCACAAAAAAAAAAACGATTCGGGGCTAACTAATTTGCATGTTAATTGCAATAGCAACTAATCCCAATGGGCTTAGTTAAACCCAGATAATTTTCGAGGCCCAACTTAAGCCCGCATAAAAACTGTGTTGTCGGCATGAATTACCTACATATTTACTTGTTATCGATACTTTGTATGAAAACTCCATGTTTTTTTCTGTGATGGCGTCGCCAATCTTCGTTGTAGTTTTTTCAGTCAATTGCCCCCGGAATTGCACAAAAAGACACCTAATATGAAATCTGTACCTGCATTAGAATTTCTAGGATCGGTTTTAAAATCTTACCAAATTCTATCACATTAGTTTGAACAAAAGCAAGGGAGAAAAAAAATATGAAAATTATTTTTTTCACTCAAATTTGTCAGTTGCAACAAAATTCTTTCGCATTTTTTTTTTGATTTGGCAGATGAGACAGTGTAGAAGGCCTTGAAGCAATCAAAATGACAATAAATTTGTTTGATTTTGCCAGTTTAGGTTTCTTAAGATCTCTGAGAACTCAGCAATCTCAGAAATCTGAACGTTATTACTCAATGAGATTCCTCAATTTTGATGTTAAAAAGCTGAGACTGATCCTATTTTGGATTCACTTGCTCAATTATTTTTTATCGCAGTTGATGAATTTTTAAAAAAGAAAAAGAGACAGCTTTCACTTTTCAATCTGATTAAGCTTTCTTCATCTTCCTTTGTCAAAGGTCAAATTTCAGAGCAAAATTTCTGAGATCTCAGAATATGTGTTATGTGCGTAGCTTGGTTTGAACCGAGGGCACGAGTACGATAACTTGGGCGCCGAAAATTGATAACGGATTTTTGTAGAGGGGTCAAATACAAAATGGAATATGTACTATGGAAGGGGGGTCTACCTCGCCCCGTTTAAGAGGTAGGGGCGATTTTCGAAAAAAACGACTTAAATGGAAAAACAAATATTAAAAAACAAAGGCAATACAAAAAATGCAAAACAATAACGATTTTTAAAACCAGAAGTTTGTTGAACATATATTTACCGTATATATCTACATAATGCAACCGTATCGTTACGTTTAGTTTGACACGTAACATATAATACACAGCGTATTACAAGTAACGTGCTACACGGAAGGCCCACTTTTTAGTTTACGGTTTAATCTGACACTTCAAATAATGAAGTCATTTTGCTTCAAAATCGTTAAGAATATATGTACATACATTGATCGATAATGGTTTATTTCAGCTCCAGTAAATCGCACAGTAAAATATTAATACAACACTTTTTGTGATAATATTCTCATTTGTTTTATTGCAATTTAACGGCAACATTTACAATATCAAGCTTTTGCATTTTTTAAAGCCATAAATCTATTCCTTAATTTTTTTTACAATTCAAGTTGTTTTAATGAATAGTTTTTGAAAACTAAAACTAATTTTTAACCAATTTTCGACAAATTTCATCTTATACAAAACTCCCTGGTATATGCTAAAAAGAATATTAAGTACACACATGAATTCTCCAAATAAATGTATTCATAATTTTCACCACATTTCGCAATAATCAATACCTATGTACATATGTATGTACATTGCCATTTGCAATTTCACGATAAAAAATTGCAATGAATTGGTAGGTATAAAAGAAATTTCACAACTCGTGAAATTCTTCAAATAAAATGTCGCAGTAGCAGTATGGCAAAAATAAAAACAAAATTGTGGTGACAAACACGTACCTACATACCATTCTCCATTCATTTTTTATGACTATACGTCCCAGTCAAATCCTTTTCCATTGAATTAACACACTGATTCCATCAAATGCAGCAGCGGCATAAAAGTTAGTTATTCGTTGCTGCTCATTTCTGTTTTAATGTTTATTATTTCAAAATTCTACGAAAACAGATAAAGAAAATAAAATTATTATGCCTACCTGCTGTGTTTCTTCCTGTGCAATTTGAAATGCAACAGAACACTGCATCATGGAAAATTCAATGCATTTTTATGACGTCAAACTATAAATACTTACTTCATACTTGCAAGAAAATTCATACCATAATAAACCAATATGACGTCATACTCGAACAGGTCAGACACGAGGCACTGAAAGTATAGGAGATAATATTCACCACACCTGCATATAACAGTGGGGTTTCGGGTGGGTAGGTTAGGTAGGTATATAGAAAGCAATTAGAATCAAATTCAGCAAAGGCAAAATGTAAATGTTAGATACATTTTCAAATGCGTCATTGATTAGAAAAATAAAGCAACAATAACAACAAATCTTATGTGTTAATAGAACTAGGAAAAATGGTTATGAAAATAGGTGTTTACATTCATGTTTGTGTGTGACTCAAAAATCCAATAGTTTTTCTTGATCTGATTTAAAATTAAAAAAAAAAAACTGGAAAATTATATGAAAATCGATTTTTCAAACTAATAATGTTGCACGAGTTTGCTAAATGGGGTTGATTTAAGGAAGAGAATGTTTAAATAAGGGCTCGTCCATGGGAGTGCTATTGATCGGGGATTTTTTATTTTCGATTTTATTACGATTATTCCTGTGTGCATGTTATTGGCTGGAATGGATGATTTTTAAATGAGTTAATTATAAATGAATAAGTTATTTGATCAAGATTAACATGGGACACAGCAAAGCAGGAGAGCTACAGCTACTATTAAATGAAACTAAAGCATTTGGCATTACAAGTGTTGTTCCGTCTTGGCCGCCTTTAACATGTTTGTTCATGTCCACCTGTTTGGACGACAATGAGCCGATACTGCTTCCAAATGTTTGAAATGATTTTTAATTCGAATTTTATAACCCCAAATCGCAATTTTTTGATTGAATTAGATTTTTTCCTCATTACAAAAAAATGGCTGTACACAAAGTTTTATCTCATACCAATCAGCTGGCGATATGGAACTTTTTTAACACATTTGCTCTATCTCAAAATTAGGTGTAGAAAATGTAGGTGCTAAATTGAACTGAACCACTTCATAGAACACACAATCTTTGTGCTTTTTAGATATTATGCTGTTGTTTTTATATATGTATATGATGTAGCTTAGGGTCATTTGACATCTTTTGTCCCGAATTGATTTACAATGTGCGCCAGTCGAACGAGCCCTACCTAGTGTAGGAGTTTGTTCAAAATTTTGATAAGTCTAAATAAAAACCTGCTACCTATATTTATTATTTGGATTTTTTTTGTACATGAGGAAGTGTCAAAAAATATCGGTTTTTCTTTTTAATTGTTCACATTTCGAATTGGTTTGTGCATCCGATACCTCCACCGTAATTTGAGCTCTAGCCTGAAACGGTAGACCGATTTGCTTCAAATTTTATAGGGAGCATTTTTATATGATTCTCGAGAGGAGAAATATTTTATTTTTATTTTAGCTCACATATAACAATTTTGGTTTTTTCAAATTTATTTGAAAACGGCTCAAATGATTTTGATTTAATTTCGTTCAGATATGCCTTGAAACACATTCCTTTTAAAAACTGACTTATTTTAAAGTATTTTTTTGTTGTTGCAAAAACCTATTTCCAATTTTTATGTTCAAAAGCAGGAGAAAGCGTTTACAAGAGAATTGTCATACTTTTTTTTATAAAGTCGAGTTTTTTATTCAGCCAGTAGGTAATATTTTCGATTGGTTATTTTGAATCTGTTTAAAAAATTAAAAAAGGACAATTTAAAAGAAATCAGGCCGTGGTAAATATTTATAATATTTTTAATATAACGCTTTGTGTTCCATTTTACATTTATGAATGACAAAAAACTAGCTGCAAACTTTATTTGATAATAAAATTCTTACCGATAACATTTCCCACTTAAAATTTTATTTTTGTTTTGGTACGTGGTACATTTCATAAACATACATATTATTTTTACGTTTATATTACCACCTTGGAAAAAGTTTAACACATCACACGCCGTTCGCCGTAGAATGTAGAGATATCATTCAAACTTGAAACTATATACACAAATAAAGAACCTAAGCTTGAGAAATGAAACCAGACCTCCACGCCATTGCCGTCAGTATAATATTGCGATCAAATACTCTTTGGCTGGCTTGCTTCATGCGCTCAAGACAACAACTATCAGTCTGCCTTTATATGTATATTCAATTTGATTACAAAACTTCATCGTTGGTAATTTGAGTCAAGGACTGTAATTGGCACCTTGTGTTGTTAGGTGGTACGTTTAAATTTGTAATTTTTTTTTATTTATTTGGTCAAAACCATAAATGATGCTGCGGAATAGATACTTTTGGAATGGAATGGTTGCGAGGTAGTGTTAATTTGGTTTGCTTGGTGTTTAAGTGCATTACCGCAATATCTTAAACACACGATTGTACCTATCAAGTCAGACTACCATTTTAATAACAATTTATTCATATGGACTATATATATCCTATAAGATATACCTACCAAATAGCACTGGTTCCTTTCTTAGTCTGACATATCACGAATGAAATTTCCTCGGATTTTTTCCTTTTTTGAGAAATTTGAAAGGTAAAGTATGTAAATCATCTCCGAAATCAAGAACAAATTTTTTGACCCAGGAACTTTATAATAATTTTTTAAATTTTTCCCTTAACAGGGGAACATCACTCACAAATAAAATTTTCAGTAAATTTAAATCAAGACGTTGTAACAAATTTTCAGAAATAAAGGAATAATTTAATTATTTTATTCATAAGCAGACGTGTAGCAAATTTAAAGCAAATCGCTCTACCCATTAAGGCTCTTAGCTCGATGTATAATGGATAATTTTTTGAATCAATAATTAAACATGTCTGATTTATTTCAGTAATATACAGGGTGTTTTGTGATGCTACAAAAAGCTATAACATATTTAAGCATATGGTTTTTGAGTTTTTGGCTAAAAATTGATAAGACCATTGTATATTAAAAACAAAATTAGTCACCCTTATTACAATAGGCGTTTTTCTTGAACGACGATTGTCACTTTTGTGTCGAGTCACTTGCTTTTAAGAGTCGGTATTGCGATCCTTGAACGCCAGTCGTTTTGATCAAAACGCCTTCCACAGAAACAGCTGATATTGAGAATTTAATATTTCCGAAGCAATGGTGCATAGTTTTTATTTTAAATTCAATCTTCCGATTTAAGTTCATAAAGTGCAAAATGAGTGTTGTTACGAAATAATTTATGATGAATGAAGAGATGGGAGAGCGACGCTTAATTAGACGCAAATCTAATCCATTCGATTTCGAAACGTGCTATAAAATATAAAATTTGATTGTATGTTTGTACATTTTGTCATTTTTGTTTGTTTTTTTTCAGTTATAACTGCTGGGGCCTATTTCACAGAACATATATCACAAATTTTATTTTTTTTTAAATTATGCGTTTTCTAAGTTGACGCACAGTTTTTCTAAAAATTCAAAATTTACACTGAGCCATCTTTGACGACTACTTTAAGGTACATACATTCAAACAATGTATGTGATGTATGTTCCGTGAAATAGGCCCCTGGTCCTAAGAAGTTCAATTTGAAGCATGTAGATTCTCATTTGAATTCTTTAATTAATAAAAAACTCTAAAAAATTATTGAAATCTTACATTTAGTGAGTTTTGCCGGCCAGTCGATTAAAAGTTTGTATTCGACAAAAAATTGCGTTTTAGCTGTCGTCCAATGCAAGTTAAACGACAGTCATAATGAGGATGAGTGACATTTTTCTCACAAAAATTTACGTTCCATCTCAAAGTAATGCGTTACGTCAAGTAAAACGACTCCATGCTCGAAATTTGTTAATGGCCGCAGCCATGTTGTTAAAGCGTCTGTCAAATGTGTTGTAAATTTTCCAGTAGTGCATGACAATTCATCATGAAAGGTTAAAGCGTATGTCCGTCAAGTTAACATTACCACTTCAGAATTTTAAGGTTCTAATAATTGGATTAATTGTCATGACAAAAAAAATTTGTCGCGCTTGTTTTTTTTTCAATAACTGTAATGCTAACTTGACAGTCAAGTTAAGCATTACCACCCACAAAAAAAGGGTAAAATGAACCAAAAGTAGAAAAAAGAATGTTTAAATAATTCTCGTAATTTTTTCACAAAATTTTCGTAGAAGAAAAAATTTGTTCGTGAATATTTATTTTTTTTTAAAATAAAACAAAATTAGAGATTTGATTGATTTTATTTTTTTCCTTAGAGATTTGTTGATATGGAATTTGTTGATGAAAATTGTCACTGTATAATTAGGATGTTTTCTCATATTTAGGGGATTTTTTCGAGGAAAATGGGCTTCAAAAATAATTGTTTGATACTTCTTCAATGACTTCGAACGACAATTCAACAAATTCCATATCAAAAGCGTTGAACAGCTTGTGTGCTTCGCCGCCAAAAAAATCCTTTTTCTCGACGATACCTATTTTTGAAAGGATATGGATATGTGACAAGGAAAAATGTCGTATTTGGGACGAACCAAATGAAATATTCACCAATACCAATTGCATCCCAATAAAGCCAATATCACCATCGACGCACGTATGCCACAGAGCGCTTGTGACGATGGACATTCTGCACGAGCGGTTTGAGAGAATGGTTATCTCAGGGCACTTCATCCAGTAAATTCAGCATGATTGATGCGACGAAATTGGAGCTTTTGAATACGTGTCACGAAACAAAGCTACGCGGAGGATATATGAACCACAGGGACGTTATACATATATATCATATATACTTATATTTAATTCCATAAAATATTCTTTAAAATAAAGAAGAATAGTGTGGATATATCTTAAACCTCACGACTTATTTTATTTAGGTACATCTTAAAATCGACGACCGCCTTTACAAACGCAAATCTTGACATTTAATCAACAAAATGTGTATTCAGCTACATATACGTATATATTTTTTTTTTATATTTAATTAGTTATATCAATGAAAGAAAAGTTTATTTTTGTTTTTGCAAAAAATAACAATACAAAATACATTGTCGGATTGCGTGAGAGAAGACTAAAATTCAGTTCAAGACCAAAAGTTAACTTGAATGAAAGTTCAAACACGCGCTGACTAAAAAATAAAAAAAGGGTACCATAACAATAATATACACAATCGATATTCTTTCGTGATTCCACTTTTTTTTTTTTGTGAAATAAAAGGCACCATTAGTTCGGCAAAATTAATGGAAAATTAACTACCTATCTTATCATTTTTATTGTATATGAAAAGACGCACGTTTCGTTGGTTGTTTATAATTTTAAGTTGGAAAAATTATGTCATGTTAAATGGATATGGTACCTATCAGCGCAAAGTTGTTTCATTTTATTCATTTTGTTCATTTTTAATTTCTTATGAGAAAAGGGGTACATAAAGCTTCAAACCAACAAATGATAGGTACCTACGTAAAAGCTTCTATATTCCTCAGCCCTAATGCAACATAAATTACAGGTATTAGTTTAATAAATGCTACCTACTTAAAAAGTAGGTTCTATTGTTTCTCAGGTTGACAGCTTAGCGAAGTAAGGGGTCAAATTCCTAAAAACGCAGCATTTGCATAGCAAAACACATGCAAAAAAGCAAGTTGAAATATCAAAAGCACGAATGTTGCTCAAATTGTTGATTGTTGCTGGAATTAAGATCTTGCTCAATTGTTGCACCACAACACCAATATTTTACGAAAAGAAAAATATACATACATAGATGTAAAAAAAACATTTTTTATGAGTTTATAACGGGTGATTTTTTAGCTGGTTTGGTTTTGGCAACACTGGTTTTGACAGCTGACGTGTGTTTAGTACCTTGTGTCACTGTCAAACAGCTTCAGTTTGGTTTGCAATTTAACCATGGATCGTCTTACAAATGAACAACGCTTGCAAATTATTGAATTTTACTATCAAAATTCGTCAAAATTCGTGCTCGGTTCGAAATGTTCATCATCGAAAAATTGTGTTCAGCGATGAGGCTCATTTTTGGTTGAATGGGTACGTAAATAAGCACAACTGCCGCATTTGGAGTGAAGATCAGCCAGAAGCATTGCAACAGCTACCAATGCATCCCGAAAAAGCCACTGTTTGGTGCGGTTTATGGGCCAGCGGCATTATTGGGCCATATTTCTTCAAAGATGATGCGAATCGCAGCGTTACTGTCAATGGTGAACGCTACCGAGCGATGATAACAAACTTTTTTTTGCCCGAAATGGAAGTTCTTGACTTGCATGATATGTGGTTTCAACAAGACGGTGCCACATGCCACACAGCACGCGAAACAATGGCGCAATTGCGAGGCGAGGTTGGTGAACAGTTAATTTCACGTTTCGGGCCGGTCAATTGGCCGCCTAGATCGTGCGATTTGACACCATTAGACTATTTTTTGTGGGGGTATGTCAAGGCTAATGTCTATAGGGACAAGCCTGCTTCGATTGACGCACTGGAAGCCAACATCCATGCATTCATTCGTGAGATACCGGCCGATATGTGTGAAAGAGTATGCCAAAATTGGACTCAGCGGATGGGCTACCTGAGACGCAGCCGCGGTCAACATTTGCATGAAATTATCTTTAAACATTAAATTGCAAGGTTCAAACTATCGATTCAAATAAATATTTCATTCATTTTTTCGAATTTTTTGTGTTTTTTTTTTTTTTTAAAGTTCTAAACCTCTTAAAAAATCACCCGTTATAATATTTTCTTGAGTAGGTAGTAGGTACTACACCCCAGATGTCCTTCCCGAGTTAAAATCCTCTTCATGCGCCAATTGTTAACAACAACAACTTCACCTACTTTTGGGTCCAATTTTTCAAATTCCTAAAATTATTATTACAAGTAATGGAGCTATTAAGTCTTTTAATACATTTTACTTACTTTTCTTCATTTTGTTCATCCATTTTGTTATAAAAACAAATAAATAAATCCCAGACACACCAAACAATAAACAACTTCAAATACAAGTGAAATGCGCAAGTTATTTTTTGACATTTGCATTTGCGCAAGAAAAAAAAATCTTCTATACGTTTAGAGACAATCTGCTTAGACGGCTTTTAAACGAAGCAATTACCTCTTGCGATTATTAATAGCCTTTTCACACCAAACCCAAAATCGGGTTTTCGGCAAAAAAGTTTTGAAAAACTCGAAAAGCGTTCACACCGTACAAGTTACAAGTTTTCGTTTGACATTTCACAAACACCCACACCTCTCCTGCAAAAAAAATTAAAAATAATAAAACATCTCATTTACCTACATAACACACTCACAATTTCTTTTGTAAGCAGCCTTCAGCAGTTTTTTTATACATTTGATTGAGCGATGAATGTTTGGGAAGGTTTGTTTGTTTAGTTCAATTTTAAATTGGAACTAATTTTCGAGAGGTTTTATATAAAACTTGTTGTTTACGTCACGAAAACTTGTGGTTTACCAAAAATGTATGGTAAAACTTGAGTTTTCGATGTAGGTTTTCCGCCAAAACCGATAAATTCGCAAAAATCGCGTTTTGAGCTTGGTGTGAAAAGGCTATAAGGCCGTTGGAGGGGGACGTATGTAGTGGCCGGAGTAACCAAAGTAGCTTAGGTTGAAAAAATTCCAGAGTAAAGAGTGTGGAGAGATGTTTCATTGCAGAAGTTTACGTTTGTTTTTTGGAACTGTTTGTCAGTATAGCATAATTGTACATAGTTTTACGTTTGAGAATTCGGACAGGGATTAATTTGCCCAAGACTTAAGCTCAAAATAACTGGAGTTCTTTATCTTATTGTCGCATTAAAATCTCTAACCTTCGACAGTCGCCGCTTAGACTATACAGATTGATATCGATATAAATTGTTTATTTATTCTTCAATTCAATATATGTACAAACATACCTAGTAGGTATAGGTAGGTAGTTGACTATTTTTTTAACAAATTCTTGAATAATTTTATAGACTTGATATTTAATGGCGTCTGCCTTATTGACTTATTTGTTTGTTTAAACTACGGTTTGATTTAATCTCCTATACATACGTAGATTTCTTTGAAAAACGGCATACCTATAAAAAAAATTCACAATAATTATTATTATCACAAATTTACCCCCTTCACTCTTACAATAATCAAAAATACACGCTAAGCAAGCTCATATAGCAGAAACAATTCAACAGTCCCATAATAAGCAAAGCATATCTGACTTGATTGATTGCCAAATATGAAAAATAAATCACAAGTGGATCTAGATACGTCAATTAAAAAAAATAAATATAGATAAAGAGGTTCCGTTTCTATAATGCGGTATACGTCATCTTGACATGAAATTTTTATCGTTTTCATTTTGATTCTCACTTCCATACAAACTGTATGATTTTTTGTTTTTTTTTTCTCAAATTCAACGTGAATGCAGAATACAGAAAAGGAGAAAAAAAACATACCAACAAAAAAAGCTTTTCAGTTGGCAACAGAATAAACATATGTATGTATGTAGAAAAACTATAAGAATATGTGGAGTATGGTATTTGCCAAAAAAAAAATAACTAAAAATAGAGAATAAAAAAGCTTTAACTTAAATAATTGTACTTTGACAGCTGAGAGACTTTTGTAAACAAAATAATAATATGGAGATGCAAATTGCAAACAAACAAATAAACTTGTTTGTTTTCGAAAGGAGTAGTTATTGAGTACGTAATCACAATGACAGAAATTGTCACAAAAATGTACCTATATAAACTCCATACAACACAAGGTGATATTTGACACAAAAAAAAACATCGTTAGAATATTAGATCTATTTGTAGAATAGACGTCATAAGAACACATGGAAAAATAACTCTAAGTAAGTTTGTTAAACACTTATGCAATATGTGGATACCTATACGTAGCGTCATACGCTGTCAGACATTTTCGATTCTATTTTTTTTGTGAAATCCATGAATGATTAGTTGTGGCATGATAACAATTAATCTGTTTCATATCTACGAATGTTTTTAGAAGCTATGAATAAATAGTGCCTGAACAGAATAAGTGACACTCAGGTCTCGTATATTGGACCTATATCTAAAGACTGTGAATCTGGGCCTTTTTCTTTTGTTGAAAGGAAGGAGTTTATAGGGCTTCTTACCGACCCAGCACTTATCTGGCTTTACAAAATTTATATTATAAGGTGACCAAACCTGGCAAAAACCAAAAAGCAATTTCAATAAAAAAAAGCTTATTTTGGATTTTTTTTTTAAGTTTACCTAAAACTGGGTAGCTGACATTCAAAAATTTCGGTTTTTACAAAATTTCTGGAAAACAGTTCTAACGATTTTGATTAAATTTCTTATACCTGTAATGATCAAAGTGATTGTAGGAAAACTGCGTTTCAAGTTTTTGTCAAAGAAAAATCGAATTACTTAAATAGGACTTTAGACTTTTTTTTGAGATAATTGCATTATTTTTGTTTAGTTATAAACGTAAAGCTTTCTAATAGCTCGAACAATTTTATTATAATTGGATGCTTCTGAATAGTTTGAACAATATTGCATTTAAAATTTAACTAATTTGTTTTTAAATAAAAAATCAATAAAAATTTCCTTTTTTTATTACTTTTTTAAACATATTTTTGTTAAAACTTAGCTACATCAATAAATGTTATTCACTACAAGAGTTAAGAATATGTTTTTGCGATAAAGTCGTGCATATTTTGTATCCAAGCAATTTAGAAAAATAAAATACATCTTCAAAGAAGGCACTGCAAAGAAAGCACTGCAAGGGATGTGATAGTATTGCCAGCAATAAGCTTCTACGGCAGAGTGTTACGTTGCCGAAGTGGCACGATCGTGCTTTCTTTACAGGAAAATTTCATTGTGGCACGGTGGCGCGAATAATCCAATATGGCACGTTGTTCTTATTTCCATTTTTTACTTCGAATAAAGAAAATTTTGAACTGCTCCAAATGGAGTAGAAACTTTGACAATACAACGAATAGAGCAAATTACTTCTTCTAATGTTTTTTTTATGTATTTCACACCATAATCGAATAATATTTTTTGTTATATAAGAATTTGAATTTTTTTCATATGGCACGGTTTTTAAGGAAATATGGCCCGGAAAATTTTTGTTTGGCGGCAACGCTGGTTCTAATACCTTTTAAAGACGCGATGACTGCCATTATTTACTACACTCGAGTCGAGGCTTCAATGTTTTAACTGAATGATAAACCGAACTTCTAATCGATTAATTTATCGCTTTTCCTAGAGCTCAAAGCAGACTTTTGTGTGTAGACTTTTTGAACATCCAATTTTTTTTTAATATGCGTTTTGACCTACACAGTGTGAGCTTTAGGAAAATAAGATAGGATTTTAAAGAAGTTACCAATGTATAATCAGTTTTGAAATTCTTTGTATTAAAATGGGTTGGAAAATAGAGAAAATTCTTTCTTGAACTTTTCAATACATATACATATGTATATCGAAAGTTGGTCTAAGGGGTAAATCGATGATCAAATCACCGATTGACCTATTGCTATGTCAGGAGTTATCGTTATTTATTTTAAACTGATAAATTAGTCAGCGTTTCCATAACCTTGAAAAGAAGGGACTTAACTACAATGGCTCGATAGTTTAAATGTGTGACCAAAACTCCCCTTTTTCTGGGATAGGCTGGACTTGGAAAAAGACCACTTAAATAGGAAAGATAGAAAATTTATACGTATAGTGGATTTTCCAGCTTAAAAGATCACCTCTTCAGATCAGTAGGAAAAATAAAATCCGTGTCAGCGGATTTTTGTATATCTAGATGTTTATTCTTGAGACCACACGGGTACGAAAACAGATTCTCTCTATATAAAATTATTAAAGTTGTTATTTATTTACGTGACCTTTGTTTCTATAATTTTAGTTAAATCGAGTTTAAGCGGGCTGTAGGTCAATAAAAGATGTTTATTCTTGCAACGTTTCGAACGAACGTGTTTACGTTCTTCATCAGGCCTTTTATTTATTCAAATATAAAAATAAATATTAGAATAAAAATATAAATGTATTTTTGTTTATTTTTATATTTGAATAAATAAAAGGCCTGATGAAGAACATAAACACGTTCGAAACGTTGCAAGAATAAACATCTTTTATTGACCTACAGCCCGCTTAAACTCGATTTATATAAAATTATTCACGAATAGGAAATTTCTGGAAGTGTAAAATTAACAGCACATTAATATTTTATATACTGGCAAGGCTGCAATTAAATTGGCTTTTTCTACAAATTTGGAAGCACGAGTGTCGTTGGAGAGTAGATCTCGAACCGAAAACGAAATAGTGTAGGTATATGTATAATATCGTATGTTTTTGTAGTTGTTTTGCCCTTTTGATCATCCAAAAATGTTTGTCCGCACGGAAGGTTAGTTTAGAGGGAGTGATGATTCGGTAGATCCTGTCATCTCACTTAGATCTCAGTGGATCCGTTGCGCTCCCCGGAATATATGTGTTATGTAACCATCTTGACTTCTGAATGGTAATCACGATGTTTTTTAGTGGCAAGATTGAGATGTCACCCAGATTTTCGAAAATGTTCAATCCGAGGGAAGCTTTTCTGAATCTGGATAGGCGGGGACAATCACAAAGGAAGTGAGATGAGCTCTCTTCCGCCTGTTCATCCTGACGTCCTCTGCATAAGTCTGCTTATGCCCGTTCTGCTCATGTGGATACCCATTCAGTTGTGTGCAGTTAGTATTCCAACTAGGAGTGATAATTGAGGCCTGTCTATCTTAAGCAAGTATTCGGTTTTTTTCTTAAAACTATTCTGTCATCTTTGAAACCCGAGAAGTATCAAACTATGACCATCTGTCGTTGAAGGTTTTGAGAAAGTTTTGGTGAATTCACTTCTCTTCTTTTTCCAGTGGCATAAATACGGAGCATACGATCAAAAATGATCCGTTTTTGGCCAATTTATCGGCCATTTCGTTCCCGTATATTTCATTGTGTCTTGGGACCCATTTAAGCAATATCAAGTCGTTGCGGTAACGGTCCACCAGTTTTGACTTTATGATAATTTCGGAAGGAAACAGCTGTGATTGCCACCTGGCTGTCTATGAAGATGTCAATATTTTTTATCAACTACTTCACATACCGTAAGATGTTTTGCAGCTTAACAATTTGCTAGAAATTCTGCTTGAAAGATACTGCAAAAGTTTCTCACACCTTAAGGAATTCGAATATGGTTAATGAATATTTGTTAACGTCAAAATAGTAATCATTTACGCCCATATTATTCTCTCGATACATCCAGATCAAAACTTAAATCCGGATGTATTTACATTGAATTTGTATACTTTACATCCGGATTTGTGTTTAAATCTAGATGTATAGAGTAAATAGGCGGTTTAAGTTCTTGTAGAAGTTTTAGCTTGGCTTTCTTGTATTTTCAAACGGTTCACTTGTGAATTATTTCCCTAATCAGATTACTTTGGTACGATATTTTACAAATATGAGTACATTATACATTAACAGCCGTATCTATTAGATTTTCTTAAAACGTCTCTTAGAGGCCATTTAGTTAAGTTTGCTTAAATATTTAAATTGCCTTTAAATGATGTTACTTAAATTCTTATCTATAATCGTATTCCGATTGATACTTAACTAAACAACGATTGTGTCATGTATTCTAAGAATTGCATACTTTTAGGCTGTTATTGAAAGCTTCGAAAAAAATTCAAACAAAAAACAAGCTCATTAGCAAATAAGAGGGAAAGAGAAGCAACTGGATGGTATGTAGGCCAAAGCAAAAGAAATGAAACCGGACTCCATTTTGTTTTATGACGTGTTTTTATTTTCACAAATTTCTTTGGTTTTTTTCAGCCGTTTGATATAAATATATCTTTTTTATAATTATTATTCATACTTAATTAGAACACAAAACTGAAAATTCTACCTACATACATATACAGAATACATATTATGTATATTATACATATTTCTCTAATAAATACACAAAAACAATTCTTTTGAGATCTCAAAATATATATTAAATGGCTTTAAGTTACCTCTAAACGCCCTGATTGGCGTTTAAGTTAAGAGGCCTTTAAGTCATGGTGCTTAAACGTGAAAATTGATTATAGATACCGATTTCGCACTTAAGAGCTATTTAGAGGTATCTTAAAGTTAAGATGGCTTTAAAATTTCTTTATAGATACGGTTGTAAATGTGTATTTATCACTATCAAAGGCAAGTTCTCGGATTGACATGCAACGTCAAGAACAATATATATTCCTTCAGGTGTTACATGCCCAAGAAAAACAAACTTGAATATTGTGTACATGAATGACAATTTCAGTTAATTATAGAATAAGTTGAACATTCTTAGTTAAGCTTTCTTGTCCCACTGTATATTAGAATTTGTGTAGGACTGCTCTGGTCGACGCCATGTTTTTTTTTTTTTTTTATAAATAAACGTTTATATAATAAAATCGGTGATATCTTTTGAGTTGCCTAATACAAACGTAAACTCCTTATTTTTAAACCAAAGAACAGGTGAAAAAAGTGATAAGTTGAACGTTATAGAATAACAACAAGTAAATCAAGTTTATTTGTTTTTTTTTTGTTTGCTTAAGCCAAGCCATAAAAGAGCTTCTATAAGTGTTGTTGTTCCTTTACCTAAGCTCTCATTTAAGTAGATTAGGTACATGCTTATTTTTTAAATGACATTAACTCAAGCCCAAAAGAATTAAAAAAAAACCACAATTGGTTTCAACTTAACACAACTGCAATGGTTTTTTTTACATGTTCAATTTAAATATTTAAATGATTATAAAATTTCAACCACTGTAAATAGCACTGACCCAATGACATTTAGAATTTTTCCTATTTCCTTCGTTTTTGTGTTCTCACCTCAATTTTATATAGCTACCTATACCTGCCCATTCAATCTCACCAATGCTCTATTAAATGTGAAATAAAAAAAGGGTTGAGTTTTGCTCAAACTACATTCTATACGTCATGTGTTTTTTTTTATTTTTTTTTTACTGAAATCCTTTATTTAAATTGACCAATTTTCAAAACTAGCAACAGAAAGATAAAATGTTACACAGATACATCTTTTGCTCTGGGGACAAAAACTGGATGGTAAGCAAAAAAACTAGGTCAACATTGTTTTTTTTTTTTTTTGCAAACAAAACAACAGAAAATTATATCAGATCCACTTTACACGTCCCAGCAATAATCAATAGTGATGAATGTTTGTTCTTTCATAGTTTAAAATAAACATTTTATGCGGAAACAAAAATGTGAATATAAGTGTCTTGAAGTTGTATAAAAGTATAGAAGTATTTGAGGTTTTTTGATACTTATTGTTTTGACTGTCTTTTTTAAAATGAAATCTGGTTGGTAATAAACTTCAAAGCCTGAATTCAGAGCTTGTGACTTCGAGAGCTTCTCCGGAGAGTGGGAAAAAGGTACTATTATCGATTCTAGACCTCCAGCAAGTTAGTCCAACGCAATAACTATTAATGTCTTGGATGTGAAAGAAGCAAGAATCCACATTCTACAGTGGATCTTCGTGTGTCACTGTTAACTATATCAGCACATTGGATGATATTATCGATCTCATACCTTCGGCATACCAGTGCAACGCACTAACTAGTAATGCCAATTGCCAAGGAACACGGTGATCTCATACAAATTTAATTCATCAAAGTGTTAATGAATTTTATTAATAGATACAAATTGGAGCAAGTGTTCTTGAAATCGGAGTATTGCTCATCATCTGGTCATTTGGCACAGTTAGCAGAAATTGTCATTCTAGCAGTCCAAAATCCTACAGTGGATCTACGTGTATCACTGTCACCACCATTTGATAATATGAATAAAACGGTCTATGGTCCTCATACAAATTTAAGAAGGTGTTCATCAGAATGCAAATGTTCAAGAAAATTATTAATATCAATGGCAAATATTGAAAATAATAATTGAACAGTGTGGTTGAGATTTTCCAATACCTTTGTTCTATTGCATTGTCTTTAAGCCAATGAATGTTGACCAAACCATGGAGAAACAACTCTTAGCTTGAAGACTAAGCTTCAATTCAAATGTTGAGTCCGTTTCTATATAATGGTCCAATATCTAGAATGTTACATCCACTGTTTCGAGGCAATTTCAAAAGTTTGTTATATATGCGTTTACATAAAAAAAATATCTTTAGTATTTTCTGTCCCAAACGTTTTACCAATGATGAACTTCTTAAGAGATCGGGTCAGGGAGGCATAGAAGCTGACTTAAATAGCCTTAGATTGGTTATATAGTTAAAAAAAACTCAATGATTGTATTGCGAAATTTAGCAATTCAATGAAACCCCTCACATTGACAGACAAGAGGGGAGGGTTGGTGGTCGATCAGGAACTTCACGAAATTGAATAGTCAAAATGGAATCAGAAGAAATTAAGGAAGAATTTTAAAAGAGTTGGAAAGAGCTAAAACAAATTTGAATTCTTTATCACTCCTAAGGGTTACCCCAAAATTGATAACAGGTTAGAAGATCTTATTAAATATATAACTACCTCAAGACATTTTCCTGCCGATTTGATCAGGAACATGGTGTAATAAATCTATTTCAAATAACGTTAAAATCTACTTAATACCACCCAGACGTTTTTATTATTTTTGTTTGTGTTACTTCGTCGACATTCCTAATAAGCTTCGTAATGCCTATATACAAGGCGAGATAATGATGATAAAAAGTAAGAAAAAAAAACCTAAGCCTTAAAAGCCACTTTCCATTATGCCAATTTATTGATTTTCCAGTAACAAGGATGATGATGTTCAGTTTTGTCACAACACGCGCCACACCGCAGCACAGCACAGCATAACCATGAATGTTTATTTTTAAAATTGGATGGCGAACAAAATTTACTCAAATGCTATGTTTTTCCAAGGACATGTTTATTTTTTTTGTTGCCATCATTTTAGGAATATCTTAAGAGGAGGGGTGGCTGATGAGGGGGAAGTTGAAACCCGGAAGGCATAGAGAATATTAGAATATGTACGTTGCCAGGATTTTTTCTTTATTATTACATTTTTTTTTCATTCTATGCCAACCGTAATATTATGGCAATAAAACTAAACTAAGAGAATTTCTCAGAAAAAAAAAAAAAATAAGAAAACATAAATTAATGGTAATAAACGAGCTTCGAGTTCCCGTATTATAATTTTGAAGTTTAAGGTCGTTTTGTTACCAAGCTTTAGTTGGTATACTTAAATATATATGTATACTGATGATGACGACGACAACTTCATATGGAACCAGAGGACTTTTGTGTCCTTATTCGGTTTGATTTTTTTTTTAAGAATTTCTGTTTTGGTTACCATGCGGTTATTTAATTGAATTTTGCAATCACCATCAGTAGAATTTTGTGTGTGGTTGAAAATGTAGTTATATGTAAAATGTACATATTATATGTGGTGGTTGTATGGGTTTTTGAAAAATTTCTTCAAGACAATGTGGAGACTAATTTTGCTTAATTGGAGATTAATTGTCATTTATATATTACCAAAAATCTGTAAACTGCTTTAAGAACCCAATGTCCAGTCAATAAAGCATTTGACTCGGAAAAAATCGCCGCAAAGCTGGGTTTTGGTATATAGCTTTCTCATGGTGTTCTTAAGAAACTGTCAAAAGTCCCCATCGATACGAGCGCCGCTAACAATTTTACGGGGGGGTTGAAGGCCCCCCAAAATGGTTTTCCAGTAATAACTCCCAAATGGTAAGTTGTACAAAAAAAAACCAATCAGAAATAAACCAATCAGAAGAGTTTTACTTTTCTATGTAGTTGGGCGACTTAATTCCAAAATTGTGCATTTTGTGATTATATGGACATGGTTTTTAAATGTCGGTCCTCTCCAACCCCCCACCCACCCCCTAAGGATTTTAGGAAGTTTTGATTTGAATATGAAAGAATGTAATAGATCCGATGCTTTGCATTTTGTTAGGGAATGTAGTTTTGTATCGATTGTTTTTAATCCTATATATTCTTGAGAGGATTGTTCTGAAAAAATCTATTTCCAACATTGCTATACCTGAATGATCAAGACACATATGACGAATAGGACATAGAACTTTCATTCCCTATACTGACTGGCCAGCTTTTTAGGAACAAGTAATAAGATGTGAATCCGTGATTCGACTTTAAAACATGAATTCCGGAACCAAGTACTAAAATACTAAAAAGTTCGAAAGTAATATAATTGGAAATAAATTGATTAAACAACTTCTTAAATTGTCTTGACACAAACGCGATGTACACCATGTGATTTCTTTAACAAATCTGAATTTATGCGTGAACAAAATTTAAAAATAAAACCGACGCGAAGTTAAAAAATTAATTTTGGAAAGAAAATCATCTTTCCCATTTTCGAAATATCGAATTTAAAAAAATTAATTTTGAAAAGTTTTTCAAAAATCCAAAAATTATTTTTTTTGAAAATTTTGATACCTATGCAATATTAGGTGTGTTTTTTTTCAATCCCGGAGGGAACTGGTCGGGGATTAGCGACGCCATTACAGAAAAAGAATGGAGCTTCAATAAAAACTATCGTTAACTATCGTATGTAATTCTCGTTTTTCTCCGTGCTTAAGTTAAGCCCCGAAAATTATCTAGGTTTAGCTAAGCCCATTGGGAAGAGTTGTTGTTGCATTTAACAAGTAAATTTGTTAGCCCCGCATCGTTTTTTTCATCCAATTTACTCCGGGCTTGGAAAAAACACGCCTATTATTTTAACACTCTTTGCAAAAAAAATAATTAAAATCGATTAAACAGCCTATATAAGATAGTCGAAATTCAATAAGGGATACCGTTAATATAAGACAAATCTAAAATTTGTTCCAACAGTCGTACTAAAAAATACAACAATTTTTTTTATCAAAATTTTAAGAGTCCTTTCGAGTTAAAATTTTTTTAAGACGTTCCCTCGTTTTGGTTATAAGTATAATTATTGTTAAAAATCTGCTAGATAATCTTAAAAAGCTGCTTTTTAGCCAAGTTGAAAAAATTCGACCGAGTCGTTTTCGAATTACATATTAAGTTTTCAAAAAAAATGAACTTATTTTTAAAAATCAAACAAATTTTAAATTTAGAAATTTTGTACACAAAATTTAAAACTTTTTAATATATTTCCCATTAAAAAAATTGATCAAAATCAGTTAAAGCATTTTTGCTAAAATCGAAAATGAAAAAAATGGATCCATTCATAACCATTTTTCCATTTTGTACAGCTGGTACCTTTATTTTTGGCCCAAAAACGCTAGATACCAATTTTAAAGCAAATCAACCCACCAGAGGGACAGAATTGCGAGACCCACTTTGTTCGACTTCGCTAACATCGTAAAATCATGTTTGACCAAACTCTTGAGTTCGATTTTTTAATGAATCCGGACTTACATAGATAGTCTCCAAAACATCTAGTAACGCTTTAAAATCTAGTGGTTGTTGTTTGATGATTTTCAATAAGTAATAAAAAAAATTCAATATGGATAGCATAAGTGACTCAAATGTATCTGCATGGTTTAGCTTTGCCATACATCCTCATTGGAAAACTGGCAAATATTAGTCATTTCTTATTGAATTGATACAATGTGGGTACCAAACAAATTTACAGAGGAGACAGCCAGAGTGTCTACGTTGATTTTTTGTCGTTACGTTTTGGCATCATATTCCTGGGTCACAAGTCTGGTATAGGTCACAAACAAAGTTCGACGCAAATGTTAAAAATATACTTATGAATATTTTTTTTATTTTTATAATTTTATAACTCAGGTTAGGAGTCAGATATGTTTATTTTATTATTAATAAAATAATAACTTATAAGACCCTAGGTATTACTAGTATATATATGTTTGTGTTGTTTTTTCTTATAATTTTAACTTTTAATTTATTAAAAGTTAAATGTTACGTCATCATACGAGTAGTTACTCACCGATTCTACCTACAAATGGAGTCTGTTCGTATGGCGATGTGGCTACGTACGGTCTATCAATAAGAACGTGATCTTTCTGGATACAATTAGTGTTTTTGTTAAACGAGTATTAAAGCCGTGCGCTTGTACATTTATGGATATTCTTACGCTGGAACCTGTTCCTCGAAAAGGTCAATTTTTTCTACCAATTCCATGACTCATATATATTCAATTGTCATGATGCAGTGTACTGATGTAAATTAAAAATGCCTACGCGAAATTCCGAATTCTGTTTCCCGACCCATTTTCGCGTTAAATTCAAATATTTGTAAACGTCATACCTTAGAAATATATTTCTCTCGAAGTATTCTCGTCGTAAATTGCCACCTCCATAAATCAGCGGTCGTTTCTGAGGTTAATGTTTGTAAATTTGTCTAGCACAGGAACAATATTCTCTTCAAAAAAATCTTAACGTTTTTTTGTGCGATCGTTTGGAAGATATTGCTATTTAAAAAAAAAATGTTTCGAAAACAACGGTTTTTCCCATATAACTCCTAAAAGGTTTGTATGATCGAAAAGTGGTTCACCAATAATTTATGATGTGCAATTCAAAAAAATAGAGTTCACTTTTTTTTTTATGTAACTGTCATTTAAAAAATAAAAAAAAATAAAATTTGAGATTTTTGTAAAATATTTTCAACTCGTTTTATAGACTATAATTTTTTCTACAAAATAGCTTAAGGTATACTTTTTCCTACGAGCCAAACCGTTTAGAAGATATTGCGTTTCAAAAAAGGTCGGTATCGAAAATAGTGTTTTTTTGCCTATATGATAAGTTTATATAGGACAGATTTATATAGCTTAGGGGTCAGTTATAGCTTTCATTGAAACTCGTCATTGAAAATTTAAATTTTCATTTTTGAGGCCCTAAAAAAAGATATCAGTGATTATTTTGATGCCAATAAAAAGCTGATGGCTCGATTATTATTTCTAGTCAAATCTTTCACATAAAACGATTTCTAAGATTTCAATGGGATCACTACGTTTTCCCGCGATCGTTTTCCCGTGTAACGTTTGCCCGCCGATTTGAAAGGTAGTTTTTTTTGCTACTATCCCGCAGCACGATACCTCGCGGAACGATTGCCTATATAATTTTCCACGGGATTGGCGGCGGGATAGGCAATACTAATTAGTACTTTTTGACAATACTATTTTGCATTTATATTAAATATTTTATGTTTGTTAAAATATTTAATTTTTTTTTTTTATTTTAAGCGTTTTTTTTATTTCATACGCTTAAAAAGGCATTTTAGCAATTTTCATAAAAAAACTACCAAATGATAAAAAGAAACTTTTCATACACTTAACCTCGCACATACCCCAAATCCTATAGTGTGCCAAGCAGGGGGGTTGCAGGGGGGCAGCATGCCCCCCCATACATACCTCACCTTGACACAAGAAAAGACTTTTGTACAAGAGAACTACTACTGAAATGAATTTTGTTCATGCGCTGTCGATTTGTATTGAAAAAAGTAGGAATCGGCGGGAAAACATTTTGCGGGAAAACGTACGCGGGAAAAAGTGACGCGGGAAAACGTGCCGCGGGAAAACGTAGCCAACCCAAAATTTTGTTTGACTAAAATTAATAATTGAGTCATCACCTTTTTATTGGCATCAAAATATTCTCTGATTTTGCTTTCAAAGTGTCTCAAATTAGGAAATTAAATTTTTCAATGATGAGTTTCAATGAAAGCTATAACTGGCCCCTTAGGTGTAGGAAACGATCCAGTCATCAGAATCCTTAAGTGATGCTAAATTCATTGATAAAATTCAAACCTAGAACAATCGCTATACCGAAACGCGACGCGAAGCCCTTCACATATCCCTGCCAAATCCAAGTGATTGTAGCTCCATCGCAAGGCATTTTTTATTGCTTATCACTGGAACTGAACCGACTTGCATTTTTACCAGCCCACACAGGTGTACGTTGTGTTCAATCGATTTCTTTATTTTTTCCTCGTAATGCAGTGAATTTGAACAAGTGGCACTTAGTCTTCCATATTGGCCACTCAAATTACACTTAAATATGTAGTCAATTAAATTTTCAATGAAAATTTGCAAAACACATTATAAAACTTTATGGATATGTTTATTTTTATTGATATTTAATAATACGTCCTCAAAGATTTACTCTGAGGAGACAGACCACTAAAAAAGAACCGATGGTCACCACAAATTCTGTCTCCCAGTTAGGTATCATTGAACTCAAGTGTCCCCGACGCGCATTTATGAAATGTCCTCTCTCAACTTTTAAACACTTTTTTTTTTAATTTATGTTCCACTAAAGCGCATGCAATTATTTCACTATTATTTTCTTTGAAATTTAAAATATTAAAATTATCTTATTTAATTTATATTCTAATAATCACTTCACACATCACCCATACAAAGAAAAACATTCTTCTTTATAATCGCATTCCCCCAACCATACCTAGTATAAGAAGTTGCGTCATTGGGTATGATTACTCATCCTAAAAGATAGCATATATTCTTTTCTCTTGTCAATCCATCTTTTCTTATCTAATCTACTTTAAGACTTAAAGATTTCGTTGTGTCAGGCACGGTAGGTATACAAGTATATAGTTATCATTCCATCACGTATACGAGTGCTCATAAAATCTTATTCTCATTTTTTTTCCATCAATTGTTGACGTGCATCTCACAATCAATTAACTTTTTGTTCTCTTATTTTTTTTTTTTTTATAAAAATTAAACTTAGTTATTAATAGACGTGTAGTTTCGCAATAAATGAAATAAACAATATAATTTTGTGTGTGTGTTTTTTTTTTTAATTTTACGAGTATAATTTCGCAACAGTTTTATTTTACAAATATTTACATAGTTTTGAAGTTTTTTATACACGATCATAAGTTAAGGCGTGTATATAGTGCAAAAAAGGCGAGATAAAGCCTTTCGAAAGAATTCTCTACTTTTTTGTTGTTGTTGTGGACATAATAATAATATATATATATTTAAATAAATTAATATGAATTCAATAAACAAGTACGTACATAATAATCATATTTCTTATGTCTAGACAAAAAAATTGGTTTCGTATAAGTGGCTTTGATATAATAATTTAATTCAATCACTTGTTAATATACATTTATACGCCGTATTAACTATTGAAAATAATTGATTAATGATCGACAGTAGGGCTAAAAAGTTTTTTCTTGAAACTTAATTTAATTTTATTTTTTTATTTTTATTTTTATTTTTATTTTTATTTTATTTTATTTTATTTTTTATTTTTATTTTATTTTATTTTTTTATTTTTATTTTATTTTTTTATTTTTATTTTATTTTGTTTTATTTTTGTATTTTTATTTTATTTTAGTTTTTATTTAGTTGAAGAAGTAGGTAATCACATTTAATTTTTTTTTCTTATTTTATCAAAGAAAATAAGTATTTTTTAAAAAAGCGATAACATATTTTGTCTGAATTTATTTGGCGTGTTTTGGTGAAAGTGTATAGCAACTCAACAAAAAATTTTTTTTTTTTTTGCACAAATCATAAAAAATTATTTTAAAGCAGTTTTTGTCATTAGTTACCTTTTAAAAATTTAGCTGAGTTGACTTCACTCTTTCATCAAAACACGGCTACGATGAAAGTTGATCTTCAGTATTTTCAGCTTATAAATTAGAGACACTGTTGTGAAAAATTGTACAACATTTTAGGTCGAAGTTGTGTGAAGTTTGTAATCTTTGTGACGTGTGTGACATGTGACTTAGTATGATTTTCACTATTATTAGAATATATAAACGAAATTCTTATTCATCATAAGTAATCGTGTTTTTTGGGAAAGTTTTCAGTTGGATTACGCATTATTATACATTTAAACAAAACATCCCACTGCAGCTTCATTATCAGTTGTACATTTTTAGTTGAACTATACCTCTTAACTCTTAAGTTAATTTATTTAAAAATATGTTTTCGAGATTAATTAAATTAATGCAAGTTTTCATTTTCCATTTAAAAAAAAATAAAATCAATCTTTTTTTTGTTTTAATTACTCACGTCTTTTTTCATTCGGTAAAAAAGTCAATCTCTTTCCATATTTTTTTTTTTTGACTTAGACCAATTTAAGTTTCATTTAACCTGAACAAATTAATAGTTTTTGATCTTGTGATATACCTATTTTCGTAAATCTCGTTTTTAACACACTTTGAACACATAGTCTACGAACACTTCTGTTTGTTTTTATGGTATGTCTTAAATTTCAGACGAATAAAAAAGCTAAACAAAATTTGAATTTTAATTATACACAAATATGATGTATTTAAATTTTCCAATTAATTTTATAAAAGATTAGGTATTTGTTTGAAAATTTAATTTTAATTTAACTCTTATATTTGTTGTTGTTAAAGCTTCTAAAGAGTAAAGACCTATCATATTTCAATTAAAAAACAAGTTTTTGGGAACTTCCTATTGAGCTGTATTTCGAAAAAACATGGGTAGGGTATGAATAACAATTTATCTTAAAACTGGTGTTTGTTTCATCGATATGTATTTGAAGCCAACGAGGTTCTTAATGGAGATCCAACCGCGCCATTGCAAGTACTTGAAATCATATTGCACGCGATAAGAATTTCTAAGAATATAAGATTGATATACTTCTGATGAATTAGGATAATAAATATTTTTTATTTTTCAAAGAATATTTAAAAAAAAAATTTAAACAATTTTTTTAAAACAAATATTTTTCGTTTTTAACAATAGGTAAATATTTAATTATTTAGATTAATCCTTTTCTATGGCATAAAGTACCTATAGAGTACCTATCTGCAAACATCCTGGAACAATCGTATTTTTAATAGAATTCT
The DNA here is from genome assembly GCA_929447395.1 of Epistrophe grossulariae. NCBI lineage: Eukaryota > Metazoa > Arthropoda > Insecta > Diptera > Syrphidae > Epistrophe > Epistrophe grossulariae. The sequence goes on along the minus strand of OV839567.1, from coordinate 18,795,487 downwards.
TATTTGATGTTATTTTCAATAAATATATTAACCAGAGATTATAAATTATAAAGATGGGAATCTCTCGTACGTTCCACCGTCTAAAACCTATTTTTTAAATAGCTGTTTTTGTAATTTCATCTCGTGTCGATGAATAGATGTAAAATGCAACAATAGTTTATGCGGTGGTTTATTGACCACAATTCGCCATTTTGTTTTGTAGGCAAACCTGAATGATAGCTGAGATATCCAATCTTTATAATTCATAATCTCTTATATTAATGAGGATACAAATGTATAAAAATCAATGTCAAATAAAAATTTGTATCTCAAAAATTCACCTTTCAAAAAAAATCTAATAGCATATTTGAGATTTATGGGTGACATTATTCGTTTTAATTGGCTAAAAATCGATTTTGTCCCGAATGGAATATAAACATACAACTATAAAGTTACAACTTTATATTTCCATTGAAATAATCATTGATTTCGCTTCTTAGGTGTCTTAAAACAAAAATTTTCAGGGATGGTTTTCAAGGGTAGCTATAACTGGGCTTTAGTAAAAATAAAAATTGTTAGATGAACGAAAATGTATGATTAAAATAAAATCTTCTTTCAATTCTTTAAACACCATGCTTTTGGTATACAGGATCACCTGTTGTCCAAGTTGAACTGTTGTTTAAGTAAACGGTTGAAATTGGCTTGTAAATAAACCCTAAATCGAACAACGCAAGATAGAGGATCCAAAGACGGGTTTTAAAATCTTTGGAACCCGTGAAACGGGCCACGACCACCCAAGGTACCTTTTTCCAAGAAAACTGTTAACAAAAAATCGAAATGAATTATTTAAACAAAACATTTTGGAAAATTAAAATTTTTACAGGTAAATTATGAAATTTCCATACATATGTCAATTATTGAATAAGCAATGCTGGATCCGCAGTGTTCTCTTTTCTTTTCACGACAAATGGGTAAATACAAAAGAGAACACTGCACTACGAATCACATGTGGATACAGTATTACGGACTTCATAATCGGCATGAATATTAATTAGAATGAATACATTTACTTCTCGCTCATTTACTACTCGCTCATTCACTATTTCTTACTACTCATCAGGGTTCGGACTTTACTTCGATCGAAGTAGATCTACTTCGATTTTGAGAAAAAAATTTAATCTACTTCTCTACTCCTCTTTTTTAGGATTTGCTTCTCTTTGAAAAAATTCTTAACCAACAAATTTAAAGACAGCGCTGATCAACAAAACATTTTAAAATATTATATTGCCTTGCGTACTCAAAACAAATCAAAATTTGAATTTGAAGACAGTAAACTTTGCTTAATACAATATTTAAACCCAACTAAAATTCAAGGTGCTGATTTAATATCTATGTTTAATTTGTTTCTATTGAAGTCTGAAGTTTGTGTTATAGTTATATTTTTTTTTTATTTTAAGTTTGACTTTCTTGTACCTTATAGTTACTTGTTCGCAATACTGAATAAACTTTTGTTAAGAATTTAATTCATTTTTTAATCTCCTAAAACTACTCCGAAAATTTTGGATCTACTTCAGTTTTTTTCCGTATTTACTTCGAAAATTCAAAACCTAAGTCCGAACCCTGCTACTCATCTTCTTTTTGGGATTTTCTCATGTTTTTTTTGTTCAAGATATTTTTTCTTGGGGATCTTTTTCTTAACTAGGTTTTCACTTGTGGATTTTCCTTTTGGGATTATGGCTTCTGGGCAAACAACACTAACCCTTTTTTAAAACTAAAATAATTACTTTTGTTGAAAATGTTGTCGCTTTGTTTCGGAATTAGAACAGCATTTACCCACGATTCTTAAACAGAAATGTTCATATTTTAATCATTAGGGACTTTTATTGCTCTAACGTGATCAGATCTAGAATGAATGCACTCACGAGCCATTCGCAAACTATAGATTAGGATTCTTGAAACAGTATGCCAACAAGATCGCTTTCTCATTCGAGCACAGTTGAACTATGTTTTTTTGTTACTGGAAATCGCTAACGCTCGATTTTTTTTCAATTCTTTTCAAAGGTCTGTGAGAGTGCGGATTAATTGTCAGCAGACGTCTGACCATCCTTTAAACGATTGTACACACTCGCTGTGTTTTTATCATAGTCTCATCCCCAAAGACCTTCTGTATAGTTTTGGTAGTTTCTGAACAAAACTTTTCGAAGCGTTACTTGATGCAAATTCTATATTCCTTCATTTTCACGATAACAAAATGAGTCAATTTAGCAAGGTCCGAAGGAATTACTGCTTTAGCTGAAGAAATAGAAGAAATATTATTCAGTCACTGTTATAAAATCGTTTTGGCGTATCCACTGTCCAGTGCCGTTTAAAGTTTGACTCATGATTTCAACAAGTATAAATATCAAAGATTTTAAATTTTGCCTCAATTGAATTAAAATTTAAACCACTCCACTGTACTTTCATTTTGCATTTTTTTTTCTTCAAATAATAAAACCATTGCAATTGGTGCGTTACATAAACATACATGCAACATTTCTACTTAAAAATAAATTCCAGTTAATGTACAGTTTTATGGTGTTATATTACACAGCTAATATTATAAGCAAACCGAATACATATACAATTTAAACACCGCCTGATGTGAGGTGTCGAGTTATAACAACCAAACCATCATTCCCTTTATATATTCTGACATTTACAAGGTTTCATTGCTTCGTGCGTCTGTCGTCGCTTGACTTTATCGCCAAAACGTGATTACACACACACAAGCTTCATTTTGTTAAGTTTATTATACCTACCTACAATTACACAATTAGTCATGTTATTATATTTAAAACAAATTTGTTTTATCTTTTTCGCACTTAAAATTGTTGATTTTTTTTTTTTTTTTAAGGGAGTTTATTTTTATTTTGTTTATTTTGATACAAAAACAGAAATTAGAATACGAGTAGTATTTAAAAATTAAAACGTAAACTGCTTTTGTTTGCTCTCATACCGTTGCTGGGTATTTCCAGTCGTAAGTGCATTTTGCATTTTAAACCGGTTGTTCGTCTGTACTAAGATGACTTTCTGTCATCAGCAAGTTAATAAACATATGTACAAAAAAAAAAAAAGATTTAAAATGTGTTGAGTCATTTTTTGCAAAAGAAAAACTCTGTTTAATTATCAAATTTGATTATATTTACAACAAGAACTTTGAACTTGATTATAAAGTATATACAAGGTCAATGGTAAATTAAAATAACCATATAAAGCAATAATAAATTTTAAAAATTCAACAGAAAATCTGCTTCATACGAGCGTGAGAGACATTTTTATTTGTATTTTGTATTTGTTAAGCTGCAGGCATGGGAGGGAATGAATTGAGGAATATGTAAGTGCTTTGATAATATTCCCACTTGTATAGTAATTTGTAACCTAAGTTTGTATTATTTATTAATAATGTAGTTTAATCAGCAATTTGATAATGCGGATTTAATAAATCGGATTGAGTCATGCTAAAATAAATAATAATAAACAATAGGGTGGAAAAGTTTATGTCTGTCAAGTTAGCATTACCATTTCAAAATTTTAAGATTCTAATAATTGGATTAATTGTCGTGAATTTGTCGTAAATTTGTCGTGAAAGAAAAAAATTTGTCGCGCGTGTTTTTTAAAAATTAACCCCTGGTAATGCTAACTTGACGGTCAAGTTAGCACTACCACCCCCCAAAAAAAATTAAAAAAAAAAAAACCAGTATGCCATTAAATGTCGTGAATTTGTCGTAAATTTGTCGTGAAACAAAAAAAAAATTCGCGCGTGTTTTTTAAAAATTAACCCCTGGTAATGCTAACTTGACGGTCAAGTTAGCACTACCACCTACCAAAAAAAAATTAAAAAAAAAAAAACGAGTATGCCATTAAATGTCGTGAATTTGTCGTAAATTTGTCGTGAAATAAAAAAAAAAAATCGGAAATTTTTTATGTAATTTCGAAAAATCTCACATTGCGTTTCATCAATGAATATACAGCCTAACCCAGATTTTGAATTGCTGTATTTTTTTTATCGAAAAGAGATTTTAATGTGGAATTTGTTTAAACAATTGTCGCTCGACGTCCTTAAAAAAGTTTTGTCAAAAAATAATTTGTCGCGCCTTGATTTGTCAAAAATATGACGAAATACCCCAAAATTGCATTTTTTTTAAATAAATCCAACATTACCACAACTTTCAATTGCTGTATTTTTTTATCCAACAGAGATTTTAATGTGGAATTTGTTTAAACAATTGTCGCTCGACGTCCTTAAATAAGTTGTGTCAAAAAATAATTTGTCGCGCCTTGATTTGTCAAGAAAATCACCTAAATATGACGAAATACCCCAAAATAGCATTTTTAAAATAAATCCAGCATTACCACGACTTTGATTAGCTGTACTTTTTTATCCCTGGGAGTTTTTAATGTTGAATTTGTTTAAACAATTGTCGCTCGACGTCCTTAAATAAGTTGTGTCAAAAAATAATTTGTCGCGCCTTGATTTGTCAAGAAAATCACCTAAATATGACGAAATACCCCAAAATAGCATTTTTAAAATAAATCCAGCATTACCACGACTTTGATTAGCTGTACTTTTTTATCCCTGGGAGTTTTTAATGTGGAATTTGTTTAAACAATTGTCGCTCGACGTCCTTAAATAAGTTGTGTCAAAAAATAATTTGTCGCGCCTTGATTTGTCAAGAAAATCACCTAAATATGACGAAATACCCCAAAATAGCATTTTTAAAATAAATCCAGCATTACCACGACTTTGATTAGCTGTACTTTTTTATCCCTGAGAGTTTTTAATGTGGAATTTGTTTAAACAATTGTCGCTCGACGTCCTTAAATAAGTTGTGTCAAAAAATAATTTTTCGCGCCTTGATTTGTCAAGAAAATCACCTAAATATGACGAAATACCCCAAAATAGCATTTTTAAAATAAATCCAGCATTACCACGACTTTGATTAGCTGTACTTTTTTATCCCTGGGAGTTTTTAATGTGGAATTTGTTTAAACAATTGTCGCTCGACGTCCTTAAATAAGTTGTGTCAAAAAATAATTTGTCGCGCCTTGATTTGTCAAGAAAATCACCTAAATATGACGAAATACCCCAAAATAGCATTTTTAAAATAAATCCAGCATTACCACGACTTTGATTAGCTGTACTTTTTTATCCCTGGGAGTTTTTAATGTGGAATTTGTTTAAACAATTGTCGCTCGACGTTCTTAAATAAGTTGTGTCAAAAAATAATTTGTCGCGCCTTGATTTGTCAAGAAAATCACCTAAATATGACGAAATACCCCAAAATAGCATTTTTAAAATAAATCCAGCATTACCACGACTTTGATTAGCTGTACTTTTTTATCCCTGAGAGTTTTTAATGTGGAATTTGTTTAAACAATTGTCGCTCGACGTCCTTAAATAAGTTGTGTCAAAAAATAATTTGTCGCGCCTTGATTTGTCAAGAAAATCACCTAAATATGACGAAATACCCCAAAATAGCATTTTTAAAATAAATCCAGCATTACCACGACTTTGATTAGCTGTACTTTTTTATCCCTGAGAGTTTTTAATGTGGAATTTGTTTAAACAATTGTCGCTCGACGTCCTTAAATAAGTTGTGTCAAAAAATAATTTGTCGCACCTTGATTTGTCAAGAAAATCACCTAAATATGACGAAATACCCCAAAATAGCATTTTTAAAATAAATCCAGCATTACCACGACTTTGATTAGCTGTACTTTTTATCCCTGGGAGTTTTTAATGTGGAATTTGTTTAAACAATTGTCGCTCGACGTCCTTAAATAAGTTGTGTCAAAAAATAATTTGTCGCGCCTTGATTTGTCAAGAAAATCACCTAAATATGACGAAATACCCCAAAATAGCATTTTTAAAATAAATCCAGCATTACCACGACTTTGATTAGCTGTACTTTTTTATCCCTGGGAGTTTTTAATGTGGAATTTGTTTAAACAATTGTCGCTCGACGTTCTTAAATAAGTTGTGTCAAAAAATAATTTGTCGCGCCTTGATTTGTCAAGAAAATCACCTAAATATGACGAAATACCCCAAAATAGCATTTTTAAAATAAATCCAGCATTACCACGACTTTGATTAGCTGTACTTTTTTATCCCTGAGAGTTTTTAATGTGGAATTTGTTTAAACAATTGTCGCTCGACGTCCTTAAATAAGTTGTGTCAAAAAATAATTTGTCGCGCCTTGATTTGTCAAGAAAATCACCTAAATATGACGAAATACCCCAAAATAGCATTTTTAAAATAAATCCAGCATTACCACGACTTTGATTAGCTGTACTTTTTTATCCCTGGGAGTTTTTAATGTGGAATTTGTTTAAACAATTGTCGCTCGACGTCCTTAAATAAGTTGTGTCAAAAAATAATTTGTCGCGCCTTGATTTGTCAAGAAAATCACCTAAATATGACGAAATACCCCAAAATAGCATTTTTAAAATAAATCCAGCATTACCACGACTTTGATTAGCTGTACTTTTTTATCCCTGGGAGTTTTTAATGTGGAATTTGTTTAAACAATTGTCGCTCGACGTCCTTAAATAAGTTGTGTCAAAAAATAATTTGTCGCGCCTTGATTTGTCAAGAAAATCACCTAAATATGACGAAATACCCCAAAATAGCATTTTTAAAATAAATCCAGCATTACCACGACTTTGATTAGCTGTACTTTTTTATCCCTGAGAGTTTTTAATGTGGAATTTGTTTAAACAATTGTCGCTCGACGTCCTTAAATAAGTTGTGTCAAAAAATAATTTGTCGCGCCTTGATTTGTCAAGAAAATCACCTAAATATGACGAAATACCCCAAAATAGCATTTTTAAAATAAATCCAGCATTACCACGACTTTGATTAGCTGTACTTTTTTATCCCTGAGAGTTTTTAATGTGGAATTTGTTTAAACAATTGTCGCTCGACGTCCTTAAATAAGTTGTGTCAAAAAATAATTTGTCGCGCCTTGATTTGTCAAGAAAATCACCTAAATATGACGAAATACCCCAAAATAGCATTTTTAAAATAAATCCAGCATTACCACGACTTTGATTAGCTGTACTTTTTTATCCCTGAGAGTTTTTAATGTGGAATTTGTTTAAACAATTGTCGCTCGACGTCCTTAAATAAGTTGTGTCAAAAAATAATTTGTCGCGCCTTGATTTGTCAAGAAAATCACCTAAATATGACGAAATACCCCAAAATAGCATTTTTAAAATAAATCCAGCATTACCACGACTTTGATTAGCTGTACTTTTTTATCCCTGAGAGTTTTTAATGTGGAATTTGTTTAAACAATTGTCGCTCGACGTCCTTAAATAAATTGTGTCAAAAAAAAATTAAAATTTTTTTTTTGTGTCAATAACCTTTTTTACAGGAAAAAAATTATGTGCAAAAGGCTATTCACATAAAAAAAATTTTTGTAAAAAATGTTTGTAAAAAATTTTTTCTTGACACAATTTATTTAAGGACGTCGAGCGACAATTGTTTAAACAAATTCCACATTAAAAACTCTCAGGGATAAAAAAGTACAGCTAATCAAAGTCGTGGTAATGCTGGATTTATTTTAAAAATGCTATTTTGGGGTATTTCGTCATATTTAGGTGATTTTCTTGACAAATCAAGGCGCGACAAATTATTTTTTGACACAACTTATTTAAGGACGTCGAGCGACAATTGTTTAAACAAATTCCACATTAAAAACTCCCAGGGATAAAAAAGTACAGCTAATCAAAGTCGTGGTAATGCTGGATTTATTTTAAAAATGCTATTTTGGGGTATTTCGTCATATTTAGGTGATTTTCTTGACAAATCAAGGCGCGACAAATTATTTTTTGACACAACTTATTTAAGGACGTCGAGCGACAATTGTTTAAACAAATTCCACATTAAAAACTCTCAGGGATAAAAAAGTACAGCTAATCAAAGTCGTGGTAATGCTGGATTTATTTTAAAAATGCTATTTTGGGGTATTTCGTCATATTTAGGTGATTTTCTTGACAAATCAAGGCGCGACAAATTATTTTTTGACACAACTTATTTAAGGACGTCGAGCGACAATTGTTTAAACAAATTCCACATTAAAAACTCCCAGGGATAAAAAAGTACAGCTAATCAAAGTCGTGGTAATGCTGGATTTATTTTAAAAATGCTATTTTGGGGTATTTCGTCATATTTAGGTGATTTTCTTGACAAATCAAGGCGCGACAAATTATTTTTTGACACAACTTATTTAAGGACGTCGAGCGACAATTGTTTAAACAAATTCCACATTAAAAACTCCCAGGGATAAAAAAGTACAGCTAATCAAAGTCGTGGTAATGCTGGATTTATTTTAAAAATGCTATTTTGGGGTATTTCGTCATATTTAGGTGATTTTCTTGACAAATCAAGGCGCGACAAATTATTTTTTGACACAACTTATTTAAGGACGTCGAGCGACAATTGTTTAAACAAATTCCACATTAAAAACTCTCAGGGATAAAAAAGTACAGCTAATCAAAGTCGTGGTAATGCTGGATTTATTTTAAAAATGCTATTTTGGGGTATTTCGTCATATTTAGGTGATTTTCTTGACAAATCAAGGCGCGACAATTTATTTTTTGACACAACTTATTTAAGGACGTCGAGCGACAATTGTTTAAATAAATTCCACATTAAAATCTCTGTTGGATAAAAAAATACAGCAATTGAAAGTTGTGGTAATGTTGGATTTATTTAAAAAAAATGCAATTTTGGGGTATTTCGTCATATTTTTGACAAATCAAGGCGCGACAAATTATTTTTTGACAAAACTTTTTTAAGGACGTCGAGCGACAATTGTTTAAACAAATTCCACATTAAAATCTCTTTTCGATAAAAAAATACAGCAATTCAAAGTCTGGGTTAGGCTGTATATTCATTGATGAAACGCAATGTGAGATTTTTCGAAATTACATAAAAAATTTCCGATTTTTTTTTTTTATTTCACGACAAATTTACGACAAATTCACGACATTTAATGGCATACTCGTTTTTTTTTTTTTAATTTTTTTTTGGTGGGTGGTAGTGCTAACTTGACCGTCAAGTTAGCATTACCAGGGGTTAATTTTTAAAAAACACGCGCGAATTTTTTTTTTGTTTCACGACAAATTTACGACAAATTCACGACATTTAATGGCATACTCGTTTTTTTTTTTTTAATTTTTTTTGGGGGGTGATAGTGCTAACTTGACCGTCAAGTTAGCATTACCAGGGGTTAATTTTTAAAAAACACGCGCGACAAATTTTTTTCTTTCACGACAAATTTACGACAAATTCACGACAATTAATCCAATTATTAGAATCTTAAAATTTTGAAATGGTAATGCTAACTTGACAGACATGAAAAGTTTGATGTGCGCAATGTACTGCAGGTGTAGGTACATTGAATAGTTATGGTTAAGACAATCTTAGACTCACTTTCCGACTGTCATACTACACCAATTTTGACAAATCAGGTATAAAACGAAGCGAAATTACCTTCTGATTTGACGAATTATAATTTTATTTTAAAACTGTTAATAATTTGTTCAAAAACTGCATTTGTTTGTTTTTGTGCGTCTTTTGTTTTTATGTAATTGCGAGAATTCTCGCACGGGAAGGCTAGTAAGCTAAATCGATGCATTTGGGGTGAACAAATTTTCAAGCACATAATGACGTGTTCTGTGTTGCAGTAGGTACCAAACCTGATGATCTTTGTCCTATAGATGTCTATTCTTATATAAATTGATCTCGAGAGAGTATAAATCTTTTAAAATTGTTCGTAGTCTTAATTTATGCACTACGTCGGGAAAGGTCATTTCCTGACATTACATTGGCACATCTTATTGTCAATTTTACACTTTTTCGGTTACTTAGACACCAGAGGCCTATTTCATGGCACATACAATGTATGTGCCGGATAAAAATCCCACAGGATGAGTGAGTGTAAATTTTAGATTTTTCAAATAATAAAATAAGACTTTACTATAAGTTAACGTACCTATAGTTTTTTTTTTTTTTAATTAAAATGGTTCACTAAGTTATCAATGGCGACTATACTATACACACATACAATGTATGTGATGTAATTCTGTGAAATAGGCCCCAGGGCACCTCTTTTTAAAAATAATCGATTTTTGGATACCTATACGTTTTAGAAATTGAATTGAAATTTGAAATACGAAAAAGTACAAAGCTTTTGAGTGAAAAAGTGGTTGATGCACGAATTACACGCGATAATAATAAAGGTGTCCCAAAATTAATGCAAGATTTGAATTTGCCTCCATTTGTGTAATAAATTATTTGCAACCCCAAAAAACAATTTGACAGCACAATTTAGTAGGTTAATGTTAATATCACTGAAAATAAAATGTAGGTATATATGATAAAAATGTAGGTTGAGCTGATAAAACTTCTGTCAATATACGTCCAACAAAAATGGTTTATCAAATTGATAAAAGTAACAAACCAAAATTTTATTTTGTCGTTACAACAAAAAAATTTTGTTTATGCAACAAAATTTTTGTCAACATACGCCCAATAAAATGTTTTATCAAATAGATAAAAGTAACAAAAAGTGTGTATCTTTTGTTGATGTGACAAAAAAAATTGTTGATCTGACAAGCATTATTTTGTCATATTAACAAAATAATTGTCATATTTACAAAATAATATCACAATATTTGGTTGAATAAACAAAAAGTTTTTTAATTGAAAAAAATGTTTTTGTCATATTTACAATTTAATTTATTGTGTTGATAAAATAATTTTCAATTCAACAATTTTTATTTGTTGAAACCACAAAATTAATTTTTCAGCTCAACAAATTTATTTTTGTTGAATCTACAAAAATAATTTGTCAGATTAACCAAATATTTTGTTAAAATAACAAATTTCTTTTGTTGAATCCGAAAAAATTATTTGTGAGCTTCAAAAAATTATTCGTGGGGGACCCCACGGTTTTCTTGTGTGCGTTTATCGGTCTGTTATATACATTTCGTTGCAAACCGAGTGTGAACTTTAATTTTACGGAAAAACTAATATTAAGGTATGCAACACAAATTTTCAGTCATACCAACAAAATGTTTTGTAGAATGGATAAATTACAATTTTGCACATAGGTACAACAAAATTGTTTGTTGATGATTTATCTTATTGATACATTTTTTCTGTAAAACTGACAAAATAAATTACTTACAAAATAGTTTTATCTATATCACAATTTTATTCTATCAGTACTACAAAATAACCAAACATCCAACAAAATTTTTTCATTACAACAAAAATATTGTTTGAATGCTTTGATTTTCTGTCAAATTGATAAAAAAAATCAACAAAAACTTTGTAGTATTGACAAATATTTACAAAATTGAATTCTTGTAGATGCAACAAATATTTTGTTTGCTCCACAAAAAAAGTTGTGGATATGAAAAAAATCTCTGTTTTAATTTGTTATATAGTAACAAAACGTGTTTTGTTAAACTGAAAATATTATTTGTTGTGCATTTTTTATCAAACTGATAAAAATTACTAAAATTTTGTGAAATAGATAAAATTATTTGATTATATTGATAAAATTTTATCAAAACGATAAAATTGTTTTGTTGAAGTGTACAAAATTTTTTTTATCAATATTACCTAGGAATTTATTTTCAGTGTAAAAATGGAGAAAAAACGTGTTTTCATTGTTACTTGCAATATATACATTAATACGTATTACATACATATTACATACATAGGTAGGTACTACATATATGGCAAGTTATGGGTTAGTAAGAACATCGAATTTTTAGATTGTGATCAAACTTGACATTAAGATGATAGCTAAGGCTGAAAACATACTGGAGCTGCGAGCAGAGCGCAGATACGAGAATTGAGCAGAGCGACGAAAACAAACAAATGTGTTCTTATGAGAGCTTTCATATACTGAGGCTTCTAGCAAGTAGCAACGAGGTATTAGTTCTCATAAGAAAGCATGTGTTTGTTTTTAACGCTCTGCTCACCTCTCGCATCTCCACTCTGCTCGCAGCTCCAGTATGTGTTCAGCCTAAGTCGAAAAAAGTGGTTCTCGCGATTCTGTCAGTCTGTCTTGTCATTTCGGATGCAGCCTAATCCATATACGCTTTTTTGGACACGTTTTTTTTTTTATTTTTTTATGACCAAAAATACTACCTGTCATACAAATTTTTTTTTAGCAAATGAAAATCTTATTTTTCACAAAAACGTGGGCACGTAAAAAAATTATGAAAAATGGTTATAAATAGTACATCCTATAGAATAATTTTTTTGTTTTTCTATTTTCTAAAAACGGTTCAACTAAACTTGATAAAAGTTTGTATGGAGAAAGATTCAAAAAGTTTTTAAAAGAATTGTATACCAAAATTAAAAAAAATGTTTTTTTTTGAGAATTTAGTAATTCGTAAACAGCTCGGTCAATTCAATTTGGCAACCAGTAGTTTTTTAACATTATCTAGCAGATTTTTAATTATTCTTATAACCTTCCATACAAGTGTTTAAAACCCAGTATAAGGAAAATCTCAGTTTTATCAAAAACGACTGTTCGATTTCGATAAAAAAAAATTATGTGAGCATCAGTACGATTTAGAATATTATTAAAACAAAAATTATCTACAATTAAAAATGGTATCTCTCATAGAACCATTTTTTTCTTTTTCGATTATCTCATTATCTACTTAACAGATTTTAATGAATTTTTTTACACAAGAGATCCTAAAAAGTTTGAAGCATTCAAAACAACCCTAAGCTATCAAATTGTTTTTTTTTTTTTTTAGAGAAAAAAAGAGACAGAAATGATATGCGCTGTCAATTTCTCCAATTTCAATCTTTAAACTTGATTGATTGATAGAACTCAAGATATAGATTATAGATACACATTTTTCGGAGATTTTTTACAAACCAAAAGATCAATAAAAAGTCTTAAAAAAGGCCGATAAGGTTTCCTTAAAAAGTGAACCTACATATATCTAGAGTTCAAGTGGCCCAAAATATTTCCTGAATATATATTGCATTTTTTTAATAAATTCGTTTATATATTTTCAATTAAAAAATTATAGAAATTCTGACATTCTAAAGCAATACAAATTTTTAACGGTATTCTTCCTCCCAGTGCATCCCCCCCTTTTTACCTTAAAAAAAACTCGATATGTTTCGAAACCTTACAATGCGTGAAAAAATTTACAAAAGACAAAAAATTTCAACTTGAAATTCTGAAGATTTCTTGTCTTAGGCTAAACTCTCAATAAGATAGAGGGAGACAAAGTTTCCCCTCTTTAGAACTTTTTTATATGTCACAAAAATTATTTTTGCAAATTTTTCTGTCTTCTATCTTTTGCAAAGAGTTTCAACTTTTGTGACAAGAAATATTCAAAATTAATTTGACTACACACCTTTGCTATCTTTTGTATCAAAAGGTATCGAAATAAATCGATTTTTATAAAACAGACAATTTTTTTATGATCTTTAAGACCAATATGTTCAGAGTGGGTTAAATATATTCCATGACTCTTACAGTTTCTAATTAAATGGCGCCAATCAACCATAATCGGCTTATTAGCGATTTCCATGTTTAACAACTTAAATTTTGTATTTCTTTATACAAATTCATCATTGAATTTCTGTATAGAAACTCAATGTTAACGTGAACTTTTGATTAACCAAATAATCCTTGATTAAAGATAGTCAGCTGTGAACAAACTAAGACACTGAGGAACATTTAAATATGGAGTGTTACAATTGTTTATAATTTAAATCCTACTTTGAATGTAGGTAGGTACTACTATTTTTTGTGTTAAGTTTTTTCTTGTTCAGGATTTTAAATCTTACATTAAAATCTTTCCTATTTATTTCTTAATATGTATATTTAAAATAAAATTTTTATAATTTAAATTTTTTTTTTGACTTAAGTTTTAATAATAATTTTTTTTTCTTTTTCAGGTAAGTCAACATCAAAATTAACAAGGAACACTTAAGGAAACAATATTATTCTCGTTATGCGTAAGAGAAGATATTAAAACAACGCACAATCTTTCTTAAGATCAAGAAAAATTTTTTCGAATCTTTAAAATGCTCTTAATATTTTATTGATATTAAGGAAATTTTTTTCATTATGAAAATAAATAAAAGTTTTATCACCAAGTAAGAAACCCGTAGTCGAAATTGCATTTACAAAATAATTAAAAAAAAAAATATGAATATACATATTTTGGTATCAAAATAACTAAGTTGAATGGTTGTCGCCCCCTTTTTTTTAATCTGCAATACTTAACTCATAATTTTAAGTTTCATTTTATTTTTATCTAAACAAATACATTTCTCAAAAAAAAAAAAAAATGCAAACTGCCCCAAAGAACCCATTACCTACTTAAATTTTATATTTCACAGAAAACCAAAACGAATGATGGCAATTTTTTTAATGTATCGCTATTTCCACCCACAAAACATCTGCATTTTTATTACAAAAACTGCAGTTATAAAGAATTATTTATTTTCCTAATCTGAGACTTCATCATTTAAAATAAATATTATTATTGCTGATGTCGTAAGTTTTCTTACCAAAAACCATATTTATGGATGTGGGGGGCTGCGGGTCTAATGCATCAATTAGGGAGAAAAAGTTTATAAAATTCTTCCATCCATGATTTATAGAATCAAAAAAGACACAAATTTATTCCGCAAATTAAAATTTAAGTAGAAAAATATTTTAAGTGGGAAAATTAATTAGCTCCGCTTGCATTTATATAGCTCAGTCATTAAGAACTTTACAGTCTTGTGCAAAATTATTGATCATCTTATAATTTTCGGTTCAAGTTTTTTTTTTTTTTTAACGAAACGGTGTGTTTAAAAAATTGTGGATAAATTATTACAAATTTCAGTTAAAAATGCATTAAAAATTAAATATTCCACCAATTAATAGAGGTAATTAATAAGGTTTATTTATTCTAAAAAAAAAGTTGTGTAACGTATTTTTGTCAATTTTTTCTATAAATTCTTAAGTTTTACTCGAGTGTTACTAAGGTGGAAACAGAATTGAAAAAATAAATAAATATTGAATTATAAAATGTCGCTTACTTTTGACTAAGAGTGTAGTTAAGAAAAAGAAAATTCTAATTTAATTAAGTGTTGCTAATATTTATATTCCTATTTCTCATTTTTAAAGCAAAACATGCGCCACCCTATCCTCCTGCTTTGAGCACGTGCGACCTTCATTTATTGATTTGTTGTTTTTTTTTTTGTAATTTGTTAAAGCTTAAATAAGGTTGTGGTTGTGCGACGGTGACGGTGTAAAATAATAATAATTCGTTGCATGCAATTAATATTATTTTCCTATTTTCTCTCATAAATAATAGAAAAAAAGGGAAGTTTGAGATATTGTAATAATTATAATAGACATATACTCTGTGATATACTTTCGTATCGATGTAGGTAAATTAAATGTGGTTACAGCTAATGCAAAACCACTGCCATATTCTAGTGCCAAGCAGCCTTGTCAGAAAGATTCATCATTATAAAAACACACACCCTATCTGAAGCTTCTATATAGATATTTATTTTTTTTTTTTGTAAAGATATGCCAATAAAGTTAGTGGTTTTTATGCATGAGAAATAAATATTCTCATTTTTGTTTTATTGAATGCATTTTTAATTTCCTGATTTATATAATTGGGCATCGTAATCGAGATCGATTATTATAGATTCATATAGAAGATAGTTTTTAAATTGATTGCACTCATACGTCTGAAAAAAAAAAGTTAAAAATTGTTAAACAAGGAAGACACAACAATATGCGTTCAGGCCTAATTTTTGTTCCTGACTAACTATAACCAGTCAACAAAAATCGTTGATAAAATATTGATGCTTTTAAAAGTGTACAATTCTCTCCTTGTATTTGGCTTTTGGGTTCTCAGCTTTTAACGCAAATTTTCTGAAAGACAAGTGTTTTTCCATTGTTACCATTGTAGTAGATTTCTCCTAGGTGGAGGCTTCGTCTATGGGATATGGCACGACACGTACAGAAAAGGTGAACAAAACATACGGTATAACTGGGCGAGGAAATTTTTCTTGCAATAAAGCTAAGACGGGTCGTGTTTTTGAAGTAAAACTTCTTTTGCGGCATGGGGGTAAAAAATTTTTCTATGGAGCTGTCAGTGACATGTCAAACCGACATACAAATTCCCGTCACGAATTACAAAATTCAGCGTCACGATTTTGCAACGGTTCTGAGTTTCAAATCGGGTGCTCTGAGTGGTAGGACTTGAAAAATACTTGCCCTGTTGTCGTGAAAGAAGTTTTACTTCTAGCGCGTGTACATAAGTACGCACACTCTTTTTTGAGATGTGGCACCGACTTGCTCAAATCAGATATCTTCCATAAGTCTTATCTTCGATTTGAAGCCAAGAAAATTCGGTTAACATTAATTCAGGACATTTAACTTTCATGGTAATTCGTCAAAGTCAAATGTCATCAATCGACCTTCTTCATTTTCGAAGAAGTATAAACCAATGACACCACCAGACAAATTTGTACACCATATACACAGTACACAAATCTTAGGTAATATATTGCGCGGGTTGTCAAAGTTTAAAGTGTCAAAAAATTAAAAATGGCTGTTCGAGTGCCCACAGAAAATCAACATGCATCATTAGAAACAACAACAAAATATTGAAATTAGACAAGTAAAGGGGCACTGGATCCACCATTTTTCTCGATTTTGACAGATGCGCAGAACTGAACAAAAATTAAAACGCTAATGATATTACCCTTAATATGTGTACTGTACACCATATAAACAGTGAATTTTTTTTAGATCAATAGTCTTTCCTCAGTTACATGTTGATTTTCAATTCCTCATGATATGCGACAAAATCGTTTGTTAACGTATCCATCGAGTTAAAAATAACGATAATAATCTGCGCTTATATTATGCGCGAAAAGTACCTGATACAGAAAAAATATTTTTGTACTAAATTTTTACACTTTTAACACATTCCTCGATTGTTAAACGAACAATATTGTAAAATGGCAAACATTCAACTAAACATAAATAATCTTGGATGACAGTTAAGTTTGACGTATGTGATTGAAACAGGGATGTCAAATACGAACAACGAATTTGGTGATCCTTGGAAAAGTTAAAGATAAGTTCCAATAAAACATACATTATTTGATTTGCAAGTTTTGTTGAGACGTGTTAAATGATTGTCCAATGATCGTCTTTCTTTGAAGACAATGGAACTATCGTCAAATAGCAATTCGTCCTGCTTGTACCTGTTTGATCAACGGCAATCAATTTTCTTTCAAAAGCATTTGCAATTTACGAAAAAGCTCAAATTAATCAAATGGATCCCTATAATATGGGTTTACAATGAGCCACAATCACAAACAAACTGCGTTATCGAAAATAATGCCTTTTGCATACAAATTTCTTTTTGGCTTTGCAGTTTGGTGCAAGAACATCTTATAATTGCATTTTTGACGCTTCATTTTCTAAAATGGCCTTCTTATATTATTAAAAATTGCAAATCTTACAATTATGAGTGAAACAAAATTTTGATATATCAAAAATCAGCCACATTGGTATGTATTTAAAGTCGGAACACTATTATTGAAGAACCCCTTTTTAGTATCATCAGTTGGTATGGGTGTTTTTTTTTTTATTTTTTTCTACCTTCTTAAAGTTTCAAGTATGTTTTTATATTCAAATTTGTTTTTTTTATTTTTCTGGTAATATCAGCAATAGTTCTTTAATTCATTTATTCATCTCACAAAAAACTTATTCCATAAAAAAAAAAGAATAGTTAAATCTAAAAATAAACTTCAGAAAACAGCAGCAGCCTACGTCAATGAAAGTTTATCCTTAACCTTTTTATACCCATTTATTTATTTTCACAGAATCCTTTCAATATGACAGCGCAAATAAATATACATAGTTAAAAATAAGTGTGGGTGAAATTGCGTTGGATTTTTGGTTTAATTTTAGATGTAATGACGCTATTTAAAAAAAAAAATAATCAGCAAAAAGTTTTTGTGTGCTTTAACCTAAAATCGTATTTTGTCGAACTTAGATACAATCTGTCACCAATGCAAAATCCCAATAAACAAAAAGATCTAACAGCTTCTATACATCAGTTGATTTCATTGATGGTTGCATATATTTACATAACTATTGGCATTGATAGCGAATAAATAAAATACAAATTTGTGTAGGAAAAAAAACTATATGGTATGTATATTGTATAAGGCAAATTTATATCAGAAATAAAGAACAACCTTCAAATTTAATTTTTTTTTGTTTAAGGTCTAATCGTGGTGTCTATAACATCTGCGGTTATAAATTATACGTTTTATAGTTAATTGGAACTCCTTCTTATATTTGACTTTATTCATTCTAAGGCTTTAGCTATTATGTGGAAAACTATTCAGTAAATACATTTATTTTCCCTTCCAATTTGACACAAATTTGCTTTTGTCCCTTAAATTAAATTTACAATTATCTTTAGATGAATAAAAAGCCACATTTTCCAATAACTAAGGTAAACACAATTATATGCCAAAATGAAAATCCCTGGGCGCGACAAAATATTTGCAGTAATTAACTTTCCCAAGGTTAAACCTCTAAACCTATTCCATGAATTAAATTTCGACCTTAAAATTTATCTATTTAGTTAGGTTTTCGAGACAAATTATGTATTCCAATCTAAAAATTAAAAAAAACATTGTATGTCATATTTAATATTAAGTTTTTCAATAAAATTGTTATGGCATCTGAAAGTCTAGTCTTTGCTTTTAAAATTCATTTTGAACCTTTAAAAGTTAAAAAAAAAAAAAATACCAAATCGAATCGAAACAATTGTTTTATCTTTTATGAAATTTTGTCGAAGAGTGTAATAATTAATTGCCACTATGGCTTCTTTTAATTACCTCCCATTTCATAGTTTCTTCTGTTAGAATTTAAGATTAATGTTAAATAAGAATACCACACGTTCGTATTCTTTCTTTTTTGTTTTATTAACAAATTTAATAAAGAAATGGAATCGAAACATTCAAACATTCGATACTTCAAATAAACTGTGTTGCCATATCAATAATTTTACATAATTTAATACCTTTTTTAATATTGTTCTAGATCAGTAATACCAGATAAGATTTTAAAAATCCCACCGGTTCGAAGAAAAAACTCACCATTTTTAAACTGGACGGAAAAAAAGCCACCATAATGACCGCTCATGATACCAAAAAATCGTGACGCTTAACTGAAAATTTTTTCATTCTTACCTACATATAATATGAGACTAAAATGGCAGCAATTGAAATAATGAAACATATTCTTCTAAAGCTTTGCCATCGAAAAATGTAATTAATATTAGTTTCATAAAGATTTTTCACCACATCTCTTCTTCCACAGACTGTTAAATAAAGATGAAAAAAGATCAAATCAAAACAGAAAGTATATCTATAGGTACTAATAAATTAAATTATTAACACATTTTGGTAAGAAAAGTGTGAAGCATCCGCTTAAGCTATAATTATTCAAACATTACCAAAACCCCCGCAGCTGCAGATGGTTCTTGCTAATATTCATTTTTTTTGTTCGGACATAGGACATGATTGAAAACAAAATTTATACATATCTTAATAATAGTCTGGCAGATAATGTTTAAAATAATAATATGTTCAATATATAAGGACATAATAATTTAAATAAAACACCGAATAATTGAAATATGAAGCTAAAATGTATTCCCGGTGTAATTCACATGTTACATTAGTAGAGAATGGAATTCGATCTGGTTCATATGACCACCAAGAGCACGTTTACATCAATCAATTCTTTTGAGCCAATTTTCCACCACTCTTAAACACCTATATCGGCCGTAACTTTGACAATTTCGTGTTCGGTATTGTTCCTGAGATCATCTAAAGTTGTTGGCACAAACAAACGACTTAATTAAGCTCCATAAAAAGAAATCTATAAAGACGTTAAATCACATGAGCGAGGTGGCTATTCTCGAAATAACACGATTACTGCATGTGGCAACACCTTGTTGAAATCATATATATCACTGATGTCAACTTCATCCAATTTCGGCCAAAAATAATCTTCCATCAATGCTACAATAGCGAACTCCATTGACTGTAACATATGGCGTTCATTTTCATCGACGAAAAAATACGGTCCAATCACACCTCTGGCATGTAATCCACGATTTTCTCACAAACTATAAAAAATATAGTTTCGCAAACGATAAAATTTTTGATCTATAAAACAAACGCACAAAACTAATCCAAAATTTTGTAAAAAGTCAAAAATTTTGAAAAAAAAATATGAACATTTGTGAAAAAAGTAAATAGAATGAAAAAGTCAAAAATTTTGAAAAATATGAAAAATTTTTGAAAAATATGAAGAAATTTGAAAAATATGAAAAAAATTGAGAAATTTCAATAATTTTGGAAAAAGTAAAAAATTTGAAAAAAGTCAAAAATTAAAAAAAAGTGAAAAATTTTGAAAAATTTAAAATTAAAAAAAAGTCACATTGACATTTTTTTATTATTTGAACGGTTCGTGAATGATTTTCAATAGTTTCCACGTATGTTAAATTCGGGAACGAACCATGTTTTACAGATCTCAACAGATTTAATTCGATCGTGAAAACGAATTTTATTCTAAATAAATTAATTGGGTAGAACCAGGGCCTAATGACTTACAACTCTCAACCGTTCCTGTATGCGTGTTTTTGGCAGTAATGGAGGGGACCTACAATTTTCTGCCTAATCCGCACGGCTAAGATGAGAAGCACTTTTTCATGACAAGAGATACTCTGAGGAATTGTTAATTCTGTTTTTAGGTGGCATAGGCTGAGAATTTTATTTTACCGGAACCAAAAAATAAGAAAAACCAGAAGATAAGATGAAATTCGCTTTTGAATTTTTCACGAGAGAACGATCATATTTTATCGCTTTTCGAACCTTGCAAAAAATAAACTCTCGGTATTTTTATTTAAATTGTTTGTTTGGTGTGGTTAAACCAATGTACATTTGTTTTATTTTAAATAAAATAAATCACTTCCAAAATTCCAACTGTAACCTTCCAAACTAAAAGTAAAAACTTTCTAACGAATAATTCAGCGGAACATTTACTAGCAACAATTTTTAATTGATTTTCATGTCAACGTCGGAATATCAGAACATATGTATACGAGTAAATTTTTTTTTCGAACTAAGCCGTCTTGGCAGGATATATTATATTTTATTTTTAAAATAAAAATATACATAGATGATTTGTTTCTCTTTTTCTACAAAAACATTTGAGCAAAAAATTTAATTTTTGTTTTATTTTATTTTTGATGATTTTTTTTTGTTCGTACCTATACAGCTTGTGTGATTCCATGAAAAAATAAATTTTCTTTGAAGTGACGTGTGTGTGTTTTTGCTTTTATCGGATTTTTAAAACGGAAAAACAAATAATGTTTGAATTTTGTTGGCATCGCAGTTGAAATGAAATGAAATAATTTATGGTTGTGTAATGAGAAATTTCACAGCCCTCTAATTAATTTCATGGTCAATACTTTCAGCTTTTCAGTTTTCAGTATGGACTCTATACATTCATTTTAAAATGTATATTTAAATGATTGATTTATTATAAGTTTGAAAGCAATAAGAAAAGAAGTATTTGTACTTACTTCGTTACATTATTAATTTGTACTTGTTTTTTTTTTATTATTAATGCTTTGTTGTAATTAAAAAAAAAATGTGTTTTGAATAGAAGTAGGTAGTATACATAAATGTAATAGAAAACGTCAAACCAACGTGAATTTAATCGTCAATTTTTTGTCATTTTTGATGCAGATATTGCTATCGTCTAATGTGGTATCGTCCTGCTTGCACAAAATCTAATCTTGTTGGTTTCACTCCCAAACTTACCCATTTCTACAATTTTCAGCCCAAAAGACTGTCAAAGTTTATATAAAATAAATAAAACTGGAAGAATCTGGCAGTTTAGGGCAAGTACCTACCTAAGCGATCTATTTGATCAACGTCATCCAATTT
The DNA here is from genome assembly GCA_929447395.1 of Epistrophe grossulariae. Classification (NCBI taxonomy): domain Eukaryota; kingdom Metazoa; phylum Arthropoda; class Insecta; order Diptera; family Syrphidae; genus Epistrophe; species Epistrophe grossulariae. Next base: position 18,773,406 of record OV839567.1, on the reverse strand, counting down.
TCTTCAAAAATGCATTTGTCGTTTACGAACTTTTCAAAATTTTCATCGTCAACTGGATTTTTTTCCTGCTGCAGAGTTGCAGTTTTATCGAAAATAATGTTTTTACATAAAAAATTCTATTTGGTTTGGTTTGGTAAAATTTTGCAATTTGCGTTGTTGCGTTTGTTGCAAAAGAATGCAAAGAATGCAAATGAATGCAAAGAATGCAAATGAATGCAAATGAATGCAAAGAATGCATGAATTCACAAAAGATTGCATTCAATTGATTGCAGTCAAATGAATGAAAAAAAAAAATTATTGCAATTTTTTTTGATCGAAATGAATGTTGATTGCATAATTTGAAGTCTGAAGTCTTCAGTGAAGTCAATGAATGCAATCTTTTCATTGAATTCAGTAAATGATTTTGAAAGACTGCATTCACAAAAGAATGCATTCTTTTACAAATCTGGTCAACACTCAACATGCACATTCGATGACTTACCAGTTGCAATAATTCTTGATTAAAGATCAGCTGAGAGCAAAGTGGTCCTTAGAGTGGGAAATTACTTTTTATAAATATATCTTTTACAAATTTTCCCCAAAACTGCTTAATGATTTTTTGTTAAATTTCATATTTGTGATTTTTAAATCAATTCCGATAAAAAATAGTTTTAGCTTTTTTTTTTTTTTTTTTACTAAAATTCAAATTATGGAAATAGATTTTTTACATTTCTTACCAAAACTGGGTTATTTTTTGCTGTCAAAATCGTGAATCTTAACTTAGAATGTAAATCAGATTTTTGATGATTATTTTCTGGTTGTTGAGAATTTTAAGTTTAGTTAAAAGTTGGTTCACGACTTTTGACTGCCAAAATTGTAAAATTTTCTATCAGAATTGAAATTGAATACCTTCCATAAAAATATCAAAAAGCGATACCACAAAAATTATTTCGATACCTACCTTTTAAAAATCTGCATTGGAATCGTTTTTATATGAAATTATGCATTATTTTTATACAGGGTGTCCCATAATCAATGATTCAAACTAAAATTGGTGATAGGCCAGGTCATGATCACTCATTCTGAGTGATCCATAGTTTATTTTTGTTTTTTTTATATACATTTTACAGTAAAATATTGTATGATAAAAAGACCAATTTCCTGCATTATAATATTTTTTGGATCCAGCGCCATTTTGATAAAAAATAATAAATAATATTACACTTTGATCAAAACTGTTTTTTTTAAACAACAATCTTTAAAAGAGCGTCCTGAAAAAATCGTGTGACTATAGTTCTGGTTTTTAATTTTAAAAATTTGCCTTAATATGTTATTGAAGCCTTAGATAGAAAGTTATAATGATTTGAACTGAATCACACAGGGTTCTAGAACAGATAAAAATAACTTTTTTTTTTTTTAATAATAGCTGTTTTATTAAATTTTTATTCTTTAAGTTTAGCTAAAAATTTTTCTTTCTTAATTTACAGAAATTGTTTAAAATGGCCTTATTGCACTTGTACAAGACCGATTCATTTCGTAGCGTATTTTGACATTAAACAAAAATTCTCCAAAACACTTGCTTCCTTTCCTTTGCTTTTGATGTTTAAAAAAAATAAACAGTTAAAAAGGCTTTCTAAATGCACAAAAATTTCCACACTTAGGAATGTGATTTTATAGCAAGTGTGGTAAAGAAATTATGAGTTGTAGTTTTCAACAACCTCATTCGTAAAAATAATAAGAATCTTCTTGTAAGGTCGCAATTTAGAAGTTGCAAAAACTTTAGATACTTATCAAAGTTAAGGATTAAGTTTCTAAAAAAAAAAAATAATATAATTTAACAGTTTTTTCAGCAATGAATTTTTAAGTGTTTTCATAATAAATTTGTAGCAACAATTTTTGCATTAACAACAAAATGGTTCATATTGCTATTTCTAGGAGCCTACCATCTTGTGTCGCTTTATAAAATCAAACCTAAGAAATAAGAGTAAACCTTAATAATTGCATTTTAACTTTGGTCTTAGTTTTTTATTTCTTTTTCCCATCAACTTGGATAAGAAAATATTTTATGTATTCATAAAATGGACTTACTATGATACATATCTGAACTTTTGGTTGAATTTTCAACAAACCGATATCTATTCGCCCTTGAACCACAATAAAGCACGACGACGACTGCGACGTCGCACGTCAAACAGACTTTCTCTACTACCACCTACGACTTTCTGGGTGCCATCATAAAAAAAAAATGCCTAATGCAAACGAAATTGTCGTAGAGCGTCAAATTGCAGAAATGTAATTGTAAATTATTATTAAGTTACAAATTTACATTTTCGCAGTTATTTTTAACATTTACGCAAAGCCAGCAGTAAGATATGGCTTGTTATTATATTTATAGCTTCTGTGTTGCAAGCTGATGGTAAGGACGAACGAAAGGAAGACAAAAAAAACTTTTAACAACCACCCACTGTCATCATCATAATCATAAATTATCGATTAAGGCAAAAGGGAAACCTCTTTGAAACCATCATTGTAGCGCCTCCGTTGTTGATGTGCAGTAGGTGTGAATCAAATGAAAAAGTTGATATCATGGGTGTTTCAATTTGAAAAAAAAAGAAAACGACGAACGACTTTAATGACTCATTTTATTTTTAGAAAATGTTCTATTTGGACTTTTCATACGTGGTCGCCGGTCGTCTTACTTTTGACCTTATTTTATTTTCAAGGATTTATTTTTGCGAAGTTCTTCTAATTTCTAATCGATAACAACTTGGGTTTATTTTAGATGGGTAGTATTTTTTTTTTGTGAGTTTATGAGTCAAGGATATTTTAAAATTTGAGCTTAGTCATGCAGTATATGAGTGACCATCAGATGATTTGAGGGATTTTTTTGTGAAGATATTTTTTTTTTAATTTTTTTTTTTAACTTTACTTGTTTAGTCAGGAGCTAGTTTGGACATACATAAGTTAAAAAAAAGCTAGAATATGACAAATTTGTTCATCTATGTTCTATAGATTTCAAAAGTTTCTGACAGGCATTACTTCAATGAAAAAAAACCATATTAGGTACTCTTATACGTCCTTATACTCAGAGAAACCTTTAATACAGAAAAGGTAAAAACTAAGAAGCTTAATCAAGCTGGTGGTAACTTTAGATAGCGGCCAAATCCAAACGATTCTATCTTAAGTTAGATTCTATCAGCTTTATTGACCCATTTTAATTCATAGGCTATCTAGGCTTCAGCCCACAATTGGGCCCGCGTTACAAAAAGCTTCTTAAAAAGTTTTGATTCTTAGGGCATATTTCACAATCTCTGATTAAAATTCTGATTAGTTAATCGACACAAAAATATTAGCACAAGGCCATGAGCTCACAATTTATTTTTGGATTTATTAGGTGAGTCAAAAGTCAACTGTGGATTTTTCGGTTGTGTACTTATGACCCTCTGTCCATATTTATGTGTCTAATCAGAACTTTACTGAGACATTTTAAATCAGGCCATAAAATGAAATAAAATAAAATAAAATAAAATTAAATTAAATTAAACAAAAATAAATAAAGTAAAATAAAATAAAATAAAATAAAATAAAATAAAATAAAATAAAATAAAATAAAATAAAATAAAATATAGTCATTTTAACTAGTTGATATACGTTTTAAGTATACAAATTTAATTGAAGATATTTCCACTTTGGAAATGAAATTTTTAACTTTTTTTTTGTATTTTGTTTGTTGCAAGGTGTTGTTTCATTCCTACGTAGATCTGGGTTAACCCAACAAGCGACTGCAGCCAGTTTCATTTTTATATTGGTCCTTTCTGTTTCGCACGCTAAGTTGGTTGAGGTTTTCCTCCTATTGCGTGCATCACCTGAATCGCTTTCTTCTTCTAACTCGCCCGTCCTTTAGGAATGAAATTGAAAGATTTTTATGGCTTTATACTTGGTTTCTACTCGATTTAAATAACCCTTCCAATTTTGCTTATAAAATCAGACCGATAGGTGCTTCTTGTTATCGATTGACAAGAAAACAACCCGCAGTAAGACTATAAATAACCGAATAAATAATTCGTACAAAAAAGAAGTTAAATGCATAGGTACATACATACGTTTTTTTTGTGAAATTTCCTAAACATCACAATTAAAATTGAAATATGTATATTCCGTTTTCGAGACTTTTACTTTTAAATAAATACTTTCCGGGTTCCTTTTACCCACAATTATAAAGTTAATTTCATTAGAATATGTATTTTAAAATTTATAATTTGTGTACGTAGGTATCCTAATTACTGAAAGGTATCGTCACTCTAATTTAACAAGAACAAAAAGTACCTACCTTCATTTCGATTTAAAAATATAACACTATAAGCTTTTTCACACAAATATAAAATAATGGAATATTTCCTAATAAATATCATTCAGAGTGACTCAATACTAGCTGTTACCAAAACCCTAAATTCTTACTTATTTTTATGATTCTATATTTACAAAGTCAATCACTATCAGTTAACACACTTCAATAAACTGAATCTACCTACTGCGAACCCTGGGTGATTCAAACGATATTCCAAAACGAACGAATTTACTACTTTTTGTGAATCACCATGAATGCTTCAGATTATAAGCTGTCGTATAAAACTGGGTTCTTAATAACAACAACAACAAAAAATCACACTCCTTACGAGTTAAGTGCAATATTTCTTGAACTTAAATACATATAGGTATACATAGAGCTTATCGCTGTGAAACAACAAAGTTCTTAAATTTCCAAATGGGTTTTTCTATTCAAACTTTCGAAAGTGTCATTAGGAGCCATATCACCTACATACATCTACCCATTTTTGTTAACATCCTTGGAAGTCAACAAACTCGAATATCAAATGGAGGCCTTTTATCGTCCATTGGCCCAAATCATTCTCTTCATGCGGCTTTCGCCGAGAGATAATGATGATGAAGATGATAATGACGATGAGAACCAAACATATGGATTTTTTTAGTACTCTTTTGACATAAAAAAGAGTAACAATTCCCCTGTTTTTTGCTACCTCAAAGCTCAAAGCCAGTCTCTTCATTTTATGGATCCATATAAGAGACTCAAAAGCTTACAATTTATCGATTTTAATTTCGCTAGAATGCCCTTATATGGTATCACATCACCAAGTATAATATTCTTAGGGTAGGTACACAGTACTAAACACTGAATTCACTGCTGTTCTGCCTCTTTACCCACCATCCAACATGGCCCCCCTTTAAACTGACATGGGTGCTAAATAGGAAAATGGTGGGCGTTGGCAATATGGTGTATGCAATCGGAAATGGTTTTTCTTTTTTTTTATTTATTCCTCATTCTATTGAAACTTTTATTAGTTGTTTTATTGCAACTTTTTTGTTTGTTTAATTTATTTTTAATGGTGAAGATTGTTGTTGGTGGTACTTCATATAGGTAACAGAACAAAAAAAAACGTGCCAGTTTTCGTTTCACAGATATTCTCATGCTTCCACATCGATGAATTCATACAATAGGGGGGATCTCAGCACGGCTTCCGGCAACATAAGTCTTTTGTTTGGCTCTGTGAAATTCCTTTTTTTGTTCGTTTTCTTCTATCTCGCTTTCTCTGGTTTTTTTTTCTGCAAAAAAAAAAATAAAAAATAAAGAAAACAGTCAACGTTTGATGCTTACTTTTGTGTGGTAATTTCGTCTTTTGGTTCTTTTTATATAAGGATTTCACGACCAGACAAACCTTTGTTCGTCAAAAGCATATCATTAAGCCATGCCACATGGTGTGCATAGTGTATATGTATGTCTTTTGATTATTTTTTTTTTTTTTCAAGAAGCAAATTCAAGGAATCAAACATTTCGTTCGAACAGGAACCAAAAAAATATACAAAAAAATCCCTAAAAATCGATATGAAGTTTTTTTTGGGCAGTTTTAAGGGGTAAATGCCCTTAAGAAGAATCATGGATAAAATGCGAAAACACAGACACACACTCATGTTCAAGAAAAAAAGGACAGACCGCCGAAAATTTTAGAGGACATTGCACCGAATGATGTCTTGAAGATGTTCCTCTTTTATGTATATAGGTAGGTAGGTAGCTAGTATACGTCTGTCGGTAAATTTGTTTGGTTAGGTTGAATTGCTTTTGAATTCTTTGTCTGGAGCGATAAGGAAACATGTTTGAGTTTTTGTATTTTTATTTTTCATATTGCCCTTTTTTATACAATACCTACATACCTATAAGAAAGAAAAAAAATCGAAATTGTCTGACTGGAAAGTTTTGTTTAACTTTCATAAAGCTAAATTTAATAATCTTACAAAATTGACGTTTATGGGACGAAGAAAATCCTCTGGGTATACATCCTAATCTCTTGAAGGAACTTTTATAAAATGTAGCTGGGCAGATTGGTATATTTGTGGATTGGGTATTAAACCCAACAAAACTGAATTGGTAAAGTCTTTTACTTTGGCAGACACTTTTTGTCGGAATCAAAAATGTTTGATTGGAATATGACATTTTTGCTAATTAATTGTGTATTTGTTGCGAAGAATATAATAAATATTCGTCTAACACTTTAAATGCTCAATTAACTTTGAGATACATTCGATTGGATTAATTAAAAATGAATTAATCATGGAAATAAATGTATCTCGAGTTTAATAAGAAGAAAGTTTTCAAAAAAAAAAAAAATAACTATCCAAATCGAAGTGCTGCAATATGAAAATAGTAGTTTCACTATTAAAATAGAGATGGCGCCACAGATTCGAATCCGTCAGATATCTGCTCAGCTCAGCTCAGAATTAATTCACCAAATTTTGTTTAATTAACTAAAAAATATTTAAAGTGATAGAAAACCTTGTTTCACGAGTATACTCGAGTTAAAACCGAAACAAGGATTATCTCTCACTGAACAATTTGGCCCAAAAGAGTCAGACTCAAACTCTAAGAAAGGAAAATTTTGGCAAAAAAAATCAAAAAAATATAAATTTAACGCGTGTAGGAATGGTCACTGGCAAACCATTGGCATTTCTGGTCAATTTCAGAACGAAATGCTTCAAAAATTCCTCCAATTTGTGTACCTATCTTGATTTTTAAACACTCAAAGCTTTTTGGCTAAAATTTGTTTTCAAATACAGTAAAACCCGCTTAAGAGAAACTTGCTTAAGAGAAACCCGCTTAAGAGAAAAACCCGCTTATCTGAAACAATTTTTTAATCCCCGAGTATTTGTCGACCAATTACCTTTATAACACCCCGCTTAAGCGAAACACGCTTAAGTGAAAAACCCGGATGCCTGAAACATATTTTCAGTTAAATTTAATATTTTTCATTGAAAAAAAATCTCTTAAGTGAAAAAAAAAAATTTGCTGAACGCTTTTAATTCTTTTTTATTGTTCACCTCTACCAAATTTTCGTCTCAAAAATGACATTTGAATTTCTGATATGTCAGAACCCTTTTTGGAATTTTTAAATCCGCTTGTGCAATTTTTTTTCACTTATCCGGGATCCGCTTAAATGAAATTTTTTTCACTTAAGCGGGGTTCGTTCAAGTGAAAAACCCGCTTAAGTGAAAGAAAGACTGTGTACCTATCTTGATTTTTAAACACTCAAAGCTTTTTGGCTAAAATTTGTTTTCAAATACAGTAAAACCCGCTTAAGAGAAACTTGCTTAAGAGAAACCCGCTTAAGAGAAAAACCCGCTTATCTGAAACAATTTTTTAATCCCCGAGTATTTGTCGACCAATTACCTTTATAACACCCCGCTTAAGCGAAACACGCTTAAGTGAAAAACCCGGATGCCTGAAACATATTTTCAGTTAAATTTAATATTTTTCATTGAAAAAAAATCTCTTAAGTGAAAAAAAAAATTTGCTGAACGCTTTTAATTCTTTTTTATTGTTCACCTCTACCAAATTTTCGTCTCAAAAATGACATTTGAATTTCTGATATGTCAGAACCCTTTTTGGAATTTTTAAATCCGCTTGTGCAATTTTTTTTCACTTATCCGGGATCCGCTTAAATGAAATTTTTTCACTTAAGCGGGGTTCGTTCAAGTGAAAAACCCGCTTAAGTGAAAGAAAGACTGTGACATTTTGCAGTTTCTCTTAAGCGGGTTTTACTGTATTTTCTTTAAAAAATGAGTATGTGTGTACTTACTTTCGCGTCATGAATTTTATTTCAAGTCAAAAACTGTCATTTTTCAAACATCACCCTTGTAATCTATTTTACAACCGAACTTTATGATTTTAAAAAGAAAAAGGACGAAAATACAGAAAAACCGAAATATATAAAAAGTTCCGTCATTGATATTGTTTTCCCAACAACAACTAAGAAAACTATACAAAATATAAGATGCATTACATTTATAAAATTTCTCTGTTCAACCTAAAGCAAATACATATTGAACAAAAATGGTTGTATGGTCAAAGAAAAACAGGAGAAAGACATCTTTTGAAATTTGATAGTCTGTTGGTTGTTTGTTGTCGTGTCTGTCTCTATATGTACATTAACATTTCAGTTATTTATATGTGTACATTATCAGGAAATTCAATTTTGCTTCTAACAGTGGGACAAAGGATTGACAAAAAATAGTTTAGAAATGTGAGATTCCGCGAATATTCATAACTTTTATATTGAGCAAAATACTTTTCAACCTGATGAAATGATGAATTTTCCACAAATACGTTTATTGATACGCTCACCGGTACATCCATTTAACTTAAATATACAAGAAATTTACTGTATTTTTATTATCATAAAACTATAAAATAGTTTAAAGCACGGTTCGTAAAATATCGCTCGCGAATCATAAAATACGGATCTATATCATTCTTTATCGAGTTTCTCACGAACCATAAGAAATTCAATTCGCGAACAAACTAAAGCCATTTTTTTTTAATATCCCGTCCGTGAGAGATCGAAAAAATAATATTCAGGTAAAATAACGTTCTCTCACGATGAAAAATCATTCTTCATTTAAGCATCCATTTAGTTCGGTTGTGAAGAGAAAAAATTTGGAGAAAAGTCAAAATGTTTTAAAAATTTCAATTTTTTTGAAGTAAAAAATATGAAAAAATTAATATTGAGTTTTTTTCTTATTTGAACGGTTCGTGAATGGATATTCAAAAGTTTCCACGTGATAAATTCAGGAACGAACCATATTTTACGAATTTTATTTTAAAGGAACCATAGTAAGATTCGCGATTGCATCAAAAATAAAATTCCCCTTTGAATTTTTAAAGAAAAAACGGATCATATTTTATCGCTCTTCGAGCCTTGGTTTAAAGTCTTTATTTAAAAGATATCTAGATATCATAGGCATTTTATTTCGAAAATGCTGCCATTATATCAATTGTTGAAAGAGGGAAAACTGTGATACCCGCTGATATTGAATATTTTAGGAAAATTGATTCAAAATAGCTTTTTATAACTTTTATTCATACAAAATTTGGCATTTCGTCCCGGCGGCGATCTTTATACTTCGACTCATCAGTTGAGTTAAGTTCAGTTCATCTTACATAGATTTTGTGACGAATATCTAGGTATTTTTTTTTTTTTTTTTAATTTTTAAACAAAGTTAATTTGAAAGAAGAATAAGTCTCCAAAATAAAGATGATCCTGATCGGATCGTCAAGATTAAAGTGTTTAGAATTAAGGAAAAATACAGAGCAACTGGTGGGTAAAGGAAGTGCATTTCGATCAAATTTCGACACATTGAATTCCATTCGACCGTTTGGACTTAACAATTACAATCTTAAGTTGGCCAACTTAAGAGTTGACTTCAACTCGAGAGTTGAAATTTCTTTTTATTCACTATACCAACTTCCAACTTCCAGTTTGAAAAATATCCCTGGGGTATTTGTGAAATATAAAACAAAAATTGTCATTTTTTAATTTTAATTTGAATCTATCAATTTTTGTAATATTTTTTTTTTGAAACAAAAGTTAGCTCGGTCAACTTCTACTTTTTAGTAGGAGTTGAAAAATCTAAAATTGTTCAACTCCAGAGTTGAAAATCGAAAGTTGAAAACGTAAACTTTCAGTGAATAATAAGAAATTCACAAGTTGAAAATAGAAATTCTCAAGTTGTGTTCAACTTTGAGTGAATAAAATCGGACTTAATTTATAACTAACAATTTTTGAAAACTCGCTAGATGGCGCTCGAAACGAAAAAAAAAACAAATCGTCGCAATATTATATTTGTTTTTAAGTGAGAAATAGATAGATAGATGTCGCTAAACACCAACATTTTAAAATTTGTTTAAAAATCAAAAACACACCATCCGATTGAGTTTTGTCGATAGATGGCGCTGAACAACAAAATATGTTTTGCCTATGGACAGTTTGCGTAAGCAAACCAATAGTAGATTTATTCTTTGACTTACCAGACTGACCCACGAAAAACGTTGTGTGTTTTCATTTTACAAGCATTAGAAATGTTTTGATGTAGGTAATTTTACTTCAATTTTGCAAAAATGTCTTTTGATTTAAAAAAGCCTTAAATATATACAAAATCATATAGCTTTATACTACGTTTTCATTGGAGCCGAAATGCAGTAATTTCGTTAATTACAGAAAAAGTGTTTTCATTGCAAATTTGCTCATTTCGTTTGACAGATAATTTCATTTTGAATTTGATTTCGCAGTTAATGGCTTCTTTTTGTTGTGTTCTCTTTCTGTGTTCTACGGATGCATTCCACTTGGGTATGTTCATAAAGTTTTTACCTAATTTCAAACCAAATTTCGTGCAAATTTGGTTGAAATTACCTCATTTCGAAATTTCAATTTGTATGGGAAAAGAGATAATTTGGAATCGAATTTGGAAATTTTTTGGCCCAATGAAAACGTAGTATTACACACATCTTTTTGTCACACATTAAATTTCTGTGCAGCGGGAGGCAATGGCTAACGGTTTGTTACAATATATCCATGCTATGAATTTTATAAGAATCGGTAAGCATCGACCATAATTTGCGTCTTAGAAGGTTCGACAGCATCTAACTGATGAGCCCAACTTTCGTACCTGGGCGAAATGCATTTTTGGAGTTGAGGTCATTTTTTGAACTTATATAGGTAAATGAAATTTCATGTGACTATTTAGTTAGTCTTTTGGTTACTTTTCAACACGTAAAACCAAATCAAATAATCACAATTGTGTTGTAAAAGTGGTTCGGGTTTGGTGTTGATCATAGAAAAAGTCTTAGTTTCGTAAAGAAGTCTTATAAGCTTTTATTGGATACCTATACACCTTTTCAGGAAACCTTATGACTTAAACAACCTCAACTGACTTGTTCTACCAGCGGTTTTGTCAATGTTTAAACTGAAGTTATCACTCAGTGTCCACTTGTTCCAACTCCAAGCCGCGATGAGAAATTTATTCTTACGGTCTCGGTCTTCTCCTTTATAACAAAAGTTCCATTTTTTTCATGAGTGCCTTTGACCTACATTTTGGTTTATAAATTTCTGAACTCATACATTTCAAATCATTTAAATCTTTAAAAAAAATTATACTGTGCCGTCCCACTGTGTCTCGTACTACCATATTTTTATGTGTTGATATACGTTCATTTTTTGTTGCCATAAAATTATGTTGTCGAATTCGAGGAATTTCTCTCAGTCTCTGACCAAGGAACCGCCATTCTTTTTACCCCGCGCACTAAAAAAAAAGAAGAAAAAATCGACCGATCGTCCCTGAATGAATAACACAAAGTCATTCAACTTTTCTACACTCAAACAAAAAATAAAAATAAATAACTAAAAAAAAAAATAAACTGCCAAAAGTCTCGTCTAGACGACCTCAACGACATTTTTAGGGGTGATACCAACGACGACAACGATGTACCTACTTCAACATTTTACATATACATACATATAATTTAATATAGAGAGATACTTTATTCAAATACATTCACATAATGTTTTATTTCTATTTGGTTTTTTGGTTGAACAACGGGAGCAGCTGACGCATCTCGCAGACACAAACGCCGCACCACACCGGTATAGCAATATAGCAGCATCCGTGTGGCCTTCGTCGTCGTCGTAGCCGTGGTCGTCGCTGCCGTCAGACGGAAAGGAAAGTACTTCCAAAAAAAAAAAAAAAAAACAGCATTGACTTTTCTGTCAAAATTAGAATTCATCGCAAAACGCAGACATACATATAAAAAATCAGCACCTTTGTGTTGCAATTACAGTTTTACATCCAACCCTAAATTTTCTGCATTCGAAAGGTTAATGCCCCCAAAAATGGGCTTTTTTTTGATTTAAAATAAAAAAAAAAAAATACGTCGATGGCATTGGCGGGTAAGTCCATTATTATAAAAGAGAGAACTTCCAACTGAGTTTGGACTTGGTTTTCAAATTCAACAGGGTGGGTTGTTGAAAATGAAGTAAGAAAACACTTTAAAATTGTCATTTTTTTCTTTGAAGAAAAACTTTTAATTGAAATTTAGAACTTTGATAATTTTATTATTCTAGAAGGTGAAACTACGAAAAAGCTGTAAGCCATGTTTTTTTAAAGTTAGTAATTTTTTTTTAATACAAAAAATTTAAAGAATCGGTCGTATAGTTTGGTAAAGGAGGAGCTATTTTTAACTGGCGACCGAAAATCAAATATTGCATCATAACTCTAAAACGAAGTGAGAACGATAAAGTTACCTCCTAAGTTTTTTGACTTAAAATTATCTGAGGAACACAATGGTTTTCTTCTGCGGCAATAACTGTGGGACACCTTGTGTATTTAAATATGTATTTTAATTTATTTTGAAAATGTGACAAAATAATCTTTATTAAGATAAAAAAAATTCCAAAACATAATTTAAAACAGTCAACTTCATACGATAAGACGAAACAATGTGTAGGTACTCTGAATAGTAGTTAAGATAAAGCAGCAGGAACATACCATAATATGTCTTTATGTTTTATAAATAAAATAATTATTTTCGAATCATCCTGTATACAAACTAATTGCGCAATGGTGACTTTAAAAGGGCTATTTTTGTCTCCAATAATTTTTTTTTTCTGAAATTAAGATTTACTGCGGCCAAAGATTGAAGTACCTACCTACCCATCAAAACTGTACACTCGTAAGTACATACTTTTGTTTGTAAAAGTAAAAAAAAATTGTTTGAAGGGGCAATTTTAAAAAAGGGTGACAATAAGAGCTCTTGAAGAGAATTTTCGAGAGACTAAAAGAGCTTTTTTACTCTTTGAAATTTGTTTAATTGGAAAATTGTTTGATAAAAAAAACTTTCGAATTCAAAAGCACAATACGTAAAATTGAAGTGCTCCACAGTTAATAGTTATAGTTTTTTTTTTTTATTTTTTAGTTTGAGGTAGGTTTTACTACGTATTTAATTTACTTACATTAAATTACAAATTCAATTAAGGTTATGGTTATGAATTACACTCATAGCTTTTCTGACATTTGTTTAATGATAAATGCTTAAAAGAAGTGCCTGCTTCAAATTTTGTAATTAACTACTTTATTTATACCTACATATATAAAATATTAATTAAAATAGGTCAAGATGTTTCGTATACAAATAAACCAGACCAATATCTCATAATCATATTAAATATCTATTGAAAATGGCGCCCAATGCTAGTTCGATTCTAGCCATGTTGTTAAATTGAAGATGTAATTGTATTTAAAAAGTTTAGAGTTCTTCTACCAAATAAGACAAAAAACATTACATTTTCGATAGAAAATATTAGCTTGATAAAATGTAATTATGTATGATAAATATAAATAAGATAAATAAAAAATAAATGTATGATAAATATTTTCTTAGAAAAAAAAGTTACAAAAGAAATGCTTTCTGATTTTCTATTTCAAAGCGAGATTAGTGCAAATTTGCTTTAAATCCGAAACAATACACAATTGTAAGCAGTGGTTCCCTAAAAAGATTTTTGACAAAAAGTGGACGTTAAAAAGGAGTTTATATTTCATTAGGCTTTTCAGTCTCAGTAAAGCCTTTGAAAAATTTTGTTAAAAATAGCAAAAAGAACTTAAATGAAATGTCTATAGCTTCCATAAAGCTACGAAAGACTTAAAACAGTAATGAAGTGATATTTATTTCACAGTTGTTTTAATGGAAACTTTATAGAGCTAAAAGCTTCCCAAAAGGTTATTTGAAAGACTTAAAAAAGTAATGAAGTGACATTTATTTCAGTGTTGTTTTAATGGAAACTTTATAGAGCTAACAGCTTCTCAAAGGTTATTTGAAAGACTTAAAAAAGTAATGAAGTGATATTTATTTCACTGTTGTTTTAATGGAAACTTTATAGAGCTAACAGCTTCCCAAAGGTTATTTGTGTCTTGTTTGTGTGAGTTTCGTTTGTTTATCGATTAACCACATTCTTCGACACATTTTGAACGAAGATTTTCTTTTTGAGTGTCGATCTCTCTATCGTTCACATTTTTTGACTGACAAATAAGTGCAATTCCACAAAAAAGTAATGCATTTTTTTATTGATCTTTTGTTTAGTGACACCAGTTAAAATTTCCAAATAGACCTTCAAACAAATTATACTTTCACCATGTATTTTTGTACATCTCAAATATCCAATACGCACAATTATGGTGATTGTAAGGGATCTTGAGTTAAAGTTTTTTGTTGAAAATATAATCATTATCTGGCTTTATCCATTAAAAATAAATTCATCAGCTAAAAAACTCCCTGTGTGCATGATCTCAATCAACAACAACAAAAAACATAAAAAAAAGATTCTAACCGAGGTCCTTCAACTTGGGAAAAAAAAAAACCTTTTGCGTTCTTTAACCTTATTTCTTTCAACCGACATTCCAAAGTCCCTTTGTCTCGTCTTGGTTGTTCAGTTTTCGGTGTGTGCCTTCTCGCGCAAATTCCTATCAAGATTTTGAATACAATGACCTCATTAAAACTACCAGTTGCGTGTTAGCAAAAAAAAAATAAAGACAACACAAAAACTGCCAGACATGCCGCGCTGCGCCGCCAGGATTCAAAATAAAAAAAAATCGAAGCTAAGTCTTTGGGTTGTTTTTTTGTATTTATTTTTCTTAAGTCGACAAATCCCCTATATTCTTTGTGAACCTATATACATACATACATACGTGCCTTGCTAAACTATTTAAGGCTGTGGCATTGAGTTCGTGCGTTTATTACCTGACTGGCTATGCCTTCTTGTTTTATCTTTCTTATTTTGTTTTTTTTTTTACTCAGGTGCAAAGAACTCTTGTCCCGATTTCTTTTAACAGACGCGATGATATTATCGGCGTAGTTTCGTTTTCCTTTTTTTTTATTTATTTTAACCCTGAGCAAGGATAATGATCTTTTACCTTGCCTCTATCTATATCTAAAAGGAACATGCTGTATGAGAAGTAAGGCTCGATGACTTTTTTTCTTGTTTTAATTAAGAATCCTTTAATGGAATTTGTATTTTCATCTTTGCCTTTGTATCTGAGATATACCTACCACTAGCACTGAATATAATCGAATTCCAATTTTGTAGGCTTGTTGCTTTGGTTCATCATCATCATCATCATCATCAAATGCAATCCCATGGTTGGTTTGGTTGGTTAAACTGCATTCCATACTAAAAAAAAAATTATCACAAAAATTGATGCACAAAAAACACTGAAAATAATCCCGACCTCGGACAATCAACTAATAATAATACAAAAAAAACAACAACAACAACAACAACAACAAACCATCCCCAGCCAATCGAGCAGTGTAGACTTCAAAATTGCAAAAATAATGCAACGTATGCTTGTGATGTGCTTACAATATTTTCGTGTCTTTCCAGTTACACTCCGTTTCATTTCCATTAGTACATTTTTAAAAATACATATTTTTTTTATAGAAAAAAAAAAAAGCGTAAAAGCAAGTAGACGAACTTAAGTGAAACCTTTTACACTTTACTGTGCAAACAGAACAAGAGTAATGGTAGACCAGAGATAATATCGATTTTTCGCATACAAATTTTAATCGGTTAAGTTTTTAGATCCTTACATCTATATATCCCAGTCGCTATGTATAAAAAAAGGCCTGACTTGGGAAAAATTTTCAGGCTGGAGCTTAAACCGCCATCTTGAATTTTCTAAAAACATTACTTAAAATAAAAAAAATATTTAAAAACAACGGCAACACTTCTAATAACCACCTCTAACGAATTGTGAAAGAAAACTGTAACTAGGAAACATTTTAGCATCTGGTTTTTAGCGTTTGGCTGTGAATTGATAAGGGCATTGTATATTTACAAAAAAAACTATTTAAAAAAATTACTATTTATTTAAAAAATTTTTTTTTCTAAATTTTGAGTTTTAAAATTATTTTTTCAAAAAGTATTCACTAAATTAATAACATGATTGAGTGTTACCGTTGTTTTTAAATATTTTTTTTTTCTATTTCAAGTTAATTTTTTAACAAAATTCCCAGATGACGACTTAAGCTTCAGCCCGATGTTCCCAAAAACCCACATACATATATGCTTTTTTGAAACCACCTCTAACGAATTGTGATAGAAAAGTGTACAGTATAATTTTTCCCATGTGAAATGTTTATTGTGACTGGGCTAACAAAGATTAATACACTTTTTTCCTACGAGCTAACGTTTAGAAAATATTCGGCCTAATCACAGGCCCCATCGTAATAGTATCATAGCACGGTCGCGTCTCACTCTGAAAATAGTCGGTGGGACGAAAGTCCCCAGAGGGACTTTTATTCTATTTGAGGGGGGCATAAGTCCCAAATCAATTTCTGTTCTTTTGTCCAACAAAACATTTACTTCTTTTACTTTTGGGATTTATGTCCTATCTTCGATGACCAGGACAAATGTAACGAAATAGATTTGGGACTTATTTTGGGACCTTTCGCCTACGGATTTATGTCCCTGCACCATTAAGATACTTACATCTAAATAATTATAAAAATAGTCCATAAAGCTGCTGGAGCTGGTATAGTCTTGCTGCCGACCTGTTCAAAGTAAAAGGCCATGACTATCTGCTATCTGCAAAATATGGTCAGAGGAAAACCTCGTCATGTTTATTCGATCCTCAAGAAAGGAGCCCCCAAAACTGAGCCAAATGCAGAGGCCTACAAGATCTATTCTACCATAAGATCTATCCTACCATATAGCCTATCTGACATTAGTCGATTTAACGATTTCTTGTTAGACAAAGTGTAAGAATCTTTTATGTAGAAAATTGCCGAATCTACTAATTACAAATTTCGACAGCAATGACCGCACGTATAACTATCTATTTTTTTTTTATTTCGGATTGACGGGGACTTTATGAAAGTTTCTATTTTTTTATGATTTCTAGAGTTACTCGAAATCGCTATATAATAACAGTATAGAGTAGGAAATGCGCTTTAACTATCGAAACATAGAGGGGGGTACTATGCGGGAGAATGGAAAGAGCGTGTCGCCTTCTATGTTTTGATTATTTTGACAAACATCTGTCCGAAATATCTTTTCAGTTAATTCATGAGTTATAACTCACAAAAAATTCGACAAGTTAACGCGGGATCAAAATTTAATGAAAAACATTTTTGATAAGTTAACTTAGGTTAAATCCGAAACTTCGATAATCTCGTACTGAAAAACTTGGCTTTCATCAATTGATATGGAGTTTAATTTGTTCACATCCAGGCGCTCGCTCGCTCGCTGTGCACATATACACTCAGTAAAGTCAGAATGAAACCGAAGCGCCTGGCGATTCAATATAAAGATATATATACCTATACACTTTGCTGCTGCATCTGCTCCCCCCTTTTTTTGTTGGCATGTTCCATGTTCTTGCACTTTACATTGCAATTTTCCCGCTTTTTTTTTTTTTTTTTTTTTTTTTTAAACTGAAGAGATAATAAACGAATCTACTACATATAGGTAGAATAAGTATTTTTTTTTAAAGCGGGATAACGTATGCCCAAGGGGCCCAGACCACGACTGATGCAGGAGTCGTATAGTATATATGCAATGTTTGTCTGATGGAGATGCCAATGCAAAAAGGCAACAAAACATCTAAAAAAATAAAAATAAAAGGAAACCTATTCGACTGATAGACCGACAGACTAACGATTAGACGAAGAGATCGACGATGCTGATGCTGCTCATAATTTATTAATTTTTCTGTATTGTTTTGTGTTCCTTTTCATTTGTGTCGGTGGCGGGCGGCGGCGGCGCGATGTGATGGTTGTTCTCTCTTCAAAGCAAAATTTTTTTTGTTATTATTTTAAATGATGTTTTCTATATGTCTTTTGGTTCTTTGACCCGAAGTCCTTTTTTTTTTTTTAAACTTCCCCTAATGAAATACAAAGAATTTCGTTTTATTTTATTGTACTTTTTGTTTTGGTTTGAACTTTTGGTTATTATTTGGAAATGGGATATAAGAAAATAATAATATAAAAAAAAAACAACGGTCTTCAGTGTGGTAAGCTACATTGATTCGCTGAGCTTTAAATGTTTGTGGGTACCTAAATTTTGTCATCAATAATTTATGTATAAGTTTTTTTTTTATTAAGCTGCCTTGGCCTAAAGTTTCTTTTTCAAGTACATAGCTACATTAGTCTTATATATTTTGCATCTCCCAGGAAACCGTGGCATATAGAAGTAACGAAATGGCAGATAAATTGATCAAAGCGGTTCGTCACTTGAACCGAGCCAAACTGTACCCTTGGTATTTCTGCCACTGGAACAAGAAAGAAATAAAATCCACCAAAGTTTCCTCAAAGCCGCAAACGACAGATGTTCAACAATTGACACCTGCTGGGTTTCGAAAAAATCTAAGGCCGGATCTTTCAAAGAAAAAAAAAAACTGACAATATATACTCAAGCTAAGCAGGCGCCAATTGTCCTATAACGGGTCACAACTCAATGGAAACCCACATGAGCAGAATGGGCATGAGCACATCTGATTTAGGCAGAGGATGTCAGGATGAAGAGGGCTCATATCACTTTCTTTATGAATGTCCAGGCCTAGCCAGAACCGGAAAAGCAGAGAATTCTTTTTCAACGAACTTAGCGACATCTCGATTTTGCCTCTAAAGAACATCCTTAAATTCATTCAAAATTCAGGATGGTTCGGGGAGACACTCTATATCTAAGCGCAAACTTACTTCTCCGCTTACTCCTCCTTATTCCTATCTAACCTTAATCCTCAGGAGCACAATGGATTCATCGAGATCCGAGTGAAATGGTGCGGTTTATCGTATCATATACTCTTTTAACCTAACCTAAGTCTTAAAAGATTTTTAAGTGAGCAAAAAATTATGGATTTACCACTTGCCCGGATACTCAGTCCTTCTGTATGACTACTAATTCTTATAGTTAATTGCTATTGAGCTTAAACGATATTAATTAATTTGCTTTCTGTAGCAAAATTGCCAAACTAAATCTATCAGCTTCAGAAAATTCAATAAAAATGCGTCTACGCCATAAAATATTGATATTTAAATTCAAAAGGTATATAAACCATATTTTGCTCTAATCCATTCTAAATTAAAAAAAAACACATTCCGTCTGCATTTTGAAATTACAATATTTCTATAGCATTACATAATTTGTAAATATATTTATTTATGTATATATAAATACCATAAAACTGTTCACCCTTATCGCATATTTATTTCTATGTATGAAAGCGCACATCAAATATTTAACAACCCTTAAAAGCATTTTCTAAATCGTTAATCATTTACTCCCCCTCGCTTATACCACAAAACCCTTTATATTTTATTCCCATTATATATAAATACAAGTAATGCTGTATCCCCTTGTCCGCAAAAGTATCCTTCGAGTGTCTAGACAGATCCGCATAACAACTTTTTCACAGAGTAATTCCACAATTATTTCAAAGCATCCTGCAACAACGACGACCAACGACGACGTCGACCAGAGACAGAGTAAAAAATACGCGGTTCCGACCTTTCTTCTATATTACAAGATTTATCACAACATAACTTTTGTAATTTCTTATAAACAATTTTATTCTTTCATTTCGTTTCTGCTTACTTGGTTGCTCTTGCTTGCAGAGAAAACTGATAGTGTATCTAGTGAATTTCTGGGAAAGTCTGTTGCAGGTTTTTTTTGAAATTTATTGTATAATTAAGTCGTTTTAAATAATTGTAGGCAGTTCAATGTTCAAAAAAAAGGTGTGGCATTTCCTTGAGCTGGGTATAGTTTGATAACAGACGTACTAGAACTAGAACACAACATAACTTGATTAATATTCACCTTATCAAGATAGTTTGTTCTACACCTCTGTGCGGCGATGTTCTAATTCCAATTTTATGATATGGATTTGATACTTTCAACTTGCCCTGATGGAGCATAACTCTTTCAACAGTATGTTTTCCTGGATCCTCTGCTTCAAGGAAATGTATTGGATTTATGAAAAAAAATAATACTTAAATGCATATTTACGAAAATATGAACGACTGGAATGCACGAACTTGCTTTTGTGATTAATTACTATAATGGAGCTGCATTTTAAAGAACATTTTTTGAGGTCAAAGAAGTGGTTTTATTTTATTTTTGTTTTTGTTTATTGTTTTAAAAATTTTTTTGATCTATTGGCCTCCTATTTTTTTTAAATTTAATTTTAATTTACACTGAACCAAAAAGGTACGTAAATACAATAAAAAAGTTTGTTGGGACAATAAATTTATTTATCAATTTTCGTCCAACAAACTGGTTAATTGGGCCAATAAAAAGCGGTTTATTGGCCCAATAAATATTTATTGATACAAGCAAAAGCGGTTTATTAATCCAATAAACGTTTATTGATACAAGCTAAATCTGTTTATTGGCCCAATAAACATTTTGTTGATACAAGCAAAAGCGTTTATTGACCCAATGAACGTTAATTTATACAAGCAAAAGTGGTTTGTTGTCCCAATAAACGTTTATTGATACAAGGAAAAGTGGTTTATTGGCCCAATAAACGTTTGTTGAGACAAGAAATTATTTATTGAATTATTTATTTTTTTACAAAAATGGTGAGTTGCGGCAATGTACTTTTTGTATTGGCCCAATAAACTATTTACTGGTCCAATAAACTATTTATTGTCCCAATAAACTATTTATTATCCCTATAAAGTGTTAATAAGTTTAATTTTGTTTTTTAATTATAATTGACTGTTATAGAATTCACATTGTGTACATGCTGTGATTCTTATAAGAGTCGCTAAGATTCGAACATAATTTGCGCCTTAGAAGGGTGCGACAGCATTTTACAAAACGCAGTTTGGAGTTGAGGTCACTTGAAATTTTAATTTTTATTCAAGTGACCTCAACACCAGAATGCGTTTCGTAATATTATGCTGTCGCACCCATCTAAGATGCAAATTATGGTTAATGCTTACCGACTCTATATAAAAATCACAGCATGAACAGACTGTGAATTTTATGAGAATCGACCATAATTTGAAAAAAATAAAATATTTAGCTACTCCTTAAAACTTTATTGGGACAATAAATAGTTTATTGAGCCAATATACAGTTTATTACGATAATAAACAAAAATGTTAAAATCAATTAAAATGTTTATTGCCATTTAATAAATTGTTTATTGCGCCAATAAACGCATTTATCAAAGTAAAAAAAGAAGTTTTATAAAAAAATTGTTTGGCGCAATGTATGAGTTTATTGTGCCAAAAAAAAAGTTTATTGATACTAGCAACCGGTTATTAATTTTTAAATTTTAATTTTCAATAAACGGACTTTTGTTGAGCCAACAAATCGTTTATCGAATACAAATTTTTTAAACAATAAATGTTCGTAGTATCAACAAAATGTTTATTGAGACAATGAAAAAACAGTCAATAAACGGTGTTTATTGATATTACAAACGATTTTTTTTTCAGTGTACATTCTCTATTAAACCGCAATAGGGCTCAGGTCCCGTTAAGGTCCTATTTTTTGCTGAGGAGTCTGACTCTTCATTATCCTGAACACCAACATTGTCAGTTACCCAATCGAGTTTGACTTTATTATTTTTGCTAAGTTCATTAAGTAGGCACATTCCCATACAATTTTGAGGTAGATATGTAGAAGCTCAGTGCTTTGAACGCTGCAATTTCTTGCTTTCGATAATTCCTTTTGAGATTACGATCTGCACATTTTCCTATGGCATTCACTTCGGCCTGGAAAATGCTAGCCCCATCGGAACAGAAAGTTTGGTTCTTGGCCCAAAAATTCCTGACCTCGTGTAGAGGAGACAGATGAAGGAATACCTACATAGCTACCATATAGGGCAAGTTATCATTGCTCCAGTGATGCATATACATGCCAGCCTTTGGACTTTATCTAGTGCTTTCATAGTTTTTACTAATTCGGTTTTTTGTGCCATGAAACTGCACCCTAGGTAGTAATGATGGCTCTTACCATCATGGTGTACATCCATCTGAGAATATCTGGAATCTAAAAGTTATCAAATCTTGGACGAGATTACTTGATTAAGAGAAATATAGGAAACATTTTTTGACGATCATATACGTGGTGATCAGCTCCATATTTTACCCAGCGTCTTCATTGGCAATATTTGAGGAAATAAATTGCATGACCCTTTCCTTCAATATTGACAATGCATACCCTTTGCCAATGGTATAATATTGCTGGGTAGATAAAAGGCAATTAGTGATTTCCATCGCTGAGGCGTTTCACCTTTTTCAAAATGCGGTTTCTAACCTTTTTGACTTTTTCTTCACTTTGAAATTAAAGCTGAAAATATGAAAAATTTTGTGAATTAAAATTTTTTATTATCAAGAATAGTGAAAAACATTTGACAGTGGTTGCCATTTCTATACATTTGACAACTGAAATTAATTATTACTGCCTTCAATTTTAACTACCAATTATGACACATTAATGATGAAGTCACTGCGCCTGCCACAAGGCTTCCAAAAACTGAAAAGATATTTATTTCTTTGAAAATTTCAGTTAGTTTGTTTTGTTAAAAGCATGAAACCAATAATTGCCCCTTTAGACTGGAAAAATCAAAGATTCATCGGAATATGCTTTCAAAACAGAAGGATCACTGTGAGTACAAACAGCAGTTGCTGATGAAATTTTAGGGATTTCAGAAGGTATATGTTCTTTGTTAGCAACAAATTATTTTAAAAATCGATTTCACGAATTGCAGATGTTTTTGAATTGAAAGTCGACATTTAGCAAAACACTTACATACCCCCGACCGAGTATACATACAAGCTTCAAATCCCGCATAGACAACTTTTTCGGAAAACTGAATTTGGATGCAGTTAGAATAATTTTTTTTGCGTATTGACAAAGGCTCACTATAGTGAGCCTTTTGTAGGACTTAAAGGCCGTTAAAAGCTATTTTGAATCAAAATTTTTTTTCTATCGATAGTTGATATTTGCGCTACCCTATGTCCATTATTAATCATGGACAAATAGAGTGGGCCGATATCTTAAAATGCTGTCCATATAATGTACCAACATTGAAAAAAAATTGATGCTTTTATCACAAAATTCACAATTTTGGAATTAAGTCGCCCAACTACACAAAAATGTAAAACCCTCAACTCTTCTGATTGGCTTATTTCGAAAACTGTTATTTGCATGAAAAAAAGTATGTTACTATTTTTTGTAGGAAATATTTCAAGCTACAAATTAGTCTTTGGAATTTTTTTTTGTATACATCTTACCATTTGGGAGTTATTCCTGAAAAACCAATTGGGGGGCCATCAACCCCCCGTAAAATTGTTGGCGGCGCTTATATCGATGGGGACTTTTGAGAGTTTCTTAACAACACCATGAGCAAGCTATATACTAAAATCCAGGGGCCCTACTATGTAACTTGCTTCTACTTTCGAATCCATTCGAAAGTTGTTTTCAATGCATATTTTAAGTGGTAATATGTATGAAAGTGGGATCAAATTTTGGTGCTTTCGACTTTTTGCCACAGAATCTTCAACTAGCGCTGTTCTATTTCCGTTTATATGCGTTTGCTAAAGAATTAGCGAGCTGAGATTTTGCGAATTCGAACATTTTTATTGTAGAATCGAGTTACATAGTTGGGCCCCAGCTTTCCGGTGATTATTTGGGCTGTTTTTATGGCTTCATGACTATCTCTCGTTCGTGAGAAATCGAAAAAATAAAATTCAAGTAGAATATGGTTCGCTCGCGATCGGATCGGATAAATGAACCTTTTTGCAAAAGGTCAAAAAAACAATGGCTAAAAATTTTAGACAATGTAGTACGATGAACATTTTGAGAATGATGCTAGGTAAATAAAAATAGAATTTTCCAAATTTTAAACGAGTGAGCATCTTACTACCTTTTTAAAATTTTATTTAAGTTAAAATCACCAAATGTCTATTTAACTTTTTTTAGTATATATGATTAATATGATTAACTCCAAATTTCACTTTAACAGTTAAAAATGTGAAAATGTTATGTTACTTACTTGTTTGCATGAACTTTCACTATTTTGGGCGTGTTCGCGGTTTGAATTCTTAAAAAAATGTTTAAAACTAAGAACATTTTAGCAAAAAGCATGAAAGTTAGAAAATTGTTAAGTAAAATCATGCTACCTTAACATCAGGGGCCTATTTCACCAAATACAATTTACAAATACAAAATTGTATTTGTAAACTACATTTACGAATTTGTAAACAGAATTTCTGTTTCATAAATTACATACATATTTGCAACAAGTTTGTAACAAAGGTGAAACAAGTTGTACAAAATACAGTCGTAGTTTACAATAAAAAAATTATGCGTTTCACCAATTATATGCCAGATTTGTAAACTAACATTTATTCTCACAAATTTGTGAGAGTCGTATGTGTAAAATGAAAAAGGCAATACATTTAAATATGCAAAACAAAGTGTAAAGTTGTTAGAAACTTCAAAAAAAGGTTCATCAATATTCTATGATCTATTTATTATTGATTCGGGAGCAAGCAAAAAATTTTTCCCTTTCACATACATATTGGTATTCATTTTCAAAAATATGTCTACCATTCATATACTAAATTCTGCTTTTCAAAATTCTTGATAACAAAACACATTTTACTGACACAGTTTACACGGTTTTAAGTTTAAAAAGCAATTTTAATATAGAAAACACAATTTGTCACATCATTTATCTTCTGTAAGTTTTTTTCTACAATTCAACAAATTTTGTAAAATTCTTTTATTTGGTGAAACAGAAACTTACAAAAATATCCCAGTTTTCACAAATTTGTACTTGTAAACTACAAACAAATATTAGTCTTGGTGAAACGAAAATAAAGATATTCCCACAAATGTCCCTTTGTAAATTGCAAATATACTTTTGTAATACAAACGTTTTGTGAAACAGAATAAATCGATTTTTCAACAAATTTTGTCAAGATTCGCTTGTAAATACAAATATGTAAGTTGGTGAAATAGGCCCCAGGGTGTTTAAAATTTTACGCCACTTTTTTTTTTGTTTATAAAAGTAGTCAAAACGTCTGTATAACTACCTGAGTGGTGAACTTGTCGAGTTGTAGAAGCTGAGTTGAGGTCAAAGATTTTCGAGATAACTTCTCCAGATGAGTCCTGAAACCAAAGGGGGCGTTTACCCTTCATCGAATAAAATTTTTTGTATTTATAAGCAAATCATCGCGACATATTTAGGTATACCTACTTCAGGGTGAATTTCAAGTCTATCTTCTTTTTTTTTTTTTTTTGCCTCGAAAGTTGTAAGAGTCATTGTTATTCCGCGAACATAAAAGCCACCCATCTAATCCCACCGGTAGATATAAAATTTGTAATCAACTCCGTGCTTTTGTATATGTATGTATATGTAGTTGTATTTATAGGCGAGAGTAGCTGCTGCTATTTATATGTATTTACGTTGCATTCAGCATATATATACACAAACACACTGAACTCTTCAAGCTTGGGTGCAGTGCCCTTTGAAGCGCATACGTCTTCAATGATGTCGTCATGCATGCACTTTTCAATTTAATTCCATTAAAAATTCTGTATAGGTACCTCCTCTTTTCATTTCGATATAAGGAGGTTGGAAAATTTTTCTTCCAAAAGAAAATTTAATTTTCAATCAAATTCCATCAAAGGAGTATTTTTATTATTATTTTTTTTTTTATTCCTTCTTCAATTTTTGTTGAAAGGTTAAAGTGATGGTGGTATTTTGGTGTAGAAAAAAGCTACATATTATATAGAAAGGATGATGATGGCATACCGGATGGGTGATTGCAAATAATATAATATGTTTACTTTATATCTATTCTTTTTTATATTAAATTCTTTTCAATGAGAAAACGGTAAAAGGTTTCAGCTTAAGATAAGTAAATAATTGTTTTTATTCCTTTTTTTTTTTTTGATGAGAGAGAGAAAATAGTTTTATAAAGTTATGCAAATATGAAAAATTTATGAGATTAACAATTCATTACTTTTGTTTGTGCATATTTAAAAAAAATCCATTAACAGTTTTTTACGATAAGGTTATGATTCATTAAATATTGAAAGAACATTGACGGAATTTTTTTTTGTGCTTCCTGCTAATAATCTAATAGCATAGAATATGTTGTAAATACATATAGTGATTCTTGGCGATGAAGAAGCTGGTTCGCGGTCTGATTCTTTTTGTGCCAATGTCGATCATCATCTATAGACACTAAAACCGTAGCCTTAATGTGGTCTTAGATTTTTCCATTTTATTTATTTATTTCAATGACTATAGCTTAAACACATTTTAGGATAAGATACAAGTGCTAAGTATGGAAGTTTAAAAACAAAAGGTAAATAAGAGCTACACATGGGCTGATTGAAAAAATAAGTTAAATGTTTAATGCTAAAAAAGGATTATCA
Source organism: Epistrophe grossulariae (assembly GCA_929447395.1). NCBI lineage: Eukaryota > Metazoa > Arthropoda > Insecta > Diptera > Syrphidae > Epistrophe > Epistrophe grossulariae. The sequence continues at coordinate 18,746,629 of OV839567.1, read as the reverse complement.
AATTAAAGACTTTAATATTTCTCTCAAAGGAAAATAGTTTAGGAGCATTAGACTAGACCTTTACTTTAAAAAAATTTCGGAAAAAGCTGAATTTTAGTGGAGATCGTAATATAATGTATTAAGTAATTTCTGAAAACTTTACCGTTAATTTGGACCAGTACTTTTAATTTTGTGTGCTGAAAGACCCAATTTTTTTATTTTTGTTAATTACTCCACAACTACACTCAGCGGCACGGAATCTTGGCCACACTTGATTTTTGTTGTAACTCGTCCTCAAATATTTTTTTGTTAATGATTTGATTGTAGTTATGTTAAACGTGCATATTTTGATTGTTTTAAACACTTTTAAGATAATTGAAAGAATTACTTTATTTTTAATAACGATAATTTAAAATTTTACATTTTCTCAGAAAAAAACATTTAAATAAAAAAAAGTATAAAATGAAAAATTTCTTATGTTTGGGGGGTTTTGAGACGTGTCAGTATCGTGTGTAACCTACTTTTGGCCATACTATAGCCTGCATTCGATCTGGCATACTCTGGATAATGTTTTTAATATCCCTTTGCGATAAGCTCTCCCAAGCGGCCAGTGCAGCATTCCCAAGAATCCAAATCCATCGTTTTTAAAGGGATGCCTATATGTGTGTGGGTATGAACGTTCGTACGTTCACCGTATCTCTAGAACGAAAAGAGATATTGACTTCAAATAAATTTTTTTCATGAAGTGCAGAAAGAGGTTTCAAAAAAATTCAGAAATTTTTTAAAAAAGTTATAAAATGTCATTTGTCTCGAATATATCCAGAACAAGAAATTCCAATGACTTCGGCTTAATTTTATTATACACATAATGACGTAATGAAGAATTGGAATGAATTAAAAAAAAATTATCCAACAGTTCTGTTTTTTAATCAAATTTGTAGTTCGAATATCTTGAGAACAAAATATGAAATTGACTCCGGGTAAATTTTATTCGATACACGTTGCCATATTTAATTATTGGTATGGTTAAAAAAAATTTAATTGACATTTTTTTAAGCAAAAAAAAACTACAAAAAAATTAAAAATTGGTTTCTCAACAATTTTTAATATTTTTTGTAGTTTTTTTTGGCTGGAATATCTTGAGAAAAAACATTGATTTCGAAGCCGGACTAATTTTATTGTACACACAATGACGTATTGAATAACTGGTAAAGTTTGTATAGACAGTTTTTTTAAAGCAGCAAAATTGAAGAGCAAAACTACTCAAAAATTGTTCAAAAATGTGTTTCGACTCAAATATCTCGACAACAAACAATGTTATAGACACTGGGATAATTTAATTTTACATACAATTCCGTAACTGAGAATTGATGGGGTTTATAAAAAAAATTCAATTGACTGTTTAAAAAATTAAACAAAACAAATTACAAAATAACACTAATATAAATTTATATCAAAAATATTTTACAAATCGGATATTTTGATAACAAATAAAGATATTGACTTCGGGTTAATTTTATACTAAACAGATGCCATATTTAATTATTGATACGATTTAAAAAAAATTCAATTGAGAGTTTTTTTTTAAACAAACAAAATAAACTACAAGAAAATACTAAAGATTCTTGAAAACTATTTTTCGTCTCGAATATCTCGATAATGAAAACTGGGGGTTCATTCAGTACTAAACGATAATCGACGACGAGATCGTCCATCGACTACATATAGTCTCGTCTATCGTTCCCATCGTTTGGTACATTTCATAATCTCAAACTATAGTTGAAAAGTCAAATTGGCTGTCATAATTGTCAAAAAAATTCATTTTTAGTGTTTGTTGTTTTGTGTGGTGCGGATTGAAGCTAAAGGGCAGTCACAATGCAAAACTAATGTTATTAATTCTCTTATGAAATAATACCTATATAACTTAAAGTTTGTGTTAAAGCTTTTTAGCTCAATTTTTCTAAGACATTTTGTTAATTTATTGCTAATGAAGGCTTGCGAAAGAATTTTAATAAAAATACGGACAGATAGGTAAAGCAGCACTTAAAAGTGCAGAAATGTAGCTTAAATCATCACAGTAAATGTTCACCCATTGCCATTGCCTTGTCTACTTTCTTTATATTTACAGTCATAGTGATTCAGTTATCTTATGGCAGTAAAATCATAATATTTTGCAACACGCACAGGGTCTTCACACTCAAAAGCCTTCTTAATATGCTTGTCATAAACTAATTGCCTATAATTGAGTCTTTATTGCAAAATATAAAATTCAAATTTTCATAAATTTTCAATTCCAATTCAAAATGCGATCTGCATCAAACCCAAATATTTAGTTAAGCATCTTTCTTTTAATAAAAAAAAAAACCACAAGGACAATATAGTGGCAGCTTAATGTCAGTCTAGAAAATGAAATCAATTAACAGAATGAGTATTTTGTATTTAACGAGTTCAAGTAAAAAACAACCACCAGAGTTAATTAATCATCAAAAAAAAAAAAAAAAAAAAACTTGACCATCGCATTAATATTGACGCTCATAAGTCCAGACGGACCAAGGCTGCGACTGCTGAAGCTGATAATAATATTCAAGCCAATATAGCACTACTATACTTGATCTCTTGGAAGCAATTATGTATGTACAAATAAGTCCCATTCTGCCAATACCCAGGCGCGTGTAGACCATAAATCATTGAATTTCAAAACCAACAATGTGTTTTGCCGCAGAAATGGAGGCGCTCTGTTTCAACAGTCATATATGATTTTGAATTGAATTTCACTAGTTAAACAGAATAGAAGTAATGTGAACAATATAGATTTGTTCTACAAAACTTAATAACGTATAAACAAATGGAATATAGTTTCTGTTTATTAAAAAAAAAAAATAATAATCGGAATTAAAATGCTAAATTGTGAAAATTTATACAAAAATAGAAGCTACTTTTGACAAAAATAAAAGAATAAAATATAAAAAGTAATATTAATTTAAAAAAAAAATTATTCAAAATTAAAAAAAAATATGCAAAATAAAAAAAAAGTTAAAAAAAAATATCTTAAATTTAATAAAATAACATAAAATTCAATAAAATAAAATAGAAAATAAAATAAAATATGAAAAAAAATAAATAAAACGGAAAAAATAAATAAAATAAAATAAATTAAAATACAATACAATAAAACAACACAATAAAATAAATAAAATATGTAATATAAAATAAAATATGTATAATAATGTTAAATAAATAAAATGTAAAAAATTGAAATTATTTTAAAATATTGATCAAAATCTCTGATAAATGTGAAATTCACCTTTTCAACTCTTCTGATAATAATACGAATGACGCAATTGACGTGGATTGTTATTAAACTTTTTATCTTCCCTTGGTGTGAATTAATCATTTTTTTTTGCAGATAGTGTCATCTTCATTTATCCAATAGTTAGACTGATGGACGACAGAAATTTGAGAGCGATTTTATATGAACAGAGACATCAGCTTTTGGCGGCGTGATATTGTCCCGGTGAAGGAGATCCAATAACATTAAGTTTTGTGTTTATAGCACGCGTGGCTTGGATTTGTTTACACATTATAAACGATTTAAGGTTTTGAGTACCTACAGAAATTTGAACCTTCTTCAACTTTGTTTGCTATTTTTCATCGAAGATTTGTGTCAGTCCTTATAGTTCAAGCTCCAGACACACGCGCCTACAAAAAAATAACTACTGGGTGGGAATAATAATAATAAAAAAAAAAAATATAAAAAATAATAAGAACGTCAACCCGAGTATAACCTTCAGAACAAATATACACAGCAAATGGTTAGGAAATTTTATTTAGGTGCACGTTTTTGCAAATGATCTACTTTATGGGTATATAATGTGTCTTCTGGGAAAATTTGCTACTTGTCTGGATTAATATTTCAATGCAGGCAACAGGGGCAATTTATGAGTTCTATATATATTATAGCAGTTTTGATATAGAATTTTATGATTGAAATTTATAGTTTTTTTTACAACTGACAGATTATAAATGACAATTGAATTAATTTATGTTTTTTTTTTCTTTCTTTTCAGGTAAGCAAAACAAATTAATTAGGTCTTTACATGATATGGCAGAATTACAGGTAAAAAAACGAAATGATTTATATTTAATCATTCGGTAAGGATTTTTGTTAATTAAAAAAATGAAATGCAGGCATTGAAGAAGTTTATCAATGAATAATCATTGCAACGACATTTTTTAAAGAGAAAGAGTGAAAAAAGTTAAAAGTGAGATTTGTTGTTTATATGAAAAAAATATACAATTTTGAAACGCAATGTTATTTGAACTATATTTTTAGATGTATCTATACCTGGAACAAATTGGTTGAGTCATTCACCACAGTATGACAAAGAAATGCAATTTTTTTAAAAGAACATAAAAACTGTGTTTTTGTTATGCAAATTGTTATGCGACCCGCTGAATTATTACAATAAATTTTGGAGGATATATACCTATTTAGATTAATTGATAATGCCTAAGCTTGAAAAAGTCAATTCATGGTAATCCCTATTGGGGAGCTTAAAAAAATGTAATTAGGAAATAGCTTTATCCACCAGTTTAGGCTCTAGTTCAGATGAACGCTCATACAAGACCGACGGACGGAACGCATTGAGACTACAAATCAATATTTTGGACTTCTTGGTCATATTTATGTTAAGTTTACCAAAGTTTAAGACCCCGAAATTTAATTTTGAAAAGCAAATACAAAATCCGAGACCTGCAAATTGTAGCTTTGGGGACCCAAAGCGATTAACAGGGTGGTATTTTACTACATGTTAACTGCTTTTATTGTAATGAAGTATTATATATATTTTTGTAACATAGCATTTTTGTGGTCCGAAAACATTGTGCGTTCAAGATTAAAGTGCACAAAAAAACGGCATCGCCTCCTATTAATTGATCAAAGAAAGTGAGTTAAGTTTCAGTCATTAGTGAATTTTTATGTTTATTTAAAGTTTTTGGTTTTTGTTTGAAAATTCAACATTAGAAGTTGTAAACATATTTTTTGTAGGATATTCAAGTTATATGGCCACTTAATGGTCATAAATCATCAGTTCCTCTCAATTATAGGCTTCAGTCTTAGTTTTTCTTAAGAATTTTCAAAGATCTATTTGCCAAAGTCAACATAAGAAATTTTTAGCACGGTACCTATTTATGGGATTTTCAAAAAAAAAAAATTCCATTTAATAGGTCACTAAAGGTTAGATAATTTCAGTAATTGGATAGCCATATATAAATTAATGAAAATTTTATTTCTGCTCTAAGCTAAAGCTTTATTTCGTAGGTAACCATTTTTAAACCTGGAGTGGTATTTGTAAAATTGTAATGCTCATATATTTACGATCGCCTGCAGCCTAAACGGATGGGTCAATTTTATTTAAACGTGGTATCTAGCGTTTTTGTACATTTGCCTAAAATATATATTTTTTAAATTCTATTTTTAGAACCAAAAACAAATGATGAAAATTTTATTTATCAAAAACGTGACCACAGCTTTAAAAAATAAAGTTCAGTAATTTTTAACACATACAGGAAAGCTTTTTCTAAAAAAAAAATGTCAGAAAAATTGACATTAATGGCTTCTGGCATACAACCAGTTTTTTTTTTATTTTCGATTTTCTCGAAAACTGTTCAACTGATTTTTTATATGGAGAATGTCCTAAAAAGTTTTAATATTGTAGAATACCCAAATTTTCACTGTTTTTTTGGATTTTTAATATGTTATTCGAAAACTAATAGGTCGATTTGGACCATCTTGGCATCAAACGGTTATTTAGTAGAGTTAAAATAAAATTTATTTTTGTAATCACAAAACTGTTAAGGAAAATTTTATTTTTTCTCAAAAAGGACTCCCACGATTTTGTTTAAATTTTGTAAAGCTAATATTAATACGATTTTCAATAAGGCCATTACTAACAATACTGTCCATAGAACCAGTTTTATTTTTGATATTTGTCGAAAGTCCAGCTGGCAGAGCTATGGGCTGCATGTAAAACTTACCCTTTATTTCTTCGAGGGAAGCCATAATCACAGTCAAATTCTTAACTTGAATTGTAGCATTCATTTCTTTTGGAAATCCTTCTTTTCTTCCTTAATTTATTAATATTTTTATGAAATTCAACGTCCAAAAAAATTACAGCTCATAAAAGTAAATTTAATAAACAAGTAAATGTAGTAAGTAAAAAAAAAACTGTCTCATGCGACACTGCTTTCTTACACATTACACATTACCTATTGTATTTTGCAGCTGCCGTTTGGGCACAATTTTCGACTATCTTATAATTTTTTTAATCGATTTTATTTAGATTTTTACTATACCTACAATGGTTTCTAATAAGTTCAACTAATATACTGAATACTGATATTTTTGAAAAAAAAACAAGTTTTTTGGAAATTCGATATTTTAAAATCGGGTAAATGATTTTTTTCGAAATTGGATTCTTAACTCTTAACTAATAAGTACTAATAATTTGCAAATTTATTTTTTTCTTGCAAATTTTTACAAAATTTTATATATAAAAATTAATTTTTACTTGGTTTTGGTTTTGTGTATACAAAATTTGAGATTCTAATCAAAATTATCGTCATACTGTCCGTCGTTTATGCGTCTGTGCCCCCGCGTTTTCACTTTAATTTGACCTAGAGACTAAAGGAGTGAATCAATTTGTTTCAAATTTTATACACAGCATTTTTATGGGAAATTCGAAGTTTTATTTTGGCTACTCCTAAATAGGTAGTTGCCATACAAAAATTTCCGTTTTTTAAATTTTCTAGAAAACAGCTCTAACAATTTCGATTAAACTTCACACCTGTAATGTTTATTTACATTACGGAAATAAACTTTGTACTTATTTTGAAAAAAAATGCCTTATTCTTTTAGTTATTCACTTATGGCTTATTTTAATGGCTCTATCAATTTTGTAATAAATTTGCAACGGTTGCATTGATTTAAAGACCGATTGTGGAAAGGTTTTTTTTTTTGCAATTAACAAACTCACATAACAACAAATAGCTTTTATCATGTCAATTAAAAGAAATCCAAAATTTTCCATTTTATATATAGGTACCCTAAAACTTGTTAAGATTTTATCATTCTTTCAAATTAAATACATAAATGACCTCAAGTCACATTGAGACATCCTGCCATCAGCATTCTGTCTGTCTTTGATTACACAAACGCTTTACCCAATATCTTTTATCTTGTCATGTCATTCTCTTTTCATTTAATATCTATCTATGTATGTATAACCATACATTTTCGGCATACACATTTTTTACTGTATGCAAAGTCATTGTCCTTTCATTTGACTCTATATAACCATAACTTTTCGGTATATATACATATCTATGTACAAAAATGTTGATTGTATGCAAAGTTGTCCATTCTATCTTTGAAATTATGAAAAATACAACCATATAGCTGGTATATAGGTATGTATTTTCACCACTTGATGTCATCGCTCCTTAATAGCCAAGAAAATTTTAAATTACTGTCTATATAATATTTAGGACACCATCGCTTTAATAACATATACTGCGACTTTATTTTATTTTTTTATTTTGCTGAATATGAATCCTTGTCAATGCCAATAGTATATAGGTATCTATGTATCGATTGACCTCAATTTGTGTGCTCTTCACATAAATAACCGAAAAAAATATTTATTCTTTAAATTCTATGTATTCTATTTACAGGGTGATTACAGTTTGCCTAAGATACCCTAAAAAAGTTGATAATAAAATGGCTAAAACCTACTGAAATTGTTCGAGAGAAAAATTCGATTCAAAATTATGTCCTACCAGAATAAACAATCTAGTTTTTTTTATTGAGACCCTTTAGAAAGTATGATATAAATACTATAACAAGGGGAAGCAAGAGTTACTTAAGAAATAAGATAGGGCCCTCGCCAGTAAGGTGCAAATTTGCCTCGAGAAACTAATAAAATAATTTAAAAAAAACATTTTGGGACTTTCCATTCCTGTGCGCTTACCAATGTTGAAATGAAGAACTTTACACTTTAATTTTTCATAACATTCTATACGGGTTATTTCTGACGAGATACCGAACTTTCCCAACAAGATTTTATTAGCAAGGGCCTTACGAGTTTTTGACAAGTTTTTCTCTACTAGATTTTTCCTACTGAAGACTTTCCAAAAATTGGCAAAAATTTGACGGAGTTGTTTAAAACAATATCTATTTAAAAAATAAGTAAAAAAAGATTATGATAACAGTTTGATATGATAAGCCAGTAAATCACCCTGTAACTTTCTCTTTAAGATGTCCTTCAAGATTGTTAAATGTAAGGTATTTATTGTCATTTTGCAAACAAAAAATTATTTGTTCCACCTTGAAGGTTTTTTTTTTGTAATTTTTGTTTTTTTTTTAATTAATATCAAAATAAATTTATATTTTTATTTGACAAGTTTTGTGTAACCTGTCTTATCTATGAAAAAATATCATTTTAGATGTTGGTACCTGCCGCCTACGTCAATTGCACGAATTTTACTGGGAAGGAGTTTTTTTTATGTCCTCAAAATGAAGTAAAAGAAAAAAAAAAAAGAAATAAAACTGCCCTTGAATGTTAATTGAACACGATTCCTTTCAAAAATAGATTCAATATAGAAAGAAGAAAAGGAGCAATGGTGGCTGTTGTGATATTGGGTGGTGACATAACAGGTAGTGGTAGTGGCGGCGGTGTCAACGAAGACGTCGTCGTCTTCGTCGCCAACTTTTAAACGAATAAGAAACGTGCCATGGAAATAAAATCAAACAAAAGGAATTGAAGATAATTTGTGTTTTTTTTTTTTTTTTTTTTTTAATTTTCCAGGCATCAGCCTTAATGAAGGCTGTATATGAGCTCAGACCAGTTAATTAGAAATATGTATAGCAAAAAATTAAGTAATGATGGTATTAAATATCTGTTCTGAGAGTCAAAGTAGGTCCCTTTTGAATAAATAGAATTTGTAATAGACATATATTATTATTATGAAAAGTATGCAGTATTTAAATTTTGATAAGCGAGTCTCACAAGGTTGGTACTGTAAGATTTTTAATCACAAAAAAAAAATTTAGTCCTTTTCATATGAAAAGGGAAAAAAATCTACCAGTTATTGGGACATATTTCACTATATTTTTCGGGGGCGCTGAAAATTGGGACATATTTAATGGTCAAATATATGTATGTCACCAAATTCAACTATGAAATATTTCGTAAATTTAGGAAAATCAGTCAAGGCCATCTTATTGGAAGCACTTTAGATACATTGCCCCGCAGGACAAGGTTCCTTTGCCGCCGCCGTTCTGGTGTCTCCAAGTTTTTTCTGGTTTGTAAATCGTTCGAAGAGAGTTATACATGAATAAAAAGGCGAACAATATTTGCATGCAGGGGAAGGCCTTGACCCTGGGCCTCCAGGGCCTTATCCACAGTTCTTCAAATAATGAACCAAATTAAAATATCTTCCTCCTCATTTCTAAAGTACAATAATGCAAATTTTTGGGTTTATTATTTATTTTCAAATCTTTCTTCTTCTTTATCATTCTGGGACTTTAAATGCAGTAAAATATTGGTTTCGACTGAAAAAAAAAGGATTTCATCAAAAATATTATTACAATGACCGGAGAACTCCAAAAAGGGTTTTCGTCAAACCGTCTGTGCGTCCACTGTTCATAGTACTGAAGAAGAAGAACATTTCTTTTGTCAGTACAAAGTAAATATAATGGTATAAATAGATGTGTTTCTTTACTTTGAAACTCTGTGAATTTGTGTGAATTTCAATAAATTTTTATATGAACTTTGACAGACGTGTAGAAATTCCCACAAATTCACAGAGTTTCAAAGTATAAAGAAACACATCTAATGTTACCGTCTTTTAGGTTATAGTAATGAAAAGAGCTGATGAATAAATTCTTAAAAGGGATTCTTTATTTAATGAAGTCAATTTGATGTAATATTTTCATCATGCCATAAATAATATTAAATTATATTATTTTTACCATAACTTTTCGTTAGGTAGGTATCTACTTTTTTTTTTGAGGGATATCGAATATAAAGTACAAAAATACTGCACTTGCTTTTATCCTGAAACAGAAAAAAATGTATATTCATCTCTCCCCAATTGATATTTTTATGTGTGTATTAGTACATACATCTATATTTAACACAAATATCATGTATCCCTTACACTTTATGGGGAATGTAGTTGTAGATAATCTGAGTTTATACATATAGGGTATAGAATAGAGGATGATCTAAAATAGTCATAATATTCATTTGCACCCCAAAAACAATCTTGTCTTCCTGTCCAACGATATAGTCATAGATTATAATTTGCTACTTATTATTTAGGTCAGAAGCTGATATTATATTTATTCTTGCAACTATATATACATACCTACATAATACATATGTCTCTATATAGATTCTTGAATAGGCTTAGATTTCTTGAGTATAATTTATGAAGACATCACATTTATGTCTGTATAAACTCATCATCTTAATGTTTATTTACATTGAATTAGTTTTCAGAAATAATTTATGATTTAAAGCAGAGCAGAGGTTTATACTGTATCTGATTACCTGATGGGGCTTTCATAATGGTATTAGTTTAAGTTTTAATGTTCGTTATATTTAAGGATAGATTTATAAAAAAAAATAAATAAATAGACACATATAAGTGTTTTGCTTTTAAACACTTATTATCAGCAAGATATTCAAGATTGAATTTATTTGTTTGAAAGAAAACAAATTCATAGAACGAGAATTTCAATTGTATCAAATTTTAAGCTGAAAGTCAATGACAATGCTGAACGTTACTGCTAATGACATTAATTCGAAGTAAGAAAAGCAGCAGGATGAATTATTATTTAAGCATTTGAAATCTTACATAAATAGAGAACTGACAAAGAGAGCGATAAGTTTCGATCTTGTTGACTATTTTTCTGTCACAAAAGAATTGGATTTAAGATATACCTTCGAAAATTGAGGAAATCTTTGACTTTCAATTGGCCTTTCAAAAGTTTTATATTGATAGTTAATGGTAGCCTTTATCGAGTTATAAAAGAAAAAACTCAATTTTAAACTAGTACTACATCTAACGGATAGATTTACTTTATCTAACGGGTGGATTCAGAAAGGATTACGAAGAAAATACTGGCACAAAATTTTAAACCATTAAGTATAATGTTAAAACCATTTTAGTAAGTTACTATAAGTTAAAAAGAAGATTTTGGTAATTTTAAATGATTTTAGCAACTTACTATCCCTTAACATTTTACTAAAGTATAAATCACTAAATGTCTACTTTAACTTTTAGTAACTTGCTAAATCCATATGACATTTTTTATTTTCCTCCAAAGCAAATTTCTTGGCAATTTTATTTGAAATAGTTAAATTGTGTTTTTTTTATGATTCGTGTTTTTCAAAGTAAATAAAAAATCTAAAATGTCTTCGGAAGACGAAAATTTCTATATATTCAATGACTTTCAGCTTTGTGCAGAAAAGTGCCATGTTTTAAGTCCCGAGCAAATCCTTTTGAAGAGCTGGACGATGGAGAATTTACTTCAGGTATAGGTTTGACAACCTAAACATGCTTTTAGTAAAAGGGAATTAGTATTTTAATAGTTAGTAAAACGAAAAAAAAAGATCAACATTTTGGAAAAGCCAGTAAATTACTAAATGTTTATCAAATTGCTAACTAGTAATATACTAAGTCCATAAAAATATAGATTTTTTAAATTTCCACTTCAAAATCTTATTTTAAAAATTTTAAAAAAAGTAAAAGTAACCATCAATAACTTAAATAAAATATTCACAAATTAAGTGATCGAAAATCCATTGTAACCCGATGTGATTTTTCAAATTTTTTTGTGTTTCTCTAAATGGGGAATTTAATTTTTGTTGTATAGTAGCTCATCTAAAACGGATAGCTACCAAACAAAAATTTGTTTTTTTTTTTTAATTTCTTTCGAAACGGCTCTAACGATTTTGATTAAATTTCGTAAATTTTATTTCCAATGTGATTCTAAGAAAACTGCTTTTCAGGTTTTTGCCAAAAAACTTCGCTAGTGTTTGAAGTTTTTTTTTTGTTGTTGATAAAATTGCCTTATTTTTTGAGTTATATTGGCTTATAACCGTTTTATTTCTTGACTGATATTGATATAATTTTGTGATCTGGCGCATCTTGACATAACAAACAATATTACATTAAGAAAATTTTGAAAATATATTTTTTTTAACTAGAAACAAAAGTTAAACGAAATTTATATTTTTTTTTTAATATGTACCATTGACTCTTTCAACCATTTTTTCGTAAAAGATATATTAATATTGAACCATCAGCATGCATCTTAAATATTTAGATAACGTTAATCACATGAGCAAGTTAGTGCGTAGCAGTCGTGCATATGTGCATTTTGTAATTATAAAGACATTATTCAAAGAAAAGGCTCAGAATTTTTGATTTTTTTGTTTGTTTTGTTTATTTTTATTATTTTTGTCTTTAATTTGAGCTCAGAACCTATTTAAGAGAGTTTTTTTTTGTCAATTTTCCATTTTCTTTATTATAATGTATGTTTCACATTTAATTTCTGAGCCAAAAAAATTCACTTGAAATTGAAAAACAAATAATAACATTAAAAATCAACGGCAGCACTTACGCTGTCATTTTTTATTTTTTTTTTCTTATGCAAAACGGCCTGTAATATCGTTGTTAATTCTACAAAAAGTAGTATCTACATGTTTCAACAATTTCAGTTATCAATGAGAGCAGTTCTAAGATTCGAAAAAATAATTCCATAATTGAATTGAAGAATATCAAATGTTTATTTCCAACGAATAAATCCCCCAAACAAAATAAAATACAAATTTAAAAGAAAATTGTTTCTGAATATTCCCAGAAAAATGACATGTATGTAGGTATACAATACCTATATCAAAGACGATATAAAAATAAAGATTTTCTTTTGAAATGTTATGCTCAGTGAACTAAATTAATTTAAATATAAAACTCATCATTTCATTATAATTTAAATGCCTTAAAACACGTATACACTCGGGCGTATACGTAATATTTTGTTCTATTTTTTTTCTTCTCATATATCTACCTACTTAGAATTCGAAATTGATTTACACTCAGAAGCAAACCACTTAAAATCCAATAAACCAAATGAAATTTCATAATCGTGACTTTAATAATAATTCCCTATGAACGAACCATTATTGTTAAGTCGTCGAATTGTAGTTCATAATCTCCACGGAATATTCTCGAAAGGTTTTCTTTCATCTTTTTCTTTGAATTTTTCTTCCTTGAAATATAATTTTATTCTCGTTCAATCATTTTTTTTCTTGTATTTTCTTTTTCGAAGCTTCAAAAGCTATATTAAAGTTTATAACCAACTTTATTTACCTACAATACGAATGATGACAGTGATGATGGACGAAGGATGAAAAGGATTTTGATTTTTTTAATTTTGTGTTGAATTGACAGTGGCGTGAAATGATTTTTTGTTGAAAGAAAGTTCATATTATAAGGGGTTTTTGTGTGATAACACCATTGTAGTTAAGCTTTCGCACCATTATATTATTAATATTGAAGGTTTGAATGAACAACAACACTTGAATACCACCAAGTTTTATAGGCTGGAGTTAAGTCTATTTCAGGACTGCCATACGTCGATCATCAGACTCCTTCTAGTGGTGCTTGGTCTCTATTGGTTTAATTTTATTTAGAAAAACTTTGCATGCACTACGCACTGATAGTTCATATTGTTATATATTTCAGAACAAAAAATTGGTATGCTTTATTATTTTTGACAAATACAAAATTGTGAATTTATTGTTAAGTCCAAAAAATCACTCAAATTACTCAAAACTTTACCCAAAAACTAAAGTGGCGTTCGTCGATTTTTAACATTTTTGGGAAAACAATTTTAATATTCAAAAATTTGCTCCGAGAAGATTATTTTGAATGGCTAAAACTTTAACTTATCAAGAAAAAGAAATTCGTTGAGGATTCAAAAATGTTCAATCGAACTTCTTGTGTTACCAGATATCGAAATCATTCATAAGTCAATAAATTCTCTTAATAGTAAAGCTGCACCGTCGAAAAAAAGCAGACAACAAAATAAAATTCATGTCTGGAAAATCTGTCGATCTAATTTTTTACGAGTTAAGGTGCCAAAATTTTCGTACCTATAAGAATAAAATACTCGTTTCGATTTTAAGTTCATTTTGGTTGTAAAAAAATATATTTTATTCGCATTAAATTTTATTTCATATTGAACTTTAACTTCTTCTTGAAATTCGGCACCACAGTGTTTATCCTGCCTCACCAGTCACCACACCACCGCATCGGCAAGGCTTATACTTTACCCATCTCTGACTTATTTTTCCCAATCCTTTCTGTTGCCATGTGCGGGACTATCAATTTCCCTGAGGTCACATCCAAGGATATAAGTAATTTAATATTCTCCACGAATGTAAAACCATGATCCAGGTATAAAATCCGAGAAAACGAAGAAGAAAAAGAAAATACGTAGATTTTTTTTTATATGTAGGTATAAAAATGTGGAGAACACATTTACACGCGTTGATGCTTTCATTTTTCGCACGTGTAAAGTGGATCGCAAAATGAGAGGTTCGGAGAAATGTTATATATAGGAATGGTATAACAGAAGGAAGAAAAGATATAAATGTATTTATGTATAAGTATAATCAAACTAGGACAATTGTTTGCCAAAAGCTTTTATGTGTATTCCCATCACACGAGGAAGTCTTTTTTTTTTATTTTTATTTATCGATTGCCAGAGGAGTGTGTAAGTTGATTTATTCGTTTTACTTCGTAAAATTGTTGTTGTTCTTTTACAAGGGCAATCATTTTAATATAAAAGGAACCTTCTCTGACCCATTTATTTAGAAAGAGAAAGAGAGAGAGAGTGATACTTATGTTTTTTAGTATATATTATGTATTATTTTGTGTTATGTTTAATGTCATATTTTGATCTAAAAATAAATTTATTTACCTTTTAATATTTTATAAGCGATTATTACAGATACTGAGTCTGAGTTGTGAGGGAGGGGGGGGGGGGGTGATAAAAAGTTTGCTTATGGTATGTATAGGGATTGATTCAAATAATAAAGGTAATCTATTACACATATAGACTGTCTGATAAAAATATATAATAAATAGGGTTGCGCTACAGCTCAAGTAGAACCAGGGCCTATGTGACTTACAACTCTTACTTACAACTTACAACCATTCCTGTTTGCGTGTTATTGGCAGGAATCGAGGGGACCTACAATTTTCTGCCGAATCCGAACAGCTACGGTGACAAGCACTTTTTCATACCAAGAGATACTCTTGGATTTGTCAATACCCCAAAAGATGCAGTAACCCGTGAAAACATTTGTTTTTAGGTAACAAAGGTTGGGAATCGAACCCACGACCTTCGGCATAAAAGTCCTACGCACTAACTATTACGCCACGGCCTTCTAAACTGTCTAATGGGTGTAGAAAATTAATTTCGTGTTAATATGTTGACTAGCAATTTGTCATCATCGTCATAAAAATTTGTATTTGTAAACAGATAAATCTAAGTTTTATTGAAAGACGAACGTTTCTTGAAATTCTGATAATAATATTTTTAAAATCATTAAATACAGCTTTCTCAGTAAAGTAAGCTTGAATTTTTAAAACTAACTTTAAGAAGCATAATATCTTTTTATGGAAAATAATTCAGGGTTTAAGACTTAAAAATTTGCGGGGCCGCAGGTGTGTTTAATTATGGCCAATGTACTTCTTCCAAGTTCGAAACAATGGGTATGATATGCATAAAAGGGAAGTAATTACTAGAAGTATAAGTTTAAAGAAAAAACTATAATTTTTAGTAAACGTTTTTACTTAATCGTATGCATAAAATTAAGTTCATATATACTTGCTGGTAAATATATATTTTCATCCAAGTAAGTACTTAGAATTTGATAGTTAATACTGTTTGTTGTACTATTTCTTGCTTATAAACACAATTTTCTAAAAAATTAACAATTGGTAATCAACACTTGCACAATATTTAATCAGATCAGAAGTTGGCGGATATCCTTTCCAATAAATGTACTTTTCCAAATGGAATAACGGTTTAAAATTTTCAACATGAGTGCATTCCAGGCTCCTCTGTATATGATGAAGAGCTGTGTTTGCTAAACCATTCATCTTTTTCATCCAGTTGTCCAAGAACCAACTGTGCCTCATTTGTGGTCTTTAATGTCGAGTCCTAACGCAATACTAAGGGTCTTTATGGTGGTTGATGCAGTTGTGTGTTGATTTGAACCTAATCGGCGGATGCAAAACAACTCCGCAAGGAAATTTGCTTATAAAGAAAACTAAACCATGTCAATATTATTGCCACGTCGATTTTGACACCTCGTTACCGTCACCTAACCCAAGTAATGTAGCAAAGATCTATTAAACGTGCAGTGGATATTATTATCGAGTGCCTTCATCAGGATGATAAATTTGTCTTTATCGATATCCTTACGACCAAGTGTTTCGATTCAGCCAATTCCTTTTGACTACTAGTCCGTTTTAATTAGTGTTGACCCCAAAAAATACCTTTCATGTTTTAATGTTTTTTTTTAATGTTTAATTCAATCAATTTAAGATCTTCCTGAATCTAAAGTTCCTTTATTGCTTCATTAACTCTTTTAAATAAACAACGTGAACGTGAATCATTATTTTCACTTTTTTTTATTGCGTTTACCAATAGTTTGTTATCAATGGAACTAAGAACTAATTGTTCATTTTACATTCGTATAAACAGCGGTTGTAACGATGGGGTGTGTTTTGGGAGCCAATAAAAACTTTCGCTAAAAATAAAATTTATTATTAGACATGATCCCTTCTACTGGGGCTATAAAAAAAATGAAAAAAAAGTCTGAAACGAAAACAGTATTTGTTCACCTGAAGATAGGTTAAAATTTATTTGAAATGTAATTTGGTTTCGTTGGAAAAAATATAATTTAATTGATTTTTGCTTTTAGATGAATATTTTATTCAATTGAATGTGAAAATGGGAGGAAGGAGTAGGAACTTGACTCTTAAATTGCACTTTAGAACAAATACTAGTTATGCTGATGGATATAGATTCAGAAAATTTACATTTTCAGAAATAAAAATGCAATTTAAATTCAATGACATGATTTTCATGAGAAAATATATGAAGTTGTCTCTGCTGGAATATTTGTTATGAGCCAGAATTGTGGGGAAAGAAAGTTTTAAAAGCAATTTAACAATGTCAACATTTTTTTAGTGATGGATATGAAAGATGAATTTAAGTGCAGAGTTCAAAATAATGAAAACTTTAAATTAAGATTCATGTTACTTAAATAAAATAAAGGTGTTTAGGTAGAATTTATATGTGAAGACGAATGATGCCAGATTATCACATTGATGGTGCATGCGCTTTGTGGCACGTAGCTCTGCGTACTTTGGAACCAAAATCAGCACTAAATAATTGGGGTATAGAGTATAGACTATAGACGGTTGTGGAAGGACAAAAAAAAATCACGTAATGCGCGAGGAACGTTCACGAACACCGAACGGAGTACTGATTTTTAAAATAAAATTTAACGATTTGTACACGATAGTCAAAGCTACAATCTTCCATGGTGAATTACCATACAATATGGGAATGATTTACAAAAAATTTAACAGATGCATGTTACCTTAAAAACATGGACGCTATATTTCGAGCGTTTTCTATTGAAAACATTACATAATTTTGAATTAAAAAAATAATAACAAAAAAAGTTATGTATTTAAAGCCCGTTTGCATAACGATTTAAGTTGAACTTAAATTCTTAAGGGGTACTTTTTCCATGTCATAAAGTGATACTTAAGAAATTAAGTTCAACTTAAATCGTTATGTGCAGTATCAGCAAACCTCCCTTGATAAAATAAATACTGGTCAATAACCTTTTCGTGTTGCGGAATGAAACTAGATCATATTTTTTGATTTTTTTTGATATCCTTGTTTTTTTGATCTACGAATTGCTATAAATTCGGTTCAAGTTTTGATTTTAAAGAAAAAAAAAAAAACAAAACAAAACTAGTAATGGCAAATTTCTTGCGTCATAATCCGTTGCAATTAGTTTCAAGATAAATTGTAGTACATACGGTGCCGTGACATAAGGCCATGCGTCATAAGGCTATACAGTGAAAGCTCCCTTCGGCGAACAGCGACGGTCGCAGATCTTTTGTCCGTCTAAGGGAGTTATCCGTCCAAGGGAAAAAAAAATGTATGATATTTGAGATCCACGGTCGTGAGAATTTGTTCGGGAGTTGTCCGCAATAGGAGCTTTCACTG
The DNA here is from genome assembly GCA_929447395.1 of Epistrophe grossulariae. NCBI lineage: Eukaryota > Metazoa > Arthropoda > Insecta > Diptera > Syrphidae > Epistrophe > Epistrophe grossulariae. The sequence continues at coordinate 18,728,256 of OV839567.1, read as the reverse complement.
TATTACAAAATATGGTCTAATAACGCTTTAGCAAAGTGACATAAGGCCATATTCAAACAAATGTTCTTTTGTCGCTTTGGCGAAGTGTCATAGTGCCATATTTTTGCGACTTATGGCCATATCTAACTATCACCTCATAATACTTTCGTTAAGTCAAAAAGTGAGTTTTTACTGTTTGAAAACAATATTTTTGTTTGTATGTTTTTTTTTGTAATCCAGATTCTTTAAATGCAAAAGAAACTTTGCATATACCAAACCTAGCACCTACCCCAAATCCTATAGTGTGTCCAAAAAGTGGGGCACACTGTTTATACGCCGTAACTGAATTACAATTAGGCCATATGGCCTTATGTCACTTTATTAAAGAGGCAAAATGCCATAAATTGGAATATGGCCTTTTGTCACTTTGTGAAAGCGTTATACGGCCATATTTCAAAATATGTCCTCATGACACATAGCCGGCACCCTACTCATTGGTCTCAGAGAATTCTTTACTTGAAAGTTTTGAGTTATGTATTTTAGTTGGCTCTTTGGAAATCAAGTAGAAAATATTGGTAAGAAAAAATTGGAAATACTCAAAATTATTTTTGACACAGAAAATTAGTAGGATTTTCAGATGCCATAATAAAGACCTTTTTTGAGAAAAATTTAAAATTCCTGTGGAATACCTATTAAGAAAAATATGTTGTTTTCAAAATTTCAGAAATAAACAATCTTTAGAAAAGTTAAGGTATGTTTGGCAAGCGAATTCTAACAAATTTTTTATATTTATTTACGTAAATTGATATTTTGTATGGTGAAAAAATAATTTACAAGTTGTTTTACCAATTCAAAGAACAAATTCAATTTTGGTTCCAACCTAATTCTAAGCCGTATATCGTGCATTCCGCACTGTGGTTCCAATTTATACTGTAAAGGGCATAAATTGAAAAATATAAGTTTCATGTAAAACATTTTCAATAAGCTGAGATCAAAACTAATTGGGTTTTACTGGTATTTCTAGATGTCCGTTCACTAAGATGGCTATTCTAATTTCTAAGACTGATTGGCAGATAAAAAATCTTTAAGTCTATATGCATAATACCAGATTATCATCAGCAAGGTCACCTCAATAATAATAAATCATTTAAACAAAATTATATTACTGTTAGATTGGTCAAGTGATCACATCGTTAGCACATTCCATTTGAGTTTTAATGCTTTCATACGACATTTATTATTCATACTTTCGTTTATTGTTATTTGAATGGAAGTATATCCATATAAGAATTAAAATCTCGTTTTTTTTTTATTTTGAATACAAGATCGACGGGGCTGTGAAATTGCGCTTAAATGAAAGTTAAATACAATTGCCTTCTTTAGTTTCATTTTTAAACTGTAACGCCCTAACAAAATAATATATTGACAGAAAGGTTTATTTGTTTTCATATACTTATTACTGCAAATCAAAAAAGGTTTCAGGTTCAGAATCTTTCACAAAATTCTCATTTACTGAACAGTTTGTTCTTCAAAATTGGGTAAATATTTCTGGAAGTGAAAAGAACCAATCATTTTCCAAATTACCATATGAGAGAGGTCCTTTTCAAATCCTTAAATGTGGTTTAAAAAGTATAAATTATACAGAATCCACTATACCTGTTTGTAAAAAAACCTAAAGCTTTTTGGATGAAATTGATAGTTGATATATATTGAAATTTAATGGAATTTAAATTTTTTGTAATTCGCAAAAGTCTGAAAATTCTCAAAAATAAAAACATTTATCAATTTTGCGTTGTTAAATATTTTATTTAAATTTTCAATTTTGATTAACTCATCAATTGATAATTGCCAATCATAATAGAGGGTGTATATATAATTTTTTTGTTTTTTGTCAGAAGATGGAAATTTATTGCTATTTTTTTTTTATTTTATTTTATTATTTTTTATTTATTTTACTTTTTATCAAATTTATCTTTTAAAATATTTGAAAGTTTCATATCCACTAGCGAGTGAATGGTGCAATACCAATCCCTTCACCAGCTGCTGTGCATTTTTGAGCTATGTGAACCCAGAATCCATCGTTGTCCATCCTTTTTCCACGTTTTTCATATCTAATTTAATTAAATTATAAAAAATCTAAATTAATTTTATTTCATTTTAATTGAAATTTTTTGTTTATGTTTTTTTTTATTTTAATTTCAAGGTCAATCTATTGGCGTGATACTTGTTTTATAGTACAGTAAAAACCCCTTAAGAGAAACGGCGAAATGTCTTTCTTTCATTTATAAGCGGGTGTTTCACTTAAACTAACCCCGTTTAAGTACAAAAAATTTCACTTAACGGAGTCCGGATTTCACAAAATTTCACCTAAACGGACTTATAAATTCCAAAAACGGTTGTGATAATATCAGAAATTCAAATCTCATTTTTGTGGTCAAAATTTGGTGTACCTAAGTGAAAAATACAAAAAAATTGAAAGTGTTCTGCAAATTTTTTTGCTCTGTTCGATTCAATTTTTTTTTCACTCAAGAGAGTTTTTTTCAATGAAAAATATAAAATTTAACTGAAAATATCTTTGAGCTATCCGGTTTTTTCACTTAAGCAAGTTTCACTAAAACGGTGTGTTTTAAAGGTAATCATGGTCGACAAATACTCGGGGATGATAAAAATGTTTCAGATAAGCGGGTTTTTCCCTTAAGCGGGTTTCTCTTAAGCGGGTTTTACTGAATAAAGTAACTGTTTCTAGAACCACTACTTGTTGCAGTTTGATTAGTCCTGCTAGCTTATATGTATTAATTATAATTGTCTTCAGAGAAAGTAGCTTGTTGATTTGTGAAGTCATTTATTTTTAAATTTCGGAGAGTTCAGATCGTGTCTTCAAAATTTATTTTATACATACAAAATAAGTACATAATAGCCGCGTTTTATTATCTACAGAGCAAGATCGGGATCATCTTTTAACACGTAATACAACAACAACTTTGGATCCTGCTCTGTATCTGGATCTATTTTAAAGATCCGAAAATAAGTTTTAACTCTGGCGAGTAGACGGCTCTATAGTCGGTAGGGAGTACAAACTGTAGTGTAAAGAAAGAAGACAGTATCTACATGAAAAATAAACAAACATAAGAAAAATAGAGATATGCATACAACACTGTGGTCATTATGGATACGTATCGTTTTATTTTCATGGGATGATCCTGATCCAGATCCGTAGATAATAAAACACGGCTAATATTAAGAATCGCGACACATTGATAGTAACGATTTCTGAAACTAATAATCTTTTTTTTTTTTGTTCAAAATTCAGTTCAAATCATTTCAAAAATATTTGTTCTTCTTTGAGAAAACAGACTGATTTCTGTAAAAAAAAACTTTGTTATATATATTTGGTGGAAAATCATAAAAAAGGAGTATCCCGGTGTTGTAGTGGTAAGTGCATAAATCGACGAAATTAATATCTCGTGTTTTTATGAATGAAACTTCTTCATTTTGCAAATTTATTACATATAGATCTATGTTAAAAAACTTGATTTTTCATGAAAAGACGAGTACTAAGAGTTGAACAGCGTACTATGTATAAAATGTTTTCATACAAATTTATTTACATTCTTTAAAGAGAAACCTTAATACAATGCCAAGTTTTGTTGCATAGTTAATGCCTTATCCGATTTTGAAAGAGAAGAACGACTATTAATTCAGTAGCATAGTTTAGCTCTTCTATACTATGTTGCGGGATGAGTTCTTGTATACGCTACGTTTTTTCGTACGTTCGCTACATTCTTCTTGGCGGCCTTCATTTTCTCGTCCGTGGTAAAATTGGATAACCAGTATCACTTACATAACTTAAAAAATTCGCTAATACAACATAGTAAGGCTTAACAATCGTTCTTTAACCTCTCCCGTTTTCTTTGGGACTGGTACCATTTTTGTTTTAATTTCAGACAATAGGACTTAGAAAAGTTTTTAATTTTAGGTTCAATATCTTCAGTTGCCTCTTGTTAACCTAGTAACTCATGAATATTTGCAGTAGGTAATACTTTTCAATTTCATTAACTTCTCCCTTTGGATCCATTTTTGCAAAAGATCGAACACATATTGGGCTTTCATATAATTGGTCTGTTTAATAACGTTAAATTTCTTGGGAATTTGCACAAAATTTCACAAATATACATATGTCAAAACCCATAGAAAAAAAAATCAGTTTTTGGGAAATTTGTATTATAATAAAAAAATTATACTTAATAACGTGTTTTTGTGAAAAAAATCATATCGAAGTCAAAAAAACAACCTAAAATGCTTAAAAAATGTATTTGATAATAAATTGCGGGAATTCCGTTATCCACACAGAAAAAAGTTGTATGGTAGATACAAATTTCTAACTGTTCTTGTTTAAATAAGAAAATTTTCAAATATCGTTTGTAGTTTGGCAAAGTTAGAGCCAGTCAAAGGAAAAAAGAATAAAAATCATAAAAACCGCTATAAGTCGAAAACGAAGCGAAAACGAGAAAAGTACCTCTTAAGTTTTTGCGACTTGAAATGAACTCATGATTTACTTTTGAGGCGTTGATTTGGGATACCCTGTATACCTATTCAATTTATTAAAAAAATTATTTTTCTGGGTCCACTTGTGATTTGTAGTTGTGTTAGTTGACGATGACTAAACACAGTTATTATAAGCGGGGGCCACTAGCATCACAGCACAGCTTGGGTTAAAATATCAGTTGGATTGGACAGAGGATTTTTGATTTAATTGTCAAATTGGTTGCGTCGCACTTTGAGCTTTGTGAATATTGCACATAATCCTACTCTCCTTTTGCAAGATTTGCTTTTTTCAAATTATAAATTTTGTGAAATCGATTTTTGATTTTAAAGTCAAAAATTTAAGTAAATTGGTCAGTTTATATTTCAGAGTCTTCACTAATCCTCCGGCAAAAATTGAGCAGACGAATCCAAAATTTTTTTTCCTCGGTATTTGACACAAAAACTGAGGAATTTTTCTTAGGAATATTTGATCAGATCTCAGAAATATAAACTGACCAAATAAATTTTCATTGAGATTTTTTGAGACAATGATAGATTTTTGCATTCGAGATTTTTTTTTCTAGATTTTTGTATTTCTAGATGTTGCTTTCTAGATTTTCAATTCTAGATTTTTTTTTCGAGATTTTTACTTTCGAGATTTTTGCTTTCTAGATTATTATTTTCTAATGGTAAACCCCATGTACGTATTTTTGATTTTATTATTTTTTATTACTACAAAAAAGTACCTACTTGGGCAATATTGTTCTAATATCACAGCGTTTTGAAGTTTTGTAATTTTTTCACTTTCATAATAATTTAATTTTATCATATTTTATGTTTTATTTTAAATTAATGAAATAATATTTTTGTCATTTAGAGCAAAGTAAATTTAAAAAATACTCCAGAAAATGTATTCCCTGCCATAAATTCGTTTTTTTTTTTATTGGACTTAATTGGTCGCAAAAAATAAAATGAAACTCAGTTTTTTCCAAAGAAATACTTTTCAGACATCGTTATCTAAAATACCAAAAAATGCGTTCGGTGTTCTATTTTTGCGCCTATGATACATCACGGTATCTAAAAAAACGTTACGGAATATGAAAAGTACCAATCTTTAACCTTTGGAGTTGATATACCTACTTTCCAAAAATCTTTAATGACGTAGTTATAAGGGTTTACTTTTAGATTTACATTCATATGTATGTTTCGAATACCCTTCGATTGTACAAAACTTCAATTTCTATGAGACAAATTTAAATATTAAGAAAAAATTAAAATATCTTTTAAAGAGGAAATTATAGTACCTACATACTTTCACATAACGTTTAGATTTTATTGGAGATAAAACTATTTTGTACTGAAACGAAAATAATCGAAATGAAATTCAGAAGGGTTTTTTTTGTGTGATAACACTTGCGGTTAGGCTGCCAAGCTTTTGCATCATCATATACCTATTAAGAGAAATATTCTTTTTTTTTGTATCACTTTATACCTATTTACTCGTTAATTATTATATCATTCATTTTATACAAAACTAAATTCAAGTGTACATTGTACATATTTCAGTTTAAACAAACAGCGACAATAATTAACATTTTCTATTACTAATGTGTTAATAGCCTTAAAATATTTCAATATTTAACTAACAGCTAGGTAGGTATATTTAAAAATAATATTTGTGTAATTTCACAAATATCTACATACATTTTCGCAAACAAACAAAAAAATATACCTAGGTATTTTGTTAAGAAATCAAGAATAACTTAAGAATTATTTAAGTAGGTAGGTATTTAGCAGTGAAAGTTTCTAAAAATAAATAAATGAGCATTTGTCTTACATAATTTATGTACATATCTATATTCTATACCTACAAAATTAATGTAGTGAAAACAATGAAAACATTAGAAAATAAATTGATTTTCTTTTTCAGCAAACCAATAATGTCTAAAAATTAAACAAAAAAAAATCTCTTTTTAAATCGTCTACAAATTATTTAAATGAATTTATATAAAGAGAATTATAAATTAGAGTGAATAAAAGCTTTTAAAAGCTATTTATTTTTATTTAAGAGTATGTACATTTTAAATTAAAAAGAACCTTTTCTCCAAATTGAATTGATAAATTTAATGAATAGATATAGGAAACTAGCTGGTAAGCTAGCTGGTAGACTCATTCACACACACTTACTCTGCTAAAAATTTCATTCGATTTTAACAATTAGGTATTCGTCGACAAAAGTCGAACATATATGATTCCAAATGTGAAAACGAGACAAATATGGTTCAACGCATATCTTAGGCTTTAATGTGTTTCAAGTGGCAACAAAATCCGTTTTTCGAGATAAATAAACATTTTCTTAGATGGCAAGTACTGTAATTTTTTGAGCTAAACAAATTTAAATTCCATCTCTAAAGAAACACTTCAAAACCTTAGATTTCAAGTTTAAAGAAAATCGCTTCAGCTGTTTAAGGTCTAGATAAACGAGACAGAAAAGCACGAACCCTATTTTCTCGTTTTTTCTATCTAATTGCTTTTTTTTATGAATACAAAAAATAACCAATGAAACAATAAGAAAACAATTTAAAAACCACAACACCCTGTTCAATCTAAAAGCAATGACCTCAACTTGACTAATACAAAAGAAGAGTATAAACATTTAAGAGAATACAACTTTTTCTCATATTCATAAAATTGAGCGTAAAAGAAGTTTCTCCCCAACAACAAGCCAACAAAAGCAATTCCATCGTTCATCGTCATCAACTTAATAAAAAAAAGAAAAAAAAAAACTTCATAAAAGCTTTTTTCAACTGTTCGTTCCTTCACAAATCACAATCTCTCACAATCGTCGACCAACCGACACATTTCAAAGATACTCCTCGGCTAGTAACAAACGAAATTTTTCATCCCATCAGTCGCCATCAAATGATGAAACTGTCTTGTCGCGTTTATTCGCTGAATGTTGTACTTGATCAACGTCTTAGAATTGACACCTGTCGATATCTTATCGAGATTCTATCGCGCCGTCTAGCAGGGGAATAAATTCCCTCCAATATTTAAAAAAGTGTGAATCGAAAAATCGAAATCAACAAAAATAAAATCTCAAAAAATAGGCATTACACGCAACACCACCATCACCAACAACAACAACAACAGAAAAATCGAAGAAAGATACAAAATTTCGCGAAAATAAAATATATTACACCTGTTAATAATTAATTATTGTTCGCCAGGAATAAAAAAAATTAACACACCCACAAAGTGAAAGTTTATTTTGTTGTGTTTTTCATTGTGTCTTCGATACGTGGCCTAAATAAAATCCAATCCCAATTGGTTAAAAAAATAATGAAAAAAGTATCTAGATCCTACATCTCTAGAAGGAAAATAAAAGATTCAAATAAATTCTCATTTTGAAGAATTATTTTTGAAACTCAAACTCACCGCGACGCGGAGAAAATCAAATAGCCTGTAAATTAATTTAAACAATTTATTCTTTTTTTTTAAATTTGATAAAAAAAATAAAACATTTTATTTATAATTCGTGAGCTCTGTGTGTTAAATTTTATGGGGCTGCTTGTTTATCAAATTTGATGCAATAATTCGTTGAATTGAAACAATTTCTTTAACTCAACCTTTTTTTTGTGTGTGCTCGACGACGTGTGCTGCTTCAGCCGCCGCTTTATTTTTATCTCTCAAGTTCAAGTGGATGACCTCGCTTTTGTTGGCGGTCGTCTCATATGTATATGCCGTGCCGGTTACACTAGATAGAGTGTATTTTTCCATTTCAAATTAAATGCATTAAACAAATTAAAAAAAAAAAACAAAAACAGTGGATATAGTTCCTAAATTTTAAATACAAATTATAAATCAAACAAACTTTTATTACAAAACCACAAGTTCTGTGATAACTTAAAAAAAAAAAGAAAAATATTTTTTTAATACCATTTTTGTTTTGCAAACAAAGAAAATATAGATATATTTTAGACAGACACAAAATTATATATCACCCACTCGAAATTTTTCTTCCATAACGGCCACCAGTGTTCAAAAAAAATAAAAGTGAATTGAAAATTTAAACAAAAAAAAAACAAACATCGGCATAGATAAAAAATAAATAATACAAAAAAAAACTTATATAAATAATTTTATTGCTATACAAAAAAAAGTGCTTTTTTGTTACCTACTTCTTTGTTTTTTTTTTAAATTTTTCTTTTAAAAATAAAATCACTCAGTGTACATTAGTATAGTAGGAGAGAACTAGTGAAGACTGACAACAAAAGTTAATCGAATATAAGCAACAAAAAAAAATTATTACAAATAATTTTTTTTTACAAATTAAAATTGTGTGTGTGAATTTGTTTTTATTCCTTTGTATAACAAAAATACTTGAGTACAAACATCAGAAGCAACTATTTTTGGAATATATTTTTTTTTAATAATAATAAAAAAAAAAAACGATAAAATAAAAAACATTTTCGAGACAATATTTCGAGGAGTAAAAATTATATATTTTTCGGTAAGTGTTTTTTTTTAAACTTCGTTTCTGAATAAAAAAACAAAGAAAACTCGGGAAAAAATTGTGTTTTTTTTTTGTTAAATTTTGTGCACACTTCAGGGCTGTCGACAACCCTTAGTATGATTGAACACAGTTTTAGCGTTAAATAAATAAGATTTAAATAGAGATACCAAGTCACATTGGTTTTAAAATCTTGAATAATGGAATGAGATGAGAAAATAGAGCTAGATAATAATTTTGTTAATTTTTAACTGGCGATAGGTATAGGGAAAGAATTGGATTCGTATAAACAAAATTGAATTATGGTATTTCGATGATAAACACGAAACAAGTGGGTCCTGAAAAATATTTGTCTGTCTGTCAGTTTGTACCTCGACCTACAGCCTTAACTACCTACTAAAGCGATTTTCTGCAAACTTGTAACTTAAAATTTTTGGGTTACCTTCTAGAGGTAACCGTTATTTAAACGGAAACGGCTCCAACGAATTTAATATAAAATTTAATAAATTTGTATACAAGTTTCTTTTCAATCGACAGAATATTGCCTTATACAAAATTTACAACAAAAAAATTTGATTAAATTTTTTTTTAACTGTCTTATTACCAAGTTTATATATCAACTCAGTTATAAAAATAATTCTGTGCTTAATTTTGTTTAGTTTTAATTGTTACCAATAAAAAAATATATCGAAATCAGTTTTTATTTGAACAAATTTGATCGATAAATAATTATTACGTGACCACAAATTGTGTCGTAAACAAATATCGAATTTATTGCACTAATAATTTTTGCATGTGATTTAAAGCTTATAAGCAAGTTAAAGAATTTTTTGGAATTGTGGTAAATAAATGTACATACCTATATTACGTACATTTTTAAATATGTAAGTTTGTTTTGTATCTAAAAACCCCTGATTGTACAATCAAATTAGATTTTCTATGAATATAATAGTTCGCAGGAAAGAAAGACTTTTTCGTAGGATAAAATATAGGAAGTTTAATTTTTTCATACGATATAGAGGGCTTTTAGAAAAGATTAAGTTCTTCGGGACACCATGGCCATAACCACGAAAATATTCCCAGCGAAAAACAAAAATTAAATTTAGATTCGGAAATATACACAAATCAATTCGTTTTTTTCCAAAATGGCGGATTTCATCAGGACAACGGTGTTCAAAAACTTGAATATCAGTGGTTCCTGTAGACCTATTTCAGGTACATACATATATGAAAAATTCATCGTTCCTTTATTTCGACTCACTTTTTTGAAGGTACAGTTAAACCTGCTTAAGAGAAACCCGCTTTTTAAAGTAATTTATTATTAGTTTACTCTATGGAATGACAGATCAACTCAAAAATTATTTTGCACTCTCGGTATCTAGGTACAAATCATGTGAAGATTTTGTTCATCTTTTTATCTGTTGGATATGAATCTTCTTCTTGTTAATTCTTACGGCTTCTGTTGGTAAAAAAAATATTTGATGGATACATTTGTGGGTGTTGCCAGCAGTTGATTTTTCTAAACAGGTATACCTGAAACATATTTTCAGTAAAATTTTATATTTTACACTGAAAAAAAAAAAAAAACTTAAGTGAAGAAAAAAAAAGCAACACCAAAAGATAAATTCAATTTTTACAATTTCTGCTAAATAGAATTTTTAAATCCGTTTAAGTTAATGTTTTTTTCACTTATCCGGACTCCGCTTAGGTGAATTTTGTTTTGTGTCACTTAAGCGGGGTTCGTTTAAGTGACGAACCCGCTTAAGTGAAGGAAAGACTGACATTTTGCCATTTCTCTTAAGTGGGTTTTACTGTAATAAATTTCATATTCACTTCTACAGTATAATATGCCTGTTTGGTAACTTTTCCAACAAATTTCCCAAAATCGAATTTTTTTTTCTATGGGTTTTGACAGCAAATCTGAAATTTCGTGAAAATATTTGCAAATTCGCAAGAAATTTCACGTTACCAAACAGAACTAATAACAGAAATAAAAAAAACTCCATCTATTAAAAAATACCTGTGCTGGTATGTTAAAAATGTCAATTTCGAATGCATTAACTTTTAAATAATAATGAGCTAAAGTTTTAAATCGTAAAAAACACACCTTTTTTTTAATCCAGAAGCTACATTTAATCCATAAATCCAAACCCACCTGTCATTCATAATTTTCAAGGGAGGAAGTATGTATGTTCATACCTCGTACATGAGCTCATTCCATAAATGGGACGTTAAATGCATCCAAATGAAAAAAAAAAAAATTTCTGACTGCTGTGATGGCTATTTTTATTATTAATTAAATATGCATAAAATATGCCTATATATTATTTTTTTTTAAATATTTTTATGGACCACGCAACAAAGGGAAATGAAAAATCAACTGGTTGCATAAGGCAAGTAATTTCTACAAATAGTAAAAAATCGAGTGGCAGCAATAATAAATTGATGATTGTTTCATTGAAAGGTGTTTGTTTGTTTTAAATTGGTCATTGGAAAAATACGCATTTTGATTAAATATATTAGAATTTTTGTCTCAATATGAATGAAGTCATTAAAAAATTACTAGAAAATTCCATAAAGCGAAAAATATGCAGGCAAAATTTCTTATTAAATTGGATTTTCAACCACATAAAAAAAAAAACACAAAATTAGAGTCGAAAAGTTTGGATTTTTTAAACAAAAATAAATTTTATTTGGTGAGTTTTGGGAGCGTACAAAAATACGTGGTTTGAATTGGTTAAATTCTACATATCCTGCGAGCGTTCCCGTATTGGGTTTCGTTGTTGTTTCATATATAGCCACACAAATCACGATCTTGCGTATAAGCGTGCTGAAACTTATGAGGTCATCATAAAATGTTACTTCAGACGTTGTGTCCGCTTTAAATCGTAAATATCGTAAGTTAACCGCACTTACCAGTTAACACTCGAAGTAAGTGTCACTTAAGTTGCAAATATGGAAAACTATTGCCTAATTTCACAGTGTAAACATATCGGAATAAGTGACACTTAAAGGTTAGGTTGCATTTGGGGGAACTGAACTTCACGCCTTATTTGTAGGAAATTGTATGAGCTTTATCGCACTAAACGACAACTGCATTTCACGGCGCGTCACTATGGGACAAAGTTGATAATCTGACCAACTTTGTCGCGACATGAAGTTTCGTTCAGTTTCGTGGGAAAGTGCGCGTAGTGTCGCTGAAGTGCATTCCCGCCGAGTCGGTCTTACTTTAAGTCTCCCATGTTCGCCACTTAAGTGCCACTTGCTCAGACAGTAAAACTGCGCATAAAGTGTCAACATGGGAAAATTATAAGTGCCGCTCATTTTTTTAAGTGGGCCCTGTGCAACTACCCCTAAAACTTCCAAATCGATCTATTTTTTGTTATGGCGTCGGATCTGACAACTGAAAACTATTCTCTTACACCTCTATTAATTGAATATAACTAATTATCTTCTAATTCACAAATCATCTAAAACGTTGATCAAATTAATTCAAATATTTATAAATAAACAATTAACTGCTACCTAATTGACATTAAGTAGGAAATTTTAACGAAAATCTATTACATTCAACAAATAACTCTGCTGTCGCCAAATAGTATTATTTACTCTGCACACATACACTTTCTCACAAAGTGTGATCTTTTAAACAAACACTTTCTCATTTGAACTTTTAAATAACATTTACATTAGACACACTAGGGTTTGTTTTCTTTTTATCTCTCTCTAGTCATTGGCAAAAATATTTTAGGTATTTTAAACTTAATTTTTATTTGACTGCTAACACATTTTGAATTATTGATAAGATTTAGCACTTAATTCACTGAATAAAGATGATTCATGTTTCATTTCAGTTTATTTATAAGGATGTTAGTCTTTATTTATTTATATATTCTGACAATTTCGAATAGGAAGTGCTTTTAAAAGTTTTTATTAAATTTTGTTTTAATTTAAAAACAATTTATTAACATGTTGTTTGAGTGAGTGATTTTATTAACCAATGCAAGAACAGTAATAATATAATTTACTATGTTATTAATACGTATTTTTAATTGTGGTTATTTTAATTATTTTAAAAGTTGTATTTATTAATTAAAGAAAATTAAATGACAAAAAACAGCAATTATATAAATGAACCAGTTAAATTCCTGTCAAATATATTGTTTGTGTTTAATTAAAATATAATTATTTCAATATTTGACGGAACAAGGAACTAGTACGATATCTTTTATAAAGAAATGTATATTTATCTCGGAAATGAATAATTATTTCAATAATTTTCTCTCTTTTTAAAATTTCCTTTAGTAATTCTAAGTGATTCGTTCTTTTGGGGAGGGTTTTTATTCCCGATTTCTTTCGGGAGTGCTCTCTGAACAAATTTTTCGGATTATATTTTTTTTTGTCAAAGTGATAAATTTTTCAAGAAATATGTTTGTAAACTGCAAACTCACCAGCTTAAATTATAAGAGTTAACTTAATTAACTAAAATTATTTAAATCTAACACACTGATTCGGTTAAAGTGTACTAAATTTTATTAAACTACTTCTGGGTTAGTTTTTGTTCGGTTTCAATAACCAATTAAGTTAGTTAATGAAAAATATTAAATTGTTCATAGTAACCAATCTACTCAGAGATGTGTGAAATTAACTAAATATAATTATTTGATTTAAGCAAGCTCATTTTATATAAACGATCTTAATAATTTCGAATTCCAACCAAGTTTCTCCATTAATATAGCCTTTTTAGGTTTTATTTTAAACAATTTATTTTTATTGAGTCGACTACGTTAGAATTAACATAGTAAACTATGTAATTTTTACCCTTTACTACGTAATATTTTTCTACGTGTAGGTACATTCAAATATGGTTGAACATTTGGAACTTTTCCTATTCTCAAAAGTTGTATAATGAAGAAGTTTGCTTGACCACAATTCTTGATGTGCGTTAAATTCACAGCTGTGTGACATTCCAAAAGCCTTCGTGTCGATTGAAACGTAGGTAAATGAAGTTTTAAAAATTAACCTAATGATGGAAATGTTTAACTATTTATGGTATAAAATTAAAATGCAGACCATGAAAACTAGCTAAAGTATATGTATATGTAAATGTACGTGGCTCACATAATCATTCATTCATTTCACTAAATTCGCTCTCAATAATAATTTATTAATTAAACGTTCATATAGATACCTCACCGTTTCTTATACATATATGTACATACATATATGTTAACTAAAGCGCGTGTTCTTAAAAGATAAAAGGCCACAAACACGTTTAAAAATAGAATCATTTCTATTCAAATAAAATAGAAGCTTTTATGAATATTCGATAAAAAAAAAAACCATTGTGATTCAAATTCATCGATAATTTGACGTTTTAAAGATCACTAATATAACATGAATTGTGAATAACCTACTAACCTTGAATGTTAAACAAATTGTTAATTCAGCCGGTAGATTGTTGATCTCTGTTAAGAAGCTGGAAAAACACATTTAAGAGAAACGAATAAAAAATCGAATCTCCTTTCATGTTGCTATAATAAAGTTGAAGCCGGGTTTTTTGTTATATGCATACATATGTTTGTGAAATGACAGTTGAAGATGAAATATTATCAATATAATAAATGCTTTATTCACAATAGATAAAATAAATATATGAAGCTCTATAAAGGGCCACTTTTCGTAAGAACTCATTTAACCATGTTTCCAATTTGTCATAGAAAAAACCTTGAATCATCCAACTTAAACTTTGACGTAAATCGTTCAGTAAGCAACAAACAAAACTAATGACATTTCAGTACATGCAAATATAATTCACAGTTCTACCGTCACAAAACCGCAAAAGTTGTTAACCTCAATCGGTCAAATAAATATCAGATGAAAAAAAAAAAAAAAATATATATATATAATCATACCATTTTAAAATACTGAATGAATGAATCGGCTTATGTGTTTATCATGCTCGGTGATTGTTAATGGCGCGCATGACTTTAATAGGAGCTAAGCATATTATGGTTGAGGATAAATGAATGTTCATTAATATTATCGCTGGAAATCTACTTATGTTAATAAAAAAAAATATATAATATGGCTAAGGCGACTTCGAAGAGAGTTTATAAGAAAAATATGGCTGGCATCCGGTGAAATGATTTTAATTTATTTTTATTCGAATCAATTTTGTGGAATGCAATGAAATTCTTTCATTGTGAATGGGCTTGTTGGTGTTTGCAAAACTGCATGAACATTAAACATGTCAAATTTAAGTGAAGTGACGCTTCTTTAGATTAATGATTAATGAATATATTACTGTCACGACGGCCGCGCCGCCAAAGGTATGGGGATCAATTTCTAGCATATTTTACATAAGAAGATAAAAATGTTTGCGAAAAAATGAGATCATCCCAGGTTCGGAGTTAAATGCGAGTGAAATCCTGGAAAATGTTTTCAGTCAATAATTTAAATCCTGATTTAACTCATCGAATTGAGTGAATTAACTTTCGATTAACTGAATACTAGATATTTCTGACAGTTGTGTGTCAAAACGCTATCGAAATAGAAAAGGTGGCACTGTAGAAAGCGACCTCTCTCTTTCGATAGTGAAAGCGCAATTTCATAGCGTCGCACTTTTAAAAGATTTCTGACTGATCCTACACTAAAAAACTGGTTCTGATTTAACTCGGGTTCATTTAATTTGCAGGATTAATACAGAATTAACTCAAGCACTGAAAAAACTCATCAAAACCTAGGGCTCCATTGATAATATTTGAGGAAATAAATTACTTAGCTCATTGCCCTTGCTTTAGCACTTAAATGCCAAATATGGAAAACTAATGCACAATTTCACAGTGTTAACTTATTGGAATAAGTGACACTTAAGTCCTCCATGTTGGCCACTTAAGTTCCACTTACTCAGACTGTAAAACTTAAGTAATATTGGTTTTTAATGCGTCTAGAGTTCGGGGATTATTCGCGTAAACACGGTCTTTTGCGTAGAAAGGAATGCAAAAGAATACAAAGAATGCAAATGAATGCAACGAATGCAAAAGAATTCCCAAAAGATTGCATTCAATTGATTGCTGTGAAATGAATGGAAATAAAAATGATTGCAATCTTTTTGATTCAAGTGAATGGCTATTGCATAATTTGAAACCTGAAGTCCCAAAGTGAAGTCAATGAATGCAATCTTTTAGTTTAAATGAATAAATGATTTTTAAAGACTGCATTCACCAAAGAATGCATTCTTTTACAAGCCTGCAACAGGCACACAGAAATTGTTGTGATTTTATAGTAACAAAATTTAAAATAAAAAAAATCACAGTTGCCAAAGAATCACCCTATTACTGATATCTATAATTTTTTTCTTAGAATCCATGAGCAATAATATAGGAACTTTATATCATATATTTCTCCAATTTCACAAACCGATGCCAATGAATCATATACAAAATCTGTAATCTTTATTTAAATACTAATTTCAATAACTTAGGTAAACTGAAAACAACTTACGTCAATATTGTTGTTTATTTGTTTGTTAAATAAATACGTTTACTAGATGCCTCTTTTAAAAAAAAAAATCCCCACATCATCATATAATATTCATGATAGGTACATAGGTATTAATTATTTTTCTATATTTTTTTTCGCATGTCAAATATAATTTCAACACATCACATTGAAGCCAAAAATAAACAAAACTGAAGCCCTACAATATTAATCCCATGTTATCTCTCGGTGAGATTGCGTGTTTTTGGCATATAGGTAACCCCCGAGCATTATCTGTATAGTTCCTAAACGATTATTTCCGTTCGTTGGTTTTTTTTTAATTTTTATTATTCTTTCCCTAAGTGCAAGATTATAATGTTAACAAACTACAATATCAAGATAATAAGCTATTTAATTAAAAAATTAATTACTCCTTTGAAAAAGAAGCGTAATTTTTTAAAGCCAGTTTCAGTAAGTTTATATTGTACAATGTGTTCCTGTTCAATGTGTAATTAAAAATATTCTAAGTATTTCAACAAATTTCTGCATAAAATTTTATTGTTAACTTTGTCATTTTTTTTTGTAAATAAATGTAGGTATAAAGTTCAAGATGATGTTGTTGTTAATTATCGGTTTAGTATGCATTGTTTTGATTCGAATAATTTTTAATTCAAATTATTAAACAACGTACCTACCTATATAATTTGATTGCAGATTATAAAATAATTAGCAACAGAAATAAAATCACCAGCGTGATTGTTAGACAGCATCGTGGAGCTTGATAGTATAGAAAGATCATGTCAGATTTGATTTGAACTTTAGTGTGGAAAAATATGGCGCTAAAGAATAAAAATAAAAATTTTAATTTATGAATAGTGATCTATTTGTGTTTTGAATTGGAAAAATATTTTGACGTTTCAAAGTTATACAATAACTTTTAGGCGATTATTCTACTAAGATAAATTTTTGGTTTCAAAATTTTTAAATGCATATTATTCTTGGTATCTGCTATTAAGAAGCACCACATTGCCAAATTTTATCAAAATCAAAGGATGTACGGAAATAAGCCAAAAATTAGACCATATTTTCAAAAAATGCAATTTCCGCAATATTTTTTTTTTTACCAAAAAAGTACAAAGTTTAATCAAAATCGTTAAAGCCGTTTTAGAAAAAAAATTGAATCACAAAATAGTTCTGTACTAAATTTGAAGTAAATCGGGCTCTTGCTCAATTAACAGTGAACGCACGGGACGCACAGACTGACGAATGAATGGTATATAACGAAACCAGCTTTTTCGGACTTCTCGGTCATCGTAGTGTTGTCTTGATCCTTATCTACATTGAATTTTTATTTTATCAAAATCGTTAGAACCGTTTTCGAAAAAGATTGAAAAAATTTAAATGTGGTATATGTGGGATCTATTTAAATTTCCCCTCTATGGAATCACATAAAAATGCTCTGTACCAAATTTGTAAATCGATACTTTTTTTTATATTAAAATCGTTAGAGTCGTTTCTGATATTTTTGGAGATCAATAAAGATCAATTTCTCTCATGTATGTCATTTAATGTCGTGAATTTGTCGGGAAAGAAAAAAAAATTCGGACATTTTTTTTTAATTTCGAAAAATCTCTAACATTGCATTCCATCGAATACATGCATAACCATACCACTTTGATTCGCTGTACTTTTTTCTCCAAAAGATTTTTTAATGTGGAATTTGTTTAAACAATTGTCACTCGCTAATCAAAGTCGTGGTAATACTGGATTTATTTTAAAAATGCTATTTTGGGGTATTTCGTCATATTTAGGTGATTTTTTGACAAATCAAGGCGCGAAAAATTATTTTTTGACACAACTTTTTTAAGGACAGTGAGCGGCAATTGTTGAAACAAATTCCACATTGAATAGAAATTTTTTTTAAAACATCTAGTTTTTCGATTATTTGTTTCCCAAAGTCTAATGCTTGAAATTAGTTGGGTTAACCGATACACCTACCCTACCTCTAATTATATTATAACTTTTGCTCCAACTTGCTTTAGGGCGCTATTTCCAGCCCTAAATTTCAATGGAATTTCTTGATACACATCTTTTTGTTGGACAATTAATATTTAAAACATATCGAATTTTTTGATTATTGAACTACTTATTTAGTTGGGTAAATTTTTTGTAAAATTTTGTCGTTTTTTCCACAATTTTAAGTGATATTTCTATTTTCAATACAATTTGACACACATCACCCAAGTGTCAAAAGACAGGTGCCAGTGTTAACAATTTTCTTAGACAATTCAAAAAAAGATGAATGGCAAAAAGCTGAACATCGTTTTTGAATTTTTGGAACTCTAATTAAATCTCAAATTTTGTTTGTAGACTTAATTTCAAGGCACTTTACAAACCTTTTGTTTCAGTAAAAATATTCAAAAGATTTTGATTTCGTCGAAATTTCTTAACATTGGACGTTATTTCATAGAGATCTCGAAATAGGACGATAAGTTATGCTGTTTATGTTAGAAACAGACAGTAGTCGTTTATCATCTTGTATTGATCCCATAGACACAGCTGATCCTCAGAATTGATTCTGAATCAGCCTAAAAGTTGCCTAGCTTGGAAAAGTGTTCACAATTTTCGGGGCACAGAAGATAATCGCCAGAAAGAATGTCCCGAAATCCCTAACTTTACACTCACTAATGTCGATATATCAAAACGAGCTCATTGGTCCACTTGGCTAGACTTTTTGAGGCTTCCACTTTTTCCTACCTTCCTATAAGTTGTGAATTTAAAGAGATATGCGTCGAATTCGGACAAAGGACGTTCAAAAGTCAAATAAATAAATTTCAATCTCAAGATGGCTGCACAGTGCACACACAATTAGTGCTGACTAATTGTTGTTTTCATTATTATCGACCATTGTAAGATCATAACATAGCCGCAGCTTCGCTACCCCATATTGAATATAAAACATTTAATTTCGTTCTGGAAATAATCAATTCAGACAAATAAATTAAAAAAAAAATAAAAACAATGCCATGAAATGGCAATTTATTGTGAATTTCATTTAATCATTATTGCGCTTGCACTCTTTAATAACTAAAAGGTTAACTCATCTCCAATTATTATATTCGTATATGAGTTTCTACTCACTGTGTCCATAGGAGAATATACAATCAAGCAAACGAAGAAAAATGCACAATAAATGACCATCAATTAGTTTTATCATTGACATTTTGTTTTCAATTTAAACTGGATTGGAGCATATAAAGAAAGTGGGAAATATATAAATGACAAACTTGTGTTTACTTTAAACAAAACTGATGGGAACGATATTCTTAATTTTTCAAGCAAAGCAATCCTTGAGAAATATTTTTCAAAAATTTATTTTAAAATGTTTTTTCTTTTTTTTTGTTGTTGTTAAAAATAATTTAAATAAATCGAAGACAAATTCCAAATTGCTAATTTTTTTTTTCGTGTCAATTAACATTTTTCACAAAATTGTTGCCAAAATAAAATTATCTCATCACCATCATCTGACACACGTTGAGTTTTACTTTGGACTCTTGTATAATTTTGTATCGCGTAGATACAGTTTTTTTTGGCTCTCGATACAAGCATCGCAAAAAAATTTTCAAAAATATATTTGAAATAAAAAAAAAAAAAAATAATACCGAAATAGTTGTCTGTAGTCAATTGTAATTATCGGTATTGCAGGTTATGAGATTCTCACTTGCCTGATGATGATAAAATGATGGTAATGGCACTCCAATTTAGGAGAAGTTATTTCAATTAATTGATTGAAAGTCAAAAGAGGGCAAGTGGTGTTGAACATTAAGTAGGTAGTAGAAATGGCATTTATTTTTAGATTGTTATTCAATTGAAAGTGAAATGTTTGTGTTTTTTGTCGTTCGTTAACAATTGCTCAAGGTCAAATCAGTTTAGGGGCACACCTAGTTGATAATGAATAATGAACAACTAGAAATATATTATTGAGACTTATCTATCGTTAAAAAAAAAGGTGTGATCATTTTAATGCGATTAATATAGACTAAACTGGTAAGTGTGATTTTTGGTTTGGTTATTTTTAACCAATTTAATCGAGTAACTTGATTAAAAATTACATATTCTTGTAACTGATTAATTAATAGATTTTTCTGTTTAATGCTTTAAAAGTAAGCAGTTATAGTTATAAATTCATATTTAATTGGTTAAATTCAGATTAGGAAGTAGGTAGAAATGAAATCCTCAAACAGGTGGTTCATTATTACCCTATTTATGGCTACTCCCAGGGCCGCAGGTTAGTTATACCCATTAAGGGGTGCCACTGAGAAACATCTTTAAATTCATCCAGAATTCGAGATGGTTTAGGGAGGTGCCATAAACATAAGCTCCTTTTCTAACCCTTTCTTATACCTCTGTTACCTAATCCCTGGGGAGCACAATTATAGATCTATTGAGATGCGAGTGGTAGTACGGCTTGCCGTGCTATCACCCCTCGTAACCTAACCCAACCTAGAGTGGGCGGGAAAACTTTTTTTTTAAAGTCTTAATATCACGGAAAGTTGCAAATAAGGAAGACGTAAAGGAAGGCGTAAAAAAATAAACGAAAACGGCACGTATCTTCCAATCGCTATATGCTTCAAAGCAGGGATTCCCAAACTATTTTGGGCAAGAGACCCCTTTTCCAAAATGAACTATGAAAAAATCACATTTTTTATATTTTTAAATAAGCTTCTTAAATAAAACAACCATGACGGCGCGTGGGCGGGATTGATAAGTCGAAGTCGGGGCAGCTTTCAAGTCTTTGACCCGAACAAGTTCGAGAATTTGCTATATTTGACAGTTTTTGCGTGAGCGGTAGAACTTAATCAATTTGAAACATTTTTTTTTTAATCATTGTCGTTTCGATTAAGAATCAACTGGAGCTATTAAATAAATTTAATGAGGCGATTGCTCATGGAGAACCAAGGTCTAGTGCTAAACAGTCCGTAACATTTAAATACCCTCACACTTTAACTTTCTTACATTCAACTGTTTTTGATACTTCTTTGAATTGTATACATAAGGAAATTTATATTTAAAGACAAGGTAAGAGAACGGTCTCTGAGATTAAGACAATTTTTTAACAAATTTCTTAAAGTTAACTAAATTTTACGTGCTTGTTTGTTTGCAACTAAAACGATTTTTTTTTTGTAACATTTGAATAGCCTCAATTGATTTTATTCCCCATTGTAAGCTATATAATTTGGCAGCGTAAGTCTCGAAAAGTTATCAGGAAGTGATAAAACATTTATTTTTTGTGATTTATGCAATTTGGCAGACAAAATTCATTAACGGCTACAGAGATTGCCAAAACAGAGGCCTATCGGAATCCGGGACTGAAGAAACGTTTTATTGGTCAGAACATTTATCAAAGTCTCAAATTGGTATGCACTTTAAAAAAAATCCGTTAATGTATAAGCAAAAAACTACAAAGAACGAACTTTTTGAATTCTATCTTATCTATCAATGACGAAAATAATATGATGAGCTTCCAATTGCAACCACTCTTTGAGCAAATCAAGACACTGAGCTGGGTTAGAAGTAAGCCGAATGACCTTAAGTCGAGTCATCAGAAGTGCCGTACACCTAAAACATTTAACGCTGATGAAAAAACGTCCGTTTAACATTGCGCGTAAACTATAGCAGCTTAATTTAGCAAGATGCCGAATGCCATGGAATGCTGAAGGCAGCATCCATTCAAACAATTGGCAAAAAATGGTCTTTTTAATTAGAGAGAGTTCTTGCATAATTCTTCAATTTTTAAAACATTTATGTTAAAACTTTTTATTAAAAAAAAAAAACAACCTTCATATAGAAAACAGATTTTAGGCTTTGTTGCACATTTGCCTTTAATAAACCTACTTTAAATTCTAAAAAAAAAAACAAAACATATTCACGAAGTACCTTTTGATGTAACATTTAAAAAAAGACACTATTTATATTCCCCTAATAAATTCTTGTCAAAAGCTCTACATCTACGCAAAGTACGTATTTTAAAATGTGTTATCTTCTATTGTAACCATTCCATTAAGTTTTCTCTTATCTAAGAGCAGATTAAAATTTACAACTTATCGTTAAATAATAAGCTTCCGCAAATATTTAAAATCTTTTATGATTCAAATATAAATAAATTTGAAAAGTTATTAAAAAATATAACGATAACAATTTCTACGATTTATGATCCATGACTTCAGGGACTGACGATTAGATAAAATTAAAAAAAAATAGAGTCCCTACTAATGAATTTATTGGCGCCAAATTTTAAATAACCTTATAGGCTTTTCACACCAAAACCAAAACCGGGTTTTCGGCAAAAAGTTTTCAAAAACTCGAAAAGCGTTGACACTGAACATTTACAAGTTTTGGTTTGACATTTTACAAACACCAACTCATCTCCTGCAAAAAAATACAATAATAAAACATCTCATTTACATAACACACTCACAATTTCTTTTGTCAGTAGAATTCAGCAGTTTCTTTTTAACATTTGATTGAGCGCTGGAAGTTTCGAAAGGTTTGTTTGTTTAGTTAAACTTTGAATTTAAAATCGTTTTCGAGAGATTTTATATAAAACTTGTTGTTTACGTCACGAAAACTTGTGGTTTACCAAAAATGTATGGTAAAACTTGAGTTTTCGATTAGGTTTTCCGCCAAAACCGATAATTTCGCGAAAACCGCGTTTTGGGCTTGGTGTGGAAATGCTATTAGATCGTTTCTAAAATGTTATAAGTTTTAAACATTTTTGTTATCTAATAAGTAATATAATTAATCTATATTCTTCATAAACTCCAACTGAACAAGCTTTAAACAGTAAAAGTTCATTCAAAAAAAGTAAGCAAACATACCACATTTTCACATTTATTAGATTGTCAAAGTGATTTTTTTGTTAGTATTTTACTCAAAGAATAAAATAGAAATTTTGTGCTTTAAATTTTAATAAAATGTTAAAAAGATGCTAACTCGTGTAAAAATTTTAAAAATCTTGTTTTTAACCTAATATCATACTAAAATGCTCAAACATTAACCGCCATATTATATTATTCACTCGATTAAACCAGTTAAAAAATTAGATCCGGATGTATTTCCATTAAATTTATATTAATTTGCATCTGGATATAAGTTTTAATACGAAAGTAAGGTTAACATTAGTTTAAGTACAGATTTTACGAAATTACCAAAGTTCTGTACATATACAAAATTAAATTTGACTAAAATTGATAGAAATTGGCAGTTTTGGAAAGTATAACCGAACGACCTAAAGTGTATATATGTAGGTCTACATTATTGTAGACATCATCATAAGATGTGATTTATTTATTTATTTATTTTGTTGTATTCAAGTAAAAGAAAACATTATACTCAATGTGCGTCACAATGCGCAAAATAAAATCAACATGTGGTAAATATTATCTGGCAATATTGCAACGACATATAAATAAAAAAAAAAAATAAGGTATAGATGTATAATGTATATGTATACATTTATATTAAATTAAGAAAAATAAAAAATATACCTACTTACATATATAAACATATTATATGAACGAGTTGACGTATTTTTATTTGCGTAGTAAATATTTTTAAAAAAAATTTTCGGAATTTTATTCGCATCATTTTTGTAAAACTATAAACAAATTTAGTTAGTCTATTTGAGTACTAATGTAAACTCTAATTGATGAAATAAATAAATAAATAAATAGGTACTGTAGAAAAAAAATTGCTCTTAATCAGAAATGTAAATATTTTAACTTACATTTTATATACTGATAACAAATTCTGCTTTACATACTTCACTTCTTATTTTATTTTTTTGTCTTCTTTTGGCTGGAAATAGAATTGCGTTCATTCATTCTCTGTCTTGAATTGAATTTGTCAAAAGTCGAATTCAACTTCTACTTCTACTATTAAAAAATTGGACGAATCTAGAGAAATGCCAATTTATAACAGTTATAACAGTTTATCGCCAATAAAAGTAGGCATTAGCGAGCTTCGCACGAATTCAATGTTACTCGATTTTATAATTTCGTTATTGTGACCTAACATAGGTAGCTTTGACAGATTCCACATTAATTAGTGTGCAGAATTGAAATGTGTTTGAACTATCGCTTCAACGTGCTTGACGATGCGCACATTGGACTCCCTTCTCCGAATTTTGTTTACGTCTCTGTATTTTTATCTCATTCTCAAATCTCAATTTGTGTCTTCAAAAAAAGTGGGAGGATTCAGTCGAATATTAACAGCGACATTGGTTTTCCTTCTTTCATCGAGGTGAAATGGATTTGGTTTGACGTTTGTCCGTAGCCCCGTTCGATTGCTTCCCAGAAATAAACGAGAACAACTTTGGACTATAACATTGGTAGATATTGTCGGTTTTCAGCAAGAAAACGAACAGAAGGCAATTATAATTCATGATTGAATTATTGCAATCATAAGTAAAGGGTGTCCCAAAATTCACCCAAGATTTGAATTTCACGTCATTTCTGCGGTAAGGTGTTTCCAACGATAAAAAAAAGATAGTTTGACAGCTGACAGTTGAGGATTATTAAAAATGGAGCGCTTTATGAAACAACAACACGTTTTCATTGTTTAGCAACAATTTGAAGAAACAATGAATGTGTGGAGGTGATTTTTCGAACAAAATCATTTTCAGTGATGATGCTCATTTTCATGTTGATGGTTTCCTGAATCTTCAAAATTGTCGCATTTGCCGTTCAGAAAATACACGAGTGATTGTTGGAAAACAAATGCTTCCAAAACGTATGATTCTTTGGTGTGGATTTTTTGAAATTTAGTTGATGTACCAACGATATTCAGCCGCATTTATGCGGAAAATGTCAACAAAAAAATACATGTGCCAGAAAAAACTGAGGAAGCCACATACCCGGTATTCTATTCTATACATAACCTAAAATCGTATATTTTGTTATATTTGGGACACCCTTTATAAGGTAAACGGATCAATGGTTGTTTTTTTTTAAATCTCTTTCTATAAATTCATTAAATATAACTCGCATATAACACTCCCATACTGCCGCGCCTGCTTAAAAATTTAAATTGAAATAGGATTCAATCCAATTTCCAAGTTTAGAAGTGATATTAAATGTGTCGGATTTTGGGACAGATTTGAATTCGTTTATTACTATAAAGCTCATACTATTCACTCGACATATCCCGATTAAAATTTAAATCCGGATATATTAACATTGAATTTGTATAATTTACATCCGGATTTATGTTTTAATCTGGATGTATCGAGTGAATAATATGGCGATAAGTGTCTCTGTTTTCAAGACGGAGAAAAAATTAGATGTGCACCTCTCTCACCTTTTTTGACAAATTAAAAAAAAAAATAGTTATTTCTTTGATATGTGAGAAAATTTGTCGTGAGTCCACTTACCGATGCATACACAATTTTTTCTTCAATGTGAAACAAAATCCCTGTTGTCTGAACATTTATTTAAGAATTTAAAATTCCTCAATTGTTTTACCTCAAATGATTAATGATTTTCCAATTTAGTTCACTTGGAAATTTAACACCCCATCGTGTCAAGTTAAACCTATTTTTTTTTTTTTTTTTCTTTTTTCTGTTTTTCTATTCAAAACCATTAAATATTCTCAATTTCTTCCGCCTACATAAATCAATGGCCTAGTTTTTTTTGTGCCTCCATCCATTTAACCAACCAACCATTGCAAAATAAAAATATAAACGAGCAAACAAAAATTCACCATAGGAGAAAATTACTTTTCTAATTATTATTATTATTAGATATTGCGTTACCGTAGAATTTAGTTGTTTTCTCTTGTTTGCCAAAAGTTTATTTTCTGTTATGATATTATTGTCTTTATATTGTTTTTTCTTCTTACATAAACAAAATGTATATTTACAATAAAAATTAATTTAAACATCTTTTTTTTTTTTTAATTACTTGCAGCTTGTTAGACCTGTTCCCACATCTATGGAGTTTCATCTAGACAGTGCAGAATACTGCCAAGCTCAGCACAAATAAAAAGTAAGTACTTACATATTATTTTATATACACAAGACAAATATTGTTTAAGTCTATAATTAGACGTTACTTTATTTTTGTTTTATTTAAAAGAAAAAATAAAATAAAGTAAAATGAAATAAAACACACATTTCACCTACCTACCATATATTATCGTTTAACAGTAAAAACCGCGTATTTGCACAGTTGCCATATCAAAATAAACTAACCATAAATTTGGGAACTCGATCTTTCGTCGTATCTTATTAATTAAGAAGAATGAAAACATTTAGTATGAAGACAAATCTAAAAAAAAAAAGAGTAAAAATCAGAAAAAAAGAAAAATAAAAAAAATAAATTTTAAAAAGATAATTTAAATTTATTTATTTATTGCAATTTAAAAACAAAATTTTAATTTTTCTCTTTTTTTTTCTAAAACTACAACACAACTGGAGACTATAACACAAATAAATAAAAAATAGAATTGAACATTGAAATTAACACACCTTGTATTGAAAATATTACACTCCGGACCACTTGTTTATGGAAAACTTTTTGCTTTTAATTTTATTTTAAAAGAATAAGAGGTTACAATTATTTTAGAATAACATTAAGATTTTTCTCCAAAAGATCATAAAGTATTCCGTTTATTTTTAAACTGTCCAGTCGCTGGTCTTAATCATGATTTTATGACTTTTCTGCTTTAATTTGTGGTGCTTTTTTCTCTAAAAAGAGTGCCTGGAATAAGGATGAAGATGAGTAAACATACTTGTTGATAAACGGCTGAATTCATTTTGTGTACTTAGCTTACTGCCATATTATTCACACGATTTATCTAGATTTTTTATTTATAAATATTACCAATAAATTAAAATTTATAATTGAATAACAATTTTTTTAATTATACTTTCAGTTTTATACATCTAGATTAAAACTTATATTCTAATGTATTTGAATTTATATAATTTATATCAGGATTTAAGTTTTAATGTGGATGAATCGAGTGAATAATAGGTTAACTTTAAAAAAATAATAGGTTAACTTTAAAAAACCCACAAACTTAAAACCTTAAACTTAATTAAAATTTCAACCGAAATATTTCCCTCGAACAAAATGGTAAAAAAACCATTGCATATTTGTAGATGTTCAGTATATGGATCGTGCATTCGAAAACCAGTAATTTTCACAGACAATTCGCTTAAGATGTTTCCGTTTGCGTTGCCGCTATTTGCAATTTTCCTATACCGAGAGTTAATATGTTACACATAAAAAAATTAAAGTTTGGAACTTTATCCATATTAACTTGTAATTTTCGACTAACGACGTATTATAACGCATTAAATAAAAAAAACCTAAGGCACATTTTACACCAGGCTCGTATAATATCTTGAATTATCTCATTTAACTCAGGCATATTAATTATGTAGGTTTACACTTCAATTGTTAATTAATTGAAGAAATAATCTAGTCTTTTGCTTATATTTTACTCGTACATAAAAGATGTGTATCTTGAAGAAACTTTTAACTTTAAAAAAAGATATAGCAGATATGAGATTTTTACTGTTCACCCAATACACAAAATCCAATCCGGTCTATTATGAACTTATGGTCTAGAAAACAAAATTCTATTTCTATTTGTTTTTGTCTATGCATATATCTACGTTGCAGGTTTTTTTTTTTCATGTCTGATGGTGGTCAATAAAGGTCAAAAAATACCAACTCCGACAACTTGTAGTTTTTCTGTAAACGAAACGAACCTTCTGAAAATACAACCCAACCTTTAGTAATAAAATTACGAGAAGGTTGTGGGTGGTTTTTAGTAACTTGTAGTTTGTCTATGAGATAAAAAAAAACACATTATGGAAGTTTAAATATTTTTTTTCTGTCTAGAAATTAATTTTTGAACAAATGCCAACAAAAAATATTTGAAATTATTTTTATAATTTTGCCAAAAAATTAAAAATAACAAAAAAAAACTAATATATGTTGGTATATACATAGATTTTGTCTAGCGAAGGTGGGTTCATTTATAAAAATATGTCACTTTCTGTCATATGGTGGAGCACTTTCCCATTCGAAAATATATAAATTTAAAACAGATATTTTTATTATGAAATGCCATAATTTTGACAAGAAAAACTTGTTGCATTTTATATATTTATAGTTATTATAATTATAAGTTAGAGAGCAGAAAATGTGGCGCTTCACTTAAAACAACTTAACCATAAATAGGAAGTGAATGATGACATTTTAAATTAATTGTTGAAAGAAATAATAGAATTATTTCAAATTTTGTAAAAGAACACAAAAAAAATATTTTAATTAAATTTTTATTTCTGGTTAAAAAAAAAAAGAAAAGAGAAAACAGATAACAAATTTCATGGGAACTTTGCATTCAGTGTTTTGTTGTTATACATTTTGTATTTTAATTATATAATGACATTCGTCTGGAATCTTTTCGAAAATAAGCTTTCAATATTATGCAATTCATGTGAAATGTGTATGAAAAATATACAAAAATGTTTAAGTTTTAAAATTAAATTTTAAAATTTAACGCATGATTTCATCGTATGTTCTTGCTCTAATTAAAAAAGTTTAATGATTTAAATTTGTAAAATAACTTAAGCCATTTGCTGTCAGTACGCTTGCTCTTTATCATGATTATTGAAATTGGAACAAAGCCCGAACATCGGCAAAATCCGCCAAGCTTTAAGGAAATTATGTATTTGTATATATAACACGATCCACAATCGTTCTTTATTTATTTTACATTTTCTCTGCATTACTTCAATTATTACTCAATTTTTGGTTTTCGCCTTTTTTCTAGTTTCGAAGAGCGATAAAATATGATTCGTTCTCTCCTTAAAAATTAAAAAGGGAATTTTATTCGCGAATCTTATTTTTTGGTTTCATTAATATAAAAATCGTTTTCACGATCTTTGTGATCTGTTAAATTTGGTTCGTTCCTGAATTTATCACGTGGGATCAATTGAAGATCCATTCACGAACCATTCAAATAAGAAAAAAAAATGTCATTTTACATAAATATCATTATACATATTATTTTTGACTTTTTTCAAAATTTTTTTGAATTTCCCGAAATTTTCCAAAATTTTTGAATTATTTCAAAATTTTTCACTTCCAACATTTATTACATTTTTTCAAGTTTTTTGAATTTTCTAAAAATGTTTCACTTTTTTCATATTTTTCAATTTTTTTTAATTTTCACAAAATTTTTCACTATTTTTCTTTTTTTCTCAAATTTTTTTAATTTACTAAAATTTTTTTAGTTTTCTAAAATTTTTTAATTTTCTAAAATTTTTTTAATTTTCTAAAA
This sequence comes from Epistrophe grossulariae, assembly GCA_929447395.1. NCBI lineage: Eukaryota > Metazoa > Arthropoda > Insecta > Diptera > Syrphidae > Epistrophe > Epistrophe grossulariae. The sequence goes on along the minus strand of OV839567.1, from coordinate 18,698,402 downwards.
TTTTTTAACTTTTTTCAAAATTTTTCATATTGTTCAAATTTTTGAATTTTCAAAAAAAATTTTCATATTTTTCAAAATTTTTAGGTATTTTTACATTTTTTTTTTTAATTTTCTAATTTTCGAATTTTTTTTAACTTTTTTCAAAATTTTGTATATTGTTCAAAATTTTTTAATTTTCACAAAATTTTTCATATTTTTTTTTTTATTTTTTTGACTTTTTCAAATTTTTTTACTTTTTTTAAATTTTTTACTTTTTCAAAAATTTTCACTTTACAACCCAACTGAATGGATACTTTATAAAAAATGATTTGCTTGAAGGTTCTTTTCGGATCATTTGTTTTAAGGATCTTTTCGAATCCCACCGCGAGTGAACCATATTTTGAATTTTATTTTCCAGATCTCTCACGAACGAGAGATACAGAACAGATACAGACATAGATACAGAGATACAGTGAGAGAGAACTATAAATTTTTATCGAGAATTTTATCGTTCGCGAATTATATTTTTTATAGTTCGTAAGAAGATCGATAAAGAACGATAAAGATCCGTATTTTATGATTTTCAGGCAATTTTTTACGAACCCTGCTTTTTTCTCTTTTTCGACAGACGATACTAATTAATTTCCAACGAAAAATCGACTTCACCATAACCTCACTGTCGCACCACCAAATTTATTTATTTTTTTTAATCATGGCTCCAGAAAGCTTTCAATGAGAAAATCTAGACGAGTAAAACTTTTCAAATACTCGTAAGGCCCTTGCTAGTAAAAACTTGTTTGTCAAGTTTCGTTTTCGTTTTTAAACATTTTACTTTTTTTTTGCAAATTAAACTCAGTCGTTAGCTTATTGGACTGGGGCTGATAAGCGGAAGGTCCAAGGATCGAATCAAACAGAATAATATTTTTTTTAAAAGACAAAAGTGGAGACAAAATGGTACATTACTGGCAATTTAATTTCGAAAGTAAACCTTACTTGCCTCTTGTATGTATGTACATATGTTTAACTTTCTAGGGCGTCGTTAAAAATTATATTGTTTTTTCAGCCAGGAGAGGTTGTTCTGGAGATAGCACACCAATTAAATCCACCTTAAATGCGATTTTTACCTTTATTACCGCCATATTATTTATTTTATTTTATTTAATTTATTTTAAATAAAAAGTGAAACCTAGGACTTTTACAGATCTAAGTCAAAATATAATATTTAACCAAATTTAAACTTAAATCCGGATGTAAATCAAGTGAATTTAAATTACTTTACATCCGGATTTAAGTTTTCAAAAGAATTAATCAAGTGAATAATATAGCAGTTATTGTTTTACAAACAAACTTTTAACTTAAAAGTAAATTCCATTATTCTCTTCTTAATAATTATTTTTTTATTTTCTTTTCATTTCAGGTGACTTAAAAAAAATCACCTCAAAACACGGGGTGTGTGAGAGTGGTGAAGAGAGCAATTGAGCGTGTGCGCGATTCAGAGTAGATACATCAATAAATAATTATTTTTCAATCATTAGATCATATTTTCAACAACAACAACAAATCTCTCTCAAGTAGTTCATTTTAAAATAAAAATTCAATAATTTTTCCATTTACATAATTACAAAAACAAAAACAAAAAAAAACGCATATCAACCATTATTAAATTTTTTAAATAAAAAAAACATACAAACCGGGAAATATCGGTTGAAGCGTTTCAAGTTAAATATTCAAATTAAAAAAACCCTTTTTCTTTTGTTTTTCTATTGTTTTTTTTTAATTAAAATTAATTAGTAAAACAGGGAAAAAAACGGGTTATTTTTTTTTTTTAAATATTTAATTCCTATCTGTGTCTGCTTAAAACTATTTAATCAGTAATTACAAAATTATTTTGAATTTAAAATAAAAAATAAAAAGTGTGTAAGATACACTACAAAACTCTTAAAAAAAAACAAAAAATTGTTATGGGTGATAAATAAAAACAATAATATTAAGATTTTTCTAGCAATTTATCAAACACACTAAAACAAAAATCACAAAATAATTTTGTTTTTATTTTCTTTGAAAAAAAAAAAATACATTTTTGTACTTACTTTTATTTTTTTTATTCAAAAAAACTTCTAAGTAAGCCATTTTGAAAAAAGGCCTTCGTAATAACAAACACATTAGAAAAAAAAATAATTTTCAAAACAGATAAATATAATAAAAATATATTTTTATCTCACATTAAAAAAAAACAAAAAAACAGATACGTATATATTTTTACAAAGAAAAAATTATTAAAAAAAAAACAAAATCCTAATTAAAACAAAAAATCAATTTATATTTTTTTAAAGAAAAAAAACTTTTCCACAAACCGTCGCGTCGTCTCGTCGAAACAGAACAAACAAATTCTCCAAACTCAGTGTTTCAACTGACAAAAAAAAAAAAAAACAACTCTAACTATTTTTGTTTTTGTAATTTATTATATTATTATATATTATAAAGTATAAATTATTAAGAGTATATAAATCTGAAGATAAAATAATTATTTAATATTTAAATTTAAAAGGACTGCAATAATTAACTTTAAATTTAAAACAAACAAAATAAATAAATAAAGTCAAACTACGCACGCGTGAATCGAATTAATAAAATAAATTACGAAACTAATTTATTTATTCAATTACAACAAAATAACAAACAAACAACAACAAAATTTGCTGCTATATAAACAAAACTTTGAAATAAGAAAAATAAAAAATAAAAAAACACACAAGCCAAGCCAATCAACGAAACAAAACAAAAACAAAGAGAACAAAAACATTTTGTGTAATTTCTTCTGTTTGTTTGAGACTTTTCTATTCTGAACGCGAATTTTTTATTGATGAGCAACATGCGTCAAAAGGACATCCGACCAGCACCCGCTCTAATTGAGCATAAGGGTATGAAATTTTTGATCACCGATCGACCATCTGATCTAACCATAGCACACTATGTTTTGGTGAGTTAATTATATTATTTTTTTTTATTTGAAAATCTAATCAATTTTTTTTATTTTTCAGGAATTAAAGAAAAATAATGTTAGCACCGTTGTGCGTGTATGCGAACCAAGTTATAAAACCGATGAGCTTGAGTCTCAAGGCATTGTTGTCAAGGATTTGGCATTTGAAGATGGAACGCCTCCACCACAAAATGTTGTTGATGAATGGTTCGAGATTTTGAAGCAAAAGTGAGTACACACATACATAAGATGTAGTTAAAAAATATGTACATTAGTCAAAAAGAATTTAAATTTCCTAAATAGATCCCTATACATAGATATGTCATTCCACATTCTTAATATACAGTAATGGATTGAATGCATAAAAGTAGCAGTACTTCATCCAAATTCAAAGTACTGAACGATATGTGTCTATTTTATGAAAATGGATTTAGCCAGTTCAGGTTTCTTGAGATATCTGAGATCTCAGAGATCTCAGCAATCTCAGCAATCTCAGAAATCTGAACGTAATTCCTCAGTGAGATTCCTCACTTTTGCTGTCAAAAAGCTGAGACTGAAATTGGATTCGTTTTGCTCAATTATTTTTTGTTGCAGTTGATCAATTTATAAAAACGAGATGGAGAGTGCTTTTGACTTCTAAAGGAGAAATTTTGTTCAGGTTTCTCCTTCTCCTCAGTGGAGCTGACAGATGTTTGCTCAGTGAGATCTCAGAAACGTGAACTGGCTAATTATTTAAAGAGTGAATGATCAAAAATTCATAGAGGTCTCAGAAATAAATCACATGTACTTGCGTACAGCAAGTAAAATTTGTCACTGTAACTTCTTCGTCAGGCAATTTTCTATTCGTCTACACAACCAGTTCTCCCAAAATGAAATGAACTTTAATTCCACTAGATAAAAATTCAATTTTTCTGCTCCATATATCCAGGAGCAGGATGCTAAGCTTGTTGTTGATGAGAGTCTCCTTTTATTCCTACTCGATAGGAACTTATTTCTCAATTGTTTTTTTAGGTTAAAGAAATGACGGCTATCAATCGGTTTTCTACATTTGTAGTCCGGACTTATAGCATTTCACAGATAATAATAAAACATAAAATTTAATGCCTCTCTACGATCTTTAAATACAATCAAATAAAAAAGGCGTTTTAATTCATTGGTAGTGTCCAGTTAAAGTCTGAAAAATCTAGACAGAAATGCGACCTAGAAGGGTGCTTGAACTGCCACCTCTAAGTTACCTATTTGCTGTCAAGCACTAACTATAAGATTGGTACCCAAAGGCAAAATCCTTTATTACGTCGAAGCTATACCTATCAATTTCCATTTTTTTTTGTTCTCCTTAATAACCAGTTCCATTCATGCTAGCGAAAGGAACAGTATAGATCTTAGCTTTGTTCAATTATGTGATAATTTTGAAACAACTACAAGACAGCAGGTAATCTTTTCTTTAACGTCTGGTGTTATCGAAGGTTTCAGAATAATCTTTTTCAATTTCGGAAGATCAGAGACCAATCTCGATTTCTATTAACAATCTTTGGGAATTCTCATGAGTAAATTCCAAGGAGATGCATACATGCAATCATGTACGAAGATAGATATGTAAAAATGGCGGGTATCCTATTCCAGTAAAAAATTAGTAGGTATTAGCTAAAACACTTGTATTTGTCTACGCCCCAAAATTGTCAAAACTGTACCAAGAACATGTAAGCTGATTAGCAATCCAATCCGCCTATAGGATCGTCAAGGAAGAGATTAGCCGAAAGGCCCTTAACTGCCTACTTAAATAAAGAGGAATCTCTAGCAGAGGTTTACATTTGTCTGGGTATATTTATAGGATCGTTTCATAAGGATACATTCTTCGTTCGGCTGTGCCAATGAACGTTTTCGAATAGCCTATTATTCACACTTAAACCATCTACTCTTTAGTCTGTCAGAGACTATGGAATTTGTTATTGAAACGGATCCTCCTAGAACAACGCATCATGCGCTTCTTCTCAAAAAAAACTTCTTGAACTGCTCTAAGACGGTGGCAATTTTTAATGAAAACGAACATTTCTGCACACTCTCCACTCTGCAATTTTTCAACCTAAGCAACTTTGTTTACCCCGGCCATCATATACGTTCCCCGCCTACGGGCTTAAAAATCGCAAGGAGTAATTTAGCCCTAGCGAGGTATCCGTCGGAGCGGAATCGGAGGATTTTTGCTTCGAGGTATTTTTCCGACGTTATGGAACGCGCACCGTTGTTTTGCGGTGCAGTGGGATCAAGTGTGTTTTGAAGTGAAATTTTTCACATCTCTAATAAACTTTGAACCTCCGACGTCGTATGCGTTTCGGAGATTTTTACGCTCCGACGGATACCTCGCTAGGGCAGATTGTTTCGTTTAAAATCCGTCTTGCTCAAAAAAACTTTTAACTATGAACGTAACAGCACCAACTGTTTGTGAGTTATCACAAAAGACAAATTTATTAAAATTTCACGAATTCTGTTAATGAGCTGCAAGAAAATGGGAACAAATAGTGGCGTCAAAATTCAAAATCGTTTTTGTGTTTAAACATTATTTTAGTATACCTTTTTCCATTATAATCAGCATTGCCGCCATTTTGTGACTAGCTTGCACTATAAGGTTGTAATTGAGTCAAAGTTTTTTTGTATTATAAATAATCAAGCATCAGGCATCACTAAATACTTCGATTTAGTGCTTATCTTCAAACTGTATATTGGCTTCACAATCATAGCCAGGCAAAAACTTTTTCGATGATGCAACATGGCTATTGCAAAATTTCTATTTTTTTTTTTTTTGTTAAATCCCAGCTTCATCGTGCTTTAAAAGTGTGAATTGGGGGTTGTACTGTAGGAAAATTGTTTAGTAATAAAAAATATGTTTGTCAACCACAATCTAGAAAACAGAAAAATAACATTTCTTTCTTTTTATTTTCAGCTATCAACAAAATCCTGAAGCATGCGTCGCTGTGCACTGTGTAGCTGGCCTAGGTAGAGCACCTGTTTTAGTTGCATTGGCGTTGATCGAACTTGGTCAAAAATACGAGGCAGCTGTTGAAATGATCAGAGAGTAAGTCTTGAAATTTCCAAATCAATTTTAATTCTTTTACTTACATCAAATTTTTTTTTAATTTCAGTAAACGACGAGGCGCTATTAACGCTAAGCAACTCTCCTATTTAGAGCGATATAGGCCAAAATCAAGGCTTAAGCACAAAAATGGCCACAAGAATTCATGTAGCGTGCAATAGATATCAAAATAAAATTCCCACCAGATAAAAAGTGTTCATTTTAACCGATAAACAAACAAAAATAATTAAAATAAAAAAAAAAACAACTTAATGAAGCAACTTATCCAAAAAAGAACTAATTAATTGAGAAGAAAAGAGTTTGTTTATTTTTGTTGAGAAAAAAATGTGGAATTAAAAGAAAACTTCGGTTGAAAAGTTAAAACATGCAAAAAATAGTAAAATATTTAATTGTAAAACCAATGATTGTATCAAAATGAAAAAAACAAAAATAAAAAAACAAATACGAGATATTGTACTTGCAATTAACAGCAATAGTTTCCCCATTCAGTCCCATATCCCTCTGTATTTGCGCATCACTATTCAATTGTAAACAAAAACAAAATACAACTCACTGTTCCTCACCCCCCAAAAATGAGAATTTCTCTTTTTTAATCGTTTTTTGCTTTTGATTATTTTTTTCTTTGTTAATTAAAAACATAATAACTATGTATGTATTGTGAATTTTTTGTTTGAGTATTTTAATTTAGTTATTAATTGATTTGTATCTACACACATTAATCGCTTAATCCCTCTTAATTAAAATTCGGATTGTTTAAAAGATAAAATAACCTAACTGTCTTTAAAAATAATTGTAAAAAAAAAAACAAAAACAAATCAAATCCTTCCAAATAATATTTTTGCGGATGAGGAATAAATTATTTAAAAATTTAAATGAAGAATATAACTTAGAATTATTATAAAGCAAAACAATGAACAACTGAATGAATTAAATTAAATGTGAAGCTATACAAAAAAAATATAGTTAGCTATTAATTTTTTTAGGAAATCCAGATTGTAAAAAAAAAACTAATAAATGGAAAAAAAAACTAATGGACACATTATTTAGCAGTTATATATTAATAAACAACAAAATATTAACAATACAATGTTAAATATAAACAAAAAAGTAAAATGAACAAATACACCACTCTCCACACTCGTAATAACATCTATTCAATTGCATATACATAAGTAAATGAAAAAAAAAAAATAAAAAAATAAATATCACAATAGAACATCAAAATAAGAAAAAAAAAATATTTATCTAGACTAGAATATTTGCTCCTTCTCTCCCCCAATAACAATAATGTTAGAACAAAAAAAAAACAAAAAAAGGAGAAAAAATTCATTGGAAATATTTAATAACTAAACTCACTCACATAGAAATAAAATTTAAAACAAAAAAGAAAGATTTTCAAAAGCAAAATTTATGGAAAATGAGATCTAGACATTGAAAAAAAAAATCAAGTGAAAAACAATTATTAAAAGAAAACAAAAAATAAACTATACGGAAAAGAAACACTTTTTATATTATTATATATTATACATTATTATTAATTAATTAAATAATTAAAAACAACAACAACAACAGAAACAAGGAAGAAAGAAAATTATAAAAAAAATGATAATAAAGAAAAATCAAATAAAAAAAATTAAAAAAAAATAAAACGTATTTTTTGACTGTGTTTTATTTCATGGAAAATAATTTTTTTTATATTTATTTTGTTAAATTAGAGGACCAAACAACACACCAAGGAAAAGTCGTTTGGAAATTTAATTATAATTTTATGAACAAAGATTTATTTCCACGAATTCATGATTGGACTGAATAAGAATAAGGTGGTAATCTTAGGTACAATTATTATTAAGGCTTGCAAGGGGGGTTCGAAAAAATAAAATAGTATTTTTGCTCCTTTTTTTTAAACATTAAATAGATTTTGTGAATGATATTAAAACATAGAAGTTGATCTTTTGAACTTTTTCTTTCTTTGGTTCTTTAAGACTGTCACGGATATTATAATGTAAATTGAGGTTTAAAAACCAGTTTAGTACGCTGTACGTATTAAAATGTTATAATGTCGTCGATTATGGAATCCGCAATACTTGATCTCAGTACAGTGTTCTCTTTTCTTTTCACGACAAATAGGTAATGAGAAAAGGGAGCAAGGCACTGAGAATCACTGCGGATCCAATATTGCGTATTCCATAATCGACATGACTATTACAAAACTGTTGAATTCAACAGATTGTGGTAGATTTTTTATTTTTTTTTGTATTTATAATTTTTTAGTACCTAATAGCCATAGTAGGTAGCGTACCAATTTTTGAATAGTTTTCAACAAATTAGGACAGTCTGTAATGGAAATTTTGCCGAATAAAGTGCAGGAAACATGATCGATTGTACATTCAGACACCTCTATTCGATAATAAAAAACCCAATTGATACAACTTTTGATCATTGAGAATGGTACAGAACGTTGTGAATTACAAGAAAGTTGAAAATTATCACGGAATAGTTGATCAGATTTTTAATAAATTGAGTTTTCAATATTAATCAACTATAAAATTGATAATTGACAACCGTAATACGGGTGAGAGTCTTGGTTAGTAAAGTTTAAGCATGGCTCGAAGATTAATTTATAAAATTAATTCCAAACCAAATTTTAAGACACACAAAAACTCTGTTAGTTCCAAATATTTAATAAGTTTCTTATGTCTTTCCAGTGCACAAAATTAAAATGACGTTATCAACTTGAAAATTTCATTTTATTGATTTGTCATTTTTTATTCTTGAACGATGAAATCTTATCAACGACATTTTACAATTTCATGTGGGGTGTTTTTTTCCAGCCTACTAAATTTTAACATGGAAAAAAATAGTAAAGTAATTTGAATATTTGAGCTGGACTGGCTAAGTATTTTTGACTAAGAAATATACGCTGGTTATAATAATATTGTATAAATATTTCCTGGAAGAATTCTTACGTATTCTTTATGATTTCTAAGCTTGCATCTATTGCACATTCAAATTAAAGAAGGCAAAACCTTCCAAGTCAAATTTCGTAGGCAGGAAAGTTATACATACGTTTAAAAGCCTATAATTAAACTTTATTTTGTGGCTTATTAAAGTTATTTTTCTTTTTAATAAGGAAGGGCTGAAATCCATAAAACAATTGATAAGGTTCAAAGGCGTTCGCATTAAAAAAGGCTTAAATTTATTCATATTCTGAGACAACAAACATTGACAGACAAACTCAATTAGATATGTACTTTAATGGACAGGATGTTTAAACTATTTTACCCACAATGCTTTGTAACTGGAGTGATGACTCCATTCGTCAGCACTACACACACCACTTACAATAGATATTCAAATAAGTTTTTCTTAAATTGTACATAAGTTTTGAAGAGGAAAATAAAAATTAATCTACATACAGGTATACCTACATATTTGAAAAAATAGATCCAAATTCAAGTTGAAACACAATACATACGAGGAAATATTGCCTCCATTTTGTTGGAGGTAACTTCTCGTCCCGTAAAACGATTTAATTTTCACAGGTCCCGGGTCCCGGGTGTCTTTTGTTTTCACTCATTTTAAATCAGCAAATTATCACAATCTGATTCTGATGGCCAAATAATATTAAACAGATTCGAACAATTATTACATGTATATCGAAATTGATTAAAAACGAAAATTTCCTCCACTAACGATATTTCATGAGTTTATACATTTTATAAAGACGAATTTTTCTTTAAAGAAATCTAACCTGAAAAAGAATTTTTGGTGATTAAATTCTATTCAATTCAATTCAATTCAAATCCATCAACCTTTAACTTTAATTCATTCACTTTTTTCAATTTTTCTCTATATATGCGTTTTGTTTATACGAATCATCACCCTGTAAAAAGCATAATCTTTTCATAATCCACCCATTACCCACAGAACAGCAACATCACAAATCCACATTTATATCGCCTTATCCATTTCTCCAATCTTGAGTCTTGTCTTGACTCTTGAGTCTTGACATCTGCTTGCGTGCAGATTGCAGAATGCAAATCTTCTAGGGAGAAAAGTTTTCTCTGAGAACTTTTACTTAAAAAAGAAAGAATAGTTAAAGAGAAGCTCACCCACATACACTGCAGCTCAGCAGCTGCACTGGTCAAGTAGAATGGTTTATTTTGTTTGCAAATTGCAAGTTTAAACCTGTTCTCTGTTCAGTACTCAGTCTCACCTCGAAAAGTGCGTTTCTTCTTTGAGTTTTCTCCGCGGTCGGCAAATGGATTATGTATTAACTATTAAGTTTGTAGGATTTAAGCCAGCGTTCAGTATCACCTCAAACAGTGCGTTTGTCTTCTGAGTTAGCTCCGCGATCAATGTCGTTAAAATATTAATTTAATTTTTTCTGGTGCGCGGCATTTTGAGAATAAATAAAAGTGTGAAAGTTTTGAACATTATAAAGTATTTAGTATGTTTGGAAAAATAAAATCAATAAATTCGATCGCTTTAAAGTAGTTTTCAGTACTAAATTTTTTTATTCGAATATAAGTTTTTACAGTTTTGATTATGAGAGCGTCGGTTCGATATTGTTTGTCTCGCTTGGTAGGTTAGTGCAAAAATAAAATGAGATTGAAACTAAAACTTGTTCAGTGTTAAGTGTGTTCTTTGTTAGTTTGCTCCGCGTGTGTTTCGAAAAATAAATGTTAATTTCAAAGGTGCGGCATTTAAATTATAAAAAAAAGTGTTAATAAAGTGATAAAGTTTATGTTTATAAAAAAATATCAATAAATTCGATCCCAAAAGTCTTTTTTGCATAGTAAATTTTTATTTGAATATAATTTTATACCGGTTAAATTTTTAGAGTGTAGGTTTCGTCGGTACTGTCGGTCTCGTCGGTCTCGCTCGGCATGGTAGTGCGGTGGTGTGGTAGTGCAAACAATTATAATATGGGAATCACCCCATATTACTTGGCGGTAATATTCAAAACAAGAAGGTAAATTTATATTTGTTTTCCTTTGGTTTTAAAATTTTTTTTTAATGTTAAGTGAAGAATTTTAAGTACATATTATTATTTATCGATTGTTTTTTTTAAGCTAAATCCAATTCGATTGATCGAGAGGTAGGTTTAATTATTTTGTAAATTCAATTTAAAATTTTAGTTTATTCCTTCTATGATCTATCGCTTTTTGGCGGTAAAGCAGTGCTTTTGAAGTTTTGATTAATTATTTTTAATAGCGAAAATGTTTTACTTCCGGGTTTATTAAAAAGAAAATACAAATTTTACTGAAAATAAAATCAGTTAATTATAATTTAAAATCTGAAAAAATATTTGTGTGTTAAAAAGTATTTTTAGGTCCAAATTGTTTTAAAATTGTGATCTAATATTTTTTTTTCGATTTGATTTTCTTTTTAGGAATTATTATTTTGTACGTGGTAAAATCACAGTACCAACGAGGGAAATAAAAGTAGGTCATTTGCAGCTTGACTGAAGGTTAAAAAAAACATAAAATTGCGAAAATGGTAAGTGATTTTTTTTTTAATTTTTATAAAAAAAAAAAATCAAAATCCCGCTAGACAAAAGCAATTTATGTTAGGTAGGAACATTATAGAAAAAAATATATGAACCAATACCTCCTTATGATTACAACAGTAAAAATATAGCAGTTTAACTTTAATCAAATAATTGTTAAATATGCCTTTGGAAATGTAAAAGAATTTTTATAAAACAAGTGAAGTGTTGTTTTTACTTCGTTCAGACTTCAGAGTTTCATTAAAAACTAGTTCAGAATTTGAATCTTTAAAATAGTTAAGAGTTTTGCAGTTGGGACGCCTGGGGAAATATCAAACATTCTTAATAAAACACGTGAAAAGTTTTCTTAAAATTCGGTCAGGATTTAATTGATTTCAGAGTTTCACAAATAGATTGGGTTGTCGAGTATGCCTGGGGAAATATAAAAGAACTTTAATAAAATAAGGGAAATGTTTTTTTAAATTCCTTCAGAATTTCATTAAAAACTCGTTCAGAGTGTTCGCGAGAATTCTTTAAAATAGTTAAGAATTTCGCGGTTAGTTAATATGCTTGGGGAAATTTTAAAGAATTTTAATACAACAAAAGAAGTGTTTTTTTTTATAATTCGTTCAGAATTTAATTGAAAAATCGTTTAGATTTTGACATTTGGTTTGCTTCGACGAAATCCTTCTCTATTTCGGGGTTGTCGAGAATGTCTGGGAGGAATAAAAAAGATTTTTTATTAAAGACGTGAAGTGTGTGTTTTGTTAAAATTTGTGTAGAATTTCATTAAAAACTCGTTCAGAGTTTTATTTCGCGCGGATAATTTAAATAAAATCCGCATTGATTCGTAAAAATCGTCTTGAGTTTCGAGGTTGTCTAGTTCTCTATAGACAAGGCAATACAATTTGCCGGAATCTTTAAACTCGTTAAGAGTTTCACGGTGGTCTTGTATTTCGGTTGAAATTAAAAAAAACGTGAGGATTTAGTTTCAATCACGAAGTAAACAATCAGTCAAATAGCAGTTGGGGGGGGGGTTGAAGAAATTTGAAGACCTTTACTTGGAGCCGTATTGACGTTTGGGCATTTCGTCGCAGCGCTTTCTTGGAAAGAGTAAAAGTAAGTATGCCACTTTTCTGATGACCTAAAGCCTACCCCAAGAGCTTACAGACTTGAGGAAATTTGGCTGAAAAAACTTACGTTGATACCGTCCTTGCCGGCCCTTAAGTCGTGATCAGCGTGTGTACCTTCGAATACGAATTTGAGTGAAAGTCTTCATCTAGTTTTAACTCTCTTCTGACTAATTAGCTTAATTGTTTGCAAGTTGTGAAAAGTTTCATCTTAATTCCTTAAGATTTTCATTAAAACTCGTTCAGAAAACCAATGAAAATTTTCAAGTCGCTTCGCGTCGGGTTCGTAAAAATCGTTCAGTATTTCCCGGTCGTTTAGTATGTCTGGGCGAATATAAAAGAATTTTGATAAAATTCGCCCAGACTTAATAAATTCGCGGTTGTTAAATATGTTAAATGTAAAAGGATTTTACACACGTGAAGTGTATTTTTTAAATTCGTTCAGAATTTCATTAAAAGCTCGTTCAGAGCTTGACAAATAAATTGGGTTGTCGAGTATGCCTGGGGAAATATAAAAGAATTTTAATAAAACAAATGAAGTGTTTTTTTATTTAATTCGTTCAGAATTTCATTAAAAACACGTTCAGAGTTTGACAAATAGATTGGGTTGTCGAGTATGTCTGGGAAAATATTAATGAATTTTAATAAAACACGTTACGTGTTTTATTAAAATTCGTTCAGAATTTTAATAAAAACTCTTTTAGAGTTTGATTTCGCGCGGATTCTTTAAAATAGTTACGAGTTTCGTGGTTTTTAAATATGCCTGGGGAAATATGGGTTTTATTTTAATTCGTTCAGAATTTCATTAAAAACTCGTTCAGACGCCCACGTTCTGCATTCCACTTATTGAATTCACATGGCGAAATTGAATTTAGGTGTTCCACAATTCGATCGAAATGCTAATAGTGAATTCTAATTTCGAACATGAAAATTGATGTTCTGCATTTCGGTTCATTCCGTTTTATAAACGTTTTCAATCCACATTTTTATGCCTTGTGAAATCGGTGCATTTGCAGATAGTTTTGGTACAAAATGTAAGCAAACTTTATGTTTTTGTTTATTTATTTATTATTATTTTCGTAGGAAACATAAGAACATACGAATAAAAAAATACAAAAATCATCAGAATTGTCATCTTCAGTGTAATTTCACTTTAAAACACAATTAAAAATGGAGGCACCTTGCATTTTGACATTTCGAACTAATTGCGAAATTTTCGAAAACGAACGAATTGTAGAACATGGAATTTCAATTCATGTGAAATTGAAATGCGATTTCAATTCGATTTCATTCGAAATGCAGAACATGGGCGAGAGTTTAACAAATGGATTGGGTTTCTCATTGTTTCGAAAAAACTATTTCGCGGTTGTCGAGTATGCCTGGGGGAGTAAAAAATAATTTTTATAAAACACGTGAAGTGTTTTACAGTACAGTTTTTTCACTATTTCGCGGTTGTCGAATATGTCTGGGGGGATAAAAACAAATTTTTATAAAAAAACGTTAAGTGTTTTGTTAAAATTCGTTCAGAATTGGCAAAATATTTTTTGACGAGTTAGAATAATTCTAAAGGGTGATCATTTTAGATACTTGTGTTTTTCACAATATTCATTTTTACACGTCCCAATTTTTCGTTTTGTTGAATCAATTTTGTTAGGTGAATGACAAATGATATTATCCTTCTATGAAATAAAAAAAAACAACAGTAAATTGGAAAATTCGAAACAGGAACTATATTCTGGCTTTTGCAAAATATTTATTTTCCTCCATTACCATCTTCTCCCTTACATTCTTCGTTTTGCTTATAAAAAAAGAAATCACCAAGTATCGACTAGACACTGGACAGGCACTTAATATGAAATTATTTAAAATTAATTTAGAGTTGGTAAAATATGAATATCAAAAACGGCAAGAGTTCATTTTGACAGTTTTATTTTTTTCAGTGATGGTCTGTATAAACAAAAATAGAAAAATAATTTATTGATGATTAAATTGTTCTACCTATTCAACTCTAATTCTATCCATTAAATCCAATAAACTTTTTCTTTAATTTATTCACTTGTTATTATTTTTTTAGTCTCTATACTTAATATGTATTACAAACACTTATTGTGGGAATCGCACTTTAAAAAGCTTAATATTTCCACAATTAACCCATGACCTACCACTAGGTGGGCAACATCTCACATCTACATAATAGCCGCGTTTTATTATCTACGGATCTGGATCATCTTTTAACACGTAATACAACAACAAATTTGGATCCTGCTCTGTATCTGGATCTATTTTAAAGAAGCGAAAATGAGTTTTTACTTTGGGGGTAGACGGTTCTTCAGTCGGTAGGGAGTACAAATTGTAGTGTAAAGAAAAAAGACAGTATCTACATCAAAAATAAACAAACATAAGAAAAAAAAGAGATGAGCATATCCACACTGTTAAAATTAAGATTCGTATCGTTTTATTTTCGTGGGATGATCCTGATCCAGATCTGTAGATAATAAAACGCGGCTAATGTATATGTTTATCGGTTCCTCCATTTCTCCAATCTTGGAATCTGCAGAGTACAGACTACAGACAGATCTGTTTTCTCAGAGAATGTTAGAAGAGAAAGAGGAGCAACTCCACATACACACACTACAAAGCAAATGCAATATGCATGCAACAGCACTGTCAAGTGTCAAGTGGATTGATTGAAGTGTTAATGATAAAGTTTATTGGTCTTATTTATAAACCTTGTCTAACTTTATATAACTGTCCAACTTTGGAAAATTTGTTAAAAAACCTTGTTTATTGTTGTCTTATAGCTGCCTAATTTAGACACAAGAGTTGATGGTCTTAAATGTGAATAATGTGATATTTATTTTTATTAAATAAAGCATATTTCCACTAATTTGAAAATAGTTAGACAGTGTCTAAGTAGACAAAAATCTCATAAATACGAGTTTGTAAAAAGAATCAATCAATTTGATTACTTAAATGTACTTCTTTTTGCTAAATTTTTGTTTTGGAATATTAATTTTAATCGATTTAATTTCGTTGAGATATCGGTTCCCTAATCCCTATTGTTTGTCTCGTTCGCCAGAAAATCAAATGAGATTTAAACCACAGTCGACTTTACTCCTAAGTAAAGTATTCAGTTTCAAACGGTGCGTTCGTTCTCTTGTATGTTTTCTTTGTGCTCGATTCGCAAATGAAATATTATTTTAAATATTAATTAATTAATATATGTGGCGTTCAAAGTATATTAAAAGTGTTTCACAATGTCTGAGTAAAGTTCTAATTAGTTATCCGACATTTAACCCTGGATGGTTATGCATATTTAACGCACACTAAAGTTTTGTTTCGTCGAATCGACGAAGTTCACCTTTAACCCTACCTTATTCTTAAATTTCGGTAACCTTGATCATGAAAGTTTTAAATAAAGCTCTTAGAAATATTTTTTAAATACTAAAAACGATTTTTTGATATTATCGACTTGTTTTCTGCACTTAAAAATAAAATTAAAAATATCAGTTCATTTTGTTACGCAAACAATTATTGGTTTAAACAAAAATTAACAAAAAATAATAAAATAATATCGCCTTTGGAAACAATTGCAAAAACTTGAAGTAGGGTAGAACGGGGCTAGTTGGGCCACGGGGCAAGTTGGCCCACGGGAATTATTCACAAACTGAAAGTACTACAAGAAAATGATCATTTACGAACAAAGCGTGCTCTTTTACCAGCACGTGCTATACCGGTTTCAGTTGCATAGTGCCCTCCGAAGATAAACTACACACAGATTTGTCTTTTTCAAGTGTAAAAGTAAAAAATGCGGATAGGATAGTTTTTTTATTTTCCTAGTGAAAAATCCAGGATTAAGGACTGTGGTAAAGTTTTTTTATAAGTGAATATATTGTATTTTCATATTTTGTGAGTTAAATTTAACAGTTTTGAGTATTTTTATATTTATGACTAAATATGCTTCTCAAACCAGGTGTGGGGTTAGTTGGCCCAGGGGGTTTTTGTGTCAAAAATAAAGTTCTGAAGAAGAAGAGGAACTGGGATATTTTTGCCTAATGTCGAATCGAATGATCGAATCATTCGCTGAAAGATTGTAGGGTTAGGAGTGGATATACAGTACCATACTTGCAGAAAGTGGGCTCATGCAAACTAAACAGTAGCCGGAGTTGGGTCCTTCTTCGATGCGTCAATTACAACAGCGATTACGATTCCAAAACTTATTTAAAACCTTAATATATTTATATTATATTTATTTTTAAAGTTTTATTTAAAATTTATTGTTTAGTTTGTTTGAACGTTTTAAATAAAATTCCTTATTAAATTTTGGATTTGTTTCCCTTTATGAGACTTGCTTTGCCACTTTTCAGGGCTTGGTCCAACTAACCCCACACACTGGGCCAACTTGCCCCGCTATAGTTGGCCCACTTGCACTTGATTCATTTAAGGTAGCTTTATCCTTCTGCGGTTACATATTTTTAAGATTTCATTTAGAAGCCAGAAGTTTATCCTTTCTTTTGATACCAGCTCCATAGTTGTACTATGAGTAGTTTGATAATTATGAGACTTCAAGTAAAAAGTGGGCCAACTATCCCCGCCCTACCCTATTAATTCATATCAACCTTAAAAACTAAAAAAAAAAACTAAAACAAATAATTTATACAAGAGGCAGAAGCTTCAATTTGGTGTTCAAAACAGATGCTTTTTTGAATTTGTAGCACGAAGATTTTGTCATGCGTTTTAAAATTTTGTCAAAATCCACAAATTTGCCTTTTTTTCCTGTAGGTATGTATCTATTTATGTATTTTTTTTTTTGATTCCACATTTCATAGGGTAATTCCCGTTTTTTTGCCCGAAAGGTTCCAACTATGGTCAACTTATGTGACTCCAACAAAAGGTTGACAGACTTAAACTAATTATCCATTGTTACATTTCTCTTTGAACCATGAATTGGTTTTGTTAGTTCTTTCACATAATATTCACCAAAAACCAGGTTCTTAGTGTCCGACCCCTTACAAAAAGTAACAAAAGCATACAAAAAAAAACACACTAAAGTTATCCTTCGTCGTTTCGACGAACATAACTGTAAAAAAAATGTATTTTCATTTATCGCAGGATACCATACATCCGCTCACTGGTAGAAATCAACACCAAACGGTGTTGTACGAAGATAGAATTAAAATTGATGAATAGTTAAAGAGAAATCGTACAAAATAAAAGAAGTGTTCGTCGATTCGAGGAAGGATAACCATCCAGGGTTAATTTATCCTAAAATTAAATCCTCCCATTAAAAAACTTTGCGTTTCACAATATTCAATTAGCTATTCCTTCGTTATTCCAGTTTCCCAGACAAATTAAATTCGACTGATGTCAAATATGTATTAAAGAAAAATTATTTATTAAATCAAAAAGTTAAGTTTGCAGTGTCGGTCGTCTTATTATACGTCTTAAAAGTGTCGAGAGGATTGATTCCAAGAGCTCTGGATAATAACAGTAATAACAGATAAGTGCGTTGAAGCGAAGTGTGTGTGAATCGATCGCTTACATATTGCTTTTTTTGTCAAATTAAATTATTATTCGAATATATGTAAATTTTCGTCGGTTTAATTTTGAGTGTGTTGGTTTTGTATTTTCGGTCTCGCTCGGCAGGGTAGTGCAAAAATAAAAATGAGAGTTAAATTCAAACAGTTCAGTATTCAGTTTTAGTTCAAATAGAGCGTTCTTTGTTAGTTCGCTCCGGGTTCGGTTCGCAAAAGAAATGTTAATTTCAAATGTGCGGCATTTAAAGTATAACAAAGGTGTTAATAAAGTGATAAAGTTTTTAATAATTAATTTTGATTTGAATATACGGTTTAATTTTGAGTGTCGGTACTGTCGGTCTCGTCGGTAGTGTAGTGCAATGGAATTGGATTCTCAGCATATTTTTTGGCGGTAATATTCGAAAAAAATAAATGTTGTAAGGAGTAAGTTAATAAAATTTTCGTTATATTTTTAGAAATGCAAACCTTGCGCACTTTTTATAGTAAATAATTATTTTATGTTTATGTGTGATACAATTTTAAATGTTTTTTTTTTTTTAATTCCAGGTAAGTCTTGTGATGAAAATGATTTATTTTTTTGGTGAATCATTTTCATTTTTTTATCTTAACCACATTATAAATAAAATGTGTGCTTAAATCATTAGTAGGAAGATATGTCGTTACATGACGCTTTTGCTTCCTGTCTCATTAACTTACTGGTTCTGTTCTGGCATACCTAAGTTATGATGGTCCTCTAAAAAATTTAGGTATATCGTTTTCGATTAGATTTTGGTAGCGTTCCATTACTTATGCACATATAATAGCCGTGTTTTCATTATCCACGAAGATCCATCATCCCATTAAAATAAAACGATACGATATAATGACAACAGTGTTGTATGCTCATCTCTTTTCTTGTTATTTTTGTTTATTTTTGATGTAGATACTTTCTTTCTCTTTGTTCTTTGCACTACAGTTTGTACTGTAAAGCTATCTACCCGCCAGAGTAACTTATTTTATGATCTTTAAAATAGACCCAGATACAGAGCAGAATCCCAAGTTGTTGTTGTATGTATCACATGTTAAAAAATGATCCTGATCCAGATCCGTAGATAATAAAAAGCCTTTTTTTTTTAACTAAAAATCTAAATTAAAATAAATCATCAATTAATTATTCTAAAATTTTTGGCCGGTTTGTAATTTTTTGCAAATCGCTTTCAAGCTTTTGTATTCAAAATTTTACCACAATCAATTCAATTGTAACTGAGTCAAAATAAAAACAGACATATCTAGAGACATCAATTTATAGCTGTTATTATAACAGATTATCGCCATCATATCCGGCGAAGCGCTTTTTCGATTCGCCTGTTCAATTTTTGACGGAAGAAAATTAGTGGGGACTGGGGACTCTGACCAAATGTGTTCTCTGGGAACAATTTTTTTTTGAAAAAAAAAAATATTTATTTTTCAATAACTTCATTACCGACAAAAAATAACTATTTTAACCGATTATAGACATTTTCTTCCAATTTCCTAAGTAGCTCAATTAACAGCATCTTTTTGTAGCTTTTTGCGTTCACAAGATTCAGATTTTCGGAGTAAATTTCTCTAAATTTCTATGAAATGGGAAATTTTCTGCCGATTGGTTCAGGAACTTACTTAGCCAGGACATTTTGGAGACTTTTTTTTTTAAATTGAAGTCGACATCTTATGTAAATTTAAAGAAGCATTATTTTAGCTAAATTTATTATTTGTTGCTTGTTGCGAGTTAAAAAGGAAGGATGGAGTCATTACATTTTATTTGGTTGTTTTTTTGATGAGATTGGTCGATTTATTTTATTTAAATAGCGAACGATTTGCAAATTTTATATGTCTCAATTTTTTGTCAGAGTCTGAAGCCTTAAAATTCAATTAAAGCAATGTCCTTGATGGTAAAAAACAAGTCAAGCATTATGTCTGTGTCTCCTTGTATATATGTCATCGATTTGAACATGACCAACCACCACCTCCATCGTCATTACCATCATCACGATGGCGGACTAATTTGCAAATGATTTTCCAGCTGACTGGTTATTTCGGCAAATTCTTGTCATAATAATCCTGCTAACATGCCATAAGATTCATCATATCAGTCATAGTCTCGTTCAACCCACCAACTCTTCAACTCTAGCCCATCATGTTGTCCTATTATGTCCATGTAAGAAGAGCCGCCAATTTCGCCAGAAGCATTCAAATTTCCAAAGAGAAAGTGGTGTGTAATCATTTTATTGGGACACAAAGTTTTGTAATTTTGTGTGTAGTGTATAGAGTCGGTGTATACGTTTTCTTTCTCGATTGTAATGGCAATGGCAGTTCGTCCAGCAAACACTGTGGCTGGTACAATGTAGGTTCAAATCCAGTTCGCCTTTCTCTCATCAAATAACCGTTTCTAAAGAGAATTTGTGTTCTGATGGAGATTGGGTCTGGCGTCTGGTGGGTGATGGGAAGGATAAGTTGGGATTGTGGAGGATTGGAGAATATGGATACCTCACTATACATATATGAAATCGATTCATCGCCTGGTTACCGCTATCGCTTCTTGTTGATTTGGTTGATGGATATTTTAGGTCTTTGGTCGATGGTCAAAATCTGTTTGTTGTTTACATGGGTTTTTGAGTTGTTTTGATGTTTTTTTTTTTTTGGTTTTTTGGAGACTGGAGTTAGAGACTGATTTAGAGAGAATGCTCGTTAGTTCTTCTTCAATTAGAGTTAACTAGATTTGTTTTTGTTCTTTTAGTAGATTTACGTATACGAATTGCTTATTCTCTTTGTGGTTAATTGTTGTTGAATAAGAAATGACAGTTTACCCACTAATTAATTGTAATTAGAGAAAGCATATAATTTGATACTGATTTTAATCTAAAAGAATATATGATGGTTTTCATTCTGATTTGCAAATTAAGCTTAGAAACATTTATCTTCTTCCTGCAGAACATAAGAACTGTCACTCAAAAGAATGCAGAAATGAAATGAATTTTTAAATATTTTAAAGATATGAATACGAATTTATGTAGATAAATAGTTCACTTATTCATATAAAAATGTTTATTAACATTTAAACTTACTTCATTATGTAAATAAATCAGCTTTTTTCTGTGTATTCTTCCACCATCCTGATTAAATATTGCAACTCATTCCCTATTCATATCTGTAAACGACAAATAATAAACATTAAGAGTGTGTCCCTATATATCTACCTATGTACATACATATATTGGCCATGACGAACATATTATTAATTTTTTATAAATGGTTAAAGCCATATACAATACCATTTTAATCCAATGCCATTTGAAATTATTAATGAAATAAATAAATATTTATATGCATGGTGCTGAAAGTATAAAGCTGCCGCCGCCTGCCTCCCACACAGCATAAATAAACACCAAAATGTCATCGGACAATAACCATGTTACACATTGTTTCACGTTAATAATCCAAATAAACAATGCAACTACGTTGCCACTGCAATGAATTTTAAACCATATTTGTATCTTGAAGATTTTAAATGTTCAAATATATAAATACGTATTTAAGTCTAAAAAAATTCAAAAAAAAAAGAATGAACATTTTTTACTTCTTATGAAAACCCCAACAAATGTATAGGTATACGCTGATTTCGTCAGTAAAATTGAATTTATGAATTAGTATTTAATAATATTGCTATACACGAAAAAAAACTATTTAAAAAATTGATGCAATCCATTTTCAAAATATTGATTTTCAAAAATAAAATTTTGAAGTTTTTTAAAAATCCAAGAATTTTTTTTTTAAATTATACAAAAACTATTTATTCTTTGTACACGTTTTAATGTACAAATGTGAAATAAACAAATTTTTAAAGTGCAGAACCTTGTAAGTCGTTTTTCCATATTTTTTTCAGAAATCAAAAGAAAAAACTTGCCAAATTTTGTATAAGGCGATCTATGTAAAAGGTTTTGAATTCACTCTTTTTCTGTAAAATGTTCAGAACAACTTTTTCGGTCCTACACTTTAACCGTCGATATGCAATATTATTTCGACTTAAAAGGACCTCCCGCGTATAAAAAAAATTATAGAAATCATCTGTTAAATGAGAAAATTTAAAATAAAAAAAATTCTATTTTAAATAACATAAATAACAGCTCTTGGTAAAATTTTGTACTTATTTGCACTACAATGAAATAATAGTACAATAATATTATACACACAAATTTTTTAACAAAATCTTTCATAACGGTGGTATGACAGATACCGTTTTTTGTTTGAATCAAAAAAATTCCTTAGTTCATTCAAGTTTAAAGAAAATCACTACAGGTACATTCAAACAGACTTATGTACATACATACTGACATAAAGGCATACAGAAAGCAGACATTTTTTGGGACCCACTTTTTTGTGTTCTCAATGATCGTAATATCAAGTTTGATTGAAATCGAAAGTAAAAATAAAGAATCTAGTTTTTGACGAGGCTCTAGAAAGTTTTACTAACTTAGATCCTAACAAGATTAGGCCCTCGCCAGTTATGTATACCATTTGGCTTCGAGAAACACAAAATGAAACAAAAACTTGTTTTAATTGGAATTCAGTCCTGGGACCTACTGCTTTCCAATCCCAATCCGATAAGCTAATTTGCAATACAAGCGTACAATGTTGAATATAAATACCCACATTCAAAAATGACAAGTTTTGTCTAGTTTAGGCAAGGTACTTGTTATTTTTTAGCATAGAGAAAATGTAGCCGAGAAAAACAGACGCTCGTTGGGAAAATGTATGATGTTAAAGTATTTTCTTACGATTTCTGCTAAAGTTGTTACTGCTCTTTTTTAAAAGAAAAAAAATTTTCCATTATTTTATATTATTAAAATTGATATTGACTTAAGACCTTAAAATTAATAATACATATTTTTCTTCTAAAATATACATAAGCTTCAAATTTAAACACATTCCTTAAATTTCAATAGTAAAATTCCATGTAATGATTTAACATCAAGCCGATTTCTGAGTTTTGTTTTATTCAAATTTATTTGAGAAAATGTTCTCAAATAAATTGAATTTGGGTAAAGTTAATATCGATGCAATAAAGTGTCAAGTAGGCCATCAATGGAAACGCAAAATTTTGATTTCTCCTTTACAAAATATTTAAATTTTAATAGTAGATATCAAATTTTTCTGATACTTCATTTTTAAAGTCAAGATTTATTATTTCTCTGTACCTATTCGGAATCAATTTACTGGATATTCGTGAAAAATATGTGTCGATTTTAACTAAAAAAATATTTAAAAGAAGCTAAAAGCCACCACACCAAAACATAAAAGAAAATGAAGACAATGAAACGATGGAAACAAAAATTGCAAGGGATAGGGAAATGGGATATTTTAAATTATACACAATTTTAATAAAATTGAAAATTATGTGCATTCCAGAGTGTAAAAATGTATTTTGGTACTTTAATACATAAAAATCAGGAGAAAGTGCCTTTTTTACATCAAAAATCGGGTTATTGGAAATAGCTCTAGAACTCGGGAGAAATAAGATATAAATCGGTGTTTCTGGCAACACTGGATCCTAGTGATCGCGTGATTTGTAAGAAGCTCTAAATGATTCAACGAGTAGGAAAAAAGCTTTCTACATTCTTGTGGTATCACAATGGACAGCCACGTAAACCTAATCTTACCTCCTGGTTTGTTTAAATAAAAAACTTTCTAGGAACTCGTCAAAAACTAGACTGTTTTTCCAGGCGGGTTACTTAATTCTTTTTTGTCACAAGTATTTTTAATGAGATAGGACCCAACCAATTTTAACTGGCAAGGGCCTAACGAGTTTTTGTCAAGTTTTCCCCATTTAAGATTTTTCCTATTGAAAACATTCCTTTGATTTGACAGAACTTGTCATTTTTCCAGCCGCATATTAAAAAAATTTGTTGAAAGAATCTGCCTTGTTATTAAAATTCATATGAATATTTATTTATTCAAATAGCCCCCGAAAAAAATTTAAGTTTGACTCTTTCTGTAGTCATAACTTTTTTGACTGCGTTCAGTATTTTTGCATTTTAAAATGATTGTTACCTAAATGAAAAACACAAACACTGAGTACCTACTCTTACCGGCAGTTACTCCAAATGACAGAAGTTATTGTCTGTCTTCCAATCAATTCCAGAAAAATAGTTTGCAATGATTGTTTAATTAATAAGATTTGTTGTTGTTTCTCGTATTAATATCCTTTGAGCGATCTTTGACCTTCAGAGGTAATTTTCATTCATTTATTGCAGTTAGCTTCCGTTTATTAAATGTAATTTTATGATTTCATCTTCATTTTCTACAAATAACTTAGGGGGAGATTTTGAATGAAAAAGTTTTACTTCTACCAATTAGTTTGTTTTGATTCGAAATTAGAAGCTTCAAAAAGTTTCATGCTAATTTTTTGTATGCACAAATTTAAGTTTCACTCTTAAAAAAAATATAAATTGTTGGAAGTTTGATGATAAAAGGCCTCAAAATGGCAACGCTTGCATTCATACCCCACCCACCCATTAACCAAATTCCTGACCAAAACGAATCAATTTCGCTGCAATAAGTTCATTGGCGTCACGTCAATAAGCCAGAATTGAAAATTTATTAATTTTTTTTTAAAGAATTACCATTGCAAGCTTGTTGGCAAAATAAAATACAGCACAGTTATACACTCTATTGGTAAGGTTTATTTAATTTTTGGAATTGGGTTTTTTACATTATTTACCATTTTTAAGGTAGATATAGATGTATAGATATTTTCCGAATAGGTATAGTTTTTGTTTTTGTTTCTTTTATTTGATTTTTATTTTTTGTCTGTCACATCTGTGGTGCTCTTTTGGATTTGTTATAATTAGATTATTGGTGGTTTGGACAGGGTTTTGAATTTATAAAAAAGTAAAATCAATTTTTACATGAGCAATATATGTATATGTATTGATAAACGAAAGTCTATGTTTTTAAATGCAGATTTAAGCTTTGCGGTTGGCAGGACTTTAACATGTCAAAGTGAATTGAATTTATTTCTACATATTCATACATAGGTATAGGTATGTTTTTGTGTAAGCCCCTAGGGTTGCTAGTATCAGGACAAGAGGATTAAAAATTTCTATTTAAACTCAATTATTCGATTGTTTTTTTTTTTTTTTTTTTTGTTTTTAGTTATGGTAAATTCCGATTCATTGAACTGAAAACATTTTGACCGTTTCGATTAAAATTGGATATGATAAAAGCTTTTACATGAGGATAAGGCTGTGAACAAAGTATTAAATTGTTTCAATTCATTCATATATACATACCTATGTAGGTAGATAGGTAAAGTTGGTATATGAACCTTTTTGGTGAGTGAACGGTTTTTTGGTTTTGATCAAGCGATAAAAACCACCAATTTAGACAGCCAATTATTATTTTAAACATACCTAAATATAAAATGTTTGTCAGTAGCAGTCTATTTGTTTGATTTAGTTGTGTTGATAAATTGCAACAATAGAGATAACTGCATTTATGTATATTGTATATATATTATATATTTTAGCTTTGTGTAGAGTTTTGTAAGTAAATTTTATTTTTAATTGGGTCTTTATACTTTATTGAACAAATTGGATAACCATTAAATAAATTAATGAATTAACAAGGAATAATAAAATTGAAAAAAAAAAAATTAAATAAAATCGAATAGAATTTTTAAAATAAATTTTAGGCTACACAATGTTACAGAATCAGAAGTATGATTTTCACAATAACTTCAAATTAATCAAATCTATTACATTTTTTTATTTTCTGAATTCCAAAATTAATGGAAAATTTCAAAATGTTTAAAAACATCAGTTAACATTTTTAAGAAATTGTTGCTACAAATTACAATCCTGCTCTTAAATACTGTCAGCAAAATTAATGCTAAACATTTAACAGCAAAAAAGAAAAAAGCAAGAAACAAACTTGACGGATCTTCAAGTTTTATGTCGTCGCCTTAGTGACACAAGAACGTAACTACATTTTGTACGACTTTGGACTGGGTATGCCACCTTTCTTAAAGTATTGCAATCTATATTGTGGCAAAAAATTGTACCTCTGAGTTAAGTACCTTAGGCTGAACACATACTGGAGCTGCGAGCAGAGCGGTGATGCGAGAAGTGAGCAGAGCGTCGAAAACAAACAAATGTTTTCTTATGAAAGCTCTTATACTGAGGAGTCTAGCAACGAGGTAGCAGCTTCGCTCTTATCGAGTAAAGTTTCATGAAGAAATTGAATATACAGAAGAATTAAAGCAATATTTTAACGGAAATTAATTTAAATTATGATAAAAAATAATTTAAAA
Source organism: Epistrophe grossulariae (assembly GCA_929447395.1). Classification (NCBI taxonomy): domain Eukaryota; kingdom Metazoa; phylum Arthropoda; class Insecta; order Diptera; family Syrphidae; genus Epistrophe; species Epistrophe grossulariae. The sequence goes on along the minus strand of OV839567.1, from coordinate 18,671,871 downwards.
TAATTAAATTTCATAGGTTTGATTAAAATATGCATAGTTTTCAAGAGCTTATATTTTAATTTCTCTTATAATAGACCTTATGGCAAAGATTCTGTCCCGATGAAGTTCCATGATTGAAATGTGTTGTTTGATCGTCCCAAATTATTCAAAAAAATAGATGTACTACCTACACAGTACACATATTAAAGGTAATATCATTAGCGTCTTCATTAATTTTGTTCAGTTCTGCGCATCTGTCAAAATCAAGTTATTATGGTGGTAAAATGGTGGACCCAGCGGTCATTTTCTTGACTAATATCAATATTTTGTTGTTTCTAATGATGCGCGTTGAGTTCCTGTGGGCACTCGAACAGCCATTTTTAATTTTTTGACATTTTCAGCTTTGACAACCTGCGCAATATATTACCTTAGATTTGTGTACTGTGGATCATGGATGTACTACATCTTCCATTTTAAACGTTCATTCGATATAATATTATGCATTACATCTTCCCGGACCCAGTCGAAGTTCTGGTGAAATTCCCCGTGTTCGCGACTACTTTTATTCAATGCATGGACACTTCATCTTCTGTTTTTTTTTTTTTCAATAAGTACTAATTTTTGAGCAAAGAACTTTAAAAAAAATAGGAATACATCATTTCGGTTTTAAATCTCATAATCGACTATCAACGCTTCAGTATGTGATACCTATTCTTTGATCAACTCCTTCTTTCAACGACGCTCTGTTCACCTCTCGCATCTCCGCTCTGCTCGCAGCTCCAGTATGAGTTTAGCCTTAGAAGTTAGCACCTACCGTATCAACATTTTTTTTTCAAAATACATCGAAGCAAACAAACGTATGCGGCTTTACGTTTCTATGACCCAAACTCTAGAAATTTTGATCAAGATACGTTTTTATGGCTATAAGCTTTTTTCTTAATTTTTCAAATTTTATTCGAAAAATTAAAAGTTTAAAAATTATATATTCAAAAACTTATATAATAACATAATTAATTATTTTAATAACATCATTAAAGAATGAGTAACTGGCATTAAAAAAGTTATAAAATGATATTGTAGGTGTTGCTGTTGTGTTTTTATATTCATTTTCTCTTTTTTTATATTTTTGTTTTTTTAATTTGCCCCTCCCACCTAAAAGGGTAGACAAATACAGTGGGCCGATATCTTAAAATCTTTTTCATATAATATCCCGACAAAAAAAAATTGATGCATTTATCACATAATTCACAATTTTTTAACCGAACTATATAGAAAAGTAAGACCCTTAACTCTTCCATTTGGTTTATTTCGCAAACGGTTATTTTTATGAAAAAAATATGTAAATCTTTTTTGTAGGAAATTTTCCAAGATACAAATTAGTCTCCAATATTTTTTTTGTACAATTAATCATTTGGGAGATATTCCTTGAAAACCATTTTGGGGGACTTCAACCCCCGTAAAATTGTTAGCGGTGCTCATATCATGCCAATTTCTTAAGAACACCATGAGGTGGCTATATACCAAAATTCAGCTTTCCGGCGATTATTTCCTTATTGGGCTGTTTTTTTGGCTTTATTGGCTGGGCTAATATGTATTTTAGGCAACGGTAAAGCATTTGTCCTGATGAGTGGAGAATCGAAACGTAAACATATCGGCAATGCTTCTCTACTCGGTACAATCACTCGAAATCTTGAAAATAGATCATTGCTTTTTTGAACCTGGACACTCTATGATGGAATGGGATTCCGTTCATGCCCATATTGAACGATGTTCAAAAAACATAAATATACACTCAGTGGCACAGAATCTTGGCCAAACTAAATATTTTTTTGTTAATGATTTGATTGTAATTATATTAAATATACATATTTTATTTTTTTCAAACCCTTTTTCTGAGAATTGAAAGGTTAACTTTATTTTTAATAACGATTACTTAAAATTTTGCATTTTACATTTTCTCGAAAAAAAAACACTTAAATTAAAAAGTGTATAAAATGAAATGTCGCGTATTTTTTGGGGGTTTTGAGACGTGTGAGTATCGTGTGTTCCCTTCTCTTGGCCATATTACAGTCTGCATTCGATCTGACATACTCTGGATGATGTTTTTAATATCCACTTGCAATAAGCTTTACAAGCGGTCAGTGCAGCCTTCCTGAGCTCGTACCGCTCTATTAGCCATATACGTCGATTTCTACAAATCGTAAAAAACTTCGGATTAGGATGACGCAAGTGATAACTAGATTTAAATGCCTTATGTTCTTATATTACAAGAAAAAAATTAATAAAATGAAATTAATGAGAAAGATTTTTTGAAAATTATTATTTTATACAAAAACGTAACAAAACGGAAAGGGTCAAAGTAATAATTAATTATAGTTTGAGGCATATAAACGTAACAGTATATCTTTTCACTTTATTGAATAAAATATCTTTTAAACCACAAACAAAATGAAGAATGTTTTATCTATTCTATAGCTAGTATGTTAATCTCGAAATTTTTAAAAGTAAACTTTCCAAAAGTATTCATGGAACTTATAAAAATGAAAACTTGCAAATATTGACATACGTTTTTGTGTTACTAGGGCGACGATGTCAGAGATGCACCAGCTGGATTCTTCATTTTCTATATCTAAAAGGTTACGCAGCAGACGAAGAAATTATATAAGGTGAGGCATTCCGTAGGGCGGTGCCCTATCTTCTTGCCTTCTTTGAAACTGAATCGTGAACGATCTTCTGATATGCTTGATGGTAGTGAACAGGCAGGATAGTATTGTCCACCGGAATATGCCTAGTTTATAAAACACAGCATAGGTCCTAGGAAATTTCGTTATGGTACATCGCCTTCAATTTCATCAATCTTGAGTTCCCAATCTTCTTTCTCATACTGAAAGATCTTAAAATATAGCCGACATACTTTTTGTCTTGCAGCTGAAAACCTACTCACAACATATGTTATTCGATGCACTTAGTCGAATTTTATTTCCAAATCCAAAATTAGGGGCCAGTTATAGATTTCATTGAAACTCATCATTGAAAAATTTAATTTCTTATTTTGAGACACTTTGAAAGCAAAATTATTGAATATTTTGATGCCAATGAAATGATGAATCAATTATTATTTCTAGTCAACAAAATATTTCATTTTGGCCCAACCTTTCACATTTCTGTGCTTTTGCTTAGCCATTTTAAGGAACAATTTGTGGAAAACTTTAAATTTAATTAGTATGAGCAATATTAGTCAATAACATGTTTCAAGGCAACTCCAAAAGAAAAATTTTTTTTTTAGCTTCAAATTTTTCGCTCAGTGGAATTTTTAAATCCGCTTAAGTGGAATTTTTATTCACTTATCCGGACTTCGGGGTGCCAGCATGTAACTTGATACAATCGATTTTAGTCGGTACGATCGAGCATAGGCAGTAGACCGAGTTGAATTAGGAACTGCCTATCCGCGATTATACTAATGAACTCGTTTGTATCAAAGTTACGTGCTAGACCTCCGCTTACGTTAGTGAAAGGTTAAGCGAAAAACCCGCTTAAGAGAAAAAAAGACTGTGACAATTTACTGTTTCTCTTAAACGGGTTTTGCTGTATTTATAAATCCACTAACCCAGATAGTATTTCACACATTATTCTCAAAAGATGTTCTCCTACGCTGCGTAAGCTTTTCCATCTATCCTATTTTAATAGTCTCTTTCCGAGTGGGTGGAAAACAATATTTTTCTAGCTTGTCCCTTAAAAGGGGGTATCTTCCTCCCCCTCAAACTATTGACCAATTGGACTTCGGTCTCTTTTTTCCAAGATTTTGAAAACGATGATTAATCATCAGCTAAAAAAATATCTTGAGGAACTTAAGCTTTTTAATGACCGGCTTTCGTAGAATAATAGATCCACTGTTAATCTGATGGTATATCTCACCGAACAAATCTTTACATTGTTTTAGTGAAAGTAGGATTACTTGATATTTCAAAAGTGTTTGATAGAATTTGGCATAAAGCTATCTTATCTAATTGGTTTCGCAGAATCTCTTCTTCGTTTTACTTCAAATTACTTTTCGGAACAATAAATTAAAGTGGTATTGGATGGTTTCAAGTCTGAAATTCTCAAAATATTAAAGCTAGTTGGTGAAGAAGCAATTTCGCCGATTGAAGATCAACATTTGTTGTATCAACTGAACATTTCAATTTGTGCAAATGTCACAATGGCGACGTTTAAGAAGAAAAACGTCTTAAACTAGCTGACTTTCTTAATCCACCATCTAATGGAACTTCTTTTATCAAAAATTACAATCAATTACTCTTATCAAAGTACACACTTGTATCGACCACACCATCTAGTTGGACACATTGATACGGAATTTCGACTGCATTTAATTTAATCTACGTTTTATTGACTATTTTTACAGGGAAATCTAAAAACAACTGTTAAAATGTTCTATTTAATGGTATGGGTGGAAGTAGGTAATCTGTATAAATCTTACTGTTTTTACTGTGACGAGAAATAATTAGATTGTGTATAATAATGAGGTTATCTAAAATAGTGGACTGTATGGAACTAAAGATAAATAAAGATGCACAAACAAATGATTTCACTTTAAAAACTGTACGTCTTCTTTATTCAACAGATAAAATTCAAGTGAAGTGAAATATGCTTATGACATGGCGGGTTGCCGGTTGGCTTCCCCTGACGGTATACAAACGTCCACGCCTTCTTCTTATACTCGATATGTATAATATCGAACACACTGCCCACTTTAAACCATCGGGTTTAAAAATGTTGAAGCATCTGGATCTGCCATGTTTATATTTGGTGTTGCATTTTAGAATCGGGGCTTCTTCCGAATAGCATTTGCTCTGGGGCATTGGAAAAACCATTGACGCCCCTGGAATAATGTGTCAATGGAAAACCAAGCCGACTCGGGTATTCAAGATCGTAATTGATCATGAACTGTAGCTTCTTGGTTGTTGGGTAATGTACAGCCGTTCGTGCATTTGCCATCTGCACACATCTCGTTGTGGGGTAGCAGACTCGTCTCTACTGGTATGAGGCATAATTTTGTGACAGGGCGGTCGTAGATTCGCCCGCCTGTTCGGATTCTTGCACTACGTACCTGCCCATGTTTGTCGGGATAAACTTTTGTAATACGCGCACGTTTCCAAATACCGGGTGGTTGGTTATCTTCCTTAAGGAATACAAGATCACCTACTTGTAAGTTCCGATGTGGTTGCGTCCATTTTGTTCGTAACTGCAGCTCACTCAGATAGTCTTGGGACCATCTACTCCAAATGCTCTGCTCAAATTTATGTATTTTATCCCAGCTATCTAGTTGGTGCGAAGGTACTGCCTCCACGTTTGGACCAAGAGGGCGAACTATTTGACCGCCCGCTAAGAAATGCCCTGGTGTGAGAGCTGTAAGGTCATTTGGATCATCTTTCAGTGCACACAGAGGTCGGGAATTCAAGCAGGCTTCAATGCGGACAAACGCCGTGTATAACTCTTCAAAAGTAAAGCTGCGTGTTCCAATTTCTCTGTTGAGGTGGTATTTTGCTCGCTTCACACTCGCCTCCCAGAGTCCCCCGTGATGCGGCGCCAATGGTGTGTTGAAATGCCACGTAATTTTGCGTTTAGCAACTTCGTGTTGAAGTTCACTTTCATTCAATTTCTCTTCTATTCTTTTAAGCTCGGAATTAGCGCCAACAAAGTTTGTTCCATTATCGCTGTATATATGTTCCACCATACCTCTTCTTGCCACAAGACGGTCCAACGCAGCTAAGAATGCCTTTGAGCTAAGGTCACTAACCAACTCTAAATGTACTGCCTTGGTTGGAAAATCTATAAAAAGGCACAGATAAGCATTTGACGATACAGGTACACCTCGGCCGGTATATGCACGAATTTTATATGGGCCAGCAAAATCAACGCCGCAATTTTTAAAGGGTCGTGAAACTTGTACTCGAGCGGCTGGTAGATCGGCCATCAGCTGATTTGAAACTTTTTGGCGGTAACGGGTGCACGTGATGCATTTGTATATTATTTTACGCATAGTTGTACGTAAATTGGTAATCCAAAATTTGTCACGTATATATTGCATGCACAGCTGCAGGCCACCGTGTTGCGTCTCAGCATGGGCTTGTTCCATCAATTTTTGGCTGAGAACGGACTTAGCTGGCAGTAAAATCGGATGTTTTTGATCGAAAGTAAGTTCAGCTCGGGAAATACGGCCGCCAAGTCGAATTATGCCATCAGTGTCCAAAAAAGGTGTCAATGATAACAACTTGCTGTCATTAGGAAGCGGTTTTGACTTAATTAGCTTGCGATGTTCCAATGGATACTCCTTCTTCTGGCTTTGTTTTATCCAAAACGCTAATGCATGCGAGTACTCTTTGTGTGTAACAAATGGCACGCCGCCAACCAGCCTCTTGAGACTCTTCTTTTCTTCGGAAATTTCGAAATTTTGGCTTTGTAGCCCTTGTGTTGTTATTCTCATCCTTTTAGGTAGAATTTGTTTACCCACTTCTTTGTGTGGCCTTTTTTTGCCTGTGAGAAGTACTCGCGGTGCCCCTGTGTTGCTTTTCTTAGACCATTTTTCGCAGAAAATGCGCACAAATCTCTGAACATATGCTGTTATTCGTAACACCTTGTTGATTGAAGAGTGGTAAGTGAGTAAATCCTGCAAAACTATATGCCCCTGCCCACTTTGACCCGACAGAGTCAACACCATGATTGGAGCACTAAAGGCATTGCTTTTTCGCAACTCATCGTCGGCTTCCGACTGCTGTTTGTATGGGAGCTTTTGAATTAACCACTTTGGCCATTTTTCTTCGGGTTTTTTTAAAAATTGTGGACCATGCCACCACAGACTTGAGCTGACTAAGTCCACCGACATCATGCTGCGCGAAATAAGATCAGCTGGGTTTTCTTTAGACGGTACGTGCTTCCATCTCTGAACGTCGCTGTGCTCCTGGATAACGGAAATTCTATTACCTACGAAAACCTTTGTTTCACTCGGAAATTTGCGCATCCAATACAGTACAATCTCGGAGTCGGTCCAATAGTTTAATTGTTCGTTTTTTATGTTTAAAATTTTAGCCACCTTTTTTGTTAGGACTGCTCCCATAGCTGCTGCGCATAATTCCAAGCGAGGAATTGTCTTTGTCTGTTTTGGCGCCAACTTGTTTTTTGATGTAACAATATTTACTAAGACTTTGCCATTGGGTTCTGTGATTCTCACATATACGACCGCTCCATAGGCGATGCTAGAAGCATCACAAAATGTGTGTAACTGGTACTCATAGTCAGCCGAAATGCCAAACCAACGGGGAATCCTTATCTCAGATAGGGCTGATATACTTTCACGATATGCCCTCCATGCTTTCGCTACGTCATCGTTTACCTTTTCGTCCCAGTTCGCGCCTTCTTGCCATAATTTCTGTATGAACCTCTTTGCACGTATAGTAACCGGAGATAAATATCCGTTCGGGTCATAAATTCTTGCGCCTTCGCTGGCTATGATGCGTTTGGTTATGATTTCTGAGTAGTTAAACAGACGGATCTTAAACCGTAGTGAGTCGTCCTCTGGATTCCACAGGAGACCAAGGATACTTGTTGATGACTCGTCTTCTAAGCTTTTGCATCCCACGCGCTCATTTTCCAGCAATAAAGCCGGGTTATTTGAAGCCCACTTGGTTAATGGAAAACAGCCTTTGCTCAATGATGACTCTAACTGTTCTCTTATTGCAACAGCTTTGTCGAAAGTGTCCACACTCTTTAAGAAATCATCTACGTAGAAGGAATTGTAAACAGCCTCGTGAGCCAATGGGAACTCTTCACGATATTCATCAACGCATCGCTGCATGCTCTTTACCGCATTATATGTTGATGAGGTCATGCCGAAGGTCACTCTGACAAGCTGGTATTCCCGTAATGGTTGTTTGTTGTTTTCCCTCCAAAAAATTCGTTGCATATCCCATTGATGCTCCGAAATTTTTACTTGGGGGAACATTTTCTGTACATCTGCAGACATGGCGATTCTCCCCGAACGAAAACGCAAGATGATGTCATACAGGTCACCCTGTAGCCTAGGCCCTGGTAGTTGAATGTCATTAAATGACCATCCAGTAGTTGTGGCAGCTGAAGCATCAAAAACTACCCTTGGTTTCTTCGGCGGTCGCACGCCATGGTGTGGAATATAAGCATGAGGTTTGGTTTCATCGACTGGATGCAGAGCTTCTTTCATAAAACCAGTTTCATACAAATCCTGCATATATTGTACATACCATTCTGCAAACGACGGATCTCTCGCGAATTGCCTTTCCAAAGCATAAAACCGTCTCAAAGCCATCTGACGAGACAAGCCAAGCATGTTCCGCCTATCGGGTTGAATGGGAATGGTTACGATATACCTGCCATGGCCGTCGCGGTTGACGGTGTTGTCGAAGTGCTCTTCACACCATTTTTCATCTGGTGTCATAGCAGAAGGTTCGTTCAGCTGTTCTATTTCCCATAAACGCCGAATTGCGGCCTCCAAGCTTTTTCCGTCTGAGACATGCATCGCGTTGTATACTGCACCTGAGCCACAGGTTGGGGTGTTACCGTATATTATCCATCCAAGCCGAGTCTCCTGAGCTATAAGCCCATTGTCTAGATGTTGAAGACCTTTTTTCATTATATCAGCTATTGCTCCTGCTCCGAGAATGACATCGATCTGTCCCGGTAAATTGAACTGCGGATCCGCTAAATCGAAACATGGAAGTTTTCTCGTTGATTCTTCAGACAATCTACTATCCGGGATGCTGTTCGTAAGTGCCGACACCACAATCAGTTGAACTGTGATACCCAATGCTTTCATCTGACGTGAGCACAATTCGGCGAAGACAACACCTTGTGTTTTTAATCGTGAGTTCCCACCTAAACCGCTGATTGTGGTTTCCATTACATTTATACTTAATCCATTTTTCTGAACGCATTTTCTTGTGATCAAATTGACTTGAGCTCCCAAATCACACAATGCTCGCACATAACCTGAAGTCCTACAACGTGTCAATAACTTTAGAGTTGCTGTTGGTAACAATGCTAGTTCGAGCGCTGTAGAAGGATTAAAGTTCGTCTTTGAATCTTGGGGCTGAACACTGGCTTGGTTGACAGCTGCAGAAGGGGGTTTAAGGCCAAATGGATTATTTCTTTGAACTGGTTTTGATATTTCTTCTAGTTGCGCATTGATGATAGATTTCTGTTGGAAAAACTTCTGCTCTGGACCTTTTGCTGATAATGGGGTTTGTTTTGAAGATGAATTGGATTGAATATTTTTGGTTGTCGGATCAAACTTGCTACTTTGCTGTAATTGCTATTTATTACGGGGGCGCTGACGTTTTGCCCATTTCTTGGAATCGTGCTGAATGGTGCTAACGAAGTGCTGTTCTTTTTCATGAACATTCGGGCATATGATGCTGTTGTGGTTGCCTTTACAACGTGGACATCCGGGTAACGCGCAAGCTCCTTCGTGAGTTTTTAAGCAATTTATACACAGCCGCAGCTCCTTCAATTTTGCCAATCGTTCTGCCCTTGGCTTTGCCAATAAACCTGGGCACCGGTACAATGCATGATGTAAGCCGCAAAGGGGGCACGAAATTTTTAGATTGTAAGTGAATGTACTACGTGGCTGCCCACTTTGAACATTGGGTATCTGCTCAGCATGGCTAGTGGACGTTGATGGTGCAGATTGGGTCCATTTTTTGTGATCATATATTTTCTCCAAAGATCGCTGTTCAATATATATACGTCCGCGTGCTCTTCCTTCTAAGAATGCCATGAGGTCTGCCAAGTGTGGTTTATTGGATACGACTCTTTTCTGTTCCCATGCATCGGCTACATTTCTTGGCAGTCGATACAAAATTAATCCGATGACGAAGGTATCCCAGTGTTCTATGGGGACGTGCATGGCTTCTAACATTCGTAATGTATTGGTTGTTGTGTCAATTATTTGTCGTAAACCGTCGTGCGTTTCTTTTTCAGCTCTCGGCATTTTAAGTAAATCCGAAACCAACGCTTGCTCCAGCCGGTATGGGTCCTCGTATTTTTGCTCAAGGCACTCCCAAGCCTTCCTATAATTAATGGCTAATGGTTGCCAAGCACCAATTGTTAGTTTAGCTGCACCAATACAAGCCTTTTTCAAGTAATGTAGTTTAGTTACGTCATCAAGTTGACCGCGATCATGAACTTCTGCTTTAAACTGGTCGCGAAAGGTTGGCCAGTTAGAAGGGTTTCCATCAAATTCCCCTGGTTCTGGAGCTCGAGCTGTTTCCACTCGAATAATGCCTGTGGCGTTGGATACTGTTGAGGACGAAGATTTGTTTGCTAATGCTGTTTTTATTATACTAGATGACATGAAGTACGCCTGCGATATTTCTTCAAAGTATACCATGGCTGCCTCCAGCTCCCCTTCAGGTAATGAACGAACCACAATTTTGTGGGCTCTCTTGAACTGTTTGAAATCATCTGACAACTGACGGTAGCGTGATGCCAAAGCAGCTTTCACCATATCTGTAACAGCGCTAGTATTCTTCACTTCATCGTAACGGTTCAATATTGCTCTAGCACTTGCATCACGATCTCTTACGGCGTTGGCTGCCATTGCTTTAAATAGATGATGCTCGAAATGAAAAGAAAAGCAAGAGAAAATGATTATAGTCATACAGCGTATTACATGTGGATATTATTTGTATACATTTCTTGTATATTATACATTATAACTAATTGAATATATTATGTACTTATTTATTTTGAATAACGTTTGAGCCAAACATCTTATTAACTCTACAAATGCTTTATTTTGCGAATGTACATTGGTTTGAATTTTACCCAATGTAGGGAACTCAGTGCGATTGCATTTTCATGCTCTGGTTATGCTCTGACTGAGCTCTGATTATGCTTTGGTGAATGTACGTTTAGACTGAACATCGTCATTGATTCGACAAATGCTTCATCCTGCGAACGTACATTCGTTTGAATTTTACCCATTGTGGGCAATGTAAGTGCGAATGCACCTTTATGCTCTGTGAATGTACGTTTGGACTGAACATCGTCATTGGTTCGACAAATGCTTCATCCTGCGAACGTACATTCGTTTGAATTTTACCCATTGTGGGCAATGCAAGTGCGAATGCACCTTGATGCTCTGGTGAAGGTACGTTTGGACTGAACATCGTCATTGATTCGACAAATGCTTCATCCTGCGAACGTACATTCGTTTGAATTTTACCCATTGTGGGCAATGTAAGTGCGAATGCACCTTTATGCTCTGGTGAATGTACGTTTGGACTGAACATCGTCTTTGATTCGACAAATGCTTCATCCTGCGAACGTACATTCGTTTGAATTTTACCCATTGTGGGCAATGCAAGTGCGAATGCACCTTTATGCTCTGTGAATGTACGTTTGGACTGAACATCGTCATTGGTTCGACAAATGCTTCATCCTGCGAACGTACATTCGTTTGAATTTTACCCATTGTGGGCAATGCAAGTGCGAATGCACCTTTATGCTCTGGTGATTGTACGTTTGGACTGAACATCGTCATTGATTCGACAAATGCTTCATCCTGCGAACGTACATTCGTTTGAATTTTACCCATTGTGGGCAACTCAAGTTTAATGCTCTTATTATGCTCTGATTGAGCTCTAGTTATGCTCTTGGGAATGCACGTTTGGACTGAACACTGTCATTAACTCGACAAATGCTTCATCCTGCGAACGTACATTCGTTTGAATTTTACCCATTGTGGGCAATGCAAGTGCGAATGCACCTTTATGCTCTGGTGATTGTACGTTTGGACTGAACATCGTCATTGATTCGACAAATGCTTCATCCTGCGAACGTACATTCGTTTGAATTTTACCCATTGTGGGCAACTCAAGTTTAATGCTCTTATTATGCTCTGATTGAGCTCTAGTTATGCTCTTGGGAATGCACGTTTGGACTGAACACTGTCATTAACTCGACAAATGCTTCATCCTGCGAACGTACATTCGTTTGAATTTTACCCATTGTGGGCAATGCAAGTGCGAATGCACCTTTATGCTCTGGTGAATGTACGTTTGGACTGAACATCGTCATTGATTCGACAAATGCTTCATCCTGCGAACGTACATTCGTTTGAATTTTACCCATTGTGGGCAACTCAAGTTTAATGCTCTTATTATGCTCTGATTGAGCTCTAGTTATGCTCTTTTGAATGCACGTTTGGACTGAACACTGTCATTAACTCGACAAATGCTTCATCCTGCGAACGTACATTCGTTTGAATTTTACCCATTGTGGGCAACTCAAGTTTAATGCTCTTATTATGCTCTGATTGAGCTCTAGTTATGCTCTTGGGAATGCACGTTTGGACTGAACACTGTCATTAACTCGACAAATGCTTCATCCTGCGAACGTACATTCGTTTGAATTTTACCCATTGTGGGCAATGCAAGTGCGAATGCACCTTTATGCTCTGGTGAATGTACGTTTGGACTGAACATCGTCATTGATTCGACAAATGCTTCATCCTGCGAACGTACATTCGTTTGAATTTTACCCATTGTGGGCAACTCAAGTTTAATGCTCTTATTATGCTCTGATTGAGCTCTAGTTATGCTCTTTTGAATGCACGTTTGGACTGAACACTGTCATTAACTCGACAAATGCTTCATCCTGCGAACGTACATTCGTTTGAATTTTACCCATTGTGGGCAATGCAAGTGCGAATGCACCTTTATGCTCTGGTGATTGTGCGTTTGGACTGAACATCGTCATTGATTCGACAAATGCTTCATCCTGCGAACGTACATTCGTTTGAATTTTACCCATTGTGGGCAATACTCTCAATTAACCAGGCACAAGGGACAGCCGACAAAGAATGAAGATAGACACAAACAAAGTCAAGGGCAATCTCTTATGGCACGAGAATATATTTCATATCTTGAGAATTTGTATATCCTCCAATATGTTTCATTAGACGGCCTGCTGTAAAAGAGACCATGGTACAGCACAGCAAGTAGACCTCAAGACCGATCGAAATCATTCGGCAAAGCGAAACAAATGAATGGTGCTTTTAATGGCGTAATACAAGCGCCTAGCTGCATTTTGGATTAAGGCACCAGCAACAAGAACATTTTTAGACTGACCAAAGTCAATAACAAAAGTAAGGGTCAGTAGCAAAAAGTAAGGGTTTCTTGAACGGCGCGAGAATACAATTTCATTGGACGACCAGCTGCATTTGGAACTGAGGCACATATCCACAAAAATCTGTGGACCGACCAACGTCTTCATCCAAACAAGAAAAAAGGAACGGTTATTCTCTAATGGCGCGAGAATACAATTTTATCGGACGGCCACCTGCATAACGGACCGAGGCACATACCAACAAAAAATCTGTGGACCGAACAACGTCTTCATTGAAACAAAAACAAAACAAAGGTTATCCTCCGACGGCGCGAAAATGAAATTTCTCGGACCGCCACCGGAATCATGGACCGAGCCACATAACAACAAAAAATCTTTGGACCGAGCAACGTCTTCATCAAAATAAGAAAACAGGAACGGTTCTTCTCTAATGGCGCGAGAATGCAATTTCATCCGACGGCCACCTGCATAAGGGACCGAGGCACATAACAACAAAAAATCTAGGGACCGACCAACGTCGTCATTGAAACAAAAACAAAACAAAGGTTATCCTCCGACGGCGGGAGAATGAAATTTCTCGGACCGCTACCGGAATCATGGACCGAGCCACATAACAACAAAAAAATTTTGGACCGAGCAACGTCTTCATCAAAACAAGAAAAAAGTAACGGTTATTCTCTAATGGCACGAGAATACAATTTCATCCGACGGCCACCTGCATAAGGGACCAAGGCACATAACAACAAAAAATCTATGGACCGACCAACGTCGTCATTGAAACAAAAAAAAAGTAACGGTTATTCTCTAATGGCACGAGAATACAATTTCATCCGACGGCCACCTGCATAAGGGACCGAGGCACATAACAACAAAAATCTATGGACCGACCAACGTCGTCATTGAAACAAAAACAAAACAAAGGTTGCCCTCTGACGGCGCGAGAATGAAATTTCTCGGACCGCCAGCGAAATTATGGACCGAGCCACATAACAACAAAAAAATCTTTGGACCGAGCAACGTCTTCATCAAAACAAGAAAAAAGTAACGGTTATTCTCTAATGGCACGAGAATACAATTTCATCCGACGGCCACCTGCATAAGGGACCGAGGCACATAAGAACAAAAAATCTATGGACCGACCAACGTCGTCATTGAAACAAAAACAAAACAAAGGTTACCCTCTGACGGCGCGAGAATGAAATTTCTCGGACCGCCAGCGAAATTATGGACCGAGCCACATAACAACAAAAAAAAATCTTTGGACCGAGCAACGTCTTCATCAAAACAAGAAAAAAGTAACGGTTATTCTCTAATGGCACGAGAATACAATTTCATCCGACGGCCACCTGCATAAGGGACCGAGGCACATAACAACAAAAAATCTGTGGACAGAGCAACGTCTTCATTGAAAAAAGAAACGGTTATTCTTGAATGGCGCGAGTATGAGATTTCTCGGACGGCCAGCAAAACTTGGGATCGAGGGCATAACAACAACAAATTTGTGGACTGACCAACGTCTTCATGGAAAATAAAATAAAAAAAAAAAAAAAAAAGGAACAGTTATTCTTCAATGGCGCGAGAATGAAATTTCTCGGACGGCCAGCTGCATTTGGGATCGAGGCAGCCAACAACAATACCATACCAAGCAACATCTTATATGTGTACGTATTGAGCGTTTTTGCAAAGATCATGATTGAACATGCGTAAGTAGGGCATATTTGTCAGCATATACAATGACAAAATGCAGAGATGAATTTTTTTTTAAAGACGAACGCGAAAAAATAACGTTTGGGGGTGGGTCTTAGCTTTGAGATAAACAATAATGAACGAGCACATAATGACTACGGTCTAGGTATTAGAAAAACTACCAATGAGTATGAGATGAGAGGGAATGAGCTGGAGAGTAGAGCTACACAAAAACACAATACATAATAATGTCCATTAGTAGGCATATATTTGTATGAGAGAAAGTGGATTTGTCTTAACACCAATAGATCACAATTCCTTTCACGCACCCCAAACAGCACCAACACCGACGACAAAGCAATATTTATTTACATGGGATTGTGTGTGATTGCGCGATCTGGGCATATAGTTGTCAATATAATATGCAGTAACAAAATGCAGGAGTTAATTTGTATATATGTATTTTGAAGACGAACGCGAAAGAAATAGCGTTTGGAGGTGGAGCTCTGAAGTAAACAATAATGAACGAGTATAATAATGACTGTAATACACTCACGGACAAAAACTACCAATGAGTATAAAATAAAAAGGAATATGAACTAGAGAGTAGTGCTACACAAAAACACAATACACAATATGTGCATTGAACATTGGTAGGCACATATTTGTATAAGAGAAAGTGGATTTGTCTAAGCACTACAGTAGATCCACAAATCCTTTCACGCATGCGAACATACAAACAGAGACAGGAGTTGGTTTTGGATAACATCACAAATAATTTAAAATTTAGATGATAGCTATAATAACGAAAAAGGGGGGGGGGTTTATGTCTACGTTTAATCGTATACCTATGTGATATTTGTGCATTTGCAACCCACATTTACGAAAATTAAACATAAAATGCAATACATAGATACATGAAGTTACTTACTTCTTTTTTACAGATAGCCACTTTGTGGCTTTGTTGTTTTTATTGGATCTTTGAATAAGGCTTGCACTGTTTTTTTTTTTTTTTTTTTCTTTTTAAAAAAAAAAGGCTTTGTGTTTTGCACTTGCTTTGCACTTTGTTTTGAATTTTGTTTTTGCACTTTGTTTTTGCACTTTGCTTTGGATTTTGTTTTTGCACTTTGTTTCTGCACTTTGTTTTTGCACTTTGTTTAGGATTTTGTTGTTGCACTTTGTTTATAGGGTCGGCTCACTGTTCGGCTCTGAAGGACCGTGTATAATAATGAGGTTATCTAAAATAGTGGACTGTATGGAACTAAAGATAAATAAAGATGCACAAACAAATGATTTCACTTTAAAAACTGTACGTCTTCTTTATTCAACAGATAAAATTCAAGTGAAGTGAAATATGCTTATGACATGGCGGGTTGCCGGTTGGCTTCCCCTGACGGTATACAAACGTCCACGCCTTCTTCTTATACTCGATATGTATAATATCGAACAGATTGGATAACCTGAATTTGAGCTGAAGCCATCATCCAGTCTCTCAGTTCCTCCGAAGCTATTGTTATCATCATTTATTAAGAATTATTTAATCAGATTGGAAACAGCTATCTCAAAAAAATGTTCTTCAAAGCTTTAACTATTGAATCAGTTAAAAATTAAAATAAAAAAAAAACTGACTAAATTATCTGAATTTCAAATTATATACCCAGAGTCTCTTCATTCATTTTATATGCAAACCCCTAACCATCAGTGCAGTGATGCTGCTATGGTTGTTTCGTGATAAGACTCAACTCAACTATCAAACAACTTTACAGGCAACAACTTTCATTTACGTGTCCTTTCCTTTTATCTACTTAATTATTCGACATCACTTCGTTTGTTTAGCTCTCATGTCTGTTGCACAATTTTCTGTGTCTCTCAATTTTATAAATATATCAGGCCAGAACTAGAACCACAACTACTAGCACCACCGCATCGCATCGCACCTACCACATGCAAAAGAACCACAAGAAAGAAAAACAAGAACTCACTCAAGTCAAGTCCTATCACCAACCCCACCCCCTCTCCCTCCCACAATTCCAACAAACTGAAGACGCAAACTGTCATTGTAAGCACGAGCAAGGTTTTTCTTTCTTCTTTACAAAAAAAAGAAAAGAAAACTGAAAGCATCAACTAATATAGAAGAAACGAAGGAACTTTTTCCAGCGTGTCATTTAGAAGACTTCAGTATAGTTAAGTCAAAATATATCCTTCTGACTGAGGTAGCTCTGGCTAGGTAGGTTTGTATATAGAGAAGGTTGAAAATCCTATTCCTCACTCATCCTCACCATCAGGATGACGATAATCAACATGCAATAAAGTTCGAATTTTTCTTCCTAACTAAGTGTTCTTTAACTCCCTGCATTCTGTTGCTTTTTCATCGTATATGTATATTTTTTTTTTTTGCTAAAAGCTTCCCTTACTTCGGAAAAAAGTTCATAATAAAAGGGGTTACTCTTTTTGCGAGGGAGTCTGGGTATGCATTTGGGTTGTAGGTAAGGATTCACTTGGGTGTTTAACACCGGAAGGTTGCACTGTCACGAAATTTCTATGTATACCAATGACAGGTTTTTGAAAATCCTTGATAGATATGTGAACAGTTTTATAATTTTTTTTTTTTGTTGCCTTCTCTCGAAGAATTGATGCCTGATGAAGATGAAGACGACAAGGATATGAAAGAAGTAAAACGACGACGATGAAGGCAAGAAAATATGTCAGGAAAGGATAAATCCGGTGGTAACAAAAAAATAAAAATCGCTCAAAAAGCGTGAGTCTATAAAGTTTTCCCAATTTTTTTTTTTAATTTTTATTTTTTTGAAATATATCATCATAGACTAGAGTGAAGCAGAATACAGCATCAGCATCGCCAAAAGCCACAGCAGCCACACACTATACCCGCAGCACTTGGGTTAGATCCGTTGGGATGATGCAAAGGGCTTATCCTATTATAGATGGATCCTGAAGGATTCATATTTCCATTAGGATGTGTTCAGTGAAAGGTTTTTTTTTTTAACTCTTCTTCTCTCTCTTTCTCTGTCTCTCTCTTTCCTTATTATGTATAAGTGAAAAATGGTGTGCGGAATGAGTTTTTCTTTTCATTTTCTGAAAATTTCGTTAAGGAAAATATTATTTTTTTTTTTTGCTTTCATCAAACTTTTTGTTGTTGTTGTAATTTTCATTTAACTTTTATCGAATTTACGTTGACGCTGTAATTTTGTTTGGAATATTTTATTTTTTTGAATTAAGTTTAATTTTTTTTCGAGAGAGAGATTTATTCTATATATGTAGGTGAACTTTGCATATGGAAACTTCATTTTACATATTGATGATCTTTTATTTTTTGATGATATTTTTTTAAGTTGGGAAATCTGACATATGCATTAAAATGAATAGTATCGAAAGGAATTTTTTTTTTTAAGTTTGTAAGTTTACATCAATTTCCATCATTGAATAATGTTTAACTTTGTTAAGGAAATAGAATGCAAAGTTGTTACAAGAAAGTTTCTGATGTCAAAATTGATTTCGCCAAATTTGAATCTATGATGGTTTTGATGGCCATTTATTTACATTTCGTAATTATGCAATTTTCTTTCGGTATTTTATCGATGTCCTCTAAGCCACTTTCCTCCTCAGTGAGTTTGACAGTCAAAACAGCCTGAGGCATACATATGTCTGTTAAGTATGTCTGTCATGAATAATTTGCAGTAAATTTCACAGAAAAAAAGTGTGTAAATAATTGTATGAAATTTGTCGTAAATTTGTCGTAAAATTGTCGTAAATTTTTTTTTAATTTGTCGGAAATTTAACCTTAAAGAAAAAAAAATTGTCGCTTTCATTTTTTGTTTTAAATATTACCTAGCAATGCTTTAAATTATTTATTTCAAGTTAAATACTAACATGAACAATATTTATACATAATACTTATAATCTAAATATAATATATATATGACTCAACACTCAAATAAGACGTATTATCACCCCTCAAAATAAATTAAAAAATAAATGACTGTGTGATGAAATGTCTTGAACTTGTCGTACCTAAATTTGTTAGTTAAAGAAAATATAGTAACGGTTTTTTACAAATAGCTACAAGAATTGACTGTCAAGTTAGCATTACCACCTGTCAAAAAGGGTATAACATGAACTCAAAACCGAAAAACTGTCGTAAAATTACTCCTGATGGTAATGCAAACTTGATATTTAAGTTGGTATTTCCTGTTTCCACCCTCCAAAATACGGAAAAATAAAATATTGATTTGAAAATTTTTTTTGTTTACATTTCTGACTCCTAAGTGTCAGATGAAATACAATTTTTATTTATGTCAAATTGATGGAAAAATTGACTTGCTTAGCAAATATCCTGTTAATAGCCCATTTGAATCTGGAAAAATCGGTATTGGTTTGGTATAAAGCCTCCTCATGGTATTAACGGTTATTTTCTATTAAAAAAGTATCAAAATATTTTTTTTGTAGTAAATTTTTTAAGCTACAAATTAGTCTTTTATATTTTTTCCCTAAGAGTAACAATTAGGGAGATATTTCTGAAAAACCAACTTGGATGTCTTTTACTCCCACTTCCCGTAAAATTCTTAGGTGCGCTCGTATCGATATGACTTTTAAAAATTTCTTAAGAATACCATTGAAGAGGCTGTACACCAAAATTCAGCTTTGAGGCATTGGGATGTTGTTTATGTCTACCTCTACAATGATTGAAAATAATCAAAATTTACGACTCATGTTTGCTTTGAGAGCAATGTCACTATTGCAGATAAATAAGGGATATCTAGTAAATAAATAACTGCCAAGAATGCCAACAATAATTGTATTTATATGATTGGCTCGAATATAACCATAAAATCCCCTTATATACCCTCTGGATCTATTTTAATACCTATACTATAGTCCTTTGCTCTTTAACCTTTAACAAAAATGTGTACCTATTTTGAAATAGCACTAATTTTTATTCGACCTACAGCTATAAATAAAGTAGATACTCTTCAAAATATCTTTCAACACTTTTAAGTTCTGACCATAAAACTTCTTCGAAAAATTCAACCTCACTATACCTACACCTCAAATTTTAAATTAAGTTTTCTTATCTCAATAACACACATAAAAACTTCAACCGTTTCTATATCGACATTATCTACCATCGCTATTTTTCAACAAAAAAAAAAAAAAAACAACAACAATTCCAGTAACTGTGGTTGACATCAGCAAACAATTCCAATGTGGACGCAGGGTTTTTTTTGTGCCCTAAAGAAATTCACCTAATTAAGCTAAACTATACGTATATTCTACAATGCGATTCATTATAAATTAATATACCGTTAAAATGAAAACGCAAACAACTTAACTAGACGAGGGTTGAGAGGAGAAGGAAAAAATACAGAAAACTGTGCGGTAACCAGATGAAACAAAGAAAAAAATGTCCTTTTATCGCAAACACAAAAAATATAGACAAATAGTAAAAGGACACAAATGCCCGCAGGATACAATATTGTTGTGTGGACTGGGTTGCCATTATTAATTTTTATTTAAAAAAAAAGAAGCTAATTTCATAATGAAAACTCATATAGCTCAAGTTTGGCTTAGCATCGTTATTTTAATATATTTATTATTATATTTATTATTTAGAAAGTGACTAAAGAAATTCCAATTTATAACAGTTTTGTTCACAAGGGTATTGTTTATAAGGCCCGTAAGGTCCAGGGCATACTTCGGGCACCACGAGTTTTTTTTTTGTCAGGTCGTGCAAAAACGAGTCAATGCACACCATTTTTTAATGGCGTTAAACTGTTATAAAATGACGTTTTTTTAATGTCGCGTCGCGGTCGTCCTAAATGACAGAGACTAGAGAAATATTGATTTATAACAGTTGTAACAGTTAATTGTAGTAGGTTTGCAGCGTAAAGATGAGTGTCATAGCAAAAATAAATGGGAGAGACTAAATAAATGCCAATTTATAACAGTTATAACAGTTTATCGTCATTAAAAGTGAGAGTGTATCGTGAAAATTTGTGACATAGCATAAATAATTGGGAAAGACCAAAGAAATTCCAATTTATAACTATTATTATAACAGTTTATCGTAATTTAAAGTGGGTGTGAAGTACTTCGCTTTGCATATGATTTGACAAACTAAAACTGGGTGGCGTGCATAAACAGCACATTTCTAAAATAAAATTGTTATAAATTTATGTTTCTTTAGGTGCAAATTAATACCTATATTAAAATATTTAACTGAAAATATTGACACTAAACATATATCATTGAGTTTTCTTTATTTCAATAGAGTTTCCACATCTTTTCACAAGCTTTTACCTATTCCATTAAAATATAATCAACTTCTGACTTGTAATTTATAGATTTCAAATAAGGCCAAACAAGTAAAAAAACACATGGGGGCGAACTCGAGCTCTTATCGTTAATGAATAACCCACTAAGTTTTTTTTTCACTCTAAAATCTGGCAACTCTAACAGTGGATTGAAAATTTCCCCACTCTGTATAGGGCGCATAGGGAATGATCAGATGGATAAATTAACTTTTCCTAGACAAAATCAAAGTGTCCGTCCAGTGTACGAGTATACACCAATGGTGAAGTTGTCGTCGTCAGGGAGAAACATAGTGTTAACATTGGGTACGAACAGACAACCCCCAACATCTACAAGCATATATAGTTAACTGCGTTGCCCTTCAATTTTTATCCTCACCATCATCCCTACAGGACGGACTCGATTGAAGCCACTACTCTCTCCCCCACGCCGCACATTTTTCTTTTGTTTAAATATTGTTCATGTGGTCGCCTTTAGCTAGGTTACCAAATAAAAGCTGTTTTTGAATTGGAAGATTGTCCTGCTCCTCAGGATCAAGGTAAAGGCATTCAATGTCTCAAATGACTCCTGTCACCTGGTCCAACTATATTATATTCCACCAGCGAATGGTGATACACTTTTGGTTAAATTACTGTA
Source organism: Epistrophe grossulariae (assembly GCA_929447395.1). NCBI lineage: Eukaryota > Metazoa > Arthropoda > Insecta > Diptera > Syrphidae > Epistrophe > Epistrophe grossulariae. Next base: position 18,650,085 of record OV839567.1, on the reverse strand, counting down.
TAGATGGGTATCTATCTATATATAACACAAGTGAAGTTGGTTGCGACGCTTTTGTCGGATGATACGGTGAATCCTGGTCCTGGATATTGTGGGGATTCACACAGGGCGCTATTATTTTGTATATTTTTTTTTATTTTTTTGCGCAGTAGCTTTTTTTATCCTTATAAAATTTTCGACGAGCGAGAGGATATTCAGTGCTTTGTTAATTTGCATGGTTGGGTGTTATACTATACCTATACTCTTTTTGTGTGTCCTTCTTTATATTATAACAGTGGGGTTTTTATGGTCGCGTCTATAATATACAGGCCTAAGGGCATAATGCTTATGCTGACTGTTGCTTCTGGTGCCATGTTGTTGTTTTTGTTTTGTTTTGGTCGTAATAATGTTTTTTTTTTTCCTGATTGTTAATATTTTGCTATGGAAATTGTATAGGGTATATGTGCTTGATTTAGATAAGATGCGAACCAAAAAAAAACTAAAAATAATTTATTAATTCGAAATGATGCAAAAACTTCTAAAAAAGATATGGGTATGGTATATCTAAATGAATAAAAAATGGCGGGGTGCCACCAACACTTGGAATTTCCCATTGTTGCCATTGGAACAAAAAAATCCTATAGGTGAATATATTGTTATAGCAAAATCGCCTGATTCCTAAACTTTCCATAATCAATCTTTTATTCTTCAAAATGGAATTTTGAGATATCGCCATCGTCCACCCCTGAAGTATGCAATTTAGGGTTTTTACGATTTTCCGATTTCTAGTCGAAATTTTTAACTTTTCAACTCTGTAATGTGTTTACCTGGTTCATGACCTATCCAACAAAAAAATCTCCATGTTCAGCGGAGTTATGCATGTACGAAAAAAAAAACAGATTTATATTTTGTATATATTTAGATCAGAAGTCACAGCTGGAAGAAAACAAAATCCAACCTATTTTAAAATTCCCATAAATCCAAACAAACACAGCTTTTATCTGAATATTGAAAGAGACCTTACCTATGTATATTATAGGGTAACATACAAATCAAATTAATAATACCATATATTTTCCTTGTGTTTTTTTATAAATGCTTAAATTTTAGCCGCAGGAAAAGCCTTCCTTTTGTTTGTTTTCACTTTCGATGTGTAGCAAACAAATTTGTTTTTTTTTTCGGGTGTCGCTTAAATATGGCAATAAACGTGACTTGACATACTAATCCCTCAGTTAAGAAAATAAAAATGGTGTGGCAGGCAGGAAGCCTCTGTTGTTTTTTTTTCTGAGGATTTTTTGATGTTTCCTTTTTAATTTCTTTAAAATGGCGAGGGGTGGTGGGGATGTAGGGATGGTTTATTTGCCACCACCGCTTCAAGGAAACGCTCTATCTGTAATACCACATCAAGTGAATTTAACACTATTGGTGGAGATTTCCAAGGCTTGTTGTTGAAATATTCCCGCAGGACAGTATATATTATGTATATTAACTTACCCGCGCAATGTTTTCTAAAACACACAAAAAAAAATCAAAAATACTAATTTTGTCCAAGGATATTAGTCTGGGATAGACAGTTGCATTTCATAGTTTTGCAAAATGGTTTCAAATTCTGTCCCAAAGTTGTCAAGGCCTGTAATCGTCAATGCAAAGTACTGGCAATTCGTTGAGGGCTGCAATGACACTTGTGTTGACAAGAATTTTAAGGTCAACGTCTTGTTAATTTTTTGTGATCATGTTATCATCATTGAGTTAGAACAAATTAATAGACTGCTCGTCAGCGCGTTGACTGCGTATAACTCAACATTGAAACAACTGAATTGTTTACCTTATGAACTTAGCCCGCTGCTGGGATGGGACCTTAATCTCAATTTCTGATTTTTAATTCATCGACATCGAAGCCTTTTTTCACTTTTCAATTATTTTTTTTTCAATTTATTTAGTTTTTTCACTTTGTTTTATTTTTCAATCTCTCACTTTTTTTTTCATTTTTTCGGTTTTTTCACTTTATTTTCATTTTGTTTCTTTATTCAATTTTATAATTTTTTTTTCAAAAAAGTGAAAATATGAAAAAAAAAAAAGTGAAAACTGAAAATAAAATGAGAAAAAAGTAAACAAACTGTGAAAAAACTGACAAAGCGAATCAAATAAAAAAAGTAAAAAAAAATTAATGAAAAAAAGTGACATAAAAAGAAAAAATGAAAATTAAAAAAAAGTGAAAAATTAAAAAATAGTGAAAATAAAAAAAAAATTAGTTTGACAGATAAACAAGCTATATTTTGACTTATATTGAATATTTCATTTTAAATTTCATTCGAAAATCCCTTAAATCACATTTTCGGGAAACAAAAAATTAAATCTCATAAATCTACAGGTTTTTTTCATCTGCAAGAAAAAGTGTGACAATATTTTTCGTGCAGAATTTTATAATCTACAACTTTTGCCAAAAAGTCTAATGTCACCGAGTTAATAATCTAATCACCATTCTTAATGGCATACCTCAAGGTTCAACTGAATGGCGTTCGTCGCACTTTAGGAAATGACACATAAAAACTAGTTAAAACTATTATGTTTAATTGTTATTAAAATTATTATTTTTTTGAGGTAAAATTCCTGACACTTTTCCAAATGTACTTCGCAGACTATTATAGGCACCTTACCTACCTACGCGGTATTGGAGGGACTCAATGGACATTATCTCAAGGGGTCTTGAACTTTTGCTTTTGTTTGATGATGATTTTATCGCAGTTTTTAGTAGAGAGTTTTTTTTTTAATGTTGATTAACAATAATTTGCCTGAGGTGGAATATATATTTATTTTTTTTTCTTTCTTTAGATTGAATGTGTTGCGGGCGACACTGATTAGAATCATGGCGTTTTAACGATTTTTTTATTAACCAAGAGACATGAAGGACAATTAGAACGCAAAAGGTTATCAAATATTTTTAACTTAATGTTATTTGTTCTTTAAAAAAAAAAAGAAAGAAGGGATTAAATCGTTTTATGCCTTGAAGGATTTTTCCTAATTTCAAAGAAACCTTTCAGAGATCGTCATTATAATTGTTAAGATAGAAGAGAGAGTTTTTTTTTTGTTGTTGCAGTCTGCAGTAGAAAGTTAAACTGTTTTGCTTAATTTAATATTATTTATGCCATCTTGTGTTTTGTTTATTTATTTAAAAACAAAAATTTTTAAGCACAGTTGGTGGTTCATTTGATTTTAATGAAAATAAGGATTCTCGAGAGACTGCAGAGGATTAATGTGCCTCTGGCTTATGAATATGAAAGTATATCTCATTTAAACAAGTACGGTCAAACTTATAAATGTTTAACTTCTTCAATTTTAATTTTAGACATCAATTTGTACTTATATTCTCCTTTATATTATATCCATAATTCTAATCTTTATAAAAATTTACAAAAACTGATAAAATCGGTGATTTTATGAAACGGAAAATATTATGGGGTTCTTGAAATTCAATCCAAGGACCGGGTTGGTCTGTTTTCATTATGAGCTTTTTTTTTAAAGTGAAGACAAGTTCAACTTTTTCATCCTATGGATACAGGTTCTATAGATGTTAACTGTTGATAGTATTTTTACCTTCGATGTTTTTATTACTAAACTATGTTAGGTGGTGCCCAAAGAAAACTGAAATCAGTTCAACTTATTAAGATTTCTATGCCTGCGTCAATTTAACATTACTACTTCAAAATTTTAAGATTCTACAGTAAATGACGAATTTGTAGTGAATGAAAAAACTGTCGCGCTCGCTTTTTGTTTTAAATAATCACCTAACCTAACTTAACAGTTAAGTAAACATTAACATCCCTCAAAAAAGTTAAAATTAACTGAAATCAGAAAAGAAATGGGTAAAAAACTGTCGTAAAATTGTTGGGAAGAAAAAAATCATTTCGATTGTTTTTGTTTTTCATTCCTTATATTTGGAATGAAAACAAAAATACCTCGACAAAGTTTTTTATTTCGCGATATTTTACTACTACTAATAGAAACTATTAATATATGTATGAATTTCTCTCTTTTGATTTAATTTTCCCCTTTTTTTAATTTTATCACTTACCAGAGTTATTTAAACAAAAAAAACAAATCCCAAAAATTTTTTTTTTTCACTACCATTTTACGACAAATTTACGACAATTATAATCATATTGCTTTCTCTGTTTTGAGTTATTATAATAATAACCAGGGTTTTTTTTTTAATAAAAGACAAGCCCCACAATTTTTTTTGAGAACAATTTTACGACAGTTATTATAATATTCTTTTCTCTGTTTTAAATTCATTTTGTATTTCTTTTTTATGTTGCTTTGGGCTTTAAAAAAACAAGTGCGAGAAATTTTTTACGACAAATTTACGGCAAGTATCAATTATTCCAGTTGCTGTTTTGAGTTCATTAAATGAAAAACATTTACAAAATAAGAGATAAAATGTACTCGAAACCGAAAAAAGAAATGTGTTAATAATTGTCGTAAATTTGTAGTAAAATTTTCGTGAAAGAAAAAAAATGTTTCCGATTGTTTTTGAAAAACAGGCAAGTAAGTTTTGCCCCACTTTTTAAATAAGGATAAAATGTACTCCAAACCGAAAAAGTAATAAGTACAAAATTGTTGTAAATTTGTAGTAAAATTGTCACGAAAGAAAAAAATGTTTTTTTTAAAGAAACTCTAGTAGTACTTACTTAACATATTTTTTTTAATTTTTACGACAGTTATTTACTCATTCTTTTTTACGACAATTTTATAATACATTTACGGCAGTTATTATCATACTCCATTTACTGTTTTGAGTTCACTTTTCCCTTTTTTAATTTTTTTTAACGACCATTTTATGACAAATTAACAACATATTACGTTTTATTTTTTCATTTTACTTAAAAAACAAGAGCGACAATTTTACGACAGTTATTATTAACATATTCGTTTATCTCTTTTGACTTCATTTTACCCTTTTTTTATCATTTTACCAGAGGTTAATTTTTTGTTTTTAGCACAAGTTGTTTTAAACAAAAACAAGCACGCGAAATTTTTTTCACGACAATTTTACGAGAAATTCACGACAATTAATTCAATTATTAGAATCTTAAAATTTAGTTAAACAAGCTTAATATTTCTTTTTAGCTTAGCTTATGTTGAAATCAGACTTATGATTTATGTATAAAGAGGGTTTAAATTTAAGCTCTTACTAAATTAATGAGAACCCAAGGCTCGAAAGAGCTTATGTAAATTGAAAATTAATATTTGCGATGATTTTATAATAATACCTACGTTTCCACTTACCAAAGTTTTATTTTTTGATAGCCGTTAGGTATCATCTGCATTTTTTGGAGAAATTTTGTACTCAAAACATTTTTTTTTTGAATAGCTAAATATATACTACAATTTTTGTTCTGACATTTCTTTCAAAAAAACTGATAGTTCTCGAGCAATCTAAAAAATAAAACGAAATTTTACACTGTCCCATCACCCAACAAAATCAAAAAACATTGTCACAATTTAGGGTATACCATCTATTTAGGAAGCGCACAGCCTTAATTGGTGTTCATACTTAAAGCTGTCTACAAAAAGTCCAGCTTTATCGAAATTTTTTTCGAAGTGAAAATCAAATTATCCTGGACTATTATATATGTACATTCAGCAATAACTTAAACTTTAGCCATTATATATTACGAGTAGGGGAGACCGGGGCAAGTAGAATAAAAATTTGTATAAAAACTAAAATAGATCTTATTAAACAAAATGAAATATCATTAAAAACAAAGCATCTTTTTACATTTTTAGTAAATTATTATTTTTAAATACTTTTATATTAAGATCTGTCTTTATAAAAAGAAAGTACCGCGAATTGACCAACTGCTCTTGCAGTTGCTCTTTGCTTTGAATTTGGTGTACCTACTTGGTGTAAGAAATTTAAATTTAAAAATATTAAAATGAAGAATGAAAACCAATTGATTTTAATTTTTGAATATTTACTATTTCCAGAAATAAACGTGAATTTTGTGTAAACCGTACCAACAAGTCCCAGTTGCCTCTATATTAAAAAAAAAAAAAAAAAAATTCTTGTTGGCACATATCTATGTATCTCCCTTCTCCGGTAATTTTTACAATTAGTTATTATTGTTAGACTTCAACATAAAAATCAGAGAAAAATATTCTGAATACAAAATGTTAAATTAATATGCGCCTAGCATGCGTAGGAAGGAAGTCGTTAAAGGACTTTGGTTTTGCTTCCTTCACTCAATATACTTGAATAAATAATATACCTACTACCTTGTACCTTTACTATATGCGGCTTCTTGAAAGGATGCATATATAAATTTATGTAGGTAAAATAGAAGCTCACATATACAAATTTCAGTTAAATTTTTGCATATTATATTTTTTTTTGTATTATTATTTTGAATTTCCCTTTTATTTGTTTATCATTTCTGTTGACTTCCGCTCCAAGAAAGACGGCAAAACAAAAAAAAATTTATAAAAATGAATACAAACATTTTTGAACGGCTAAGAACATACCGAGCATGCTATCATCACGTTTTTGCTAAAATTCTCACTTCGGTGATCCGGATCCGGTACTGGCACCGTCACCGGTACAGCACAAAACGAGCGCACACAGGTTGAACCAATATTCTAATTTGAATGCTTCATGAACCGGAAATGGTAAGAGGAGGAGTATTCTACACCAGAACACGGCAGGGCATGGCACGGCACGGCATGGCACACCATCAGCACAGCATCATATATATAGAGTGCTTACCTAATACCTATACAACATACTGCGGGCTATAATATCCCTGGGACAAGCCCGATATTTAAGGAATATCATCTTTCGACAGCAGTTGCGGTATAGTTGCATATCAGCAAGCATCATCTTCTTTGTGGAAACTAAAAATGTTTACATGTTGTCGAAAAGTCACATACCTATATGTGTAGTTATTGTAAAATGCTGGCCCTCTTGTTGTTGGTTGGTTGGTTGGTTGGTTTAGTTTGGTTTGGTCCTTCGTCCTACGAGATAAAATTTTTATTTTTTTTGTTTTACTTTTTATTTCTTCGTATCCAAATGAACGAAAGACAGAAAACGTGACTAATGAGTTTTAAAAAAGATAGGAAAGGTAAAGTTACTTATACCATCAGTGCGAAGAGTCAGCCAAAGGCAACCATAGTAAAAGCATGCCATCATGTGATAGCTTTTGTACATAGGTAAGTTATAATATATAAGAATGGAGCATGGTTTTGAATGGGGAGGTGACTTAAGAATATAAGCAAAGTATCATGTTAGTTTATTTGAAAATATGTGTAATCATAAAAGAAGCACACGGATATTTGTGGTTTTTTTTAGGATGACAACACAAAATATACGACTATAGGTAATACAATGCTGCAATAATTTGGAAGATGACAACTATTTTATAGCAATTTAACATTCATGAAAAAATTAAAGCTAAAACTTTCTTCACATTGGTAAAATGTCTTCACGATGTCAATAATGTATAAAGTTTCTAGATTCAAACGATTATAATAAACTTTTTTCGCAATCGATTTCTATAATATCAGAAAATAGAGAAAATCCTGCTACAAGTTTGAGAAATGAAAAGGGATTCATGTGCTCATCTCAGTATTGCAGCACTTAATTTGCAATTAATTAGGTCCTAATTCCTGCATCATTATAGATTTTTGAATTTCATTTGTGGCTTGCCATCTTGTGACGGATATAATGATATATTTATAAATTAATACTTGTTTACATGTGTACATTATTTAATAATGTCCGTCAAAATAGCATGTACAATGTACTCAAAACCGAAAAACTTGTCGTAAATTTGTAGTAAAATTATCGTAAAAGAAAAAAAAAACTGTCGCTATTGTTTTTTTTTTTTTTGAAAAACAGTCAAGTTAGCATTAACACTTTTAAAAAATAGATTCAATCCGAAAAAGTAATGTGTAAATAATTTTCGTAAATTTGTAGTAAAATTGTCGTGAAAAAAATAAAATCTCACGATAGTTTTTGAAAAAAAGACAAGTTATAGCATTACCACTTTAAAAAAGGATAAAATGTCATTTCCAAGAAAACTTTTTTCCAATTATAGGTACAATTTTGACTAGCCATATCTCCATAGAAGTGATTTGAAATTTTTCTTCGACTCGATGATAAATAATGGGGCCGCAGTTTCAACTCGTTCACATGTGGTTTCTGCTTAAAATTTCTTCTGTTGGTTTTCTTGTATTTTTGCGGCTTATTTTGCTTGAAGAAACAAGCGTTTGCTGAGTGTCCCTTTTGTCCCAATCTTGTGCTGGACAGGCCCTTTGGTATGCTTCGTGGAACACTTACTGCATTTTGGATTACCTTTGCTTTCCTTAACTTGCTTTGGCTACAATTCACTTATCTCGTGGGCTGAGTTCATGTTAAGCTACTCTCTATTGATGAACTCAAATGACTGTGTGATTTTGCAAACGTTGCTGCAGGTTAGGTCTAGAGCTTATGGTGGAGCTTCTGATAAGAACGTCTTAAATTCACAATTGGCAGCTAACAAATCAATTTAATAAATGTATAGTCTTCTATTGTTTGGCCTTGTTTTTGCGAGCACGTGTAGAACTTGAATTTGTCGGCGGTTAAATTTCTTGTAGGCGCGAAATGAGGTTTAATGGGGTTGATTAATTCTTTATAAACTTTTGATGTTGGTTTTTCAGGTGAAAGAACTGATTTAATTCGCTTATACACGGTTCTAAGTCAATGGGCACCTTAATTTGCCCTAACTTTCCAATTTTGCAGAACTCTTTCTAAAACCCATCAGGAACTCTAGAACTCTTGATTTTAAGTTGAAAAACATGCTCAGAACTCTTTTTCTCAAAAAAAACCTTGCTCCGTGAAGTTAGCAAAAAAAACTACTTTTTCGAATTTTAGCACTTCATTTGCCAGAACAATTGAAAAAAAGTATGAGGAACTCTAGAACTCTTTGTTTGCTATCGGGAACTCTCATTTTTTATTAAATTTTAAACAATTCTTTTCCTAACTTAACAGGACTCTTAAACCGAGGGCAGACAAACGATCCTCATGTTTTATCTGCCATTCCTGTAAATCTTTAATCTAGACCGGTCCATCTTGAAATAACCAGTACAGTTGCTCGCGTTAAAATAAAAACCTACTAAGCTAAAATTTTCCATTACAAGTACATCTCAATTTGTTTGAAATTAATTCAATCATATCCATATCATCGGTGTAGATGTAACCCAGAAAAGTTAATTTTTCAGGAGAAACAAAAAACTTGATATAAAAGTATTGAGGACCAATAACGATGTATTGCTATTTATGCTTATAGTTTTAAACTATCGTTTTTAAGCTAACAAGGTATTTTTCATTAGATCCGGAAAGTTGTTTACAATAAAAGTGTATTATTACCAAAAAGTGATCTTTTCTGTGTTACGAGGTAATCGATCTAGAACGACGATATGCTCTATTGCCCATGGCGAGAAACTGGAACAGGATCAACTTTGCAATGAAGTGAATTGTAGATCGTTGCAGGCAGCGCTCCAAACAGTTGTAGTGACCGTAAGTACTAATGTTAGAACTAAGAACCTCATTGTAGATGTGCCTTTTAAGAAAAATGTCGCCTTAGTCTCAATATCAACAAATTTTTAGTTTGAAGAAAATGACATTTAACTGGATTTTTATTTAAATTTTTAAGATAGAAACGATGCAAATTGAAATAGTACTCCTTTTTAATCTTAAAAAAAAGAATAAAATGTACTCCAAACCGAAAAAGGAATGTTAAAATTTTTGTTTTAATTTGTGGTAAAAAAAGAATATAATTTACTCATAACCGAAAAAGTAATGGGTACAAAATTGTCGTAAACGTGTGGTAAAATTATTAATAATAAAAAAATGTCGCTATTGTTTTTATTTTTTTAATCAAGTTACATAGCATTATTACTTTTCAAAAACGGATACAATTCGAAAAAGTAATGTGTAAATAATTGTCGTAGATTTTTAGTAAAATTATCGCGATTATTTTTTTTTTTCAAAGAAACTCTGATAGTGCGAACTTAAAATTTTTTTAAGTTTGAAAATAGTCGCGACAGTTTTTTTTTCACGAAAATTTTACCACTGTCAAGTAAGATTACCACGGATTATTAAAAAGAAATCGTCGTGACAAATATTTGTTCACCTTTTTCATTCAACATTTCGATATAGTATAGATGTTCTCTTAAAGTTGAACAATACTTACTGCTACCAAAAATTAAAAAAAAAATCTTTTTTGAATAAAAAAAGAAAGTTTATTGAATAACTCGAAAAAATTTCATAGGGAATTTTAAAAATAGTGATTTTAAGGGTGGTATTCATCGAGCGTACTAATAGCCGTATTAAAGTTAAGAGTCTATTAGTTTTAATTTTTTGGGTCCTATTCACCAAGCTCTAATAGGTTCTGGGTTTCGCTAAGTAGATATTTCGAAATATTAGTGTTTGGACCTGATGAACGTACCCCTTTCGAACAAGCCAAAGACGATTGTGAATCGTGAGCGTACCTCTTTCGAACATGTCATTGTTAACGTCGGTTTTCATTTCAGTTGTTTTCCTTTTGCTATTAATTGAAATAAAACAAAACAGATTTTTACTGTGCATACAATGTATCAACAAATTTAAAACTTATTTTGAAAATAATAAGTAAGTTTTTTCTGTCAAGATTTAACAATAATTTAGATTTATCAGCTGAGCATTCAGGTAGGAAGAGTTTGGAGCATTTCTGTCTGGAGGTGAAATTATTGCGTTCTACATTGTCAGAACCACTATTAACTTTTGAGAGCGCTCGCAAATCAGCACTAATATGCATTGATGAATAGGTTTACGAAGCTATGAACCTAATAGTGTTCGATGAATACCACCCTAAGTGTATACATTACAAAAAATAGTATAATAATTTATTTTTTTAAGAAAATACTTTAAAATTTTAAGAGACGCAAATCATCAAATATACATAAAAAATCATTTACCCCAAGTAAAATTACCATCATTACAATCATTAATATCATCACAATCATTACCATTATCATCATTACCACCATTACCACCATCACCACCATCACCACCATCACCACCATCACCAACATCACCAACATCACCAACATCACCAACATCACCAACATCACCAACATCACCAAAATCACCAACATCATCAACATCACCACCATCACCACCGTCGCCACCATCTCCATCGTCTCCAACATCGTCATAATTTTGTTCTTTTTTCACAAATTGAATAATGTTATTTGATTCAACAGGTTTTAGATAGCCCAGATCAATCAAACGTTCAAATTCCTTACGTTGCCAGTAAATCAGCTCTTCTAATGTAATTCCGTATTTTGCAGCAAGATTTTTCTGACAAAAATGCTTTAATTGACTTTTAAACTCCCCAAAGCTCATTTGTTTTCGATCAATGATTGTGAATAAACGATTTTTTTCTTCTTTTTGCCAATTTGTGAGATTTTCTGAGTATAATATTTTGTTTTTTAGTAACTTGTGTAACTCGAAGAGGTACCATTGTTTAATTTCTTCGACAGTTATTTCATACTGAATGCTTATTTGCTGGAGATGCATTGCATTGTCAATGAGTTCTCTTTCAAGCTCTTCAATAGACCATTTAGTGTATTTTGACAGAAGTGATTGGATAAGTTGTTTCTCAGCAACTTGCCACTGCACAATCTCAGAAGGTCCTTCACTTTCTGTCAAGTTTTGATATTCCTTCTTCCAGAACTCCACAATAGCGTCTATTGTTAAATGAAAATGAAGAGCAACATCTGTCATTCTCATTCTTTCCTTCACCAAAAGGTTTTCAAAGTCAGTCTTTGTTGTTATATACTTGTTGCGAAACAACCATTGAAGATAATCATGTTCCAGTTTTTGCCATTCATTGTAGTTAGGATAAAGTGTCTTAATCGAAAGCTGAATTTGTCGTTTCACTTCTTTCGAAATCCATTCTTCTATTTCTTCAACTGTAGTTTGGTATGTATATGCCAAATTTCTTAGTTCAAAAGTATTCTTTTTGATTTTGTTTTGGAATTCTGAAGCTGTTAGATTCTTTAGCTTGATCACATTTTTAATTCTAGACCGTTCTAACTTTTGCCAATCCTCCAAATTACCAATAAATCCATGATTTTCAAGACGTTCAGCTTCTCTTTTTATCCAGTCTTCGATTTCCTGAACAGAAATATTGTACTGATTTGCCAAAACATGCAATCGCTTGCTGTCAGCTGTGAGTTTTTCTTCAAATTCAAAAAGTGTTGTAATACTGTGCTGTTGATATAATTGAAGTAAATGCTCTTTCTCGGATTTTTGCCAGGCATTTAGGTTTTCTTTTTTCATTTTTCCTTCATTCACCAAAAATTGCAATTCCTTTTTGATATATTCATAGATTTCTACTACACCTACATTGTATTGATTGGAAAGCTGCTGAATATTATTTTGCTCCTTTTTCAACTGCAACATTAGATCTTCAATGGTTATATTATTGTTCTTTTGCCTAAGTTGTTCGATTCTCATTTTTACATTTTCTTGCCATGGTGTTAGGTTTTCTGTTGTTCGTTTACATTTGGGGGCCTTCTTTAGTTCTGCCTCTTGCTCGTTGATAACTCTTGTCAAGCGCTGCAACTCATTCTTGTAAGATATCTCTTGGGATTTAAGACTGTTTTGATGTTGCAACAACAAAAGGTTCAGGCGGTTAATCTCTTGTTTCTGTAAGTAATTTACAAGGCGATGTAGCTCCTGGCGATAATATGTCTTGAGTTGTCCAAATAATATCTGATATTTCTGGGCCAGAAGTTTGATTCTTTGATCGTAGTTATTCATCCAACATTCTAAATCTTCTGGGGTCATTCGATTTTGTTTAATAAGCCAGTCGATTCGACCAAGTTCACGTCTCTGCCAATCAAGAACATTTCGTTTTTCTGTTTTGCTTTGTTCCGCCACTTCATCATTGTAACGGTCCAACTCTTGTCGTCGCCATTTTTGTATTTCTTCCAAAGTTAAGTTAGATCTTAAACCGAGGGCAGACAAACGATCCTCATATTTTATCGGCCACTCCTCTAAATTTAGAGTCTTGACGTTTCCACCATCTTGCAACAACCAGAACAATTGTCCGCGTTCCTCTAGCTTCCACATATCTTCTGTGGTCGAGTTATTTCCATTATAACAAACAGTGTTTTTTTCATCAAGATCCAATTCGTCGATAGGGTAAGGCATATCGCCTCTTACAAATGGAGTGGAAGTTGTTTTAGTACTCGTAGAGCAGTTGGGAATCATTGCATTCTCTCCATGAAGGATTTCTCGGGAAATACTACCACTGATATCATCTTTAGCTAGTTTTTCTAAAGCCAAAGCAGATTCAGTTATAAGAAAGTATAGTTGAGCAACTTCGTCATAGTTTCGTTGACCGGAACTCAAATCAGAATTAATCTGATCGGAAAGCTTATCCATTAGATTTTTGACTTCGTCAGCACTCTTGCCAATCGATTTTGCAATTATTTCTAAAAAAAAAAAAAATGGCATTTTAAAAATTAAAAAAAAAAAAGAAAAAACTTACCAAGCCAAGATCTTCCATTACAAGTATATCTCAATTTGTTTGACATTAATACAATCATATCCATATGCTCTATTGCCCATGGCGAGAAACTGGAAGAGGAACTTTGCAAAGAACTGTATAGTCGATCGTTGCAGGCAGCGCTGCAAACAGTTGTAGTGACCGTAAGTACTAATGTTAGAACTAAGAACCTCATTGCAGATGCACCCTTAAAGAAAATGTGTATAGAAATTTCAAAAAAATATATAATAAGCTCTTGTGTAAAAAAATTCGTTAAAATAGAATTAGAATTAGTGGAAAACCAAAAAAATGGTTCTATGAGAGATTCCATTTCTAATCGATTGATAAATTTTTTTTCCAATAATATTGTAGATGGTAGGTATTGATATAAGCTGACAGAAAACAATCTAATCAAGATCACACTAGTTGTTTTTAAGAAAAATAAGATTTTCCTTACCAGTTTTTAAACACTTGTATGGGAGTTACATATTTTCTTTGGTTATAAGAAATTTTTATATTTAAAATCAGCTAGATAATGTTAAAAACTGCTAGGTGCTAAGTTTGATAAAAATCTATCAAGTCGTTTTCGAATTATTAAGTTCTCAAAAAAGAATTTTGGATTTAATATTTTAAATATCACAAAAAAAAATTGAAAATGTTGTTATACCTACAAAACTTTTTAAAACGTTCGTCATAAAAAAATGATCAGAATCGGTTGAACCGTTTTTGAGAAAATCGGAATGGAAAACTGCAATGGTTCTACGGGAGGTATACCATTTATAACAATTTTTCGGAGTTTTTTTTTTATAAAATAGTTGCCTTTAAAAAAAATTACTAGAGCAAAATTCTAAACGATTTAGTACGATGTTAAAGCATTTTTAGTGTAATACAAAGACGGTAGCATTGTACTAAATCGTTTAAAATTTCGCACCATTGTATTTTTTTTTTTAGTTGTGGGCACGTTTTTCAAAAAAATTAGATTTTCATTTTTTGCTAAAAAATTTGTACGGCAGCTACCGTAGTTTTTGGTCCTAAAAAAAAAAAAACGACTCCAGGGAATGCGAAGTTTAAAGAAAATCCACCACCCGTCTAGGCTGCAGCCGAGAGGACAGACAGAAAGAAAGACAGCATTGCAAGATCCACTTTTTCGACTTCGCTATCATTGATCAAAATCTCAAGTTCAATTTTTTTACGAATGCATAACTTGCCATATAGTACCTTCATAAATATCGCAAGTAACAAAAAGAAAATAAGTAGAGAGAGAGAGAAAATTTGTAGAGAGAACTTTACACTGGTTTTCCCAAAATTGAAGGATGTAACATGTTGGTGAGAAATTTTTATCAAACCATTCTTGAAGCAGAATTATGGCCATCGCCATCTTGAGAGAAACTATTTTTTCTTGTTTTTACTTAAAAGTTTTTTTTTTTAATATTTGAAAATGTAGGCATTTTCAATTAAAAAAAACTTCCAAATACATTGTTACTTCTGCACTAACGCACGGATAACTACTTACAATTTTATTTGGAAATAAATTAAAATTTTTGGCGAAAATAATACATAATATAAGATTAAAGGCGGACGGGTGGGCGGCGCACAGTGGCCCGTTTATGCAAAAGTAATGGCATTTATTATTTTTCGGGTGGGACTTAAAGGCAAAACTCTTAAGTTTATTATATTGAATTGAAAAATGTGTGAAGCACTAGAAATTAAAAAAAAAATTCTTTTACACAGATGAATATATTCATTATATTACCAAGTAGAACAATTTGTAATAGGTATTGGCAGAAAAAAATAATAAAATTTTTTTTTTTTTTTTTAATTTTGAGTGTCAAAACTGAAGGTAGTGCGTAAAAAAACCTATGTTATTTTGTTTTGCTTGAAATTATTTTATTTATTATTTATATTAAAATAAAAAAATGATTTGAAATTTTAAATCTTTTTATTTCAATGTTTTTGAAACACCACTTTAAGCACACTGCTTCAACTTTAAATTGTTACAAAATAAACTTCGCAAATTCCTTCCTTAAACTTAAGTCCAGTCAATAAAGCATTTAACTCGGAAAAAAATGCCAGAAAGCTGGATTTTGGTATATAGCCTCCTCAAGAATCTGTCAAGAGTCCCCATCAATATAAGCGCCGATAATAATTTTACGGGTAGGTGAAGGCCCCCTAAAATGATTTTTCAGAAATAACTCTCAATTTGTAAGTTAAACAAAAAAAAAATTGTCAAAGTCTAATTTGTAGCTTGGAAAATTTCCTACAAAAAACATTAACATATACTTTTTTTCATAAAAAAACCCGTTTTCGAAATAAACCAATCAGAAGAGTTAATGGCTTTACTTTTCTATATAATGTAGTTGGGCGGCTTAGTTCAAAAAAGGTGCATTTTGTGATAAGATCATTAATTTTTTTTTTATTGTTGGTGGATTATATGAAAATGATTTTGAGATATGGGGCCACTCTATTTGTCCACCCCTATAAGTGGGAGGGGCAAAAAAATATTGAAAATAGAAAATGAACATAAAAACACAACGGCAACATAATTACAATATCATATTATAGCTTTTAACGCTTTAACATTTTTCGTATCTTATGCAAAACACACTGTATATTTTTGGTTCGTTAATTTGTTTCCACTGTTAGACTTGAAATCTATCCCTTTTTATTTTTTGACTTGTAATTCGTCAATAAAATATTTTTTTAATGCACTCTTTTATGTCAAAAAATTAAAATATACACTTATAGACATTATTAGGTAATTGTTTTCGGATTAGCCGCGTAGTAAAATTATTAAAGTGTGCACTTTGTACTCACCCCGAACGTTTCGCATCCGAAAACAATTACCTAATAATGTCTATAAACAACCGCGAAAGCCTACAAAGTTATATACACTTATATTAAAAAAAAAAATAAAATAATATTGAAAAATTATTTATTTTATTTCATCGCAACTGTTTCACTCTTATTGGTTTGTTTTCTTTTTTCACCACTGTTTCAATCAATTTCACTTTGCTGCTACTCGAAAACTGAACTTTTGACTCTTTTAAAGTGAAATCCAAATTACACCTTTAGTAAAAATTCGTTTTTAAACAGAAAATAATGAAACACCCTGTATAACAATTTCTTTTAAAACCCAAAATCTTGATAGCCTTGAAAATTCCTTTTAAAATAAAAACAAAAATTATAACGATAAATTTGTTCTTTTAATAGTTATGATTTAAGCAACCCAAAAAAATCGAAACGGCCTAAGATGAACCAACAAAAATTACAAACCATTAAATCGATTGCAAAACTCACTTTTAATTAAGCTTTTTTCCTACTTAACAAATTGGCAAGAGATAGAAAAATTTTAAAATTCGAATATCTCTTTGTTTAAATTAATATCGCATTCTGGCTTCAGCAGTATATACTTTAAGTTTTTTTTTCACTGTTCGGTTTAACTGCAAGTCGCGGACTAATGTGATGTTTGGCACGCTTTGGTTTTGGAACTTAAATAAAAATCACAAAGATGATGTATTTATATAGACAAAGATCGGTTGACCTTTTGTGAGTGCGAGCTCGTAAATGATTTATTTTAAATTTGAGGAGTATAAATGTTTGCGATATAAGTTCAAAGCTGTGTTGTTTTTGGAGAGAGAACACAATCATATGCACAAGGAACTTTATTAAAAGTTTTTTATTTCAAAGTTTTACTAAAGTTGTTGGATGGTTACAACATGATATTTCACTAACCTTTCAAATTCAATAGGAATCAAACGTTGCTTTTTTTCATAAATTCGAAAAAAACAGAAAATATTGCACGACAAAGTAAAATTATTGTAACAAAAATTCCTGAAAATAGCACTTAATAATGACAAAGAATTTTAATCTTGTTAGTGATAGTTCACATTAGGGGTTAACATTTAAGAACCAATAAAGAAGACCTTACCAGCTCCGTATCATTATTTTGTTTATGATTTTTTTTGAAATTTTTTCGCGTTATCTAGGTGTAGATAATTAAACAAATTCTTAGAAATGTTTTTTTTTTTCTTTGAATAAACTGCTGATACGATTAATTTCTTACCGCCGGCGCCATATTATTCACTCGTTACATCCAAATTAAAACTTAAATCCAGATGTAAATCATACAAATTCAATGTAAATACATCCAGATTTATATTTTAATCTGAATGTATCGAGTGAATAATATGGGCGTTATATTTGGAGATTTTTTTGTTGTATTTGTATTGAACCATACACAACGGAGCCAAAAATAACCGGAAAAGTACAAAAGAAAATTTTGAAAACCCGAAATTTCATAATTTCAGGTGTGGATATGGTTCATGTATCTGAAAATTAAATTTTGCAGTAATAAAGGTATCAATAGGAATATCAACTTAGCGAAGTTACATTCGCTGATGAACCGATAAAGTTAGTCTTTAAATAGTTGTGATAATTTCTAACTTTTCGTTCAAAATTTTCTATGTTTTGCTATTTTTTTTTTTTTGTTGATTTGCTTAACCGATGTGAAGTTAGCGAAACACCCCTCGAAAGGTGATAAAATCTTTCTATTTTGAATGGTTTATTACTCCGTAATTTGCCGGGGGTGGCCCCGGCGCAGTGGAAGTAGTGCTTGACTGCTAACCTGGATGTGTGGGTTCGATCCCCAGTCTAGGCCTCATTCTTTTCTATATTCTCTCAACTGAACGCCACCCTGGGATTTAATGAGATAATCAAAAACCCAATATCTCAAACCACTGTGCCAAGAAAAATCTATCCTATCCTTCTATCTCTTCTAACATTTGCCTAATTTATAAGACCCTAGGTCTTACTGGCATATATATGTTTGTGTTGTTTTTTTTTAGTTAGTGTTAAAATTAATTTGACTATTTAAATTTTAAGGTGCAATGTTTTCTATGTTTTATTTTTGCATATTTGCTTAATTGATATCATTTTACCGAAGCACCCTGTTGAAAAGTGGTAAAGAATCCGTGCTTAATAATTATTATTTTTAATTATAATATAATTGTGACAATTTTAATTTTGCCTTGAAATTTTTTTATGTTTTCGGAAAAGGGTTTAAATATGTTTGCGAATAAATAATTTTACGTTTATTAGTCGTCAATGAGTTGTGATAATATTAATTTTTCGTGCGATGTTTTCTATGTTTTTTATTTAATAAAAAAAAACAGAAATAAACACCACAGAACTGTTTTTATATAAAATTTAAAAAAAAAAAAAAAACATAGAAAACATTACACGATAAAATTAAAATTGTCGCAACTACATAATCAACAACTTACGAACTTAAGCAATAAACAATTCAATGTAAGAAGTTTTTACCTCTTTCTTGATATAAATTTAGCAAATCAGCAAAAATACATAGAAAATATTGCATTAAAAATTTAAAATTATGTACCATAACTATTTAACAATTGGCAAATTATTATTAAACAATAAATCATTCGATATAAGTGGTTTGTATCACTTTTCACTAATGTAATAGGTAGATAAATATTAAAATTTATAGCGATGCTAAAAAAAAAAACATCGAATACATTGCACTTAAAACATTCAAATTCGAGATTTTAATTAGTTTTTACACTAAAAACTATATATGTACATATATAATAACAAAGCAAGTTGGCATAACAAAAGGATAGCTTTATACATAGAATACCTGCGTTGCTAGGAACAAAATTTTATTTGTAGAAAATGAATTCTAGTTTTCGAACAGAATACAGAAAAGAGTAAATTCAGACCTAAGTTAAGTAAAATTCATCTTTCCTATAATAACCAACACTGCCCTGATGGAAGCAATAATCTTAAAGCTGTCCCAAAGGAAAGCATGTGGTTGCTTTCAATTGTCTGCGTGTCTTCATCTTCAAATTTACAAATTCATTGCTGGCCATGTGGGCATATGACGATGTCGACAACGACAAGGCTTATCCATTTTGACAATTTCTTTTTTCTCCTGTTGGAATGAAATCTTCACAAATTCCCTTCCCGTCATGATTATCTTATTATTTAATTCCATATGATTGGGGATGTCTCACATGTCAGGTTGGTTATAGATATATCAACAGATGAACACCTCACACACGTGCGTCGCGTCGTGTCGTCGTCTTCGGGTCACACGAACAAAATGTTTTTGGGGAGGAGACAACAAAAATTGAGGAAAGTATGTGCAAGGATAGAGGCACTTAGGGAAATTTTTGTGTCATGTTTTTTTTTTTTGTTGCTTTTTTTCTGAAAAACACAATCTTTAGGGTGGATTTTTGCACCAGCAAGTGATAAAGAAATGATGAATGAGAAGAATCTCAAGCTAAAGGCTGTTTGTAAGATTTTTAAAGTCACTGCTCGTTGATATATGTGGCCTGAGGTGAGATTAGGTATTTATTTTACATATAGCTTTGAAGTAATTTAGCTAAAAGGTGTTTGTTGAATTTTTCTTAAATTTTGTTTGTACAATTTTAAGTGTTTACCATTGACTTTTAAGAGTGTCAACTTTTTGACACCGACAGAAAGGAATAACACCTTAGGTCGTATTTTAATAATTGTGCGCAGGCATGATGTTTTTTTTATTTGTGTATTTTTGTTTTTGTGATGTGGAGAATATCTACAGGGTATATATGTATAAGGCCATATACCTATATAATAAGTTGGATTTTAAATTTGAATAACATTCTATTTGTTTAAAGAATTCTGAATAAATTGAAAGAACTTTGAAGCTTACCTTACTCTTATTAGTTTTACACTCATCCAATAGTCGTTACAAAACATGATTTAAAAATTGATAGCTAGTGAAAAAATCGTTCAAGAGCAGTGTTTGCCAATTACTAATAAATTTATCATTGATCGAAAAGTGTTATGTACGTATTTTGTTTTTATTTATACCACCCCCAACAATGTTTCTGGTTGTAGCTTTGCTTTTATCCCGAACATCGTCGATTTAAATCATCGTGAAAGAAATCTATGGCTATTGAATTTTTACTTTTTTTTCCGCTAAATCGTCAAAAACGATTTTGATAAAATAACAAAAAATGGCCAAGTCAAAGAACCACACAAATCACAACCGGAACCGTAAGGCTCATCGCAACGGTATCAAGAGACCAATTCGTAACCGTCATGAATCAACCTTAGGTATGGACCAAAAGTTCTTGACAAACCAAAAGTTCTCCCGCAAAGGCAACCTTTCCAGCGAGAAAGCCAAGAAAAGCTACGAGGAGCCTATGGCTGCTTGTGTCGGCAAAGCAAAGCACTATAAGCTCTGTATTGAAGTGACGAAGAATAAAAAAAAACATTGGTCTCGGTAGTAATTTCTTTAATTAATTTTAATTCTTTCTTTATTTCAACTTATTTTAATTTGTTTGAGTATAAATATTTTTGTTTATTTTGTTTATTGTATTTATTTTATTTCTTTTATTTTAAATCCTTTATTTTATTTATTTTATTTACATTATTTATTTTATTTTATTTTATTTATTTTATTTATTTTATTTATTTTATTTATTTTATTTATTTTATTTATTTTATTTATTTTATTTATTTTATTTATTTTATTTATTTTATTTATTTTATTTATTTTATTTATTTTATTTATTTTATTTATTTTATTTATTTTATTTATTTTATTTATTTTATTTATTTTATTTATTTTATTTATTTTATTTATTTTATTTATTTTATTTATTTATTTTATTTATTTTATTTATTTTATTTATTTTATTTATTTTATTTATTTTATTTATTTTATTTTATTTTATTTTATTTTATTTATTTTATTTTATTTTATTTTATTTTATTTATTTTATTTTATTTTATTTTATTTTATTTTATTTTATTTTATTTTATTTATTTTATTTATTTTATTTATTTTATTTATTTTATTTATTTTATTTATTTTATTTATTTTATTTATTTTATTTATTTTATTTATTTTATTTATTTTAGTTATTTATTTTATTTATTTTATTTATTTTATTTTATTTTATTTTATTTTATTTTATTTATTTTATTTATTTTATTTATTTTATTTATTTTATTTTATTTTATTTTATTTTATTTTATTTTATTTATTTTATTTATTTTATTTATTTTATTTATTTTATTTATTTTATTTATTTTATTTATTTTATTTTATTTTATTTTATTTTATTTTATTTTATTTTATTTTATTTTATTTTATTTTATTTATTTTATTTATTTTATTTGTTTTATTTATTTTATTTATTTTATTTATTTTATTTATTTTATTTTATTTTATTTTATTTTATTTTATTTATATTATTTATTTTGTTCTTTTTATTTATTTATTTATTTTTTTTTTTTAACAAAATTGACCAGTATTCTTCCTGATTGACAAAAAATTGATTCACATCAAACGGCATCATAGAAATGACGTCCTAAATAAATGAAATACGACCACCGCACCAACTACTATTTAAATAATTTGTTTTGAATTCTAAGGGGCATAAAATAGTCATAGTAAGTGCGTTTAGCTATTTACTCGACCTCCTTTATACGTTTGAATAAATTCGTTCTCTCATATACATAAAAGGTTCAAAATCACTGTGAAAATACACTCATCTCAACAAAAACTAGTTCATTCAATAAACAAAAAAATAGAAAAAAAAATACGCTCTAAAACTAACGAATAAAACGGTAGACTGAAAATTCAAAGGATTCCTAAGCCCTCTGTACCTACTATACATTATACGACTCCCTCAACCACTTTGCCCACATATTCCACACACCAAACAAACAAAAATAAAAAAGAAAAAAAAAAAAAACAAAATAGCTAAACAAATGGACGAAGATCATTTTTTCGATTCAGGCCAAAAAGCTGACAACAAGCACGCGCATATACATTCCCCGTTTACCAAACCACACCATCACTATAGGTAGATACAGATAGGTATCATTGTGCAACTATGTTCACACAGCAATGCGGCTGAAATTAGACTTCGCATTGGTCCTTTCTCTCAACACATTGCGCCATCCTGAACCTGAACTGAACCACATTCACATGCACATTCACATGCACATTCATCGCCATGCCATATCATCTACCCAAACCCAACCCAATGCTAATGGTGTCCTTATCACCATCTCTTGCCACATACCCATCCATTTTTCGACCACCTAATGCACGCAAATTTAATTATGCAAGGAACCACTAACTAGAGTGGTATTTGTTTTTCGATTTGCAGCTCTTTGTGTGGAATGTTGCATTTTCCACCAGAAGATATAGAGAGAATTTACCATTTCCACGCAACCCCCCTTTCCTAGAGTGATGGGTATTTCGACTCAATAATTTAGCAAAAGGAGTTCAGGGGAGTATATATTTCACTATATAAGTTAACACTCCAAGTCAATTGAATATGGATGTAATAATATGTCAATGGAAGTTGTTAAATGTGGAGATTCTAGAGTTTATACCAGTAAAATTGAAATTTGTTTAGTTCCGGACTTTTACCATTATGCATTTGGGTAGCGGCCCTAAAGTAATGTTGTCTAAGAAAACTGCTGAACGTACCCTAAGTGGAGCAAAGGTGTTGGGTGCTTAAGTAGGACAGAGGACCTAAAGAGCGAGGTAAACTCCTTGGAACCCCTGAAGAAGCCACTCAAGATATTGTCGTTCGAAAAATCTGATGACAAAGGTCCAGAATAATTGATTAAAACAAAATATTTCCTACTTTTACCAATGTTTCTGAAAAATTGAACAAATTTTCACTGGTAAACTTTAGAATTACTGCATTTAGGAGTTTTATGTGAACTATTAAGAGCTTCTAAGTTTGAATGCTCCTAATGATTTATATGAGCATTTAAAAGAACAAATAAGATATTTTTTATTAATAAGATAAGTCAATTTCTTCGCATTTATATACCATAAACCTTAAAGGAAGTATAAATTACAGGCAAACAATCCTGCAGTTTGGTCCTAAATCCAGTAAAAACTTTTGCTCATTCTTTTAAAGAACAATGAAAATTGTACCTCTTAAGAATATTGCTAGATCTTTGAAAAGACAAATTTCTCACTCTTTTAAGCGTATCCATTCAGAAGTTTAAGCGATAAAAAAAGTCATGTCTTGGCTAAAAGAAAAATATACTACAATAAACAAACTCATGGTCTAAGCCTGTAAGGCATTCCTGCTTACAGCCACGCCCACTCTACCTTACCAATGGGTTTTTAGTCAAACATTCAAAACCAGATGCTTTAATATTTAAAAGTTTTTGAGAAAATTGCTCCTCACACTTAGGGCCAGTTTGTTCACAATGGGTTAAATCTGAACGACGACTTTCACAACTTCTAACTAAATGGCGCTAATCAATTAAAATCGGTTGATTAGCGATTTCCATGACTAACAACTTAAATTATCGATTCCTTGAAAAAAAAATTGATAACCTTGCACATGCGATGATTTACCAGTTGCAATAATCCTTGGTTAAAGATGATCATCTGTGAACAAAATGGCCCTTAAATACACACACACACTCACCCCCTCTCATAAAATTGTTTGCTTGTTTTGAACCAATTTTCAGCTTGTGTTCTAGAGTTTTAGGGCTCTTTGTGTTTTTGGGTTTTTAGGTTAAGGGTTTTCGGAATTATGAGTTCTGATTTTTTGTCATAAGTTTTATATTGGTATCAAAATAATCACATTTGTTGCTTTCTTAATGTCCCAAAATTATGAATTAATATGTTCAATTATGATTTTAAATTAAAAAAACATACCATTTAATGAATGAAATTCCTATAAAATAAAATAATGATCTAAATATTTAACGTCCGCAACCAATAGAACTGGAGTGTATTTCGGATTGGATATTTAGGTAATAAATTTTGAGAACAACAATTTCAGGACTCGTTTGTTGCGTTGGCGTTGATTGGTGCAAGTTTTCTATTCCACATACTGCCACTATAATGCACTATTGCTTCTGCTGATATTTTTTGATATTAGCAACATTTATTGCGTCACAAAACTACGGTTTTAGCAAATGCTTTATGAAATTTTATGCATTGCATGTTGAAAGATCCATGTGCAATAGCTGCTGAAGTATGTTTAAATAATGTTGAAGGCTATTTTCTACTACTAAGCCGTTGTTTGCCGACTTGACATTGCATTAAAAGTGTTCACTGATATGGTAATGTGGTAAGAACTATGAGTATATACTCTACTTTAACACTAACAAATCCGATTGAATATGAATATGTATGTCATGGTGAAGTGCTGTAGGTATATTTTTTGTTCGACTATTTTGAGATGGAAAGAAAGTTTGCATTTGGCAGAGAACAAAGTGGAAATGATTCTTTAGAAATTTAATTCTTAGATCCTTCTAAGCTTAAATAAACAAAATAAATAAATAAAATAAATAGAAATGAATAGAAATAATTGAAAATAAATACATTAAATTAAATTAAAATAAAATAAATTAAAATAAATTAAAATAAACTATAATAAACAATTACTAGGGGTTGGGGTCATTATTCTGTAAGTGCCAAAATTCGGTTTTCAAAATTCTGTATTTCAAAATTCTGTAAATTTAAAATTCTGTATTCCAAAATTCTGAAAATCCAAAATTCTGTTTTTCAAAAAATATTTTGATAGTGAAAAAAAAGTACTCACTTTTTTTCACTATCAAAACAATTTTCTTTTATAATTTACAGAATTTTGAAATTCAGCATTTTGGAGTTCAGAATACAAAAAATTGTTTATACCTACTAAGCTTTCATTTGAGTCCAAATAAATTTATTTCAACATTTTTAGAAAAAGTGTGTTGATCTCGGGTTTGTAATTCTTTTGCACAGCTGATAGAATTTTATAATTATTCATTTTGACATTGATTACATATACGGATTTGATATTTTTTTTATATCCTTTCGATAAATCAATGTAGATGTGTTCAAATTTTTTAACATAATTTCCAACCTAATTTGTTGAAAATGTATCTTTTGTAAGTTAAATATGTTTTTTCGAGTCGAATTTTTGAGGTTTTAAACGAAATTACATATATACAAAAATATCGTATTAATTCCTTTATTTTCACAATTCTTAAGTTGATTTCGCCCTTATTTCCTCTTATTTGTCTTCTGGATTTACAGTTAAATTGCAAAACAGTTAACACTTACCATGTGGGAACGTTTATTGGTAATTTTTATTTCGACGTAAAAACATGATTTATGAAAATCAAAAGAAATTTTAAAGTTATTTATTTGGATGTGATTTATAAAAAATATTTTGAAGGTATATCATATGACTTAATATAATGCGTATGACGGGAAGAAAAGTTGCACATCAGCTGTTTTGTATTTTAAAATATGAGATTATTGGAAAGACAAACATAACTTACTATACAGTATTTAAAATTTTCCAGAATTTGAATTTACAGAATTTTGATCTACAGAATTCATGGACTTAAAGAATTTTGGAATACAGATTAATAGATTTACAGAATAATGGAATCCAGAATTATTTTCATCCAAAATTTTCAATTTATTTACAGAATTTTGGACATCCCCGTTCCCAATTACTAATCTACTTCCCCGCAAGAGACTGTTGGTGTTTTTCTTTTTTACCTCAGAGCAAAACACTGATCTGTCAAAAATAAATTCTACATTTCTTTTTTACCTCAGACAAATCAGAGCACATAAGTCGTGTTTCTTTTCTCCATCGGATTTTTTAATCTCCTCAGAGCTTTGCTCTGATCGCTCAGCCTCTGCTCAGAGCTTTGCTCATAGCCAAAAAAGAAAAATGCCATGTAACAGTTCTATTAATAAAAATACACCAGCCACTCGTAAAAACACGTTTTACCTGACACATATAGTGGACTAAATCCGTTTGATAAAATAAAATATTAATAAACTTATTCTGTCTTCATTTTATCTGTACACTGAATAACACCGAAAAGTAGGCAGCACTTCCCTCAATTGTACTAAATACTCAAGTACTTCTTTCATTTTTGAAAGCTATTTGTCATATCAGTCGCAGCTTTGAATTGAATTGTGAACGTTAAAGTTATCTGCTCGTTGAACACCAAAATTGGTGAGATAAGTTATCCGCTCATTGTCAAATGTCATTTAAGGCTAAAACACGTTTATTAGTAAAAATTGTAAGTTAAAATACGTGTTAGTGTTGTTTCATATATATGTATATTTTGTGATTATTAATAGGGCTGTAAGTGTACAGTGTACCTCACATTTTTCAATACCACATGTTTTTTTATAATCCAAATTATATGCTACTGAAATAAAACTGTGAAATTTGGTTATCTATTGACAAGTCTGTTATTAAAATTGACGTAGATATTTTTGTCGCTTACAAACAGATTAAGAAACCAGTTTTTAGGCTTGTCTTTCATTAAGATATGATTCGATTTAAACCATGCTACACATTTGTCAGTTTCATTCAAATAATACAGAATGATGAAGAATGAGATCTTTTTCTTAAAACATCTTCTTTAAACATTCGTCTGTATAGACTAAATTTCTCATATATTTAAATACCTACTATATTGCAAACCAATTACACATCATAGTACATATACAATTCCCGACGAAGACGACGCGACTTGTCTACGACATTGCTTCTTCTTGTTTAAGATTTTTTCCAACACTTTCGCTTGGCTAATTGACTTCAAACATAATCTGAGTTTTAATGAAAACGATTACTTCTACTCAAAGTCAACTTTTTTTTAATTTTTTTTTTTTTGTACTTTAAAAGCCTTTCCTCTTATACTACACTTTGATACATTTGCTTCTTCAAACTCTTATAACCATATCATGGAAATATATACTAAGCTTATCAGTATTTTGCCTTGGCCTCGTCGTTTTCATCCAACCACACTTAGTACACACTTAAGTTGTTAATAGTAACCATAAAATTGTTTAATGAAAACACCGTTATAAGTCTAACATATATTTTTAGCACTAGGTATATACAGGTAGACTGAACATCGTCACCGCCACGTCGCCGACAACGACTTAAAAGAAGAGAAGCTCCTTTTATTACACTTAAAAACCTTTACCATGATTGAGGTAGACTGCTGCTGCTGCCTGCTGGTGCTGCTGCATGTACCACATCACAAGAAGCAGGGTTGACACACGCTCCTTAAGAATTTCCTTTTCAAAAGAGCCCACGAATATGTGAGGAGTGAAATTAATTAACACCACACCATCAACATTGAAAAAAAATTCAACTTAATCCTTGCTTACCTTTGCCATCAGAATAGCAATGTAGATGTAGGTACACAAAATGCAGCATAGTCGCTATACCTATATATATAGTCTAAGCCCTGCTACGACGACGAAGACGACGGCATGACGTAGTCATAAGAATCTACCCTTAATGATATGGAGATCTGTTTGACTAGTCAGTCATTATACTTCGCCCCACGCACTGTCAACGTATCCTAGGTCTTTTTTTGTATATTTTGTTTTGCCTTTATACGATGCTGCAGGTGGGTGTTTGCATGACTAGATAATAGTCTCACGTTTGGCGGAAGGATGTGTTTGTTAATATGACGATTAATAACATAACGACTGAACATTTATGGAAAACGATTCAATGCACCACCTGTAAGATTATCGTTGAACAAGGTTTACTTACTTCATACCTGGGAGAATAAAAATGAAAACTACTGGCAATTTAAACTTTACAAGAGATTTTTCAATTTCAGTTTTGTTTATTTGTTCAAAAAATCGATATTTTATCCAAAATGTCTAAGAAAACCTTTGTTGTTTCTTCGATAAATCGTAGGCCTTTAAATTTTAATTACTTATAGAATACGAAATTATGCTTTTAACGAGCTGTACCAGAATTAACAATATAATAATATCTTAAAGCTTTCTAAGAAAGAAAGTCTAATATAGAATATTTGACAAAGTTATGTAATGAAATTTATTTATAGATTTTGATTTTCCCTGCTTCTTTAAGCAAATTATATGAGAAGCCTTATCGAAAATTAATCGAAATCTTATATAATTAGGGTATCACTTAATAAATAATTTCATCTCTAAGAACCGATTTAGAGAAGTGTTATACAAAACTAAAACTTTCAAATTTAACATCTTCTCTACACAAACTCAATGAAATTCCTTTAGAAGTAATAACTTCCTTAAATAAAAAAAAAACTTTACAACATTTTAATATTGTTAGTTGGGATGTTCAGTTTTATTTGATCAGATTAATTTCCCTTAAAAATGATTTTAATTGTAATTTCGTTAACGATCAACATACAAAATATCCAAGCTAAAATTTAAAAATTTGTAAAGGTACCTACTACCTACCTACATACTAACGTTTTTCATTTCATTTGAACATAGATTTGTCTTTTTAATTAGCTGATAAGCTAATATTTTGTTTTGTAGTTGTCTTGATCGTCACGTCACAACCTTTCAAAGTCCAGTTACAGTGTTAAACCCAGTATGGTTTTTAAAATTCCCAGGATGGCTTTTTATAACCCCGGTAGGCAGTACCTAATTCTCAGAGTGGAATGATCTAAAATTGTAAGCTATTTTTTAATATTTATTTATGGGGAATTTAAATATTATAATTTCGAAAAAAAATGATCTACTCACCCAATTTTGAATGTCGAAATTTCTAAAAATAATTTTGAACTATTTTTTTTAAATCAAAAATTTGTAAAACATTTCTATGGTATGTTCCATTATTTTTGGTAAAAAGAATTTTTTTTTTAAATTTGCTATATGATTCGAAAAAACTGCTCTGTACCAAGTTAAATAAAAATCGATCGAGTAGTTTTACAAATATTATGTTTTCAAAAAAGTTGTAAGCATTTACAAAACACAAAACGAATTTTTATATTTAAATGTTGGTATATACCTACAATATTTAGGCCCAGTTTGTTCACTGCAGCTTACCTTTATTAATACCTAATGGATTTTTGACATTGGTATAAATCATCGAATGTGTATCTTAGCAAAAAAATTTACTAAGGAATCCATAATTTGAATTGTCAATCATGGTCGACTTGTGTAATTAACGCAATTTAATTAGCATCTGTGAAAATCATGGTACAGATTCAATTCACTGTGAACAAACTGATCCTTAGCCCGCAGAGAAAATGTTAGAAAAAGCGAAAAAAAATCCAAGTGAGAATTTTTAAATGTAATAATCCTTGTTTTTTAGAGAAGGAATACGGTCTAAAAAATCCATTGCCAAATTTATGGCTTTTAAAAGTTATGTTCGGAAAAAACTCCGTATGCAAGCCAAATTTGACAATGGCCTTTCTAGCCAACATTAATTATTAATTGCCAAAATAAAAATTATTGCGTTTTAGAATCTTTACTTTGTTTTTTTTTTGTCACACAGTTGCAGTGCAGTAGGTATATTTTTTGTGGGCTAACTATTAAATTTTTTTTTAATTCTTCTTAAATTCTATTAAAATCTATTAAGATAATCAAAAAATTCTAAGGGATGTTCCAATAATATCCATTTTTTTTACCAAAAATTACTTAATTTTTCATATATCGTCGTTGTAGATCGAATACATTGTAACCAAGAAAAGTTAATTTTTCAGGAGAAACAAAAAACTTTTTATAAAAGTATTGAAAACCAATAACATTGAAATGCTATTAATGCATTTAGCTTTGAAACTTTAGGCTAAAAAGGTATTTTTCATTAGATCCGGAAAGTTGTTTAAATAAAAGTGCATCATTACCTAAAAAGTGAACTTTTCTGGGTTACGAGGTATTCGATCTACAGCGACGATATATTATTTCTACTATAGTCTAGACTCACTTTTCGACTCTCATACTAACCGATTTTGACAAAATGAGGTGTCAAACGAAGCGAAATTAACTACTAATGTGACGAATTATAATTTTATTTTTAAAATATTAATAATTTGTTCAAAAACTGCATTTGTTTGTTTTCGTGCGCCGTTATCTCGAGAATTTTAGTAATTTATATAATTGCGAGAATTCTCGCACGGATATATAGGCTAGAGTATTTTTAATAATCGTACAAAATATAATTCGTATGGCATAGTCCAGTTATTTTTAGTTCTACAAAAAAATTGGGTCATGCACATTATACATTAGGGTGATTGAAAAAATCATCTTTCTTGAAATTCAATTGCGGGGACCGGGCCAAATTATGAAGCTTAGATTGAAACCAAATGATTAGGACCAAAAAATTGAAAATCGAACACCATTTAGAGTTGGCTACCGCAGCGTTTTTTCAATTATTTTGTTGGAAAATCTTTGCAAATCGGTATATTATTTTCAAATGTTAAAAGCTGCATAACTTTTCAAGTTTTGTTGCTAAAACCGTCAATATTCCCTTATTTAAAAATAAAGTGAGTCATTAGTCCATAAAAATTCAAATTTTTTTGTTTCTTTGTATAAAGAAATTTTAAAAAATTCAGTCGATGCGTTTTCTTGGACAACAGCACCTTGGGTGGGCAATTTCGCCGGTTCGAAGGATTTTAATTGATCCCTTTTTTTGTCCTTTGTATACCTAGCGATCACGCAACTCCGTTGTTCCGCTTTGAGGGACTCAGTCACCAGGAAGGTGCCCGCATGTCAACAGTTTTCTTAATAAACAGTACCTATACCTTGGGTCACCCGAAAAATTTTTTTTTACTTAATTGGTCAAAAACCCACAGCCGATGGGCCAGAAGTTCACAGAAATTTCATGTGGACATATACCATATAGTTGATTTGTGGAATTATGTATAACCGACCAAAGTGTAAAAAGTTCATCATGCACTTATGACCCTGCGCCGATGAACTCTAATCGGCACATCACAATGAGACAATGCTTATAATAAAAAGAGGCTAGGTGCGACCCACACTGGTAACTTCCCATTGTTGCCGTTGGAAACTAAAGAACCAAATTTATTTTGAATATGCAATAAAGTGAAGTCCAAAGCCGTTTGTTTTAACATTTTTTAGTAGTTTAGATTTGCATTTTTGTTTGTTTAAAAAAACTGTCAATTGAATGTTTTATACAAACTTTATCAGCTATTGAGAACGACATTGTGTTAGTTAAAATTAGCTACGCATGGCGCGGCGGCATCGAAATCAGTTTTCACTGTCGAGATATTCGAAACTAAAACATTTTCAAAAGTTTTTAGTAGTTTAATTTACTTTTTTTTAATCGCCATCAATTCTTAGTTACAGCATTTTTTGTAAAATAAAATTTTTCCCGAAAGAATTGTTTGTTTTCGAGATATTTGAGTTAAAACGCATTTTTGAACAATTTTTTGAAGTTTTGTTCTGCAATTTTGTTGCTTAAAAAATTGTCAATTGTAATGTTTTACAAACTTTAGCAGTCACTGTGTGTAGAATAAAATTAGTCCGGGTTCAAAATCAGTATTTTTTGTTCTCAAAGTGTTCGAGCCGAGATTTTTGTTTATACATTTTTGCATGTTTTTTTTATCTAAAAAAAAACTACGTGGTGAATTTTTTTTTTAATTCTTTCCAATTCTTTATTACGTCATTATGTATAGAATAAAATTAAGCCAAAGTCATTCGCATTTCTTGTTCTCGAGATATTCGAGACGAATGACAACCTCTTCTTTTTTTTTACTGCTATAGTAAGAAAACGGCTAATTGAATTTTTGTGAAAGTCATTTCTGCCTGTCATGGCGTTATTATCTGTAAAATTAAAATTTCTCAATATATCTTTTCGTTCTTGAGATACGGTGAAAGGTAAAACGTGCTTTCAAACACACATTTAGACATCTCTCTAAATACGATGGATTTGGATTCTTTGGACCCCTAAACGTTTAGATATGTATGTCAAAATTTTCGATTCGACAAAACGGACCAATTACAATAACTTCTAATAGGAAGTTAATAATGCTTCTGGTCTTGGGGTTCGCAATCGATAAATTGACACGAAAACGAGTCCAATTTAAACAGTTTAGAATTGTTTTTCTTTATATAAAAATTACTGTAATCGTACTCAATATTTTCAAAATTCACATCATACAGAAAAAAATGTTAATAATTTATTGATTTAACATTTTAACACATTTTATTAAAATATCAATTTCCAACTTAATCCTTTTTGAAGTAGGTCAAAGACCTTCCTGTTTAAATATTTGTCACATTATAATATTTTAGCGTAAGTACTTTTAAAGGACAATAGTTTACAATATTTAGTAAAATATCAGGTTATTCATGATTGATATCAGTTGACACAACTCACAGAGCGCAGCGCATCATCATCATCAACGTCGTCGTTATATAAAACATTCCAAAAACCTCGTTTACAAATATTTCTTTGTAATATATTATGTATGTAGATATAAAAACTGCCACATTCCTTTATTTTTTATGTGTGTATGTTTTTTATATTAGTGGCCATCCTTATAATATCATTGAAGTAATTAATTTTCATAATTAAAATAAATACCTTCCTTCCACCATTTAGCTTCTGTATTCATGTATCCAACCCACCCACAGCTATACATACATATACACCATCAGTAAAAGAACGAGTAAAAAAAATTGTTATAAAAAAATTAAATTAAAAGTTTCATTAAATTGCAAACTCTCTCTCTCTCTCTCCATCCTGGAGTCAAATTTTTTAACAAGGCAATCAAGAGCGGTTGCATTAAAAATAAAAATCAAGAAAAACGTAATTAGCATTAAGTACACTCTCGTCTTTCATTGTAAAGCAAATAAAAAAAAACTAGCCTCGCGGGCAAGTACTTCCATTTTGTAAAAATTACAATTTTTTTGTTGATTTTTTTTTGTTGCCCGATTTTGCAAACCCTCTTGTATATATGACAACATGTCCTGTGCTGATAGAATAAAAGCAATCACCCAGACCGACCATAGAACCCCAATTACCTTGTCAAAGGCTGTTTTTGGTGACACCATCATCGTCAAGGCAGATGATGGACCGACTAACAAGGAAAGAGTGAGAGAGAGAGAGAGAGAAGAATAAACTGTCATGCTTGACTAACGAAATAAAAGGACATGAGGTGCGGCCACGGCATGGTGCCGTGCGGCCGGCGTGTCAACCAAACCTGAACCCTTTTATCACATCAATCGAAAGGACTGAATTTTTTACGAATCTAACGGCAACAAAAAAAGTGTGCTTCTGCCACAGCAGCAGGACCTCTTGCTTTTGATAAATCAAATTTTTCATCACCAGGAATTAATAGTTAATAGACAGACAAAACGGGTTTGATGACGACATTGACATCGACAGGCACTGAACACAAAAGCTTCAATAAATGGGTTGCTGCTCATGATGATGATGCTGATGGTAGCGTACCTAGATTGGATGTAAAATCTGTGTAACGATACATATAAACGACACGCGGTTCAGTAAAAAAAAAATCAGCACAGTTGTTTCAATTTGAAAAAAAAAAAAAAATAAGAACAAAGGATATTTATTATTCTGCTCCACAAACGAGGAATATGTTTGGTTAGCTTAAATAATGGGTAAGCCTTGAGAGAATGTTTCTATATTACCTACCGAACCTACCTATACAATATAATATGTACATCTTAAATGTATTCGGCAAAAGTAATTGCTAAAGAACTCTGTTGTAAAATTTATTCGAAGTTAGGTGATAGGTTTTTTTATTTTTTAGATTTTTTAAGAAGAGAAATGTGATATCGATATGTTAATTATATGAGTTCCATATTAGATATTCAAGCTTATAGTAATTTATCTAGACTCTGGAGAAAATCTGGATTGATTTGTAGTTTGTTTAGGTACATTTATATACTTTAGGAATTAGGACATGAGCTTTACTTTTTAAACAGGATGTTAAGGATTTTTCCTAGGGGCGGCAACCAGCCAGTTTTTTAAACCACCACCAATTTTAAACTATGGCTACAAGAGACAATTTTGCAAACATATGTATGTATGTAA
Source organism: Epistrophe grossulariae (assembly GCA_929447395.1). Lineage (NCBI taxonomy): Eukaryota > Metazoa > Arthropoda > Insecta > Diptera > Syrphidae > Epistrophe > Epistrophe grossulariae. The sequence continues at coordinate 18,615,695 of OV839567.1, read as the reverse complement.
GCTTAAAATTCGCTTGGATCCCTGCAGGTTGATTTCAAATGATTTCGTTCGACTCAATCCCACTTGCTGAGTGGAGTCTATTCAAAATTAGCGACGGAAAACATTTGACGAGGAGATGGTGTGACAGTATTTTCGCAACTTTGTGTGAAAATATGGATTTCTGTTAGTAGTTGATACTCGTGTTTACTAAATTTTATTAGTTTTGAAGTTGTGAATTTAATTTACAACTGCAATCTCAATATAATTTTAACTGAACTTCATATAGAGCTCTCACCTCAAGTTTCGGAAAATCTGGGTTGAAAATCCAACCCTAATTCAACTCGATTTTTGATACTCCATATCGACGAAAAAACTTTCCAAATATTGTATGGCGATATATAATATGGTAAGAGGTTTTGATTTCTACCTTTTTCTGTAAAATTTTCAAAACAACCTATGTTACGCTGAAATTGCCAAAAACTGGCTCTGATTCCGCAGATTTTTATGCATTAATAATATTTTTCTTGTTGAATTTTTCGAATTACGCGAGGTCCCACAATAGCGTGTTTTTTATTGCAAGTCCATATGGACCTGTCGATAAAAACGACATCAGGACTTAAAAAAAGCGATGACAATGATTGCCATTTTTTTTTGTTTCATAACAAAATTGTTTTATTCGATGACTCGGATAGTTTGACATTTCCATAAAAACTATCGATAGCTTGCCTCCCTCCCCCAAACTAAGCTAATGGATGTTCATCTTAGAATTAATTAATTTTATTTGTATTCGCGATGTCTATTTTATTTTCTAGAGTCTGTTTTTCAGTCGTTAAAGTTTCGGACTCAAGATTTTAATCAAATAAGTTTAAAATTTCTTTGGCACTATATATGGTTGTGGTGCAATGTATATAGACATTTAGCCTCAAACAGTTGGAGGATTTCATAGAAAGTACAGTTTTGATTTTGTTATATTATGTTACGTGGCCCTTAAATGTAAGGTAGGCATCTACCAAAAGTTTTATTTAGTGGAATCCTGCCTAAAGCATTTAACCGCTAGAAAAATAGCCACTAGAATCTAACAGCAAGAGTCTAGCTCCTATAATTTATCCATAAAAACCTAGCTACTAGAATCTAGCTAAAATCTACCATCTAGAATCTAACTACTAGAATGTAGCTGCTAGAATAAAGCCGTAAAAATCTAGCCACGAGAATTAAGCTTAAAGATTTTACCCGCTTTCATTCTGCCGCTAGAATATTGTTACTAGAATGTAGGTGCTAGCAACTAGATGTACGAATCTAGCTGCAAGAATCGCAAGCCGCTAAAATCTAGCTGACGGAATCTACATGCTAGAATATAACTACCAGAATGTTGATGCTAGAATTTAGCTGTACAAATCTAGCATCTAGCCGCTAGAATCTAGCAATAAGAATGAAGGCCGCAGTAACTTAGTCACTACAATTTAGCTACTAGCTAGATCTCTAAGCACTCTAGTTGTAAGAATCTAGTCGCTGGAATCTATCAGCAAGAAGGTAGCCACTGGAATCTATCTGATATAGTTTACAAACATCATTTAGCTAGAATCAAGTTGCTGGAATCTTGCTGCAAAAATATAGTTACTAAAATCTAGCCGGATTTATGCTTAGCTTAGAATATATCAACTTGGGTAATTGTAATTGCAAGGTAATCAAATTTTTTTTCAAGGAATCGATAATTAAAGTTGTTAATCATAGAAATCGCTAATCAGTCGATTTTGGTTGATAAGCGCCATTTACTTAGAAGCTGTTAAACTCATCGTTCAGATCTAACCCATTGTGAACAAACTGACCCTTAAAGTTCAAAGTCCAAAGCAACGGATTAAATATTTATTATATCATAAGATACATTCTATTTTACCTTTAAAGAGATGATAATTGTAGTCATTGAAACTTGCATTCCATATTCAAATTCAAATTCATGAATCAATAACAATAATTATTTCACTAAGTATCCATTACTTCATACCCTCCCCAAACCCAACCGCGCAAAGATGTTCTCAAAATTAATCAACCCCGTATGATTTTCCTGTTCCCTTATGCACATAGACATATTTTCTATGACAAGTTAATCCCAGCATTAGCTGTTTGCTTGATTCTCAGTACACCAGTGCTTTTGAAGAAGGATGAGATCTTATTATCCTGTCATCACAATCAAATTGCCTAGAATATTATTCAAGACCGTCTAATCTAACAGATTTGGTAATTGCTTTCGTGCAGCAAGAACGAAAAAAAAAAAAAAAAACACAAATTCCTTGCCATCTTGTGTGGTATATTGTATATAAAACGAGTCGTATCCTTGTCGTGGCTTCTGCTTCAAGTAAAACAAATTTTCTATAAAAAAAAGATCCTTTGGCGTTATCCGTAAATTTTCTTTTTATAATTTTTTTTGTTTCTCTAGCGATAAGAATTATAATTAATTTCAGATAATCCGGTTGGTCTATTCAAAGGCACGAAAAGGTGACTGGGTTTGGTTGGTTGAATATATAGGGATATAGGGATAGGAAAGGACAAAAAAAAACTGCGAAGAGAAAGAATCATTTTGAAAAGTGACAGGCAACAGTTCATGTTCTGTTTGGTTCCCTCAGGATATTTTCATGGCGTGGGTAGCTTGGTTGGTTGGTTGGTTAGATTTTTGGGAGTTTGCAGGCGATGGTGTTTAATTTTTCTATACCATATATAGCTCCAGGAGGTAACATCAACTACGCGGATTCCCAGAAGTTTTCCGTTGTATACATATAAATCGAATATGTTTGAGTTGTGGTAACCAAGGGTAAAGTTTTTTTTTTTTTTTAGAAATTTGATGTAGTAGAAGTTGGTTGAACTATATGGATTCCCTCAGAGGCAGTATATAAGACATACAGAGATATAGGCACCTATACTCGACTTGAGTCTTAATGACTTTAAAAGAATAGTTCTAAATTACCCAGAGGATAAAATAAAAGTCAAGGTTTTGTGTAGGATTTAACACATTTTGGCGTTTCGTATGTAGGTGTCTTTAATATTTTTATTATTCCCACAAGTGAGTTTCGAAAGACTGATATTTTTCTGACCAGTTCGATTTCCTCTATGCCAAATAATCAGAGTGACCTTCAGGTAAAAGTCAGGCTTTTGAGCTTATCCTGACATTGTGAGACCAATTTCGAGGAGGATTAGATAGCTTTAACAGATTTTTTGACTGTCTATCAAAATTCGGACGATAAATTCGGTTCTGTTTTTGGTGTTGTTGGAATATTTTGAATGCTTCTCTAATTCCCAGCAATATTGTGCTTGAAAAATATTAGCATTTGGTAACCAAAAAGAAATTCACCCTTATTGCGTAAGGCGTTAATCGGCGTTTAAGTAAAACTTACCCTTTACCGTTATCTTCATTTTTAGTCGTTATTACCATTAAAACGATAGTCGTTTTACTAAAACTCCAATTGGCGCTTCTACCTTGCCGTTTTACTGCTGTTTTACCAAAACACCTTATGCAATAAGGGTGATTATCAAATACTCAGAAAAATTTGTTAACCTCTATCTTTGAGCCCTAGGTGTCTCTCGTCAGGACGTCACTTTCCCTTCCTTTATAAATGGAAATTTCCTGAAAGAAGCAGTGGTATCAGATTTCTGATTTTGCTTCGATCATATTATTTGGATTAACTGTCGTAAATTTGTCGTGAAAGAATAAAATGTGTCGCGATTATTTTTTTAATTAACCTCTCCCCCCAAATAGGGGTAAAATGAACTCAAAACAGAAAGATGATCGTTTAAATAACCGTCGTAGAATTTTCGTGAAAAAAAAAACAATCACTAACATTTTTTAAGGGTAAAATGAATTCAGGACAGAAAAAAAGTGTAAAAAACTGTCGAAAAATTGCAGCAAAAAAAGGTTTAAAATGACTCAAACCAGAAATAATAATAACAAAAAAAATTGTCGTAAAATTATACAAATAAAAATTGTAAAATTATCGTGAAAGTAAAAAGTAGTCGCGCTTGTTTTTTAAATACTCCTACAAAACTCGAAAGTATGAAACGAACTCAAAACAAAAAAAAACAATGTCTAAATATTGTCGCTAATCTGTCGTAAAATTGTAGTAAAATTTTCGTGAAACAAAAAATACTGTCACGATTATTTAAAAAAAAAATAAACCCCTCAAAAAAGGGTAAAATTAACCCAAAACACAAAAAGAAGAAAAAAAGGCGAGTTTTTTTTTAATAAACCCTTGTTATGCGAACTTGACAGTCAAGTGATACCACTACCACTACCACCCCAAAAAAAGTGGCAAGATGAGCTCAAAACAGCAAAAAAAATGTGTTAAAAAAAAATTTGTCGTAAAATTTCCGTTGAAACTCACGAAAATGAAAGGTGTAAAAACTGTCGTAAAATTGGCATGTTAGAAAAAATACTGTCGCGATTATTAAAAAAAAATTAACCTGCAACCTGGTAAATTATCATTACCACTTGATCTATATGTTCTGATGACATTTTGCTAGGTACCTAATATTGGAACGCAGGTTGACAAAGATATTTTGGATGACAAAATGGTACTGTGGTTGGATTGCCTGTCTTTAACTTAAAACATTCATTTCTATATACCCTCTGCTTTAACTGGACAGCACATGTTGGATTTCATGAGATAATAAATTACTTATCCTCAATCAATTGTGCTAAAGCAAAATTCTTTCTTATCCTTCATAACAGGTTGCATTTGAAAGACCTTAGGTCTTACAGGCAGTTTTTGTAAATCAGCTTAGGTATTGAATTGAACACTTTACTAAAACTTCAACTTTTAAGTCAAAATTACGAACATTAAAGAAAATTTCTGTATTTATTTTAAAAAGGATATAAAAGTTAATGATGTAATACTCTTTAATACCCAAAGGATAAAGACCTCAGAATAATATAAACATATGTATACCTATATAAACATTTGATTGTTTCAAGTATTAAAATATCGCTTTACTCTCTCTCTCTCTTTGGCTCTCGGAAGATTAATTAAATTAAATAATTTCTGATGGAAAATCACTTGCCAATCAATTACCTCTTCTGCCTTTAATAGCTTTTTACTGTTTCATTTAACCAAAAATATCATAAATAACAAATTCACCACGACGATAAAACAAAATGAAAAAAAAAGTATAAAATTAAAAATTAAATTCACACAATTTATATATCAAATTACACGCACATACAATCATTGGCTTTAAAACTTAAAAAAAAAAAAGAATAAAAGGACTCGAGGCATAATATGTATTCCCAGCACGTTCACGATCGCCATCATAAGGTTCAGTCAGAGTCAGAGGTCATGATGTGGGTGCCGATTGTGGTTGTGAGTGTTAGTGTGAGAGTGGGTGTATTTTTGTTGGCATCAGGACTGCAGGAAACCCAAATCGACATTAAATCAATTTGACGGTTATCAACCCGTTTGGCGACCATTTTTTTTTGTATTCATTTATTTTTTAACTTTTTGACATTGCCTTCAATTTAATGACTGTCTATGATCCGCAGAGCTTAACTTCAATTATATACTCGTATACCTAGTTATTTTTTATTTTATTGTACATAACGTATATTTTTGTTTGTTTGTTTGTGTGTTTAAACGGCTGTTGTGCGTTCGTGAATGTTGATATGCGAACAATATAAAATCAGCTTTGCCGGAAACCACATACATGCCTGTGCTATACAATACAACGCAACGTTGAGGAATGTCACCTTTATCGATTTGATACTCAGTTAAATTTCATTTTTTTATTTGTACATTTTATACATGTACAGCCTAAGAAGTGAAGTTGCATTTCGAATACAATTTGGTTTCTTGCTTCAATTCTATTTCATTGTTATTCAGAAATAGAGAATGCTTAAAACTTTCTCAAACACCATGTTTTCTAAAAACTGTCAATTTTGAAAAGTTAATTTTTGTTTGTTTTCAATTTTAACCCTATAATTTAGGTTTTTTTTAATATTTCATTTAGGAAGGAATTATATTTTGTAATTTTCGTATATATAATATAATAAGCTTAAATTAAAGTTTGAAAGTTAATTAAAAAAATATTTGACTTCCTTAGGTTTACAGACACTGATGTCGCCGAAGCAATTATGTCTTTGAAGTCGAATGCCGTTGGACTTGATGGGTTAATCCCAAATTTGTCAAATTTTGCTTTGCCTACATACTACCATCTATCACATAGATTTTCAGCGGGTTGACCGGTTTGCTTCAGATTTGATACCGAGCTTTATGTGATTCTCTAGAGGGAAATTCTAATTTTGTTGTAGCTCTATTAAAAATGGTATAGCTGGCCATAAAACGATTTGTTTTTTTTCAAGATTTTTTTAAAAGATTTTGATTGAAAATTAACTTTCAGGTTTTTGTCAAAAAAATCGAATAACAAAAATAGGGTTTTGATGTTTTTTTAGAAAAAAATTCTATCTAAATTTTAAACCAAATATTCGTATTACAATGATCCTTAAAGCTTAAGTTTTTTTTAACCCATTCTCTTAAAAGATAAAAGTTAAAAACTATTTAAATATTATCTCAACAAAGGTGTGCCTACTTCCCAAAAAATTCTCTACTAAACAAAATAATACAAATCGAAAATTCATCAAATATTATGTAATTAAAAGTGTTTTTTATTAGATACCTGTCCAAAATATAAATTTCATAACCATCAAAATTTATCCTGATTTATTGCAAATTTTTTCAACATTTTGGTCGTTCATACCTCGATTTCTAGATTTTTCCAAGGTTTTTGTTATATCCATGACTTTCCCCTATTTTGCAAAGTCTTTAGATTACAAAATTAAAATTTTACTAATTTGAAACAAGAAAAATCCTTGCGGCCCAATTTTTATTACAAGTACCCCACTGTATTTGCAATGAAATATTTCTTTCGTTTTCATCATAGTGTTTTTTTTAGTTTTTATCGCGAATTCTTCTAATTAACTCAGCCCAGCTTAAAAACTGCAATAATTGGCGCCCAACGTGGGGCCCGAACCCACGACCCTAAGAATAAGATTAGCATATGGGGCATTTTACATGAAGGGGACAACGAAAAAAAGATGTGGGTCTTCAAATTCATTCATCTTTGTGTTATTTATACTTTGATTCTTAACATAAATACAGAAGGATTTAGAGGGTTGGTGCTCTAGTCATGGGCTTGTATAAAGTTTCAGCAAGCTATGAGTAAAGATTTTAAAGAGAAATGTTGATAAATTAAATGAAGCAGTATAAAAATTATTTGATCATAAGAATATATCGCACCCTTAAAATGAAAGTGACCTAACTTAAAATTTTCGTAACTTCTTATTTTTCAAAAAACTGATCTTAAAAAGCAAAATGAACTCTGAAACCAGGTGGTAAAAAAGTTGCCGAATTTTTTAGTTAGGTCACTTTCATTCTAAGGATGCGATATAGTAAATAATAGTCTAAGAGCTAGCAACGATTTGCGAGAATTCATTTCAACAGTCATGATTTTTTTTTAATATATTGTACTCTTCACTACCTCGAGTGATATTTTGATAGTGTGGCTGGTGGGAAACGTTGCCTTTTTCTGTACACGACATTTTAGTAACGATAAAAATAAAAAAAAAATAATTTCAACAGCCTTGAGTTCATTTTCATTTCGTCCTATAAACTGTCCGCAATAAGAATTAACAGGTGTGGCAGTTTTTTTTAATAATAAAAAAAAAATTGAAATAGAAAAAAATCATTTAAAATCAACGACAACTCTTACAGCATCATGTTATACCTGTCTTTTAAGCCAGAAATCCAGTTCTGTTTTTAAATCAAATTGTTTTAGTCAATAGTTTTGGAAAAATTAATTTTCAAACTCAAAATTTTGAAAAAAAATATTATAAAACAAATATAATTTTGTTTTTAAATTTTACATTATTAAGTATTATTTTTCTTTTTAATATTTAACGCTCCTATTAGTTTTTTGTCAAAAACTAAAAACTAGCAGCCAAATTAATAAACGTGGAACAGCGAAGGGTTAGGTCTTATTCCGTGGACTAAGTGCAAAATGTTATGAATAAAAGAAAATATCTAAAAATTAACGTGTACTAAGTTAAACCAACGGAGAAGGTGGTTTAGCGAAGGAATAAGAACCAGTTATGTCAAACTTATTCTGAAATAAAAAAAAATACGTAAGTGAAGATTTCTAATTTAACTTTGAATAAAATTAATAATGTCTGCATTGTATATAAAATCTATAGTAATATCATGAAGAGGAGTGACGGTAGCGACATCTTAAGGACATATTATGTTCGACTTCTTTGTGATGTGATGGTTGGAATCCCGAATATTCACAAAATAAGAAGCGTAATAATAAAATAAGAACGGGAACGCTGTATACTAATTTTATGAGAGTGCGAGGAAGTGAAAAAACGCAATAAAAAACTATAACCTTGACAAATTGGCTTCGCATCGGAAAAAAAATTTGGTATATGTAGGTATGCACGTTTGCAGTAGATTTTTTTATTCATAATAATTGTAAAGGTCCCCTCGTAGTTGGTTTGGTGGGCTGATAAATTTTGTTGTAATAATCGGATCGTTAAGGTTGAGGCCTTAAAATTTAGGTAGAATGTCGGGTTACATTTTTTTACGAAATCATTGCGGAGGAACATAAAAGTATGTGTAAAAAAATGTAATTAATTTAAAATTTAATTGAAACACAAATTTAATTAAACAAAATATTTTCATGCACGTTTACTGGACCCATTTAAGGAATCTTGTTTGCAGAATTTAAATAATAGATTCTTTTCGCTCTATTTACTTATTCCCTACATTTATCTAAGTCTCAATAGTCTAATTTGTGGCGATCTCAGCGACGCGTACAGGACACATGTTCGACTAAAAAATTTGTGTTCATGATAGTACTATAGATTTTATATACAATGATGTCTGCTAGATTTATCGAGTTTTTAAACCATTAATTCTATAATTATTGGACAATCAGCCATCAACCACCACAAAAAGAAAACTATACAAAAATACATGTATATATGATCTATAATGGAAGTGCTCAGAAACATTCCATTTAAATAAATAAAAACAAAACAGAAAACAGACACAACACAACAATATTGACAGAAATATATTAACAAGAAAATTCTTAGGTGTGTTTGGTAACTTGAGCTTTTTTTTACAAATTATCATAATTTTCTGTCAGAACCCATACGAAAAATACCCAAGTTTGCGGAACTTGGGGAAAATTTCATGTTACCAAACAGGCATCTTATTTATTGTAGTAGATTTTCTTAAGGTAAACGTCAATTTACTATTCCACGAACATTTTGGTTTTATTCATGGAAATTTTTAACCCATAGCTTAACTCTTATTCTCTGCTTTAGTTAACTCGTGGAATAAAGGTGGAATAAGCGTTTTTTATTAATTTAGCTGTAGATGATTAAATGTCTTCTAGTTTCTGGGAAAACCGAAAATATTAAAATCTACTAAAATAATGAATTGAAGCCAAATTAAATAAAATCAAATTAAAAAAAATGTTATGTTTTACCGTTACAAAAATGACGCATTTAGAAAAACGAAACATTTCCTACAAGACAGACCATCAAAATATCATTCGAGGTAGTGAAGAGTATACAATTTATTAAATTATCATGACTGTTGAAATTAATTTTTTTTGACGTTTCTAGCTCTCATACTATAAGACGTTCTTTTTATTAATAAAATTGAAACCGGACATCTATTTTTTTGTTTTTATAGAAAACCGGAAGTTAAGATTTCCAATCAGATTTTACTAATTTTAATATTTTTTTTTATTAAATTTCAAAATGAAGCTGGTACATTAGAAATACTACATGCAATTTCTATATTCATTTAAAAGATACATAATTTTTATTGCGTCACTCTCGTGCAAAAAAAGTTTTTTTTTTTGTATAGAAAACCGGTTGTTAGCAATTTAATTTAAAAGAAATGATCCATTTTTGACCCCAGTGCGTATCATCTTCTTGTTGATTGTATGTTGATCTTCGTACATATTTCGTACTAAACGTGAATTAACTATTCCATGCAGATTATTTTAATACGATGTTCTACTTCATGAATTAATTTGAGTTAGTTTGTGAATTAGAGGATAATTAATCATTTTTTATAATTAAAAAGTGTACGTATATTAGGTATCAATCTTAAAATTTGTTTTCAATTTTTTGAGTAATCTCGCAACGCTACTTCCCAAACTATAAAATTTTATACAAGTTATTATTTAAAATAATATTTCAATGTTGATTTGCTGCACACAAAAGCAGACTACCATCAGCTAACAAAACAGGAAGGATACACAATTAAACAAAGTGCCACTGGTTGCACCAGGAAACGGAAGTATCTGCAGGCTCATATTATAAGAGTGATTATTTGTGTAAAAATGAATGACTTCATATTATATATGTATACAAATTTTTTGTATCAACATTTTTCTTTTATTGTATTTAACAAAAAGTTGTGTGGGAAATAAAAAAAATTAAATTCCCACAGCCTTGATGGTGCTTCATCCTTCTTTCAAACTCATAAAAAAAATTTAAAAAAAGAAAATAATTTAAAATTATGAGACGAAATTTTATATCGCGACACGGGTGTTAAGTATCATCTCGTTATATATGTATATATTTTTTTTGCAATGAATTGAAATGTACGTATAGTAAAGGTATATAATGTATATAGGTAGATACTAAACCCTACCTACTGTTTTCTTCTTTTTGTTTTTGGTTGAGTATTAATTAAGTTGCCTATATATTGTTTTTCCGTTATCATTTTCGGTCGATAAATTTCAGCTGACTCGGAGAAAAGTGACTTTTACCGATGGGAAAGGCATTCGTTCGCAGGAAATGAAGATTAAAATTAAAAACAAGAACTTTTGATGAATTTTTGTCCAATATCAGCAGGTTTTTGCATAATGGGAGACTTTTTTTGGTTGTTTTTTTGTTTCCTTTTAATTTTGTCTGATATCATTTTATTGGAAACTGGAATTGGAAAGCATGTCTGCTCAAATAAAAGTTCACGTTTGTGTTTCATTTATCTACATTTTGTCTTAAGGCCGACGAGGATATTACTTCTGCTTTTATTGGCAGTAATTGTACTGTGGATGTTGTATTTGTAACTCGTGTAAAATCTTACTGTACTTACTGTAATTTTCCCAAAAAAACACGACCATTGCCTTTCATCTAGCGAGTAATTTTGCTATTTGTATGGTTACAGCGTCAGCTGGGTAATATGGCAATGAAACGTGGGAGTTTATTGCCAGTGATGACACTTTGTTAGAAAAATAATAAAACCAAAATGTATAAAGAACAAAAATCCGGTGTTTCTGAGTTTTGACTGAATTTTAACCACGATAACTTTTAAATGATTCCTCTTAAGAAAAAAATAAAGGGTAATGTTTTTTTTAAACATGGACTTCAAAAAAATTTTGTTTTGTATTTTTAATCTAAAAAGTATTGTTAATTGTTAAAACTTATATTTTACCACTAAGTATGCTAATTATGCTAATTGTTCTGTCATCAATAGACATGTCTAATGTCTATGTTTCAGGTGCAGCTGTTGTTGTTGATGATGTAGTTTCAGGTGCAATTGTTGTTGTGGATGTAGTAGTTTCAGGTGCAGCTGTTGTTGTGGATGTAGTAGTTTCAGGTGCAGCTGTTGTTGTTGATGTCGTAGTTTCAGGTGCCATTGTTGTTGTGGATGTAGTAGTTTCAGGTGCAGCTGTTGTTGTGGATGTAGTAGTTTCAGGTGCAGCTGTTGTTGTTGATGTTGTAGTTTCAGGTGCCATTGTTGTTGTGGATGTAGTAGTTTCAGGTGCAGCTGTTGTTGTGGATGTAGTAGTTTCAGGTGCAGCTGTTGTTGTTGATGTCGTAGTTTCAGGTGCAGCTGTTGTTTTTGATGTAGTAGTTTTAGGTGCAGCTGTTTTTTTCGATGTAGTAGTTTTAGGTGCAGCTGTTGTTGTTATTGGTCCTCCTGGACTACCTGGACCCCCTGGATGACCTGGACCACCTGGTCCTCCTCGTCCTCCTGGACCACCTGATCCTCCTGAACCACCTGCTAATACTGGACCACCTGGTCCTCCTGGGCCACCTGGTCCGCCTGGGCCACCTGGTCCTTCTGGGCCACCTGGTCCTTCTGGGCCACCTGGTCCTCCTGGGCCACCTGGTCCTTCTGGAAGAGCTGGTCTTCCTTGACTACCTGGTCCTCCTTGAAAACCTCGTCCTCCTTGAACACCTCGTCCTCCTTGACCACCTAGTCCTCCTTGACCACCTGGTCTTCCTTGACCACCTGGTCCTCCTTGACCACCTGTTCCTCCTTGACCATCTGGTCCTCCTTGACCACCTGGCCCTCCCTGACCACTTGGTCCTCCTTGACCAGCTGGTCCTGCTTCACCACCTCGTCCTCCTTGACCACCTCGTCCTCCTTGACCTTGTGGATTTTGTGGCTTAGAAGCAACAATTACTGCCATTAACACTACTAGCACCAAAGTTAAATTTAATTTTCCTGCCATCTTATTCTTTATGTGAATAAATTGGTTGTGTCGAAAATAACCCAATTGCCTTCCTTTTATACTCTCAAAACCTTTGAAATCATGAAATCAAATATTATGCTGCTGATACGTATGTCATTTCCAATAATGGTTAAAAAAAAAAAATACTGGCTGATTATACATAATACCGCACGCAGCAGCTTTTTTTGTTTGCCACACGTTTCGCAGCTGGCCTAAATAATTTATTTGCATTAAAAAAAAAACAAAGAATAAGCAAATAATTAACGAGAACTGTTTAAATAAAAGATATTTTTTCTAATAGATTCTCAATTCATCCAACAATTCAGGCTTACAGATAGAAGCCAGACGAAAGACATGTTTTCATGCAGTTATATAATTCAAAGCCATTTTGACAATATTTTTTTGTTGTTGTGTGATCAGCCTGGATTCCACGACGAACGGCACGAGGACGCACTTTAAATTTATTTATTTATTTAACATAACAAAATTGCTAGTTTACAAAATTCTTACAAAGATATATTTTTAGATTTTAATTAATTGCGCAAGGAAAAATGTTGATTTAAATATTGGGACATTGAATACTGGCAATGTGCTAGAAAAATGAGCAAGTTTATTCTCTCTTCTTTGCATTATAATATTTTATGTATACCTACAATATTTACACGATGCCAGTATAATGGAAAAATTATTAGCATTTAGACCGCGTTGTCTCATGGCTACTTCTACGTGAGATAACATATGCTCTCAAATCGATCGTGCAGAATGTCCATTGCGACATCAGTTGTGAGGACGTCCAATTTGGACCAAAATAAATTGGTTATCATCGATCGGTATCATTTTTCATTGCTGGTGATGGCAATGCCATCATCATCATCGTTTTCTTAAAAGTACGGCAAAATCTATACCAAACAGTGGCTCTCTGCAGATGCATTGCCATTTCGTGGAATTCGTGTGGATAGGCATCATTCCAAATCTGGAAATTTTACTTGTTGACGTATCCGTTAATTCAAAATTGGTACATCGTCGCTGGGGATGATTTTTTTTGTTGCTGAAATCGGGGTTTAATTCCAACTGCTCCAAATCCCAGTTAGCAAACTCACGGCTTTCAGTTTTATCGATTTCATTTAACTGCTGGGTCAGTTAATTTTTGTACGGATGTAGGTTCAAATCAGGACGTTAGATTCGCCAAGTTTATAGATAACTGCGAAAGGCTGATTGACTGCCTCGTGTTGTTAACCTACGCACTCTTAATTCCAAATTCCTTATACACAGACAGGTCTGGAATTTTATGAAAACTTTCATATTTTTAATTGCAATTTTATTAAATTATCGAGGTTGAATTTTGTTCACCTCTTAATTTTTTTGTAGGTATTCAAGTTAAGCTAGCTTTAAATCGACTAATTATTTTATTTTTGTTTTTATGTCGTGTAGCAATAAATACAACATGAGTGCTAGCAGAACAAGAAGAAATTTTATTAAAATAAAGAATTTATTTTCTCCTCAAAGAATTTTCATTAAACAAAAAATAATGATACCGACCCTTGATAATAATGTTCTTCTTGGTTTTTTAACCAAGAATTTCTTTGATATAAAATTCGTATATATCAAATAATTTTTTTTATTTATCTTTTCACGCAAAAAAAAATTTACGAAAAATATTACTGTTTGGTACTGTCAAAAAGATATGACGTGACAAAATGCAACCCAGTTAAATTATTTTTATCTTTGGAACATGAAAAATAATTTTACAATAACCACCTCTTCTTTGTCAAAAAAACAATAATTAAATCAATTTTAAGCTCGGATAAGGGAACTTTTACTTGGAATAAAGAAAAAAAAAACATAAAAGATGAACAAAATTCAGCAACACCGAAAAATCGCTCTTTTATTTCGCAAAAAAAAACATTTGGCAACTTGTAGATATAGGAAATTAAATTTCCTACAGATATGATCCTAACAGTATTTTTGTACAATTAATACCAAAGACGCTATGAATAAAAGTCCTTATTTTGTAAAATTGCCAGGTTCTTAGCGCCTAACAGCGCAATAACTCCTTAACATGTGATTTTATACGATTTTCGATGTTTTTTTTTGGGATTTTGAAGGAGGCGGAGCCCGGAGGGTTGTGATTGTAGAAATTTGTTTTTTCTTTCGTGTATATGTTGGCCGGGTTCTGGACACCCAGATTTAAAAATATCAAAAAAATCTTCCTCAGCGAAGAGGATTAACGGGTACGTCAACAAGAAAAATTTCTAGATTTAGAACGATGCCAATCTACACGAGTTCCACGATTGCCATCACCATCAAGGGACAGTGAAAGCTAAGTTCGACACAGCTAATGCCACAATAGACATTCTGACGATCGATTTGAGGGCAATGGTTATCTCACCAACCTTTAGACTTACACTTGTGATGTTTTCTTAAGTTGTGTAATATATACCTACCTATATATTAAAAAAGTTGAAAACGTACGGTGTCCTCAAAGTCAACATAATCCATGCCATCGATCAAATTCAGTCTGATTTATACAGCAGTCATCAGAAATTTTACGGGAAGTTAAAAAAACAACAAAAATCCATTATATATATACAGGGTGACCAAAGACCTGGTTCAAAATAGAAATCTTTCAAGTTAAAAAAACAGCTGTTAATTATAGAAAATCGGTAAGGACAAGTTACTAAATTCCAAGAGGTCATAACCTGGCCTAGTCCAGCTTGAGTTTGAACCATTGATTTTGCGACACCGTGTTTATGAAAACTAGAAAGAATAAATTTGCTAAATTTTCTTGGCATCATAAACCTATTTAACGATGTGCGTCATTGTATAAATCCATGCTGATCACACACAAAAAAAATATTGTCAAAATGAGTTCAAATGGCATGACATGAAAACATGTCTTTTATCTCGCTTTTATCTTTGTATCTGGAGGTTGTTAGCTGAATTTAGAATTTATTTGAAAAAAAACAAAACTTTTTTTAAACTGCAGTTTCTGTTAATTATTAGCTATTGCCAAACGTGCGGCAAATAAAAATAGCTGCTGCGTGCGGTATTATATGTATAATCAGCCAGTATTTTGTATTGTTTTTTTTTTATAAACCATTATTGGAAATAACATATGTGTCAGTAGAATAATATTTGATTTTGAAAATAAAATGTAAACATGATTTCAAAGGTTTTAAGAGTACCTATATAAAAGGATGGAAATTGGAAAATTTTCGACACACACAATTTATTCACATAAAAAATAAGATGGCAGGAAAATTAAATTTAGCTTTGGTGCTAGTAGTCCTAATGGCAGTAATTGTTGCTTATAAGCCACAAAGTCCAGGTGGTCCAGGAGAACAAGGAGGCTGAGGAGGACCTGGTGGTTGAGGAGGACCAGGTGGCCAAGGAGGACGAGGTGGTCAAGGAGGACCAGGTGGTCAAGGAAGACCATATAGGTGATCAAGGAGGACCACGTGGTCAAGGAGGACCAGATGGGAAAGGAGGACGAGGTTGTCAAGGAGGATCAGGTGGTCCAGGTCATCCAGGGGTTCCAGGTAGTCCAGGAGGACCAATAACAACGACAGTTACACCTAAAACTACAGGTGGTTCAGGAGGATCAGGTGGTCGAGGACGACCAGGTGGTGAAGGTCATCTAGGGTGTGCAGGTAGTCCAGGAGGACCAATAACCACAACAGTTACACCTAAAACTACTACATCAACATCAACAACAACAGCTGCACCTGAAACGACAAAATCCACAACAACAGCTGCAACTGGAACTACTACATCAACAACTGAAGCACCATCTGCAACTTAGACATCAGACATGCTTATTGATGACTCTTAGGTATTTACCTAAATATACAAATATACGGAGTAAAATGGCTTATAATAAATCATTGTGATTGAAATATTAAAAGAAATTAATTTTTTTTGTTCACAAAGAAAATATTCTTAAACATTAAATTTGTGCAACTGTAAAAACACTTTTCTTCTTCCCACAGTTTGTTTGTATATCTTGCCATTTCAAAAAATTGTAAATGAAGAAAATTTAGTTTTTTCGCTCCTTAGAGGCAAGATGTCATTCCAACAAAAAAAAAATCAGCAAAATACATATAATTTTTTAATAAACTTAAAATTTATGTTTCTCACGAGTTTTCTCACTGAAGTGTCTAAAATGTTTCTTCTATATTATTATATAAGTGGAAGATTTTCCACTCTCACTATTTTTCCTCTGCCTTACACTTCACTGAACTCAAATCCTTTGCTGGCGTTTTGATAAAAGGAAGAAAATCCTCGAATCATTTAGGAAAATTTCTTAGGGGTTCATACATATATAGTTAGTTGAATTTCTTCCTCCTTAGACGGCTACCACTTTCGCTCATCCAACTTAAACTTCATCCACCAATGTTGCCTATATATTTGATGGTCTTTTTCGGTTCCGGGCACAGACCAATTACTCTGTGATTTTTTTGTATTCTTTTCTTTCACTCTTGTGGAACTGTCGCAAGTTTTAACTAAACCCCAAACGCTATATTATAAGAGCGAACGGTGACGGGACAGGAAAGAAAAAAAGGCCAGATATAGTCTGAGAGAACTATAGAAAGGATTCATAAAAGGCCAAAAGGATTACAAGCCACCGCCGCCGCCGCACCAACAATGGCTGTTCCATCCGCCCACTTAGCAAAAGTGTTCCTTGTTGGACAGAAGAAGATTTTGTGGTTAAATCTGCAACACACAAAACACTATGAAACCAACACCACCCAGACCATAGCGGAGCGGAGGAGAGCTGTGTGCAGGCAGAAGCAAGACATTAGTTATGCTCCTTTGATTGCCTTAAAGAACCCAACTCGCAGACACCGTGGCATAGAGAATTTCCATTTTTTCCTTAGCCTTTCTTGTTGAAGTGGCAAACGTTGGCCCAAAACGGGTCTGAAGTTTTAGTTGAACAAGGAGGGGGAGTGTGAGAGAAAGGGGAAATGGTGAAATGAAGCATCGTACATTTTAGCCAACTTTTCGTCGACGACGACGATGACGTTGGATAGCGGCGACAATAGCAAAAGGTCTTCGCTTTCCATCCTCTTCATATAGTAGAGGTGTCCTGCTGCCACAAAACGTGGCAAAAAGGACGAACCATGCAAACTATAACAACAACAACAAACAAAAAACATTTAAAATGTTCGCAAACTTCTGACATATTGCAGGATTTGAAAATTACTCATTCTTCGAAGCTAGGTGTATACATATAGCTTCGGTATATTGGGAGCTTGGACTTTCTGTGGGTGGTTTTTATGGGGGGCGTTTTATTTATGCCCTAAGGTTAAGTAGAGCATAATAAACTATTTACATATAGTATAAAAGTCGCAGGACAAATGGTTGAAAACCACGCCGCCGCGCCGCGTCAAAACAATTAGTATAAAATGCTTTAGCTCGTGCCAGACAAACAAATTGATTTCATATTAAAATTCTCATGAAACTATATATATGTATAATGTATATATATATAATCGTGTTCGTAAGAGAAACTCTTGCTCGGAGATGGTTACATCAATTTTAAACTTTTTTTACTTTTCGCTTGAAATGAGGCTAAGGACTTTTAGAACACTTGGCTGTCCTAATTGTGGGAGGGAGATTTACATTTTTGGCAGTGAATTTTGAAGTTTTTCTCCTCTGTGTGGAGTGTGAAGTGAAAATGTTTTCAATTTCTGGTGTCTGACCTAAGTTACTGTGTAAATAGAAGACCCAATTTTTACAAGGAGTCAAAACAAAGACGATTGATTTTTTTTTGTTTTTAATTTTTGATTTGGCAACATCTGAAGAAAATAAAAAAAAACAAACACGACTTTAGGAACAAAAAATAGGTGTTTGTTGACTTTCAGCAATATCTCTGCCCTTTAAATTTCAAACTCCAAATTATAATTGGTGTTTTATTTAACTCATATAAAACGATTACCAGCCATCCAATGGTTCCGTTTTTAATTTTTTTTTTTGAATTTTGATTTTTTGAAATGGAAGTTTTTTTTTTTTTTTTTGAGAATATTGCCTTATTTTTGAAGCTTCCAATTTTAATGATTAGGAATTCTAGTCTTCTTGGATATAGTTCACACTAGATGTTCGCCACGAAATCTATGTATGATGAACTGAACTTAACAAAAAATTGCGTATTGACGAAGGCCTTCACTAGTCAACTGATGAGTCCAAATGAGATCGCCGGGACGAAATGAAATTAGAAATAAAGGCCGTTAAAAGCTATTTTGAATCAAAAGATATTTAAATTGAAACTAAACTTATAAATAAAATTAAAAGCAAACATTTCAAAATTGAATGTTGAGAGTTTCAATTCAATGGTTTTTATATTTTAATGTCAAACTTTAAGGAACGCTTTCAAATTAAATGGAATTTTTTTTTTAAGTCAACTGATATCCTTTCAATTTTAAATCTTCAAACTAAAAAATTAAATGTTTTCATATTATATTCAAAATTATTGTGTTTTTTTGTTAAAGGAATTTCTTTTAATTTCAAAGCAAAACGTTTTAAAACGAAAAGATTTTCTTTTAGCTTTGGCAATTTTTTTTCTCAGAAACACTTTAGATTTGCACAATTCAAATTTTACCCTCTACTGCACAAGAAGCCATATATGGATTTTTGATTTTTTAACGCCGAATATTGGGATTTGGCAACTGCTAAAAAGTACCATTTTGATAATTTAGATAAGTTCTTTGTTTATGTGTTTTTATGTTATTGGTTTTCTTTTTCTTTGTGAAATCCCGAAAAAAATAAAATTTGTCTAAAAAAATTTGTTTTGTTTCATGTCCAATTTCGTAAACAAACACTAAAAGCACTTTTATCAAAAACCCTCTTAAATTTTATCAGGCATTTAAACAATTTAAGTTTCACCAATCTATAAAAGGGAAATTTTTGTTCAAATCGAGTTCTCTCCGCATCCCTGGAAAAATAAATTGTTTTTTTCTTTCTAATACGGAAAACTTCTTCAAGATCAAAAACAAACATTCGGCCGCTGCCGAAAGGTTTTTATAAAGTGAGTTTCAATTAAATTTAACAATAAATTCACACATAAAAAGAAGAGATAGAGGCAAAAATTACACAGAAGCTGAAAAAATGGGCTAATTGATATTGTATCTCCAAAAATTGAAAATTAAAATGTTTCAAATTTTTTTCTGCAAATGTCAGCTGATAAATTCACTTGTTAACTGCATCTGATAACATTTCAATGACACTTTTAAAATTTAATGAACCAAAAATGGGCATTTAGTTTATAAGGGTGCTTAAAAGGTTGTTTAATTTAAAAGTGCTTGGTGAAACCAAAAAATCCCATTTTAAGGTTTAGAAGCTTATGTTAAATGTTTAAAAGTCCTTCGTAAAATCGGCCATTAGTCTCTTAATTGTGTGTAACCAAAATTGTTTTTTCATTGGATCATAGTGCGTGCAGTAGAGGGTTAAAAATGCGAACTATTGATTTTAATGTACACTTTTTCCCTCAGTGCAGTTTCATCATTTCGTGAGATGAGGGACGATATATGTACTTTTATAAAGTCTGCTGTTTAAAAATAAATAAATATCCTTAAATTAACTAAATTTATTTTGAGCTGATAATGTGGTAGCTTTTTTGTTCATATTTCAAACATTTTTTCTTTAATTTTATGCATTTTTATTATTCCTCAAAAAAAATTGACTTAAACTTCGGAAGAATTTTGTATTAAACATTTTACTGTGCCATAAATATAATTTTATGCAATTAGTAAATTGGTTTTTATTCTTTGACTTCCCATCTCATCTTTTCCTTCAATACCGCATGCATCTCTCCCAATTGTAACTTGAACTTTTTAAGTTAAGCCTGATGAAGACAAAAATCCCCCCCCCCCCCTAAAAGAAATATGATTTACCAAAAATATGCTTAACCAACTGCTGCTACCTTCTCAAAATACACTGCCACAATAATAAAAATAAAAACAACAACAATTTCTACATATTCCCAGTTGGAATGGAATGACAAACCCTAGTCACATCCTTAAATCCTGACTATAAAAAAAAAATAATAAAACCTACAACCCGAAACCTAGACGTGTGCCATTACTTCGAATTTCTATCAGCAGAGCAAGAATATACCATCGCACTGGCAACACAGTGAATGCAGCCGAAAGCCAAAGAAAAAGTTAAAGAAAATTTTCCATAGTAGTCCTGCAGGGTAAGCTTCAATTGAGAAACAACATTCTCTCCAAACTTAATCTCCTTCCAAAAACAACACAAGCAGTTGTTGATGTTGTAGTAGTACCATAGTATAGTAGCAGCAGAAGAGTATAGTAGTTTGTTGTTTCCTTTATTTCCCTTCCTTCCTCCCGTTTTCAATGACATCGACTTCAACTTCGACAGTTTTCGTATATTCCAACATATAGAGAAGCCAAAAGACCGAGAGTTCTGGAGAGACTTATGGTCCTTCGTTTTTACTCATACATAGGTATCCTCAAAGGTATCATAGAACTTTTGCCTGTGCGGATACATCTTTCCTGAGTAAACCAAAGCCACCCACTCACTCACCCAATCTAACCTGTGTACTGTATACCTATGCCTGCCATCGTCATGCTTTTGTTCAACCCCTAAGGACCACAAAACGGAAAACCCCAAAAACCGACTTTTGGGTACAATTAACTTAATTTGAGTGAAACATGGTAAAGTTTCCTGCTGCTCGTATCTAAATGATTTTATAGCTTAACGATGACTTTTCGCCTTTTTGTCTTTGTTGTTATTGTTGAGGATAATATTTAAGGTGACGGAGTGTTGCGATAGGTACACCCAACGAAAAAGCTGTGTAAAATTAACCTAAATCGGGGTATAAGCCAACTTAGTCCTAGGGCCGTTTTGAACTTGGTAAGTTCTAAGATAACTTACCTTAAATTGCTTAGGTAAAACAAAATTGTTAGAAACTTGCTAAAATAGGTAAAATTATGCAAGTTTAAATGTGGAATTTTACCTTAAACCTTTCTTGAATTTAGCCCAACAACTAGGTCCACTGACCGTATTTTTTTGCTAAAATAACGCTTTCAGATAAGGTAAATCACCCAAGAATAACGTAATTTCTACCAGTTTTTAACATAATTGCCGCGCTATCTTAGCTCAGATACTAAGGCAAGCTAACCCCCTTTTACCAAGTTATGTGCATAAACTATGCTATCGACTAAGCTAAGTTACCACATTTCTTTGGCTAAATTACGCTTTTGAATAAGCTAAATCAGGCAAGAACAAGGTAATTTTTACCTAGTTTTTAACATAATTGTCGTGCCATCTTAGCTTAGATACTAAGGCAAGTCAAGCACATTTTACCAAGTTATGTGCATAAATTGAGCTATCAACTAGATCAAGTTACCACATATCTTTGTCTAAATTACGCTTTTAAATAAGTTAAATCACGCAAGAATAAGGTAATTTTTACCTATTGTTTAACTAATTGTCGTGCCATCTTAGCCTAAATACTAAGGCAATCTAACCCCCTTTTACCAAGTTATGTGCAAAAACTATGCTATCGACTAAGCTAAGTTACCACATTTCTTTGGCTAAATTACGCTTTTGAATAAGCTAAATCACGCAAGAACAAGGTAATTTTTACCTAGTTTTTAACATAATTGTCGTGCCATCTTAGCTTAGATACTAAGGCAAGTCAAGCACATTTTACCAAGTTATGTGCATAAATTGAGCTATCAACTAGGTCAAGTTACCACATATCTTTGTCTAAATTACGCTTTTAAATAAGTTAAATCACGCAAGAATAAGGTAATTTTTACCTATTGTTTAACTAATTGTCGTGCCATCTTAGCCTAAATACTAAGGCAAGCTAACCCCCTTTTACCAAGTTATGTGCATAAACTATGCTATCGACTAAGCTAAGTTACCACATTTCTTTGGCTAAATTACGCTTTTGAATAAGCTAAATCACGCAAGAACAAGGTAATTTTTACCTAGTTTTTAACATAATTGTCGTGCCATCTTAGCTTAGATACTAAGGCAAATCAAGCACATTTTACCAAGTTATGTGCATAATTTGAGCTATCAACTAGGTTAAGTTACCACATATCTTTGCCTAAATTACGCTTTTAAATAAGTTAAATCACGCAAGAATAAGGTAATTTTTACCTATTGTTTAACTAATTGTCGTGCCATCTTAGCCTAAATACTAAGGCAAGCTAACCCCCTTTTACCAAGTTATGTGCATAAACTATGCTATCGACTAAGCTAAGTTACCTCATTTCTTTGGCTAAATTACGCTTTTGAATAAGCTAAATCACGCAAGAACAAGGTAATTTTTACCTAGTTTTTAACATAATTGTCGTGCAATCTTAGCCTAGATACTAAGGCAAATCAAGCACATTTTACCAAGTTATGTGCATAAACTATGCTAAGCTAAGTTAACATATTTCTTTGGCTAAATTACGTTTTTTAATAAGCTAAATCACTTCAAATAATTTGAAACAAAATAACAGAAACATTTTAATTTTATTTTCAAACTTTTATTTATGTAAGCACTTTAAATTGTCGTTTTTTTATAAAAAAAAAATAAAAAAGCATAAACAAACAAATTTTATTTTTACAGAATTTAAGTAAAAAAAAAAAAATAAGTATTGAATATAGTATTATATATGTAATTTTACTATTTTTACAAAAATTAGGAATATTCATACACTTTCAAATAATTATTAGAAAAGAGAAAAAAAAAATTAAATAATGAAGACTAAGGCTTTTATCCGTCCACAATTTTGAACTCTAATGTTGTTTTTGAGCCATTACAACATGTTCCAACAGACAAGAACAAGGTAATTACAATTTACATGAATTTTACCCAACAACATAACGGCGCTTCAGCAGGAGATGTAAAATATTTAAGATTGAGTATTCAAAGAATACATTTACTTTGGAGACCGAAAATGCCGCTCACATAGACTCGATATTAAAAAAAGGAAGGCACGTTCAATATTGAAATGGTTATTTTGATTTGCTGCAAATTACACACTTATTTTAAAACTGAGTTACAAATATAATTTACTTATATTGATGGAGAAAATTTTAAATGTAAAAATAAAAGAAAAATCTTGGCACATGCATTTTGTTGATTTTCTGAGACGTTTTGAGCATAGTCATGCCTATCATAAGTTTTTTATTAGACAAAATCTTTCCTTCGGACCCCATATTTAAATTATCAATATGCTTATAGTGAAAAAATCTGTTAAATCTAATTGAAATGTAAATGTAAAATGTAAAAGTGCAAAAGTTGATAACACTTTTTAGAAAAATAATAATTAATATGGGTTCCGAAGGAAAGATTGTGTCTAATAAAAATCTGATGATAGGCATGACTTTGCTCGAAACGTCTCTGAAAATCAAGAATATTCTATGGTTTATTACTTAATTTTTTGATTTGATTAATGACTCGATATCGTTTATAAATGTTTTTACTGATGGTATTTTGTCACCGTCTTCTATATCGAAACAAAATATTTGAAAAAAATGTGCAAACAGATACACATTGCTTAGGGTATTCAATATTTAAAACGTAAATTAATTTAAAATACAAATCAATGCATTCTAAGTACGATTGCACTTTGAATTTTACGTTATCTATTGATACATAGAAACTATTGAAGCTGAATTTCTCACCAACAACAACAATGAGCGGTTGCAAATTGGTTTTATTTAAAGCGCATTGCTTCCTTTTTGTTTCTAAAGTTGAATCGATATGAGCTGCATTCTCGATCTCTAAAGTAAATGTCTCTTTAGAATCTTCAATAGTAAATTTTCTGCATTTCCCTCTGAAGCGCCTAGATGTCGGTGGCAAAAGCCCATGTAAAATATTGACATAGGCTATGTTGACATTATCTATCAGTAAAAAATATTCATTAACTATTTATCTTAAATCAATGTCTAAATCATACCTATGTCCATTCCAGTTATGTTTGCTTTTAAATCCTTAAAGTAAGTTTTTAAGGAACTTGCTTTAAGTCTTTCATTGAAAAATTCCAAAGCGATGTTGCAAAATTGTTGCCACTTGTCAAATTGGAACTGCTTGTTCGGTTTTAAATATGTGAAGTCTATATTGATCTAAAAGTGTAGAAAAATAAAGATTTGAAAAGTTTAAAGTACATTTATGAAAGGTATTTTTTTTAAGTATCTTACCAATTCTTGGGCTCTGGAATATTTGTAGAGTGGCCAATCTTGTAAAATTTGGAAAATATTGTCGTCTTTATTCCCGGTTATCATTTTCCTCCGGTATTCTTTGGTGTCATTCCATTGCTGAATTACCGATTCCCAGTTTCTGTTATGTTTTAGTTCATTCCACAACTTTTGAAGCTCAGCCTCGTTCAACGACCCATCTACCGAGGGAAATGTTAATTATAAATATATACAAGATGATTGGCTTTAAATGCGAAAAAAGATGAAAGCATATTGGTTGGGCAACAACAAAAATCTTGGGGGTCATTCCGTAATTTACTAAACGATAATCGTCGACGAGATCGTCCATTATTCGCTCCACGTAACTCGACCACTATCGTATCGTCTATCTTCTGCAGTTTGAGAGCGTTTGGTGTATTTTAGAAACAAAAACTGGAGTTGAAAAGTCGAATTGGCTGTCATGATTGTTAATAAAAAATGCATTTTTACCGCCATATTGTTAACTCGATACATCCTGATTAAAACTTAAATATCTAGAGATGTAAAACATACCAATTCAATGTAATTACATCCAGATTGAAATTTTAATCTGAATGTATCGAGTGAATAATATGGGCGTTAGTGTTTTTTGTTTTGTGCTTGGTGCTTGCATTGAAAATATAGAGAAATCATATTTTGAAAATGTAAATTGTTTTTACAAACTAATATAAATGCAAATACTTAATAGGGCAGTCACGCCAGGGACGAAAAATCGTATTTCAGCAATTTATTAAAAGTTTAAAGAAATTGTATCGAATTCTTTTTGAGCAGCCTAGTACGCTGCTGATGCGAAACGAAAAATCCCATACAAAAATGACACAACGAAATCATAAACGGAAAATTTCGTTCTGCTTTTCGTTTTGCAGTACGCTGTTCGAAGAGCGAAATTTATCATTGTTGGAGAAGTCTCCGCTTCTTTTTCGCACTGAATTAATTATACAGTCTATTTATTGTGTGCGGAAAAATGACATTTGAGTTTTATTTGTGTTTTTTTTGTTTATCATTTTCTTGCATCATGGGTTTCTGTGAATTTTTGCGTTTATGTTTGATTTTGTTTTTGGAATTAGTGAAACTCTCCAAGGATATTTTCCGTTGTGTTTTCGCAAGCATTTCGTTGTCTGTTTGGAGATCACAGGAAATTTTTGTTTCGCATCAGCAGCGTACTAGGCTTTAGATAAGAACATCTTTTTATGTAAAAAAAGATAACCAAATTACATTTACGTTTACATCCACAATTAATAAACCGAGATGTAGTATTACAGGGGCCATTTGTTCACAGATGACCATCTTTAATCTGGGATTATTAAAACTGGTAAAATCATCGAATGTGCATAATAATCAATTTTTTTTCAAGGAAACCAACGCGAATTTTCAGTGGCGACGACGAAAACAACAATAACAACACGTGGTTGTCAATTAAAACAACACGTTGTTATTATTGTTTTTATCGTCGCCAACGAAACTTCGCGTTTGTGTTTAGGGAACCTTTAATCTTGGAAATCGCTAATCAGCAGATTTTGGTTGATTATGATCATTTAGTTAGAAGCTCTGAAAGCCATTGTTCAGATTTATCCTATTGTAAACAAGCTGGCCCTTAAACTTCCTAAAATCTTGAAGGTTCTTCAGTGGAGACATGGAAAAGCCATAGAAATTAAAGTGGCGTTTTATTGGTACTTGTATTACTCCGCTAGGATTAAATTAGCATTAACACGCAGCTGGTATTATCGAAAATATGACTTTAGCAAACTGCGTTGTAGAAAAAAATCCGCCTTTGCATAAAAATATCGCTTTTTATTTAACAGTTGACTTCCCAGCTTGTGTTTATATTTATCTTGCAATTGCATTTTTGACGCAAATTACGAACATACGAAACAGTATTTGCATTTTGAAAAGTAGTGGTGAAAGTATATCTTCTTGTTTATCTCTTGGGTATTTAGATCTAAAAGAATTTAACATTCGGGATACATAGTAATCAATAAATTCTTTAATCAAAGGATAAAATGAATTGAGTAGATTTTTAGTATTGTTCAAGAAAACAATTTTTATCAGCAGATTTTTAATTGTCATTGAATTATGTCGTTTTAACAAAACAAAAAAGTGTCTTCCAGGTGACATGGAAACAAGCTGATTACACAAAAATTTAACTAAATTTTCATTTTTTTAAATATTAAAAAAGTGTTTGGTTTAATCGACTTAAGCCAGTTACTTATAGATTAAAATTCTTTAGTCAAAATTATTATAAAAAAATATATAGGTTAAAAAAGATCAATTAATCATTCCACTTATTTTAACACAAAACAGATTTGTTCGAATTTTATAAAAGTGTATTTGTGTACTTTAGCCAAGTTGAGTGTATTGAAAAAAGTACAGTTGTATCGACTTTCGTAACCGTGAGTCACGCTATCTCAAATTGCGTCCAATTCAACAAATTGTGGGCTGATTTAGCGGCAAAGTTGAACACCAAAAGAATTTTAAATTCAATATTTTTAAAAATAAAATAATTTTCTTGTTGTTTTTGACTAAGAATTTATATTATGTTTGTCCATGTTTTATCAAATTTCCACTCCCCTTTTAAAGAGATCTTCTCCATGAGCTGATCTTTTCTTACATCTTATTCAAACAAATCTATAAATTTTTGTCAAAGTAAGCTTACCATCGGTGTTACTAAAACCTTCGTTAGGTTTAAGTTTTTTTGTTGGAATGTCCTCTTTAAATAATTTGGCGAGTGATTTTCTCTGGCCTCTATACCTGTCATACAGTTTTCCCTTTGGAGGAATTTTATTTCTCCCTGGAGTAAAGTATGTGCTCTGGAAAATATTGATTTTTAATCGCATTAAAACCGAGTTCGACTTAAAAGTATAAAATAGCCTTACCAGATATTCATTCGGAAAAATTTGTATTATTTCATGGGCTAACATTTCACACCTTTTCACACTAATTTTTTTTCCATTTTCAGTGAAATGCTGAATTATTTTATGTACAACATTCGTCCGGTCTTCTGGCGTTAGTTTAAGCTTTTTCTTGTAAGAAGAAATAATGCTTTTCCCTTGCTCTGTTGCATTCAGAATTTCAAATGTTGTGATCTAAATTAAGAGTATGAGAAACCAAAAATAAATGTCAAATCGGATTTGCCAAACTAATTAAAAAAAAACAATTTATCTAAAAATGTACAGATACATAGATATTTGCACAAACATTTAGGTAAGTTATTTCTAAATAACAGCCTTTCTTGACCATAATACCAATGGCTAAGACTTTAAAGCGTTTTTTTTAAGTTAAGTTTCTGAAGTTCTGTAGGAAACAATTAAAATAAGTGTTTACAGACGTTTGACTTTAATTTAATAATATATTTAATTATAATCCTTCAATAGGTTACCCAGACTTATAAATGGACAATACTCAACATATTTTGGTTTTTAGTAACAGCACATATGTGGAAAATATAAATAAAACGGTTTTCATACATGTTATGTATCTACCCAATATTCTTTGTATTAGATTAAAAATGAAAATCTTATTATCAAATTAAACTTTTCAAGTGAATTTTGGTAAGTACAATAATCATTTTCAAAACGTTTTTAAAATAGACTAAAAAGTCTATAAACACTTCTTGAAAAAAAAAGTTAAAAAATGATTCTTATAATAAAGAACAAAAATTTAAACTCCAAATTAGTCAAACAGTACCTATAGGATCATCTCGGAAAACGCAGACTATATGAGACTGAGAATTTTCTCGTCTCGTGTTTTACCCAAAATGTCTAGGATTAAAAACAGGCGCTAAACTTTAAACGCATTTTTTTTCAAACAAAAATGCTTTAACATCAAACTAAATGGTTTAAAATTTTGCGGAGATATTATAAACTTTTCAAAACTTAAAGTTGAAATCTAATATACTTACATCTGTCTCGGAGGCGATGGTTTCAACAGGACTGTCAATATTATTTACCCAACTCTCTATTTTTGTTGTGTTTTGGGGTGTATGGCATAAATTATAAATGCCCTATTACATGTAAAATAAAGAAAAGTAGAATAATGTATTTAAGGAAAATGCGGGATAGATACATTTAAAAAATATATCCATATTTATGAAGTACTTACATTATTGTTTTGCCAGATATTCAATTTGTTCTCGAAGATTACTTTTAAACCAAGTTCATTCAAACCGTAGAAGAGCTCATCTATGTGTCGTTCCTTCATATGTTTCAAAGCTTCAGTTGATACATTTTTACCTGGGTAAAATTTTATAAATTTTAAGTGTCTTGAAAAGGACTCTCGATAAAGTTAAATTTTAAGAAATGTAGCTTTATTTACGAAATTCTAATCTATGTATGTATAAGCTCAAATATTTCAAAATTGTATAGCTAAGAATTAAAAAATAATCGTTTTAATAATATTAAAAAATTGACATTATTTAAACGACTGTTTTTTTTTTGTTTTCAAATTTATGGTATTATTAAACAAAAAAATTTTAAAAGAGATCGTAAATTCACAAACGCATCGTTGCAAAGATTCAAAACAAATATTCATAAGGCCATCAACCTAGCATCAGTTTTAGTGTAAAGTGTTCATTATTATACAAACTTGCGTCAAATAATGCGCAAACTTCAAGCAAAACTTAAGATGTATTGCATCAGCATCAACTGCGTTGCACATCAGCATCGCAGCAAAGAAAATGTTTGACGTTTATGAATTTACCCAGAATTATTCCCCATATATTTTTAAAAGTTTCAAAAAAAATGTACATCTTACCTTTAAAATGTATGTACAATTGGTCATAAAGTCCCCACGATTTTAAAACATAAGCTAGATCATCTTCGTCTGGTTCTGATATTGATTGAAAATGTGTATCCATGTTTTGCACATTTGGATCAAGTATTGTGAGTTTTCCGTCAGAATTCAGAACGTAGACTTCTGTTGAATTTGTTTGTAAAGTTGTTTGGGCTATTGATGATTGCATAGTAATGTTTGAAATTTTAATCGATTTTCTGCATGCAAATTGAGTATTTGGTTAAGTTTTTAAAAAAAATGTTTTTTCCGAATAAGTTCGCTGCCGCTCAAAATTTTGTGTGAGTTGACTGGTGGTCCGTCAAATTCTTTGATAGGTTTGATATAAAACTCGCTAATACTTGCCCTTGAAGTTATTTCAAATGATAAGTAATGTTCATTAAAAAATGTGTTTATTTCTTGGACAAAAATATATGGATTATTACTTTCATTTACAAATATGCTAATGATAAGAAAAAAAGTTACATCAATTGTCTTTGTAATCGATAGGTACTGGCCCTTTTTGTAAATCGTGCCTAGGTATTCAATTTTTTCATAGTGTTTTGTTTTTTCATCTAATATGTTCGAGTGCAAATTATTAAGGTGGTCATTCAAATTAAATATTTCGTCATTAGGTGAATATTGAAGATAGTTTTCCTTGGGTTTCATAACTTTATGGGCAAACTTCAACTGGAACTTCAATGCAATGGACAGTAAAATATTTTTACGACTACATGTTACTCTTGCATATGATTTAAGTTCCTGATGTTTTGCCTCAAATAAAAATGACCAATAATTCTTTGGTAGTCCAGAATATTCAATAATGCGTGGGTAATGAACAAGGTTGTGATGCTTTGGTTTTAAGGTATCTCCAAATAGTTTTTGATACAACATGTTATGTTCTTCTATAAGTAATTTCAGTTCACGCAACGTAATGTCATCATAATGTGGCAAGAGTAAAGTATCGACCATCTTTATAAAAACTAGGACAAACTCCCAAGCTTTATCGTTTGATGCGACTAAATGTCCAATTATCAACGGAAAGTGATGTAAGAACGTCCACATTTCCCTTGCTGAAGCACTAAATTTTCTTCTTTTTATGTGCAATGCAGTAATATCTTTGAAAATATTTCCCTTTTCAGTATCTCCGTAACAAAAGGTTAATTTACATTGATTTAATTCATCTAAAGTAAACACTTTAGTTTTTATATAATGCTCTATAACATGCGCAAGGTTATAATGTGCGACACCTTCGAATATATCATGCATTAGATCTACCGAAAAATTCTTGACAACATGGAAAGAAGGAATGTTGTTTAGAATTGAGTTTTTATATACCCCAGTGGAGGAAAAATCAGCATCTAGATGTTCTTGATAATTTGCTTCAGTGCGATTAAGTGCTGAGGCTTCATTACACATTGTTTTGGTAGCCTCACTCGATGCAGTGCAAAATCTGCAGAAATAATGAGAGGAAAAAGATTTACTGAATTCAAGAATTTGGTTGAGGCCTAGGTTATCTCCTAATATGATACCCAATATTGGGTTTATATTCGTTTTCTGGCCATTCAAAATAATATCTATTCCTTCAGTTTCTAGACAAATAATTTCTTGGACTAGATTGTTTATTGTCAAATCATTACCATATGTTTTAATGTCATGGGCTTTAATTAAAGCAGCTAAATAAATATCGCTTACTTTGTAATCATTTTCAAATATGGGAATTGAAAAGTATATTCCAGTTATTTTATGAACACCAGTATGCGATCCTAAAGGGTTATTTATTTCGAAGTCATCTGTGTATAAAAAATATGGTATTAAGTTCTTATTTTTATACAATTCCTTTTTTTGTTGCCACAATTTTCCGTTAATAAAATTTCCCATTTTTGAAGATTGATTATGTCCGTCAAAAAGGTTTTTAAGAATTTTTTGATTCTCCAACTTTTCAAAGATTTTTCGAAATTCAAATTTTATATCCATGAGTATACCTTTGTCTATTTTTTCACCTAAAGTACTTTGTCCATTTATCATTACATTCGAAATTTGTCTATTTATGTCAAATTCTTTAGGCTTTTGGAACAAATCTCGGTCCTCTAAAAATTTTTTGAGTTTATACTCTGAATCCAATTCCTGAAATACTTCTTTGTATTCTTTTACAACTTTCTCTATTTTAGTTTTATCCTCCTCACGCATTTCTGCTACTACATAATCAATGTTTTCTAACAGAGGCGATAAAATAAAATTGTTGACAGCTAACTGTATAGTAATGACATCTTTTCTACTAAAATGTGTGTTGTTGTGAAGGCCTAAAACAAATTCAAGAAGATTATCCTCAATTTTTTCCCTTGTTTTATATACAGGCATATTAGAATTTCCTGCTTTCACTGTGTCTTTTTCTAGCTGTTCTGAATCGTTCTTTTTCTTAATTATGTTTTCAGGTACATCAGAAGTACTGCAGTCTTTTACATTCAAATTTATTTGTTCGTCAGATTCGCAAAACTTTTTTTCTTCCTTCTTTGACTCTTTCGAATGAGTTCTTAAATGCCTTTTATAGACAGACATTCCTTGAAATATTTGACGGCAAGATTTTTCGAAACATAACAAATTTCTGTTCTTGTCACAACCATGCAAAATTTTTAAATGTATTATTAGTTTATTTAAATCTTGAAACGCCTTTGAACAGATAAAGCAAAACATCTGTAAATGAAAATTAATTAATTTTCGTTTAATGTTTTCAGACACAAATGTTGGGCATGAGAAATGAACTTCTCACGAGGAAAAAAACCGTGTGAGCAAAAAGATGTAACTATTTCAGTCAAACACAAAAATCTTGAAATAACAAAGCTGTAACACGGTTAATCATTGAAAATGTACTCTATATCGTTAAAAAGTTAATTTTAAGTATGGAAAACAGAAAATTAAAAAATCTAGTATTAACAACAATTTAGTGAAGAACTATTCCGATGGATCTGATAATTCACTAGATACGCCCTAATATGTTTAGCCATTTTTGAACATTTTCAATAAAGTAGTGTATACTGCAACGAAAACCTATTTTTTTAAAAATCTGTTGAAATGAAAAACGGTAAATGAGAATAGTTGGGGGATGGAAATTAGAATTCAGAAATGCAAGAACCATTGCTATCGAGCAAATACTTTACTAGCTACGCCCTAATATGTTTAGCCATTTTTGAACATTTTCAATAAAGTAGTGTATACTGCAACGAAAACCTATTTTTTTAAAAATCTGTTGAAATGAAAAACGGTAAATGAGAATAGTAGGGGGATGGAAATTAGAATTCAGAAATGCAAGAACCATTGCTATCGAGCTAATACTTTACTAGCTACGCCATAATATGTTTAGTCATTTTTGAACATTTTCAATAAAGTAGTGTATACTGCAACGAAAATCTATTTTTTTTAAATCTGTTGAAATGAAAAACGGTAAATGAGAATAGTTGGGGGATGGAAATTAGAATTCAGAAATGCAAGAATTATTGCTATCGAGCTAATACTTTACTAGCTACGCCCTAATATGTTTAGACATTTTTGAACATTTTCAATAAAGTAGTGTATACTGCAACGAAAACCTATTTTTTTTTTAAATCTGTTGAAATGAAAAACGGTAAATGAGAATAGTAGGGGGATGGAAATTAGAATTCAGAAATGCAAGAACCATTGCTATCGAGCTAATACTTTACTAGCTACGCCCTAATATGTTTAGCCATTTTTGAACATTTTCAATAAAGTAGTGTATACTGCAACGAAAACCTATTTTTTAAAAAATCTGTTGAAATGAAAAACGGTAAATGAGAATAGTAGGGGGATGGAAATTAGAATTCAGATATGCAAGAACCATTGCTATCGAGCTAATACTTTACTAGCTACGCCCTAATATGTTTAGCCATTTTTGAACATTTTCAATAAAGTAGTGTATACTGCAACGAAAACCTATTTTTTTTTAAATCTGTTGAAATGAAAAACAGTAAATGAGAATAGTAGGCGGATGGAAATTAGAATTCAGAAATGCAAGAACCATTGCTATCGAGCTAATACTTTACTAGCTACGCCCTAATATGTTTAGCCATTTTTGAACATTTTCAATAAAGTAGTGTATACTGCAACGAAAACCTATTTTTTTAAAAATCTGTTGAAATGAAAAACGGTAAATGAGAATAGTAGGGGGATGGAAATTAGAATTCAGAAATGCAAGAACCATTGCTATCGAGCTAATACTTTACTAGCTACGCCATAATATGTTTAGTCATTTTTGAACATTTTCAATAAAGTAGTGTATACTGCAACGAAAATCTATTTTTTTTAAATCTGTTGAAATGAAAAACGGTAAATGAGAATAGTTGGGGGATGGAAATTAGAATTCAGAAATGCAAGAACCATTGCTATCGAGCTAATACTTTACTAGCTACGCCCTAATATGTTTAGCCATTTTTGAACATTTTCAATAAAGTAGTGTATACTGCAACGAAATCCTATTTTTTTTAAAATCTGTTGAAATGAAAAACGGTAAATGAGAATAGTTGGGGGATGGAAATTAGAATTCAGAAATACCAGACTATTTTGACCGAGCTAAAGATTTATTAGCTCGCACTTTTACTGAACCAAAAGCTTTTTATCAAATTCAAAGTAAGATTCTTTCTCAGTTCCTCTATGTTTGGACGCACATCATTAGCACACAAGAAAAGAAAAAGTTAAGGCTCCCCAAACCAACGCCGAAACATTTGGAACGAAGACGAAACTTTCGGCTATGAATGTATTTTACATGAGATTTGCTTAATCACATCCTTGGTGTGGGTACTCTCATTTATCGCCCTATAAATCTATTTTTACAACCGAGTTTCGTCGTCGTTCCGAATGTTTCTACTTGGTTTGTGGGAGCCTTTACAATAACTCAAATATCAAATTTTATTCTTTTCAGATTCGATATTGAATATGATTTTATGATAATATATTATTAAATAATTTAATAAAATGAGAGCTGGCCAACGAAACTGTGAGAATGTTTTTTTTTTTGTTTATTTTGTAAAAAAAAACGTTTAAGCATAGGTGCGAAAGCTTTTGTTTGCCAGTTTCTCAAATAAAAAATACCTACAGATAATGTAATTTTACTATTTTTAACAAAAAACATACCTTTTATTTTTATTTTTATTTAATTTGCAATCAATTTTTCACTTTCTCTGTGGTATACTTTTTAGTTTTTAGTTTAAAGATTCATTTAAAAGCGTCGCGTTAATTCGATTTGCAATTTGTATTTGAAACTGTAAATTTACTAGAAGCCAAACGTTTTGTTCGTTCAGTCGAATACTCGTTTGTTTGTAAACCAAAGACGCGTTCAAGTTACTCGTTACATTGCGGGTGCGTTCCTTTTCTTTTATCTTAATTATTAAGGGTATTCATGCAACTACAACCATTTATAGCAAGTTGATTTTTCATAGAAAGTAAGAAAATTAGTTTCAGTGATATAGCCAATGCAAAGCAAATATAGTATAAAAAGAGCTTGTGAATAAGACATACTTACCCCGAATTTATCCGAAACACATGTTTTATTTATTTTTTTACTATTCACTTACATATATTATTATGAATAACTTTTCTTTTGTTTTATTTTAATTTGATTTCCTCACCATGAGAACTACGACCGAAAGTATAGAAAATATACGCAAATGACACAAAATAAATGGATCTGAAAATAACTTATCTATATTAATACTTTTATTATAACACTATTTAACACAAATTTTCTTAGAACTAATATAGGCCTGCAACTCGCCATTGAAAAGCCTTCAAATAAAGTAGTAACTGATTTTTCAGAAAAATTATGATATAAGAGTACTTTAAAGGTGCATGCACACTGATTTTCTATATTTCAATATTTACACATTAAAATTAGAAAAAATCCGAAAAATCTGAATTTTTGTTTACCCGAGAATATTTTTTGAAGTTGGCGCATCGGTGCAACATGAAAAACTTTTTTTGTGTGAGTGAAATATATGTAGATGGATTTTAAGGTTGTGAGATAAGGAAGGGTAGATTGAACTAAAAGGGTTTTTTCTTCTTTGTACGGTTTCATTAAAATGACTTTCAGTAAAAGGCCTGTGTAAACAGGCGCTTAGAAAGTTTCATCTCGCAGTTGCCAGCTAGTTCCAAAAAATTACGTCGAGTTGCAGGCCTATATAAGGTTAAATAATACATTCAACGCGAATTGAGGATGCGATCACATAAGGCTTAAGTTAAAGTTATCTTAAGCCTTATACACTTTTCCGGGTTCACACTGAACATTTACAAGTTTTCGTTTGACATTTCAATAACACCAACTCATCTCCTGCAAAAAAAACAACAACAAAACATCTCATTTTTATAACACACTTACAATTTCTTTTGTCAGCAGAATTCAGCAGTTTTGCGAGAACAGATTAGCACAGCAAACATTGACATCGACATCAACGTGAGAAATAACCCTAATGGTTTCCCCACACCAACGCGAATCTGTCAAGGGGACGACGAAAACAATTAACGTTGTTATTATTATTTTCGTATTCGCCACGGCGGATTCGCGTTGGTGTGGGGGAACCTTAAATTCGATGTCCTTGTTGCTGAGTTAATGTATTCAAAGCCATTTACAACTCTAAAAGGTTGTCAAAGTTGCTGTTGAAGTTGCTGTGCCAATCTTTTTCTCGCATTTTTTTTTACATTTGATTGAGCGTTGAATGTTTCGAAGGGTTTGTTTGTTTAGTTCAACTTTGAATTTCAACTAGTTTTCGAGAGGTTTTATATAAAACTTGTGGTTTACGAAAACTTGTGGTTTACGAAAACTTGTGGTTTACGAAAACTTGTGGTTTACCAAAAATGTATGGCAAAACTTGAGCTTGCGATTAGGTTTTCCACCAAAACCGATAATTTCGCTAAAACCGTGTTTTGGGCTTGATGTGAAAAGGCTATTAGAATGAGTTTCATTACTAAGGATGTTTGGCGTGAAAATTACCCAAGTACTTTAGTAGAATCACCTTATACCTGAGATAATATTACACATATACCTCAAAATTAAGAGAAAATTATATAATGCCCTGGGTAAAGTAACCTTAGAGCTAAGTTAAAGTCAATAACAGAGACGAATGATCTCGCTAATTGACGAGTAGAAATTTTGGCGAGTAAACTGCCCAAGTTCTTAGGTAGAGAAAGAAATTGAATATTAAATCACATAAGACCCTAGGTAAAGTTAGCATAGACCTAGGTTAAAGTTTCATTAATAGAGATGAGAAGCTTCGGTGATTTCACGAGTATAGATGTTTGACGAGAGCACTGCCCAAATGCTTAGGTAGAATCAACCTATACCTAAGATAATATTGAACAAATTATTTAAGTTAAAGGAAACATCACATAAGGCGTTAAGTAAAATTTACTAAGGCCTTAGGTAACAGTTCCGCTAAAAGAGATGATTGGCGGCAACATTGACACAGTGCTTAGGTAAAATCTCCTACATATAGGGTAACATTACACAGTAAATGAGGATAAAAGAAAAAACTGTGTAATATCACAGTGGTACGTTCCTTTCTTCTAGTTATTGTTAGTTATTAAATTTCGTCTTTCTTTTATAAGTCCATTGAAATGTTATAATAACCTTGCATTGAGGACAAGCTTTATTGTTTGTTGAGAGTCAGTATGAGTATATAAGACCATATTTTTACATTGCTGTTATAATTTTGACCGAACGTGTCGTGAAGTCAATGTAAACAAAAAGAATAAGTTTTGTTTCATTTGTATAAGAAAGGATTCATGCATTTTAACTTACGAAACTTTGTTTTTCTTTCAGTTCGTTTACAGTTTATAACATTGATTGATCAGTGATTATTGCAACTGGTAAATCCTCATTGAAAAAATGAAATGAGTAAAATACTCATTGAACATTCAATTTTTAGACACTTAAAAAGCAAAATCAGTGATGATTTTTCCAACATAAAGCTTTAGACTCGATCATTATTTCTGCCCAAAAAAATATTTATTTTGTCCGAACCTTCCACATTTTTAAGAGGAATTTCATTATTTCAATATTTGAACTACATTATATTATATTCTAGATCAAAGTTTAACTTAAAAGTCATTGTTCCCAAAACTAAATTTTCGTTTTCAAAATAACCGTTGGCTTTGCTTTGAAGTGTCTCAAATCTTAAAAATTAAATTTTCGACGATGAGTTTCAATCAGAGCTATAATTGGGGTCCTTAGGGCCAGTTTCACAGTTAAATAAGTGTCACTTAAGTGCCAAATATGGAAAACTAATTCCCAATTTCACAATGATAACTTATCGGAATAAGTGACACTTAAGTCTCCCATGTTGGCCACTTAAGTTCCCCTTACTCAGGTAGTAAAACTGCGGCTAAAGTGCCAAAATTGGAAAATTAAGTGCCACTTATTTTGTTAAGTGCGCACTGTGAAACTGGCCCTTATTCAATTTTGAACTAATGAAACCATGATTTAAGTTGATAATCATAAGTTTAACAGCTTTCAGAGTTTAGCAGAGAAGGACATAAAGTATAATCTTATAATATGTAAGATGAATAACTTTGACTGTAATTTGTATATGTTTACCCTTTTCTTCAAGAAGTCCGATCTTCCCAATGGAAATATTACCTACGCCTTTGTCACTTAAGACTTAAAGATAAGGAATGCTGTTGCTCTCTTCAATCAGAATATTGAGACGCCCTTGTCATATAAAGTTCATCTACGTAAAATTAGCTAAATGCTAGGTAGAATTTGCACTAAAAGAGATTTTTGGCGGCAACATTGCCCTAGTGCTTAGGGAGAATTACGTTAGGTCTGTACTAATAAACATCTTTGGCGGGGTTTGCTTAGACTTTAAATGGCATTTTTTAAATTCTACACTAAAAATATTATTTTGTGGTTAAAATACTAAAGTTTTAATGCAATTTGATATTCTTTGCGTTACTTAGAAAATATATGTACCTTCGTAGATTGCTTCAATTCTGGGCAAAGACATGTTCGTGAAATACCATTCGAACGATAAACTTTACCTTAGTTTGTTAAGGCAAGTTACCCTATTTCTCTTTACCTAGGACGTTCATAAATTGCCTTAGTACTGGGGAAAGATATGTTCGTCAAATAACATGCGAACGAAAAACTTTACCTTAGTTTGTTAAGGCAGGTTACCCTATTTCTCTTTACCTAGGACGTACATAAATTACCTTAGTTCTGGGCAAATATATGTTCGTCAAATAACATGCGAACGAAAAACTTTACCTTAGTTTGTTAAGGCAAGTTACCCTATTTCTCTTTACCTAGGACGTTCATAGATTGCCTTAGTTCTGGGCAAAGATATGCTCGTTAAATAACATTCGGACGAAAAACTATACCTTAATTTTTGTTAAGGTAAGTTAACCTATTAAGCCTTACTTAGGAGGTACTTAAACTGTCTTAGTTCTGGGCAAAGCTATGCTGGCCTGATAACATCCATACAAAAAAATGTACCTAAGTTATTTAAGGCAAATTAACCTATTTCACGTTACTTAGGACGTACATAACTTGTCTTAGTTCTGAGTTGAGATATGCTCTTCAAATAACTTCCATACAAAAAAAGTTACCTAAGGCGTTTTAGGCAATTTCACGCAGGTTTTTTCTCTGAGTGTACGTATACCTACCTTAATATAAGGATATGAGAGAACACCTTTGCATATATGGTGAAACTTCGAACAGGGATATGTGTATGTAGTACCTAAGAGGACGACAAACCGATTTCGACTTGAAGTTGAAAAGATTATGAAGTCACGGATTGCTAATTTAATTATGAATTATTTTCCTATAATTCATTTTTAGTTCAAGGATATAATCAAGGATACCAAATAAAAAAAAAAAAATGAATGGTTGGCGGTGATGGAGGAGGAGGCGGGCGAGAAGCAGATGGGTTTGTTTTGAAATTATGTAGATTATATGAAATTTGAGACAAAAGTTTGTTTAGACTTCTCTACCCACAGACAACATACCTTAGGGACTAAAATAAAATAAAATACAAAATGTCAAGAAAATTCTGTATAGGTGGTAGATACACACTTCGTCATCGAGCGTCGTCGTCACAGAGCAGCCTTGAACTTCCTTAAGTTATATACTTCTAATTCTTAAATGAAATCAACCTCAATATAAGGATGCATCCTTAAGACAAAATGCAAAGTGGTTTGTCTTGAGAGGAAACAAAAAAAATAAAAAAGATAAACATGATTATCTTTATTTGTATTTTATTTTTATATTTTTTTTTCGCCTTGGTTATCAAGAAAAAGACGGTTAACCTCTTTCGGTTTTTTTTTTATTTTTATTCTTGTGGCCACTTCACATAATTTTCAATTTTTGTTTACTGGATTTTGTCTTTTTCTTCTTCTTTTTTCTTATTGTGCAAGGACCATCACTAGACGACCTAATTGAAGGGAATCAAAATTATTAGCCTTTTTATTCGTTATTCTTGATCCTATCATTTAATTGAGAACAAGGAGAAAGTTTTGTTTTTAAGATTTATGTCATTGGATTTACCTTTATGTGGAAATGAAATGGCCTTGACGTCTTTTGATGCCACTTTTGGTTTTATATAAATTGAAGTTAGCTTTAAGAAAATGTCAAGAGTGTCTAGCAAAATATTTATAAATTATCAAAAAGATTATGATCCTCTATGAAAAGGACACGCAGAAAGCTAAAAGTATAGAGCAGTGGCGGATCCGAGGGGGGTTTTTGGGTCCCCATGAGCATTGAAACCTTATATTTTTATATTAATTAATTTATTTATTAAATATTTATTTATTTTATTTATTTATTAAATATTAATTTCTCTTCGACCTAAGTTTGACCACCATATAAAAATGTTGTTAACATTTTTAAGAAAAAAATAAGAACGCCATTGAATTGTTTTATATTTATATATGCCAAATTAAAAAAAATATTTTGGAAACCATCATTTGGATCCGGGATCTAAGCACCTCATATATGGGATATTCGCAAAAAACGTATTCCATCTAAAAGGTCACTAATTGGTCATAAAAGGTCAGCTATTTTCAGAAATTGGTCAGGCTTAGAAAACTTGCAATCCAAGCTTGAACTTTTTCAAGGTCATCAGCAATTTTTGGCACCTCATTTATGGGATATTCGCAAAAAAAGTATATCATTTGAAAGGCCACCGGATCGTGATAAAAGGTCAGGTAGTTTCAGTAATTGGTCAGGCATAGATTTTTTTTTATGAAATTTTAAACAAAAATTTAAAGGTCACAGTATAAGACTTTGAGCACCTCATTAGTGGAATTTATAAAAAACAAGTATGCAATTTAAAAGGTCAGTAAAAGCTCATAAAAGGTCAGGTAGTTCCAGTAATTGTTCAGGTATATTTTTGTTT
This sequence comes from Epistrophe grossulariae, assembly GCA_929447395.1. Taxonomy (NCBI): domain Eukaryota; kingdom Metazoa; phylum Arthropoda; class Insecta; order Diptera; family Syrphidae; genus Epistrophe; species Epistrophe grossulariae. Next base: position 18,574,836 of record OV839567.1, on the reverse strand, counting down.
TAATAATTATTTTAATTTTTTTCAAGGTCGTAGCGATTTTTAGCACCTCATTTGTGGGATATTCGAAAAAAGTATATATACCATCTGAAAAGTTACTTAATCCTTATAAAAGGTCAGGCAGTTTCAGAAATTGGTCAGCTATAGATTTTTTTTATAAGCTTTTTAAAGGTAACTCAACCCTCTTAAAAGGTCAGCTAGTTTCGGAAATTGGTCAGCTATAGATTTTTTTTTATGAATTAAAGAAAAAAAAAGAATTCAAGGTCACTAGTATAAGACTTTTAGACCCTCGTTTGTGGAATTTCACAAAAAAAATGCAAAAAATCATACAAAAATCTATGCCTGACCAATTTCCGAAACTAACTGACCTTTTATGAGGATTGAGTTACCTTTCAAATGATATACATACATTTTTTTCGAATATCCCATAAATGAGGTGCTAAAGCTACACGTGACCTTGGGACAAAACTTTTCAAAATTAATTTAAAAAAATCCAAGGTGACCAATTTCTGAAACTAGCTGACCTTTTATGAGGATTGAATTACCTTTCAGATGGTATATTTTTTATTCGAATATCCCATAAATGAGGTGTTAAAGGTACACGTGACCTTGTATGACCTTAAAAAATTTAAAAGCTTATAAAAAAAATCTATAGCTGACCAATTTCTGAAACTGCCTCAGCTTTTTTAAGGATAAAGTAACCTTTCAGATGGTATATACTTTTTTCGAATATCCCACAAATGAGATGCTAAAAATCGCTATGACCTTCAAAAAAATAAAAAAAAAATATGTGCCTGACCAATTACTGAAACTAATTGACCTTTTAAATTGCATACTTGTTTTTTTATAAATTCCACTAATGAGGTGCTAAAAGTCTTATACTGTGACCTTGATTTTTTTTTTTTAAATTCATAAAAAAAAACCTATGCCTAACCAATTTCCGAAAATAGCTGCCCTTTTATGACCAATAAGTGACCTTTTAGATGGAATACATTTTTTGCGAATATCCCATATATGAGGTGCTAAGATTCCGGAGCCCTATTATTTTTGTTTTCAAAATTCAATACTACAATAAAATATTAAAAATTAACAAAACAAACATTTTAACAATAGGTATACCTACCTATTGAATAACTTCACTTTAAATTAAACAAACAAAATACTATGTAGGTAGTACTTATTTATTTTTATGTATTTTGTCATTTCGTCAACAAGAAAATGAAATTTGATTGACTGAAATAGGAAACTCAATTTCCTTTCGTAAATTTCCTTTCAATTAAAAACTAAGCTTTCTCCATTTTTTATCATAATAGGTACCTATACAGATTGGTAAACATATTACCTTACTCCTATATGTACATTTTACATACTTATATAAACCATTAAATCCAAAGGTATAATATGTATATAGCTGAACAATGAGAGCCTTAAATATTTCGCGGTTGTTATATTTCTTTTGTCGTCCTTTTAATGGAATACTTTCTTCCTCTTCCTCCATCAATGCTTATCAAACTGAAAGAAATTCAATCCTGTATAGAAATAAACATTTTGTTTATCAGCATTTTAAGGATAAATAAATACGAGGAAGGAAACAAAATATGAATAGTAAAAAAGCCTCTAATTCCCTGTATCCCTTTTCAATTTAAAGTAAAAACATCCTATGTTTTGTTTGGTTCAACTGTTTTTTGTTTTTTTGTATCTTTTTTCTTTTCTCTTCTTTGCCAGACATCCTTTTGGTCTCGCTTACCATTTTGAGTTGTAAATCTTATATAGCAAAAAAGTCGTTGCATTCTGTGTCCTGCCTATATATATATATTCCTTTGCATTTGGTATCAACATCTCCGTAAGTGTATTGAGAAAACTGTGCATTTGGCAATGCGGTACTTGTTAATATTCATAAAAGCATCGAAATAAGGATGAAAGTCAGGGCTCAGGATACAAAAAAAAAACCGTAAAGAGAAGATACATTAAATCTGCATATCGAACTTGAATCAGCAGTCAAATATCACGCGCTGAGAATTAAAAAAAAACAACACAAAAGTTCCTTCACAAGGACGAACGTTATAACATAGAGTAAAAGAGAGAGAGTGTGCTTGCCTGCCTATATAACGAAACGTTTATTCATATCCTTGCTTGCACCTCTGCTCCCAGCACTCGCAGCATAAGCAGCAGGATGAAGCATATTATTCCTTCCTCTATACACACAAATTGTAGGAATAGTGTCTGCGGCTGGGAAAATCTGTTTACATCCATGATTAAAGACACATTTACTAAAGCACAGTGTGTCGGCATCGGCACGTTTAGGGAAACCTGTAAAATGATCTGAATCCTGGTGCTTGAATAGGACCAGTTTTCGTCGTGTCGAAACTTAAAAACTTCCTTCCCATTCAAGTCCCACCCCCTGCAGTTCAGTTCCACAATGTCATCTCTTTAACTTCCATGTTACCATTTTTTGTCTTCCTTTTCGAATAAAATTTATGCGATTTCATTTCATAGATATCATCACTTCAAGTCGATTTCAGGACGGGACGAGGAATCGTTTGAATTTTTTTTTGCATCAACAAGGAATTTGGTTTTTATGTGTTTTTGTTCTTTTTTTCTTCAAAATGGGCTTTTTGGTGGAAACGAAAACAAAAGATAAATGTTAAATTAATTGGGAATATTGTTTGTTTGGAGGTTTTGATGGTGGCGTAGTGGATGGAGGACTTGATTTCGGGGGAGCATTCCAGGAAAAGTAGGTAGCTACCTACCCCTGTAGGAAATTCAATATTTTGAAAGGCTGATTGTCATAAAATTATTATTGACATACCTACCTACTTTGCGTTTTAGAGTGACGAAGTAAATTGGTTTTCTTTGTTTGCAGCGGAGTTTGAAGTGGCGGATGGATACCTATATCACTACTTCCATCATAAGCCATTAAAAAGGATGTTCGTTTAGTTTTACAAGAAAAATATGCGGATAAGTACCTACCTATCTTCAAAAAATCCGGGTTTGTTAGCCGGAAAATGAGCTCTGGACGCATAAAAATGCTTTTAGTTAATCAATTTTTTTTGTCGTTTATTAAGTACTTTCGGAGTTTTCTAGAGTTTGATGGAAATCTTATTAGTTAAAGATTTTGCTCTATCTATCTCTATCGGATTTGTATATTTGCTCATAAGTTTCGTAAAAAAAAATAAATAATAAAATAAGGTTTAAATTAAACTTAACATGACGATGGTGGAGCAGTCAAAATTGTTTTTTGTCACATCGTTCTTCGTGTCGGACTGCACGTCTTTATATCCACTTTACATCGAGCTTCGGGATATAAGCACCCCATATGTATTTGGGATATTCGGAAAAAGTGTGCCATTTAAAGGTCAGTTATTGGTCACAAGCAGTCAGTTACTGACCATTTGTGACCAATTTGTGAAATTTGTATAAATGGCATACTTGTTTCCGAATATCCCAAAAATAAGGTTCTATGATCCCGAAGCTAAAAAGTGGACCAATTTACTCAAAATTCGGTACAAAGTTTAAATTGTTGGGCGAATATTAATGAATTAAAAAAAAATTTGAGGTCATATAGGACACTATATAGAACCAAAAAGCCACTAATTGATCATAAATGGTTATGGTTACTGAACAATTAGTGACCATAAAGCTGACATTCTTTTTTTTTTGAATATCCCAAAAATATGGTCCTTAGATCCCGGAGCTAAAAAACCGACCCATTAACTTAAAGTTCGGTACATATAGTAATTTTTTATTCGAAAACAAATTATACTTATAAAAGATCAACTAGTTTTAGTATAATTGTAATTTTAAGTATTTGTTCAAGGTCGTCGAGAATGTTAACACCTCTTTTGTGGGTTATTCAAAAAATAATATATAAGGTAAACTTGTTTTAGTATTTGTTCAGTAATAGAAAAAAACATTTACCTACGAATTTTTTTAAGATTATGTGACCTTTAAGATTGAATTTTTTTCTAATATCCCATAAATAAGGTACCAACAATATATATTCTGACCGATAAAATATCTTTAAAAATTCATAAAAAAAATTAGCCGACTAATTACTGAAACTTTAAAATGCTATCCTCTTTTGGCGAATATCCCACAAATGAGGTGCTTAGAGTTTCTAATGGCCTTAAAAATTCAACCATTTATTAAAAATTTTCGATGGCCGACCAATTTCTTAAAGTAGGTACCTACATAGTACATATATTTGATCAATAAACTATACTGACCTTTAAGATGGCTACATTTTTTTGTGAATATCCCACAAATTAGGTACTGACAATCTATATTTCCACTTTAAAAAAAAAATTTAATTACGGACCTTTTAGATGACATACATTTTTTGCGAATGTCCCACATATGAGGTTTAATATCCCGGGACAAAAAAAAATAATATTTTTACTACTTCCCGGGTAGAAAATTATCTAGGAAAAACTATTTTTTAGCGTGGCCCTAGCTAGATTGGCCATTATATAGTAAATTCTATGCTGGGCCTAAACAGGCGCAGGTCTGGGTGATCTTGACTAATTTATCTTATTCTGGCTTTATCTTGGCCCTGGCTAGAATTGCCTATTTAATGGCTTTGTCAGATGTAACTTACACTGGGCCTAGATAGTTTTAACTTGACATAGCCTAGATATGAAAACTTTAGTTTTCGCTTAGTGTAGCCTGGATAAGGAATTGTATCTGGGCGTTATCTTGGCGTTAGACAGTGTCACCTCTTTATTGGCGTTATCGGGTGTAACTAAGACTGGGCCTAGATAGTTAAGACTTGATGTAGCCTAGACATGGAACTTTTTCTTGGCGTTATATTGGTCGTAGATAGTGTCGCCTCTTTATTGGCATTCCCAACGACCAATTTAACTTGTGTAAGGTCCATATAGCAAATACGTGAAGTATCAACTCATAAACATTTTTACATCCCTATTCTGTATCGCAAATCAGCTTGGCGGGTAGCGTGCTGGATCTTTGATTGGAGGAACGCGAGTTCAAATCTCGGAGAAACCAAGTAAGTAAAAGTGAAGTTTTTTTAAAATTAAATTAAATTCTATACATTTCGGTTAAAGAGAAAAGCGGTCTCAAATACCCCTAATATGAGAGGGGTGGGGGCTATATGGTAAAAATCTACCTATGCCCTAGCTAGTGACTAAAAATCTCTGAATTTTTAGTTATCCAAAGCCTGACTTGGAAGATCTATCTAGGGCCTATATGGGAACCGCTAGCAAGGCCCACAGAATACAGAGCATCAACAAATTAGCAAGGGCCAAGCTAGTTACTGCTCGAGAGGCCCATTCCTGACTTGGAAGATCTATTAAGGGCCCATATGGGAACCACTAACAAGGCCCACGGAATACAGAGCATTAACAAATTAGCAAGGGCCCATTCCTGACTTGGAAGATCTATCTAGGGCCCATATAGGAAGCACTAGCAAGGCCCACGGAATACAGAGCATTAACAAATTAGCAAAGGCCAAGCTAGTTACTGCTCGATAGGCCCACGACATAAACAAGGCGAAACTAGCAGGGGCCAAGGCAATACCGAGTCGCAAATTCTACCCGGGTTGCTAATTTGTTCACACTTTTCCATCACTAATGTAATAATTGTACCTAAAACTTACTTACTTATGATGGCACAACTATAAGGCGTGGTGCTCCTGGGCCTTACTTAATATTCCCCTCCAGCTGGCTCGATCTGCAGCCTGTCGTCTCTCATTTCACACACAAAGCAGTTGGAGGTCTCCCTCTACCTGGTCACTCCATCGAAGAGGAGGTCTACCTTGGCTTCTGACTCCCTCTGGTCTGGCATTGAAGACTTCATTACAATTATTAATTGAACCTATTAATAAACTTATACTTTTTATCTTAAATACTTCTCTACTTTATGGCCTTGAACCACAGTCGCATGTTCGTACACCACTCGTGCATTTCATTTCATTTTTATTGTACATACTCAAATCGATTACATGAGATCGTATTATCCTAAAATTAGCACGTCGAGTGTAAATCAAGAAATACACAAATAAATCGTTATTAATATTTTGTTTGCCAAAATTTGCCTCCCCTTATCAAATTGGCGCATGCGACAGTGAAACCCTTAGATACAATAAATAAATTGGATTCCGCAACAGCTCGTGTAAAAACATGGCTTGTTGATTTACAATTCTCAACCATTCATGTGTGCGTGTTATTGGCAGGAATAGAAGGGACCTACAATTTTCTTCCGAACCAAAAAAGAGAAGCACTTTTCATGACAAGAGATACTCTTGAATGTTTCAATTCCTCGCAAGACGCAGAAGCCAGTGAAAAAGACCCTTACTAGTCAACTGATGAGTGCAAGTGAGATCCCCGGGACGAAACGCTTATTTTGAATCAAAAATATTTTTGTTTTTTTTTAGGTGGCATTATAGGCATCGAACCCAAGATCTTCGGCATAACAGTCTCACGCACTAACCACTACGCCGCGGGCTGCTACGAAATCCTTAGATAGTAGACAAAATTCTTGTATTTATTTTACTCAAAATGTTCTTAAAATACACTTCGTTTAGAAAAACAAAATTCTTCCTTCCAAGTGACCGAACTTGAACTTTTCCAAATCCAAAATTGCCCACCTGACTAGGTCTTATATATAAAAGGTTTAAAACCCCAATTCCTAATTATACACCTGAATCGTTAGGATTCTGCTGCCGGGAGGTCCTGATGGTCAGTTGTACACACACATAATAGTACCCAAAGTATTATAGAAATGAATCCAAAGGCAAATAGAAGAAGAAGATCAGGAAAAGACTATTGGTACCAAAGATGGGCGGACGAGGAAATTATTATAATACTTAAAAATGTGTATATGCTTTTCCCCCTTGGCATCTACGATGTTGATGTCCTTTTGAATCATCAGGATATATGTACTAGGAAATGTATAGATATATTTTAGAATCAAATCGTATTAATAGAAATTCAAAATTGACCACTTTTCTGTGGTTTGGAAATCAAATGTCCTGAGACTACATTGGATGTTCTTTAATGTTTTGCTGCTCTGTTTCCTTTCCTATTTATACTTCGTTCTATATAAAGAAAAGGACAATTGAATATTTTTGAATTAAATAAACTTTATCCCAGAAGATGTTTCTCGAATGTAAAGTTCTCTTCCTTCTTTTCATATCCTTCTCCCTTCTCGTCGTTGTTGGTCGGTCGTCGTTGGATTCTTGCCTCTAGTGGTGTGATGGTTGTGGATTTTGGTATCTCAGCTGGGAAATCAATGCAAGTGGTTTATTTGGAAAATCTTCATTCAGGGTTCTATATACTAGCTTTGTCTGCTCTGAGGTACCTACCAATGATGCCCAAGAAGACTGAACACTTTGAATGATTGCAACTATTGGATCAATAGTGTCAAAAATTTGTTGTCATTCTATCTATCTCTATCTCTGATTGTTTTCCTTTAAACTGCTCATACATCTGCATTTATCACACACACACATAATAATATTGTAGTTCTCAGAGTCAATTTTGAAGTTGATTCTAGGATGGATCAATGTTCAATATTGTCATTATGCTTCTGGATTGAATTCTTCTGCAAACTTCAATATGAACGGGTTGATCTTTGAGAACATCTTTATTATATTAAGGGAGTAATCTATTTTGGGAGTTCTTGTCATCTTTAGATTCAAAGATGCATATATAGCTCTGCTGACTCCTTATGGCCTGGTGGATGATGGTTCACTTTATATGATGTGTGTGTGCAGAAGATGCGAGTGCATCTTATAGGTTCATTAAACACATGTATATATGATTGAAGACAAACTATATAAGTGTGTTTTTGGTTTTTCAAAGAATGATATAGACTGGTCGGCATTATGGGGCTTTGATTTAAATTGTGTGAAGCAAATGAGGTGATTAAGCTGAAGAAGTAGAACTAATTGAAGACAACCGACAAGGGTATCAATTATTAATGTGCTCGGGCGACGCTTGTTTAGAAATTTCCGACATTGAAGTGATCTAAGAGGATGTTACGTTAAGGCAATAAATCGGAAGGCTGATATATGTAATTACAAAAACTAGTGATGGGATGGATGTGTTAAGTTACAAGAGAAATCAGATTTTGAATATTTATTTAGTAGGCAATGTGAAGGAGAAAATTTTTAGATTAAGAGTTTATGATTTTTCAAAATTTTATGTTTACCTATTTTTTTTATATAAATCTAAAAGGTTTCAGAACATTTTCAAAGTTCGAATATTGAACTTGGAGAAGCTTGATTAACTGAAACTGAAAGGATATATTTTTACATTAAGACAAGATGGGAAATAAAAGAAACACAATTAAATTGCAGATGAAAGCTAAATATATAAGTGCTCAAAATATGTGTTTTAAAAAAAAAAAAATCAAAATGCTCTGAAGTCTTAATACTTTCTTACTTATGTAGATTACTCGTAAAATTTTGTGATGTGCAGAACTTCATCTATAACTAGCCTTTCCAGTTAAATCGGTTCTAACCTAATTGTCGCCATTTTAACGCACACAAAAATTTGTTGGGGTTTCTTTTCACTTCTGCACCCCACATTAAACGTGGTACATATTCCTTTATTGGGTTGTTTCCTATTTTCCTCCATTGGTTATAAGATTGGCCGATAATTTTTTTCCTCCAGACCGTGAGTCAAAACAAACGGCTTTGGATATTTAGTTTTAGGAGAAATGTTTCGTTCGGAGCAATAGCTGACATATTATCATTGGATAAATTTCATACCTCAGCGCCATAAAGAGGGACAAGGTTAGGTTGATCAAGGTCTTATATGAAGAGTCTTATTTCTTTTTCGTATTTACAGCTTCAGCATCAACGCGCAGAAACAGCTAATTGTATGGCTTAAGTATTTCCTTAAAATTGCTCTAGGTTTCGATCAGGCTAAAAGTTTTCTAGAAAGAGAGGGATGGGTGAAAGTTTTTTTTTTGTAAATATCTAAAACTAATTTTTTTTTCAGTGGGAACATAAAAATTGTACCTTATTCAATTCTTCATAAAAAATATTGGATAACAATTGCTTTTATTTGTCTGTACATATATATTCAATTTCTTCAAGAAATTTTACTTCGATAAGAGCGAAGAAAACAAATTGGTCTGAACGCGCCGGCCGCTCTGCTTGTTTAAAGCTACGTGCAAACCGACGCGATGCCGATCGCGATAACAATGTGGATGCTGCACATGTAAATCAATGGAGGGGCACACATCGACGTGATATGTGGATTGCGTTCACGTTCCTCTGCTGCTTTTAGCTACGCGACTTTTGTCAAACGCAGCAAGCACCATTTGATAGCTATACATCGCCTGAAGAAAAATATCAGTTTAAAAGGGAAAATTTGAAAATGAATACAAATACTACTGATAAATTAATCGAAAAAATTCGGGAGAATACTATTATTTATGATCTGTCCAACAAAGACTACAAAAATATAAAAAAAGGGATAAAATATGGGATACCATTGCCGAATCCCTCGGGGATCAGTAAATTTCGAAAACAATTTTAACGTTCTCCAGGCATCCAAGCTTGGAATTGTTGCATAGTTCAGAAAAACACAATTTCAAAAATACTATAGTACCTACATAAGATAATTGAGGCAAAATTATTTTGCATTCGCTTCCTTAAATTTTGACGGAACAAAGTTTCTGAGATTTGCATTTTTCTGAACTGGCTAAATAGCGCCATCTCGCTTCTAGCATTCTGAAAATCCGTTTCTTTTGATATTTTTATACTTAACAAAAACACTCCATATGAAGATGTCAAACCCTCTTACGGTTCACTCGTCGAAACGCATTTTGTTTACATTGATTGTAACAAGGAGGTAGAAAAAGGTAGTAAATTTATACTTTTCAAATCTTATCTATCTTCCCATAAAATATACTTTATGCAATATTATATGTATATATCATTTGATAAGTCAGCCATCATATCCATCAAAGGCAATACAATAGGTATGGAATTTAGAATTTACCAACATTGGCTATAGAACCTAAAAGTTTCTCGACTACCTCTTTCGTATAAGTTGCCGAATGTCATGCCAACGGACGTATATCGAAACAAGAGGACGTCGTTTGAGATATCAAACTCCTGTCTTGGTTAATATCAAGGAGGCAGAGTTACACGTATATGCACACGATCCACATCTATATGAAATAAAATTTATCACTGACTGAATGTTGAATTTATATAAACCAAACAAAAAGCATCTAGTTATCGCTTTTGTTGAAGGGAACAAACTCAACAAGTTGCAACACACGAATTCGGACACATGGGTGCGAGTAAGTTTTACGAAATTATTGAGGTTGCCTGTCCGCCCGGAGTTCCGCAAACATCGTATAAAACTCGCCTTTTTTCCCCATCTATGAGCAAAGCCAAAAGTAGAGCCTCTTCCATTTTCTTTTAAATGATTCGATTTTTTTTTTATTAAACTTCAATAATTAAACGTTTGCAATTTCGCTGACAACTTAAGCCCGCTACACAATATATCGCGTTGATGTGAGCAGGTTTTAGAACGTATCCAAAGATTTAACTTTATAGATACATTTTTAGGGCTTCATCTTTAAATTAAGTTTAAAATCAATAAAGTAATTAATCTTTTCTGTTTCTCAACCTCTGTTTAATCAGCAAAAAAGCAAAAACACATAAAAGTCTGTTTTATAATTATTATGGATCATTTAGCCCTCTCGTTTCCAGTATAGGTACATCAAAATCGTTTATCTTTTAATATTGTCGTTGTGATGATTTCCATTACCACTATGTGCCTCATTTAAATGTTAATTGCTTCTAGAATACAATTTCAAAACAATATACCTAAGGACATACTATGTATGTATATTCTAGAGAGAACTTAAACTAACAAACACTCTTCCACTCTCTGTGTCTTTCTTGTTGGTAGTAGAAAACTGCAATAGTCGGCTCCGCATGCTGCAGGCATCATTATTCCATATACCTACATATAAAAACTGACGTTCATTCATAAAAGGTATTCGAAAATGTAGATACCCTTTCCCGTTTGTTTATCTCTTCTCTTATACCTACTGACTCAAGTAAAATTGTTCAAATATTTAAAAAACATACGATAGATGTTGGTATACCCGTCTAGAGCTCAATTATTATTCGGTAACATTACAATAGGTAGGTATACAAGAAACATACAAGTAGACCATGAGAAACTCTCAACTCTGTATAGAACAAAAATGAGCAAATGCTTCCTCATTCACCAGCTCCAGTCGCTGCAAAATTCCTATTTAACACCAAATACAGTGTGTTTCGGTCTTAACTTCTTTTGTGAAATTATTCTTGTGGGAATATTGCAACAAAAATATATCTTTTGACAAGCAAGTCTAAATTAAACTTCTACCAGATATCGTGGATAGTAAAGAGGAGAGTAAATCCTTAAGCTTAGTATATACTTGTGAATCGTGTCGTGAATCCATACAAATTTGCATTTTTGTTCATCCCTGAACGTGCTCGTGAAGCAATGACAATAAGTGGAGAGTTTGGGCTCACGAGCGGTGAACCAATTCACGCGCAAAATGTACGGGAACTCTTTAATTTTTGGTGTAGCTTTGACAATTTGACCATAAAAGCTGCAAAAGTCAAGCAAAAATTCACTTTCTCCACTGATGTTTGTTCACTTCACGACGAAGTATGTATACTATAGGCTTTAAGGGGTGCAGCTATAGAGTGCGAAGTTTAAGAGTCTTTGATAAAAACTTAAGAAAGCACATTACGGCTCTTTAAATCTTAAATTATAGTAGATTCAATAAAAAAAGGTTTTTAGATAAAAAGGCAATATAAATAAATTTTATGTAAATTTCCTAACAAATATTGGAGATATGGGTTGTAATGCAGATTTAAATAGGGCAGGTTAAGGATATAATACTCATACCCGCGCTTTATTAACATGGTTCTGCCAGAATAAAACCTCTCTAAGCCCATTTTATTCAATAAAATATAATTTTATTTATACCTAAACCATGTAAGTCCTAAGGTCTTCAATAATACATACAGGTAATACAACCTGAATTGCAGGCATATTTACAGAAGTAAAATAGAAGGATAGAAATGCATATACCACCCTGTAAATCTAATAGGTACATGGTTTAAATCCTTTGTAGTTTTATGCCAGTTTGTGACAGGAGGACGAACAAATTCTCTGAGTGTAAAGCTTGCATTCCCATAACCTTATTCAGAATTCGGTGAATACCTGCAGACCCAAATAGGTGAATACATTCAACCTACATACATATACGTGTGAGGAACTGTCATAATCCCAGAGAGAGAGAGAGAGAGAGAGAGAGCTGAGGTCTTCATTGTCCCGACGACCACGACGACGACGACTAATAATGCCGGGCGATCATCTTTTTTCAACTGTTTTTCTTCTGTGTTTTGGCAAAGAAGAGCAAATTTTCTTAACTTTTGTGGTACCACTGGGGTTCAGAATAAAAGTGAATATCTAGATCTACCCTACTAGTTTGTTTGTACTTTGTAGGTATTGCTTTGTTTTTGTTTGGTTTGTGAAAGTCCTTTGGGGAGATTTTATGCGTATACCACCTTCATAGAAGCAATAAGCATACATTCTAACTTGGTTTACTTCAAAGGCCAATAATATAAGGTTAGATGTATGCGAGAGGAAATCATTGTTTTTCTTCTCGAACAAGGATATGAAATTAAACTTATTAAAGTTGGAGCGAATTGAAGAATTTTATGGGAGAATTGAAGTTTTTGTGTAGATGGAAAATTATATTGTTGACCTTTTTTGTTGTGAAAATGAGAGTTAAATAGTTATTGGTACTTGATGAGGCACTTTAGAAAAAAAACATCTGCAGTTAATGAAATAAGAGAAATGAAATAGATGTCATAATCACATCATTAGGTAGACAGCTGAATATAACACCGTAAAATAATTAAATACGAACTTAAACTACGTATTTTTAAGAGCCTTTTCAATAATCAGAAACGACAGAAAATTGTTTATTTTTAGTTCACATAAGGGTTATGTGACCAAATTTATTTACTTAATCAAAGAAAGCTTAATAAGTGTGTTTTATTCATTGCTGCATAGTTAGCGCAACACGAATCTGAATAAAACGATTACTCACTCTATACGTTTATTTTAATAATTCAAAGTCCTTTCGCCAGCACAGCCATCTTGTTTTTTTACTGACTTTTTTTTCGCCAGCAATCAAATTGTTTTTGTTTGCCAAGGAAAATTTTTCTGCGCTGGCCATGCAGCAATGAATAAAACACACCTAATATAAATAAAATAAAAGTAAATTTGAAAATTTCGACCGGGAAAGTCGGAAAATAGTAAAAACCTAAAATTGTATACTTTCAGGGCTTGGTTATATCTCAAAATTCTATTTTGTATGGGAAGAAAAAATTAAAGATTCTAAGGAATGACAAACAATACGGAATTGATAATCGGCTAATTTTGTCCCTCACCAAAATGGGATCGCCAACAGATTTCGTAACACTCTCACACTGATAAATTTTGTGTATACAAATTTGTGGACCGTGTCAAAAAATTCTTCCTATAAATTTTATTTATAATGCTAAAATTGATAAAAAAAAATTCCGTGCAAAGCCGGGCGGACCAGCTAATTCGTAAATAGATATTTTTTTCATTCCAAATTGTAGTTTTTTGTTTTTAAACCCATTAAAAGGAAATTAAAAATTATTGGAAACGCATATACGGGCATATTGGTAGTATTCAGCAATTTTATTGCTATTGGTCTTTCTCCGCGGAAGAACAAAAGGCAAAGCTTTCATCATCCTGATTAAAAACAAATGCGATCACATTTTCATGTCTGTCAAGTTAGCATTACTATTTCAAAATTTTAAGATTCTAATAATTGGATTAATTGTCGTGAATTTGTCGTAAATTTTTCGTGAAAGAAAAATTACTACATTACGAAATTAAAAAAGCTTTGCTTGGCAATATTTTTTTCCTACAAGATTCTTTGATTGAAATTGTCGCTCGACGCGACGCGACTTCCCTAAATAAGTTGTATCAACAAATAATTTGTCACGTCTCGCTTTGTCAAAAAAATTACCTAATTATGACGATATACTTCAAAATTAAATTTTTAATTAAAACAGCACTGCCACGATTTTGATTTGACAAATTATTTTTTGACATTTGTTTAAACAAATTTCGTTAAATCAAAGGCATGGTAATGCTATTTCTTGATTGATGCAATGTATAATGTTTTTGAGTTTTTTTTGGAATTACAGTCAAAAATTTCCGATTTTTTTTGTTTCACGACAAATTCACGACACTTGATGGTATACACTTTTTTTTGGAATATTTTTTTTTTTTTTTATGGTGCGGTTGGTAATGCTTACTTGATGATCAAGGGGTTATTAGAAAAAAAACAATTGCGACAAATTTGTATATTTCATGACAAAAGTGTCTTAAAAAGTGTCTTATTTTTAGTTTTGTCACTTTAGACACAAATAGATATAATCAAATTTAAGCTAAGCTTTAAAACAGTTTTTTTCCCATGCTGAAAAACTTTTATTTTTGACTTGTGTCACTTTAGTACTACATGTGCGTTATCATAATATTATTTGTCTGAAATTAAATTAAAAAAAAAAGAGAGCTCAGAAATGGGTCTGATTGCCGAACAAGATTTTAGTTGAAAGCAGTTGATTTCGTTCAAGAAAATTGGAACTTCAAAATAGACCTAGTTATCCGAAGTTATACGGTTTACATTTGAAAGAAATAATTTTTGAAAACTGACTATTTTTTTATGGAAAAATAAAATATTTTTTTTTTTCTTTTGAAATGTTTTTCTAAATGAATCAGCCGTTATATGTACATGTGATTCAGTGGGGCATTTTGTTTTTTTTTTTTTTTTAATTTTATTTTATTTTCAAAATATAAATTGGTAGAAAATCAATATGACCTTCCTTAATCTTGGAATGAAGTACTAATAAGTATATCGTGGGTATACAAGCAGAAGGCACTAAGTCAATTTTTTTGGATTTTTAGAAGAATGATGATATCTATGTACTCCAAACACCTTCTAAGACATTATTCAACGTTAAACATGAAGTATTTGAGGTTATGTTTTGCACTAAGTCAGTTAAATAAATTACCATACTGATAAAACGCACTAAGTTGACTTAGTGCATTTTGGCTGTCATAGTTTAGAAATACAATATACTATAATAATACAGCAAGAAAGCATTAAAGTGACTTAGTGCTTTTTACCTGTCATCAAAACTAAGTTTTTTGATTTAAGTAGCCGATGAGTCACTATTCTGTAGTCACGCGTAAGAGAAAATTGTACTTATTTTTGGCAGTTTTGGTCAAGGAGAAATGTAATTTTGTTAAAGTTTTTCGGTAGTAAAAGTGAAAAATCTGCATTAAAATGAACGAGCTTGGAAAATGCTTCGGCTAGTTAAAACTAAATAATAATAATATTGATGTGTATGACTATTTTTATTCCTATTTGCTCTTAAAACTGTAATAAAACTGTTAAATTCATTAAAAAAAACTTGTTTTTTTCAAATTTCTGTTTTCAGTTAGATATAATATGTAATTGGTTAATTCATACATTATTGCAATATTAATTCCGCTAAAAAGCACTAAGTCAGCATATTTTTTGGTTCTGCTCCAATATTTTCGAAATGGTTTGGTGAAAACTAAAATTTTCAATGGGAAACTTAAGTCATAATGTGATCGGATGAAAAATTGCCGTCAGTATTGATTTTTCAAGAGTGAATAAATATAAAATATCAATTTACTCAAAACTATGTTTTTTGACTTAGTGCCTTCTGCTTGTATACCCACGATATAGACATACAAATTCATAATGCGAAATGCAATATTTAAAGTTTTCCCATTAAAACAGTCTGAATTTTGCTCAATTTTGAAGAGCCAGCGAGTTTTCCATTGAATTGGACAAAAAGAAAAAGGTGTGTATACATCTTCTCATGTGAATGGGCATTTTAAATCGAAATACCTATGTCTTCCCTGTGTGGGACTAATAATTTCACAGAATAAGCAAGTAATGGGCCTTGGGGCTCTAGAGCTTCTCAAAATTATGTTATATTATTATTGAATGAAGATAGATCTCGTGATTGTTCCTTAGTGTTTATTTTATTTTATTTTATTTTAGGTAAAACCAATTTGATAAAGGTTTGAAATTTTCAATGAATTGGTGCAGTTTAAAAAATCGCAAGAAACTAACATCGTTTGTTTGGGACATTAAGGCCCTGGCTCACGACGGTTTTTTTTTCATTTTGTTTTGGAATTAGGTATACATAACCTTAACTTCATTAATTATGAAAAAAAAATACTTTGCTCATAATAAATCGCTGTTCTTCCCTACGAACGTCAAATCAGTGAAAGATTCTAGTACCACTCGATTTGATTACACTATCCAAATTCAATAAATAGGTTACGAATTGCCTATACTGAATTGTAATCACTAATCACACGCGTTTAAAAGCGTTATTTTTGGTACATTTGTTGACCATAAATAGTTCCAACACAATTCAAGATTAACACCACTCCTCTTTTTTTCAAATGTTTGACCAAGTCGAATATAGCTCAAAGAGATTATCGAATTGATTGAATCTTACCCAATTTTCTTTTCAACCAAAATAGTCTTAAAAGTTACTTGACAAGTCACCTTGGTTTTTTAGGAGATGTTTCATGCTACTTAAATACCTTCTAAGCTTAAAAAAACAACATTTAAAAATTGGTGATACCGATTCCTCGTCACCTTTGCACAGTACCTACATTTGATTTGCGAGGAAATCGTAAATATATTCATCCATCTATTGTGAGGTTTTACCCGACTTAAGATTCCTTTCTCGAATAGAGCTATATCGGGTGGGGCTTGCAGTGTTTTCATTTTATATTTGATCATAGCTATAATATTTTTACACTGAAAGTTCTTACGCGCTAGAAAAATTGACAGAAACTCAGCGCTATATTTTTCCATCTATATATATATTTGGAAAATATTGGGAAATATTGCAAGGTTACTTCTAAATCGTTTCCGAAATTGGAAACTAGTTTGCTGATCGATAATTAATCAAACATGTTCTCGAGTTCTTCGTATGCGTCTTAACTCGAAATCCTCATCGACGAAGACAGAAGGAACTTTACATTCTATGGAGATCGCTTAGGAGGCTTGATAATCGACTTATTTATGGGATAAAATTATGGTTTTAGACTTAGGCGAGCTATTTTTCTAGAAAGAAGAGACCTTACGTGCCACACAAGCTATCAATTAATCGATTAATTTCACACTAAGTTCAAAAATCATGTAATTAGTCATTTGGGTGACACCACGTCATTAAAGATCGATGCTTTTCGATAGATCCACAGGTGGTCCAGGCACTTTAGAACAAAACCACCGAAAATGTATTGAAAAATTGAGTTGGCCTTAAATTACCAATCCGCAGCTGAGGCAGTTATATGAATGCAATAATATTCCATAATTTATTGACATCACATGTGGCACCGACCAATGTGGGAGATTTAGGCTCAATTTCACAATACAAACCTACTGTCATGTCTCCCGTATTGGTCACTTACTATTTAGCTGGGTTTTATAGTTTTCATTATTTAATGAAACAATTATATATTCTGCGCCGTTGCGTAGACCGGTCGGTGGCAAACTTAAGATTTTGATTTCTTTTTCAACACGAACAAATACTTTAAGGCTCTCCCTCTCTGTTCGACTTTTTAGGGTTTTCGAGAAAATTTGCGGTTTTTAAGAACAAGTGCGTGGATTTTAATCGGTTAATAGTTAAGATGTACCCCAACCTGACAAAACGTCGTGTAAGCGTACATGGATCTACTTATACACGTGATTATTATGCTTTGGAAGCTCAACGAATTGTCTTATTCCAAAATGTATTCAAAGAAATCTAACAAATCAAAGGAAGATGTCCGGCTCCATAATTGGATCAGTTATCTGTCACGGGACATAAATCATACGTCCTGTCAAGCAGACTTTTATCAAGAATAGAGCCGAATTCGATCATCCATCCGAATCCGAACTGGCTTTTTCGGCTCCCGCGCATGTAACTTAGTATGGTGCTTTAAATTGGTGGCTTAGTTTCTGTTAATTTTTTTTTTTAGTTCTCGGATCTTTAAATCTATGTTCAAGTTATCTAAAGGGAATTTCTTAAACAAGACACTCCGCAGTCTCCACCCCCTGATTGATGATGGGTATTTCCAAGACTATATTTTATGCAGATTCGGAATACTGGTTGCCTTTAAATGAGTTATACGTTTTAAAATGGAAAAGTGAGAATCCATGAGCGGAAGCAGAACAATAATTCGCCCCTTAATAAACAAAAAAACTGTCTAACTTAAGATCAGAGTTGAAAATTTTAAGGAATTTCAATGAATCTTTCATCTTTATTTATAAAAGTAATAACCTACCCAATTCCTACTATTTATTCGATTCACTTGTTCACAGAACCAGATCCAGGATATCTACCGTTGTTGATGGAAGTAAGTTTTAACATTCCGTAAAATATTAAACAACTTGAGTTCTGTTACGTTCTGGGCCTTCAAATGGCTTAGTCCTTCTCTTATAGCACCTGGAACTTCATTTTATCTCTAATGGACTCCACCTTGAACTTTGTAGTCTTCCCCGAACCCCTACGTGCGTCGCCATCTTGTTTTTATAAATAGGTAGGTACGAGAGCTTATTATCATCATAGTGACTTTCTGTCACTGTCCCTGTATATATGGAACTGCTCTCTTCTTCCGAGACTATCTATATATATAATTTTATTCCATCTCGACACAGGAGCATTGAACTTGACCTGCTTTATATAAAGCGCCACCTTTCTCTTGGCTTGGTTATATTATTGCTAATGTAATTCACTTAGAGTGAATAGAAATGCTAGGAGCTGAAGCTGGATCTGTATCGTTGAAAGCCATATTGAAGCAGTGCTCCTTGCTATAACTCACGCTATATATTGTGTGTCTCTCTCTTCGCATTTTGTATATGTTCGGGGAGGGGGATGCAACTCCTCCGCTTTCTAACTGAGATTTTGCATATTCTATACGCGGAAGGACTTTCTATTTTTTTTTTTTTTTGTTGTATGTTTGCTTGCTTGGATATGAATGGGGCAATGCATGACGGTGTAATGTACACAGACTATATATACACAATACACATAGTTAACCGCAAGGGATTCTTCCTTGCTATATGTTGATGGTGTGCTTTATGCTCCAAGTTGCGGGCATCGCAGAAAACTCTTGGAAAATCCATTATTACAAGTATTATGGATATTTATTTACATTGTGATGGGGCGCGCGCACTTTATGGTCGGATTAGTAATGAAGAGGAGCGTGATGTGGTCTTTCGTTTATATACCTATAGATGGTGGTAACCTAGTAGTAGTAGTAGTATATTGTAAGGTAGGTCAACTTAAACTGAACTTCCATTATTTGCAATTTATTGTTGAATGAATCAACATTAATTTATAGTAGGTATAGCTTTAAAAAAAAAGAAGAAAAAAAAAACTGCGGAGAGTTTTGTTTAGAAATAAACAGTATGCCCGCGTCGTCATTGTTGTCATTATTATTATTGGTCGGAAGGACGAGAAAAATAAATATTATTTTAAGAAGGCTTTAAAAGCAGAGGACGGAGTTTAATCAAACATGTTATCATCGCCAACATGCCACACAGTCAGTTTTTGCCAAGGTTTCGATATACCTATAGGTACCTACTGATGATGAGTCATGTTGAAGGCTGAATTATTTGTTTTGAGAAAATGAGTCCAGTTTACAGAGAACTACTGTAATATATTCGTACTTATGGTCGAGGTCCCAAGCAATAAATTATTGATTTTCACTTTATTGCCGAAAAGTGTTAAGTGGAAGAAAAATGGTTTCATTTGGGATATATACCTCAGCCCTTAATATATTGTTAAACAGCATATTTATATCATGCATAAGGAAGTTTATATGCACATAAGGTTGTAGCCAGGTCATTGGTGTACATGCAACATAAAATGGACCCTTAAATTCCAGCGTGTTGTACTGCAGCAAAAAAGTTTACTGAAGCTAGGTTAGGTTAGGTTAGGTTAGGAGGGGCGTGCCCAGCCCTGAGGCTGTGCGTACACGGGGGCCTGTTGGTCCATTGTGATCCCCTATAACAGAGATAACAACTAAACTAATGGTTCACATAGACTGGGTCATTTACGAACCAGCCCGTACTATCAATATATTTCCTCATGTTTGCCATTGAGACCTGCGCTAGATCGTCCAGTTCTCCAACAAATCTGCTCCCAAGGTAACGGAGGCGATTTGTTTGGAGGTTGGGGCAGTCGCAGAGCAGGTGCTTAATGGTTTCTATTTCCTCAACATCCTGACAGCTCCTACAGAAATCGGGTGCGTATACACCAAATCTAGTGGCCATTGTGCCAATGGCACAGTGTCCCGTTAGTACACCTATCAGGGTTCTAATATTCTTTTTACTCAGCGATAGAATATACTGAGTTTCTTTTTCGTTGATTAGAGGCCATAAACTTCTAGAGATGTCACAATCGTTCCTGGATATCCAGGAGTTGTTGATTTTCTCTTTCGTTATTAGGTCTATCTTCCTTTTGATCACGCCAATCGGAACGTCCGGTCTCGTGTCTGATTGGCTACGACTGTCTCTATTTGACATTGACCCTTCCCTTGCCAGTGCATCTGCTTTGTCGTTCCCTTCTATATTGCTATGTCCAGGGACCCAGCAGAGTTTGACTTGGTTGGAGTAACAAATATTGTTCAGTGTATTTCGACATTTTGCAACTGCCTTGGATCTTATAGTCTCACTGGCTATCGCTTTGATAGCAGCTTGGCTGTCCACGAAGAATGTGATCTCTGAAGAGCTCAGTTTCTTCCTGTGAACTATTTCGGCTGCCTTTTCAATAGCATAAATCTCAGCCTGAAAGACACTACATTCATCTGGTAGTTTATATGATTCTCTAATATTAAGAGCTTCACTAAACACTCCAGCTCCTGTTCCTTCTTCCATTTTTGACCCATCAGTGTAGAGAGGTATACCCTGTTCACCGAGTAGTGAGTTGGGTTCCCAACCATGCCTTTCGGGTATTAAGGTAGAGAAGCTTTTCCTAAAATCTATAACGGGTGGTACGTAGTCAGTAGTCACATCAAGATCGTCATATCTTTTCAAGATAGACCCATGACCATAAGTGCTGTGCTTCCAAGAGTCCATTTCTTTAAGTCGAAATGCACTTTTGGCTGCTGTCCCCTTAATGTATTCATCCAGGACTGGAAGATTGAGAATGATCTCCAGTCCTGCTTGTGGTGTAGACTTCCGTGCCCCTGTTATTCCTATACAGGCTAATCTCTGTACCTTGTTTAGGTTTTTGAGATAGCTAATCTTTTCTACGGCCTTCCACCATACAATCGAACCATAGGTGAGGATGGGTCGAACGATCGCCCTGTACATCCAATGGATGACTTGCGGTCGCATTCCCCACCGTGTACCGAATGTTTTTTTGCATGTATAGAAAGCACACATTGCCTTCTTCATTCTTTCCTCTGTATTCCGTTTCCAGGTTAGCTTCGAATCAAGGATTACGCCAAGATATTTAGCTTCTTTGGAAAGTTTCAGAGGAATTCCGTTTAGCTTGGGAGGAGTGAAGTCCTCTAATTTCCTTTTCTTCGTGAACAGAACTAGCTCGGTCTTTGCAGGGTTAACCCCGAGACCGTGTTGTGCTGCCCAAAAGGATAGTTCCTTAAGCGCAGATTCCATAATATCTTTGATGGTGGTAAGATATTTACCTGATATCAAGATTACTATGTCGTCTGCATATGCCACAGTTTTAATGCCCTTATTCCTAAATTTTGTAAGAATTTTGTTAACAACGAGGACCCAGAGCAAAGGTGAGATTACTCCTCCCTGTGGTGTGCCTCTTGCAACTGTTTTCTCGACAATAGTGTTCCCAAGTTGCGAGTTTAAGATTCTACCATTGAGCATGGAATAAATCCAGTCCACGATGGCAGATTCAACTCCAACCTCTTCCAGAGCAGATTTAATGGACTCCGTTTTAACGTTATTAAACGCCCCTTCGATGTCCAAAAATGCTGCCAGGGTGTATTCTTTGTGCTCGAGACTTTTCTCAATTTGTGAAACGACCTCGTGCAACGCGGTCTCCACTGACTTACCTTTAAGGTAAGCGTGTTGGGAGTTGCACAAGTTGTTTGGATTGAGGAGGTCCCTTACATGCAGATCAATGATCCTCTCCAGTGTCTTGAGGAGGAACGAAGAGAGACTGATCGGTCTGTAGTCTTTTGCAGTCGAGTGTGTCGGTTTGCCGGCTTTCGGAATAAAGACTACTCTGACTTTTCTCCAGCTGATAGGGACGTATCTTAGTTTAATACAACTTTTGAAGATAACCCTAAGCCATGGGGTGATTATCTGTAGAGCATGTTGAAGAAATGCCGGAATAATCTCGTCTGGTCCAGCTGATTTAAAGGGTTTGAACGAGTTTATTGCCCACATAATCTTCTGATCTGTGATAACCTGTTCCAAGTCTGGTACTGGTTGATCAGCGTATAGAGAGTCTGGTTGTGTATGCCCTGAGTCATTAGGGCTCATACATCCAGGGAAATGTGTTTCCATGAAGAGTTCAAGTGTTTCTTGGCTCGAGTTCGACCACGATCCATCGGGATGTTTAATGTATCCCGGAGTCGTGGGGTTAGATGCGAGGATCTTTCGAAGTCTAGCCGCTTCACTTGTGTTCTCAATGGATTCACAGTGCCTAGCCCATGAATCTTTCTTGGCCTTTCTTAATTCTTTGGTATATGAATTAAGTTCGGCTCTATATAGATTCCAGTCTATTTCTAATTTGCTCAGTCTGGCTTTATTGAAGAGTTTTCTGACCCCTGTTCTTCGTTTCTTAAGCTCACTGCTCCACCATGGTGGGTTAGTGGGTTTAATGTTACGAGGTATAGGGCAGTGTTTTTCAAAGGCCGTTTTCATTTTACTAGTAAGGATGTGGACAGCTGTGTCAATGGTTGAAGTTGTCGAGATCGAGTCCTCCTTTGGTGGATCGATACGTTCGTTCAACCATTTTGTATATTCTGTCCACTTTGTTCTAGTTGGGTTTCTAAAAATTTTCTCATCATTTGTGTTTCTGTCTAAAGTAAAGAGTATCCTAAAGTGATCCGAAAAGGATTCCTGAGGTGAGACTCTCCAATTTCCTACAGAGATTTTATCAGTATTATTCGTAAGAGTGAGATCTAGAATTTCTTCCCTATTCTTATTACGAAATGTTGGATGATCGCCCTCATTACATAAAATAAGGTTAGAACAGAGAATGTATTCAAAAAGTAACTCACCCCTTTCATTGATTTCCTTACTCCCCCATTGAGTGTGATGGGCGTTGGCGTCACATCCCATCACAAAAGGTGTCCGTCGTGTCGTGGTGTAATCCACAAGGTCGCGGACTATCTTTGCTGGAGGGTTTTCTTCATCGTACGGCATGTACGTTGATGCCAAGACGAAGTTTCCTTCCTTGGATTCAACGCTGATTGCCACATTATCCTCGTTGCTGTACCTAGATAAAAAGAAAGCATTAATTGACTTTTTCACTAGAATACAACTTCTTATATTACCATCTGACGTGGAGCAGAAAAGGTTGTAGTTCTTTGACCTCAATCCCCGGACCTGACTCTTTCGGAGCCATGGTTCTTGGACTAAGGCCACATCCACGTTTTCTTGAGACATGTAGAGCATTAGGTCGTGCGTTGCTGCTTTGGCGTGATGCAAATTAATTTGCACCACCAGCAGCTTTTGACTCCCCTTTGCCTCCATGCCTCCTAACCCTTACGGTTCCAAGACCGTACCTCAACACGTCTTTTTTGCTTTTTAGAAGAAGGTCAGATTTCTTGTCAATAATGAACAAGAGGTCCTTTCCTTCCCCACTAGGACTCTTCCTAGAAGACTGGAGCTTCCAGTCTAGCACGGAGAGCTCTTTGTTCTGGTTTGCCAGCAGTTTAATCATAGATGTGTCCTCATGCGTAGCAGGAGGAGGAATCCATATATTAATTTGCTGGCGAAGGGGTAGTTCCGAGACGGGAAGAATCTCTAGAGAAGCGCCCTCCCACAGTTCACCAATATTGGTGATGATGTGAGTGAGGAACTCCAGAGATTTCTGGTCCCCACAGCAAACCACTTTCACACCTTTTCGCCATCCAGCTCCATCGAAAGTATAGTCATCAAAACTATCG
Organism: Epistrophe grossulariae; assembly: GCA_929447395.1. Taxonomy (NCBI): domain Eukaryota; kingdom Metazoa; phylum Arthropoda; class Insecta; order Diptera; family Syrphidae; genus Epistrophe; species Epistrophe grossulariae. Next base: position 18,550,603 of record OV839567.1, on the reverse strand, counting down.
TTTTCAGATGTAGCCATCATGGCTTTGAGGATTTCGTTCTCAACAAGTAGCCAGTTATTTGCCGTGATTTTCCCATCCGGGTTGTCACGACTAATGATTGCTATCTGCAGATCAATCGGGGTGGTGTCAAAACTGTTGGTCTTGCGTTTTTTAGCACCTTCAGTCTTGGCTGCCTCCTCCGATCTAGCTCTTTTAGACGTACTTGGCTTCGCCCCATAAGAGTTGCCGACTTGCACTGCCTCGTTCCCTTTCGGGTTCGATTTAGTTTTTGTCTGCTGCCTCTTATTAGGCGTCGCCTGTGTCGGTTTCGAGCCGGGACGAGCAGCAGAGTTGATTGCAGCCTGTTCTTGGTTTATCTTTTTAGGGATAGAACCAGATGTGGATGCATTTGCTCTGTCGCTGTCCAGCTTTTTGGGGATCGATTGTTGTGAAGAGACAATGGGTGCAGGGGCAGCTGCTGCCGACTGACGCTCAAAGTTCCTCACCAACTTCTTATGTTTTTTCAAGAGAGCCTTGTCTCTTGAACTGAGGGTGGTCGGGTCTTTTCCGTTCATAGCACTCACGAATCTTTTAGAGGATCTGTAGTTACTGCGTTTCCTCGAAGCTTTGAGATCTTTGAGGGGTGCAGTAGGCTTCAGCGTAGTCTCTTCGGGATTCGAGTCTTCTAGCAGCTCGTCCTCGGTTTGACTTCCTATAGAGGGAGGTCCGTCCGAGGTCTCCATACCGTCGATAGCCATGCTATCTAAAGCAGGGAGAAGAGCAGCTGTGAGGTCTAGCGCTTTTGTTTGTCTTGTTAAGTTATGTCGTTTTTGTTCGTTTGCGTTAGTGTTTGTCAGTTTTTGTTCGTCGTTTGCGTTGATGTTTGTCACTGGCGACTTAGCCTCTCGCGAGTCCAAGCCCTCGCCGACAGCCGTGACCTCTGTCGGCACTTGAGTGTATATCCCCACTCTGATTTGTTCGTTCGTTTGTATATTGTCCATATTTGTCATCGATGTACATCTCTGTTTTTGTTGGTTTTGCTTAGTGGTGAGACCCTGCAGCTGGGTTGCTGGAGGATCCCACGTAAGCCCCCTCGCCACCGTCAAGGCGAAAACCGTGAAAATATAACTTTTTTCTTACTCGTTGACTAAACGATTTCAAGTAGTTTTCAATAAGATCAAAGTGAAAAATTTTTCCGAAAAAAAAATACAATTATTTAACTAACTAAAACCAAACAACTTCAATATAACACGCAAATTACTTCAAAGCTTCGAATAACATTGAAAATAGCAAATGCTTAATTTTTACCCAATTACTCAATAAAATATTTCAGCTATGCTTGATACTTGAGACGAATAAATAAAATTAAAAAAATAAATAGTAAATTATAACACTTTCGTCGCTCGTATCATATCAAAATATTTTTGGATATGGCATGAATAAACCATAGCACATGCTCAAAACTCCACTTTTCGGAGCAGATTCTCCATTTGGTATAAATACAATTCTTAAATACCAGCATTTTCCTATATCGACCACTCAGATTGCACCTGCTTAGCTTGTATCTGCTCAGCTTGTATCTGCTCAGCTTGTATCTGCTCAGCTTGTACCTGCTTAGCTTGATGCACTTGCTCATTTTTTTATATTGAGCAGCTGCTTTGAGTACTTGCTTCGTTTTATTCATATCCTTAATAATATTTATGCTCGCTGGTCCGCCCGACTTCGCAATGTATAGAGACTTAAAACAATTTTTTTGGCACGTTCTCTCTGAGAGCGTATGGTTAGGTTAGGTTATGAGGGGTGATAGTAGGGCAAGCCAAACTTCCTCACTCGGATCTCAATGAATCCATTGTGCTCCCAGGGAGTAGGAGATAAGGTTATAAGAAAGGGTTAGGGAAGGAGCTTATGTATGGGGTGCCTCCCTGAACCATCTCAAATTCTGGATGAATTTAGAAAAGTTTCTCAGTGGCAAAAACGAGATGTCTCCCAGGTCATCGAAGAAGTATTCTCCAAGAGCTGTTTTTCTGGTTCTAGCTAGGCTGGGGTATTCACAGAGGAAGTGATAGGAGCCCTATTCCTCTTCTTCATCTTGACACCCTCTGCATCAGTCAGATGTGCTGATGCCCATTCCTGCTCATGTTTCTAACACTACGAGTTGTGACCTGTTAGGATTCCAATCAAGAAGGACAATTTAGGTCTGCCTAGTGTGAGTAAATAGTCTGTTTTTTTTTTTCTTAGATAGATCCGGCCATAAGTTTCTCGAAACCCGATATGTGTCAATTTCTGACCATCTGTCGTTAGCGGTTTTAAGAAAACTCTGGTGGAATCTCTGAGAGATTATATAATGAAATCTGTTGGCGATCCCATTCTCGTGAAGGACAAAATCAGCCGATTGTCAATTCCGTAGTGTTTGTCATTCCTTAGAATCATTATTTTCTCCTTCCCATACAAAATGGAATTTTCATATATGGGAATAATTTACCCCCTGAAAATATGATGCAGTATGGCGGGGTTTCACAATTTTCCACCTTTTCTAGTAAAAAATTTCTGTTGTGTTCTTATTGTCCCCCTTATATAACCCAACAAAAGGCATGACCCACTGTCCCACTGAGTCATAGCTGACTGTTGAATTGCTTCAGATTATGAAATACTGAAACATTGTCGACAGCAGGTTCGCGTTGTACTTAATGTGACGCCACAATTCAGTACGATCAACTTCCAGAATGCACCCTCAGTAGGTCAAAGCTGAGTAATGCATTTTGGAAGTTAACATGCAGGGAGTTCCTGGTTGGCCTCCAGAACTCAGGTGAGTCCAATTTAAAACCTGAAACAAGAAGGTTGTTGTTATTTCATATAGAAAATCAACCTTACCTAACCTGGTTCTTCTTTGTATTCTTTTGTTAGCGCACGTTTGGGAAAAAGTGAAAACAAGATTGTTGAGTGGAATTAAATTAAAGCACCCAATTCATTATACCTACTTATAATATCAAAATAGATTTCAATAGATTTTTCCCAAAAAAAAGGTACTTGAAAAGTTATTAATTGTCTGTTAGCCGAAAATTCGCTGCCCTTATTATTATTTCTTACCATTTATTTTATTAATTCTTTTCTCATAATTATAATCACTATATTATAGGTATGTATGTATTTATGTACTTTTCATTTAGTATCTCATTAATGAACAGTAACAAAAAATTATGGACCATTTTCTAAAACTTTTTTCTAAGAAAAACATTTAAGATATTTTTTTGTAATTTGGTTTTTTTTTAATGAAGCTTTTGAGCTGTTTATATATATCCAAGGGTGATACATCAAAATATTGTGTAGGTGGTAAGTTGTAAATTTGGAAACAAAAAAATATTTCATTGGAATCCATTAAGCGAATAAATAAAAAAAAATAATTAATTAATTAAATTAAATTAAATTTTAGTTGGTAATGGGGACTTCATAGAAAAATCCTAGAGCATTCACAAAATTTGTGCAGAATAATCCCAGCCATTTCGCCTGATTTTATGCTTGCGATATTTATGTATGTATAGGTATAGGTACTATATGGCATGTTTTGGATTCGTAAAAAAAATCGACCTCAAATTGATCAAACTTGACATCACGATGATCTAAGAAAAATGAAAAAAGTGGATCTGACAATTCTTTTTGGCAGTCTGTCTGACTGCTCTGCTACAGCCTATACTATAATCAGATAAGTCGATTATCTTGAAACTATCTACCTAGCCTGTTTTTGACAATTCCCTGCCACGGTTACTTATTCATTTTTTTTTAAACCAAAAATAATGGTATGTACCTTATATTTTTTAATAATTTTTGGAAAATCATATACATATATGTATTTCTCAAAAGTCGCTCCATAGTATATACACGAAAAAAAAACATTCCGAAAATTGGTTAATAAAAATTGGCACCTCACGCATAGGCATCCGCAGGATTTTTCACAGAGAGGGGTTAGGATGTGGCAAACAATTAGTAATTATTATTATTTAAGGCTGACGTTATATATTTCATTGAAAATTGATTTAATTTTTGTATGGTACTCAATATTTTTGGCATTGTTGTCTGAAACCTTGCAAAAAGCATTAACTTTTTGTATAAATTCAGAGTGACACCTTGATCTCAAATGCTGTTTCACAAATTCATGGAAGTCTTTCTTTCTAGTAAATTCTTTCAGGATAAAGAAGCCCGCGAGGTTAAAGAGAACACAATGGTGGCAAAGAACACCTCTTAAATTGGCAAAATAGTTATCCACTGATGTCGAAATACACGAGGTCCATCTGTGTCATTTTTAAAGTCGTACGATTTTGGTGAAATCCATGGGTTTCTCAAGGCTTTCAAAATTTTATCATCACCTATATCCAAATGGTTTAGGAAATTTCCAATATCATATTGATGGTATTATATATTACTGTCCCATCATAGTAGTTCATCGACAAAGGTGCTGCCTTCGACTGTTTTGACTTTTGATCTTGTATACAATTACAATTACTAGTTGCTGTCGTTTAAAGAAATTTCGTATGTCCATTTTAATGTTGGTTAAAAAAGGTGCTACAAATTGAAGGATAAGAATATTATTCAAACTGAAAATGATTTTCCGATACACAGATAACATAATATTTTTATCCTGATCACAGTAGAACTCTTGTGTATATAAGCCTGCGATTTTTATATTAACACTTTCGCAAAGAATGCTACAGAAACGATTTTTCATCTCATTTCATGGTTTAGTAAAATTTTATAAGTTTATTTTTGTGTTCATTAATATTATTTTATTTTTTAACATAAATACACAATAAATCAATTACATTAAGGACCGACCAACCAAATCAGAACCCCAGAAAAAAATATTCTGTAAAATCTTACGTTATCCTCAAGCAGCGCGTGCGAGAAAAACATTTCTCATTGACTATACTTGCTACACTTATCTCCAGAATGACTCTTCGCACTTAAAAGTGGGGGTGGCCCCGGCGCAGTGGAAGTAGTGCTTGACTGCTAACCTGAATGTGTGGGTTCGATCCCCGGTCTAGGCAGCATTATTTTCTATATTCCCTCAACTGAACGCCACCCCTGGGATTTAATGAGATAATCAAAACCTAATTTCTCAATCCACTGTGCCAACAAAAATCTATCCTATCCTTCTAACATTTGCCTAATTTATAAGACTGGCATATAACTATATATGTTTGTGTTGTTTTTTTTTTTTTTTTTTTTTTTTAAGTTTTGACAGCCTTTTCTGTAGGAAAAGGATAGGTAAAATGTTTTTAGCATAGAATATTTTTTTGTGACTTATAGATTTAAACAATTGACTACAAGGGGAGCGGCAAAGCGATAGAACTAATAGATTTATTTGACCAAAGTCAAGAGTCGAATGGGAGAAAAAAAAGACCTATTAGTCAAAATTCCCTATGATAGGTAAAATGCTTTTAGCTCAAAGCCAAAGGACAAGTGCCTCTTCTTGCCAAACCCCCCCCCCCCCCCCGTGAGTGCTATAAAAGCTTTTTCTTTATTTTCACTTTCCTTGAAAACGATCTCATTGCAAAATTTAAATAGCTAATAAAATTTTAATAGTACAAAAAAAGTACTAAGTCTTCTACTTGGCTGATGTATTTCAGTAAGTATATAGACTTTGTATTATTAAATAGTATTTGTTATTTTTTAAATTCAATATTTCGAAAACAACTTGACAGATTTTTATTAAACTATACACCAAGATATTTTTTGTTTTTTAATTTGAACGAAAATTTTTCGTATACCTAGCCGAAATTAACAAATATCTTCCTCAATTTTTTTTTTTAAACATTTTAAGGAAATATTATTTTTCTCAAGAACGACCTCAATTTAGTAATTAATTATAATTACGATCTATGCAAATTCAACAGTACGAAATTATACAGTATGCTTTTATTACCACAGTACCTACTCAGTAGGTATACATTACTTGATGATTTTATTGTCTTGCCTACCATATCTTGTCTTGTCCAATATTCATAACAAGCACAGACGTCACTATAATGCAAATTAATTGGCATCTTGCTCCCCAGAGAATTTAATATGGTACATAGGAGAGGAATATTTTGATTCCTAAATTTTAGTAGAATCGCACCATAATTATTTCCAATGTTCAAGCTCACAAGCTAAGCTAAGCATAATCCTCAAAAGATGTCATTCTTTTGGTCCTCGGTTCGTCTTTTACCATCTCTTTGTCACTTTCTTCACTATTTTCATCATCCATTTTATCAATTTCCAGTGTTTACTCCATTTTTTGTTCTCCTAGTTTTTTGTTGTTAATTCGGGAATTTAGGACCATAATCATAATTGCCGACGTTCAATTTTATTACTAGAGAACTACTTCATCCGAATATTAGACTTGAAAAATTTCGATAAAAGATTTTTGTTAACCCTTTACCGCATACGAAGCCAAATATGGCTTTCCACAGTTATGTCCCTTTTTCTCCTGAATTCAGTAAAAAAAAAATGAACAAAACATACAACACTATCCTTTTCTGTGCATTTCTGAGAATAAATCGCTGTGCCTTTGCACACGTGCTCCAAACAAGAAGGCATATATACATACATGTTTGCAGGTCAGTTGGTTACTTGTTGTCATTGAAAACGGAAGTGCTAAAAATTTTCTTACTTCAACTAATAATAACTTTTGTGTTAGGTGAGTTAAGTGGTCATAAAAGTATATTTCTGATTGTGTGTCTAATCCTCTTTGAATTTTTTTTTATAAAAAAAAATTATTATCTTGCTCGTTTGAGAGGTACAAGTCATATTTGGCTTCGTATGCAGTATGGGTTGAAAATATAAAAAAAAAAAACTTGAAAATTTTAAATTTGTTTACTTAAATGGTATATTATTTTTATACAACATTCGCAGTTTCAAAAAATTGTTCTTACTTCATTTGTTCTTTTAGTCATTTTAAATTAATAAGCCAATTTCCTACATATTAAATATTCAGCCAATTTAAATCTTTGATCCTTGAATCCAGAGCAAGTTCATACGAAACTATGCATTATATTTTTATGTATTTTTTTAAAGATAAATAAATAAATTTGTGGCGTAATACAGCTCGTAGAAAAGTAAGGCTTAGTGACTTAAAACTCCACATCCTCTGTCACTGTGTGTTTTTTTACTAGACAGGAATGGATGGAGAAGATATAAAATATTTTATGCCGAATCCTAATGGTTATCTTAGCCATTTTTCCAAGACAAATACCTACTCTGAGGATTTGTCACTTTCTCACAATAAATAGTGCCCCTGAAAATAAAAATTCTCAGAAATAAAAAATCACTTTTTGTTTATTTTTTTTTTAATTTTTTTAATAAATTTATTTCACCACTTTATTTTTTCATTCACGTAAATATTTATTACACTTCTGCCATCATCATCAAACTTTTTATCTATAAATTTCTATTTTTCTTTTAATTTTTACTTTATACAATTTGTTTTTGTTTTTTAACTTTACAATGCTGTTGCTTTATTTTATGTCTTAATTTTTGAGTCACTATTTAACAACTAGTCCTGCGATTTATTTTTTTTTTCAATTTTATAAACTTTTTGTATTTTTGTGTTGTATTTTTGCTTTTTTTTAATTTAAGTGTTTATGTGTTTAAAAGTGAGTATACCGTTGAAATTATTTTATATAATTTTATATGTAGTTGCAGTAGTTTTAGGTTTAAATGTTTTTTTTTACAATATTAATTTTTCCATATTTAAGTGTGCGTTTTTATTTCATTTAATTACATAATATGTAGTTATATGTTTTTATTGTAATGTAATTTTTGAAAATAACAAATAATTTTTTTTGATTGTAATTTCTGTTTTCATTTATCGTTGTTTTTATTTTTGCTTGAGTTAACTGGTTTTGTATTTTTTCTTTTTATGGATGATTTCATTTTGATATTTTTCTTTTGTTTTTGTAAGAGTGCGAGTATTTTGTGTACAGTAAAGTTTCTTGATTTTGAAAACCAAATATTGAAAAATAAATAATTCTTTTTTAATGAGCCTTTTATATAAATACATTTGATATTATATATTTATTTATTAATACTAATTTAGCTTTTTCAAATACAACTTTTTGAGGTGAGTTTTTTTTATATTTAAAATATTTTCAAAGAGGGAAAAGCAGCAGTAATTTCTTGTATGATTTTGTTCATTATGATTATACATATAAACTGACCAATCCCACTTTATTTTGTTCTTTGAAAATATTAAGTTTAACATATTATACAAATTGTTAATGTTAATGCACAAAAAATAACAAAAGTTGTGTGTTTTTTTTTTAATTTTAAACTTTTTCTGTTTTGATTTATTTACATAACATTTTGCAACATTGGTATAAAATATTCTACAGTATGTTTAATTGTATATATTATGTATAATTATATTTATTATTTATAATTGTTGTTGTTTAAATATTATACATATAATTTATATAGATATATATTAATATGTATTCATATAATTTTTTTTAAGACATCCGTCTTACTTAAATTAATTTTTCTTAGGCATTTTTAATTTTAATTTCTATTTATTAATTAACAATTTGTTGTTGTTAAACACTTTTTATATTTTTCAAGTTTTTTGTTATGCATGTTTGTTACTAAGAAACACTTAATTATTATTTTTTTTTTAACTTAACAAAAAAATATTTTCAGGCTTCCATGTGTTTTGTTTTGTGTTTTTTTTTTCTTTATTTTTTTTTATAAATATATATATTCTTGTATCTTCTTTTGTGATTCTTTCTTTATTTTTTAACTTTTCGTTTTATAAATGCTAATTTATTTTAAACATTGATTTGTTTTATTTTTGTTTGTTTTTTTTCAAAATTTCAGTGAAGGTTAGTTAAGTGTGTAAGAACAAAATCTTCTGATAAATATTAACTGTACTAAAACCAATATGGTAGCGTGTAGGTAATTACCTAAACATTTAGCTTGTGCTGAAATCAACGACGTCGTCGCTGAACTTTTATCCTTTGACCAATCGTAACCTTTGGGACTGTCACCAGTTAGTTTTTGTTCGGATTTGTCAATTTCGTTTAAGTTTGATTGATATTTTGAACCAGCTGTTTTTTTTGTGGATATTTTTTAGTTAATATAAAATTCAAAAAAATCAAAAATTCTGAGGTATAGGTATACTTACTTTTATCTAAAGCAACTATTGAATTCGTGGGAATATCTCCATATGTTGGGGTATTGAAACCAAATTTAGTTGTTGTCGTTGTTGTACGATGAAGAGTTGTTGTAGTTGGTGGTGGTAATGTAGTTGGAGGCGTTGATGCTAAAAGGAGAAAAATTGATATTATGGATCAGAGATTTCATTAAATTTTGACTTTTTCTTAATTTATGTTCTATTTATAAAATGACTGCAGTAGATACTAAATTAATAAATTTAAATAAACTCTAAGGTCAGACGAAGAAGCCTCACGATGATTCACATAAAGGCTGAATTTTTCCACATAAATCAGCTGATACGACACTATTTTACGGTCTGAGATAGTTGACGCCTCTAAAATACAGTTTGAAATAGCAGACGCCACTAAATTACAGACTGAGATATTATAGGTGCCAATAAATTAAAGACTGAGATAGCAGGTGCCACTAAATCCACTGTCGTTTCTGGAGCCTAACACCTCTATTGCAGTTTTCAATGATCAATTGATTGTTGATAAATTTTGAAAATTGATAGTAAAAAAACCCAATTGATACAACTTTTGATCATTGATAATGGTGCAAAACGTTGTGGATTACAAGAAAATTCATAATTATCACAGAAAAGTTGGTCAGATTTTTAATTAATTTAATTTTAATTTATCAAATTTCAATATTTATCAACTATCAATTATTGATCATTGGCAACCGCAATAGAGTTGTAAATCTTTCAAAAGGGAGACTCACCATAGTACTCTTGATTGGTGCTATATTCAAACTATGGCTGAGCTCTGTTTTATTCTTTTCGTTCACGGTCTATATATGTATATCGTATATAATGCAGTTCGAACCGAGTGTGAACTATAATACCACAGAAAAAATATTTTGATATTTTTATATACATTTTTTGTTTATATTTTTCGGTGCCTCGCCATAGTTCCCTGGCTTTTGGCCCTAAGAAACGCGTGCAGCTAGACATCATGGAAAGATTCCCAAAGATGATGCAACATTATATTGGATATAAGGCCGGTCTTGGAATAAAGATCAACAAAAAGGACGTAATTGAAGCTGTACCCGTCTTGGAAACTCAACTAATTGCTTACATTGGTCTGCCTGCCCTCGTTAATGTTTGGCCCCAGGAAGAATACCGTCGTCATCGCTTTTACAAAAACATGGTACAAGAGCAAACACAAAGGTTTCACCAAGGTAAGCAAGAAATGGACTGATGATGTCGCCAAGAAGAGCATCGAGAATGACTTCGGTGCTAGATGTTTCGTTATTGCAAGGATTCTCAGATTCGTTTCATCAAACAACGTCAAAATTACGAAATCTATGTAAGATGAACTGAACTTAGCAAAAATTGCGTATTGACCTCACTAGTCAACTGATGAGTCCAAGTGAGATCGCCGGGACGAAACGCCAATTTTTGTAGGACTTAAAGGCCGTTAAAAGCTATTTTCAATCAATAATTCAACAAAGTCCATTAAAATAGTGCTAAGTCTTCTACTTGGCTGATGTATTTCAGTAGTATAGTATATAGAATTTGTATTATTAAAAAAAAAAACCTTACGTCAAAAAAGACTCACATTAAAGATAAGATTAAATGGGTCAAGGAACATTTGGAACAAGCTGTGTCCGTTCCAAAGTCTTTATGGACAAGATATTAGGTTATTGACTGTGTTAGTGTTACCAAGGGTTAGAGATTCAAGGGTGTGACAAGAAGTTCCTATACAAAAAAGTTGCCCCGCAAGACGCATCACAAGGATCTCCGTAAGGTGGCCTGTATCGGAGCTTGGCATCCAGTCGTATAATGTGTTCTTATGGCATGTGCCGGTCAAAAGGGTTGCCACCACCACCACCGTAGCCAAATCAACAAGAAGATTTACTAAATTGGAGCGGGTATGCATAAACTGAATACGATTTGACCGATAAGAGCATAATTCCAATGGGTGCAGGTTTCCTCTCATTAGGCAGTTAAGTGAACAACGAATCTCTCATCTTAGGGAATTGTCCAAATTGTCATTTTTTGTGGGCCAGCAAAAAAATTTTGAGCAAGTGAAAAATTTTATTGAATAGGTTTAAATCCAGCCTTAATTTAATTTTTTGTAATTTTATTAAAATTAAAAAATAATAGCTGGGTAGCGTGACTGTTCTGGCTTCAGTGAGAAAGTTCCAGAAATTTTAAACCTTACGAAGTCTATAACTTGAATTCTAATGGTCTGATCTTAGATAAACACAAACAAAAATGTATTTCAAAATGCAGAAGTTAATGCAAAATTACAGAATTTAAAAAAATAATATTCTACAGAAACATTGCGTAAACTCTCCTCCCTCTTTACAGATATATAGAATGTACAAAAACTTTGTCTGATGGAGTTTTACACTTGCCGTTTATGGGTTTTAAATTTTTGTTTAATGGCAACACCTTCTAAATTATCAGTCGGAAGAAGAAAAGTACGTATTTTAGTTCAAATTTAATGTTTTAGAATATTTTGTTTCACGAATAAAAAAGGAATTTCTTTTAATATTTCAATCATATCAATTTATTATAAGCCATTTCACTTCGTATATGATATGTAGGTTAATATACCTTTGAATTTATTTTTTGTATTTATAATCAAGAAAGTACTAACTATCATTTGTAAAAATCATTATTAATTCACCACAATACCTACTCATATGCTAAGTTTTTAAAATTTCTATTATCACTATAGACGTGAGTAAAATGTCTATTTGGCTGAAGGTGCTTCAGTTGTTGTTGGTGTAGTAGTTTCAGTTGCAGCTGTTGTTGTTGATGAAGTAGCTTCAAGTGAAGCTGTTGTTGTTGATGAAGTAGCTTCAAGTGAAGCTGTTGTTGTTGATGAAGTAGATTGAGGTGCAGCTGTTGTTGTTGAGGAAAGCTGAGAAGATTCTGTAGTTGATTTTTTGTCGTCTGGTCCTCCACATCCTCCATGCCCTCCTCGACCTCCATGCCCTCCTCGTCCACCATGCCCTCTTCGTCCTCCTCCGCCACCGCCTTTTCCTCCTCCTCCACCTCCTCGTCCGCCACCGCCTCCGCCCCCTCCTCTTCCTCCTCGTCCTCCTCCTTGCCTGTTTCTATCTGGATTTTGCGAAACGACAATTACTGCCATTAGCACTACTAGTACCAAAGTTAAATTTAATTTCCCTGCCATCTTATTCTTTATGTGAATTTCTTTGTGTCGAAAATAATCCAATTTCCTTCCTTTTATACTCTCAAAACCTTTAAAATTATGTTTACTATTTTATTTTCTAAATCAAATATTTATATATAAACAGATGATAATGGTTTATAATAAACCAACAAAAAAAACCAATTGGCTGATGAAATACCGCACGCGCAGCTCTTTTTATTTATATAGTTTTGTTATGCATTAAGAAACGAAAAATAATCAAAAATAACACAGACAGTTTTAATAAAATTTATTTGCATATAAAAAAGAAAGAAATTGGGTGGCGCGCCAGCTCAAGTGTATCCCCAGGGCCATGCCATGTGAGCAAGTTGTCAGAAGAACTATATAAGGGGGCCTACATTATTTTTTTGCCGAATCCGTACGGCTTAGGTGTGATGATTTTTTTTTTAAAGACAAGATATTCTCTTAGAGGATTTTACAATTCTTCTCAAGAAGATAAACATTTCCGTTTTTAGATCCCATATAAGGCGTGTTTATGTTGCAAGCCCGTGAGGAATTGGTTGAAAACAAAATGGAGTTTTCATACAAACTATCGATAACAAGCATGTAATTTACGCCGGTAGTACAGTTTTTCTACGCGCTTAAGTTAAGCCCCGAGAATTCTCTGGGATTAGCTAAGCCCGTAGGGGTTTAGTTGTTGTTCCATTTAACATGTAAAATTATTTAGCACCGACGTCGTTTTTTCATCAAATTCTCCCCGGGCTTGCAAAAAAACGCGCCTATAGTAATGTTCTTCAAATTTGGCTCACATATAACATTCTTGTCAGGACCATTTTTATTTTTTACCATTGGGACTGAAGGGACTTAAGTCTGTCCTGGACGCCAAATTTTAAAATTCTGCAAATTTTGGAAGGCGCAAAATTTTATCCGAGATGATAATTTAAAATGCTTTATAGATGTGCCCAGAACGAACCTTAAGCCTTAAAAATTTAACCATTTGTACATATGTACAAGTCCGACCAATCAATAGACCCAAAAATAATTAGTAGATATACCACAAAACACTTCAGTTAATCTGGCCAACTCACATATTATAAGGCAGATAATTGGGAAATTGCTTACAAAGTCTAAAAGCCTCTTCGAAATGAAAAAGCATGATTTGTAATCGCTTTTAACTTCTTATAACATTTAACACTGCAACAAATTGCCTTATATACCATGACAATATCCTCATTACATGACTATTCGTATAGAAAAAAATACAAAAAAACCACATCTTTCTTAATAAAACTAACTACCTATACACCGCACATACAATTGGTCTAAATAGGTATACAGAGATATTCTATTTTTAACACACATACACACACACTCAAACATGAAATACAACTACAACTTACTATATATACAAGATGACAATGAAAGGATATAAAGATATTTTCTCTCAATTCCTTGTCGAAAAAATAAAAATAGAAAAAAAATAAAATAAAGTAATTCACTCGCCTCGTCTGGCCCGCCTTGTCACCTTTTTTTTTTTTTTTATTTTGGAAAGTTAAAATTGTCGCTTAGGCCACAAAAAGGCCATAAATTACCACAAATTGTCGTCAATATAATCCACCGAGATAGAGAGAAAAGCCCAAACACCACCACCATCATATACCTACACAGATGCCGCCACTGACAACAACGACAAGGACGATATAGACACAATGAAGAAAACAAGAATCACGAACCAAACCAAAGATTCGAAATCGTCTATAAAAAAAGAAAAAAAAAAACGTCTCAAATGGAAAAAGACTCTATTGAGGGCACAGAGATAAATATCGACAAAGGAACTCATTGAACTTTCATTGCACACTCGGATACACACTAATATAGAGGGAGCCACTAAAATTGTCAGTTCCTATCAGGCAGACTCCTCACTTTATCACTCTATATGTATGTAGGTATACTTCGCCTCGTGTTGGCCGTCGTCCTCGTCGTCGTCGCTTAATACCCTATATAGTCCTATCCTATGGTCCTTCCTAACCATAACCAAACCAAGTCGAGGTGTTTTCTGTAGCACTTTACCACAATTGACAGCACGCTACTGCTTTCAGCTGCTTGCTGCTACTACTGATGCTGATGTTACTGATGGTGTGGTGGTAGTGTCGTAGAATATCCTTGTGATGTACAACAAAATAGCTTAGGAGGAGTCATGCTTGTTGTATAAGTCGGCTCCTCCATCCTCATTGTATATGTCGAGTCAGCGCGAGGGGGAGAGGTGGGGTGTGAGAAAGATTTATCTATTTGCAGGGATTTCGACACTTTTTAACCGAAGTTTATTTTCGGGTTTATTTAGAAATATAAATAAACGAGGAGGAAGGAATTTTTGTTGTCCTTGTTGGTTCTTTAATGGCTTTCAATGTCCTTTAATGTGATTTTAGATTTTTTTTTCGATACGTTCAAAATTTGTCAATGGAAATCCATGAAATTAACAATCGATTTGATGGACTGTAAAATTATGATTTGCTTGTCAAATGGGTGGGGGTGGGGTCGGTCTTTATATATTCACTGTGAATGAAAATCGTCTGCCATGTAAGTACGATGGATGATTTATTTAGAGAGGATTTGGCAATGATAAATGGCAGGAAATCATCGTTTTTTTTATTTTTTTTATTTAAGTAGGGTGTAACATTCAAATTATTATGCCATTTGAATGGAAACAATAAAATAGATAGGACTACTATACAGTCTGGTGGATGTGAGATGAAAAAAAAATGTTCGACACGTTTAAAAAAGAGCAGTCTATAAAATATGAATTGATCTATCAATTGGACAATAAACTATACCTCCTGATAGGATAAGTCACTTAGTTTGATAATAATTCAAACATATTTTCTATATGAAGAAATTGATGATTTTTAGAGAGTTGGAGTGTATAAGGGTGTCCCTGTCAATGGGAAAATTGAACAATGTCTACGAACTTCCTCCAAAGAGTTTTCCCATCATCCCACTAATTGTTATCTTTTGGAAACTTTTTACTTAGTTTTCCTCTCAATTACGTAGATATTAACAGACATCCATTAGGCTTTACCCAGCCACACTGCAGGTAACGCAGAGAAAAGAATTATGAGAAAAAATTATTAAAATAGACAAAATGAGTAAATTGAGTCAAATGACAGGTCGCCATTTTAAGTTGTTAAAAGTACCAGATTTAACTATACCCATGCTCTTATTTTGTTCATTCAACCTTTTTAATAAATTGATTCTTTTGTCCTTAAAAAAAATTGTATTTTTAGACTTATCGAACTTGAAAGTTGTTCTAGGCAGTTTCAATTCAGTTTTCTATTTTTAAAAAAGGGTGTTGTTTTTTGTTTGTTTTAATGGAACTTATTACAAAAGGGTTAAGTGTCAAATTAGTTGTCACATTGAGTTGCTTATATTAGTAATTTATTATTAATTTAGCCAAATCATTATTTTTACTTATAAAAGTAAATTCAGTTCATGCTTGAACAACGCTACAAAATTATCTTAATTTCCTTTTAAAATTAATCATTGATTGGTAAGTCTTATTGACAACTTTGTGACTTCGTATGTTAAACAGCGATGGGTTGATTTTAGGCTTGACATGTTAAGAGGAAAGAAGAATTGTCACCGTGTCGGATAAAAGCAGTGAGTCGAACTGAACAAAGGAAATTATGAGATGTTTTTTTTATTTCAGAAATATAATTAAAAAATTAAAAATCCCTTGAAGAATTTGTCACTTCGCAAGAAGCAATTTTTTAGGTGCAATGGGCTGGTGTTGGATCTCCAGATCCACACGGTCTGACAGTCTAACTATAGGCCAGACGGAATAAACATTTGACTGGGATAAAAATTTAATTGTATATTTTCTTTCACAATTCGTTAGAAGAGGTTATTAGAAGCATATGCGTAGTTTTTCGGGAAAATCGGGGCGGAGCTTAAACCGCTATCTTCGATTTTTCTTAAAAAATTGACTTGAAATATAGAAAACAAAAATATTTTAAAACAACAACAACACTTACATGTACCTATCATCTTTTTTTTCAAATCCAGGAATCTATTATTTAATTCTGTTTTTACATTTGAGTGAATACTTTTTGAAAAATTTATTTTCAAACTCGAAATTTGGGGAGAGTACGATAACTATGGCGCCAAGAATTGATAACGATTTTTTGTAGGGGGTCAAAAACAATCATTTTTTATTATGGAAGGGGGGGGGGGGTCTATCTTAGGGTTTCCAGAACATCTCTTTTATAGAGAACATGTTCTCTTTTTCCATTCCGATCTTTTTTACACTCTCTTTTTTCATAAAATTCTTTTTTTGTTATCTTTTTTTTGCACGTCCTCTTTTTAGTCTCTTTTTCGAAATACAAAATAGGTTTTCCACAAATGAACTTCAAAATTAATTGTATTTCAAATTGTATGTGATTCTCAACTTTGAAAACAATTCACCATTGGAACTTGGAAGTTTCAACAATTTTAGATTCTCTCAAAAAAAATGTATTCCACTCAGCCCTAAATCAATCCTTAACAATTGAAATAAAAGCGGGTTGAAAGTGAAGTACAATGCTTGAAATAAAATGCATTAATTGTTACAAAAAATATATTAAGTACATAGAAAAATGGACACTTCAATTTTCATTAGATGATCTTGATGGTGTTGCGAATATTTGATTTTGAAAAATGTAAGAGAATGTGGAACTAAAAAAATGAAGACTTTCGGAAAACAGTGTATGATAAAAAAGGGTTAATATTTTTTGTTCTTCAAATAATTCTGAATTTCTTTCCGAATTTATTATTATTTTTAGGTCTGTTCCATTGGGCCCTGCAAAGTTTCTTCTTGGTATTTACTAGTAGATGATGAATGGAGTAATTTAATTTTGCCAACAAATCTAACCTCAATATAAATGTAATTTTTGTTGTTTGTATTTGTATATTATTTTTGATTAGAGAAACACCAACAACAGTAATTTACTATATATGTAATTTCTTTTTACTGATAGTGCTGCTTTTTTGCGTGGATACAATTCGTATCTACATTATTGAAGTGCTTTAAACTTATTTGACTACGGAGCCAGAAGTACTTAACAGTAGATGATGCAGGCCAAAGGAACATACCTAATATAATTATGTATGAAGTTTTTAAAAAATTTTTGTTTTTTTTCTGTTTTCCTCGGAAATATTTGAACGTGGAGCATACTTTTTAGAAGAAAAGTGGGAACTGGGAACTGTTAAGTCAATTTTAATAGTGGCTTACGGTTTGAAGGATTAAAACTTTCAAAAGTTTTACAATATATTTTTAAATGAAAATAAATCCATCACAAATAAGAAATTTTCAAAAATATGAAACTTCAGATTAAGAATCATAACATTCACCCTGTTCTGAATTCCCATCATCAAAAACATCCTATCGTTTTCAAACTCTAGCAGTCGTACTTATTAGATTTGTGTCTAATTAGACATTGTCTAACTATTTTCAAATTGGTGGAAATATGCTTTATTTAATTAAAATAAATATCACATTATTCTCGGTTTGGACAATCTACTCTTGTGTCTAAGTTAGGCAGCTATACGACAACAATAAACAAGGTTTTTGAATACATTTTCCAAAGTTAGGCAGTTGTCTAATGTTAGACAACGTTTATAAATAAGAACATAGGTGTTTTGAAATAATTCTCGCTTTCAATACTTGCGGATTGAGTGTGCTTTGATTTTCGATCGGATTGAAAATTCTTGACGTTTGGAATTTTTATATCCGATTTGGAATTGGCAAAATTTTAAAAATGTTGTTTCAGCTAAAAAGGTGCGTTCCTTTAGTTTGTAACTCTGTGCATTTGTGTGAATTTCTACACATTTTTTTTTTTTATATTCTGTTAACGGATTTGATTCGGAATGGGAATCAGAACAGCGTGACTATTGTTTTTGAATTAATAGACATGGTCAGAAAAATGAGATCTCGGAGATCTCAGCAATCTCAGTTACCTGAACAGGATTCCTCAGCAAAATTTCTCAGCTTTGCTGTCAAAACTCTGAGGAAAAAAAATCTTGGACTCGCTTGCTCACTTTTTGAGTGAGAAAAATCTCTGAGATCTCATTTTTCTGAACACGGCAATTGATTAATGTTTTCGAAAGTGTTTTAAATTCAAACTCTTCTGTCTTCTATACCTGAAACTAATTCTCTTAATAAATTAAAAAAATATTTTGTGAACAAGTCGTTATTTTAATCGTTTTTGGTTGATGTTTTTTTTTGGTTATGTTTGCATATTGGAAATGTTCTCTTTTTTTTCATTTAAATTATGGACACCCTAGTCTATCTGGAACCGTTTAGGAGGTAGGGGCAAATTAAAAAAAAGATTTAAATTGAAAAAAAATTATTAAAAAACAACGGCAACATTTATAATAAAGTACAATACTGATTTTGAAAGCCAGAAATCTGTTCTATAACCTTAAATTTATATGTAAATATTTATGTTAATAGTTTTTGAAAAATTCGCATGCAAACTCAAAATGTTGATAAAAAAAATAAAAAAAAAAAGTAGACCAATTTTTTTCAAAATTGTGAATTGAAGTGCTGAATTGGCTTTTTGTGATTAATTTATGTCTTCCTCATAATGTCCATGGATCTTAAGTCCGTTTGACTGGAATTAATGTCCATGGACTTTATGTCCGCGGACGTTAAGTCATCCCACCAATTTCCTCTATTCGTGTATTGTCAATAAATAAAGCCGGATAAACACCTATCTCGTGTGGTGTGTTGTGGTGTGGAGCGGTGTGCCGTTGAATGTGCACACTTGTGTGTAGTGATGTTGAAAAATAAAAGTACAGATATATATGTCATGACAGACTGTTGTTTAGGTTTTTGTTTATAATATAAGTGTTCTCTTTCTTACAAATAGTAAACTCCACATCGTGGTATGGCGCAATCGAAACAGAAGAAATTCCTCCACAACACAAAAAACTTCACAAATGTGGTTCTAAGCATATGAAATACATAGGAGCGACAGCGACATACCACTCCACAACACAACACACCACACGAGATAGGTGTGGTTCCGGCTTAAGAGTTTCATTCAGTTTTTTACTCAAAATTTTGAATTTTGAATTTTGAACGCTTTATTTGAAGTAAAAATGGAAAATAAAAGAACGCGCTGTATTGAATTTTTTCCTGCCACCGTGTCACTATGAAATTTTTGTAAAAAAAGCACGATACTGTCACTTTGGCAACGCTGGTCCAGAGCCCTATATTGTGAAATAGGAGAGAACGTATTTTAAAACAATATCAAAGTAGAATAGGAGAGTTCAAATTATAAATTTGGAATGAACTCCCAAAGCTGAGGCCGGTGAATTACAATACAACCAAGAACTTTGTACATCCTGTATCAGCTTCAGTAGGAATAACCAAAAGAAAATAGTGGGTCTCCCCGCTAACAACTACAAACTTAAAAGACACTTCAGTATTTTTGCTTTTGTTTGCAAAACCGTAATAAAATTTATAATCTGATAAATTTTTTAAGAACTAAAAAATCTGCTGGTTTACAGACGGCATCAATAACAAAATATTAAAAGTTCTTTCTCTTATTGGAAAAAGATACATACCTACTTAACTGCTTTAATTTAATGGGTGTCTAAAAGTATGCTACTTTCTTAAATGTTGTTGGCCAAGCCCGGCAAAACTAATAATGAAGTTAATAGCTATGCAGTCTTTTTAGTTTACTCAGCTGCCTTAGCAGATAAACTAAATTGTCGTTTCTAACGGAATGAATAATATTTTAACCTGACTTTTATTTTCGTTTGAGATGCAACCACAACACAAACCATCAAATTATTTTGCAGGTCTTGAATTTGATTTTGTGTGCTTGATGAGATAAATATTTTTTTTAAATGAAATTAAAAATTCTAATAAACAGCCCTATCGCCAATTCCGTTGAAATCGAAAATGTGTTACGAATCACGAAAAAAGTATTGCAAAATCCAATAATAGTGAATTCGTAGTGGAAAATCGAAATTCAGGGAATTCGCTATCACAATTAATTCCGAATGAAACGGAAATATGAAGTCCTTTGCTACGACAGTTCTAAAACAGTTTATTTTACAAATTCTAAAATTTGCAATGGTTGCAAACGCAAATTAATCAATTTTTATTTTGTAAAAAAATCTTAAACTCTTAAAATAATTGAGTGCCATGCCAGTAAGAAAACAATTTAAAAAGAAGTCGAAACAAAACTATGCGCCTTAAAAAATAAAATAATGGGTGCGTTTCTATTATAGTACAAAATTGTTATGTTCCTATTGAAAAACCCTTTATGTAGCAGCTATCCGTTTAAAATGAGTGAAAACTTAATACTATAAGTTTCTCTAGAGAATCCCATCGAAATACTCTTGAAGCTTGAAGCAAATTGGTCTACCCGTTAATTAGGCTCTAGCTCAAATATCACTGGAAGCAGAGATGCACAAACTGACGGAAGGTATGATGAAACTCACTTTTTCAGAATTCTCCATCGACTTAGTGTTATTTTTGAATATACCTACAACCTAGAATTTTTTAACACGAAATCAAAGAGCATGTGTAAAAATAACTCGAACTTTTTTGACCAACAGTTCACGCAGTGATTTTAGTAATAAGAGTCCGTACAATTACGTTATTATTTAAACTATGCGGAGTACCCCAAGGATCCTATATTTTCTCTAATATTTAGGTATACACAGTTGATATTCCCAGGTTGCAAGGAATGTCAAATTAGCTGTATTCAGGGATGTTATACTTTTATCTTTCCATTGCATGAATTTAGTCTCACCATTGAAACAAATCAAAGACATGAAAACGAACTGATGACTCAGTATTATTGAAAAAAAGGTAAATCTGCAGCTATAACTTTCACAACTAATTTCTCTAAAAAGTACTTTTTCCACACTTTCTATATCATTAAAGATGTAACTGTACCTATGCGTAGGTATAGTTATTATTAACCTCCTTTACATATTTTAAAATATCTATAGCCATCTTATTATAGCCTTCAGTCATATAAAAGCATATTTTCAATAATTCAGTTGTTCATTTTATATTAAATTTGTGTTCAATAGAATGACTTAATTTTAAACTAAACCAATTTTCCATTATGATATGGCAAAAAACTATGCGTATCATATTAATTTTCCTAAAACCTAATTTTCTCTTTAAATTATGTCAACTAATTTATAGATACAAAAATATTCTATCCTCTATACACCATTAATTGCTAATTAAAGCGAAACAAATTTGAAAAAAAAACTCTTCACCCAACAAATGGCCATGAAAAAACATTGAGTGTTCACACCAAATAAACAAAACTGCCAAACCAATACCTAATTATCCCATTAAAATCCCATTGAACAAATATGTACAATGTACATTATGTATATTGGAACTGTGTGTGTGCAGTGGCATCCTCTAAATATACACACATAAGAATATTTATCACCTAAAAAGCTTTACTGCAATTTCCTGTTCCTGTTCCTGTTCATATTCCTCTTTTTCCTTTCCAAAAAGTTTGGATTTATACCTATACAGACAGATCATAGAGATAAAATTATATTTATGTTTTCAAAATGCATCGCCTCGCTTTTAATGAAAAACTGCTGTTTTCAATAGAAAAAGAAAAAAAAAAAACACATATTTAAACTGTCATCATTATAGAGAAATAAAATGCACAACTGGGATCGTATGAACTTGCTCCTGTGATTCATAGTGCTATAATGCGACTTTATGAATTTATTAGATTTCTTTAGAACACTTTTTTGGACAGTTGTTGAGCTAGTTATTGCGTTAGTAGTTGAATATCTCCTTGTTTATAAACGAATTCTTAATAATATCTCCTCACAAATACTCACTGACATCCCTGTAATCTATCATTTTTGTGAACTTCATGGCGAGAAAGAGGTGGCCAAGAAAAGCATCTCTTTCTCGCAATAAAGTGAGAGTGAAATAAAGTACAGAAACTTCAAAAAAAGTCGGATGAGGCCAAGACCATCAAACGATGCATGATGAAATGACAAACCTTACTGAATATGTTGACAGTTGAATGTTTTGGGTACCTTTCACATTTGCTGCTGAAACATAACACTTGGGAAAACTATTATTGCTATCTGGTCACCCTGTACAATAATGGATATCTAATTTTTAAAATTGACAAAAGTACAAACAAAAATATTTTTTTTAATTTGTTTGTTTAAAAAAAATTGTTTTTGAATTTTTTCTCTAAGGAATTCACATGATAAATGCCCTGTAAGGAAATTAAAGAAAATCGTTCCACCCGTTACCTACAGACAGATCATAAACTGAAATATGACGAAAACCACTTTTTGTAGTCTTTTCTCCACAAAAAAAAATTGCTAATCTCGCGTTTTTCGGTGAATAAATATAACGTAGCCAAGGTTTAAAATTACATAGTTCACTATGTCAATTCTAACGTAGTCAACTCGATTAAAATAAATTGTTTAAAATAAAAACCTAAAAAGGTTATATTATATGGAGAAACTTTATAAGGATTCGCAATTTTGATGATGGTTTATGTTAAACGAGTAGCTATGCTTGAATCAAATAATTAATAATTATATTTAGTTAATTTCACACATCTCTGAGTAGATTGGTTTCTATGAGCGATTTAATATGTTTCTTTAACTAACTAAATTTTTTATTGAAACCGAACAAAGTAGTTTAATAAAATTTAGTACACTTTAACCAAATCGGTGTGTAGATTTAAATAATTTGTTTTAATCGAATAGACATGTATAACTTAACCTAATAAATTTCCAGGTTGTATATTAACAATGTTTGTTATTTAACTTAACCGAGTTTAACGTTGTTTTTAACTGACGTGTTCATAATCTTTAATTTAATTAAAACTTTAAACATTTTTATTCATACGAAACCAATATTTGTCCTAATACTCGTATAGTAAACAAGCAAAAAATTAGCAAAAATACATAAATATTTGTATTTACTCCCAAAAATTTGTCAATAAATTATTAATTTTGTTAATTTTGACATTTTAAATTGTATAAACATCTCTTTAGTATGCTGAATATGTTACCATAGATTAAACAACAAAATACAAAAAAAAAAAGATCCAATATGTATCATGAACTTGATTCGCATCAGAAGCCTTGATATACCCCCATATAGCTACTTGAAAATATTGCCAAATTGGCTCTTTGGTTCACGGTCTATTGTTTTATTAAGGCAGTGATATAAATTTTATTTAAACAGTGATGTGGAAAAATAAATAACAAAATGAATGATTGTATACATTTTATGATAATTTGTGTGTAGGTAGCTATATACATTTTTAAAACCAGACTTGAAAGCCATATGTCATCGGCGTGCATTGCGTCGAACAGAAAGAAAAACGATTCAAATCACAACTTCAACAATTTCAATTTCTGGTATAGATAATATCTGTTCAAATATAAAAACAACTCACAGATTGTCAAATATTTAACTAGAGCTTGGATTTTTATCAGAGAAATTTATTGATTTTATTTTAGTTTGTTTGATGACAAAATTGGTCTTTTGGTTCTGTTGGACTTCTCAAAGGCTTTCGATTCTATTTCTATTCTTCAAAAAATTTTCAAGTTCTTGAACGCATCTCTTCGTCTATTATGTAACTATATAAAACA
The DNA here is from genome assembly GCA_929447395.1 of Epistrophe grossulariae. NCBI lineage: Eukaryota > Metazoa > Arthropoda > Insecta > Diptera > Syrphidae > Epistrophe > Epistrophe grossulariae. The sequence continues at coordinate 18,526,649 of OV839567.1, read as the reverse complement.
AATATATCAAAAAAGATAGAATTTGAAAGCGGTATATCTCCCCCCCTTTTTTATAAACACAGGAGTACCACAATGTTCTATTTTGGGACCACTTCTATTCTCACTTTTTATCAAAGATCTTCCTGATGTTGTTGAAGACTGTTCAGTTCATATGTACGGCGTACATTGTACGCAGATGACGTTTTAATCCACATCAATCGTCCATTTGGATTAATGGATGACGCTGTAGTTCGAAGTAATGAGTAGAACGAATTCAACTGTGGGTAAATGGGAATAGCCTTAAACTTAACCCCTCTAAAGCTGTTCCTATGATGTGTTATAGTAATTAATTTTCATTCAACGGACTTTCCCCCAATTATTCAAGGTTACCTATTTAGGGTTCACTTTAAATAGCTCTCTTAGTTGTTGTCGTGATGCAGTCTAAGTTGCTATATGAAAAATTTTAAGGATAAGAAGCTATGGAATGAATCCTTTAAAACCTCTCGAATTCTATTATTCAAATTTTATTGAAAATCTTTTTTTATGTTTCAATAAAAAAAGATTTCCAAATGCTTCAAAAATTTGCACATCACCGTTCTATAATAAAGTAAAAAGGGGTAGCTGAAAATATTTTAATGTGACACTTACTGTATAGTTTAATAGTGCCATCCATTTCACCACGAGGATTTTTGGCGACACACTTATAGCTGCCGTAATCACTTCTTTGAACATTTGTTATAGTTAGCCGCATAGTTGCCTTATAGGATGGTACTCCAGGCAGTGTTTCCGTCCTAAAAAAAAAAATAAAAATGAAGAAAAAGAATAAAGTGTTTTTTTTTTAGAATCAGACAAAAACGACTTGGGGTTGGGGTGTTGAACTTAAAATAGGTCTCTTATACTTACTTGTATTTGCCAGATTCAGTGATCATTTGGTCATTCTCCCGTGTCCAATAATTAAGAGATGTTGGATTGGCTTCGATGAAACATTCAAGTGTTATATTGAAATACATTGGAACACCGACCAATTGATGGGGAATCGAGACCATCGGGGAGACTAAAAGTTACAAAAGACATTGTTTTATGGGAAGGCTTTGACTAAAATTCAGATTTTGTTAGCCCAATATTAGTTTAGGTATATTTCTATTCTAAGGTATATTTGATAGAAATGCTTTTTCAACTTACAATCTACACTAACTTTGATCCTTTTCGAAACACTAGGTGGCACACCATTCGATGCTATGCATAAATATGCACCCATATGAAGTCGAGATATACGCTCCAGTTCCAAAGCTTCACCTTCCATGTCAATAACTATAAGATATTTGTATAGATATGGTTTTTGTGAGCATTAAATTAAATTTTCCTATGGCCTATGTATAGAAATTCAATCTCTTCTCGCTTACCTTCTACAGTTTTGTTTATGACAATTTTATTACCATCGTCTCGTTTCCATCGAATTGATGGTTCTGGGCTTCCTTTGGCCTTACAACGTAAAGTCACATTGTCACCTTCTCGTACGATAACATCACTTGAGGTTAAAGAGTCATCTATGTTCGGAGGAACTACATAATATGTATGAAGATAAAAAATAGTTATAAGAAAGGATATAGCTAGAGGGAAATATTTTATATAAGAAAATCTTGGTTTTGTATGTAGATATAGATGTATATGTAAAATTTTATAATTAAAATATATATTTTATAAAATATTTATTTTTTATTTTTTTTTGTTATGAAACAAAAAAACCCAGAAATTGAAATTGAGTTACTGTTGGGAAAATGTCAACAATTTTACTTTGATGATTATTATAAATAACTAGAAAACCCACATTCAACCGCATACTATGTTCTGTTATGTTAAAGATAAAGACTTATCAGTACCTAAGTGTTAATTATATTTTACCTTTATATCTATGTATATATAATGTGTTTGACATATGAATAATTGTAGGAAAACAAGCAGGTTCACCTAGGGTTCACCTAGAACTCAATAAATAACAGAGAAAATTCTAAGAGTAATCAGCACAAGTGGGAAAGTTTTGAAGAAATTTGTGAAATAAATCTCCAGAACGTTTAGTATTCAGTGGAGTATAGTGACCAGATTTATTTGGAGCAAAAGCGGGACACATTTTCAAAACTTCGCAGGGAGTAGAAATTATGCATTTTTTTTGTTATAAATAAAATAGTACGCAACATAAACAACAAATGACATACCCATTTATTTAAAAAAAGAACAGACTTCATAACATTTTTTTTTAATAAAAACTTAAAAAAATCAGCCTCAATATTGCTATAGCGTGTGTAGACAGTTAATTTTAATTACAAATTTAAAATTAATTCTTATACCTACCTATGTATGAATTTCTTTAAGAATGTTATTATTATTTTAATTGTTGCTAAAATTGTCTTATGAAACATGGAAGACTGATTATGAAGAAACATCAACCATAGTTCTGAACTTGGGTCTTAAAAAATCGTCTTAAGAACAATGGAACACTTATCAATTGAGAGAAAATATGGTTTTTTTTTCGATTTAAAAATGATGGACCACAAATATGTCACATTTAATGTGACATATACATGAACTCATTTTCTTCCGTTAACAGCTCTTACGTTTGTTTTATATGTGCCAATTGGTATGCATTGGGATGTAAAATAGTATTTATATAATGCTTAATTTTGAGAGACCTACACACATTTTTACAAACGTCGTAAGAAAAGCGGGACATTTAGCGGGTTTTTAAGAAAAGCGGGACATTTAGCGGGACAGAGACCTCAAAAACGGGACTGTCCCGCTAAAAGCGGGACGTATGGTCACTATACAGTGGAGGCCCTACGCCAGATCACAAAAACATGACTCACTTGATCTGTCAAAAATATTACAAAAATTACAGTTTGCAGTCAGAATCCTAATAAACAAAATCCCGAAAACCCAAAATCCGGAAAGCCCAAAACTTAGCAAACTCAAAATCCAGAAAAACCAAAATCCAGAAAACCCATTCTTCCAAAAACCCGAAATTCGGGATTCTGTCTGACAAACAAAAATATAATTTTGATTTTGGTGTAGAATTTGTTTGAAATCCAAAGAAGTAAACTAAATTTGAACTGCTGTTCTTGATTTTTGTGAAAAAAAGGTTTAAATAAAAATTGTAGATTAAATTAAATTAAATAAAAATTGTAGATTAAGCCTAGTGTACAGTTCCTCCTCGAAAAAAAAAATACATGTACTTCTTAGGGAGTGATTTTATCGCAAAAAAAAATGTTTGACGTTTAAAATTTTACTATCGAACTGTGAACCAAACCTGTTGAAACAAATTTATATTCACCACGGAAACTTTTTTACCAACGAATGTTGGTGACATTGTTTTGTGGAAAAAAAAGAGGACAACGAATATTTCAACTCAGATTTTTTTTCTTCCGAAAAAAACAAAATTCTTACCACAAAGAACTGTATACTCGGCTTTATACAAATCTCGACAAAAAAAAACATAATTCAGAATCTAATTGCCCCAGTAATTCTCCTCGGAAAACAATACATTAGAACAAAAAAATTCATATTGTAACATCTGCGCTGATTTTTCTCAAAATCTATTACAAAAAATAAAATTTCTGGGATGACGCGACGCGACGGTCGGCCTTTTCAATTGGTAATACGTTATGAACGCTACTCATTTCTATTCTGAAATTGTATTCCGAATTGGTCTGTCTTATAAGAACTGTCATTGTGACACCAATTGAAAAGGCCATTAGTTCTCTATTACACGATTGGTCAAATTTTATTTCCGAGATATCATAGATACATACATATGTACTGAGGAAAAAAAATTTTTGGATTCGTCTGCTCAATTTCTGTCGGAGGAAAATTAGCGAGGATTCTGTTAATATAAACTGACCAGATTACTCTTAACTGTAGTCATCTGGACTCTATGTTCAGTGAGGAAAAAGTTGGCACCGAACAGGACAGCACAAATTCGTGAAAAACGTCAGAACAATTTAGAATTGGGAATGGCTACATGAAATGTCAGTAAAAAACAAACAAACAAGCATGTACCTACATATTATGCTTGTTTAAAATTCATAAATATCAGCTAAAAACTATAAAAAACTAAAATAATTCTTTATTAAAATAGCATCTGAAATGATTAATATGCACTTTTGAAAGAGTTAGGCAATGATTCAGATTGAATCCATCAAGAAAACAAACTATTTTCATTTGAAAAAATAACAACAGCTGATTTCGACAGTTTTTTTTTCTAATTTGTTCTACCTCAAAAGCAAGTGCAAAAAATCCTTTTTTAAAGTGTTCCAAACTGTTCCACACAGACTCATCAAACAGCAATCAAAACAGTTTGGAATAGAAAATTGAACAGCAAAAACTAATACTTTTCTGTATTACCTCACTAAACTCACCCTTTGTCTTCGAATCGATTGTTTGGTTAAATGCTATTTAATTGAATCAGCTGTCCATTATAAACTTCAAATATTAAACTTAAAAATATTTATACAAATAAGCGTGTTATTTTTAACCAAAACTAACCTTAAATCGGAGCCGAATGTATCGCGACGGAATAAAATGTAAAAAATGTCACTTTTTTTAAAATCCGAAGAGAATTATATGAGAAAACGATTTCGGGACTAAACGTTAAACTGTAATAATATGTAGTAGCAAACTCACGGCAGTGATTGGATGAACATGACCGAATACAATATCAACTTTTTCTTCTGTTTAGTTCACTTTCGTTTTCGGTCGTCAAAGTGGACCCGAGCTCAACTCAACTAAAATCTGTCGAAAGAAGAATCAAAAAAGAAATGGTTCTTTTCAATTCGATTCGGAAGGCATAACAAATTCAAGTTAAAACCATTTGCTTTTGTTTACCCACATGTCCATTATTTGGATTTGTGTAAATAGTCAGTAAATGTAGACGTCCTAATTATTTTTTTTTTTAGGTACAAACTTGTTTTTACACGGGCAGAGTTTCTTTTAGTTCTCTGAGATACCTAATATATCATATTTCTGAACACGCCTAGTACTCAAAGTCACAATGACGTTTGCTTAAATTTACCAAAAACGTTTGGTTTATTTTCCGCAGAAAAATCCTTGGGGAATTTTAACCAAATTGTAATTTACATTCTCATACAAAATTCGACATTTCATTAACCAAATGGCAAACTTATCCAGTATTTTACATCATTACGTGAATCCCTTTAATATCGCAATATCTTCCGAATGTAGATCACACAAAAATGTATCACTTTTCGATGCACTCCATAAAATACATAAAAGAATGAAAAATAACTCCACTTTAAATTTTTTCCTCAGCACTCTCGTCTAATTATTTTGACAATTAATATAATTTCATATCATTTTCGAATATCTATTTGTTAGTTATAAATTATCTGTGTATTTATAAAATGTAAATCTGTATAACCCATAAATTATACGTACACGAAAAATTTCCCTACTACAAAACAAAATAATTTCCTTAGCTGCCACGTTATTGTTTATTCACTAATGACGTCGTATATCGTCGTGTCGTAATCTTGTATTCTTTCATTCATGATCTACTTCCACTCCCACTCTGCTCGTGCATGTGTGCTTAACTGGTATACTTAAAAGTTTCGTTCAATTGTTCAGTACCAGTGGTGAATTAAATTGCAAAGTTAAAGATCTCTTGTCCAAGTCTCAGTGGTGATTGGTGAATTAAATTGCAAAAGTTAAAGATCTCTTGTGCATTTATCAAAAAGAAAAAAAAATATTCCTAAAAATTCCAAAATTAAAGTGTTAAAGTGTTAAATTGTTGTAAATTATAATTCCAAGTGCATTTTATCTTTTCTTGTAATGTATAATTGTCCCTTGTCCCTTTTAATTTGTAAATTTAATTTTGCTTCGTCTGAGATGTAAAAACTATTAAATCAATTCAGTGCATTTCGAGTCTGTGTGTGTGTGTGTAGGTCATGTACGACCACCATTTCATTTGCAGTGTGTAATTTAATCTCAAGAAATAAAGTTTTGTGAAAAAAGTGTTTTTTTTTTAGAAAAAAAAAGCAGCAGTGATGTTGCAAAGTTAAGTGTTTTTTTTTTGTGTGTTTTAGTAATAAAAGTGTAAACAAAACGAATTGTTTAAGTGTTGTATTTCAGTATTGTCGGGACATATTTTTACTGTCATCAAATAGTGTCTTTTCCATAACATCGTAAATTTAAATTCTTAAAGATACAAAAATTAAATTGAATAAATTCGTTGTGTTTTTTTGAGTGGAATTGAAATGTGAGTGAATTTTATGTTGAACATTGAACCATCAATAAAATTAAATCATTATTGCCAGCCTTGCAATTTTTATAATGAAAAGGTTGAATTCACAATGGTGAGTTTTTTATAAAAAAAAATTCTGAAAAATATTTATGTTTGTAACATTAATGTACCTAACCTACTAGGTAACATTGAATAAAAATGCATTTAATTTGTTATCTACCAACTAGGTACAAAACCAAGAGTAAATAAAATTTGAGTTAGAGATTTAGCACGCAAACTGATTTCGGTAGCTAACCTAGTAGATTCGAAACTGATCTTGTTTAATTTCCATAGGAATAATTTTCAATTGAAACTAACCCAATTTCATATCTCGCTGCATGCATTCGTTCGAATACCGATTTATTTGGTTTGGTAACTTGAAATTTCTCGCGAATTTGGACAAATTTTCCCAAAATTTCACAATTTTCTGTCAAAACCGACCCATAGAAAATAAACTCGGCTTTTGGGAATTTTGTTGAAGAAAACGTTTCTTTCTCCATTTCCACTCTGTAATGGTCTTTTCAATTGTTAACCCTAAAGAAGCATTTTCTCTATTCTAGCAGAATAAAAACTCGTCATTATGAATCCAATCGGAAAGGTCATAACTCACAAGAACAAAAACACATATTGCATTTTGAAGGGTTAGGTACTGTCAAAGTTAATCCACCTGTTAATCTTTTTTTGGCGGTGTTCACATTGGACTTTCTCCTCCGACTTTTTTTGGCGCCTCATGTATACTTACCTCACTCCCACTTCACGGCAAAAAAGAGATAGCCAAGAAAGACATCTTTTTCGTAGAAAAAGTACAGAGACGTCCAAAAAATGTTGCCGAGGCAGTCTAATGTAAACACCGTCTTTATTTGGAGACATTACGCAGATTTATTAATATAATTTTTTTAAGAAAAATAGTTTTTTGATTGGACACTAAAGTAGGGAATATAGGTATTGTCAAATGAAACTTTCTGCCATCCACTTCATATTGTTTTATTTGACACTTGCTGTCATAGTTAAGGCTATCCGGAACATACGCCAAACATTCGGAACGACAATGAAACTAACTGGCGATTAATAAGAGTATTCACACAGATGGGATGCAGTGAATCTTTGAATATTTATAGCTCTGTGGGTATTTTCTATTTTTTATCAGAATTAATACTTTAACTTTTATTTAAATAAAGAAATGTAATAAAATTTTAAAATTGATTAATTTTAATTTAACTTTAATTTTTAAAATTTAAAAATGGTTCTTTCTTTTTGAGACAACAAACTCTTTTACAAAACTGATTTTTTTATTTGATAATTGCGTTTATTGGCGCAATAAACAAATTATTAAATTTAATAAACATTTTAATTGAATTTAACATTTTTGTTTTTTATCGTAATACTAAACTGTTTATTGGCTTGGCCCAATAAATGCCTTATTTTTTGAAATTATAGTCGACTAATATAAAATTCACATTCTGTTCATGTCGTGATTTTAATAAGAGTAGGTAAGCATCGACCATAATTTGCATTTTAGAAGGGTGAGCATTTTGGAGTTGAGTTCACTTAAGTTGAATTTAAAAGTTCCAGTTAAATCAACTCCAAAATGCGTTTCGTAAGATGCTGTCGCACCCTTCTAGGACGCAAATTATGGTCGATACTTACCGACTTTTATAATAATCACAGCGTGAACTTACTGTGAATTATATAGTTGAATGCATGAATGAATTGATAATTTACCCTTATAAACAATTTATTAGGACAGTAAATAGTGGTCAATACAATGTTTATTATGACGATACAAAAATATCAAAACAACAAAAAGTACATTGCCGCAACTCACCGATTTTGTAAAAGATAAATACATAATAATTAAAAAAAAATAATTTCTTCTATCAACAAACGTAAACTTTTGCTTGTGTCAATAAACGTTTATTGAGACAATAAACCGCTATCGGTTGTATCAACAAACATTTATTGGGCCAATAACCCATTTTTGCATGTATCAATAAAGGTTTATTGGGCATATACATTTCTTTTTGTTGGCCCAATTAACCAGTTTATTGGACGAAAATTGATAAATAAATTTACTGTTTCAATAAACTTGTTTATTGTATCTATGTACGTACCTTTTTGGTTCTTTGTATAATTGAATAAAGAGAAATGAAAAACTACTTTTGTTCTATTCCATTCGAAAAAGTCTTTTAGATGGACGTGTTCATTAAATGTCACATTTACATGATGTGGATTTGTCGCTTTCATTTCGTGTCATGCTTTGTGTTCGGGCAAGTTGGAAATGATTAACTTAAATTACCTAATTCATTTTCGTTCATTTTGATTATAATATCGGTTTGGCTTGGCATTGGTTTAGTGGAGTATTTTATCAGTTTTTAAATTTTTTTTTGGGTGGTGGAAATACTACACAGATTTATTTAATCTTTGAAACTTGATATAAACTAGGTTTAGAAGTCTAAAACTTTAAATGGTGATGGATATTATTAGTTTGGATTTTTGGTGACAAATTTAATTTACTTATGGCCGATTTCACGAAGGACTTTTAAAGATTTAACAGGCTTCTAAACCCTAAAATGGGATTTTTTGGTTTCACCGAGCACTTTTAAATTAAACAACCTTTTAAACACCCTTATAAACTAAATGCTCATTTTTGGCTCATTAAATTTTAAAAGTGTCATTGAAATGTCATGCTGCTATTTGCAAAAAAAAAATTTTTGAACCATTTTAATTTTTGGAGATACAATATCAATTAGCCCATTTTTGTCAGCTTCTGTGTAATTTTTGCCTCTTTCTCTTCTTTTTATATGTGCATTCATTGTTAAATATAATTGCAATTCATTTTATACAAAACTTTCGGCAGCGGTCCAATGTTTGTTTTTCATTTTGAAGAAGTTTACCGACTTATTTTGCAATTCTTGGCATTTGTTTTAATACATAATGCTTTCTCATTTTTTTCTCATACATTTTGCTTATTAGAAAGAAAAAACCAATTGATTTTTCCAGTGTTGTGAAGAGAACTCGATTTTAACAAAAATTTCCCTGAAATTTCCCTTTTTTCACTAAAAATATTTAAGGGCCTCATAAAATAAAAGTGCTTTTAGTGTTTATTTATGAAATTGGACATTAAAATCGCCAAAAATGTAGATTTTAATAAATAACCTTATCTTGTTGTTCTTAAGAAACTATCAAAAATCCCCATAGATTCGAGCGCCACTTACTTCACGGGGAGGTTTTTCATGAATATCTCCCAAATGGTTCACTGTACAGAAAAAATGTTATGGCTTAATTTGTAGTTTAGAAATTTGCCTGCAAAAAACTTATACCTACCTGCTATATGTTTATTTTCAAAAATCAATATATCTGATTTTGAACAAATTTCATAAAAATATTCGAAGTAGAAGAGAAACTATGGGCTCTTGAGTTTTGGTCCCAGAGACCTTGAGCGATTATGCGTGTTATTTTTTTGACGCGGGTATAGGAAGGTTAAAAAGAAAATCCGGCTCGAAGGACCCAAATGTTTGGATATGAACTGAATAAAGAGCAATTAAAGCGGTTATAACTGATTTAATAAAATAGCTGAGATCTAAGTTTTAGAAGGGATTGAACCAGCATTTTATTTTAGTTGTCTCAGAAATTAAATTTTGGTAATTTCACTATGGGAAAAATTCCTATAATGAGATTTCTTATGGCTATGGATGCGTTTCGAATCGTAAACAGATACTTTTTTTTTAATTTTGTATTGAACGCTAAAAAATAGATGTAATCATCAAGTTTTCAAGAAAATTGAAAATTACGAAAACTATATTTTTTCAGAATCATCGTAACTGTTTTCATATCATAGCAGAGTTTTTTTTGTTCTGATTAAAAATATCAATTCAAGGGGGGAATCATCCAAAAGGAAATTGCTGAATTTTGACCCAAGGGCGAATAGGTACCTACCTAGCTACTAATGTTAATGTTAAAAAGCTGGGTATTTTTAAAGAAAACATTCTATATGCATTTAAGAAATATTCAGCTTAATTTTTTACTTAAGATCGTGAACTTCATTCACTGAAACTTCAGACGGCGAATTCTCCTTCAAAATAATTTCTAAAATATAATAAAACAAAGTTTGTATTACAATTTATAATTTTAATGGCATTCATTCACGTATGTATAGTAACGTAGAAGTTCAGACTTTCAAAAGTTATGAAATAACATCCTATATGTGGTTACTAAAAAAAACCTGCCCAGAAATTTTGACAATCCTTTTGTTGCTTTCAAGCATTTTTATTCCTGAATCACTGAGGCATTTCATTCAGAAAAAAATTTTACACACAAATCTCCAACTGAAAACTTTTCGAGTGACGCATTCATTTTTCAAAAAAAAACCAACAAAAAAAAAAAATAGAAAATAGATTCCACTAGTAAAAGCTTAAAAACTGAAAAAACAAAAACAGTCTCTTCAAACTTTTGTCTAACTTTTCGGCAGTAATGCCATTGTTATTATATTGTTGAAACACAACAAGGACGACACCAACCTTAACCAACAACAAAAAAAGACATTACCCATATTTTGTGACGCTGAGCAAAAAAAAAGTTAAAAATACAAAAAAATTCCACAAATAATATCAACATCAACAACAACTACTTATATACACTTGCAGGAGAAGCATCATATACCAACACCCTAAATCCACTAAAGACTCATGGAAACAACAACAACAAAAAAAAAACAAAAGCAATGAATCTCATTAAATCAGCCTATATTATATGAAAGCGTACTCTGGTGCTACTTTTCATTTTTGTTTTTGTTTTTTGGCATCCTGTCCTGGTCGGTTTGGTTTGGGTTTGGTTGAATGCTGCTGCTGCTTTACCAAAATTGCATATAATTCTCAGCATAACGTGCCCTCGGAGACACGACGAAACACACACACACACATTCACATACCTACATAGGTTCAAACACAGGGACGACATGCTCAGCATTTTGTACATATATTTAATTTCATTTCCAACATAATGAGGCAATTTATTAAATTCAATTATCCTGATGACAATAAAACAGTGAGGCCTTTCTGTCTCCAATATATTTAACCTAAAAGTGGAACGAACGCGTCGTCGTCGTTGTGCTTTTTCACCATCAAAAAGGTGGGGCTTGGCAGGCGGTGGCGGCGATGGACATCCAGAATGAAAATTGTTTCCTAAATCACGAATTCACAATCAAATTAAGTTTCTCTAGCCATTAGTCGTCCTTTTTTTTTGGTATGGGAATAGCGAGCAGGGTATGTATGTATATGAGTCCTTATGCAGGTTCTGGCAAATCACATTTGTTATGGTTTTATACAAAACCAACACAACACCGGGTCAACATCAAACTTGCATTCCTCAATTTACCCTGCACTTCACTCATAGTGCTCTATGGTCATCTGAATTTTCCTTTTTTTTGGTTTTACCGTTTTAAAGTGGTGTGGGTATATAAAATATGAGAAGGACATACGTTGGGGGTTCCCTTGCGGTGTTTGTTGGGCGCCACTCTACGACCACGAATGTCGCAATTTATTAGTCACCTCGAACTAAAGTTAGGATAAATGTGAAAAGGAGGCCAACACAGTTGCAGCAGCATCAGGAAGCTTGAAAGGATATGAAGAATCCTCCTATATATAGCGTGGTTCTATGCATAGGTACCTCTCCATAGGTTTTTCCAGAAGAAAAACAGTCCCGGAGGATCAAGTAAAAAACAAGAGTGCACAAAGGTTTCGCCGGGTTTTGCATTCCACCAGCAGCGAGAAGACACATTTCACACATGAAATTTTCCCACAGTAGCAGCAGCAACAGTTTGAGCTAAAGAATGCCGCATATGGTCAACAGAAATTGTCGTTTTTTGTATACCAAATCCTTTCATATCGTTTTTTGTTTTCTTTGTCAACGACGACGACGACGACGATGGCAAAGTAAGAGGACAACCAAATCAGAAGCTAGACATCTCACCAACAATATATACGCACCAACAACGGCACGGATTTTATACAAAAATTTCTAGTTTTCTACTTTTTTTTTTTGTTTGTTCATCCGCACGACTTGGTCCTTGATGGTAAAAGGATATATGCGAGATGTCATGTGTTGAAAGATGAAAGTTTAAGCCAAACAGAAAACAAAAAATATGGAATTTTTACAGACTAAGTTGACCGCTTGGGAAGAATAGGTTAATGGCTGAAGTTGAGCTGAGGGATATTTTTAGACGGGGGATTTGGTAATTTATCGTATATGCGATAGAATGCCTTCAAGGAATGGAGAGTATAGGGATTTTTGTTTCGTTGATTTTTTTTTTTTAATTGGACATTATTTTGAGAAAAACAGAATAAATGGCTTTATAAACGAGAATTTAAAGCAAGCAAGTTTCAAAAAGAGGAATATTTTTAGCATTATTTTAGTTTTTTCAAATGTTACGAGAATATCACGAAGAATATTAAATCTTATTTTTAAATTGAAAAGATACTTCATAGGTGAAGAAAACAATATTAAGTAATTAAGACGAAAGATTCGTTATCGTCCCGAATGCTTCGCGTTGGTTTGGGAATAATATTTTGCCAAAAAAATAATCAAAAGTCAATGATTTTAGTGAACTAAATATATCTCATCGCTTTTTCTAGCAAAACAGTCGTGAATTGAAGTAAACAAATATTATTTTTTCGAATTGTTTTCCATGTGTATCTATATTAAGATTATTTTATTACTTCATAATTTTATAATTTTTGATTTTAATTCGAATAAGTATGTCCAAAAGGTATTTCAAAACATATTACATTAAACATTATACTTTTATAAAATTTGTTTATTTTTTTTTTGAAGAATTAAAAAAAATATTTATTCAAATAATTTCCTTAAACTAAATAAGAATTTTTTAATGAGCTTTAAGTTTAACCTAGTGATACAATCTAATATCGGACTAGTTGAGTAACCGACCTTTAAGTGTCCTATTTTTTTCATTTTTGTTATTCTGTTTAAAACAGTTGTAGGTTACATGACCTACATCACATTCCATTATTAATCTTTATTGAACCCCTTAAATACCAGGCCCTTTGAAGCACATTTCTCGTCTAACCAGCTGGCTTCTGAATTGTGCGTAGTCTACCATTTCAAAATTCTAGGGTGGAATCGTGTAAGGTGATTTGCGATAAGTGAGAGTCACATTCAAACAATTCAGTCTGTGGAAGATGATATCACATTTGATAGCTAAAGAGCTATCACCTCAAAAATGTAATTGTCATTTTCCAACAAATTAGACGTATCTGCTGCGGTACGACTAGAGTTACCACCAGCCTACAAAAATTGAAAAACTTTTTTAGAGTTCTTTTTTGTTTACCATTCTAAAAAAAAACAAAAATCAACATTCTTGTGACCAAAAAAAATTACTATATTCCGGAAGATGATGAAAAAATAAGAATTATATCGCAAGGACGTCATTTTTGTTATATATTTTCGATTGCTCATTACAAACATTTGCAACATTCACTATGGCAACCATATTTTTGAAAAATTAAATTGGAAAGTATTCAATTGAATTGAATTGAGTTGAGTTGAGTTGAGTTGAGTTGAGTTGAATCACCTTACCCAGACGGAAAACTAAATGACAATCACATATGACTATGGTTGATGTGACAATCATTTATCATTAACTTAGCCGATTCCACCCCTGTATATTTCAAAATTCTGTAAATCTAAAATTTTATATTCCACAATTTATTCTAATTTTCAAAATTCTGTTATTCCTTAATTCTGTATTTCAAAATTCTGTAAATTATTAAAGAAAATTTGTTTTTATAATAAAAAAGGTGCGCACTTTTTTTTCATTATCAAATGAAATTTAGGATTTTGGAATACAAAAAAATTGTTTATATATGTATACCACTAAGCTTTCATTAGTACAAATAAGATAATTTTTAGAAAAAGTGTGTTCATCTCAAGGTTTTAAATTTTTTTCATAGCTGATAAAACTTTCGAATTCGGTTTGATATATTGAATGCATATATGGATTTGTTTATTTTTCTATTTCCGTTCGATACTCAATGTAGGTGTGTTCAAATTATTTAACTAGGAACGTTTATTGGTTATTTCTAATTCAATTTACAATTCATTTACAGAATTTTGGTCATACAGAATTTTGAAATATACAGACTAACGACCCGTTCCCATAAAAAAAACAAAGAAGATGTTCGACCTGGTCCGAGGAGACACAGGCATGAAGTCAAAAAAGAGCCACAATATCAGTTTCTGTATAATTTTCTATGAGCCCCTCAGCCTTTCTTTAATCTTGACCCGTATCAGTGCAGTCAAAATTTATTTCGAGGGATGACATGTAAGACAGTAGGTAATTGAAAAATGAAGTGAGACCGTTTGGAATCAATTCATCGAACCATATAGAATTTTGAACGCGATAGAAAAATAAAATATGACTGCGTGATGATATTTCATTTCACTATTTCAACAATATATCATTTTTAAAATGAATTAAACATGCCTTACAAAATCATTCATGTCCCAATATCATTCGGTCTTATTTCCACCGTTTGGTAAGTAGGTATTGATCCTCGAGACATACATGAAACACACGACTGTCTCAAAAAAAAAAAAAAAAAACGCACAAGCCCCACAATTCTTACCAAAAAGGTTTATACAAAAATAAATAAGTATGTGGACAGGATGAGAATTTGTTATGGACAAAATTTCTAAAATTTGATAATTGTCGGAAATATGTGATATTTTTCAGATCAGATAAAAAAGTGTAGAAATTCGCACAAATGCACTATAGTTTCAAAGTAAAGAAACACACCTAATATTATCTACACCTTGAAAAAAGACTCAACATTTTGTGTTTAATTATTCGAATTGAAGTCGTTTATGATGAAAGATTGAGACAAGGCTTCGATAGTGAAATGCAATTAACAGAGCCTTTTTACTAGAAATTTGAAAAATTTAAGGAAATGCGTTATCTGTTTGTCGGAGAATCTCTTTATCTTCATCTTCTGTGAAGAAAATAGATTCAAATTTCGACAACACAACAACATTTTGCTAAAAATTTCGAAATTCGAAAACATTGATATTGATATAAATAATTTGTATTTTGGAAATTCCTATTGGCTATATACAGACATAGTTTTGAAAATTTTATGAAATTTATCTACTTTGAAAAAATATGACTACCTTATCGAAATGCAGTACCTACAGTGGCTCCAAGCCAAACTCGAAATAACAAATTGAAGGAAAATAATTAATCAATCAGACGAAGTTGGACAAAAAAACAGTGATTTTCAAATAACACTACGTTCCACAATGGAAAACAAAAACACTTATAAAGAAATTCACTAATGTGAAAAAATTAAACCCAAAACACAAATATACCAGAAATTGCAATGCGCAAACAAAACTCGGACAGTTGGCAGCATTGTTTGAAGTCTTCATTATTTTATATTTGAATCGTTACCAACTTCATTACACATGTTCCTTAGATTGTTTAATGGTAACTTCCGATCAGTAAAGCTTCAAGTTACGGTTATATAATTATGAAACTCTAAATGGGAAGACAAAGAGGCCAAACTACTCTATAAGTGAGAAAATTAATTATAAAACATTCCACAAGCTGGAAAATCTTCGCGAGATATAGCGAAAATCGTTGATCGAAGTCATTCCACCGTTCAGGATATCATTAATCGTTTTCGTACAACCAAAAATATTGAAAACAAACCAAAAACAGCACATAATAAAATTTTTAACGAGGCGGATGAACGGTTTTTGGTAAGAAAAGTGAAAATTAATCAATTTTTGAGCGCGCAAACTCGCTGACATTGCGGAAAAAGAACTGGGAAAACATGCGACCCCATCGACTATTAGGAATGTTCTTCGTAAAGCGGAATTGAATAGAAGAAGAGCTAGGCAAACCCCCTAATTAGCAAACAAAATAAGATGAAAAGACTACAATTCGCTAAAGATTACCAAAATAAGGATTTTTCATTCTGGAAAGATGTTTTATTCACGGACGAAAGCAAATTTAATATTTTTGGTTCTGATGGCAAACCATATGTGTGGAGAAGAACTAACGAAGAGCTGGTTTCGAAGAATTCAAAACCTACTGTTAAACATGGCGGTGGATCGGTGATGGTTTGGGGATCCTTTTCTGCATCAGGGCCAGGTGCTTTACATTTTATAGACGGAATAATGAATCAACATGTTTATTTGGACATCTTGAAGCTTAGTTTACCATTATCTGTCCAAAAGCTTGGCCTCGGTGATCGCTGGAAATTTTTATCAAGATAATGATCCTAAACACAAAGCTTATTGGGTTCGATCCTGGCTTTTGTATAACTGTCCCCACGTCATGGAAACTCCACCTCAAAGCCCCGACATAAATCCCATTGAGAACCTGTGGAAATATCTCAACAAAAATATAAGAAACACGTTATTTCTAACAAAACTGACCTAAAAAGGATTCTTCTAGAAGAGTGGCATAAAATTGAACCAACATTTTGTGCAAAGCTATAGTTCAATCACTCCCTTCTAGACTTAAAATGGTTCTTAAAAATAAAGGACTGCACACAAAGTATTAAATTTTCCGAAACCCCAACAATTTCAAGCGTTTTTCCTGGCTATCCAAGTTTTGCTTGCGCTTTGAAACTTCTAATGTTACTATGTTTTGGGTTTAATATTTTAAAATAAATGAATTTCCTTATAATTTTTTTTAAATTTACAACTGTGAAATATAGTTATTTGAATATAATATTGTTTTTTTCCTACTTTTTCTTATTGCTGCATTATTTTCCTTAAGTCTGAAATTTCGAAGGTGTCCGAGTTTGGCTTGGAACCACTGTATACTTCAGTTTTACAATAGCAACAATGAAGACAAATTTCTAAATTACGTATAGGTACAATTTTTGTAATCAATTATTTCTGGAAAATTTCCCTTTAACTTCTTATTAATTCGAAGTCTAAACAAGCAAAATACGGCTCCCGGGAATTACGCCAGAATTTTTTTTGGAAGAAGTGCCAGAATTTTGTTCTGGCTTAAAATTGGAAAAAAGGCCTGATTTTTTTTTAGAAAATTAGCCAGAAATTTGAAAATTGTGCCAGATACCTATGGAAAGAGTCAGAAAGTGGAAATGGAAATAAAGGCAGAAAAAAAAAAATTCTGGCGTAATTTTCAAACTTCATTTTGGAAAAAAGACCAGAAAATCTGTTGTTTGTATATTCAAACAAGAAACCTAAAAAGTGAAGCAAAGAAACAACTAACAATTATTATAACCTGAAGAGAACAATAGCATGCCTATCTAATACAGGCGGCGCGCGCTGCGTCTGGCGTTTTTTCCAAAAGAAAATTCTGGCGTAATTTCAGACAGCCGCAAAATAGGTATACTACCAATATTTTAAATTTCTATTAGGATTAATTGCTTTTTTTTTATTTTTTGTGAATTTTTGTTAAACAAGTTAAATTTTTAAAAATGTTAGAAAAGTGATCTAATGGTAATCTTTTCAATTTTATCTTCTGACCTAATCAGATTGGCTTCTTAGCTATGTAGGTCTATAAAAACGAGGATTCTTGTATATGTTCAAGTATATGGTTTATTTATGTTACCCCTATACAATGTTTATAATATATTTGATATTTTGTAGAAACATCATCATTAGCGAAAAACACAATAAATATGAATCCCTTTAATTTCCTCTTAAATAAATGCTGGAACTCTATCAACTACTGAGCCTCTTAACCCTCTTTATTTGACTTGCGTATATAACAAAATAAAAATAAAACTGATTAGATATCAGTTCAATTATATATAGGTACCTATTTCAAAGTCTTAACTTGCAATAAACTTATTGTTGGTAAAATAATGATCAACTGATTATTATCAAAACAAATTGTTTCATTGACCATCATTGCTTACTTCTCAAGCCATCATCCCTTCGGTCGTCGAGACACATTAATTCTCCCGCACATCGAACTCAACTAAATTCTCAATCTAAATGGCCAAAAAAGTCATCGAAAAGATTAGCACTGTAGAGTGTCACACAGTCACATAGTATAGTGACCATATTGTATATTATAGAATCGAAACCAGAAACAAATTCCACCTTAGCGAGCATCCTTATCACATTTGGCAATAACGCACTCTTGTCTTGTACTCTCGTGTGCCCCATAAACCAATTGTGTACGACATTAAAAGAGCCACTTTGTGGAAATCCACAACAAATATCAGATAAGCTCGCGCCATTCTATATGATGTTGAAGAGGCGGGCTGCGGCGGTGGCGTGGAAGCAGGCGTCGGAGTCATCTTGGCTTGGTGTGGTCCTGTCTTACAGATTTACACACACGTTTTATCCTTAAAGTACCCCATTAAGGACTCTCCATATTGCTGATCGTATCTGCTGACAAAAGAGCAGCAAATCGTTTCACTTTATCCCTTCTTTGCACCCGCAATTCACAAAGATCATGGCCATTAAATGCGGCAAATCGATGACATTTCCTCCACTTTGCCATAGCATACGTATATAGATAACCAATCATTTAGTTTCGGTGGTTTGGTTGTTGCAAGCCCTGAAGATTAAAGAGGGGGGGGGGGGGGGGGCAGAGACAAACAAAACCCTACGAAGTGTATAGATAGATATTGCGTGCCCCCATCAAAAATTGCAAACGCATAGATATTGTATTCTTTTGAAACTAATAAGATACAGCAGCACAAAGTATCGTTATCATTTAATTCCGTCAAAGAAACTTTTATATAGCGTGTCCTTAGTCCTTTTTGAAATATTATACCCAGCCATCGACAGGGACAAAACAAAAACTAACTGTCTTTGACACTTTCTTAACTTTGTCTTCCATTTAATTAAGATTCACATTTGCGAAGGGTGATGTCTCCTGTGTTAGCCTGTCTCCTGCTCCTGTGGGCTGCTATAGTAGTTTGGCCTTATTCAGTTTCTGGTCAAGATGATGGCTTTTCTTGATGCACGAGTGTGTACACAAAAGATGAGTAGCCATAACTTCTTATAATATCAGGAGAAGCGTTAATAAAATGTAACGTAAAGGCAACATATTGTTAGCTAAGGGAGTTGTTTGTCCCGCGTCCTAAGCCATAACCATCAACGTCATCTTCGTCGTCTAAGTCGTAGTCGTAGTCGTAGTCGTCAACACCATCCTTTTTTGCGCGTTGCAAACACACAAACTCATATCCCAAAGTCCTGAAATAACTTTTGATTATAATCGAGAGTGGAATAACAAATGAGGAGCATCAGCACGTTGGTGTACAGTAGCATCCTGCTGTTCAATATCTATCGTCTGCGCTTCTCTCTCGTAGTCGTATGTTGAAAAGAATTGAAAGATGCTCCTCAATGAACTGCTACACATAATATAGGTATGACATCAGTTTTTCGAGGGTGCATCACTGCACTCTATGTGTATATATCCTGGTGATTCGAAAGGGTTGTTGTTTTTCTTGTTGTTGTTGTTGGTGTTGGCTTTCAACTGCACGCCATTCTGCAGGTTGAACTTTTGTAAAAAAAAAAATCTTTAAGAAGGAAACACAAGAGTTGAATGGGAAGCAAATCAAAAAGATGCTCGATAGATAACCAAGTTGAAATTCCTTCGAGCGGAATTTGAATTTTCTTTTCCTTTTCATCATCATCGACTTTCTGGATGTCTGTCTATCTGTCTATATTTTGTTTCATCGAGTGAAAAGTTTATGTTGCATATTTAAAATACATACATACTTATACTCTACTCATGCCTATATATATCTACATATCTAGATGCATTTACATAGGTATGTACAAAATTTACAAAGAGTTCATGGGTGACGGGTGAGATGTGTAAAATAAAGTGAACATGGACATTGCTGGGAATTGGTTTTTCTTTGGGGAAATTGGATATGTTAGCGAATGTCTTGTAGTGTTTGCATTCAATTTTATATTCTTACTCGGGTTTTTTTTAAGTTTTTTCTTACTTAATATTTTATTCACACAAGATTTTAAGATAGATTGATTTAAAAAAGAACTTCCGAAATGACGGAAGATAAAAAAATATACAAGAAATGGTAAATCAATCAAGTTTTGGATTTTGGAAAATTATTAAGGCAAAGTTAAATAAGTCCCTGCTGGATTCTCAAGTTGTTATTTAAAAAGTAAATCTTATAACTGTTTGCTTATAAAGTGACAAATCAAGCTCAACTGTTATGAAAAGGCTTCACTCAGAAAAAAAGTTAAATTTTAAGAACTTGTTATTCTTGTGTATTTTTTAGAAGTACACTGAGGGAAAAATGTATGCACTCAGCAAATAAATGCATTGACTCATCCTATATTTTTCTGCACACATAATTTTTGTACTGACTACATATTGAAATCTTTACTGGGTACATAATTTAAAAGAAGGTCATGAAATCAATAAATAAATCTTTGTACCTATTACATAAATATTTGTCAGTTTTCTTCATTGAGTCCATGTTTATGTATAGTGGCTACAGTCAATTATGTTATGACTACATAAATATTGAAAACACCCAGGCCATCAGCATAAAAAAAATGTATTCACTACATCACGTTATGTTCTGAGTACAAGCCACGTGCCTTGAGTCTAAATCGACATCTAATGAACACAGAAAAGATGTATTCAGTACAATATCAATTAAATAGGTACAGTTATACATGTAATGACTAAATAAATATTCAAAATCTCCTAGCCATCTGCATAAAATTATGTATTCACTACAACACGTTATATTCTGAGTACAAGCCACGTGCCCTGATTCTAAATCGACGTCTAATGACTACAGAACTGATGTATTCAATACATTATCAATTGACTAGGTACAGTTGTACATGTGCTGACTACATAATTATTCAAAATCTCCTAGCCATCTGCATAAAAAAATGTATTCACTACAACACGTTATATTCTGAGTACAAGGCACGTGCCATGAGTCTAAAACGACGTCTAATTAATACAGAAATTATGCATTCAATACATTATCAATTGAATAGGTACAGTTATACATGTAATGACTACATAAATATTCAAAACCTTCTAGCCATCCTCATAAAATAATGTATTCATCACAGCAAGTTATATTCTGAGTAAAGGGTTCATGTCCTGAGTATAAATCCACGTGTATTGAATACATACACTATGTATTCGATATATAATAAATGTACCAGCTACAGGTGTACATGTAATGACTACATAAATATTCAAAATCTTCTAGCCATCCTCATAAAATAATGTATTCATCACAGTAAGTTATATTCTGAGTACACGGTTCATGTCCTGAGTATAAATCCACGTGTATTGAATACATACAGTATGTATTCGATAAATAATAAATGTACCAGCTACAGGTGTACATGTAATGACTATATAAATATTCAAAACCTTCTAGCCATCCTCATAAAATAATGTATTCATCACAGCAAGTTATATTCTGAGTACAGGGTTCATGTCCTGAGTATAAATCCACGTGTATTGAATACATACAGTATGTATTCGATAAATAATAAATGTACCAGCTACAGGTGTACATGTAATGACTACATAAATATTCAAAATCTTCTAGCCATCCGCATAAAATAATGCATTCATCGCAGCAAGTTATGTGCTGTATGCAAGCCACATGTCCTTCGACGTGTATTGAATACAGACACTATGTTTTTAATACATAATGATTGTGCCAGCTACAGAAATACATGTAATGACTACATAAACATTCACAACCTTTTAGAAATCCGCATAAAAAAATGTATTCATCACAGCAATTTATGTGCTGAATAAACATGATTGGTATTCAATACATGGACCAGTTACAGTTATACATGTAATGACTTCACGTTTTGATCAATTTGTATGTACTCATTACAAAATGATACAATTGAATGTACTCAATAAACACTTACGTAACGGTAATATGTAATGAGTACATAATTTTTTACTGGGCACAGTTTCTATGCACTGATTACATAAATATAAATATTATATGTACGCATTACATAAATATAAATATTAAATGTGTACTTATTACATAGCTAAATACGTATCTGTTATTTGTGATGAGTACATGCGGTTATGTGGTGAATAAAGTTTCTATGCAGCATTGAGATGATTTCTGTTGGGCTCTTTGAAGGCTGTTTTTCTTGTTTATCTTGATAAAGACTTAATTTTGGCATTCATGAAATGCGTATTTTCGGCTGGAAGCAAACTAGAAATTGAAATAGAAAATACAATTTTTTTTTCATTAACTTTTTTTTTTTTAATAATTACTGGTTATTGGGTATATCGGACATACATACATACATATATAGATACAAGCTTTACAAATTTATTTGCTTAAAATTTAATTTAGTTTGGCAATAAATTCCTCAATGCCAATGGTATTTGCGGATTTGATGGGCTTCTTTTTGACATCAGATATAGATGTATAGAACCACATTTGTATGAAGGCCCATACGTTTAATGAGTCTGCCGGGTATTTTATATGCAAAACGTGGTACACTTTAAAACAAGTGTCAATAGCTCCGGACATACTGCTAGCTATGTATTTTATTCCGTCAAAAAATACAAAAATGGCAGCTGGCTTCAGTATGTCCTCTCCAGTTATAGCTTAAGAAAAGAAGAAAGAAATAGGTACAAGTTAGTTTTAAATAACATACAATATAGTATTTAAGTACTTAGAGCCGATAATATAAATAGTCAACTAGCTGTAAGAGAATAATGACAGCCTGATGTTAAAGATCTTTACTTAAATGGTTTTTAGTTTAATATATTTTTTAACTAGATGTCATACTCAGGGTTGTGACTTTCCTGCAATTGCATTAGATCTACTGCATTTTTTTCAAAAAATAAATCTACTTCCTGCAAATAAAACTACTCACTTTTGAGTAGATTTTTAATTTGTTTTCTTCGAAACAAATTAAATACAACCACTTTGCAAAATGTTATTCTTTGTAAGGAAAAGGCCACGTTGAAAAAAATCGTTGGCAACCGTCTGATTCCGTGGGGCTTATAGACCGGGAACGGGTCGTTATTCTGCATTACAAAATTCTGTATGACCAAAATTCTGTAAATGGATTGAAAATTCTGTATGAACATAATTCTGTATTTCAATATTCTATAAATCTATAATTCTGTATTTCAAAATTCTGTAAATCCAGAATTCTGTATATCAAAATTCTGCAAATCCATAATTCTGTATATCAAAATTCTGTAAATCGAAAATTCTGTGAATCAAAAATTCTGGAATTTTTTAAGTACAATAAATAATGTTTGTCTCTCATTTAATCCTACATTTTAAAATATAAAACCACCAATGTGGCAATTTTTTTCTCGTTGTCTTCGCGATATCAAATCAACAAATTTTGACTTTTGTGAACCTCATCCACGCTTTAATAACGTGGAATTTACTTTTGGTTTTCAATAAACTCTTCACACTTAAAATGACCAATAGACGTTCCTGTAAACGCCACTGTTAACTATGTTGTAATTGAGATGAACACACTTTTTCGGAAAACGTTAAAATACACTAATTTGGATTCTATATTCAAAGATTAGTAGGTATAAACAATGTTTGTATTCTGAACTGCAAAATGCTGCTTTTCAAAATTCTGTAAATTAAAAAAGAAAAATTGTTTTGATAATGAAAAAAGTGCGCACTTTTTTCATTATCAAAACAATTTTTCTTTATCAAAACAATTTTTCTTTTTTAATTTACAGAATTTTGATAAAAAATTTTGGAATACAGAATTTTGAAATATAGAATTATGGGTTTACAGAATTTTGAAAAACAGAATTTTGGACTTGCAGAATAATGACCCCAACCCTTATAGACCACTTTAATCAGTTTTCGTTCTTCGACGGACAATTAAAAAAAAACAATGAAAATCTAGCTTTTGAAAAAATGTTAAGACT
Organism: Epistrophe grossulariae; assembly: GCA_929447395.1. Lineage (NCBI taxonomy): Eukaryota > Metazoa > Arthropoda > Insecta > Diptera > Syrphidae > Epistrophe > Epistrophe grossulariae. Next base: position 18,502,470 of record OV839567.1, on the reverse strand, counting down.
GTTATGAATATAAATTAATGAATCTTTGTTTGTTGTGTTTTTGTTATGTTTTTTAAAGAGAAATGAAAATTTATTTTATTATATTAAATTATTTATGTTATTTCTTATTTATATTTTGAAAATATAAAAACCTACTGCGAAAAAGTTGAATCCACTGCCTTTTTTTTGCCAAATCTACTTCGGACATTTTTTCAAAAAGTTCCATCGCTGGTCATACTAAACCTAAAATTAGCAGTTCATTCACAAAAAAGAAGATTGTTTACATTCAGTTATAGACAATAGGGACTATACATATTTACTCAACTACATTCATTGAACGCAGTTCGTAGGGAAGAGAAGTGTTGGGTGAGGACTCTCGTGAGGCTCATCCCATACACAATGCCCAATTTCCAAAATGATAATATGATGATACATATAAAATTTTAATTAATTCGTAGAAACTTTAAGTTCAAAAATATAAATTAATTATCCACCTACTACCTAATTGCTTTATCTTGACAATATAAAAATAAGTTATAATTCTATATATGAATATTGGAAATACACTTGCTTTATTAAGTGTACTAAACCCCGTATAAACTAAAATTTTTCTTAATTTTTAGCTCATTAAATCATAGTAAATAGTATCACGCTATGCCGAAATTCGACACCATGGACCACATTCTGGAAATTAATGCTCAATCAAAAGCTAGCTAATTTGGTTTTTGAAAAATGATCTATTTTATTATAAATTTGGAAGAAATCGCCATAAGTAACAGACAAAATATTCAACAATTAATGCGACAAAAAAGATTTAAGTTTTCGAGTTTTACTCAAATCTATCATGTCCATTCCTAGAAACTTAGGCATCTAATTTTTTTCCTTCAATATTTTCAAACAAATTATTTTTTTTTTTTAATATGCACATGTCCGACAGTGCAAAAACAAAAAATGATCCACAGTGCGTAAATGCGTGTCTAAAGTATATCTTTGCAATATAAAATTTATCGAAATCGGTCAAATACTTTTTGAGAAAATGTAACCACAAAATTAATTTAAGACTATTTATATAAAGATTAAAAGTAAAAAAAAAACGGTATTGGATGATTGTCAAAATTATTTAAAACAAAAGCTACGAATATTTCTTATTTTCTTGCTATCTTTATACTTTCTTATGCTGCTAGATTGAAAAAACTAACGGCACAAAAAATAATGAATTAGAAATGATAAAAAATATACCTAGTATCATACGAGCATAACTGACTATTTAAAAATTGGCTCTTATTTGATTTTTTTTTTTTTCAATTAACGGTAGGTTTGTTCTTTTACTTTGAAACCATGTGCAATGAGCATTTGTGTAGATTTCTACTCAAAAGTCTGTCACAGTTCATATAAAAAAGAATAAAATGTGTAGAAATTCACAGAGTTTCAAAGTAGTGGAAAACACCTGGTAATAATTAACTAAAAAATATTACCAATGATAGGTTGGAAAGAACGATTCGAGGATCTTGCATATTCATTGCACATTTCTACGGACTTCGAATGGTGAAAGAATGATGAAATGGAATCTTCTATCGACCGCTTTGTTCGAACTTTCATGCCGTCCACAATTTCAGTCTTCATCGATGTAGGTTTCAATATCTCGTGAAGCAAATGGAATGCTATTGTCACCATAGCAGCTAAAAAATGCAAATGTAAAAGGAATTAGTCCGGAATATGTCCATTTTTTCATTTAATAAAACTTACTTTCGCCAATGTCTTTATCATATTTTTTCCAGATAGCTCTGCATGTTTCATTTTTGAATCCGCGGTGCTCTTTGCTTTTGAACAATTAAATTAAATATGCAAGAAAGCTTTCCATATTGAAAAAAATATTATTTATTTCTCCAAACATCTCTGTGAAATCCATGTCAATCTTTCAAATAAAAAAAATAAAATTATAACAAACAAAAAAGGATTACATACAATATAATATTATATTAACACAGTTCGATTGAGAAAACAGATATTCATTGAGCTTTTTAGCACCGTGCGAGGGAAAATATTAATAACAAAAAAGCTTGCATACACATTTTATCTGCATTGGGAACCTATTCATTGTTATTCAATTTTTCCGGATAGAAAAATTGTTATTAAAAAAGAAAAAATTTGGTAAAAGTATTTTTGTTTTAATTATAATAATAAAAATATAATTGTTAGTAATTTTTGTTAGTATCTAAAAGTTTTTAAATAAAAAAAAAAAGACGAAGTGGGTACCATTTATGTTTTTTCAACTCAACTATAGTACGAATTACAAATTCTCTTTGTAAATGTAATTGAATTGCTTAAATTACTAATTCAAAGCAATAGTGGGTAAAGTTAATCGATTCTTTTTTTATTTCAAAGAGTAATGGGTAGTTAAAGTTTTTGTAAACAAACTTAATTTGTATTTAGTGCTAAGATCGAGCTCCATAAATGTCAGAATTCAGAATCAGACTGCTTTATGAATAAAACCTACATAAACATAGCCTTGCGGTTCGGTATATTGCTTCCATTTGGCATAGACGGCTGTAAAATCGCCAGAATTTTTTGCTATGAAATCAATTCGATTTGGGGCTATTTGTCGCCAAAGACTTTTAATTTCATCGGCAGTTAGGCTTGGATTGTTGTTTAACGTCGAAATAGGTTTAATCATATCCTCGTCATCAATGCGCGATTATTTGTATCTTCAGTGATTGGGGATGATGATGCTGAACATTTTTCGGTGTCATTTTTGTCTTTTGTTAACCTATGTTTATAGTTGAATTTCGTGATCAAGCGACCATTCGTTGGCTTGTGGTATGCACTTTCAATTTCGTTCGGAAATGTAGCAGTGATTTCCGAGGCCAACATTCGACACGTACAAACATTCAATTTTAAATCTTTTACCACACAATAATTGATTATCAAATCGCATAAATTGGCGCGCTCGATATCGTTCAGATGTAAAGTCGTAAACATTATAAAATATGGCCGTGCAGGCTCGGAATTTACAACGATACTCGGCGTCTGCCTTTAAATGGTGCTTGGTTTTGAAATGAAATAGCAGGATTTACCACTCCTCAACAAATAAACCACATTTAAAGCATTCCATTTTAAGATAGTGAATAATTTATTAAATATTAAAAATAAAATTTACAAATAATAAGAATAATAAAAGTTCATATAAAAAAAATACTTACCGTCTTTTATAAGTTTCTGTGACTAAAAACAACAAATACAACACGCGTTTGTGGAGTTCTCCACGAGCTGTTGTGCCACCAAATAGTAAACCACTTTAATATAGGTACTTAATTGTTTATATTTTACAGTTTAATGAATTTAATAGTTTAAATTTTTTTTAAATATATACATATACATATATATTATATCTTTATCTTCCAAATTTTAATTTCACTACAAACACTTCACCAATTACAAGATAACATAAAAATACTGGAGCTAGCTGTCCGAACCATATGAAAATTATCAGGCGAATGATACTGAAAGATGGAAATTATAAGAAACTTCCTTAAATTTACCGTAACCGTAAAATAAATATTTATGTTGTCAATACATTTCTATGTAGCAGGTCCATAGATAATGTACTGAACACATACAAAATGTATTCAATAAATGTCGATATAGACCCAGGACACGTTGCTTGTACCCAGTACATAACAGGCAGGGACAAATACATTTTTGTTTGCGAATGGCTAGTGCATTTTAAATATTTATGTAGTTATTACATGTTTAACTTTACCTAGTACATTAATTATGTATTGAATAACAATCGCGTGTATTCAATACACGTCTATTTATACTCAAGACATGTACCTTGTATTCAGCACATTACTTGCTGTAATGAATACATTTTTGTTTGGCGATGGTTAAAGGGTACTTTTATATTCATCACAGTTTTGACTGCAGCTGGTCCATAAATTATGTAATGAATACATATTGTTATAGATTTAATACATGTCGATACAGACTTTGGCATATTGCTTGTACTCAGCACATAGCTTGCTGTGATGAATAAATTCTTGTGGAAATGTTGTGTGCAGAAATCTATGTGATGAGTCCATGCATTTAATATGTGAATACATTTTTTTATGCGGATGGCTAGGGCGTTTTATATATTTATGTAGTCATTACATGTTTAACTAAAGTTTCTCTCTAGATAATGTACTGAACGCATATTGTCTGTATTGAATATATACGTCGGTATAGAATCAGGACACATTTCATGTACCTACCACATATCGTGCTGTGATGAATAGATTTTTTTTATGGGGATGGCTAGAAAACTTTATATAATTATGTATTCATTACATGTCTATCTGTAGCTGATACAATACTTATGTATTAAATAAATACATGTTTGTTGTCAATACACGTTATGGACATATTCTTTGTACTCAGTTTATATTATGTTGTGATGAATACATTTTTGTATGCGGATGACTAGAAGGTTTCGAATATTTATGTAGTCATTACATGTATATCTGTAGCCGATACTTTATATTTATGTATTCAATACATAAGGGTCTGTATTCAGTACACGTTTGTCTTTACTCAGGACACGTTGTTTGTACTCAGCACATATTTTTTTGTGATGAATACATTTTTTTATGTGGATATTTATGTAGGTATAACATAAAACATTGTAGTCATTACATAATCATGAACAAATCGGAGATTACAGACACATATATTTTTATGTAATGGGTGCACAGATTTATTTATTGACTACATCAGTGCTTACAAATTATGTACTCAGTATAAATTTTAACATTGTACTGAGTGCAAAAGTTATGTGTGAAGTAATTAATACGATGAGTCAATGCATTAAATACGTGAATACATTTTATTATGTGGATGGCTAGAAGGTTCGAAATACATAATATGTCGTAATTACATGTATAACTGTAGCTGGTACATGGTGTATGTATTGAATTAATATATAATCGTCTTTATTCTATACATTTCGATATAGACTCAGTCCACGTTGCTTGTATACTCAGCACATATTATGCTGCAATGAATACATTTTTTGTATTGGGAAGACTAGCTATTTTGAAGTATTTATGTAGTCATAACACGTGTGACTTTAGCTGTTCCATAGAATATGATTTGAACATTTTTAGTTATTTATTTATGTATTGAATATATATAGTCTGTATTCAATAAAAGGAAATATAAACCTTATGCACGTTGCTTGTACTCATCACATTGCCTGCTTTGATGAATACACTTTTGTATTTGGATTGTTGTTGGGATTTATAAATTTATATATTCATTACATATTTCAATGTAGGCCATCAATAAAAATGTAGAGAGTACATACTGATTGTATTTAATACAGGCAGATTATATATTTCTATAGAATATTGACGACACATAAAGTGGATTGTAACCAGCACACGCAAACTATACTCAGTGAATAGAGCTGTCATGGCAATCCCATACAAACTCCAACACATACTTTTTACATAGAAGTCTCTTTACTGAGTGCATACATTTTTCCCTCAGTGTAGGTATACATACATTTATTTTAACAAGAACAATTGAGTTGTTGAATATTTTTCGCAATTTAATAAAACCTTGGCTTATTATATTTTAAATTGTATGTTTGTTATTGATAGAAGTTCAATTGGCTCTGCGTAGAGAGGAATTAGAAAGATTATAATGGGATATTTTCATCCCATGCAAGTGTATAATGCCTCAGGGCTACACTGATAGTAAATTCTACATGCGTTTGTAAATATTACAAGTTAACCGGATTTTTGGAACTGGATTTTTAAAATAAAAAATAAGGGTTAGGCTGTCGGTAAATCCTGTCCTAAATAAAGCGGTATTTGGTAATTTGTAAACCAAAATTTTATATGTATTTAATTTGAAGGTCTGAAAAAAAATTAGTTATTACAAAATTTTTTGTTTTATTCCAAAAAAATTCTAACATTGCATTGCATCAATGAATACAAAATAGCATTTTTCAATAAATACAGCATTACAGCAACTTTAGGTGATTTTTTTTTACAAAACAGAAGTTATAACTTGTTGACAAATTTCACATAAAAGATCGTAGGTATATATATTACAAATAATATAGCCATTCAAAACTTTGGTAATGCTGTATTGACTGATGCAATGTAATATTTGATAATTTGAGATTAACACGACAAATAAACAACAATTTTTTAAATTTTTTTTAAGGGGTGCAACTTGACCATCAGCATTACCTACCAGGGGTTATTTAAAAAAAAACAAGCGCGAGACAAATTTTTCTTTTGCGACAAATTTACGAAAAATTCATGACAATTAATCCAATTATTAGAATCTTAAAATTTTAAAATGGTAAATGCTTAAGCCTAGTACATACTTCCTCGAGAAGTGAACAACCATCAGTGGAGAAAGTGCATTAAAAATTAAAGAGTTCCCCGTACATTTTGCGCGTGAATATGGTTCACCGCTCGTGAACGCAAAGTCTCCACTTTTTATCATGGCAATTCACGAGCACGCTCACGGGTGAACAAAAATGCAAATTTGTATGGATTCACGACATGATTCACAAGTATGTATACTTACGCCTCCTATAGCGGTCCTGCTTTATTTAAATAAAGAAAACATGTTCAAATAATTTTTAAAAGAGTTTAAATTATAAGTTGGGCTGAATAATTTTTACATTTTAAAGTGGCGGCCAACATAAGTCCCTAATTTGAGAAAACTTAACTGATTTTGGGTATTTATTTGGTGAATCTGCAGTTATAAGCAAAATGAATTTAAAAAAAAATATAGTTTTGGCATCTTGCTTAATTTTTTGGTAGGTATATTCATAATGGTATACCTTCAAAATTTAGGCCAGAAAATGCTCCGAAAATTTGAAATTAATAAAACAATGTATAATCGAAGTCAAGAATTGAATCAAATTTTTGTTTTCTTATTATTCTTCACTCTTAAAACATGTGCTTGAACGTGCACTTTCATATGAAAGTGATTCCAAATATAAATACCTACCAAATTTAGAAAATGAGTTCAAAATGTTCTTAAAGTATATAAGAATTAATTTCTGTTGGGGATAGTTGGGCCACGGGGCAAGTTGGCCCACGCGAATTACTCACAAACTGAAAGTACTACAAGAAAATGATCATTTACGAACAAAGCGTGCTCTCTTACCAGCACTTGCCATAACGGTTCCAGTTGCATTGTGCCCTCAGATTGTAAACCACACACAGATTTGTATTTTTCGAGGGTAAAAGTAAAAAATGCGGATAAGATAGTTTTTATATTTTCTTAGTGAAAAATCCATGATTAAGGACTGTGGTAAAGTTTTTTTATAAGTGAATATATTGTATTTTCATATTTTGTGAGTTAAATTGAACAGCTTTGAGTATTTTCACATTCATGACTAAATATGCTTCTCAAACCAGGTGTGGGGTTAGTTGGCCCAGGGGGTTTTTGTTACAAAAATAAAGTTCTAAAAAAGAAGAGGAACTGGGATATTTTGGCATTATGTGGAAAGAATAATTCGCTGAAAGATTGTCGGGTGAGAAGTGGATATGTAGTACCATAATTGCAGAAAGTGGGCTCATCTAAACTAAACAGTACCCGCCACCCGGAGATGGGTCCTTCTTCTATGCGCCCATTACAACAGCGATTACTATTCCAAAACTTATTTCTAACCTTAATTAATTTCTATTATATTAATTTTTAAAGTTTTATTTAAAGTATATTTTTTAGTTTGTTTGACCGTTTTAAATAAAACGCATTACTCATTGGGTGATATGCATAAAACGGAAGTAATTACTAGAAGTATAAGGTTAAAGTAAAAACTATAACTTTAAGGTTAGAATTAAAGTATTTACTTCATTTCGTATGCATAAAAATAAGTTCATACTTGCTGGCAAATACTATCAGTAGATACTAAATTCATCCAAGTAAATACTAAGAATTCATCGGAAATTGAAGTAAATACTGGTATTTGTTCTATTTCTTGATAATAAACACAATTTTTGAAAGATTAACACTTGTACAATATTTAATTAGATCAGAAGTTGCTTGGGCATTCATGGGCGGATATCATTTCCAAATAATGTATTCTTCCGAATGGAAAAAAGGATTCAATTTTTCAACATGTGTACATTCCAAGCTCCTCTGTATTTGATGAAAAGCTGTGTTTACTAAACCATTAATCTTTTGCATCCAGTTGTTCTTCATAATTTGATAAAAAATTTATAAAATAGCTCAATCTTTTATTGGTATGCAAAATTTTTTAACTGTTCTGAAACATTATTTTGGCTTAGCTTATACCTTCCCGAAATGAAACTTGAAAACCAGTATTTCCAAAAAACCCTGAAAAAATTCTACATATATATTTTTTTAAATTATTTAAAATATATAAATCATGAACCATTTGTTAGAGTAGCGAATAATGCTTTTATTTATCAGTTTCAAAAATAAAAAATAACAAAAACAATTAAATGATAAATGTCATTTCCAAGATATAAGAATATGCTCTTCATAAAGATCTAAAAAATGGTCTAATTAAGGACCTGGCATCGAAAGGGGGCAAGTCCATATTTTTAGCCTAACAGCTTTTTCACTCAAAATTTGAACAAAAAAAAGCGATCTTTTGGTGCATAACCGAGGCAATTGCGAAGTTCGAAATATACTAAATAACTAATTTTGATGTGTTTTATTATTCATAAATCAAAATCTGGAAGCAAATTTATTACATTTTGGTGCAAATGAGAGGCAAATCCAAAATTTCAAAAATCGCAGTAATTACTAATATTGTTTATTTAACCTAAAACTTTATTAAAAAAATGTGAAAATATGCTAATTTTAAAACATTCGTGAAATAATTTATTTTTCAAAGTTTTTTTTTTACTTCCCATAAAAAGTTAAATTTGGACTTGCCCCCCTTTTGATGCAAGGTCTCTAATTACAATGGCTTATCAATGTTTGCAACTAATTGGGTAAATATTAACAGCGATCCCAATTTCAATAAACACAGCGATTTTAGCAGCTGCAATCAATGAGCTTAGTTCAGGGACAACAAAATAAATGAATTTTAAGATTATTTTAATTTATAAGTTGTTTTACGACTGTCACAACTAACAGAATTTTGGTTTATTCTGAAATCGGATTAAAATAAAACATTCAGAAAAAATAATAAGATTTTAAGAACAAATTTTTAAGATATATAGGTAATGTCTTTAAGTAGGGCCCAAGGGGGGTAATTGTGAACAGTTGTAATTGTAAACACACATTATTCTCTAAAAACCGTTTATAATTTGAAGCATGCCATGATATTATTTGAAAAGACATTATATTTTCATTATATTTTGGACGCGTGGAAGGCGTTATCTGTCAAAGGGTTATTTGTGTTTTTTGCGTTGATGTGAGTCATTCGTTTTTCTCCGTTTTTTAGTTTGTCAGTGCTCATTAAAATTGTTTCAAAACAAATAAAAGCGATCAAAGTAAGTTAAATTTTATATTTAAGAAAGTGAAATATAAGTGTTAATGCATGCCATATGTTTTTATTCTTCTTCATAACAAAATTTAAAAGTTATTGGCTGTTTACAATTAACCTTTCCTTGTCAACTTTAAACTGTCAAAATTGAAAAAAATTCAATATATTCTTTAACGTTTTAAACCATTAAACCATTTTAAATAAAGAAACAAACATCAAAATTTATATGTATTCTTTTTCAAAACCTGTTTGGGCAATTTAAATTACCTATATCAACTGACCATTTTAACGAAATACATATGAAATAACCTAAAAATAAGACAGTTTAATCAAGAAACGTAAAAAAACGATTTTCGTTATGTGAATTTTATACCAAAACCTTAAAAAACAATTTTAGTAAAATCAGTTTGGACATTAAAGGTACAATTTTTAATCAAAACCATTAGAGACTATTTATAGAAAATTTGAAAAAAACTTCAATCATTTTATGAAAGTTTTACGTATCGCTCTAAAATTCTCCATCTGTTTCTCCTCTAGGGAGCAGATCACAAGATCCGACAAAATGCTAAGGTGTGTAGGTTGCCAGGGTAGCAAAGGCTTAGGCTCTTTTTTAGCTTAAGCCCTCGTTCAATTCAAAAGTCAGTAATGGGCTCGTGAATTGAAAAAAATTCAATTCATAAGCTTTTTGGGATTTGTGAATTGAAAAAAATTCAATTCATAAGCTAGCTTAGAGAATTTTCAATTCATAAGCTAGCTTAAACTTGCAGCTTCATAAGTTAACTTAAGCTAGATTAAGCTAGCTAGTTGTCTTGATTCAACCCACACGCTCTAGTATTTTGTCACATCTTGTCCAAAACGCCCTGTTTCAAATGGTTGGTACTATATTTTAACCAAATCTGGTTGTTTATATCTAGTTGGAAATAGACGTACGTAAGCACAGAAACACAGACCAACCGCGACGGAGGGCAATGACGAAAATCAATTCTCCAAATTTTTTTTTTTCTTTATAAATTTTTTCTTTTTTATGTGAACCTACAGAAAGCTACAACTTATAATCAAAGGGATGTTAAGTTATTGATTAAAATATCGATTTTTTTATAACTTTTTTACAATTGTAGATAATTACGTAGGTACATATACGCCATACATAATAAATAATATTTTATTTCATCTTACTGTAAATTGCAGTGGCGATGCTACGAGTACAGTGGATAAAGTGCTTAAATTCTATCTTACGAAGTTTTGTTTCAAAAATCCTCCTAATCTTCTCCTAGTCTTTACTGAATGCCGCCGTATAGTCAAATGTATTTCATGTTCTTCTAAATTCACTGTAAGCCAACAAATATCCTTTTCTTTCCTCATACTTCATCGAACTTGTCGAAATTAAGGATTTATTTTAAAGCACTACGTTATTTTCAACAAGTATTTATTTTGTGAAATTTAATTTAAATTTAACACATAAATTATAATCGGCCACTCGGCGGAGGTAAAACTCAATTTTCAAAAGGCAAAAATATACTGATAAAATCATTGCTGAGTTTTCTTTAAATAAATAGAGCGGTTGTAAGTGTTGTGTGTCAGCCGCCATTTTGAAAAATTTATTTTATTGAATATCACAAGAACGGTTCTTCGTACAAAAAATTCATAATTTTTCTATGCGGGAAATTCAATTATATTTCTTCTTTCTTTGAAACAATTTCTTACATAATTTTTACAGTTTACAGTTAAGGCGCCTAAATGTATTCTTCTTTTAATTTTCTTCTTTAAAAATCTCCGTTATGAAAAAATATACCAAAGTAGGTATACAATTTTCTAAAAGTATTGTAGGTATATGAGTTTATTTTCTAACGGGTGATTTTTTAAGAGGTTTAGAACTTTTAAAAAAAAAAAACACAAAAAATTCGAAAAAATGAATGAAATATTTATTTGAATCGATAGTTTGAACCTTGCAATTTAATGTTTAAAGATAATTTCATGCAAATGTTGACCGCGGCTGCGTCTCAGGTAGCCCATCCGCTGAGTCCAATTTTTGCATACTCATATACTCATACACATATCGGCCGGTATCTCACGAATGAATGCATGGATGTTGGCTTCCAGTGCGTCAATCGAAGCGGGCTTGTCCCTATAGACATTAGCCTTGACATACCCCCACAAAAAATAGTCTAATGGTGTCAAATCGCACGATCTAGGCGGCCAATTGACCGGCCCGAAACGTGAAATTAACTGTTCACCAAACTCGCCTCGCAATTGCCCCATTGTTTCGCGTGCTGTGTGGCATGTGGCACCGTCTTGTTGAAACCACATATCATGCAAGTCAAGAACTTCCATTTCGGGCAAAAAAAAGTTTGTTATCATCGCTCGGTAGCGTTCACCATTGACAGTAACGCTGCGATTCGCATCATCTTTGAAGAAATATGGCCCAATAATGCCGCCGGCCCATAAACCGCACCAAACAGTGGCTTTTTCGGGATGCATTGGTAGCTGTTGCAATGCTTCTGGCTGATCTTCACTCCAAATGCGGCAATTGTGCTTATTTACGTACCCATTCAACCAAAAATGAGCCTCATCGCTGAACACAATTTTTCGCGCGATGAACATTTCGAACCGAGCACGAATTTTGATAGTAAAATTCAATAATTTGCAAGCGTTGTTCATTTGTAAGACGATCCATGGTTAAATTGCAAACCAAACTGAAGCTGTTTGACAGTGACACAAGGTACTAAAATCACCCTTTATAACTAGGTATGGCTCGCAAGTTATCTGTCTCTACAGGTCAAGAGACCAGATAATTTCAAATAGAGCTACCTAACGAGACCAGAAAAGTATCAGTAACATATGTGCTCCTCCTCAACAACCTCAAAAGTCGACATCATATATTCTGACTGAAATTAACCAAAAACCTTATAGGTCCAGGTGGCCTTGGTATTAAAAGATAAAAAAAATTTTAAATTTATTTTTGCAATGCAAATATTTAGCAGCTTTATTTGTACAGCTTTTTTAAAAGGAAAAGTAAAAACTAAAAATAGTATACTTTAAGGTGCATCAGCTCTGTAAAACTTCTATAAAAAAATAATTTAAAGAAAGTAGAAAGATATTTATATTTCCTAAAGAAAAACTGTTAACAAATATTGTGTACTATGTCCCGTTCTCAAGATATTTGTTTTAACGCGATTGGTGGTGGCTGATGGACATACATTTTAACCGGGCCATTTTGTTTGTATACCTACTCAGAAATAATTCTTATGAACTGGTCACATGGCTCTCACTGAAATTACCTGCAATCATTTATCTTAAACAGCTTATTGTATAGGTAGAATAGGCTGACATCCTTAAACTTACTTGTGTGTTAAGCAGACATTCCATCGCAAATTAAATATCTAATTATAATCTTTTCTGTTAATTATTTTTAATATGTCCCACAGCAATTTGCAGGCCCATTGACATACATTTTTCTCATTATACTTAGCCTCATAAGAAGGAGAACCCACTTGCTATTAAAAATTCAACCATATATCCGAAAAAAAACAACAAAAACTATCCTGCTGTTCCCTTAAAACAAATTAAAATCAAACACAAATGTTCATGGCATCCAAATTATAATAAAAGTCTCGTGAAAGTGGAAATGGGGAAAACATATTTTTATTTTTTTTTTGGCAACAATGCCAACAAATTACAAAACTTTTATCAAAACTTTTTCCCTTTTTTGTTTCGTTTAAAGAGGTAGAAGAGAGGGAACGAAATCTCACACCGCAAAACAACTGCATTTCAATAAGGCTAATGCATGTACAGTGTACACTTGAATGGAATTTGAGAAAAAAATAAAAATAAAACCAAAAAGGTAAAAGAATTTTTAAAACCCTATCGACAAAATATAAGGTAATCAAGTATAAACCCAGTAACCTTTAATACACAAACTAACGATATCATCTCCTTATCTGATAAACACACACAGAAAAAAAGAAAGAGTATAAAAAGGATAATAAATGGGACAAATACCCCAAACCACTTTCAATTTAATTCGGAAGTTGTCCTTTGATTTTTGAGTGTGCCGTCCGTCTATATACTAAAGTTCCTGCAATCGCCACAATCAAATGGGGAATGGCGATGTGAGGAGGGTTTGAAACGGACGATGACATTAGACCATTTTGTAGATAAAATCCTCATATTGTCCTTCGACACTCATATATATATATAGATTTGCAGAAAGGACCAAACAAAAAAGGTAAACAAGAAATAAAACGTGTGTAATCGGTTTTATTAGAAAAGTTTTTCGGCCAAAACCAAAGTCGTAACGACAAATGGCAGACGGTAAATGTTGGGGCCCCAATGATATTGCGATCCCCCCCCCCCCACCCTCGCATCGGTTTGTGGCAATGGCAATTCAAAGTTTTTCTTTCATCTCCTTTTCCTCCTCCTGCTGGTGCTTCTTGGCATCTTGTGCTGAGGCCTGTTTTTGACTGTTCTTTTTTTCTTTTCCCATATAAGCTACCTCTGTCTTAAAGCTGAACATTGGACATTGGACAGGGGACATTGAATAGAGGACATTGGGCAATGGGCAATCGAAAATGTTTGAAATGAAACATTAATCACCCCTCGTTAGGTTTTGGTATTTTGGTAAACTTTCATGTGACAGTTGTCCGCATTGTGTGTCCGCACTCTTCCCATAACCGATTTATCCGCATCTGATGATATTCCCTCCCCGAAAACTCTATATATATGTCCAAACGCCGAAGGTAATTCACTTTGGACGTTTGTGTGTCCGTTTAAGTCCTTCAAAATGAAGTGGATACCTATAAATTTCTCCCCAGAACAATATTGACTTTCAATCACATATTTATATACATATATATCCACACACAAACAATGTCAGCTATTAACGTATAGGTATGTATTTATATAGATAGATATATAGGTGTCTTGAACTAACTTACCGACAACTTTGACAAAACCGTATTGCGTCTTTGCTGTCACTGTATTAATTTGACACATATAACGACCTCGGTCCTCTTCTTGGACATTATTGATATGCAGGAACCATGTTCGATGTTTGTCGTGCTTATCGTGTGTCACACTAATTCGAGGATTACGTGTGATCACATGATTGTGTACGGTAAGGATTGCTGATTGTTCAAAATGCATCCACGCCACCTATAAGAAAATAGATAAAAATAGAAAAAAAACAAAAAAAAAAAAACTATTGAATTGGATATTTGAAATATTGGAGTATATGAGGACAAGAAGGACATATAATATAATATGTGACATCATGATTGGAATTGATTGAATATTTGATAGTTTGTTGCGATTAGATATTTTCAAAGTATAATGCTTTGGGTAAAGTCGATAATTGTGCTAGGAATTTTGGAGTATTTGGGGATGTTTAAGGTTCATTAAAAATAATACAACTTTACTTTGAACTCTTTATGAGCAAGTGGCAAAAAGTGAAAAGAAGCTTTTCATCTCTCTAACTCTTAATTTAAAACTACATAAATGGTTGGAGCGACACTCAAATGGTTTTAAGAAACCAAGTGACTAAAAGATGTACCCACAATAATTGCGGATTGTTACTTTTCGTTCAGTTTTCGTTCACTTTTTCTTTCGTAAGACTCAATAGGGGTGCGTCCCTTTACTTTGAAACTCTGTGATTTTCTGTCCCAAACTGCGATTTGCTTCACATTTTATTTTTGTATTAAATGAACTCCCCAGCCAATGACTTGGTTAGAAGTATTCACCAACTCATTAGCAAAATTGGTGAAGAATGAATGGTACCTCAGCTCATTTTGATTGCTTAATCCTTAGTTAAAAAGTTCTCTCGAGCTGCACCTGATGCAAAGCTATTAGAGTCTTCTTAAATTTGCCTACACAATCTCTTCTGCCATGATATGCGAACGTCTCCAGCCGTTCATCAAGCGCCTGATAGGTCGTTAGAAGTGTAACTTCCCCCATTGATTAAATATTCACAACTTTGTAGCAGATCTTCAAATACAAACCAGAAGCTTTAATGCTTGATACCCAGCAAATGGATTTTAAGGCAAACATTTTTGTATGTGTTGGAAATCCGAGATTTAGGAAAAGACGCCAATACAAACGTTGTCTATCCAGTTACTAAGTTCTTTAACTCTGGCATCGACAAAACAGGCAAAAAAACGATGAAAATTGAAACAAATTATATGAGTTATGTTCCATTTTTCAACGATGAAAATTGAAACAAATTATATGAGTTATGTTCCATTTTTCATCGTGTCCGGGTTTTTTCAATGCGATAGTTACAGAACGTAGGCACAGGCTCTTCTACAATCTCAGATAATGATGTCAGCGCTGAGATCCCACGAAGAATAATTCTTTTCAGTTGCTACTTCTTCAACAAGTATCAGTTCTCTCTGTATGGAGCTAAGGCACTTTGTCCAAAGTGGGTAAGAATGCTTCTGGTTGTTTTGAGAGAATTGGTGTTTCTTCAACCAATATGTAGATGGCCAGGAGAAGAAATAAAACATCTAACTGTGCGGTCTAACAGCAATATACTGACTAAGCCATTTAAAGCGAATAGTACCCAATTCTTCGACTCGGAGAATATTTGACTTTTACAGCACCGCTACTCAGGTGAAGACACACGTGTGGAAGTGAAAGGGTACCTCATTCAACTTCACCTGCGAAACTGTAGACTGAAGGCAATCTACCTGGAAAAGCTTGTTGGTTGAGACTTAGGTCCACATTGGACCGTATTATAGTGCCACCTTAAAAAAAAAAAATCAAGAAACGAAACCTCTGCAAACTGAATTAATCGTTGCAATTAATTAATTTTCCGCTATAAACTTAGTTCTTATTTTTAAAATCAATAATTACACGTCCAAAGAAAAGAAAATTTTAAATGCTTACTCATAAATGCGATAAAATACCATTTATTAACCAACAACAGGGAATTTTTGTTACTTCAGAAAATTTTTCGCGCTAATAAACATTGTTCATCGTCATTATCATCTATATGATGTTACCCTCTGGGTATAATGAATACAAAAACACAAATCACCCGATAAAAATCAATTTCCTGATGTCATGCATCTTTCCACCCAAATATACCAAACAAAAAATTCTAAATATGTATATATAACTTATTATGACTTCTCTCGCTCAAATTCCGAAAAAAAAAAAATCAATAAACGAAGACCATTCATCCATATTTCTTTTTTTTTTTATAATTTGAAATGCGTGAGCACGTCGCAAACAAGTCCTTAGGGCTTGATTTGGCTGATTAGTCTTGGGGTTTTACTTGTTTTCATCTTCAAATATTTGCATTTTTATTATAATTCCACCTTTTTAAGCAGAAATCAAAAAAAATTAAAAAAAAAGCAAAAAAACATAAAATCATTCTGGGGTTTGAAGAAATTTATTTGTGTTCGAGGCGAGTATACCCAGGAGAATGAAAGAATCCAGACATGGAGCTCGCACAATCTACAAAAAAAAAAGAACAAAACATATTGTAAGGCTCGTACTTATAAGACTTCAAATACTTCCCCCCTCCTGCATTGCCTTCTTAAGTGAGGAAATTATAAACCTGTGGCGACACGAAGACCACTTTTTGATGCCAAAAGCACAGATGGTGCTTCGCCTTCCCATCAACCATAAAAAAATAGTCCACCAAATTAGTAAAGATTGTCCTTTTTGAATGCATCTCGCTTTAAACCAGATTTTTTTTTATTTCTTTTTTAAATTGTGTCCTTTTTGCATCATAACAAACTGAATGGAGGAGGATGAGCCTGATGACGATGTTAATGGTGATGCCCATCGTCAAATTTAAGCGCCGTTTTACAGCTTTAATTATCCTCTTGAAAAAAAAGATAGAAAAAGAAAGCATCAACCCAAAGGACCTTGTTGCAGCGGATGGCGAGGCACTTTACGATACTTTTTCCCCGTGTTGGTCATCAGATATATAATACGTGAGAGAGAGAAGCAAGAGGGAATAGGAAACGAAAAAAAAGGATAATTTTCCAATTACACGGATGAAAAAGTAAACTTACACCACTTCCAGAGGGGATGAGAACTGGGAATTTCGAAAGGAGACAGAGGAGCCGCTGTGCAATGCTGACGACGACGACGAAGAAAATCTCATCTGGTTGGTCTAATTAATTTCATTAAAACCATTTTGTCCTGTTGAGATGGTGATGGCTATAGGACGAGCAAGAGGTGACGACGAGAGGTATCACTCGCCATAGACGATCAAAAAAAAGAAGAACCACACACAGGACGCCATCATGATTTGAACTGGGATTTCTTCACATTTCTTTTTTTTTCAATTTTTTTTATGTTGCTGCACGGTTTCCTTTTTGTAGGCATTCAAGCATCACAAATGTGATTTGCGGTTTATATAGCGGGTGTGACATTTTGAATAAGGAAATTGGCATAAAATAAGGATGAATGGAAAGGGAGGCGACGATTAAATTTTCCAAGGAATTCCCATGATGAGAAGAGTGACAATTAGATTTTCGAGCGAGATGAGAGGTCCTTGGCTATATTATATGAGGGATAAGTGGAAGCTATTTGCAAAGAGTTAACGACCGAAAGACATAACTTTGTCTAGTCTGATAGGATTTATATAAATAGAATATAGGTTAAGAGGAGAAAGGAACATTTTTTAAATTGGGATTAAAAGGTTTAGTCATGTTTTAATAATGGTACTAAAATAATTTTTAATGAAAATGTGTCATATATGGTGAATTCAGAAAGTTAGTGGTTGTGAACATTATATTTAGAGCAATAAAAAAATTTTTTTGTGTTGAGTTGACGTTGGGCGCCATTTTTAATTTATCATTTTTGGTAAATGTAAATCAATAATTATTTATTTAAAAATTTAACGCTTTTTTGGTTCAAAGCATTTCATTTATTTATCAAAAATGATGACTTATAATGGCGCCCAACGCCAATTGATACATTTTTTTAAATATACATATATAATCAAACACTTGTTTTTGTGTGGAAAAAATAAGTGTTTTTTCAGGTTGAGCTTTCTGAAAAAAATTTCTAAAAAATTATGTATAAAATAAAAATTAAATTTTAATAAAGCCCCTGGAAACCATCGGATAATTTTACCACCTTAAAGTCTTGCTTGTGTAAAATTTTGTAATTACATAATTTTAAAATTCTTAAGAAAGTTGGAACACAGACATTTGCCAAAATTTCAGCTTTTTTATCGAATTTTGCAATCAATTTGAAGCGAACTCTTCGGTGATTTATTTTATCGATGAGCTAGAGTCTTAAAATTTGGAATATAGCTCAGAACTTGTTGACGACAGGATTGTTTTTAATACACTTAAAACAACCAAGAGCAAGTTCTCAGCAATGTTCCAAATTTCAAGTCTCTTGTTCATCGATAAAAGACACTTGAAAAAATTGTGTTGTCAAAAATTTCTGAGCAATGTTCCAAATTTCAAGTCTCTAGCTGATCGGCAAATAAATAAAACCAAGATGGTAAATTTCTTATAAAGAGACATTTTGGGTGCTTGAGATAGGGGTTTGCTAATTAATTTCCTTCTACAGGGTGACCCGTGGCAGACGCATGAATTTAAAAAAAATTAATAAAACGCAAACTATTCGAAACTTACCAATTTTTTTTTAATTGTTTGCACGGGAGATTTAAGTTTATACAGTTTTTAACAATATATTGTCAAATAGTGATCATCGCACTTCAAGCAGTGTCCTAAATTTTTTCGGAAGTTTTCGTGCACTCCTTCAAGCATTGTCGCAGGAATTTGGAGGACGTTGGTTTCCAGAGGCCTAAGACCATTCTTACAAACAAAGGATTATAGGTATCCTCACAGGAAAAAATCGGCAACGGGGCAAATCAAGAGAGCGCACTAGACACTTCAAATTGCGTATTAAAAAGATGAGACGGCTGGGGAATCTGTCACGCAAAAAGTCCATGTAACCTCTAGCTGTGTTTTCTCTGGCCCCGTCCTGCTGAAACCAGACTTCTTACAGCTCTACCTGTTCTGCCCGCCTATATGGATGACTGTTCAATTGCAGCTCGAACCCTCTTGATGTTTCCTGGGGTAGATATAGTTTTCTTCATATCCTGGACACATTTCCGGTATCCTGGAAACTCTTGCTGTGTGGGCTCTGGTCCCGTCCTGCCGAAACCAGACACCTTCCAGCTCTACATATTCTGCCCGTTTTTGAATTGAACGCCTATGGGAGACTGTACAATTGCAGCTCGAACCCTCTCTATGTTGTTGGCACATACTTTGTCTTGTCCTTATCGACATTTAAATTCACATTCGAGAAAGAAGGTCTCATTACTCACAAATGACGCCACTGACGTCACGCTGTGTTCTTCGAATTTAGTCAATATCATCCGCGTAATAACCGACGGCCATCCGCGTAATAACCGACGGCCATTTAAAAAAATGTGCTTTAAGTATTGACGCGACAATTTTGCACTATTCTTTCAAGAATGATGTTAAAGAAGTCACATGACAGTGCATTACTATGTCTAAAATCTTTTATCATATCATAGATATCGATGAAATCTTTGTCGTACCTGATGGAGCAGTGGTTTTTCTTTATCGGGATCCTGCAGAAACAGGCGACTTTAACAGGAATACCAAAACTGTTAATTGGTCTATTGAGCTCATTTTTATATAAATGAAGTCATAACTAGGCTGCTTTTAAATAGATGAAAAAATTTATGGGTAAAGATTTATAGCTCTTGGGTTTAATACATTATCTTTGGATGTTTGGTCGATATGGTTGACTTTGCTAGCCTTTAAGCCACACTTATATGGACGTATCAAGTTGGTAACGAATAACTTGAACCGGATAAAGCTTAAAAGATCTTGAAGGCAATGTTAAAGAAGGAACCTAATATCCTTGATTACAAAGTTCCGAGGGTCATACAAATTTTCCTCACAGACTCACCATTATTAAATAACATGTTTGTATTAATCAATTTAATTTAGTTTGTGTTTTTGCACCTTAATAATGGAAATCGTAATTGCCACAAATCCCCAGCCTTAAAAATCGTTTCGTAAAATAATTGTCTTAGGTTTCCTGTTCCTATCAAATTTTCAGGTTCATTTTATCCATTTAATTTTGTTATGGAGTCCTTGAGACAGGATTGGGATTATCATTCCACCACAACCACAAAATAGATCGATAATTAAATGGTCATCAATGAATAAACAATAATTTTCGTCTTCACAAAATTAAGCCTTAAACATTCTCTTCAATACCTATGCATTTGGCTTCCATTGGAGGTATATACATTAGTGAAGCTATATATAACACTCTTCTTTTCGATTTTATAGCTCTTCTATATATAATATTTATTTGATTTAAGTCAATTTTTTTTCTATATCGCATCAAACGTCACCGTCCCATCACAAAGTCGTCAACACCATATCCTATCCATGTGACAAGTGAAATTGATGATGGCATCTAAAAAAACAACAGACGACATGTTGACAAAATGAATAAAAGTCAAACACAACATCAACCAAACATTCTTTTCTTCTCCATCCTCGTACATATGTATGTATGTGTATATTTACATATATTTATATTGTATATATTTCAGCATCTCTGTGCAAATTCACTTCTTTATACTCTCTCTCGTCGTATATATCAGGTCCTGTACATGCAGCAGTATAGGACACATAGTCACATGTCATGTACGTGCTATGCCATATAATCCTTAATCGATTCATGGCGCTGCTGCTTGCTGTGTGATGTTAAAGGAACAAGGATATCCCGTCAAGCTCTAAACACACTAAACACAACGCGAATGTACATTGTACATTATAGCTAACTCCTAACCTCCAACTCCTACTCCAAACCCCACTCTTTTATCCATTCAGCGATTACCTACCTACCTATACGTAGAGTCCTCTATAAAAAATGAAAAAAAAAAGGATATGAAATGGGGTATATACCTACAAACATTTGGCTCGTACCTCTCCCCCCTTTATAAAGCTAAACGATATTATAGACTCAGTCTTCTTCTTCTTGCACATCATACACAATGTCCTTGCCGCCCTCGCTATTCTATTCGATGAAAAGTGTTGAACATTAATTTTATAAGAATCTTCCTTTCGTTCTTCATCTATGCAATCCATGGATCACAGTCCGCCTCCTATTTAAGTTTAATTTGGTAAGAAAGAAGAAGAAAAAACGCTTCTATACAAAAAAAAAAGAGAAAAGAATTATCATCCCGGTCCATCAGCACAAAGGAAGCACACAGTTACAAAAAAAAATCATCTTTCAAAGAATAGCGTTACGCTTAACCATTTAGAGGACATTCACTTTGTTTTATTGTGTTATGCTGTTTTGCGAGAACTTACTATAAGAACAGAGTTACCTCTGAAAGATTCCCATCAGGAAGTCTACAAAAAAACAATGAAATTTAAAAAAAGCCCAAAATAAACATTTCATGTTGAAAATATGTATATAGAAAAAAAGGGTATGATATGTTTCGCAAGAATTGTCTGGCAAACTAACGTTTCGCGGGGGTTCGTTTTTCGTTCCGCATTTTGTTTGTTTAGCATTTTGTTATTTCGCATTCTACGTTTTGCAAATCACTTTTCGTTTTTTTGGTTTCCAATTGTATGTCTTAAAATTTCGCGCGAAATTCACGATTTTCCATTTAAACAAATTACTTCTCAAAAACACATTATTTTTAATTAGGTATCAAAAAAACTAAACGGCAAAATGATCTATCTGCGAAATAATAAAACGGCGAAGCGATATTTTGCGAAATAATGAAACGACGAAACTTTATTTCACGAAAAAAACAATTGGCCAAATATCAAACAAAAAAAAAACTAAACAACAAATTGCTAGATGACTTTTGCGAAAAGATTGAAAATATTTTTGTAAAAAAAGCGAAATATAAAAACGCCGAATGTAAATTGCTTAATGATTGGAAAACTTAATGAATAAAAAACGAAACGTAAATTTCCAATTTAAGACTGCGAATTAAACGAAATATTAAGCGACTGAAGCGAAACAAAGAAATGCCAAATGAATTTTGTTAAGCAATGGTGACCCATAGAAAAAGTGTGCCCAACCAAAAAAAATAAACATTTTTTAAAAACATATTTCTGCAAATTTGGTGATTTCTAACTTTTTTCTTTACAGCGCTTTATAGCATAAGTACACAAATTTCTGCTGAGTTGTTACCTACAGATTTGTATATAGAGGAACTTGGCTATGTTTTAACATTAATGTTTTTGTTCTGATCTCACTCCTTTTTCAAAGATATTTATTTGTTGCCAGGTCAAAACCTCGTAAAACACCAACTTATACCATTCTACAACAATCAGAAGTGCTTTATATAATTGGTAAAAATTCTGTGAAAGTAGGCGTCTACCACGCCCCCTGAATGGAAAACCTTAAATTTTATAGTTGTTCCTTTCTATTCACTTCAAGCCCTAGCACTCAACTTCAAATTCATCATTCTACAGCAATCAAAAGTGCTTCATTTAATTTATCGCATTTCTGGGAAAGAAGGCGGATACCACGCCCCCTGAATCAAAATCCTCAGATTTTCCTTTGTATGCACCACAAGGCCTATCGCTCTGCGAAATTAGAAGATTCTGCGGTGTTGGGAAGTCCTCCATAATTTTGATGATCTGTCAGTGAGTGAGTGAGTGAATGAGTCAGTCAGTCAGTTACGGTTTTCGCGATTGTTAAAGTCCTATATCCTGGGAACCACCTATGTTACGGGGTTGAAATTTGGTGAGGCGCCTGTGTTTAACTAGCTTATCAGATATTCCGAAGCTCCTGACTTAATTGGTACTGAAGTTAGAGGCGGGTCGAAAATCGTCTGAGTTTGTTGTGTAAAACGGGTGTAGTGCCATAACTTGGCACTTCTTTGATAAGTAAAATGATAAGTTGACAATTGTCAAATTTCTGACCTATAAATAATTTGACAATTTTGTCGAATTGTCAGAAAGTATATGTGACAGACAATTGTCAAGTATTCAGATCTTACGTCATGGCAATGAATTGTCAAGAATTTTCCAAGAATTGTCATGAATTCTCTCAAAAATTTGTAGGTACTGACAACTTTTTTACAGAACAAACAAGAATTAACAATCAACATATTTGGCAGTATTTAGTTAACGATTGTGGCAAGCAATTTAATTTCGGTAAAGTCGAAGGAAAAATTTCGGCTCAGAAAAACAGCCGCAGAGTATATTTTATCGAAAAATGTTTTGCGAGCGTTAGAACCTTACAATCGGAGTAAATTTACTCCAGTTTTAAGAAAGAAAAGTAATCCACTCCTCGACTTCACTTTTTTTAAATCTACTTTCTTTCCTAACTAAAAATTCAAAAATTCTTTAGCCAAACCAAACCATGAAAGGTATATTGACGACATTATGTTCTTAATTTCCTTCCAATTCTTGAATATAAAATTCTATTCTGTTATAAAAAGAATGGCAAATTCTACAGACGTGATGTTTTTATTTTATTTTTTTTTGCATCGGTTAAAATTTTCTACGATGATAACTGACAAATTTAAAAGAAAACTTTAGACCCCCTACAACTAGGTGATGATAATGATAGGTTGAAGAGAAAAACAGTAATATATCGGGAATTTGAAACTCTAAACGTGATCGATTTTTTTTTTTATTTACGATATATAGGCAAAATTTTTAACAAAACAACGAAATTATAACAAACAAATATTTAAGACTAAATAACTTACAGGAACCAAGTTTAAGGTTCTTAAGTATTGTTGTAAATTTGTCAGTTATCGTCGTTCAAAATTTTAAGTGAGTGATAAGCAAAAGCAAAAACTAAAAAACATCACGTCTGTAGAATTTGCCATTTTTTTTATAACATATTTTATTTTGTTCAAACAACAATTTTTATGGGCTAGAATATCTCCTAAACAAACAAAAAATTTTAATTTTGCCATTTTTCATCTTCAGCTTCATAATGTAGGTATGCATGTGATTTTTTTTTTTTTTTTCGTTAAAAAAATATTTAAGTATTTTTTTTTTGAATTTCTGAACAACAACAACAACAACAACAACTTAAAGGTGTTACCACCAATGGTATACAAATTAATTTATAATTAGTTTTAATTAATTATTTGGCCGGAGATATAGCTATTTCAAGGGGTGCCAAACCCTATGATCAGTCTCCTTATTAGTGGTGCTGAGCTTTAATCTAATTTTATTATGAAAAACTTTCTGCACACCATGTCTTAGAAGTCGTATGCACTACGCATTCCACTACTTTAGACCACTGACGTCACAGGTCGAGATGTGTATCGTTTGTTTATCAAATGCATTTGGAGCATCAGCATTTTTCTAAGCGCCTTCAAGTATGCTGTCTTGTTATTAATTAATATTTAAGTATTTTTATTTTTGAAAACTTGAGTTTATTTTTTTTGTTTTCAAATCTACTCCGAAAATTTTCGTTTCAATCCACTTTTTTTATAAATCAGCTTCAAAATTATACTACTGAGGTTTTAACCCCGAATTACTTATAATGCAAACATTGCTGGATTTGTATATTAAATATTATTAATTATTTTTTGTTTATTATTATTAAACAAACAACAGATGTGTAGTGTGGTTTTAATTATTATTTTTTTTAAATTTCAGGTAAGTCGTATGATGAAAATAATTTATTGGAATTATTAAAATTTGGTGAGAAAATTTTATTTTTGTATTTAAACTTCATTATAATAAAATTTAAACATACATCATAGATAGAAGTATCGTTACATAAGACATATTATATTGCTTTTACTTCCTATCAGAGGTTCCTATATACAATTTAAAGTTAAACAAAAATGTATTAAAAACTATAGCCTGCTTAATTTTGTGTTATTAAATTAATCATAAATCTAGTTATCTGATGATGATCCTCTAAAAAATTTAGACATGTCGTTTTTGATTGGATTTAGGCTGTGTTCCATTCCTATCGAATATGGGAATCTTTTTTTTCGCTCTCTCTACTCTAAATTTTTTGTATTCTATTCCCAAAATCCAACCGAAAATGACATAATTTTTTGTCTAAAATTTCTTAGATAAAAAGATAAAAAGTCCTTTTCCGCTGAAGAACATTTAATGACTATGAAAGTCATTCGTGGTTTCTGAATACCATCGATCGTAATCTGCACGAAAATTGATGTTGATCGAGCAGGACGATTGCATATTTGACTGCTATTTCACTCAAATCTGACAAATATTTAATGCTTCTTTTTAAAATAAAAAATACACATTTAACAGTTGATAGTTTAATTTTTGTTTAGTTAAAATAACAATGAAACTTACTTCATGTTATCGGCTGCAGGCACAGAAACTACTGATAGTTTTTTATTTAACATCGTTTTAGGTAGTTTTATTTTGAACACTAAAACCCATATTATTCACTCGATACATCCAGATTAAAACTTTAATTCAGATGTAAAGTATACAAATTCAATGTAAATACATCCGGATTTAAGTTCCAATCTGGATGTATCGAGGGATTAATATGGGCGTAAGCAATAGGCAATACAAAAAAATTATGGCCGACTTACCATATTATTCCAATAATAAACTCCTTGAATTGTTTTAAATGATTTTTCTAACCTGACATAATACTAGGATTTACAATTAGTTTTTGATCATTTTGCCATTAAAATCAAAAACTCCCTAAATTTTCAGCAATAAAAAAAATTTTCCTATGGTAACCCTATTTTATAAATTTTTTTTCTGTTATAAGCCAAAGCCAGGACAAACACCATAAGAAAAAGTGGATCTTTGTCTGTCTTCTGTTCACAATACTACGTACAATTTCTTGACGTGGGATTTTAGTTGAATTTTCTCGACGACTTTGCCGCATTAGAAAGAGATATGGGTGAGAAGAAGCTTATCGGACAGGACATCAAAGGAATCCTTTTTCTATTTTTTTTTTCGTTTGTCTATTTTCTGTATGTTACTTCTGAGATGTATGATATTTTTTATCTGTGTGTGTCTTTTTTTGTTTGTCATTTTGTTTAGGTGGTGTGTGGTAATGGAACGTGGCAGTTCTTTTTTTAACGAACGAACGAACAAAAAAAAAAGACAAAATATACAAAACGACGAGGCAAAGTCATTAATTTCACTTGATGGGATTTTTTTTTTGTATTTCTCTTTTTCTTTTAATTCAACATCAAGAAGACATACCAACATACATATTTGGAGAAAAAAAAATGCCTTATCCAATAGACGAGTTAGAGGTGAATCTAAATTAAATTGTTAGATCTTTGATGAAAGTATGGGAAATTAGATTTTTGTTGAGGCAATTTACATTTAGAATTGAAGGTCGGTCGATCGAATAAGATAACATTTCAACGTTTCAAAAAAAAAAAAAAAACAATTCTTAATTTCGATTTAAAGTTTTTTTTTCATCACATATTATTTTTAATACAATTTTGAGTTTAAAAACTAATTATAGATTTCAATTTAGGTAGAATGTTGTTCAGCAAGCTGATAAATTAATTTAGGTGCTGTTAATTCTATTAAAAGTTTTTCGTTCAAAATCAGTAAAAATAGCAAAGTTAAATCTTATAAATACATGTGTCCACTGCTTAGTCCAATTTTGGCCGCAATTGAGATTTTGATGCCATTTCCATAAGACATTCGGCACAAATTGATTTAGTCACTTTTGTCCAATGAAACTTAGTTGTAGTTGAATCTTAAATAGAATATCAGGTTTTGTATGAAGCCTTATGCAACTTTTTTGATTTTTTTTTGCTCCTGTAAAATTTGTCAAAGTAGACAAAAAATTTACTTTTTGGACAAATTGAGTCGTGGTCTTCTTTCCTTTAAAAACTAAAAAAACAGTGGTTAGCAATTAAAAACACATTCTAATATGCGAGTGGATTTATGAGGTAAGGTCATCTCGAAACCTTTCCATTGACCTATATCGATACCCGGTTCCTTTGCGTCGTTACATCTTTTGCGGGCACTTTTCAATATTTCATAATTTTCTCTAAAAGATTTCACTTGCATTTATATTACACCCTGAAGTCTAAACAAGGCTTAACCAATCCTTAAACCGTGACTTAAATTCAAAGACTGACATGTATTGGTACAATATTGAAAACCTCACCAATTGATCCCTGGAAACGTTCCTTTTGCTAGTCCCACTCGATCTTTTACACTTAAACTTTTATCGTGTATCGTTATTTATAGGAATGACTCCCAGATGAATGAGGGGGTAAGGTTAGCCATCTTTTCAGATAATACTCTTTTGAATAGATCAATAACTGCCTGAACACAAAAGAGTTCTGCAATCAGAACTGACGCTAGAATAGCTGACAAAAAGTGTTGTATTCGTTATTTTTTACGGGCTCACAATGCAGCTGTATCAGAGCCATTTTTACATAATTTGCCGCCCTAGGCATTTATTTTTTCTGCCTCTCTTCAAAACTTTTTGGTCACCGTTCAAAAAAATTGTATTCTGCCAAATGTCGCAACAACCAAATAATGATTTTATTGATTACATAGATATCTAGATTTGTCAATAAAAATATAAAAATGAAGAAAAGTATCAGTCTTTTTTATTTAATTTAACGGCATACTTCTAAATAGGAAGATCGATCTGCGATTAAATTAGTGTCGATCGTTTTAGCGATGTCTTATTTCTGCCATTAGCTCAAAGATCCGCTTAGATAATTTTTAATGCGTTTTAAAGCAGAAAAACTACTTTCTCCTGTTGCATTCGAGACATGAATATGAATATTTTCAATGCGATGTAAATATTCAAAAATAAAGTAGGTAGAAATAGTGGCCACAAGCACCTATAGCTCAGTGATCCAATAAACGCTTATAGATTGCGCCGTTCTGATAGCACAACTCGTTTGACTTGTCGGAGAAAAATTATTTTAAAAGAGAGATTTATGAATGTTCCCCCTTGTGGTCTTTGTGGATCAACAACATTAGCGCTCTGAGAGCGGATTTGGGTTAGGAATGGTGTCAGTACCGCAGCTATAGGAATTTGTCCTAAAGCCATTGCGTCGCGTTGATTAAAGAGATCAAATACTTGATCTTGAGCTCAGAAAGTTCGTTGAAAAATTCTTAACAAAATGACTGTTCTCTCATTCTGGCCGAAGCGGAGCTTTTATTGGCGAAATGAACGACTGTTTCCTTTTCCTGGGTTGTACCCCAGGTTTGCCGCATGCTCCCAGATTGATCAGTGTCAGAAATGAATAAATCTTTTCCGAAAATATTTTCCACTAAAATAATTTTAGCAGAAAGAGTTGTTTTTGTTTTAATATTTATTGATGTGCTGAAACTTTGTAGAGCATTGTTGAAAATTTGTGCTTTCCAAAATTTAACCGCCTTCTAAAACTTGCCGCCCAGGACTTAAGTCCCTTCAGTCCTCATAGTGAAAATGACCCTGAGCTGTTCGTATATTAAAAAAAAAAAAGATGGTGGTGCACAGTTTTGGTATCCACATTTTTTATTGCCGATAATTCGCGGCATAAATAAGCACTGAGAGCTACATATCTGTTACTGGAATGGACGATTGTCTTTCTTCTCTTCTAACAATTTGAAACTTCAAAAATGCTGTCCGTAAAAAGTCGCGTTGTATGCGTGCTATTTCGACACTTATAAATAAACACTTATTCTAGTTGAACCTCCATCTTCATTATGTTTAGCTAGTAAAGTTTCAAATGTCAACATTGTCTTTAAAGTGGAATTGCGAGGCTGTAAGGATTCTTACAACATAGATATGTGAATTAGCCAACAGAAAAATCGATATCTCAGTTGACAGCCAGACGGTGGTTGGAACTATTTTTTCGATCGTACCTAAGTCTTAACTTAGATTACATCGAGTTAAGATTACTCAATCCAGCAAACACCGAAATACCCTTCGATGGGTCCCAACTCGCAGGCCAAAATGGCGGTTGAATTGGACAGGAACGGTTCATTTCTTTATGCGGGTTAGAAAAGACTAGATTTTAACAAAGTTTCCGAAACCACAAACGACAGATGGTCAGCAAGGAAAGGAATCCTTCAGGTAAACTCAGTGGCGTAGCGTGGCATGGGCAAGCGGGTCACAGTCCCCGGGTGGCACTTTGCTTGGGGGTGGCAATTTTTCAAAATATCCAAATTTCCAAAATATCCGGAAGATTATCTAGGGGGTGGCAATTTTATAAAATTTACGAAAACACACGTTATTGTTAAAAGATTTTTGAATGTATGATTCATTTTTCTTCAATTTGGTGCTCAGTTTTCGAGCGAAAACATAGAAATTTTCCTTTAATTTCCATTCCCTTCTGAACAATAAAACTACATACATAAAATGTAAAGAAAAAATCTCTCTTCAGTTAAATGAAAAAGGTTGACGTTGCATTTTTGACAGGACAAGATATGTTTGATGTGTAGGGGAATCAGTTTGAGTGTGAAAACCGGTTTATCAAGCTTTTTGATTTTTTTTAAACAACAAACAAAAAATTAAGGCCTCAGAAAAAAAGTTGCTAGGGGCGCCAAAAATTGACTCTGACCCGGGCGGTAAAAACCTACGCTAAGCTACTGGGTAAACTTGACCGGAACCCACATGAACAGCATGGGCATTTGCTCCTATCACTTCCTTGGTGAGTGTTCTAGCCTAGCAAGAACCAAAAATACAGTCTTCGGAGAATGCTTAATCGATAATTAATCTATGTGGCATCTCAATTTCTCCACTTTGGAACATCAGGAAGCTACCCAATTACTAAACTTCCGCTAACTCCGTCTCCTTAACCCCCGTTATACCTATCTTACCTTCAGCTAGTGGTGCACAATTGACCCATTGAAATCCTAGTCAAGTATTTATTTATCCAGCAGCGTTGCCGCAAAAAAAAATTTCAGTGCCAAATTTTCTAAAAAACTGTGCCATATGAAAAAAAAAACTCAAATTCTTATAGTTATTTTAAAAAATATTCTTATATTTAAAAAAAATATCATTTAATTAAGGGGTGAAAAACATACAAAAATATTTGAAGAAATAATTTGCTCTATTCGTAAATTTTCAAAAAATAAGAGTTTCTGCCAATAATTGTTTTACTCCTTTTGGAACAATTTTTCTAAATTATTTTAAAAATTCGGTTTATTTGAAGTAAAAAATGGAAATAGGTATACCTAATAAAAATGTGCCATATCAAATTGTTCTTGCCACATCGTGCCACGATGAATTTTTCAAAAAAGCTGTTCGACTACGCTGCTCCGCAGTCATGCCCATTCCCTGAATTTTTGTTTTGTAGTTTCGTTTCATGTTTCTGATTGAACTACAAAACTCTACAATCTTTTCTTTTTTTCAAATCAAAAATTCAATGATTAAATGGAAACAGAAACACATTTTTCTAGTGAATATTGAATTGAATTGAAATTTTTTTTAAAGAACTATTACTAAGTTAGGTACTTGAAAAGCTATCGAACGATACTTCCTCTATTTAGATATAAATAGTGCTTCATAGTTTATTGAGCATCCTTTATTTATGTTCAATTAAATATTTCCACATAATCATCTTGGCAAAAACTTCACCATCGTCTTTTATTCATTATAATTGATTCTATCGCTAATCCTCATCTATAATAATATAGAGATCGCTCCCTTAACTTCTATAAGCGCATATAATAAAAATCTCTTCAATATCAACAGCTTTCACACACATAATCCTTTTCCTCGAAGGAGCCCCATTCCCCAGGGGGTTATTGGCTCTTTCACTGACCAATTTAGCTACCAATAAATTGATAAACACCCCCTGGATAGTGGACAATATAGATATAAGCACTTGTTATTCTCTAGTGTTCATCTCTGTATACTTGTTCGTATTTGACTTTTTCTTCCTTGATAAAATAAAAAGGATCTCTTAAATAATAAAAGTAGCCTAGAGGAAGAATATAAATGTATATAAGGATAGGTACACAATCCAAATATCTTCTTCTTCAGATTTCTAGTGATAACCCCTTTTTTTTTTAATTTAATCCTTGTCTATATAAGTCTATATACATGTATGCCTTTATTTTTGCTACCTTAACTTTATATACTAGATATGTATTCATATAACAAAGGACAATATGTCCTATGATGCTCCTTGAAGTTTTTTTTTTTTGGTGTGTTGATTTTTCGGTCAATACAGAGAATCAACTTGCAGGTGCCGAAGACCAATTGCCCCCCATCAAGACAAACATATGAACCAAAGAACATATGGGAATTGTGTATAATGTATATGCTTATGTGGGTATAGGTATATGTTAAGAAGCATAAAACTACCTCGAGGATATTTTTCCACAAAAAAAAAGAATTTCATCCTCTATTGCCACTCTCTTGTTGCTGTGGATATTAAGCCTTACCAGCAAAATTTGTAATTCTATAAAGGTTGTCGCCTTTAAGCCAACTAAGATTAACTCTGCACACAAACAGTGGGGTGAGGGGTATGGGATGTTCAACCTCAGAACGACACAACGCACATCTTCATCTCTGTAGGGAAGATAAGGACTAAGGACTAAGAACGTGCAGTGCATGTGGAATGATCAGAAACATTCAAGCCGTCCTCCTCATCAACCCCATACGAGAAATCCCATCACATATGGCAAAATTGGTTAATTAATGCTAACTTAGGGGTTTGAGTCAGGGGTTATAATATATAGCGAAGGCAAAGCGGGCTATATACCACTCCCCTAACTAATAAACAAAAGCAATCATAAGGATATGTGAGCATTACTGATGGATGGATGAATGGATGGATGGATGGATGTTTGTGTGTGTGGGCGAGAGACAGAGTGTGACTTAGTATGCCAATGCCGATGCGGGTGTAATAAAAATGAACTCACCTTGTAGGTACCTAAATTTTTGACAGAACACGCCAGTTTGACATTCCTTCCGGCTGGCACGGTGATATTCTCTATGACATCCGTAAATTCAGGATCTTCTGCAACCACTGAAATAAAAGAGAAAAAAAACGAAATAAGAAACAAAATAAGAAAAACACGATAAGAAACAGACAAGCAAATATACAAAAAAAAAAAAGATATAATTGATAAAACTGTTTTTCGTTCTCCTTATGTTTGTCCTTTTTTTTTGTGGGAGGAACATGTGTATCGAAGTGGAACGCACAAGGAAGGGAAGGAAATTAATTACACACCAGTTCTGTTATGTTGTTAATATCAATTATTTTGAATATTCAAACGAAAATTTTCGTGCGTTGCCTATGGTTTTTTTAGACGAAGGAGGAAGAAAATTTCAGTGAGGGAAACCTATAGGGGTGCTAAGTGATATAGAAAAGGAGGCTGCTGAACACAGCTGAACACTGAGCTCCTCGCGTTATTATTGACGACTTTCTTCCGTGATTCATTGGTCTAGCACGTAATTATTTACGATGCTAGGCATTTTTCTTTTTGTTGATTTTTTTTGTTCGCCTCAAGATTTGCATGGTTTGTGATTTTTTTCCATCAGGTTTGTATCACTACGTGAAAAGATTTGTTACAGGATGGAAGTAATGGTTAAGGTATTCGGTACATGGGCGATGGATCTCTAGAAAAATGTGGGGTGGCAGAAGTGCGCGCCGTCCGTCTTGACGTTTGAATGTTAATTGAGGAAAATATTTCAAATACTGTGTAATGCGTATAATATTGAAGATTTTCGACACGTGCTGATTTTAAGCTGAAACAACTAGTTGAACCACAAATTTATTCTTATACCTTGGTCAACAATAATTGATATTAAATATTCATTAGTTTTTGAATTAGTCATTCCGAAAATACATAAAAAGAAATACATTTTTAGTAGTTTGAAATTGTAATAAAAATTCTCAGAAAGATGATGGAGAAGTGGGTTTTGTTATACTGATCATTGGTCTGTGGACTGTGAGTCTGTGCGTTCATTTGTGCACCGTAATTTAAGCTAGAGCCTATAAATGGGTGAACCGATTTGCTTAAAATTTAGTACAGAGCATTTTTATGTGATTCCCTGGGGGCAAATTTTTTAGCTCGGGTACTTGCCATACAATGATTTCGGTTTTTATAAAATTTCATTGAAAACTGTTCTGACAATTTTAATTAAGAAGAAAACTACATTTCAGGTTTTTGGAGAAAAGTTTAATTAACAGAAATAGGGTTTTTGTGTTTCCCGTATGTTTTTTAATGAGTTATAGTGAGTTTTACCAAAAACTATTATCCCAAAAAAAGAAAATCCCCAAATTAAAACCTTTAGTAGAGAGAAAATACCCAAGATAAAATCTTTTGAAAAAATAATACCAAAGAGAAATCCCCAAAGATAAAAATGTGCAAATACTGAACAAACAATAAAATGGCGCGTTTTTATTGCAGGATTCGCTATACTTGCATATATATTGTTTTTGGGATTTTTTCATGGGGTATCTTTACTAGGTTTCCATTTAGGGATTTTGGGAATTCCCAATTTTCATTTTGGCTTCTAGGCTAACCCGTGATTTTATTGCTCAATTCACCGCTTTCCTTGGGGAATTTTTTTTCAACAGGGTTTTTTCTTTACTGGGTTTTCACTTAGGTAGGGATTTTGGGCTTTGGAGATTTTACTTTTGGGAATCTGGCTCACTATCTTTTAAAGTACAATAATTGCTTCGCAGATTTTTGGCGAAAAAAAATGGTTGAAGTTTTTTTTTTTTTGTAAAATTAATTACTAATTTCTTTTGGCTTTCTAACATTCTTTTATCCCTTATTATGCCATTATTTACATGCGATATATATGTACACTGGACCTATGTATGTACATATATGGTAAGTTATTTATGTATTCGTAAAAAAATCGAACTTGAGATTTTGATCAAAGTTGACATTACGATGATAGCGAAGTCGAAAAAACTGTGTATCCAACTGTGTATCGACTGCAGCCTAAACTGGTGGATCGATTTTCTTTTGACTTGGTACTTAGCCTTTTTTGGGCATTCCCCCGACATATTTTTTAAATTTTTGTTTAAGACCAAAAATAATAATAGCCGAGGTACAAATTTATTTAGCAAAAACAATGAAAATCTTGTTTATCTTAAAAACTTAAAAAAAAAATCTGTAACTCAAAAAAAAAAAAAAACATCTTATAAAAAAAATTCCGAAAAATGGTTATAAATGGTACCTCCCATAGAACCATTTTTTTTTTATTTTCGATGTTCTCAAAAACGGTTCAACTGATTTTGAACATTTTTTTTTTGGAAATGTATCAAAAAGTTCTTAAAGAATAGTAGCTACCTATAACAAAATTTTCCAAATTTTTTATTTGGATTTTTAAAAAAACTTTAAATTTTTGTTTGAGAACTTCATAATTCGAAAACGACTTGATCGATTTTTATAAAATTTGGCACCCAGCCGTTTTTTTAACATTATCTATCTAGCTGATTTTAAATAAAAATTATTGTCATAACCAAAAATAACAGTACCTCCCATACAAGACGTGTAAAAATCGTTATACGGAAAATCTAATTTTTACTCAAAAACTACCTACTCCTACGATTTTGGTCAATTTTTGTATCTAGGTAACATCACGACAATCTATCGATTAAAAATGGTATCTCTCATAGAATCATTTTTTTGGTTTTCGACTATCTCATTATTTGTTAAACCGATTTTAATGAAATTTTGTTACACAAGAGCTTCTAATTAATTTAAATAATATTGCAAATCAAGATTTTCAAAATACTAAGTTTTGGATTTTTAATAGTTGTAGGAATGCAAGAAGGACTTTATAGCATACTCTTTGCCTAACTGTCATTTTTTATAAAACATTAAGCTCAGTCATCATTTGTTACCCATTTTATAGCCTCGAACGACGTTGTACATTTTATTTTTGAATCAATTAATCCTTGATTAGTATAGTATTTACATTAAATTTAAGGTGATTCTTACATTCAGATAAAACACTTAAGACAGTGGCCCTTCCAGATAGCTGGCTGCTTCCAGTAACGACAGCCAAGTTGGTTTGTTTAAGTCGATTACTATACTTGGAGGAGTCTTCCACTGCTGCTATATCTCCATCAGGATAGATTCGAAAACATATATAAGGCTGCCCAATGCCCATACGGCTAACTTGTCCCTGCCATTGAAACATATGTAGGTAAGTCTGGTTTGGTCATTTTGTGTGCATATACCTATAGCCCGTATCTGTCATAAAAGCCAACTTAAAAATAAAAGGTAGATACCTCAAAATGAATCATCTAAATCTTCATTTCCATAAAGAAAAGGTGAGAAATGCGAAGTCTTTTATATTCACCTCGATGGTGTCAAAAAATATATAAGCATGTTATCAAACTCTGTCGAGCTATAACGCAATTGACTCGTTTTGGGTGGCTTTAAATTTTAATTTTATATATCCCTTCCAGAGGCCTTTTTCCACTGACATGACGGTAAGATTTAAATTGATCATTATTTATGTGATCTTTTTAAATCTGAATTGAAATCATACACGCACAATAATCATTGATTTGATTTTTTTTTATATGGAATTGTAGTGCATCCTTTTAACACCTCTCCTCGTTCACACTATAAAAATCTCACAGTGAAATTATTGCTGTAATAACTTTTTGCTTCTAAAATCTTTACCATATCCAATAAAGCACTTAAAATGCGTAAAACAAAACTCTCCTTTTCGACTTATTGTGTTGTGATATATCCGTGAAATAAATGTGCGTTCCATTAAATGGTGTGTTGTATCTATTAGTATCCAACGACATAAACAATAAATAATCGAGGGTTTAATATGGCCGTTTGACAGGCACACGAGCCCAATGGTGCATGAATATGATACGCAACAACAGCGGTATATGTTTATTGTATAAATTTGTATTAAGGGACTTTTAGCCCACCAAACTTGTGTATGTATAGATAGATATACCTACAGAAATAATATCTTTATTGTGCGCATATACAAAAACAGAGACTATAAGGAATTTGTTTTTTTTTTGTTCTTGTCTGTGATCCTTAATCGTTGCCTTCTCCAAATCAAAACGAAAAACAACGAAGGTATCAGTTCTCATTCCGTTTCCATCAACCATGAATAAAACTCCCCCCTTCCCAAGAGTGTATCCGGAGACCCAGCCAGCCATCATCATCTGAATCTCGAGTCACAGTCAGAGTTACAGAACGAGACAAGCTATATAATGGAAATGCTGGAAAATCATGAGGGCGCCCATAAAAGTTGACATATTTATAGAACTAGCTAATTGTTTATGGAATGGGACTGGCTGTGATTCGGAATCGATTTGATGGTTCTTAGAATTGATTTGTTTTGTTTTGTTTGTCTGTTGTCGCGCCTTTTCGTTGGAAATTCAGTATAATTCTTGAAGGTCGAATGAGGTGTTGGGAGATTAATAAAAACAGATTTGCATGTGCACACTGTACATACCTAAATTAAATAATTTGATTTTCGAAGAGGTCCCACCGTTAAAATACCTTGTCAATCAATCATGGCATTGCAATAGCAAAAATCCATTTCGAAATAGTACCTATCACTCCTTCGAATCCATGCGAGTTATATAGGTACCTATTTTCAATCCTAAATATAGCGCTAAAGAAGCGTTTTCAATGTCAACACTCACACTTATTAATTAGGCATGTCACAATTAATTACAGTGTGTGTCTAAATGAGTAGTGCGAAGGAATGTCACGCCGTAGGTCTGGGGATCTATATATAAATGGCTGGCTCAGCTACTTAAAAAAAGGTTTTTTTTCACCGGTATCTACTGTTTTTTGCAAGGAATTGACAACTACTCCAAGAGAAGATATCTCTTGTCATCATAAAATGCAGAATATTTGGTAGAAAATTGTAGGTTCCCTCCATTCCTGCTGATAACACACCCACAAAAATGGTTGAGAGTTGTACGTCACTAGGTCCTGGTTCTGCAACATCCCGCTACTAAATATACATATTTATTTAATAATTTAATAATAAAAATATGTGCACGACTGGGTCGCACGAACTTGCTCTTATGTGCGATAACACTGTGTTTTTAAAGTTTTAATATTTCAAAAACTATATTTATCTTATAAAAGAAAAAAATTAGATATGAGAGCTTAATATTGTATATACCACTTGTTTAAAACGTAGTTAAGTTTAAGATAGTATTATGCGAGTTATTTATTTATTTATTTATGAATAATATATCACCATGTTGCAAATATGCATGGAACTTACAGTTTAGACTGAAAAATTGTAAAAAAAAATGTAATTATATAATTATATAAATAAATTAGTTAAACAACCTCTGAAATTGTTTTGACACCAATGCGATGTACATCAACCGATTTCTTAAGGAAATCTCAATTTATGAGAAAAAAAAATTGAATATCGTTGGAGCGGTTTTTTTAAAAAATAATTTTTGAAAAAAAAAATAATAAAAAAAAAAATTTTACGCGATTTTGTAGCCTTTATTAATGCGGATTTAAAAATTTAATAAACAAAAATATCATCTACCCATTTTCGAAATATGGAATTTTCAAAAAATATTTTTGACATTTTTTTTTAAATTAATAATTTATTGTTTTGAAAATTTTGGTATGCAATATTATCAGAACTTATTTGAAGCTTTTATGCAAAAAAATTCATTAAAATCAGTTTTACTGATAATGAGATAGTCGAAAATCAAAAAAATTGTTCTAGGAGAGATACCATTTTTCAACGATAGATAATTTTTTTCCAATAATGTGGTAGATCGTACAGACATTAGTTCACACAAAAATTTTAATCAAAATCGTAGGAGCCGTTTTTGAGAAAAATGAGATTTTAAACATTTGTATTTGGGAGGTAGGTACCGTTATTTCTTGTTATAAGAATAATTTTCATTTCAAATCTGCTAGATAATGTTAAAAAACTTCTGGGTGCCAAGTTTAATAAAAATTGACTTAGTCGTTTTCGAATTTAAGTTCTAAAAAAAAAACTTTGAAACTTTTTTTAAAAATTTTGGTATACAAAACTTTTAAATCTTTTTCAAACATTCTCCGTAAACAAATTGATAAATATCAGTTGAACTATTTTTGAGAAAATCGAAAATCAAAAAAATGGTTCTATGGGAGGTATCTACCATTTTTATTTTCGGAAATTTTTTGTTTATAAAATGGTTTCCTTTTTGTAAAAAAAAAATACTAATTTTTTTTTAAGTTGTGGGCACATTTTTGAGAATACATAATAAGATTTTCATTTTTTGCTATAGTAAAATTTGTACGGCAGGTGCTGTTATTTTTGGTCTTAAAATAAAAATGAAAAAATTATGTGGGGGAAATGTCCAAAAAACGCTTGGTACCAACTTTGAAGAAAATCGACCGACCCGTTTCGACTTCGCTACCATCGTAATGTCAACTTTGATCAAAATCCCGAGTTCGAATTTTTTTTGGAATCCATAACTTCTTTATGCTGGCTCTGTGTCATAATCTTAACCCATAAATTCATCATAACCCCATTGCACGCGTGCTCGATGACTTTTTAAATATATTCTCAGTCAGAAGGTCAGGAACAATTATTGCTGTAACATAAATTTATCTCATCTTCCGATTTCTTCAAAACATTCTTCATTGTGCCATTGATCCAACGACCCGTTTGACCCTCTGTTATCCTGTTTGTTATCCAGTTAACAGTAAATTGTGTTTTTCTTTACACTAACCTAATATTCAATCCTTTGATCTTTAAGTTCAAATTCAGCAATCAAATTACCAGAAAAATATATTTCCCACAATTTGTCTAACAAATCATTAAGCACCCTCATGAAATTTATGCCACAAAACCTCATTTTTCCCAATCAACACGTCTAAATTTCTTATTTTCTCTTCTTTTTTTTTCTTCTTTACAATGAAGTCCCAAAAATCTGGAATCATAAATGTCATTGAAACCATCTTTCATTGCAGGTTTTTTTTACAAAATTAATAACCTGCAATGTATATCAGTCACTATATTATAGCAATATAATCCTTCTAAACCTTGACCTCTTTAAGCTTTCGGCAAAATACCATTTATCATAACAAAAGACAGAGGCTCAATTTGACCTAAAAAACCCGGCACACTGGTGGTGCTATTGGTGGTGGTGGTATAAGCTAAGCTATCATGGTACAGTACGTAGGTATATAAAAAGGAAATATACAAATTTATTAACTTATTCAAATCTCTCAGTGACATTTATCTCTTCCTGTATAATTATACACGAAAACCCCTTTCCGCACCCGGTACCTTTATAATGGACGTGATATATGGATGGGGGCCTATAAAATAAATCCCCTCAAAAGTCAATTTAGAAACAAAGTAAAACACAATGTTTTCTCTTTAATTCTCATTTCATTTCCTCTCTGGATTGTCGTGGCCCCTTGTTCGTCGTTCGTTCATTGAAAAGAATGGGAACTGGAACGATGATATTGATTTTGACCCATAGCTCCCCCACCCCACACACCCTATTCTAATGCTCAACCCAAGCAAATAAATCGACTTGGTGTTGGATACGGGACGGATATCTGGGAGAAGAGAGAGAGCGCCATCATCATCCAGAGCCCAAGCAGATGATGCTAATTAATTATTTCGAAATGAAGTTGTATACTGTGTAGCCCCTGATGGTGTCAGAAACACCAGCAAAAAAAAACAAACGACGGTAGGGGTGTTAATTCTATTTAAGCTTGAGGTGTGGGGAGTAAGAAAAAAAATAGCTGTCATCATGAGTTGTGCAAATCGAAGCAAAAAGACGTTATAGTAAACATAGAACCAGGGAATATCGTCCCTGAAGTTCAAGACTCGTAACGTAAATCTATCGAGACGATACGAGAAATAAAACACAAAAAAAATATTGACTTATTCATTGCCAAAGGCCAATATAGTCATGCATTAAAGTCAAACGGATCGCAGCTGGTTAAATTTACGATCCTCTGTGATGTTGATATAAAATGTCTATATACGTAATGGTGATATAATATCATGAAGTGTGAATCGATTTAGAGTTACTGTATGACGCCAGACGCCTGCCGCCATCCAGCCTGAAGCGGCTTTGCGGTACTCAAGTATGCATACTCAAAAACTAAATAAACATTTAAATTGCACAGTTAATCCATGACATGATGATGAAGATGAGTCGAGTCTGTTTTTGTGAAATGCGCGGTTTGATCAGTTGAATTAGTTCATCTTGCAGTCTGGGGATAAAATTCGAGAATGCTACTTTCTTGGAACTTCTTGTGAGGCCAAAAATACCATAAGGCACAGATTTTGCCAAAGCACTTTCGTCGTTTATTTTCTGTTTGTTTGATTTTGTTGTTGTTGTTTGAATTCATTTTTTTGTTGTGTGAAGCTGATCGCTTGGATGGAATGTGTCACGGATGTTGTTGTTATTTTTTCTGACATTTAGTCAGTGGCGTTAAAGATTGTGTCAAGTTGGTTGAATGATGCTCAACATACAAATAACAAATGAAGCAGATCACGCAGACCATGTAATTAAACAGCAATCTAGTTTTAAGTTGTCATCATAAGGGAATACAATTTTGAGCTTTAAAACTGGACTGACAAAATAAATCTTAGATTCGATATTTTTGTCGTTCTTTTAGGGCAAGGATAAGATGTAAGTTTTTAGAACTGAGTCTTACAGAACTAAGTTTCAGCAACGTTAAAAGTAAGCTTTTGGAAATAAGCTGAGGTCTGTATCAATATCAATATCAATATCAATATCAATATCAATATCAATATCAATATCAATATCAATATCAATATCAATATCAATATCAATATCAATATCAATATCAATATCAATATCAATATCAATATCAATATCAATATCAATATCAATATCAATATCAATATCAATATCAATATCAATATCAATATCAATATCAATATCAATATCAATATCAATATCAATATCAATATCAATATCAATATCAATATCAATATCAATATCAATATCAATATCAATATCAATATCAATATCAATATCAATATCAATATCAATATCAATATCAATATCAATATCAATATCAATATCAATATCAATATCAATATCAATATCAATATCAATATCAATATCAATATCAATATCAATATCAATATCAATATCAATATCAATATCAATATCAATATCAATATCAATATCAATATCAATATCAATATCAATATCAATATCAATATCAAGCTTTCGTCTACATTGAGGTTAGATTTTTCTTTTGGCAAAAATTAAAGTGTTCCATTCATCATCTACTGCGAAGTACTCAAAAGTACTTTGCAAGGCCCAAATGGAACACACCTAATATCAATATCAACATTCTAAAAAAAGTATTAACATTTTTTTCTGTTAAATTTTATAAGCAAACATTTTTTCTTTGATTTTTTTTCGGAAAAAAATGTTAGTTCTCATGGAATTAACAAAAAACTGAGTGTTGTTGAGTTTTCATGGAATTAACAAAGAACTGAGTGTCGCTCCTTTAACCCCAAAAGCCCAAGTATACATTGTAATAAAGTGAAAGTCTAATTTTTCGATCTATAGGTATTTTATTTAAAGTTTAGAGCTTTGGAATGAATCCAGTATTGTGATAAGAATGATTTTAACTAGTTGTACTGTTCAACGAAAAATATCAGTTTTGAAAGGAAATATTTAGTTAAAATTGCCAAACAGTTAATGAGATATAAACTTGTGAACCGCAATAATTAGAACTGTACTTTATTTTTTCTAACAAAAGTAGGTTAAATGTCATTCATTAACAAAATTGTAATTTAAATTAACAACCAACCAACCAACAACCCAATGTAAAGTTCAAAATTTTCATAAACCCTCATAAATGTTGTCTAAACATTTTAGTAAATATTTGTGTTTCGAAGGATTAGGTTCATCAAATAAAATCATGTGACCTCATGCAGAAATGACGAACATTTCCCTTTCCATATAACAATCGCTCTCAAAATAGGTATGGAGGTATAGACATGTGTATTTATTACTCTTATACAATTGAAATACCTAATTCCATCGATCGAGGTTATGTCATTTCAGCAGCGGAAAAATTTCGAGTTTATATGGTTATTGATTGATTCGTTCGAAACCCCATATATTTCCTAATTTTGCACAATTCTGACAGCCATCACACGGTTTCAAATCAATCAAAACACGCCAGGGAGAAGCTCTATGGGTACCTATATCTACCTACATACATTTATCAGAGAAGAAAAGGGATAGGTATATTGTGTTTGATTTTGCCATTTTGAATTTTTTTTTGCTCTTTTTTAACGAATTCCTATATCTATACAATAATTTCCTTCACACTCCTAGAAATAATCAAACAAAATGAAAACGAATGAAACTCAGCGTGCGATAATAAATCGTGTTCCATCGGCATCATCATCAATTGGGCACGACACATCAATATTATACAACACCATCGTTATTTCTATCTGCCCTACCTGCTCCTGCTCTTGGTCCTGCCATACTGCCATTGCCACTGCTGCAATATCTCTAGGGGCATGAAGAAGTATTATAATCATATACACGTCCTACGTACGCATCACTGACAAAAATAATTCCCGGTCGTTGTCGTCACTAGGAAAACACAAAACCGCATGCAAATAATTACCAAGCGTATATCTACTTATTTGCTGCACGGAATCACGATTTCCATTACGCGCTACGCGCATTATTCTACGTGTGCAGCACGAGGACAATTTTTCAGAGCAATTTTTCGGCAACAGCTGCGCTCGAAAAATCACCGCCGAAGAGGGTGATATATTTTTTTCGGTTCATTTCGGGGACTCCCATTCCGATCTACAATGGGGAATGCTGCTGCAAAATGCAATGGCATCAGAAGAGAGAGAGTGCATCCAAGCGGCAGCTATACCTATACAACCCAAGAAAATAGTGCACAGTGACAGCACATTCCCCGAATCATGACGTTTACTATTTTTAGAGTCCCCCTATAGACAACGAAGCCCGAAATCTCTTTCTCTGTTCTCGTGATGATTCCCCAACAGGTCGAGCTAAAGCCACTTTGACTTTAGATATAGTCGTCGAAATGGGAACGAGACCGGGTAAACGATGTGCACGGACTTCTTCAGGAGGAGTTTGTTTGTTCTGTTGTTTCCTCACTGCTACACACTTTTGTTTGTGTATTATCTCAGGAGAAGAGACTTTGGTCTTAAAAATTTTATCTACGACTTGAAGTGCACTAGAGTATATTGCTGTCCAATATAGCCTGGATCAGGACCAGGACCAGGAGAAGGAGGAGGCTATGGCTGAATGGGACAAGCTATAGTAATGATGATGATTATTATTATCACAATATCTATACTTCATAGCTAGTGTACATTGTGCTCCTCTTAAAAGGTAAAAAGTTCGAAAGAACGGGGGTTGAGGGGGTTATAAAAGTGAAGAAGATTTATTTTGTTTTCAATGTTTATCCAAGGAATGATGCTTTATGGGGTTTCTGTCTGCCTTGGGATGGTATATATTTCTTAAGGGCCAGAGATCTAAGAAGGAAAAGATATTTCAATTAGACTTCCAAGCTGAAAAATATATGTGTAGGTATAGTGAAACGGACGATACAGGGAGCCTCTTGTCTTTTGATCGAGCGCAAAGGGTCCATATAATATAAATACCAGCTGCAGCTAAACTATGAAGGTGCATTTGTTTTTCTTTTTTTTGTAACTTCAACAAAAACAAATAATGTCAGTGCGGACAGAAAGTATTGTTGTTTATTTGTTCGGCATGACTGTGCTGGTTGCGTGTATGTGAAGCGAACGTGATATGTTTTTTTTGTTGTTTAGTGTTATTTTTTTTATGTTTTTTACTTTTGTTTTTATTTCTTCTTTTGAAAAGTAACAACCATCAAGTTGTAAAAAGAAACAAGAAGAGAAGATGTCTTTTGTTTATTTAACGGCAGCAAAAAAATTATGACATTCAATCGATGACAGAGATGTCAGTTTAAGTTGACAGGTGTTTATTGATGATTTTTGACAGCAAGGAATTGGATTGTTATATAGCGGATTATTATATGA
This sequence comes from Epistrophe grossulariae, assembly GCA_929447395.1. Classification (NCBI taxonomy): domain Eukaryota; kingdom Metazoa; phylum Arthropoda; class Insecta; order Diptera; family Syrphidae; genus Epistrophe; species Epistrophe grossulariae. The sequence goes on along the minus strand of OV839567.1, from coordinate 18,458,093 downwards.
GTGTGTTATTTTAAGATGTTATTTATGCGGTCGGAGACAAGTCGAATATTTTGTGTTTGGAAAGGATTGTAGATGTCGTAGCTGACGATATACCTAAGTAACCCAACTTTGGGATTGCCACCTAAAGTTGTGTATTTTTTCTGAATATTTAAGGATTTTTTAAAGCTTTATCAACACAACATCGGTTTTAAGTTAAAATTCACTGTTTAGATAAAATATTTTTGATAAATAACTAAAATGTACAACTGGACCGTAGATTCCTCCTCTCTTATTTTTGATCACACGGTACACAGTGGCGCATTTTGACTTTTTTTTAGTTTTGAAAAATCATAATTTTTAGGTGAATAAATTTCTCATAAAAACTTTTTTTCAGTTAAAAGAAAATTTTGGAGGCTATCAATTTAGTGAATTTTAAGAAAAAAATCTATACAGGGTGTTTCAGAAATTTCAGCCAAAATAATACTTTCTTTAAAGATTTTAAGACAGAAAATGACAATACATACTCTTTTACATTAAAAATTACCAAAAGTCAATAGTTGAGGTGATGAAGTTTCTTAGCTGTTTCTTAGTTTCAGTGCTGAATAGAACTAAGGTTTTTAATTTTTTTCGCAGTGTGTAATATATCTGTACATATCGCACATGCAGTACAAAAATGAAAAGTCCAAAAATCATAGTTTTTCAGAAAGAGCAAAAAACTGTTGAATAGCTTAGCTAACATTTTATTATACATATATGAATCTAAAAATTCTGACGAATGGAAATAGCTTATGAAACACAAACAAAATATTCATTAAGCTTAAATTTTTTTTCTTAAACCTTGAAAACTCAAATTTTAAGAGTTACGACTTTTTTGATGATCATTTCTATAAGACAGGGGTGAATTATTTTGAGTTCCGTCATTTTTATATGATTTCTACGAATTTTAAAGAAAAGTCTGTCAGTTCACATAAAACAAATATAATGTGTAGAAATTCGCAGTTTTGGACAGAAAATCACATACATAGTTTCAAAGTAAAGTAACTTACCTTAATAATATGTTTATATTTTTTAGTTCAAGAAAAATGCTGACTTGTAATAATTTTTTTAGCAATTTTACATTAAAGTTTATTTAGAAAGAGTATTTTTTGGAGTAGGTTTTTGTTTAAATTTTTTTCCGTCGACTGCGCCAGTTAAATATATACAAAAGAAAAGAACAAAGTGCGACACAATTTGATTATAAGTTTATTGAATATTCTTTAACGACTAATCGATATCATCGATGTTGACTTAAATTACTTAAATTACTTACAAACTATTGCCGATTGATTGAATTGACAAAAAGTTCAAATTTCAACATTAATGAAATTTGCAAATAATCCCTGTGAATAACCTAGGGTTATTGCACTTATTACTGGTGGAGTTCACTATAGAAATTTGTAACTCATGCGAGCGACCAAGGACTGACGTATACAAAAACAAATGGGATTTAAAACATTTAATAAGCCTTAATTCTTCACAAAAACTAGACAAAATGGTAGAAAACTTATTAAAATTATTGTTAAGATTCTAAAATTTGCGTTTTAATTGCTAAAATAAGAGAAATTTGAGAAGATAAGTTGGTAGTCACGAACAGATTTCTCACATTTCTCTTATTTTAGTAATTAAAACGCAAATTTTAGTGCAGTAAAACCCGCTTAAGAGAAACCCGGTTAAGAGATATACCCGTTTATCTGAAACACTTTTTTGATCTCCGATTATTTGTAGACCAATTACCTTTAAAATACTCCGCTTAAGCGAAACTTGCTTACCTAAGTTTAAAACCCGAATACCTGAAACATATTTTCAGTTAAATTTTATATTTTTCATTGAAAAAAAACTCTTTTAAGTGAAAAAAAATCGAATCGAACAGAACAAAAAATTTACTAAACGCTTTCATTTATTTCTTTATTTTTCACCTCTACCAAATTTTCACCACGAAAATGACATTTGAATTTTTGATAATGTCACAACGGTTTTTGGAATTTTAAATTCGCTTAAATGAAATTTCTTTTTATTTAAGCGGGGTTTGTTTAAGTGAAAAACCCGCTTAATTGAAAGAAAGTCTGTGACATTTTACCGTTTCCCTTAAGCAATTTTTACTGTATCTTAAAATTTATTTAAATAAATTTTCTACCATTTTTTCTAGTTTTGTGAAGAATTTGGGCTTATTAAATGTTTTAAGTCCCATTTGTTCTTTTATTCGTCGGTCGTTGGTCAGAGAAAAGAAAAATTTAGGCAGAAAAGTTCCATGCATTCAAATTTCCAGAAAAATTTGTATATTAATGGGTGTTTCAAAATTTTCTAAGCTTTTTCAGAAAAAGGAATCAAAATACATAATATGTATTATTATTAAAAAAAATCAAAAATTTTTGTCTGAAGAAATCACAGGGTAGCTCCAAACTGTAATTCAAGCGAACAGTGGGAGAAAAGGTAAAAGAATCATTTTTTAAAAATATTTTTGGATTTATAAAGATTTCTATAAAAATGTTTTTCTTTTTTATTTTGTAGCAAATGAATTGTCTTGGAACTTATTCGACCAAAACAGTAGGGAAAAATTAACCGTACCTACCATTTTTTTAATATTTTTGGTTTGTTGTATGAAAAGGTTGTTTTTTATTTTGTAACACCAGAGTACGAAATAAACTACCTTAAGCCTTAACTTCCTACACTGGCCACTTTTTGCAAAATTACTAAAGTAAAAATATTTTTATTCCCGCAAATGCCGTTGTTTTGTAGAAAAAAGTTTACAAATTGTTTTTTAACCCAAAATTTAAGCTTTCTGTATCATTTTTGTAAGTGCTCCAGTCAGAAAAACTACAAGAAAATATGTTTAAAAATGTTCACTTTTGTACTTTTTCACTTTTTTGGCCAATGTAGTTAAAGCTTTAGAACTAGTGCGAGTGCAACAGTGGGAAACAAGTAAACCAACCATTTATATAAATGTTTGATGGTTTGATGTACTAAAAGGTTTTTATTATTTTGTAATTAATCCGAGTAAAAAATAAGTTGTCTGAGAAATAGTACGAGTGCAAAATGTGGGGGAAAAAGTATACGACTTTTATCTCAAATATTTTTGGTTTGATGTATCAATATGTTTTTTTTTTATTTTGTAGGACCAAATCATGCATATATTATATTTTGTTTAGTTTAAAACGTTGTCCCATTTGAAATTAATTTCTTTTTTTTATAAATTTAATTTACAAGCTAATGAATAAGCCACAAAATCAAGAAACTTACCTATATTCAACCCTGTTGTGCATTTCTGTGTTTTTTTTTTTTTTGTTAGAGCCATTGTTTCTCCAAAGTAAAACAATTTTTAACTTTGGAGGCGTCCGGCGTCGTCGTCGTTGGCGCCTTTGTTTAGTTCCCACTACCTATACTACCTACTCTTTCTTTCTATGGATTCTTTTTCGTTGAGAAAAAGTTTTCTTTAAAAAATTCATTTATTGCTATGTAGTATTTTTTTTTTTTCTGATCTTTTTGTTTTACATTGCTGGTGTCGATGGGGGATGCTTTGCTAACGAATTCATGAGTATGTGTGCGTATTTTACACTTCAGCGCAACCTCCCCCATCTCGCCACATTGGCCACTTCGTGCTACACCAAGCCAAACATGTAGGTATAGAGCGCGCGAATACTTTGTTAAATTAATTTTGACCAAGTCCTGCGGAAGAATAAGAAAAGGAAAATAGAAATCCTTCCTTCCACTTTAGAACAATAACAAAAGTTTAAAAACAAAACAAAACAAAAAAAAAAACATCATAAAACTTTATCGTTCGTGGGATTTCTTTGTTTCGATTTGGTCGCCCCCCTCTGACGGTCAGTCAGACACAATTGAAGATTTTTAAAATTCAACATTTAGGTATATAGGTATCATAGAGTGAGTCACAGACCCGTGGTTTTGTATCTTTAATGACATGTCCAGTATTCTTCTCACAGGTCATCGTTTAATTCGTGTTTTTTTTTTTTTATATTCCTTCGAAGGAAGAGGGAAATAGTTAAAAACTTGTGACCTGTGTGGGTTAAGTACCTTAACATATACCTTTTACAAAAATATAGACCAACCGATGACAGAATAGAAATGGGTTCATCATTTGAAAGTTTTCATCCAAGTTGGACTCAATGCGACTTTGAGTGGTTGAGTATGTCTTCTGATGGGATATATAGAGATGAATGGTGCAGAGGGAAAGTTTTTTGTGTTGGGGGGGGGGGGGGGACTTATATATATACGTATGATTATAAAGGAAAGATAGATCTATCCAAGAATCAATTTGGTCGTAGAAAGGACATAAACTTGATATGAATAGTAAGTGATGCTTGTCGTTTTGATGTTTTATTTAGAAAATAACTACCCACATATAGGTATGAACTATCTCATGATTTTTGTTATTGTATGGAATGCTTTCAGCAATTAGTAGGCACCGTAGGAGATCTTATTTGAAATTTGACAAGGGGATAGCTCTATGTATTTGCTTCAGAACATCCGACATGATATAGATGGAGGGTTTATTAATGGAAAATAAGCTGAATAATAATGAAAGGTTTTTAAGAGGAGCAGGAGATTTGAGTTCATTTAATTTATAAACTTGCAAATTTTTACTACTTTTGAAGCTAATATACCGAACCGAAATAATATTCAAAGGATAACATGGTTCATCAGTAGGTATACTGCAATTGAAATCGAAAATAAGGTTTTAACTATTAAAATTTCTAAATTTGAAGATATTATGTACGTACACGGTTTTAAGAGTTCGGCAGATTTAAGATGTTTGTAGCATCAGCAAACCCACAAATTCCTTCATTATATAAACATATGTACCTATAGAATTGAAAAAGATCTTAACAATCTGGAGATGATTGGTTTATTAGAGAATTTCGCAGAAATAGACGAAAGTCTGCAGGAAATCTATTTGTTTTTATTTAAATTTCTGGTCTTTTTACTATTTTCACCAATGTTAGACTTGAAATCTTTTACTAAAATAGTGGATTTTGTACTCTGATTTGATACAAAATAAAAAAACCCTTTTTATACAGGAAACCAAAACATTTCTTAAAAATGGTTCGATTATTTTTTCCCCACTGTTTCGATTGAATGAATTCTTTTATAATTTATTTTGTACTCTGATTAACTACAAAATGAAAATAACATTTTATTACATCAAACCAGAAACATTTTTTTAAAAAATTGGTTTGTTCACTTTGCCCCCACTGTGTAGGTCGAATGTAGTTTTAAGACAGTTTATTTATTTATTGCACTCTGATAAATAAAAATAAAAAAAATCTTTGAATACATTAAACCAAAAACAATTTTAAAACTGGTTGGTTTACTTTTTCCTCACTGTTTTGGTAGAATTAGTTCCAAGACAGTTTATTTGCTACAAAATTAAAGAAAAGGAAAAACATTTCGATACATCAAAACAAAAATAATTTTAAAATGATGGTACGTTTACTATTTCCCTACTGTTGGCTTGAATGAGTTTTGAGGTTTAGGATGGTTGAATAATAATGCATAATATAAGGTATTTGTATTCCTTATTTGCTGAAAAAGCTTAGAAAATATTGATTTGATATTGGAGATTTTCAACGTGTTTTTTCATGAAATAAATGAAAGATGTTATTTTAAATAACTTAAAAACACTGATTTTATTTATTTATTTACTTAAATGCATTTCGGAAGCTATGCTTCCATCGTCAGTAAGTTTTATATAAATAATAATACGAACAAAATTTTTTGAAAATACTGAAACACCCTGTATAAATTTGTTCTTGAAATTGTATTGTATTGAAATTTTCTGTAAGTTAAGATTTCTCTTTCCTCCACTGTTCACTTGAGTTAGAATATTAATGAAATTGTTTATTATGTATACATTTTGGTTAGCCACAAAATATAAACAAATTTATTCTACACTGCAAAAACATTTAAAACCACTGTGTAGCTATACGATTAACTCGAAGAAACCTTTTCATCACCTCAATTGTATTACACTTTTTTGCCATTTTTAATGCAAAAGGGTGTGATCATTTACTGTCTTAAAATCATTTAAGAACGTCATAGGCAGACATTTCTGACAATTTGATAGTCCCAAAAATGTTCTCTAAGCAGACAAAAAAAGTTGCTACGATATCTTAATTCGTTTCAAAATTTATTATTTTTGAAACCTAAAAAAATTCAAAATGAACCACTGTGTACCGTGTGATCGAAGAGCAAGAATGTTGGAAACTAGTCGTGTATTTTACTGAAATTAACCTTGGGACTGACCATATTTTGCTAAAGCTTGGAAAAGGCCCTTAACTGTTCAGAAATGTCCAATTAAAAGATTTCCATCTTGCCTTACATTTTTCAACTTCTTTCAAAGGACAACTTTTAGTCCATACAATCCTTTCCACAAAAAAAAAAATATGTGTTAAAACAAGAACAAAATTGTATAGGAGAGTCGATCTCACTTGGACTCACCAGTTGATTAAATAGGTTTAGGTATAAATATTAAGCATTGGAAATCATCAAGCTGGTTAAACAGAAGAGCTACAATTTTGTATACAGTAGAATCTTTGAAAGATGAACGGTTCTATAAGATGAATAGCTCGGAAAGTTGAATGAAATAATTCCAATTTTCATTGTTTAAAAAGATGAACGTATTGAAATTTTGTAATCGAAAAGATGAACTCTTTATTCCTAAAATATTTCTTTGTCTTTAGTTCCTTCTGAAGAGTACTTTAGGGTGTGTTTTAACTTGTTATGTAAAGAATATTTAATGTTTTTATTTATAACTATATCTTCTCCCTCAACCAAATTGTTGACAATTCAAATTGTATTTTTTCAAATAAGTGCTTTTCCTTTCTTAAAAACAACATCTTTCCCTTTTTCTCTTGGCTGACATTTTAACATGATATAAAAGCTAAAAATGAAGAAAGAATGTAGGTTTTAGAGGGAGCTCGAAAATCGCTTAAACTTTGTTTCCGTAAAATGGTTTGGGTTGGGTACTACTGTGCCCTTAGATTTTTTCATTATTCAGCCCGTAAAATCGTGTATCTCAGTATAAATGAATTATAATTATTCACTCTGATTACAAAATTCGATGATTGGGCTACTGAGAGAGTCGGACTTAATTTTGAAATTTTTACTATAAGTGAACTAAGTATATCTATTTTAGCCCCTTCGGAATAAACATTTGACCTGGAAAAAATTTAATTGTACAATTTTCTTTAACAATTCGTTTATAGTAGGGGGTTATAAGGAGCATATGGGGAAATTTGGACTGGAGCTTAAGCCGCCATCTTGGAATTTAATTTTCTTAAAAATAGAAAAAATATATTAAAAAAAAGTGTGAGTGCCGGGACTCACGGTTAAGATGTGTAAACATCAACATTCGTCCGAATGCCTCATAGACCGAGAGCCTACAGCAAATTTAGGGTGTGGATGATAGCAAAAATAAGTGAATTTTTGCGATCACTCACACCCACAAACAGCAGTGGGCTCTTAGCCAATCATTAAAATTATATTTAAAAATATTTTCCAGTCAATGACCTTATTTCGTCTAATTTGACAAAAAAGGCGGCCTTCTATGTTAAAACCCTGCAGCCATGATGAAAGACCCTGTTTAGATTGTAACATGCTCACTACGTAGTGAATAGTCATGTCGTGTCTACACTCGAAATTTCTCAGTCATAAGTATCGTTGAACTCTGATGGAATGTCTCTGAATTGAAACATTTGATTCTGAGCACCATGAACCATGAGTTTAATATTAAATAAATAAGTAGTCGCAAAATATAGCAGAAATTGCAAATTTTAATAATTAAATCTGCTTCAGCATCTTTGCTGTTATCAATACACCAATTCAATAAGCATTTTTTGCGTCAAAGCTTGACTAATTACATATTTTTAATTTTTATTCTCATCTACCTTACCCTTCAATGAACATGCCAAAAATGAAAAAAATGGCATTAAATGGAACATGTCGGATATTAAACATAACTGCTCACTACAATCTTTATGTTTTCTTCCTGACTGTCGCCTCCCTTTCTACCTCATCGCTGTCACCTACAAAATGCCGTCACTACGTAGTGAGCAGTCACAATTTAAACAGGGTCAAAGCGCAGTCCATGTACTATATGGTCTAAGCAACCAACCACATTTCAACCCAAACTGAACTCGACTTTTTGATTTCGTATATAAACACTCAGCGTTTAGTTACTGAGCGAACATAGTGTTGAACGCACTCAATTTTCAATTTTCAAATTTTACCCACGCGACCCCGTCACTTTTTTTCCGTCTCATCTTTTCGATTTTTTTTTCTCATTTGCACTTGTAGTTCGAAAAGTCGCATGCGTCTAGATGCATCGTGTAATAGCAGACTAATCTCTGGCTCAGAATCAAAATCACGACCACGGCTACAAGATAAGAATCACGACTACAAGATACGTAACGTTTTTTTCACCCTACCGCCAGTATAGATGTTTACACATCAAACATCTCTGGAACTGAAAGGAAAACAAAATAGAAAAACCGCTCTGGTCTCAAAGCAGTCATGTAATTGAAAAAAAGTACTGCAAAGAATACAAAATACGGATAGTGCTAAAGAAGCGTTGAAAAGAGTCTCATAAAACTTGGCCCACGACTCACAGGGCAACTGGTCTTCCATCTTTTCTTTTTTCTCTTTCGCACTCATTATGTTCGAATAGAGTCAGACGGAAAGAATCATCGTGTAATATGGGCTTAATATATCCTCTAAGCAGCCAACCAAATTTCAACCCGAACTGAACTCGACCTTTCAATTTCGTATATAAATACTCAACGTTTAGTTACTGAACGTACATATTGTTGAACGCACTCAATTTTCGTAAAGCTCAGAATCACGATCACGATTACAACGTTACGTTACGTTTTCTTTTCACCCTACCGCCAGTATAGATGTTTACACATCAAAAACAACGGCAACACTTACATGTATCATGTTATATTTATTTTTACAAAGCCAGAATTTTTAGTTTTGTTTTTAGATCTAATTATTTGAGTGAAATGACGTTTGGCCGTTTAATGTTTTTTTTAATTAAACATTTGCAAATATCTCAAATTGAGAAGTGGGCTAGTTGGGAACGTTGCTCTTACGCTGCTACACCCATTAAAATATTTTTAATTTGTTGATGTTTTTTACCATTTTTGGTCGGGGCCGCGATAAGGAGTTGGCGGAGAATCATCCTGTTCCTTTACTTTGAAACTCTGTACATTTGTGTGAGTATTTAATTTTTTTTTTATAAAATAAGAACGCTTTGATAATTCTTAAAATTCGACATTTTTTTAAAAATTTTGCATTTATTTTCAAAAGGATTCATTTACTTTCATAAAGGATTCTTTTTTTCCTTCGGAGGGATTCATAAATAATTTTGACTAACACTGATTACAAGTGTAGCCGTTGTTTTTTTTTTTTTTTTTCTACTTTAAGTCAATTTTTTGGAAATTTCAAAATGGATGTTTAAGCTCCAGCACGATTTTCCTGAGAAACTAATAACCCCCTCTAACGAATTGTGTAAGAAAATTGTACAATTAAATTTTTTCCAGGTCAGTCGTTTTTTATTTGTACACATAGCGACTAAAGAGGTGTCAAATTAAAATAAATTTATTATTATTTCTTAAGTGGTGATTGTGGTTTGTTGCTGTCCCTACCTTTTATTTTGAGGGTACAACAAATACACCTGATGGCTTGTACCTTAATTTTAACCTAAAAAAATAATAATAAAAAACCCCTGGAGAAGCTCCTAGAAGTCAAGTTTGCAGGTCATAACAATGATTTTTTTTTGGCTTAAGTGAAAGTTAATTTCTTCCATCGTTTTTTATAAGACATTTCATATGTTTTTTTTTCAAGTCAATAACCTGTCTTGTCCTACCTTATTAACTGAAAATTTAAAAATGCACATTAACTTGAAAAAAAACTACGCTCCAACCATGACAAAAGAAATATTTTTTTTTTTATTTGTAAAGTGAACAAACAAAAATAATAATGAAGAACTTTGAATGAATATAAAGAATTCAAGAAATCACTCTCAGAAAATAGAGAACACCGCTTGAACAATAAAGAAATTGAGCTTCAGCAGTTTGTAACAAAAAAAAAAACAACGGAAACTTTGGTAGATGTCGATTGTCGCTACCTTTACAGACATATTTATTATTTATTTTGTTCTTTGAAATCACATAACTGAAAAATATTTTGTAGCAGTAAATATTTGTCCTTTCACCCACCCACTCACTCTTGTCAACTGGTCTTGATGTTATTTATACTCGTAACAATCTTCATCATTTGCGTATCGTTCTTTCTTCCCTTTACCTGGTTATGCGGTATATGTATGTAAACTTTCAACTTGACTATCTTTGTCTTCGGATGATGGACCCCCTATCCTCCTCCCGCAATCAAAAAAAGGACAAAACAGATACGAGTTGTCTATGGTAGTTATTATTTTTAGTATTCCCATGATGTTGTCGAGAGTGTCCTTTTTTCTCTGTCTCGAATTTAAGCTACACCACCGTATATACAGCCACAGATAAAAGAGGAGAGATCCTTTGGGGTCAATCTGGCCTATATACATGTAGTACAAAATACAAAGTCTCCTGTCTGTGTATCTCCTATTTGTGGTCTTTAACCGATGAAATTCGATGAGGAGGGTTATGAAAAAGGGACAAATACAATACATTTGTGTTTTCATAGCTTGTCATTTGATTTTATCGTTTTTGAATGGACAAATATATAGAAGGAGGGCGGCGCGTGTGGTGGAATCAGAATCTCTCTAGCCTGTATTAGGTCAACATGCAAATATGGCAGGAAATAGGATACAATTGAGGATATTATCTGGTCTGACGTCTGTGTTTGTATTGGGAATCAATTTTTCAATCAAATATTAGTGATTTCATTGACCATGTTTATCTAAATTTCCCTATATTTTTATCTCTGATGTTTTGTATATTTTGAAAAGATAGTATATGTACTTATGTATTTATTTTTATTTTATATTTAAATACTCAGATACACGAAGTTAAATCGGAATTTAATAAACATCAGTTCTCAAGAAATATTTTTGTTTGACAAAAACAGGTTTTATACATTTTTCATTATAATACACAGGTACCTATACAAAATAATAGGAAAGGTAGGTTGCTATGGAAAATGTTTCTGAGAAAAAAAATGATGAATACGGAAAGTAATTGGGCAAAGATGATGGAGAAAGTTGGAAAGGCCAGCTGGTGCTTTATTACCTAATTCTTACCTATTTTTAATTTTATTGAATTTTTCATAATTTATTAATTTTTAATTAATTTGTCTTTCATAGTTAAAAAAAGAAATTTTCATAGGAAACGACATAATTAAGAGTAATTTGATGAAAGTATGAAAAATGCAGATCGATAATATGAAATTTTAACAAAATGAAGGAAGTAATCTTTTGAGGGCAGTTTTCTGCTTCCATTGAGGTTTCCTTTGCAAGGGAACGGATTTACAGTCAATGAACTACATGCAGAAAAAGTATTCAAAATAGAAAGATGGATTGGTATATGAAGAAAAGGATAACTCCCAATTCCATTTGGAAATCGCAATAAATTTTGTATCTCGCAAAAAATAAATAAAATGCACGACTGGGTCGCAAAAACTTGCTCTTGTGTGCGATCACACTGTGTTTTTAAAGTCTGAATAATTAAGATTTATAAGTCTGATTTTAAAAGAAATACAATAATTATGGGAGTCTATATATTATTCCACCTGCTAAAAATGTATTTTATTATAAGGAAATATATACAAAAATATAGCACCGCGGTGCACATATGCATGCATGAAACTTACAGTTGAAACTGAATAATTGGTAAAAAATTAACATACAATTAGAAATAGGTAAACTAATTTAAAAAAATCTGAAATTAATTTTACACAAAATCTGATTTCTTAAATAAATCTTAATTTATGACAAAAAAATTTCAAAAATCGTTGGAGCGGTTTAAAAAAAAAAAATTTTTTTTATTTATAAAATTTTGACAACATATTTTTTAGGAACAAAATTGGTATACCATTTTTTAGTATTTGTTAATGCGGAGTTAAAAAATAAATTTTGAAAAAAGAATTATCTACCCACCTAGTACCTACCTGTCGAATTTTCAAAAAAATAATTTTGAAATTGTTTTTAAAAATCCAATATTTTTGACATGTAATATTGTTCCAACGGGTATGGTTTTTTTCGTCTTTTTGTCTCGTTTTTTTTGTTGTTTCGCTTAAGTAGGTAGTTTCGCATTTCGGTTGATAAGGATTTTCAATAATATGTTTTTCAATTATTTGGTTTATAAAAAATTATTTTGTTTCGAAAAAAAAAATCATTTTGTCTTTCAATTAATTCATTTTGCCTTTTATTGTTTAGTTTTTCGATTATTTCGTTTTTTGTTTAGTTCGATTTAAATTATTTCGCCATCGTTTACGATAAACAGTGTGGTATGTATGGGGGCATGCTGCCCCCCTGCAATCCCCCTGCTTGGACACACTATAGAATTTGGGGTAGGTGCGAGGGTGTTCTTCAGCGCACTAATGGGATAATTTTAGTGGGAGTTAGTTCATTGGGAGTTATGTTCGTATATAGAGCCCAAAATAAACCTACCGTAAGATAATAGTCTAATTAAAACCAAATGCGAAATAAACCGTTAGCAAAATAACCTTGACCTAAATAACTCATTGCACTTTTAATGAAAATGCAAAACGAGTAAAAAGAGAGAAAAAAATATGCGAAATGACTGTAGGGCTAAGTGATCGAAAAACAAAATAAAGTATTCCAAAATAAACACAAATAGCTATAAGAAAAGCGAAATAAGACAAATGCGAAGTAAAAAAAAGCGAAACAATAGTCACCCTGTTCAAACTCATTAGAAGCTCTTGTGTAAAAAATTTCATTAAAATCGTTTAAACAGGTTATGAGATATTCCGTGAAAACCAAAAAACTGGTTCTAGGAGAGATACCATAATACAACGATAGATAGCGATAGATACCAGTAATATGGTATTATAGATGCGAAATGATATTAGGTTACATAAAAACTTTAATCAAAATCGTTGGAGCCGTTTTTGAGAATAATGAGATTTTCCTTATACCGGTTTTAAAACACTTGTGTGTTTTGGAGGTATAGTTTTTTTTGGTTATGAGAATAATTTTTATTTAAAATCCGCTAGATAATATTAAAAAAAACTTCTGAGTTAGTTTAATATAAATCGATCAAGTCGTTTTCGAATTATTAAGACTTGAAAAAAAATTAAAACTTTTTATAAATCCAAAAAATTTGTTTTCATAATTTTGGTATACTACTTTTAAAATTTTTTGAAACATTCTCCACAAAAAATCTGTTGAACCGTTTCTAAGAAGATCGAAAATAAAAAAAATGGTTTTATGGGCGGTACCATTTATAACCATTTTTCGATGTATTTTTTTAAATAAATGTTAAATTTTTTGAAAAAAAAATTACTAAATTAAAAAAAAAAGTCGTGGTCACGTAAGATAAGATTTTAGTGCTAAAAAATGAAAAAAAAAGTGTTGGGGATTGCAGAAACAAGCACTATTCACGAAGTTTAAAGAAAAAAATTGCGATACCCAATTTTTTTTGCTTTTTGACTTCGATATCACCGTAATGTGAAGTTTAACCAAAATCTCGGGTTCGATTTTTTTACGAATCCATAACTTGCCATAGGTATTTTTGTAGCACCTATGTATGTATATATCGCAAGTAAAAACAAATTTAGTGGCGCGAGAGCTTTTGTAGAATCAGGCCTAGAGACTTGATTAGATATTGGAGATTTTCAAAGTGTTTTTTCATGAAATAAAAAAAAGATATTATTTTAAATAACTTAAAAAAACAGGAAACTGGTCGTTATTCTGTATTACAAAATTCTGTATGACCAAAATTCTGTAAATGAATTGAAAATTCTGTATGATCATAATTCTGTATTTCATTATTTTGTAAATCTTTTATTCTGTACTCAAAAATTCTGTAAATCCAGAATTCTGTTTACCAAAATTCTGTAAATACAAAATTATGGAAAATAATAAAAAAGGGCGCACTTTTTTTCATTATCAAAACCATTTTTCTTTTATAATTAAAAGAATTTTGAAATACAGAATTTTGAAATACAGAATAATGTCTTTACAGAATTTTGAAAAACAGAATCTTAGATTTTCAGAATTTTGGAATACAGAATTTTAGTTTTACAGAATTTAAAATAACAGAATTTTGAAATACAGAATTTTGGCACTTACAGAATAATGACCTCAACCCTTAAAAACACTTATTTTATTTATTTATTTACTTAAATGCATTTTGGAAGCTATGCTTCCATCATCAGTAAGTTTTATATAAATAAAAATACAAACAAAAATGTTGATATATTAAATACAAAACAAACAAAAATGGAGGGGACCTACAATTTTTTGCCGAATTTGAACTGCTGGACTACAGGTACTTTTTCATGACAAGAAATACTCTTGGAGGATTTATCAATTTCTCGCAAGGAGCTGTAACCCGTGAAAATAATTTCTGTTTTTATGTTTAGGTAACAAAGGCTGGAAATCGCACCCACGGCCTTTGACGTATAATAGCCCAAAGCACTAACCACATTACGCTACGCACTACTAATCCTTATGTCTATTATTTATCTTTAAGATTGAATAGCTGACAAATAGGACTTTTTTGAAAAAGCACCTGGTCGTTTTTCACGTAGAGTTTGCATAAAAAAAAAGTTCTCTCCACTGAATCTCGTCTTTGGCATTTCGCCAAGTATTGAAAACTTTTGTTTTTGGAAGGAAAGACTTAGGTAGTTCTTTAAACAAATTTTTTTTTTATCATGTTTCTCTTTACAGTAGACTATCGATATAGTGAAGTAATTAAAACCAGGCATGTTCACTATTTCGAGGTTGTTCATTATTTCGAAAGAGAAATCACAGTCCAGTGTGATTTTGATACAAAATGATTTTTTTATTTATTAAAGCGTAAAATAATTTAAATTGGGTAAAAAAAAACATAAACATTTTATAATATTATAAATAACATACAATAAACGTTATTTTTCATACAAACGAAAAACTTCATAGTAGTAGTAGTAAAATGTTTTTTATTTTCAACTTAATATTTTTATACATTTTTGAGTTTAACTTGAAAGAAACTTCATAGCTCCCGGTACAAATTAGAATGAAATCTCTATTTCTGTTTGATTGTTTCTCAACTTTCAATTAATATGCACTGCTTTTTCTTGTAAATGTTTCATAAATATCTTAAAAAAAGGTCCACAATGCTGTAAACGCATTGCTGCTGGCATAATCTTGTTAAATATTGAAAAAAAAAAAAAATGTGAGTTCACTATATCGAGATACCGTTTGTTCGCTATTTAGAGTTGTCTGTATAAAATTTTGTGTGTCCACTATACTGGATAGTTCACTCTACCGAGATTCACTATATCGAGCGTCTATTGTATTTATAATCAACTGATATTCTGAATTTACCTACATATTTAAAAAAACACATTTTAAGAGTCCTAATCTTAAAACCTTTGCAATATATCCTACAAGTCGCCGCAAAAGTTGACACCCTATCGACAGATGCTATGATTTTTTTCAAATGGCGGTAAAAAATAATAGAAACAACTTTTTTGTGTTCTTTAGGAGTATAGTTCAGATTCATGTCATGTTGACATGTATTTTGTATCTGTTTATTACTTCAAAGTCAAATGTCAAAGTATCGAATTGACACTTGCCGCCATTTCCAAAAAGGGTGATGACTTTTCCGCCATCTTGTATAATATCAGATCCAGATCAAATAATAGGTTCTTATATTTTTCTTAAAAAAATGTGAGAAGAAGAAAAAAACATAATAACTTCGAATTGAAATCAATTTATCATTCCTCTCATTCCTCTCGTATACATACATATATTTTGAATATTTCGAATTGGCTGGTAACCTATTTTAAGAATCATAAATATTTCCCATAGATAAAAAAAATCCTTAAAATAAAAGGCAAAAATTACACCACAATCGGTCTTTCATATTCTTCAAAAATGTCAAATGTAGTTATTTACTATGATTTGAAAGTCATATTCTAATCTTTTTTTTTTACCAAAACAAACTCCTTTAGGAGACAAATATCACACAGAAGGCCCTATATTTTAATGGTGTCGTGCACTGAGAAAAAAAATTAAGTATGTAAATCAATTTTAAAATTTTTCTCTATTGGTATTTTTTTTTTCTATTGGTATCAAATAATGAAAAGAATGGAAATGTATGCAAAAAATGCATGAGTTCCCAAAAGATTGCAATCAATTGATTGCTGTAAAATGAATGGGAAAAAAATGATTGCAATCTTTTTGAATGATGATTGCGTAATATGAACTCTGAAGTCTCAAAGTGAAGTCCATGAATGCAATCTTATTATTGAAGTCATTAAAAATTGCATGTACAAAAAAATTGCATTCTCTTACAAGCCTCCTCGATAGGTTAACTTGTGGTCAAAATTGTCTGAACACATTTTTTAGGAGTTAACTCAAGTTTAACACCGAAACTGGGATGATCTCGCATAAGAAAAACTTGACTTTAGAGTCTTAAAAATATAGGACACCGATTAAGAAAAACTAATAAATTCGACTGTTTAAGTATAAATTTAACATGATTATCAATTTGTTTTAAACAATTTGTAGGTTTTTTTTAATTTTTATACAAAGTTTAGCCAAGTCTACAATATTTTTTGTCTCCGTGTATTTCATAGTTCCTTATACATTAATCGAACGAATGAAAAAATGTCTTTGACTTTTGCTACACAATCTGCAAAAGACACCATTTCCCATTTGTGGTCACACAAGAGCAGCACATATGTCAGAAAAACCACACCAAAAATGATTGGAAAAATAGGAACAACAAAAAAAAAGGACTATAACAACTTTCACACCATCCACATACAAATTGTAAAGTAATGGCTGAAAAGAAACCGGCAACGGAAATAGCGAAGCACAAAAAATAAACGAAACAAAAAAAAAAACAAAAGAGCAAAATAAAATTTGAATAAAAATCGGAAGGCAAAAACAAAAAATCCCCAAAGGGGTGTCAGTGGCGACGGCTTGCCACTAGAGAAAGGATAAAAAATAGAACTATACACCCCCGGGGGATGATTCATGCGATATCATATCCAATTCCATTGCCATTTCGTGTCATTCCTCATATACACGTTTTTATGTATATTTCAAATGTCGAAAGACAAAAACAAAAAAACAAAAAAAAATATCAAATGAGTTGTGCATATGTTTTTCACTGTCATTCCCACTGGGTGGAGGAGGAGGCTGTGTACGTATATATACATATGTTGCTTAGTGGCGGCAGCAGCGGGTAGGAAGATGAATCTTTGATAATGTCTGTTACAGTTTCAGGGATATTTTTTTTTTAGCTTTTATATATGTATTTATTTTTTTTTTGTTTTAGAATTTGTTTTAAAACGGAACATAAGGACACATTCAACATGCCGTGTTGCGTGCCGGCTGTTGGGTATAGTTTTAGATTTTTTTTTCTTCTGGAATTATTGTTTTGTGGCCATTTTTTCGAAACGTGAATATATGCTTCTGTAGTGTTGAGATCATTTTTATGAAGCATATTTGACGTTTGTAGTGTTATATTCAAATAGTTTAAGGGTTCGTATTACCTTTGGTATCTTTAAACATTTTTTTTATATACAAATTTAAATAAAACGCTTTTTTTAAGTACCCCGCATTGGGCGCCACTTAAAAAATACCGTTTATCTGGATAATATTGGCTGCCAACCACTGTTGAAAAATGCTTGCAATGCAAAGTAATAATTTTATAATTATAGCCTGATGCAATTACAATAAGACCACACCAATAATGGGTATCATGTCAGCAGAAGTAATTAACATTCCCTCGTCGTCGTCGTCGTGCCGCTGCGCCACCGCATATACATTTATCAATGTGTAATCGATTAAAAAATATCCACCTATTCGTTTAAACGTGTAGTGTATGTATATTTATTTTTATAAATCCAAAAAGGCCTGTTGCAAATAATTGAAGCAACCCCTCTTGACTTTCAATTAAATCACTTAAAAGCATTTTATATCGAGAGGGAATATAAATATTTAAAACTCATGTGAAGAGGTATTTTTTTTTTTTTGTGTTTATGACTTTAAAACGTGGAAATATGAATGAAATATCACACTGCAGTCAAGTCATTAAATTGAAACTCTTATAAATATGATTGACGGTGGCGCGGTAACCAGTAGCCCTTGTCGAGACAGAAGCACACGTTCTTTAAAGAAAATTCATAAAATATTTGGAAATTATAAAAAAAAACTATTTTTGGATAATTTGTTTTGGATTTTTATTAGTTTTCCATTAGCGTGCGAGATGGAGAGGATTTTTTTTTTAATATAGGAAAAAGGGCATTTTAAGAATGTTGTAATGATCGATTATGTTTCTACTTCAAAAATTCTTTAAGTATTTTTGAAGATAGATTTGTTGTTTTGTGTTGTTTCATGAAAGAGATTACATGCTTTAAGATGACATTGACAGAGTGAAATTTTTAGACGTTTAAGATAAATTATCTAATGGATATGTAATTTAAATTCATTTTCTAAATTCTTAACTAAAATGGGCATAAGATAGTTTCTATTTAATAGAGCTTAACTTAATGGAAAGGGAATTGTCAATTGTTTTTAATTATAGTTTTGTATTTTGATTTTTTTCATTTTTAATAACAAAGAGTTATTAATGATATGAAATGACAAAATGTCATAATTTAATTTTCGCCATTTATTGTTTAAATCTTAATTTATAAAAATCGTACGTACGGAAGTTTTTAACAATTTTAGCATTTAAAAAAGTGAATAAAAAATGTGTAGGGGCTTCAAACAACACATTACAATCAAATTTTTGTGCAAGCCAAAACACATACCTAGACATATAGCAGTCTAAGAGGGCAACGCCATCTCTATGACGATACCATTTTTCTTGAACGACGAAATTAATCCGTTTGGCAATTCCGTTGTGGGAAAAATTCCTTAGAATAAGTATTTTATCCTTCTCATTTACAAAATTCAATTTTTAAATAGCCCACCACCATCATACTCCCGAAAGTATGCAATTTCGGGTTTTCACGATTTTCTGCTTTTTCGGTAGGAATTTCAAGTTTTCGACTGATTCTTTGGAAATATTCCTTAACAATCCATGTCATGTATTTTTGCAGGGCTTAGTACCAAGATTCCTACTCGTGTAGCAATATATCTTTAGTCATGCTCTTAAATGTATTGACGAACAACAGAAGTTGGCCCAATTTTCAACAGCTGCAAGTTTCTCTGAATGATAAGTTGGTTTCGTTAGCTTGGCTCAGCTAATTTATTCACCTTGGGGCACAGTTATAAGTTACGTGTCGTTGTTGCTAACACAGAGACTGATAACACCTATATAGCTTTAAGTAGCTATAGCTTCGTGAATCGTGACTCAATTAGCGCTTGATTGCGGCGTTTTGATACCATAACTCGTTTGATCTGTAAATGAATTGTTAAGACGAATTTGTGGACAAAAAACCCAAGCGGATTCATCATTACACTCCCCCAACCACAATATACCAAGATACGTAAGCTACTGTCCTAGTTCAGAGACTTGAATTTATATACATTTTGGAAAAAACATCGTCCGCTTAACATCTCGCGGTCGAAATTCATCTTAGAACCAATTCGTTATGTTTATAAAAGAGACCAAATTTTTGATCATTAGTTCAGAAAGTTCGTTCAGGTCGTCGAAAAATGGTTTACTAAATGAATGTAATCTCATTCTGGCTAGAGCGAGGCATTTGCATAGGAAATAAACGACTGTTTCCTGTTCCTGCTCAGGCTTTTGAGGTCATCACGGCATTGCTGAACCAATCTTGATGATGATACAGCCGATTTACAGCTGAATGACTATCTGTTAGGATAGCAGTATTTCCATTTTAGTAAGGAGTTTTGTTGGAGTAATTTGCATGCTTCCCAAACTGCCATTAGTTCCGTCTGGAAAACACTAACAAAGCTGAGAAACCGAAAAGATTTATTTATATTCTCGGAATAAACCCCTGAACCAACTCAACACTCCATCTTTGATCCATCAGTAAAAATAGTTGTGTCGAAGTCGTCTCTCGTCACGACACACGATATCCTACCAGTCCTTTCTGGATGGGAATTTAGCTTTAAAATCTTTTTTGAGGTCCAGGAGTGCAGTAATCGATAGGAGTCGAAAGCATAGCCGCAAGAACCCTTGCGATATTGCTGTGACCATAGGGTTGAGTAACCCCAGCTATTTGATTCTTTTAGTTTTATCGCGGTGCAAGATACTAAGTAACTTAAATGTAAATCAAGTGGTACAAGGTAAAAAAAAAAGGCTTAAGCCTTCCTTTGGGCAGGTACGGAGAGCACCTGTGGTGCCGAAGCTTTCTGTTCTTTGAACCTTTTTAAGTTTTTTGATGTTATACATTTTGTTAAGACCGGGAGACCACATCAACAAACCATACGTTAGTATTAATCTAAATAAGGCAGTTTACGTCCAAAGTATCATCCCCCCCCCCCCCCCCCCCCCCGTTTTTAACAAAGATTTTGCTACACGTGTAGAAGGCTATGCAGGCATTCCTATATAACCCTTTCTTAAATATTAAGTTTCTAGTTTGATTTCGGGTCGAGAATTACACTTACATTACACAGAATTACACTTACTTACAGATATTTTGCACTGGCTATTGCTATAGCTTTACTAGTTCTTTGTCTAACCTCCAAGTGTAATTACTCGAACCATCCCTTGTATCTCCATCTTGTCAGACTTTGGTTTGATACATATACCTACATGCTGATCATAATGGTGTTGCTATATTATTATTATATATTAGGCATGTTTTTTTGCAAGCCCGGGGGGAATTGGTTGAAAGAAATGACAGCGGGGATTAGCGACGCCATGACAGTAAAAAACATGTAGTTTTCATACAAACTATCGATAACATGTATGTAATTCATGCCGGTAACACAGTTTTTAAGTTAAACCCCGAGAATTCTCTGGGATTAGTTGTTGTTGCATTTAACATGTTAATTGTTTAGCACCGACGTCGTTTTTTTCATCCAATTCCCCCCGGGCTTGCAAAAAAACACGGCTATTATACAGTGTTACAATGTGAAGCTGTACACTCAGAGAACATATTGGTATTCCAACCGTATTTTCGTGTATAATCCAACCATACATATAGGCGTTTTCGTGACTTCTACTTTTTATTGTTAGAAAACCCATACGCTGTATTGGATATCTGACAATAGTTTTATTGGTAGAAAAAAGTTGTATAGGTATAGTTTTCAATTCAATTCCATTCAACCAAACTCGATCTCTATAGACTATAGGACGAATACCTTTCTGGTTTTCCATATTGCCTATATAATATGATGATCCCAACGAAATATAATGGGGACAGCCCAATCCAGAATGGTTTTTGTACTATAATTATTGTTGGAATAACTGGATTTTTTAGTTTGTCGATTTTGTATGATAATTCTAACTACACTTAATGGGTTAACACCAATAATGATAGTTTAATTTAATATCTGGAATGGGCTTTCAACTATAATTATTGTTGGAAAACCTGGCTTGTTTTTCATATCTTTATTTTGTATGGAAATTCCAACTACTTTAAATGGGATAATACCAATAACAATAGTTTTATTAAATATACAGAATGGGTTTTCAACTAAAATTATTGTTGGAAAACCTGGCTGTTTTTCATATTTTTATTTTGTATGGAAATTCCAACTACTTTAAATGGGAAATTACCAATAATAATAGTTTTATTAAATATACAGAATGGGTTTTCAACTAAAATTATTGTTGGAAAACCTGGCTGTTTTCCATATTTTTATTTTGTATGGAAATTCCAACTACTTTAAATGGGATAATACCAATAATAATAGTTTTATTAAATATACAGAATGGGTTTTCAACTAAAATTATTGTTGGAAAACCTGGCTGTTTTTCATATTTTTATTTTGTATGGAAATTCCAACTTCTTTAAATGGGAAAATACCAATAACAATAGTTTTATTAAATATACAGAATGGGTTTTCAACTAAAATTATTGTTGGAAAACCTGGCTGTTTTCCATATTTTTATTTTGTATGGAAATTCCAACTACTTTAAATGGGATAATACCAATAATAATAGTTTTATTAAATATACAGAATGGGTTTTCAACTAAAATTATTGTTGGAAAACCTGGCTGTTTTTCATATTTTTATTTTGTATGGAAATTCCAACTTCTTTAAATGGGAAAATACCAATAACAATAGTTTTATTAAATATACAGAATGGGTTTTCAACTAAAATTATTGTTGGAAAACCTGGCTGTTTTTCATATTTTTATTTTGTATGGAAATTCCAACTTCTTTAAATGGGAAAATACCAATAACAATAGTTTTATTAAATATACAGAATGGGTTTTCAACTTAAATTATTGTTGGAAAACCTGGCTGTTTTTCATATTTTTATTTTGTATGGAAATTCCAACTACTTTAAATGGGAAAATACCAATTATTATAGTGAAATTAAGTATCCAGAATGGGCGTCTACCTATAGCTTTTGTTGAAATACCCAACTCATTTTTCGAAATCTCTACAATCTTAGAGATTTCACCTAAATTTATTGGGATAATTCCAGTTATTATTGTTTCATTCACCATCTAGAATGGGATTTTAACTAAAATTATTGCTGAAATAGCAAACTCAGTTCTTAAAATCCCTATAATATTTGACATTTCACCAAAATTTATTGGGATTGTTCCAATTATTATAGTTTCATTCACCATCTAGAATGCGATTTTAACTAAAATTATTGTTGAAATACCAAACTCAGTTCTTAAAATCCCTATAATATTTGACATTTCACCAAAATTTATTGGGATTGTTCCAATTATTATAGTTTCATTCACCATCTAGAATGCGATTTTAACTAAAATTATTGTTGAAATACCAAACTCAGTTCTTAAAATCCCTATAATATTTGACATTTCACCAAAATTTATTGGGATTGTTCCAATTATTATAGTTTCATTCACCATCTAGAATGGGATTTTAACTAAAATTATTGCTGAAATACCTAACTCAGTTCTTAAAATCCCTATAATATTTGATTTTTCACCTAAAATTATTGGGATAATTCCGATTAATATAGTTTCATTCACCATCAATAATGGGATTTTAACTAAAATTATTGCTGAAATACCAAACTCAGTTCTTAAAATCCCTATAATATTTGACATTTCACCAAAATTTATTGGGATTATTCCAATTATTATAGTTTCATTCACTATCTAGAATGGGATTTTGACTAAAATTATTGCTGAAATACCAAACTCAGTTCTTAAAATCCCTATAATATTTGATTTGTCACCTAAAATTATTGGGATAATTCCAATTAATATAGTTTCATTCACCATCAATAATGGGATTTTAACTAAAATTATTGCTGAAATACCAAACTCAGTTCTTAAAATCCCTATAATATTTGACATTTCACCAAAATTTATTGGGATTATTCCAATTATTATAGTTTCATTCACTATCTAGAATGGGATTTTAACTAAAATTATTGCTGAAATACCTAACTCAGTTCTTAAAATCCCTATAATATTTGACATTTCACCTAAATTTATTGGGATTGTTCCAATTATTATAGTTTCATTCACCATCTAGAATGGGATTTTAACTAAAATTATGGCTGAAATACCTAACTCAGTTCTTAAAATCCCTATAATATTTGACATGTCACCTAAATTTATTGGGATTATTCCAATTATTATAGTTTCATTCACTATCTAGAATGGGATTTTAACTAAAATTATTGCTGAAATACCAAACTCAGTTCTTAAAATCCCTATAATATTTGACATGTCACCTAAATTTATTGGGATTGTTCCAATTATTATAGTTTCATTCAATATCCACAATGGGCTTTTAACTAAAATTATAGTTATTCCAACAATAATTTTATTTATAAACCCATTCTGCATATTGAATGTAGCTATAATAATTGGAATTGTACCAACAAATTTTGTTGGAATCCCAAAAAATTATAGAGAATTTGAAAAACGAGTACGGTATTCCAACAATAATTGTAGTTAAAATACTATTTAGGATATTAAATGCAGCTATAATAAATGAAATTGTACCAATAAACAATTTCTGTAATTATAGCTGCATTCAATATCCCGAATGGTATATTAACGTAAATTATTGTTGGAATACCAACTCCCAAATTCCTTATAATTTATCTGTAATGAGATATAAAATAATAGAATGAAATTTTTGTGATTATTTTCAGTAGGGATAGTTTATACTCACATTGGTTATTATTATACTTACATCACATTATTGGAGTTATACCAAACATTCATTATGAAGTCTTATGAAAATCTTCTGGTATTCAGTTACTTCAAGATAACCTCCAATCTAAAAAGTTTGTTAAAAACCCAGAAAGCTTTCACACAAAACGAAATTTTGGAATTTAAAAATTCCAAGCCTTGAAGATGAAAACACCGGCCTTTACTTATTATTTGGTATCACAATAGCAATAAGTGTTTTTTTGGTAGTTTTATTGTTTTATTATGTTTATACTTCTATAGAACCGGATTCTGTTTAAGATCATACCGAAAAAATCTTCCCTTCGCTATTCTACAAATAATAAGAACTTTGATTATTTTTTATCAGTGATTTTCATTTTATTTTTATCATAATTTTTAATTTTTTCAACTTAAACAGTAACTTATAATTATTAGAAATACTAACATAATCAAATAAAATTAATTAAAATTAAGTTTACAAATTAATTAAATACATTTATATTTATTAATATTTGTATTGATTTAGTTGGTGAACTCATTTCTTAATTTACAACTTACAAAATAATGAAATCTAAAATGTATGAAATTTTGAATGCAAACATGAATACATACTTCCAAAATTAACTGTTATTTCGACAATTTCAAATAAACTGTACCTCTTACTTACATTCTAATAATTAAAATAAATAAAGAATCTTTTTTAAAGGAGTAAATCGAAGTTGGATTTGAGGAATTATAGATACCCAGAAATATGCATGTTTTCGTGAAGTATTGGTGTAAACATTTCTAAATGTTATACATAAAAAAAACATCAATTTAAAAATCACATTGATCTTTATTGGCATTGGCATTTATAAATGACATGATTTTTGAAGACAATAATAAGCAAAATGTATCAAATCTACAGATACTTTACAGGAAATTAAGATTTAAAGCAATAGCTAATTGTAAGCTGGAATGTATTTTAATTATCAGTTTGTAATAACATTATTTCGCCACCAGACAGAAGAGTAGGAAAAAGTTAGTAACAATGAATCGTAATAAGAGGAAAATGGTTATATTGACCTAAAAGATAACCATACGTTAATTATAATTTAAAAGAATTTTATAATTTATTTAATTA
This sequence comes from Epistrophe grossulariae, assembly GCA_929447395.1. Lineage (NCBI taxonomy): Eukaryota > Metazoa > Arthropoda > Insecta > Diptera > Syrphidae > Epistrophe > Epistrophe grossulariae. The sequence goes on along the minus strand of OV839567.1, from coordinate 18,432,559 downwards.
AAAAGTGTTAAAAAAATTTAAAAATAAAAAGTGTACAAAAATTGTGTTATGAAAATATATAAACAATTAAACTGGTAGCTCGAATACCATTTGTTTAAAAATATGGTATTTGAGCTAAGCAATCAGAACTTATATACAGCCACAGTAAATGCTATATGTTTCTCTCAACGAGATTTCTTTTTCTTTTAGTATGGTGCCAAAATGAACACCATCAAATGAGAAGGAGATAGTTAATGTAAGTGCATTGAATATAAAGGAAAAGGTTATATTGACCTCAAAGATAAATTAGGAATCACACGTTTTAGTATTCAAAAAATTGTGTTTTATGTAAATATAAAATTTATCAAAATGAAAGGACTTAACCAAACTTCTTATGAGCATTAACAAAATTAAAATTTTTGAAGATAATTTAAAGAAAGCTGAAAAAGAAAAAGTCTGTACTGTAATCCAGTAAAGTAAATGGTTGTAAACTGTTAAAAAAAAAGATTATTTTTAAGCAGTTACATAAAACTCTGAGTTCGAAAAGATCAAAGAATGAATATTCGTTATATTTAATCTGAACTCAATGATTTTAAAAAGATTAGTTTTCTCTACAACATATCCATAACTATGTCTATCAAAATAAATCGTTTCAAGTATTTTGCAAATACAAAAAATTTTCGAATTAGATACTACACTTATCAATTGTATGAGCCCAAAGCATGGAATGTTATCAACATTTTCAAATTCCAAAACCATTCCCACTTTAATTTTTATATCAAAAGTTGTTGCCCACTTGCAAAACTTGATATTAAAATCCAGGTTTTTTAACTGAGCAATGTAAAAATATAAATATTTGAAATTGCTTTCCGATTTAATTTCTTTTCCAGAAAGTATGTTATTGTCAAAATCATTTTGAAATTTATTTTGGAAAAATGATAATTGAATCCGTTCAGTTATTGTATGACATATATTTACTCGAGATCTAGTTGAATTAGCGATTTGTTTCAATTGTTTATGCTTCGCTTCATGTCGCATAACCCAAAACTGCTTCAATGGCCCAAATTTCCGCATTAAAAATGGATAATGTGTAATAAAATGGTGCTTCGGTTTAAGCGGCATTTTAAAATGTGTTAAATATAAGCTATGGTGTTGTTCTATTAATTGTTCCAAATGAATAATTATAGTTTCGTCAATACTCTCCAAAAAGAGTAATTCCGTTATTTCTTTCAAAATTAAAAAAATCTCCCAGAGAATATCGGTTTCAGGCACCAAATCTGAAATAATAGGAGGGAGATATTTTATGAGCCATATAAGCTCTGAGGCTGAATATCGTAGCTTATAATTTTTCAAATTATCTATACTGAGCTCTTGGGGTTTATTAAGTCCTTCGGATCTCCCATAAAAGAAGCCTGTAATTCTGTTATTTAATCTTTCCAAAGAAAACAATTTCTTACTTTTGATGAATGAATAAAGTATAAAAGATACTTCAAACCCACAAATTCCTTCGTAAAGATCATGAAGCAAATCAACACTAAAATTTCGGCAAACATGAAAATTGCTTAGTTCATTAAAAATACAGGATGATAAAATGCCAGTTTTTTTTACGTCGTCATTTCTCAAATCAACTGAGTAATTATATGGATTTCTAATCAAGAAAGGATCTTCTGTGGTGGCAGTTTGTGCATCGTTTTTATGCATTTTACATATTCTGCAGAAAAAATTACAAGAAAAACTTTCAGTAAACCCAAGCATCGAATTAAGTCCCAAATTATCACCTATACATGAAACAAGAACAAAGTAGATCTGTTTATCGTGTATGGCCAAAGGATTACTTTCAAGATCTTTTAATTCATCAACAAGGGGTCGAAAGACACTATTTCCATATGTTTTTTTGTCTAGAGTATGGAACAATAATGTTACAAAAATGTTTTCTAATTTCGATCGATAAAGCGGTGAAAGAAAAGGAAATGATACATAAACGCCACCTAGTTTTTGGTAGCCCGTCCTTGAACCCAGTGGATTATTAACCTCGAAGTCATCAAAATATACAAGTAATGGTAATACAATACTCTGCGAAGAGTATTTAGAGCACGTATCTTTCCAAAATGGGGTTTGCATGATATTACTGATAAAATTTGTTTCAAGTTTGAGGGTGTTTATATATTCCATTACATGACCGAAAACTGAAACATTTTCTAAGAACACAATAAGATTACGTTTCAAAGAAATGTATTTTTCCTTTACACTGATATTTTGAAGTATTGTACGATTTTCAAGATTAAGATAATCCAACCTATTGCCAATGGTAGTAGAAGATGATGGAAAGTACAATGCATTTTCTTTTAACATGTTAATTCGTTTGTATTGCGTTGAGATATCTTTAAAAGGATCTTTTATAAGGTGCATGTATTTTTTATCAATATTTTTTAATATTTCCTTAAAAAAATCACTTTTAAAATACGAGCCAAAAGCTGTTAAAATGTACTGCACGTCTTTTTTACAAATACTATTTTTTTTATAAAGCTCTGAAATCAGTTGTAAATTAGCTTCATCATGGAGCAAATTAATGTCTGATTTCAAAGAGTCTTGGTGTGCACTTTCGATTTGGTATGGATTTTGCACTTCATCAATTTGTTTATAAGAACTAATGGCAGTATTTTTAATACCTAAAGGTTTAGAATCCCGCCTAAAAGAATTCATAAAATGTCTGCTAATGTGTTTCTTAAAGCTATTAAAAAAAAAGAAAGTTCGTTCTTCTCGACATATTTGACATTTATATACATTAACATATTTGTGTTTATGTTTCAAATGTTGAACATAAGATTTAAGATCTTTCTGGAATAAATTACATTTAAAGCAATCCATTTAAAAAAAAATTAAGATACAGTATCTTAACAAAGTAATAAAACTAACTGTATTTTATAAAAGAAAAATACAAATAATTGCCAATGCTTAAGACTTACATAAGATCGCTTATGAGCGTGTTGACTGTTGTATAGTTTTTATCCCATTCGGTTGTAATTTTGTATATATATTTTTGAATAAGCATCCAAATATGATGCGAGGATTCTGGAAATTTTGCGTTCAACGCGGTATAAGATTTGAAGCATGCATCTATTGCTTCGATCGGGCCTTCACAATTGTAAAGAGTGTCATCTATAGCTAGATATGCCTCCGTTATGTTGGCTTTATTTTCTCCCACAAGAATAACGGTGGGTTGCAATGTTTGTTTGTTAATAAGATTGCATCTTCGTGTGTCTTCTAACTTTTCTTTGATTTGTAACGAACTCTGAAAATAAATTTTTTTTTTAAATTTTAGTGCTGTTTAATGTTACTTTATTTCAAATAATAAAGCAAGAAATCAACTATTTTTAATACATTTTATATATAGAAACAGAAGAAGGAATAGAAATAGAAACAGAAAAAAAGAAAATAAATAGAAAATAAAGTAGAAATAGAAATCGAAACAGAATTCGGAATAGAGATAAAAAGAAATATAAATTAAAAAACAAAATAATCGTACCGATGCAAAAATTATAAAGGAATTTGCGCTTTCAAGCTTGGTTTTGCGTTTTGTCTGTGTAAGTTTTCTTTTCCCTAAAACTGGTGTTGATAAGAGGTGTGGCAGAAGGAAAAATCCAATTATGTTACTCTTTTGTGCCAAAAGATCTTTTATTTCCTTTTTATTTTTCTTCTCAGCAATGCTTATGAGTTTTGTGTTTATCTCAGGCCACTTTTGAAGCAAATTATTGGAGCTGTCTTTGTAGTAATGTTCAAAATCTATTATATAGAGCTTGTAGCCTTCTGAACTTTTCAAGAAAGGAAACTTATCTACATACAAACTAATTGTAAGATTTGATTCCGGTTTGAGAAGTTCAGCTCTTGCTTCTACTGTATCTTTCCAAAACTCTATAATCTTATCATAAGGTTCTAAATAGTTAAAGAGGAATTGTAATTTTTCTTTTATTTCTTCATTATTAAAAGATTTAACATAAGTTGGATTTTGTATTACTTTCACTGGTGTTTTAGATCGTCGAAATGTTTTTTTAAAAGTTTGCAATCTTTCCCAAAGTTTTCCAGATGCTTTTCGTTTTGTTTCTTTAATATAAGGATTAAAATAAGATGATGATGATTCAGTTGGGAAAACATCAATGATTTGTTGTGTTAATTCTTTGAATCTCTCTGTGGTTATTCTAAAATCATTTTCATTCGTGAAATTCCCGGACTCAAACTCTTTGGCAATGATAATAGAAACTAAACGGTTTCGATGAAACTCGTCTAGTCTTCCATGAGCTTTAAAAAACGTTATGGGAACTTTGCCTTCACCATGAGATAAGTATTCCTTTACAGTTCCTTTTGGAAGTTGAATCGGTTGTTGGTAAAAATAATTTGTATTTAATGGATCTTCAAGTACCTTTACAAAGAAGACGATAAAATAAAATGACATTTTATTTTTTTGGTTAAAATGAATTTTCAAAAGAAAAGTTATTTTTACGAAATATTTTCATTAGTTGTATATGAGTACCTATATAATTATGTTATGATCAAAGCTCAATATACTAATACGTATATGTTTGGTCAAACCTAGATTTCACTCCTCAAAGCTTAGCAATAAGTAAGGGCTTCGGTTAAAGTCGATAGAATACCTTCGTGCTTTAACTTGAGCACTAAAGCATTTCGATATTTTTCTTAAATCTATGTTCTGTATTTTCAATACATTATTTTAATAAATGGAAAATAATGAACTGAGTAGTTTTATCAAAATCTTCCGCACTGTCGATCAAAAACTGTATTTTATAAAAGAAAAATACAAATCACTGTAGTTTTCTATATATAATTTTGAATCAGTATCCAGATATGGTGCATGAATTCTTGACGTTCAACGCTGTTTAACTTTAAAAACAGGTATCTACTATTTCGATCGGCCTTTTTCAATTGTATAGGGTGCCATCTATATATAGCTAGATAAGCCTCAGTTATTTTGGCTTTATTTTCTCCCACAAGAACAACAGTGGGTTGCAATGTTAAATGTTATAATTAATTTTCAAAAGAAAAGTGTTTTTTACGAAATATTTTCAATAGTTGCATACATAAGTATATTATGTTACGGTCAAAAGTTGTATGTCTATTATATTATGTTCAATCTATCTAAACGTAGATTTCACTCGTAAAACCTTAAAAATGAGTAAGGGCTTCAGTTAAAGTCGATAAAAAATGTTCGTGCTTTAACTGGAGCACTTAAACAATTCTATGTTCTCAATTAATTATTTTAATAAATGGAAAGAGTACTCACGATCTGAATCGTTTTATCCAAATCTTCCGCACTGTCGATCGAAGTTGAAGTCCAAGGAGAAGATGCATGGGTTACGTTTGATACTGTACTATGTGTGGATGTAACATCAATCTGATAAATATTAAAGAACATCGGTTTAAGAATTACATATTTTCAATAAAAAATAAAAAAAGGTTTTGATTTAATAAAGAATTATTTATTTTTATTAAAATTGTTCACCTTGGTCAGTTTAGAATGATAATCGATTAACTAACCTCTATTTAGCGCTGGTCAGAAATTAATAATCTACTTTTACTAAAAAAATATTTGCTGTTAAGAAATCTGTAACCATTACGTCTGTTAACATTCTAATTCTAATTGTTTAGCAATATTTAAAAAACAACATATCGTATTATCTACAAGCGTCAATATTGTAAATATTTATTAATACTATGATAAACAACATAGTTTATAAACGTATTTAATATATGTATGTATATACATGAAAATGTATACTATATAGGAAAATTATTATTAGGCTTTTCAAAAAATAGCACTGTTACAAAAAAGGTTTAAAAGTCAAGTGAAAAAGGACGTCTGTGAAAATTTGAACTCTTAATGTTAAGACTTTCCTTATTGCAGGTTTCGGTTTTCATAGGATTTGTAAAGGAAATTACACCTGTTCGTAAATTAATTAAAATAAGTTTGCAAACACAAACTATACTATAATGTCGTTTTCCATTGGACGTTTCGAAGCGTCCAGAATCAAAAAGAACTCTTCTGAAACCATTCCATTGGTAAAAAAAACCGTCAAGCGACGGTTCTCAGAAGAAAATTTCGCTTCTCGATTTGAAATCAGAATCCACTCAAGAAGCACTAATACATTTAAGCTATAACTTCAAAACAAATTCACTCAAATGTCAAAAGTAAACATCGGACTCTGTTTGATTGCATGCCTGTTCGATAACATGAAATGTTCACGATGATTCACCAATGCAATGACAAAATTTCTAAGTTGAGCAGAAGAATGCTAACTTTGTTCCGTTGGATTTCAGAATGAGTTAATCCCTGAGTGAAACCAATGGAAAATGACATAAGATGTTTTATCACCAATGCAATCGTTTTAATATAACATCAAATCAAAATCAAATACTGCGCTTATTAAAATTATATTGGAAAACAGGAAATAACCTTTATATTAGTATAAATGCTTGTATTGGTTAATATGTACATAAATACTGAACGTCTTCTGATTTATTTTATATATTGTATTATGTTTTTGTTTTGATTTATATATAGCATACATCTTTATATTTTTCTAAATGTGTAATTGGTTTTAGTACATACTTTCTTTAAAAGTTCTGATTCAACATAGTTAAGGTCAATCGAGTATCCTCTCTCAAAACAAAGAAGATGAACCAAATTATTTTTGTTTAATCATTCAAATTACTTGCGCAAAACAGCCCGAGATTAAGATTTTGCTATAATAATACTTAAATTTTTTCTAAAATTATCGTTATTTTAAATGTTTTTAACTAGTATCATACTGAAAACCATTTCCTTAATCAACGTTTATGCAAAAATCTCAGAAAACAAGCCTTTTTTTGACCTTAAATGTCAAGAGTCATAATGGAATTAGTATGATACGAAAAAGATAAAGTAGGCAGATGGTGATTTTAACTTTAATAAAATGTTAAACAGATAGTATGATGCTAAATTCCTTAATTCTTAAAAGTTCTTATTACACTTTAAAATTTTACGCCAATGATTTAAAACTAAACAAAATCTCCATTTATGTTTGAGGACTGATTGAAGAAATAATTTGAACTCAGATTTAAAACTTTGAAGTGATTGCCAGGAAAGTATTTAAACTGATCACAACTGTGCCAGCCAAAATGTATGTTCAGTGAAATATATTATGTATGTACATATCTCATATGAAAAAGAAATACGTAACAATTTGTTTTTCAAATAAAATTAGTTTTTTTGGAGTTTTCTTCCAATAATATAAGAATATAATGATTAATCTTACGTTTTCATTCTTCTTATATTCAGCTGCAAATTTATTCCAAAACTTAATTCTTGGGCCAGTTTTCTTAATAATTTCACAAACATTTACATACTCTAATTGAACAAATGCTTCATCGTCGATTTCTTCACCTAGCAATAGACGTGAAATGATTTGTAAAAAATGGTATAGTAATATTGAATAGTATACGTAATGAATAGAACACAATATTTGGTAGACTGATTAATGGCGTGAACTAATCGAAAAAAATATAATTCTTAAAATATGAAAGTGCTAAGCATACTCACTTATAAATAGCTCTGTTAGGTGCTCCATGTCCCATGATTTTAATTTAGATGTAACCAGCTCCATTTTTGTGCATATCCCTATCTTTGATTTTACCTAGGAACAACAAAATTAAAAAAATATCAAAACAAAAATTTAATTTTGTTAAAGTTAAGACAAACGAAGAATGTTCAAAGATTCGCATCTGCCAAGTACGGCTGCTCTCATTAACTACCATCTAAATAAATTAGACAAGACTTGTGTTTCTGAAGTATTTGGTTTGAGGAGTCTTAATTGTTGAATACAAAAAATAGAACATAATATTGTAAAGTGTAGTAAGTTCAAATATTAATTTAAATTAAAAAAAAAAAAAATTTAATATTTTTTCTTCGGGAAAAAGACTTAGAAATTTTTTTAATGTTTTTTCTCCGGGAAAAAGACTGAGAAAAATTTTCAATATTTTTTCTTATGGAAAAAGACTTAGACACATTTTTAATGGTTTTTGTTCGGAAAAAAGACTTAGAAAAATTTTCAATATTTTTTCTTATGGAAAAAGACAGACAAATTTTTAATGGTTTTTGTTCGGAAAAAGGACTTAGAAAAATTTTCAATATTTTTTCTTATGGAAAAAGACAGACAAATTTTCAATATTTTTTCTTATGGAAAAAGACTTAGACAAATTTTTAATGTTTTTTCTTCGGGAAAAAGACTTAGAAAATTTTTTAATGTTTTTTCTCCGGGAAAAAGACTTAGAAAAATTTTCAATATTTTTTCTTATGGAAAAAGACTTGGACAAATTTTTAATGTTTTTTCTTCGGACTTAGAAAAATTTTCAATATTTTTTTTTTATGGAAAAAGACTTAGACAAATTTTTAATGTTTTTTCTTCGGAAAAAAGACTTAGGCAAATTTTTAATGTTTTTTCTTCGGAAAAAAGACTGACAAATTTTTAATATTTTTTCTAAGGAAAAAAGACACAAATTTTTATGTTTTTTCTTCGGAAAAAAGACTGAAAAATTTTTAATATTTTTTCTTCGGAAAAAAGACACACAAATTTTTATGTTTTTTCTTCGGAAAAAAGACTTAGGCAAATTTTTAATGTTTTTTCTTCGGAAAAAAGACTGACAAATTTTTAATATTTTTTCTAAGGAAAAAAGACACAAATTTTTATGTTTTTTCTTCGGAAAAAAGACTGAAAAATTTTTAATATTTTTTCTTCGGAAAAAAGACACACAAATTTTTATGTTTTTTCTTCGGAAAAAAGACTTAGGCAAATTTTTAATGTTTTTTCTTCGGAAAAAAGACTGACAAATTTTTAATATTTTTTCTAAGGAAAAAAGACACAAATTTTTATGTTTTTTCTTCGGAAAAAAGACTGAAAAATTTTTAATATTTTTTCTTCGGAAAAAAGACACACAAATTTTTATGTTTTTTCTTCGGAAAAAAGACTTAGGCAAATTTTTAATGTTTTTTCTTCGGAAAAAGACTGAAAAATGTTTAATAGTTTTTACAAACTGTTAAGAAAAAAAATTATTTAATAAATATTCCCACGCCTCTTTCCCCCCCAGATACCGCACGAGCTGGGGTCCATTTACACCGAATACGATTGCAATTTCGATTGCAAGTCATATCGGAACTTAATTATTTATTATTTGAAGTTAAGTTAAAAAAAGAGTAATAAAAACCATTGTTTATGGATTATATCAGCCATTGGGTTAATTGTAAACAAATACATTTTTAGTATGCATTTAAAAAAATCTATTAAAAACGCTTTGCTCGATACTAGCATTTTGGTATATGTCGTAGTCATTTAATGAAAATTCCGCAAGTGTATTTTTTTTAGAAATTGACAGTATAATCAAGTAAAAAACTTTGATCTTTTTAAAAAACGATAGCAAAAATTATAATTTTCAGACCACGCTAGCGACAGCAAAAGTTACACATGCCACCATACAAATGAAATATATGTAACAAAAGAATAACAATTGACATGGGGAATTTTCATTAAATGACCACGATATATTATTGCAACAAAATGAAAATATATTAATAATGAAATAAATGTAAGTTTTTACCTTTTACTAAGCACTCGCGTTATTTTTTACTTAACGCACTATTTTTTTCATTGTGCCGACCTGACTGCTTACTTAGGTGTCTGGTGTTAACTAATTGAACTGTCTGCAACTTAAAGCAATCTAGATTGAATGAGTCTGATGCGTTCCTTTTTTCTACCAATATATAATGGTAGACTAACTAAAATATTAGTAAAATCTCTTCGTTTATTTGCATTATACCAATTGATATTGGAAAAATCCCTTTGATTATTTGCACTATACCAAACGAATGCCAAAATACCAATATATAATGGTAGACTAACTAAAATATTAGTAAAATCTCTTCGTTTATTTGAATTATAGCAATTTATATTGGAAAAATCCGTTTAATTATTTGCACTATACCAAACGAATGCCAAAATACCAATCTGAATTGGTATTTTGTCAAAAATATAGGCAAATTATCATAATCTGTTTGCACTACAGCCCAAGAAGATCAAAGTACCAATATGAACTGGTAAATTATCTAAAATATTGGCAATATCTCTTTAATTATTTGCAATATACCAAACGAAAGTAAAAATACCAATCTGTATTGGCATATTGTATAACTAAAACTTTATAAAAACAGTAAATTTGTAGCAATTGGGAATACATATAATTGATAATAAATCAAAAAACAAAATCTTATTCTTGTTAAAAATCGAAAAGAAAATTATTATTTTCATTGGATTCGAAACATCCAAAACCCCATGCCGATACAAACAGTGCCCTTCTACAAATGAAATATATACATATAACAAAAGAATAAAATTAACTTAGGGAGTTTTCATTGAAAGACCACGATAATATGTTTTTTGCATAAACATGAATAATAAATAATAATAATGAAATAAATGTAAGTTCTTACTCTTCAACACTGACTAAAGTTTTTATATTTCCAACACACTAAACAATTTAAAGTTTTTTTTATTTATAGTTGCTTAATGCTGTGGCTACTTCTACTCACGAAGGTGTCGAAATACTAACTAACTGCATTGTATGAAACTTAAAGCAATCTAGATTAAATGACTCTGATGCGTTCTTATTTTATACCAATATGGAATGGTAGACTAACTAAAATATTAGTAAAATCTCTTCGTTTATTTGAATTATACCAATTTATATTGGAAAAATCCCTTTAATTATTTGCACTATACCAAACGAATGCCAAAATACCAATCTGAATTGGTATTTTGTCAAAAATATAGGCAAATTATCATAATCTGTTTGCACTACAGCCCAAGAAGATCAAAGTACCAATATGAACTGGTAAATTATCTAAAATATTGGCAATATCTCTTTAATTATTTGCAATATACCAAACGAAAGTAAAAATACCAATCTGTATTGGCATATTGTATAACTAAAACTTTATAAAAACAGTAAATTTGTAGCAATTGGGAATACATATAATTGATAATAAATCAAAAAACAAAATCTTATTCTTGTTAAAAATCGAAAAGAAAATTATTATTTTCATTGGATTCGAAACATCCAAAACCCCATGCCGATACAAACAGTGCCCTTCTACAAATAAAATATATACATATAACAAAAGAATAAAATTAACTTAGGGAGTTTTCATTGAAAGACCACGATAATATGTTGTTTGCATAAAAATAAATAATAAATAATAATAATGAAATAAATGTAAGTTCTTACTCTTCAACACTGACTAAAGTTTTTATATTTCCAACACACTAAACAATTTAAAGTTTTTTTTATTTATAGTTGCTTAATGCCGTGGCTACTTCTACTCACGAAGGTGTCGAAATACTAACTAACTGCATTGTCTGAAACTTAAAACAATCAAGATTGAATGACTCTGATGCGTTCCTTTTTTATACCAATATATAATGGTAGACTAACTAAAATATTAGTAAAATCTCTTCGTTTATTTGCAATATACCATTCTATGTTGGAAAAATCCCTTTTTTTATTTACACTATACCAAACGAATGCCAAAATACCAACCTGAATTGGTATTTTGTCAATAATATAGGCAAATTATCATAATCTGTTTGCATTATAGCCCAAGAAGATTAAAATACTAATATGAACTGGTAAATTATATAGATTATTGGCAATATCTCTTTAATTATTTGCAATATACCAAACGAAAGTAAAAATACCAATTTGTATTGGCATATTGCATATCTGAAACTTTATAAAAACAGTAAATTTGTAGCAATTGAGAATACATATAATTGATATTAACAATCTGTATTGGCAGATTATCAATTATTTATAAATTGAGTATATAATCAAGTTAGAAAATGCTACTTTTGTTAAAAAACGATAGCAAAAAATTATAATTTTGAGACCACGCTGCTTACAGAAAAAGTTTGCACGTGCCACTTTACAAATGAAATATTTTTAACAAAAGAAAAAAGGATAACTTGGGAGTTTTCACTAAATGACCAACATTGACGATATTTTGTATAAAAATGAATAATAAATAATAATAATGAAATATATGTAAATTCTTACTTTTGAATTAACACTCCCGATATTTTTGTTCACTTTATTGTTTCACGAACGGTTCTTTCTTTTTCTTTGTGGCTGCTGGCTACTTCCTCTCACGTCGGCTTCAATGATTTAACTGACTGAAACTAACAGAAAGCGAATGAATATGGAAAATGAAATAGCAAATTATTGGCGCGTTTCTTTTCTCTACAAATTTTAGCTTTTGTTGAAGTGTCAAAAAAATGTTTTAATGTCATTGTTAAAAAATGAGGTTTAAAATGTTTTTTATGCACTTTTGTATATTTCCAATCTGTATTGGCAGATTATTGAAAATATAGGCACCATTTCTTTAATTAATTGAGAGTAACCTTATCGAAGGCCAAAATACCAATCTCTATTGGTATATTGCCTCCCTACTAAAAACTTTATAAAAACACTAAATTGGATATGTCGTGGTCATTTAATGAAAATGAAAAATAATCAAGTAAAAAACTTAACTCTTGTTAAACGATATAAAGAAATTATATAATTTTGAGACCACGCTACCGACCGAAAAAGTTTACACGTGCCACTTTACAAATAAAATATTTATAACAAAAGAAAAGAAGTTCACTTACGGAATTTTCATTAAATGACCACGATATATTGTTGCATAAAAAAGAATAATATATTAATAATGAAATAAATGTAAATTCTTACCTTTTAATTAGCACTCGCGTTATTTTTTGCTTAACGCACTTTTTTTTCATTGTGCCGATTGCCAATCGGCCTGACACTTTACTTAGGTGTCTAAATGTTAACTAATTGAACTGTCTGAAACTAAGAAATTTGAAAGAAATGAACTCAGGAGAAGAAACAGAGAAACGGACATATCAAGAAAAAAGTGAGGCTCTTTTCATCAAAGTGTGAGTTACACAATCACAAATGCACTCACGCAGGGAAGGCATGCAGTTAGACACCTAAATCTTGGGGCGCCCAAAGGAATTTTTTGCAGTTTTTTTGATGAATGCGTTTTGAGATTTTAAACCGTCAAAATAGGAAAAGAAGCTTATTAACTTAAATATACAAGTGAAATAAAAGTAAATAAAGTTAATATATGCTATACTTCATTGAAAAAAATATACAAAACTACATGCGGTGCTACGTTAAATCCCTTAAAACACATACAGGTAATAATTAATTAACAGTGCAATGTTTGTTCATTTCAAAGGTAAGCTGTGTCTCTAATTCCACATAAATTAAGTAATATTACTCTGCACTACGTACTCTCAATGTATTTGAGCGCCTTGCCATCACCAACAAAAACTAATTCTACCCTGGGCGAGAACTTTAGTTTTGACAAATATGTAGGCACCTGAAATATAAGTTTCAGAGTACATTTGTATTTTCAACAAATTTGCCATTTTTATAGCAAAATGCTATGAAATATAAATTGTAAAGTATTCTACGATAATGTATTTACATAAAAAACATGACTTAACATTGATTTATGTGGAATTTGAGACACAATCAGCCCGTGAAATGAACGCACTTTGAGCTCCATATTAAATGTGTTTTTACACAATTTAGCACAGCATCGCATGTTGTTCTGTATTTTTTTTAATAAAGTATTGCATTTTTTCACTATTTTCACTTTTGTTTCATTTTTATATTTAGTTTAATTATCTTTTTTCACTATTTTAACGTTGAAAATCGCGAAACACTTTCCTTTGAATCGGCGAAATGACAGATAGTTTTTTTTTTTTTAGAAATTTGGTGCCTCACTCACATACACTGTATATGTGATTTATGTATATCTCTTCCTTACGTTCTTATTCTGAGGGAATGTAGAATAGCTCTGGTGCGTTCCTTGTCTCTACAAATTAGCTGTTGCTGAGGTGGTATGTTCCTTTACTTTAAAACTCATGTGCATTGTGTTAATTTCTACATAATATTTTATTTTTTTATATTAACTTTTACAGTATTTGTGTAGCAATTCACATAAATGCACAGAGTTTCAAAGTAAAGGAACCCACTTATTATTAAAATGTTATATTGTGTTAGTTTTTTGTATGAATGATTACTATTCAAGAAAAAATTGTTGGAAAAATTATTAAAATTCGTTCACACTAGGTGTGTTACTTTACTTTGAGACTCTGTACATTTGTGTGAATTTCTACCCATTTTTTTTTTTTTTTATGTGAATTTTGATAGATTTTTCTGTAGAAATTCACACAAATGCACAGAGTTTCAAAGTAAAGAACTAGGCTACTATTTCAAAGAGCCAACAACATGTCGAAAGATAATATGAAAACATAGTAAAAAAGGTCCTCCCGAAACAAAGCACATTCAGAACGACGATGAAACTTTCATCTGAATTGTCGTCTAAACTGTCGTCTGTCAAGTCTCTCCCAAACCATCGCGAAACATTCAGAACGACGATGAAATTTTATTTGTAAAAATATATTTACAGGCCGATAAAAGAGAGTTCCTAAGCCGCCGCGACGATACGACTAAGCGAATCATGTAATTAGACAAGTTTCGTCGTCATTGCGAATTTTTAGGGTTTGGTTTGGGAAAGCCTTAAAAATTATTTTACATGAGATTTGCTTAATCGCATTATTGAGTTGGAGTGTACTCTCATTTATCATTCTGTTAAAAAATTATGACATGAGAAAGTTTGGTCGTCGCGGTCGTTCCGAATATTTTACGTTGGTTTGAAAAAAGAGACTTAAGGTTCCTCCACACCAACGCGAATCTGTCTTGGCGACGACGAAAACATTAATAACAACGTGTTGTTTTCATTGAACACCACGTGTTGTTGTTATTGTTTTGTTGTCGCCACGAATGATTCGCGTAAATATGGGGGAATCTTTAATTGTGTGAAAAGTAAATCTGAAAGAATATATCATATCACTGAAATTTATAGCTCATCTTTCAAAATTTGAAATTTTTTGTGCAGGTGGTTATATATATGGTATAATAATGAAATAAATTAAAGTTCTTACTTGGGTTGTAAAAAACTGACTGAAACTAAAAGAAAGCGAATGAATAAGGAATATGAAATAGCAAATGACTGATGCGCTCATTTAGTTTTCGTGGAAATATGGAAAAAAGTAGTTTTTTCTTCATTGTTGTAATTTAACAATCTGTATTGGCAGATTATCAATAATATAGGTACAATGTCTTTAATTATTTGCATGTAACCTTATCGAAAGCTAAAACACCAATCTCTATTGGTATATTGCCTCCCTACTAAAAAGATTATAAAAACACTAAATTGGATATATCGTGGTCATTTAATAAAAATTCCCCAAGTGTATTTTTTAGAAATTGAGTATATAATCAAGTTAAAAAAATGCTACTTTTGTTAAAAAACGATAGCAAAAAATTATTATTTTGAGCCCACGCTGCCGACAAAATTTGAAATTTTTTTTGTAGGTAGGTATATACAAGAAAAATTTGTAGATCTGCTTTTTCTATAGTAGTCTGAAACCAAAGATCGAAAAAGTAAATTAATCGCAAATGAAACGAACTAGTTCAGAATGAAAATAGTAAAAAAATTTTAAAACTTTTCCAAATTCAACAGGTTAACATTTCAATAATTTTTATTTGCAATTTTTTAGAAAATCTGAACACTAAGTAATTGTTTGTTTGGTGATTTTAAACATTTAAATACCTCTTACAACTTGTAAAAATATCCAATTGTTTTTGATAACAATTTATGAAAAAGTATTATGTCAAAAAACTAATATTTAATAATTTTATAATGTTTTGAATTTTTAATTCATAGTTTACCGTTTATACTTCCTACTCACGTCCGACGTTATGTGTGAAAAAATGAGCACCTCATTTTGTGGAATCACCAAATTTCATGTGCACACGATTTTTTGTGGATATAGAGAAAACTCACGCTTGATGGATCAGTCCCCTAATGTTGGATATCTGTATGCCTTTTGTAGTCGGGGTGTAATTTATTTTTGTTTGGGAACGAACCTCCGTGCTTCAGCCTATAATAAAAAAGAAAGAGCGAGAGGACAATCATGTACCTGCCAGGTCATGCCATTTCGTGCTTTTAGGCGAGCAAGAAAATTTGTGAAAAGTTTGAATTTGTGTGTAAGTGTGAATGCAACATCTTATTATGTGGTTGGCTAGTACCTCACATTTATTCAGATGGCGCGAAGTAAAAATACCAAACAAAATGGCGAAATTGCATTGGGTGCGTTCCCAAAAGTATCCAAATAGGTTTTTGTTAATTTAAGCCGCGTTTACAGTATTCATACGATGTAGGGTTAATGATACTTCGTTCCTACACCCCTCACCAATTTATTTAAAAAGTTGACAGACGAAATGACCGAAAAAAGAAGAAAAAATCTTTCTGAATTTTATAAGTATTTCGAAATATCTAAGACCTCTGCCTTTTCCAAATAAAATTAATTTTGTTTTGCATACAAAAACGTTTGAATTTATTTGTTTTGCATACGAAAAACGCAGAGACTTACAAATCTTTCTCACTGGATTTCATTAGTGGAGTTTAAGGAAACTTTCACGACAAAAGAAATCACATGATTTCCTCATTATGACCTGTTTACCAAATCGGAGCAAATCGTTTGATGGGATCAAAGAACTTATATGACCATCCAAAAGAAAAAAACATATGATTTTTTATGTGCTTTTTGTCGAATATTGTGGTTAATAACCAGAAAATTAAAGGTAGGACCGCATTCAGTGGAACTAAACTTCACTACTTATTGGTACGAAATTGTATGAGCTATATCGCACTGAAAGCCCTTCCACGCTATGCCATACTGAGTATTAATACATGTCAAATGGAAAGTGAGAAAGAATTCCATGCTACTGCCAGATTTGTGGAAGAGAAATGCCGTTTCATTTTTTTTACCACACACAATAGTTAAATTTAACTTCAATAAAAATGTGATGAAATGTGTGAAAGAATTAGAACCATTTCTAAAAATTCTCATGTCTTAACACGTCATGTCAAATCATATAGGGTGCAATATCATGCTGTGTATTATATTATTATACATTATTTGTTTCCGATTTTTTGGCATGTGTTAATACTCAGTGGGATAGTGTGGAAGGGCTTTAAGCAACAATTTCACTTCACCGCGCGGAACATGAAGTTTATTTCAGTTTCGTGCTGAAAGTGCGCACGGTGTCGCTAAAGTGTAGTTCCGTTGATAGCGGTTTTACCTTTAAACACAATTAATTTTTTGTGGCGGTTTTCACAACCGAATCAAAACTGGAACGCAAAAATTGTCATTTTGGCATATGCAAATAAATAATAATGGAAATCTCCATTTTCTGAGTATTTAAATCAGCATGTTTTCATGAATAAAAGAAAAGGAATTAACGGCACTTCGGTTTTATACTTCGTTTTTGTAATTTTGACTATGCATAGTGATGTAATTCAATGAGATAGACATGAGCACCAAAGATTTAACCTTCATTTTAGATGTGTTTGGCAGCGCGAAATTTTTTGCGAATGTGAAATTTTCACAAAATTTCACAATTTGCAGTGAAAACCCATAAAAAAAGTCAGTTTTGGGAAATTTGTTGAAAAAAAAATTGTTTTTACCGGTTGCAGTTCCATATTTGTCCGCAAACGTCATTTGACATATCACAAGAAGTGTCATAACGTGTCTGCACAGCAAAATTCTGACTCCTTTTAAATTCTTTGTTCCATTCAACCAAATATATTATTGTCAAAACAAAAGAAAAAGATACCGCTAACTTTTAATCATAAAATGACATTTCAGATCAATTTTATAAGTTCAGAATTCTAACAAATTTTCAAAACTTTCTGTGAAAATTCATAGATCGAACTATATGAAAATTTGTATGAATTCCAAGATGCAATTTGTTTTTTTTTTTTTCAAATATATAGCATCGAAAAAAAAAACATTTTTATTAGATAAATTCATTAATTTTGTATGAATAAATAAAATAATATTTTCACTCAGTCTTGGTTATAAGCCTACCTGCTTAGTATTATTCCCCATACATTATAGCTGTGCTGATATTTTTTAAGAGTTTCAAACAATATGCATTGTTGTAATACCCATCGCAAATAGTTATTTCACCTTATGTATTGGAATTGATACAAAATATTATGGTGAAATTAAAGATTGGTTATATGACTAACAGTATTGTTGATTCACCAATACATTATTGGAATCAAAAAAACACCAATTTGATTAGGAGTCTTCACCATACTCTATTGGAATTGGAACAATAACAAGTATAGTTTCCAACCAACGATATTGAAAGATTGCCTAAATATTATAGGTTGTATTACCATTTGTTTGGTATTATTTCCTATACATTATTGGAACTTTGTAAATAAATATATTTTTGAAATACCCAAAAAGTATAGTTATTTTACCTTATTTATTGGAATATGGCCTATACATAATGGTATTGTAATATTGCCTATACCCCTATCAATATTGTTGATTCACCATTACATTATTGGAATTAAAAGAATACCAATTTTATAAGATGTGTTAACAATATACTTTGTTAGAATAGCTACAATAAAAATAACTATATATTTAAGGTTTTAACCCTATTTGATAAGTATTATTTCCTATATATTATAGGAACCTTTTAACTATATGCATTGTTGTAATACCCATCGCATATAGTTATTTCACCTTATGTATTGGAATTGATACAAAATATTATGGTGAAATTAAGGATTGGTTATATGACTAACCGTATTGTTGATTCACCAATACATTATTGGAATCAAAAAAACACCAATTTGATTAGGAGTCTTCACCATACTCTATTGGAATTGGAACAATAACAAGTATAGTTTCCAACCAACGATATTGAAAGATTGCCTAAATATTATAGGTTGTATTACCATTTGTTTGGTATTATTTCCTATACATTATTGGAACTTTGTAAATAAATATATTTTTGAAATACCCAAAAAGTATAGTTATTTTACCTTATTTATTGGAATATGGCCTATACATAATGGTATTGTAATATTGGCTAAACCCCTAACAATATTGTTGATTCAGCATTACATTATTGGAATTGAAAGAACACCAATTTGATAAGGTGTCCTAACAATATACTTTGTCAAAATGGCTGAAATAACAATAATAATTTTTAGCTATACAATTGTGGAGTTTTACCTAAATATTATAGATTGTAACCCTATCTGTTAAGAATTACTTGCTATATATTTTAGGCAATTTATCTACAGTCCTGATATTTTAAAAGCATTTATAACTATATACATTGTTGAAATACCCATCGAATATAGTTATTTTACCTTATGTATTGGAATTGATAGAAAATATAATGGTGTTGTTAGTTATTGGTTATATCCCTATCATTATTGTTAGTATATCCATACAATATTGGAATTTAAAGAATACCAGTTTGAATAGGTGGCTTAACCATACTTTATTGTTGTGATTCCTTAATTACAGGCATCATTTATCCCTAACCATATTGGAAATTCGCCATAAAATTATAATTTAAACTTGTATTGGATATAAACCAACCTATTCTGTTACATTGCCCATGAACTATGGGATATTAACTTTCTGCGCCATCCTAAAATTTGTCAAGGTTTTGTAACAATAACTTATTGGAATATCAACAATATGAATATGTGATTGTTCTTTACTTTATAGGTATATCACCTTAATATTATAGTAATTTCATGTCTGGGTTGTAATCCTATATACATTGTTCCTTTTTACTATACATTATTGGAATACTTCCTGCACAAAATGTTAGAAATCCTTATTGTTATAAAGAATGGGATATACTCCAATATGGATAGTGTTTTTGATAATCCTGTATAGTTATTATATCATTTCTGGATAGGAAAACGTGGTTTTTCTGGGAATTTCGCTGTTCCTATACATCGAAAAATAATAAAGGCACACAACCTAATTTTTATAGGGATTTGACAAATAGATATTGAAATATTACACAATTTATTGTTTTATTTACTATATTTTTCGTAACAATACTTTATAGGCAGGAGACCGGTTCACTTTTCCCTCAGTGTAGCTGTAGCAAGAAATGTATGTACATAGTTTGAAGTAATCTGTAACTACAGCTGCAACTAACTGTTGTAATCCACCGAATTCGGTTTGGCATTTCTTGCACTAACTTCCAGATTGTCAAGAATTCCCTGTACAATGATTCACACCAAAGGGGTTTGAATTGAACTAATGGTACTGTTTAAGCAATTAAGCTCATGTCGTTATAAAAATTGGAAATTGGAAAATTCTCCAACAGATTTGCCAAAAAAAAAAACATCATCCGGGTTTGCATGAATGACCATTGTTTCTATATAAACCTATTACCTACCTATACACAAATTTAGATGAATTTTTTATAAGTTTTTTTTCACTTTTTTTTGTAATTTGCTTTGAAAAGCCCTAGACTATGTAATTTTGTATGATTTTAGTTTGAACTTTATAACTATAACTGAACTCAAACCTTGCATTTTTGATTTAAAATTCCATAATTAAATTTTCATAAAAAACACAATCTTTTACGTCTTATTCCGGGTGAAATTAAAAATTTATCAAACAAAAAAAAAAATAATAAAAAGTTAAAGATTCAACCCCTTTTACTTTTTTGCTTATAACACATCACCTCGCCAACATCATTATATTCTTGTAGCTCATCCTATTTCGGTAATTAAAATTAAAAATTTAAAATAATTCTTAAAATGGAATTATACAACGGAATATCGAAGTATACCTAACCATATAACGTAGAAGAGACCTCGAGTTTTTGTTTAGGGTGGCCAGAGGGGTTGGTTGCTGTATTTCCTCCCTTTTTTATTTTTTGTTAACGAAGAAAGCGCCACCCAGCTCCATTCCATCTGCAGCATCAATTTAAACAAAACCGTTTCACTTCTCTTATTTAGCTTCGTCGGGCTTCGGTTAGAGCGTTAATGAAATAACACTCACAAATTACTGTTAATGAAGTAACAAATCCACCACATATACACACACACACACACACACACCCCTAACGAGTTGTACAATCTACACCTCCGCGCCGGTGTGTTATGGTGTGGCAACAAAGTGGAGCGCCTCTCTCACTTTGCATACTTGAAACCCTTCTTGATTTTTATAAGTTAATTTGTTTTCAGCCCTTAACTTGCAAAAAAAAAAAAATAAGTTAAGAAAGGGGGTGTTTTTTTTCTCAGTTGTTTTGTTTTTCTGATGATGTGTTGAGTGGAAGAAGAATAAGAAGAAGAAGAAACCTGTGCGCGAATGCATTTCGAAAAAGTTGTATCAACATTTTACCACCCTTAAAAATCGTAGCTTGAATATGGCACCGCAGGATGTCCACCCCCTGACACACCTTCTTTCGTCTCTCTAGCATGAGTAATGACGCTTTATTCCACACCGTGTGGCACACAGTCTTCTTATGTAAGTATATGTACATAGTTTAGGGAGCACAACATTTGTGTTTTATTATACAAGAGTTGCATTAAAAAATCAAATTGTCTTACCTTGCAGAATTCGTTCGAGTTCGACACACACAATGTTATAGCAGCAGATGAAAAATAGAAAGTTAAGTGGCGCCCCCTTTTTTTTTGTCAATAATTCATATGAACTTTGAATTATGAGCAAAGGGATATTGGATTTTGAATGAAGAGGGTAGATGTGAAGGACCATAAGGATTTGAAGGAAAACAAAAAAAAATGAAACCAACCATCTCTGCGCCACTGTTTCATATTTCCCATTTATACAGACAGGACATGACATTCCCGGAGGGAAATCCTTTTTATTACACGCCTTGGCCGCTTTGATTTGGAAAATATTAATGAGTCTACTATTATTTTTTGTTGGCCGCTAAAATTATATATCCTTGACGAAGGAGAGACGCGAAAATTTTATATGAATTGTGTTTTAGACATTATGTGGCGGTAATTTCATTGACTTAGGGTTTGTGTTTTGTGGTACATAGCTTTGGGAAAAAGGACTAGGTATACATTTATAAAGGACAAGTATACACAAGGTCGTTTTTTTTATGGAAAATATTTACTTTGTTTTGTGTTAGCTTGTGTTTGAACCTTAAAAAAGGTTGAGTGAGTGTTTAATTTATGAACAAAATTTTGACATTCATTTGTGTAAAAATTATCGCTTGTAGAGAGGGGTGAATTTTTTAACGGGCAACAAAGGGATTCTGTTCTTTAAGTGTTTTTTTTTTTTTTTTTGCTGCCTTGAATGTGATGAAGTACATATACCTATAAGGGTTGATATGTGTAATTTGAAATTTAGTTATGTTTAAATAAGGTACATTATGTTTACATATACGCTTAAATGTGATTATAATTTGAATATAGATTGGATTTTTTTTTTGTTACTTTGGGTAATTTTGAGTTTCTCGTTATATTCGACAGAGATGATGAAAGATAAGGGTATGATCCTTCAAAGGGCTTTCGTTGAAAAGGTTATTATAAGTATCAAAGGACAAATTAGCATCACTATAATGGTTAAATAGTTTTACCGGAAACATAAATTTATATACGGTACTCGGTAGAATAGGTACATAATTTTTCATCAAAATACTTATTTCAAAACTAATTTAAAGGTAGGTAAGTTTGTGTTTACTAATTTATCGAAATGAATCTTCCTTAATGCCTGGCTTTGGGTGATATGGGGAGTTAAAATTGTAGAACTCTTTTCTTCTCATAAAAAAAATAAATAAATTGGGTGGCACGATAGCTCGTTTAGAACCAGGGCCTATAGTGACTTACCACTTACAACTCTCTCAACCATTCATGTGTTAGTTTTATTGGCAGGAATGGAGGGGACCTACAATTTTCTGCTGAATCCGAACAGCTACATATATGGTGAAAAATACTTGTTCATGATAAGAGATACTTATAGAGGATTTTTCAATTTCTCATTAGAAGCAGTAACCCGTGCAAAAAACATTTCTGTTTTATTTGCTGTGCTGGGAATCGAAGCAAAGACTTTTGGAGTGGCAGTCGTACCTACGCACATTACGCGCGCCGCAGCCTACTACTACTACTTTTCTTCACATACGGGGACAAAAGTTCTTTGTAAGATTTTTCCATAAAACTCGGCAAGAAGTAAAATCCACGTGCATACTTTTAAAGTCTCAGTACGAGTGCAAATAAAATTTTCATACAAAAGTGACGGCTAGTTCATTGGTATGTAGTATGTACAACAAGAAGTGAGTACGAAAATATGTGAAAGTGAAATAGGAACAGGTTCCTTATTCAATTGTACACAAAATTTTCATTTCCCAACGTGAGACCAGTGGGAAAAAAACTAAGCTGGTGTGGAAAATTGTGACATCAATTTGTGTTTTCCACACAAAATATAAATTCTGAAATAAAAAAAATTATTTCAGATTAAATGATTGTCGTTTCTGACGTTTTTAATCTCATCAAAGGGGGAAAAAGAACAAAACACTAAATTTAAATATTCTTTTAGGAAAGTTTCAAGATTCTGATCAAATTAATAATTTTTTTTTTCATTCAAATTGAGTATTAGAAATTCAAAACTGAGCATTAAAAATTCATATAAAGAATTAATTATGGGTTCATATTGAATTTCCATTTGTATTTTTGATTTCACGGGAGGGGAGTATACTAGACGCACTAGAGTGTGGAATCTAACAGTCAGTACAAGTCTAGGTCATGGTCTTGTATAAAATATAGCACCGAAGTTGCGGTTTGGTTTCAGAGAACAAAATATTGAAGAAACAAAATAAAAAGACCCTTGATAATTTCTCAAATGTATTTGAACTTGACCTATGTAGTTCTTTAAAAACTTATCGTTCATAATGATTTATGTGTGGATAGAAAGTCTAAGTTTCGTTACCGAAGTGTTTAAATAAGCACCCAGCTTAAAATGCAAACATTTTGGGATAAGAAATCGGAAAATAGAATATTCGTGGGTTATGGGAATATCAACAAAAGTTTAGGGTTTGGTTAACCAGAGCATGGAAAGGAAATAAAAAACCACCGAGGCGAAATGTCATACAAAATGAGGAACCAGCTATAGCTGTATCAAATGTGCAAACCTAAGGCAAAACTCGCCTAGAGCTGAAAAATTGATACAAACCTCTGATTCATCATTAAAAATGAATTGTTAAAATTCCGACATTTACATATGCATGTATATGCTAAAAAAGTTATTCATAGTTAAATATCGAAAATATCTGTTTTTCGTTTTTTATTTTCAAACAATGGATACATACGTACTAGCACAAAGTAGTTTATGAAAAGTTTGTAAATTATATGATTCTCTACAAAAAAGATCTTAACATTTTTTTTCGTACGAGCAATCGTTTAGAAGATATTGCGATTTAAAAAAAATATCAAATTTCGGTTTTTCTTAATATCTCTTAAGAACTCTGGCAGTTGGTAGCGTCCATATTGTTGAAACTGCATCTATATCAAATTTGCTGTCATTTATTCAACAGGGACGGATATAGCGTTCAACATATGCAAATGATAAAATTGTTTTATCAAAATGGGTGTTTTGCTAGGGCGCTTCGTCCATTTTACGGTTGCCATAATCGTCCTACTGAGAGGACTATTCGCAGCTGAGTGAAGCCTTGAAACTTGGGAAGAAATATATTACATTCGTTTGTCCAGGCAAATTTTTCGTTTGTCCACCTCAGGAAAAAGTTATTAAGCTTTTCTTTTTTATAGGAAAACCCCGACAAATTAAAAAGTCGCCTACCGCCCGCAATTGACTACTTAGCAGGATGGGACATGGTGCATTCATTTGTCTACTGGCCGGTGCTGATTGTCAATCAAAAATGTTCACTTTTCCACGCTTAGTTCAAAAGTTATTCAACATTTCTTTTTTATAGCAACACCCCCACAAGCGGCCGATACTGATTGTCAACCAAAAATTTTTCGTTTGTCCACCCTCAGGTCAAAAACTATTCAACTTGCAAATAGTTTTTCAGTGTGGGGGATAAATTTGAATCCACTGCTTCAGTAAACGATGAACCAACACGAATACGTCGACAAAACGCTAGATCTGGTGAAAACATCGCCGCCGCGCCGTCCGTGAGAGTGGGCAGGAAAATCCGAGGGAGTCAATTTCGCGTCAATCGCAAGAACTCGACCTTTCGCAGACTGCACAACTTGCCAAATTTTTCGTCGTAACTTGGGCCTGCTCCCGTTCAAATTGGACATAAAAGCCGCAGTGCACATTTGAACTGTGTTTATATTTCATACGATATGATGCCATACATATCAAACGAATACCAAATTTCGAGGATATCTCACACACAGTTTGTTTTCTTTAAATTTAATGATATAGGAAGCGCTTAATGAAAGAACCTGTATTTTTAATTCGTTTCGTAGACATGTTTTCAACAAAATTACTTAACATATATTTTTTCGTACGAGCTATGGTTGAAAAGATATTGCATTTCAAAAAAATATCGATATCGAAAATATCGGTTTTTGCTATCGAAAATGCGCGTATTTGTAGAATATGTTCTTTTCTACAAAATAAAGTTTTTTTTTCTAAGAGCTATCATTAAAAAAATTGATTATATATTAAAAATTTGCACAAATTTGATTGACTAAAAGGGACTTTAGCCGAAAACAGGGTATTGACTACGACAGACATTCAGAGTCGTTAACAAATTCACGTCTATTTTCATACTATTTTATCTATTGTACCAAAATAAGGACGAAGCCTTAAGGCAATTCTATTTAAAGCTGTGGTATTTTAAAACGGGGAATTAAGCTTCAACTACGGATCTGGAAGGGTTTGTAAGCTTCGGAAGAGTTTTTATAGCTTTAAACAAGCATTTCGGTGTTGGAACAAGAAGTTTATTCTGACGTCCACAAAGAGTTTCGTCTAAAAATAATGAAATAGACCGGTGTGTTTTCATTTAAAGAGATGTATAAGCAAGTGAAAAGGATGTATAATAACACTCAATTGCAGCAAGAGAAAATCAAGATGTTATATAAATTTGATGAAGTTTTTGAAGAAACTGTCACAGTTACGCATGATGATGTGAATGGGATCTATTTCTTTCAGTCAGACATATAGAAGCCCTGCATGGAATGTGTCCTTAAAAGATTTAATACGGATTTCAGCCAGCGATTCCCCATTCTAGTTGCAACTTTTTCAGATACAGAAATTAATATAGATGTGTCTTTTGTCCAATTCTGGAGGGAATTGTTTGAAAAAAAAACGATATCGGAGAATAGTGTTTGAAAAATGCAGTTTTCATACAAACTATCGATAACAAGTAGGTACCAATTGATACACGCCAGTAACACGGATTTTCACGTTTCTAAAGTTAAGTTAAGTTAAGCTCCGAATTGTATTTTTTTTAGCCAATTCCCATTGGGCTTGGAAAAAACACGAATTACGTATACATTCATATATGTATGTACATAGCTTGTATGTCTTCGAGAGTCACTAAATTTCTACACAGAAAAACTGTAAGATGCCTCCATTATCTAGCAATTGTTTTTCTCGTCCTTAATAAATCTGGCGCAGAGACATAAGGCCCAGGGACAAAAAGCCCAATTTTTATTTTTGGGGCTTACGTGCCACTTGATTGGGACATAAAGCCCAAATTGAATTTGGGCCCTAAGTCCCACCCAAATTTAATTTGGGCCTTAAGTCCCACCCAAATTGAATTTGGGCCTTAAGTCCCACCCAAATTGAATTTGGGTTTTAAGTCCCACTCAAGTGGGGCCAAAGCCCCAAATATTTTTTGTTAACAATGGGACATAAATCCCAAATTTTTTATTATTATTTTTTGATGTTTTATTTGAAAGAAAATTAGTACAGTGCTAGCACCCAGCATTCCGGCGTATAAACAGTGAGGAATGTATGGGGGGGGGGGGGGGGTACATGCCCAAATTCAATTTGGGCTTTATGTCCCACTCAAGCCAATAAATCCATCAAAGGAAGATATTTCTCTATTCTTGAATTAATTTTCCGAACTTAATTATAGTCCCACGTGTTGACGCGTCAGAATCAAGAAAATTTCCATTTTTGTTGAAATTTAGATATTTTTACACTATAGCCTGCCTTAAGCCTAACGATTTGATCAATTGTTTGTTGATTTACCTGGTATGTGAAGCCAAACTGACTTCGGTCAATACAATATTTTTATTGCTTACAACTGAAATGAATTGTCCCTGATGTGTACAGTCGGTATATTCAAACCTATAACATTCTTTTGATACAGGAGTATAAAAAATGCCTCTGCCCATTAATTTCAACATCTATATTCTATATACAAAATATTCCTTTTTCGCTATTTCTATAGTTTTAAATCTCTCTTATAATCGATGTGAATGCTAAAAAATACGAATGCCTCTCATTTTCCACCTGAAAAAATACTTTGTCAAAATAAAATCGTTTTACAATCCTCCTATAACGAAACGATATACAAATCGAACATTTATGTTTGTATAAGCGCTATTTTCTTTTTTGTTTCTTTTGAAAACTCCAAAAACTAATTCCTGATTTACAAGCAAATAAAACGTCAATGATTTGGCCAATCTGGAAAATATAGAATTTTTTTTACAGCCTATGCGCGTCCATAGGTATATACACAGTTAAGGTTTTATATTTTTTTATTTCAAATTGTGTGAATGTTAAAGCAGTATAACGAGCAGCAACAAGTAAGGACGAACAAAAATATCATTCCTCTCCCATTTATATTCGTATACAGGGAAAGGATTTATATTTCATTTTTTTTGTAGCTTGAGCTGGATGTTTGCTGTTATACAAAAGTCTGCACATCAAAAACGCCAATTAAAGCTCAAAAATGTAACGCTGTCCGGATTTAACCTCAAATTTACCATGACTCTTAGCTACGACTTACACAAAATCAAAAAAAAAAAAACAAAAAAAAAAATAAGACCCTGGACGAAGGACTAACATTGACACACCAAATAGATGACATAATAAAAAAAAACACTGTTCTGAGTGAGTGAAAAGAAAAAAAAAAAACGCACAAATCCCCAATTGAATTCAAAAAAAGGAGTAAAGCTTAGCTCCGGAACGCAGCACATATACTGGTACTCGAACAAGCAGTAGCAGTAGCAGCAGCAGGACCCACACATTAGCCTGATGCAACGCAATTTTGCAGTATATATAGGTACCCCTCCCCCCCCCCCCCCCTTAGTAGTCTCGGCAATGGCATGTCCTGGCGTGATAAAAGACCTGTGAGCTATTTAATCCTTGTGCGGAATGTACACATATAGAGTCGGGAGTCAGGACACAGTAGAACGACCATCGAGAGTGGATATGCTAATATCGCCCTTGATATGCGAGGTTTTGAGCATGTAGGACAGAATTTTTTGTTACCATGTTTTACCCTCACCGCTGCACCGCCGCGCTGGGACTGTATTCACATATATTTCTTCGCTAAAGTATAGAAATGGTGTGTGCTTCTTTTCGTCCTGTATCCTATTTTTCACAACCAGTGAAATAGCCCTGATCGTTTGTTGCTTGCTTGCTGCAGACATGAGGAAGTCGGGAGGTGCAAAAAAAAATTGCTCCAGCATAAAAATACCATTTCTCACATGGACGTTTCCTTTGGTCCTTCTCGCTGATGCTCAACGACAACGACTACTAGTGCTACGTAAGAGGACGAGAAGGAAAACCAATGCTCAGTATCAAGCACTATACATATAGAGCTGGAGGAGCGTATTCCGCGCGTATACCTACTCTTTCAAGTACAAGAGTTTGCTATTTGCTTTGAGTGCAGCTATTTTTTTAAAACATTCAAGAGTTGAACTTTTGTGAATGTGCGATTGGGTGCTGGGTCCTGGGGTGGTATGTAATGGTCGTGGTCCTTCCAAACTTCTTTGGTGGCTCGTTTGTAACTGTAACAACATCACACACACCACAGATTTCAAGGAGTAGCTGATGTAGGTATATAGATAGTTAGGTTAGTTCCTCATCTTTTTTTTATGTGTGTGTGTTTTTTTTTCTATTCAAAGAAAACAAGCAGGATCATAAAGTAAGAGAGAAACGAATTGCTGGAATGGGATGGGAAGTCCGGATGGAAAAATAATTATTGCATTCAACATGTGCAGCAGCAAAGATTGCGCTCCTTCGCTAGGGAATCCATTTTTTTGTTTTGGTTTAGTTTGGTATAGGTCTTCTGAAAGTTTTGAGCTTGAATTCTATACTCTTTGGCTTCTTCTCTTTATAGGAACAGAAATGAATTCTTGTGTGTTTGAGTGTGAAACATTTACTTTCTAATGGAATAAGGGATGCATTTTGATTTGTATTTTCCTTTTATGTTTAACGAGAGGGCAGTTGGAAGTGTGAAAGGGAGGCTTCGTATGACCAAATGTTCTGGATTGAAAGTTAAAAAAAAAAAAAAAAAAACTGGACACACTGAAGTAATCGATATATAGTTGGTGGATGATGGTGGGAATTTTTTTTTCTGCCTTTTTTAATTTGTGCTCCTTTGGTAAACTTTAAGGCCAAAACTCATTAACCTAATACTTGACTTCTTTTTGCAGGACTTTGATTTGGTTTTTTTTCTCATTTTTTTTTTGTAAATCATGAGTGGGCAAAAGAGAAAGTTAAATCAAAGGTTTTTTCACCACTGACGGTTTTTTAGTAAAAATATTTTAAAATTTTTTTTTCTGTAGAATTTTAAGCTTAATGGCTTCAATTATAAAACTGGAAGAAAAGTGTTGTAATTTGATGTGGTAGTTTGGTTTCATATTGATTGCATTTAAGAAGATGTGGGGGATATTTAGGTTAAAAGGCCGCCAAGCCATTGAAAATTTAGGTTATCAGAAAAGAAAACACAATTATGTATATACATAAATATAACAATAATACAAAAAAAACAATAAAATAATTAATTGATATGATAAAATCATACTTAAGTTGGAGGTTTGAATGAACAACAACACTTGAGTTAGCTACCACCATGTTTTTATAGCCTAGAGTTATAGACTGCCACGCCGATCATTAGACTCCTTTTTGTGGTGGTCTATATTTGTTCGATTTTATTAAGAAAAAGTTTTTACTACGACTGGGAGGCGAACGAGACCAAGCTTCCTTCATAGCCATATGTACTACGCACTGCGCTAACGAAGTTCAAGTGATCGATCCATCTCAATTTAGGTTTTATTGTTTGACGAATGCATTTGAATCAACCAGCATTTTTATTCTCATGTTGTTGTTGTACATTCGGTTTCTTTCTATTTTCTCCGTACTCGATTTATAAGTCAACAATTCGTTCAATATTAAAAGCTGCATTTTATTATCCACATGATCTTACCAGGATATAATTTTTACACGTAAATACAAAAACAACATGTAATCCTGCTTTTTTTTTCTGGATCTACATATTTCATGATCTAAAATCTAGTACTTTTTTATTATTATTATGGCAAGGTATAGTGTTAACTGTAGTGCAAAGAAAAAAGCCAACAAAAACATGAAAAATAAAAAAACACAATGCAAAAAGAGACGGATATATACCTTGGCTGTCACTGAGACCCTAGTTTTTTTATTATGGGGATCTAATCCAGATCAGATCATGTGGATAGTAAAATACAGCTAATATGATGGTCCGAAAGCTTGGTAGCCTAACTGCAAGTGTTTTCACTTCACTTCACTTCATTTCATTTCATTTCATTTATTTATTTCCTTTCACACTTAAGTTGTTCAAGGGAAGCTTTTGCTATTCAATCGCCTTAGGGAGGTTTTCTTTTTTGTCATTTTCGAATAGTTTCTATTTTCAAAGCTGTTCACGCAAATTTTTCCTAAATTCAGGTTTAGTTATACTCAAGTTAATTTTATATTTTGAAACCAAATGTGTTTGTTGCAGGTTCACCTAAATTTAAATCGCCGGAACAGTGTTCCGTTTGTTGAATTTTGGCAATAAAACATGATTTCCAACGTCAATTTTTGACTAAAACTAATGAAAATTGTGCACACTTTATGATTTAAGTTAGAAAATTAGTGTTTTAAGATATCCGAAGAAATTACATAATTTTTTTTTATGAATTTTACGAAAATTCAAAATTCATAACTTTTTCATAAATTTTGAATTTTCTTTAAAGTCAGAAATTTAGATAAATTATTGTTTGTTAAAATGACTTAAAATATATGTGCAGAAATTTGTACTATTTTAAGATTATTTTAATTTCAATGCAGGTAGGTATTTATACCAAATAAAAAAAAAATACAATACCAAAATGTTTAACAATTTTCCCAACGGATTATAACTAATTTTTATAATACATATTTCTTTAATATTTTTGTATTGCACTTAGTTTTTAGACCAATACTGATCAAATTTGATAGAAATTTAAAAATTTTGGCAGTTAAAAGTTGGCAAACAAATTTTCATCTCGTCGCTACAATGCAGAACTAGTCTAAGTCCAAAATTTCAAAATGATTTTTTTTTCTACACCATAAGGAAACTTGTTGTGTTCCGCGCATTTTCTACATATTCTGAATATTCCTCCGTGCAGTAATTCCTTCAGAATTTAAATAATAGAATATAATCATAATGCCGAAAGTCGGCATTTTGCGCACTAAGGTTCTTCTTGAAAAATTTTGAAAATGTGACTTAGACTAGTTCTGCATTGTAGCGACGATCTACTCAAAATCTCGAGATTATCTAATACAATTGTTTTAACAATTTCGGTATATTCAAATCTGTCGTCAGAATAAGAATGATATTACCTACAATTGATAGTTGAGCTAAATTTTGAAGCCCCCAATACAAAAAAATACCGCTGAACCCATCGGCACCAAATAACAAAATGTATATTCTAAATTTCAGGCAATTTTTGAAAACCTAGTTTGCAATTGCAAAATGGTCTTAAAAGCAAACTGCCAAAAGTCAAGCAGAACGATAGGAAATATCTGCGTGAAAAATTGGCGATCAAGTTGACTTTGATTTGACGTTTTGTCAATATTTAGCGTGGAAAGGATTTTTTTTGCCAAATTCTAACAAACTAAAAGTTTTTCCTTGCACTTGATTGACAATATAGGCCCCCGTGTACGCAACAGCCTCAGAGCTGGGCACGCCCCTCCTAACCTAACCTAACCTAACCAAACCTAACTCAAGTTCACGCACAATTTCCAAAATGTTGACTTATGGGGCTCTATTAAGGGGTTTTTCTAGAGTTTCGATTCAAATCCTTGTTCTAGCCACATTCTCTGGTGAGAAACCTGACTCCGCTAATCAGTACTTTTGATTGAAAATTGAATTTTTTCATCAGCATAAATCAATGACTTCATATAAGGTAATCTGTATTACATGATATGAATCACAACGCACTCCCGATGTTGGACTTTTATTCTTATTTTTTTGTGCTGACATTCTTTGGGCAAAAATTACAAAACTGTGAATGTCTGTCCCCAGAAATTTCTTGAACAGAAAATTTTACTTCTGCAGTGAAAAACAAAGAATTTTTGGCCACTGGAAAGATTTCCAATTGAAATTCACTAAAAAGCATCACAATTACAGAAATTTCCAACAAAATTGGCGGACCATTGTTTTAGTTTTGTTTTTGAAACATATTTTTAAAATAGATAAATATGTGCAAATAAAGCTTGGAGGAATCAAGCTGTTTGGATGTTTTATTTTAGCAAATTGTCTGTGTCTATTTTTTCATGACTTTAAATGAAACTAATGGTTGAGTTAAACAAAAATTGTTAAACTAGTTTTAAGTTTTAAATGAATAAAATATGTTATAACAAAAAAAATTAGAAAAGTTAGTTTTTAATTAGTAAAAATAAGATGAAGTCCGTTTTACCCCCTTTTCCACTATACATAAAATGGGAGTAAATGATTTGTGTAAGGTATAGACAATTTTAAACAAAATTAATCATTTACAACTGTTGTCTTTTACTGGAGGTTCGAGCATCCTTTACCCTTAACCTCCCCACCCCCAATACAAAAATCTGAATCCTTAATCCGCCAATTGGAACAATAATTTTTAAAAATAAATGATTGAAAAATATCTGGGATGGAAGACGTTTAAGAAACGGATCATTTCGTATTTTTTTCTTTAATACCTATACATACTTTCATTTTTGGTCGAAAAACTCTCTCTTGACATACTTCGGCCACCCACAGTTTTTTACTAAGTCACGCAAAGCTCTAGCAAAGTTTTAGTCAATATTAAACTGTTATAAATTGGCACTTCTCTATTCTCTAATCAATACAACAATGGTTTCAATCACTGCAAATTAATTTTGTATTAAAAACTGTACGGAAGTTTTACATTATTACATTGATGTGTTCCTGCTATTCATTTAGTTCTTTTGTTTTCATTCGGTTCAAGTTAAACAATCAATTTTTCACGGAAATCGCTTGTTACATTTAAAATCCAATTGAAAAAAAAAGAATAACGAAACCCCACTTGGTTTAACCACCGGAACCTTAATTTCCGCTCGGTTTCCGCTTATTGCACTGTCATCAGTTTTATTTTCACACACCCTCTTATATACAAAATGTTGTGAGTTCCGCCATCATGACCATAAACGACTCGTGCCGTTCGCACTATTTCTTCACAAATTAGAAATTCTACAATTTCTACATAACAAGGGTTCAATTGAAAATGATGGCTATGAGGAGGAGGGGGCAAGGGGAGAGTGGAGGGAAAAAAAACTTTCTCCTGGGCAAATTCATAGAATTTCCTTAAATCAATTTAAAACTATTACCAACTAAACAACCCAAAGAGGCTGAGAGAGAGAGAGAGTGAGAGGGAGAGGTGTAGAGAGAGATATAACAGAACTATATAGGACAGGGAAATTTATTTTGTTGGGTTTGAATTTGAGTTTGAAAATGAAGGCAAAATTAAGTTCAACCGTCTGCCATTTGTCTGTTCTGATATTTCTGATATGGAGCAAACTTTCCCTTTGAGACTGTATACCCAACTACACGACTACGACCCTCTTATTTTCCAAGAAAAACAGGAACTTCTTTTGCGCTCGGGTAAACAAAGCCATAATTTAGGGATCATTTCCTTTATTTCCTATAAACAAATCAGCATCGGGGGCAACATTGACTTTTAGCAGTGCCAGCAGCAGTAGTATAGTAGCATAGCAGCAGCAAGTCGTCGAAGCAGCATCAAATGCCAAGCGTATAGAGTATAAAGTGAAACTACAACTCTTGGCATCGGGTATTTTTTATTCTTTCTGTGTCCCCTTTCCCCCCCAGGCTTGACTTTGTCTCTAACAAGAGGGGTTGCTGTTGCTGGTGTGTCATCCTTTGTTGTTTGTTTTTTTGTTTTTCTTCTTTTTTGTTTCACAACCCTTGTTGTCGCGATTGTCATCTCTGTTTACGAATGACGTTTCTACTACTTGACTCTTAATGTAATTCCCCGAAGCAAAAACATGGCTATTAGCTTTTAAAGTTTGTTTCTTTCACTTCTGAATATCTTCTTTTTTTTGTAATCAGGGTTGCCATAGAACGTGTGCCAATTGGACAATAGGGACTTTTGAATTGCTTCTTTCATATCGCGCTTTTTGTGGTCCCCCGAATTTATCTTCAAGATTTTTCAAATTAATTTGCACAGCTTTTTAAAAATGTTGGCAACTCTGGTTTCTAGTTGCTGTCAATGTCGAAATTTTCTTGTCTTATTTTAGATGACTACTTTGCCAGCTTTAATGGCTTTTAAACGATTTAAGCCAGTTCAAGGTTGCCTCGGTTTTATTTACGCCATCAGTTAAGGTAAACCACTTCCTGAAATTGTTTATTATGACAGTTAAGTTGATGTTTTACAATGCAAATGTGATTCCACAAGGCATAACTGGTTATTACCTTAGACATGATGTGAGATGGTGAAGATGGCACTGTATAAATCCCCCCCCCCCCCCCCCCATTCCATATACAAGACTCTCTGTTCAAGGCAGTGTGTGAGTTTTTATTTTTTTTATTTTTTTTGTAAAAGGACGACATTGTTTTTTTTTATTTTTAAAAATAACATTTGTGTTAATTTTTTTTCATTTTTTTTTAATATATTTCTGTTGACTTAAATATAAAAACGAAAGAAATTCGCATAATATTATAATTTTTTTTTCTGTTTGTTTATTCGGGGAGTGTAAATATATGGAAATGGCATGAGAACGAGTCAGAGTCAGATATATAGGAGTCTCGACCAGTTTTCAACTTCAGCAGCAGGACAGAACGAAAGATAGAGAGAGAGAGAGAAATGGATAATAAGAAAAATGAGTAGTTGACGATGCATACGTGGTATAAATTTTCGCATTTTATGATTTTAAATTTGCATCCGCACGAATTTTCATTGTTGAAAATTTATGTGAACTTGTGTGGGTTTTTCTGTTTTTTATTTTTATTTTTATTTATTTTTTTTTTTTGAGAAAGAAAAAAGCCTGCTGTGGGGAAAGGACCTTAAAAAAAAATCATGTTATGCTTGCGTTGCATTGTTTTGACAGTTAAACGGAGAACGATAAGAGCTAGATAACTTTTGGTATTCATGTAGGGACTTATATAGGAGAGTTAAACTAGGTAGGTACACCTTTATATTTATAACTTATAAAGTGAAGGGGAGTTTTTGGAGCTGACTGTTTTGCACAGGTAATGAGCTGAAATTAATTTCTTACAGGTGGATAAACAAGTGTTTTATTGTGATGCTTGATAAGACCTAAAGGTTATTTTTAAATAATATTATTATTTTCGTCTGTAGATAAAGTATTATAAATTCTGTCGAAGCTGGGTATTGCATCTTCTTTGAAGAGTGTGGCTGACATTTAAGATGAAGAAAAAGAGTTTCAACAAAAAAAAAATAAATACATATTTGTATGAACTTAAAGAAAAAGGTACAATATCTACATAGATAAAAATTCTTAAACACATGTTTCAAACCCTTCAGGCTGGATATATGTGGATTTATTTCGACCCAACAAAAACAGTAGTTTAATGACATTTAGCTACTTTGTTTTCAAGACCTTTTAAATGTGAGTAATTGATTAATAAAATGATGTACAATAGAATCTCGAAAAGATTAACAGATATAAATAAGATCTTTTCAAATTTTTCATCTTTTCGAGCATCAACATTTCGTGGAGTAAGAAGATATACACAATATTTATGAATCAAATTATAAATTCAAATGACGTCATTTCCAAAAGTTCGTTTCGCCCATGTACGACAGTTGGGCTCATCTGTTAGATGGTGTCGTAGGTACCCTTCTAAGACGCAAATTATGGTCGATGATTACCGACTCTTATAAAACTCACAGCATGAATATATATTGTGAATTTTATATTTCTAAGGGAATTTGATTAAATTTAGGCCCGTGGGCTGGCTTTAAAATAATAAACGAAAGTAAAGAAAATTAGAAAACTAATTCTGTTTAGGTGGCGAGCGATTGAATATACATAATTCAAATTATAAGTTCAAATGACCTCAATCGCTCCACCTAAACAGAAGTAGTTTTCCAATTTCCTTCACCTTCGTTATCATTCATATTTATAAATAAAAACATTAAATATTAATTGTAGAACAAGTTTAAACAAGCCCCAACGTACCGTTTGAAAAAGTAAAAAAATTAAGTTGGGAAAAAAGCGTTCATCTTTTTGAGCACTGAAAGGTAAAAATATTTCGTTCATCTTTCCAAGCTGTTCATCTTTCCGAGATTCTACTGTAGTTAGAATGTTCTTTCTTATCAGAAAATTTCATATTTAGTTACTCAAGATATGTTAGCTTATAATCTTGTAAATCAGGATGTTTTGCATAAGGTGGGACAAAAAATCGTATGTGAGGGAGGGGGACTATTTTTGCCTGTTTAATGCAACAAGCAATTTTCTAAATAATCGACTTGAAATAGAAAAAAAAATCATTTAAAACCAACAATGTCAGGTCATAGGTACCTTTTTCAAAGCCAGAGATTCATATTTTATTTCTGTTTTTGAACCAATATTTTTTTTTAATGTTTTTGAAAAAATAAATTTTCAAACTAAATTCTGGGTGGTCATGTCCTGGTCTATCACAAGTTTCAGTTTGGACCATATTCATTAGGTATATGTAAATGAATTCTGTTTTTCATGCAAAATTGTTCGTTTATTTTTTCTCTATAAGTTTCGCTTTCTTTTTTCCCTTAAAAATGTCGAAAATATCGCTTAAATTTATATCAAAAATTAACAATTTTTTAATGGACTACAGCCCTAATGCTCTTCCGAATTTCCTGATTCTATTCGACAAAGCATAAGTACTATAATTGATAAGCATTCTGAGAAAGTGGGTGCGGATGCAATTTACCTATATAGAAGTTCAGCGAAAATGGGTAAATATCATACGCAGAATCTCATTTTTTTCCTTTTTATAGACACCCCAAGCAGGGCAGTAGCTTCATAACCTTATAAGCAATTCTGTGAAAAAAAAAATAAAATTCAAATTGCTTTTATCGACCACATAAATTGACATTTCTTCCAATAATGCAATTTTTTGTATTAAGTTTCACTTTCAAAGTCCCTTGCAACCGTTTTTATCGATCAATTGAAAGACAAAGCAAAATTAGGCGTGCCAGATTGGGCTTATCTATCGGAAATTGCAATCTTCCGGTATACCGGTAGAATATATTTCATTGTACGTATTGCCGTTGTTTTTTAATAATTTTTTTTTCATTTTAAGTCATTTTATTTCTTAAAATTGTCCCTGCCTCCTAAACGGGGCTTGTTTTTTACCCCTCTACAAAAAACCGTTATTAATTTTTGGCGCCAAAGTTATCGTAGGTTCTTCCCCCAAAATCTTGTATTGGTCCAATAATGTCCTTCTTGTCGCATACCTAATTTTTAAGAAAATATGATAAGTGTCTTAGAAGTTAAAATTTGTTAGACTTTTCAATCGTCTTCTATTTTTTCGCCATGCTTTTTTATCAAATTCTCTGGCAGCGCTGCTCCAAATGTTTACCTTTCCTATTTCTTGGCAGATTCTCTCACCATGCTCGGCACTTATGTACGTCGCTGAAGTATTCGAATTTGTTTTCCCTTTATACCTATTTGAAATTTACGGAAATTCGATTCACTTCCAATTTTATTATCTTCTTAACCAACATGAAAGAGGATTAATAACCACCCTGATATATTGTACAAGTATGTATGTTCCACTTAATAAATTTCAACAAACAATACCCTTTTTACATGAAACACTCATAAAACCATTATCACACCTTCATACATTTACATTTTCTGTCAACTCATAATCGGGTAATATATACCTACCTACCTTTCAAATTGTATAGACGATCCAATAAAATTTCAAAGAAATTCCCCCAACTCCATGCAGCAATAAATTCCATCCCTTCCTTAATGATCAAAAGAATAAAAAAAAAACAAGAAATCTCTTCGTTGTAATGACTACATAACACCTTTACTTTTGAAAAGAGTTAGGTATGTAGATATATTCTGATGTATAACCTCACAACCATTTATCATACATAAATATGTATCCCAAATCCCAACCCTTGAAATTAAAGTATGTGTGTACAAAAACAATATAACTTCGACATCACTCAACCTCATTAGTATCTCATTTAGTGCAACATTCATTTCACTTAACACTTTACGCTTCATTCACACACTCCCGAAACATTTATTAATCCCAATTAATCATTATAACACATTTAACACTAATACATACACACACAGGCACGTAGGGAAGCACGCGACAACAACAACACTAAATTGTGAAACGGGACACAGGGTATAGGGGGTTTGGTTTCGAAAATAATACAAAAACAATAAGAAAAGAAGAAAAAACCAACGCACCCACACAGTAGAGAAGACAGGAAGATCCCACGAGGAAGAAACAAAAAAAAAAGTGTCAAGAAATAAATTGTCAATCAAATAGATTCACACTTGGTATATTCCGATTTCAAAAGTGCTATGTTTACTTAAGGGCCACAATCACCGTTCGGTACCGACGCCATGCCGTCTCTGAATATGCCTTATTCGACTCCGTGCCAAATAAAACTTCCCTTTTTGTTCTTCCATTCGGACAACTTTTTCAACCTAAATCTAACGGTAATTGGTAATTCGTTATTTATCCTAAACCAGTGCAGGATTTAGACATTTTCATGCCCTAAGACTTAAGAGTTCAGTGAGTATCTCTGTATTGAATTCAGCAGAGAGGGGCCATTTTCAGTAAAACGTAAAGGTATGTTCAGTTGATGGAGTATGTGGTGAGGTAACGGTTCCATGTGATAAAGAAATTAAAAACTTGAGGGTATATTTAAATTTTGCTTTATTGTTACTTGCTCTATAGGGCAGTGTTTCGTTAGCCCAGTCGGAAAATTCATTTCACTTTGGAAAAATTTTATCGACACTTTTCTTTCACAATAGGTTATAAGGAGCATAAGTGTAGTTTTGCGGGAAAATCGCACTGGAGCTTAAACCGCTATCTTGGAATTTTCTTAAAAAATTAACTTGAAATAGAAAACAAATATTTGAAAACAACGGCAACACTTACAAATTCATGTTATATCTTTTTTCAAAGCCAGAAATCCATTCTTCAATTTTGTTCTTAAATAAAATTATTTCAGTCAATATATTTTGAAAAATGAATTTTCAAACTCAAATTTTGAAAAAGAATTAAAAAAAATTTTGAAATTATTTTTTTTGTTCAAAATTTTACGTTATTAAGTTTTTTTTAATATTAATAATCTTACCAATTCTTAGTCAAACTCTAAAAACCAGATGTTAAAATGTCTCCTAGTTTTTGAGAAAATTGAAAATAACCAATTGTACTTTACTACTTTTTTAGTGGAAATAATATGATTTTCAGGGCAATTTAAACCAAGGATTGAAGCGAAATTAATAGAAACTTATTTGTGATATTCCTCAAAAAGTATAAGAAATGAAGCATCTAGTTTTAAGAGTTTGAACTAAAAATTGATAATTGAAAATTAAAAACAAAAATACGACTTAATTACTAAAAATTTCAGAAATATTAATTTCCAAATTGTTTTTTTCATTTTATTTTTTTTTTAAATTCAGAGTTTGAAAATTAATCTTTCTAAAACTATTTACTTAAATTTACGCTGAGTAAAAAGAACATTAAAACCTTGATAGGTGTACTAACAGGTCATTGCGCCATTGGCACAATGGCTAACAGGATAGGGGCATTTGCACCCGATTTTTGTAGGAGCTGTCAAGAGGAGGAGGAAATAGAAACCATTAAACACCTGCTCTGTGACTGTCCGAACCTCCAAACCAGCCGACTCCGTCATTTCGGAAACAGGTTTGTTGGAGAACTGGATGATCTAGCACAGGTCTCAATGGCAAACATGAGGAAATTTATAGATAGCACAGGCTGGTTCGTTAACGAGCCAGTCTACGCTAATCGGCAAAATTGAGGAGCATCGATGCTAACTTTTACAGGGGATCACAATGGACCAGTAGGCCCCCGTGTACGCAACAGCTTCATGCTGTGCACACCCCTTATAACCTAACCTAACCTAACCTACTTGATTTAAAAACAAAGTTAAAGAATTGTAATATATAATATGACATTGTAAGTGTTTCCGTGTTTTTTAAATATTTTTTTTCTATTTTAAGTCATTTTTTTAGAAAATCCAAAATGGTGACTTAAGCACCACCTCGATTTAAAAAAAAAAAAACACAAATAATATGCTCCTTATGACTACAGTCCCCTAATGCATATATGTAACCGGATTATACGTGTAGTTAAATTAATCGTGAATGAATACGTGCAGTATTTATATTTACACGTGTATTTAATGTTACAAGTGTATTTAAGCAATACACGTGTAATTACTTTAAAATCGTACTTATGCTGTCTTATGTTTCAAAAGTCATTAAAAAACTTATTTTTTGGAACATATTTTTTGTTGGTTTGACATAATATCAAGTTGTACCTATACCGTTCTTTTACACTGTATACAAATATCTTAAAATCACTCCACCACGGTAATTTACAAAAAAGGTTACGCTTTCATAATTACACGTGTATTTTTATTTACATATTGTGTGTTTGGAACATACACATAAAATTTGAGGTTGTAATCAAAATTAACGCGATGATTGAGGAGTCTGAAAAAGAAGTCCGTCGCATCGTCGCGGTCGGTCTGATCTGAGCGTCTGTGGTCTGTGCGTCTGTGGGTACGTACAATCTGCATCCCAACGTTTACTCTTATTTAAGCTAGAACCTAAATGGGTGTTATTCACTTTTAACTTTCCAATGGCTTGACCGATTTTATTACAATTTTCAATCCGAAGTCTTTTAAGTAGTTCAAACAATATTGCATTTAAAAAATTTGAAAATAGTTTTATTTTTAAACAAAAGCAAAATTAAAAAAAAAAACATATTTGTGACTTTTACTTTTTTAACATTTTTTGTAAAGATTAAATATGTATGCTATTAAGTGCTTACGTTTTGTAACTCTAGCATCGATACATTTAGTAGAGAAACAAATCATATAAGTTTTTATCAATGTTTCAACGTTTCTGGAACTATTTTTTTTAGTTACGGAACGTAGGCATAATTTTGCATAATTTTTTTTAAATAGGTTTGGTTAACTTTCTTTTTACATCTGTTTCGAAACAAATTTTTCAACATTGCAAAATTAAAATACCACTGTACAAAATTAATTTGAAAAAAAAAATAATCTTTCTTCTTGGGAATAATGTTGGTACCTAGTATCTTTTCTTTGTAAATTAAAAACCCTGCCTCAAAATAAAAAATCCCTCATTAAAACGAGTCTTCCGATATTAAGTATCATTTTCATTCATTTCAAAAAAAAAAATGTTTATGTTGCCCCCTTGAGATGTTATGCACTAAAAACTCTCTTCAATTTATTTCCCATATTAATCCGTCACTGTCCGGAAAAGAGTGGTTGGTTGGGTTGGTTGAGCCTAAGACACATCTCTGTTTTAACGGAAAATCCGATAAATACCTTTTTACACTCAGCAGCTAAACCGAAAGACCGGAATCACAGAATAATCATTCCTATCGCTCTTTCATACTCATCGTCATCATTATCATCAACATCAACATCGACATCAACAACAAGAAACGGCTCTCATTGAAATGTAAGGACTATAAGGACTAAAGGAATGTGTTGTTGTTATTTTTTGTTTTTTTTTTCTGTCGGTATTCATTTGGAGTGAGAAACGAGGAACTTTAGGAACGCTGGCTGATGTGCCTCCGTTAACAACAAGGATTCCTCATTTATCATTTCATTAGAGAGCTGTTGTTTTAAGATTTTATTTTTCAAGCTTCTATAGCTTCAATGCGGCGGCCTATTCAGGATTTAAAAACTGTTTTTTTTTTTTTTTTTTTTTTTTGTCTAAAGAGAGAAAAACCCTTAACAATCGATGGTTGATGGAAGAGGAGCTTGGAACTTGACGCAAATCTTGATGTGAGTTTTTTCGTTCATTCGTTTAAAAGTTCTCTTCTCATTTTATCATGATTTTTTTGTATTTTTTTTTTTTTTTTTTTTTTTTAAATTCCTAAGTACCTACCTATAGCTAAGGACTGTTTGGTTTCTAGACATTCGACACCCGATGTAACCATTTGTTCAACTTCACCCCTCCTTAAATAATTTTATTTTTTTAGATGCATCCTTAAACAATTTTTTTGTTGTTTTTTTATTTTTGTCTATATTTATAGAGAAAAATGTGATTTGGTTTGATGATGAGGGATAATTTAACACCCTTATAGAATACCACAACAATTTTATTAGACAGAACGCGTACTGCTGATGGAGTGACGTGCGGCATCACTTTAGTTTCATTGGAACCATCATTTTAGGTATATAGGGAGATGTGCGAGGGTGTGAACATTTATCGGTTTTATTTTTTATTTGATTTGCTTGTCGTTGTTTTGATGACAGATGGTTGTGTTTTCCAGAATCTAACTATAGGGATCTTTTAAATAATTTGTTGCGGGATTGTGTGTGTTTTTTTTTTTTTTTTTTTTAGTTCGAGATTTGCGGTGAGTTATTTAGATGAGTGTCAAAGGGCAACAGCTTAGCAGTTTTGTACGTGAGCAGTGTGATAGGTGGGTTTATATACAGCTGGGGATAAGCGAAGAATAATAGGTACTTACCTATTTTTAAATCCCAGTCATCATCATCATAAGCATGGCGAAGTATGCTTTTTTTTAAGTAGACAAATAAAACTGCCCTTTTT
Organism: Epistrophe grossulariae; assembly: GCA_929447395.1. Taxonomy (NCBI): domain Eukaryota; kingdom Metazoa; phylum Arthropoda; class Insecta; order Diptera; family Syrphidae; genus Epistrophe; species Epistrophe grossulariae. The sequence continues at coordinate 18,389,312 of OV839567.1, read as the reverse complement.
TTTATTTTTAGATTATTTAACTTATTTTATCTTATATTTTAACTTATATTTATCTTACCGAATTAAAAAACATATTCGCTGTAGTAAAATAAATTATTTTGGAACACCCTATGAACAATTAAATAGCCGCAGACTAAAATTCGTAAAATTTTAACAGTTTTTCTTTAATTTCTTTTTTTCTTTTAATTCCTTTTTCAAAGTAAATCTTACTTCAGTCAAAGATTTAGAAACACCCTTTGAAATAATTTTCTTAAAAATCGCCTTGGAAATTTCCTTCAAGAAGAAAAAAAAATTGTAGCGATATCTTCATGGTTCCAAATGTATGATTTTTGCAACCAAAAAAGTTATTTTGGACCACAGTGCGCCGCGCCGGCACAGATGTTTACTTTTCACACACAGTTCTTTGGGGAGGGAGATATTATTTTGTTAAAAAAAATTATTAAACATTTTTTTTTATTTTTCGGAATGGAATTTTCGGCAAAAAAAACTCTCGGTTATTTAAAATAAATTAGGTTAATTGCTGCAAAATGTCTCTAAAACGCTGAATGCAAATATAGAAAGAAAATTGACAAAAAACGGTTTAGGATGCAGCTGAATATACAAAATTATGATACCTATCCATTTTTCCGTCTTCCGTATATAGGTGATTCTCTGCCAACTGTGAGTGATTCTTTGTGTCCAGGGCTTTATTTGTAACTTAATATAAAATTTTCTTATAAATTTCTGGTTTGAATTGTGAAAATAAGTTTGTACTACAATTTACATTACATCTTGTTTAAAAATTTGCTACCCTTTCCCCTTGGCATGTAAAAGTATACGCAAAATGTCAGTATATCGTGGCATGTCCCATCCTTGTTTTTCCAATTAAATCTACTATTTTCTATTAAAATACATCAAGGAATAAAACTGTTGTCCTCAGAGAAGTTTGAATACAATGCATGATTAAATTTTGACAATATCAAGCCAAAATATTTGCTCTCGAATTAAATAATAATAATGGAATGGTGTCCACGGATTTCAATTTATTTTTAAATTCGAAAGATTTCCAGCTGAACCGCCATTTTGTTTTTAGTTTGATGGCATTTGTGTGATACCGTTTGAAAGAGGCACTATTTATCTATTGTGTACAAAAGTCAATTTATTTTACTAACGTAATTTTGCTATAAGAGTGAAGTGTTTTTATTCTAAAATCGTGTGTAGTGTTATCCAAGCGTGTTATGAAATTTTTCGGGGTGATTTTTAGAATATTGTTTTTCTTTTGCAGTCATATAAATTAAAATTATAACGGATTTTAATTTTCTCAGAAGCTTTGAGATATGAGGTTATATTAAAGCCTAAATGTCAGTACCGTGCGGGTGTCAGTACCGTGGTATATTTATTTATAATGAACGTAAATTAAATGATTTCAGGCAATTTTGCTAAAAATCTTGTTTTTTTTTTTACTAAGAATGGTACCAATACTTCGGACAAAACATATAAAAACAAAACCGTGCAATAAATGTTGAGTTATAACCTAGTATAAAAATTAAGACTCAAACCTCAAAAAACAAATTTCAAAAACTAAAAAACATACAATTTTGAATAAAACATTGCCTTTTAAAGTTGAAAACGTCAAAACGTTAGAGGGAATTAAGAAACTCACCAAAAATATTGTCAAAATGAATAAAAACGTTTAAAAATTAAAAATCAGTGTCAGCATCATGCCTTCGAGATTTAGTACTTTTTAGGATATTTTTTGTTCCTTAAAAGTTGTAGTAAAATGCTCTTAAAGATTTAATACAATGTCTATTTAAAGACAAATAAAATAAAAAAAAAAATAATTTTCAATGACTTTTAATTTTAGCAAAATTTTAATTTAAAAAATCACAGTTGCCAGAGAATCACCCATATCATCAATAATTTCAAGTTTAATCAAAATCTCAAGTTTGATTTGTTTCTATTGTTTAACTTGCCATGCGTTATGGATAGACACTTACAATATAGCAAGTAAAAATGCCTCCCTTAGAGAAATATACTTGAGCTTCTATTTTAGGATTTCCAAAAAAGGACATAAAATTAAATTTTTTTTTAAATTCCAACGCATGTTGACATACAGACTTCATATGTACATGTAATCGATGAGATATCATTTTTTAAGGTCATAAAAAGATTCAAAATCAAAAATCCCAGAGGACAAAAATAAACCATAAACCATGTGACGATACAATTTGTAATCTGCCTTCCAATGACACCAACCACACATTAAAACGTCGTTCTTGTCTCCGAAGTGTTAAATATACAAGATGTGATGATAATCACAAAAAAATTGTCGTAAAATCATCGTCCCCCCCCCCTTCCATTCCATACCAAATTTTGAATAATATAGGATTTAAGTCTTGGAATTTGGAATATAATCCTGTCTCCCTTATAAACCAATCAAATTTAAATTTAAATTACAATAATTTCCCCCAAGAGAGACGAGACTACACCACATTTTAACACTCTCTCTCATGTGTATATATAAATTAGTTATGTATATAATATTATTCTACTTCAATTACATATTATTATTATTGCTTCCGTAGCTACATAGGTACTCACCATTATTGGCTGTAATTGCATTTGATGCAGCTACACCGGAACTAACTCCATTATTTCCATTGCCGCCATTGCTGCTGCCACCACCATTAATACTGTTGCTCATAGAAGATGACGTCGAATCACTCGAAACTATAAAAATCCTCATCAAGAAAATGCCAAGCGTGACATAAAATGGCGCCATTTTTTTTTAATTTGGGACTTTTGCTATACGATGCAATTTATTTTATGGTTTTAATTTTAAAGAAACAAAATGATATAACAAAATCAAAATATACAAAATACAAGAACAAAAAATATTTCCTTGTTTAGAATAACCGTTTATTCGGTGTTTATAATTTTGTGTTTCACTTTTTCTTTTTTTTTTGCGAAATAAAAAACAAAATAAAAAAATATTTGATTATTTTAAATAAATCTTTTAATTGCTATACACGTTGTTTGTTGTTTTTTTTTTTTTTTGTGATTTTATTTAATTTGTTTTCGTGTTGTCTGTGCACTGACCCTTGTTATTGGCAAAAAAAAAATATATATTTTCATGTCATTTTGTATCCTGTCGATGTCGATGTCGAGGTCCTGTGGAAGAGAAAAACAAAACAAAGAGAGAGAAATTAAATGTGAGCAAATAACTGCGAACGAGAATTTGCGTTGGTGTGTTTTTTTTTTTTTTTTTTTTTTTTTTAATTTAGTTTTTTTCAGTTTTAAAGAGGACGGAAATAATTAAAGGATTTCATTCCACAATTTGCTGCCCATTTAATCCGATTATATGTATATACCTACCTACGTGAAAACAGTATTAAAGGGATGTGGTGGTGGTGGGTGGTGGTGGGTGGTGGTGGTGAAGAATATATCTGAGGGATAAGTGATATAAAAAATAAAACAAACCTCTAACAAGGCGAAAAAGCAATTTTTTCCCAAATGCAACAGATATCCTGGATCTCGCTGTAGGATACTATACCTACTGTATTTATATAGGTATATTGCACAGAATGATGCATATGTGGTTTATGTGGGCACCGAAGAGAAGGGGAACTCCTTCCACCATCAGTTTGTGCAGCAATGTCCTTCGTATGAGATAATGAATTATTTGCCCATCAAAATTGCGCTGCTGTCTGTTTTTATTCATTTTTTTTTTAACTTTTCTTTATACATATACCTTGGTATACATGGATTCCTATAGCTATATAGCGATAAAAAAAATTTAATTGATTGATGTGTCGAAAAATTGGTAACGAGCAAAACGAGATGTTGGATTTTTATCATGAAAAGGAGGACATGGACATGACCAACACGTCATGGATGACTGAAAGAGTAAATTGTTCCTTTTGTTTGGGTTTAATGTGACGCTCTTTCACAGATTAACAAGTTTTTTTTGTATTATATTTTTTATTTTTTTTTTACTCTGTCGAGTGTCGGGATCGAAAATGCCAGCCAACTGAACTCAAGTTGATGTGCTGCATTGTGCGGGGGATTTGGATAAAATCCTTAATATTCTTGAAAGTGAGAGGAAAAGTTTGAAGTGATTTTTTGTTTTTGTTTTTATAGATATATTGTATATTTGTCATTAAAATCATAATAGTGTGATAAAATGATGATTGATGAGTGCGCAGATTTATATAAGAGGTCAATGGAAAATGGATTCGTAAATTGTGCATGATGCGTCCTTGATGTTGTTTTCAAGAATATTCAGTTTATAAAATGATTATGTAATGAATAGGTAGTTTTGTGTAAATTTAGCAGTTAAGAGGTTTTGAGACTTAATATAATTCAAGATTGAAAATATAAATGCGGTGGAATTATCAACGAAAAGGTCAAAGCTTTTTTGACATTTATGTACCTAGGTACTCATATACATATGTACATAATTTGTACACCTCGTCGGTTGACAGGTTAAACTCACTAAATGCGCTTGGAGCTTATTGCAGATGATGAGGTTTCAATAAATAATTTAGTATTAAAATTCACTTTCATTAGTAAATCGATGAAACTTAAAAATCTAACACTGGTATTTTGAATCGTTTAATGGCCATAATGAGTTTTTCTAGCAATAGGTACTAAAAAAAATTGAGTACCTACTTGCCGATAAGCCATTTCAGTTCAAATTTGGCGATAGTTTTGTTTTACTTTTCAACCGACGCTATCTTATCAATATTGTTATTTAGGTAGGATAGCAAAGTCCTCAAGCGATGTTTATTCGGCTATCAGCTCGATGATTAGAGGGAGTAACAGTTACCCTAGTTTATGAAAATCTGCACGTTCCTCAACTATTGATCACTGATAGTGGAACTTGCAATTGTGATTAGGTAAGACCTTATTTTATGGTTGCCACTGTAAACAATCTTTAGCAAAAAAGAATATTACTTACCTACCTCGGTGAAAGTTACTGACCTTCAATCAAGGTCGGCAAGGGGCTTTATATACCCTCTCCCGAATAAAAATGTTATAACAAGACTAAAATCATGTTTTGGAAAGGGACAAAAATGGCCCAACGATCTGAGAATTTTCTCATTTAACAAAGGATCGCTCCAAAGATTTTTTAAAAGCAAAAGAGAAAAATAAAGAATTTTAAAAAATTTAGTTTAAAAAAAATTGTTAGGTACCTAATTTAAATTTATTTAATTATTAAAATACATATTCACAATATTTATTTTTATTTAAGATATAGCGACGCTTTCAGTTCAAATAATAATGCATTTCAAAATTTTAAGAAATTTAAAAAAATTAAGAAATTTTAAGAAACAAAAATATTTTTGTAACTTTTGACTTTTTTAACATTTTCTTGTTAAAAATATCATATCAATATATAAAGGCTTTTTAAATAATTTTTATAGAAACGCACCCAAAACATTTTGTTCTGATCTATCAATATCAAAACGTCAGTCAGACTTTTTTTTCATGGTGAATTTCATGAACGATCCATGTTTGGAAACTATTAAAAATTATCAACGAAATGATAATTCGGTATGGTGGCAACTTTAAATGCTGGTACTCAAATTTTAGGTCGTCTTTAGCTATATGAAGCTCATTTTTCAGTTTTTATAAATCAGGAATCAAAATATGCACATGTGGGTTTGTTGCTGTCCAATAACATATATTTTTATTTAAAGCCATTAAAAATGTGCTAAAATCGACAGAAAAGCGGCTCATAAAATCGCGACCACCGGCTTAAAATTTCGTTTAAATAATAATTTTCAAATTTGGCTTGTTCGTAAAAATCATCATGAAAAGAAAGTTTATAGATGCGTTTCTAAAAAAAATATAAAATTGTTATGACCTTATGAAAAGCCTCTCTAGCCCTTTTTTATGTACCTCTGGTGAACCCCAAAGCAGCCACCTAGGTCCACTTCCTTTTTTTTTCTTACTACTAATGCCTAATGGTATTGAAATGGTCACCAAATTTGTTAAGACAATTTCTTCTTTTATTCAAATTGATCTTGACAGCTTTTCAGTGTGGTGGCTTAAAAACAACTTAAAGCTTAATATTGACAAATACTTTTTCCCGCAAAAACATTAAATTTCTTCCACGTCACTAATCACTATACCTTCTCCATTATCAATCCATTTCCACCGTTCAAAATATTTGGGACCATATTTGACCAGGAACTCAGCTGACAGAGTGTTAGTTCGAATATATATAAACTGTTTTGACTTTAACCCTAGTACCCCACTCCTTGCTTAAAACTCCCTCTTCTGAATCTCCCTCCTTCATCCCGATTTTAGCTAAAGTTTAAAGTAAGATTAACAATTATCTTACATTTAGACGAATAAATGGGTGTTTTGTCCCCACCAAAAAATTTACCACAAAGTGCGATGCAGTGCTGCATGTTTTTGTACATAAGTTTAATATGACTGCACTTTTGTGGGTTGTACAAAGGTATGGTTAGGTTTTTGTGGATGTCAGCAGAGACACTTGACACACTTAGACCATATAGGTTGCCCCATTGTGATACCACAAGAATCTAGGAAGATTTCTTCCTACTCGTTGAACCACTTAGAGCGCGGGACTACTAATGTCATAATTTGCCAGATCACTAGGACCATGTTGTAGTAGAATACTACTAAGTGGAGCCTACGCCTTTGAGATAGAGCAGCACATGTACAGAGAAGGTGGGGAATCGATTATTCCTCTTCTTCATCCATACAACTTCTGCAGAAATCGTTAGAAAACACTCCAAGCCTCGTTGCGTGCTTGCCTATTAGACCACAGTACACATATTAAAGGTAATATCATTGCGTTTTCATTTTTGTTCAGTTCTGCGCATCTGTCAAAATCGAGGTATTATGGTGGTAAAATGGTGGATTCAGTGCCCCTTTCCTTGTCTAATTTCAATATTTTGTTGTTGTTTCTAATGATGCGCGTTGAGTTCCTGTGGGCACTCGAACAGCCTTTTTTAATTTTTTGACATTTCCAACTTTGACAACCTGCGCAATATATTACCTTTAATATGTGTACTGTGTATTAGACAGTTTCCAGTAATGACACCTTTAACGGAACCAATGTGCAATCTGCTTAGAGATATCAAGCTCCTAGAGCGTTTCAGATCCAGCATAGGCCAGATCTGTCTAGTAATTAGTAAACTGACACGTGGCAATCTTATTCCACCTAAGATTTGTTTTCTCTATTCCATCAATTGCTTTAACATAAGTTAACAATTAGCGATGGGTACACGAATATTTGTCCGATTTGACGATTTAGGTAGTATTGTTCCACTTTTGGCGAGTTCGTCTACTTAAATTGCTTGGAATGTCCCTATGACCTGGCGCCCAGCAAATGTGAATGTTGAACTGCTGTGTTATATTCATGAGAGATGATAAAGGTCTGTTTTTTAATTTGTTGAGATGGAATCCATTTAATGGCGGCTTTTCTATCTGAGAATATGCCGATATCTGTGCTTGATATCACGTTTTCTTAAACTTTCAAGCCAAGACAGGACTCCTTTTATCGCCAAAAGTTCCGCCTGGAACACGCTACAGTGATTGGGAAGACGAAATAAGAGACTTAGTTTCAGTCTGTCTGAGTATACACCTCCACCAACCCCGTCATCAGTTTTTGAACCTACGGTATAGTAATGGATCGATTCATCTTCCAAGATTGCCAAGTCCTCGTTGACACCAAGACCAAAACCCGTTACATGTCAACGAATAATGGGACAACATGCATATATTGACCGACTGGGTGTTACTTGTTGACACAGTCTACGTTGACAATATACCGATTATATAGTCAACGCACTGACTATTTATGCGTTGACCGTCTAATCTTTTGCTAAACGAGACCGATACCAATACTGAGACGATAGTCGATACTAATATTTTTCGATTTCAACTTTTATCGTCTCTTTGTCTGATTGCTTTAAATCTTTTTGACATTTTTGTTTGTGCTTTGGATAATGATTCTTTGAAAATTGTGATTATAGAATTTATCATGGAAATGTCTGTTCAACGTTTTTAGACTTTTTCCATATTTTTACTACTTTTTTCAGCAATTTTCATTAATATTCTCCAAAAATTGACAAGCTATAAATTTTAGTGCATAAATGGTAGGAAGAGACTATAACCTATATACAGGGTGTCCCGAAATCACCGCCTCAGAAAAAAACCATGAGTTCCTGAGGTAATTTCAAGTCGAAAAACTTAAGAGGTAATTTTCTCGTTTTCGCTTCGTTTTCGACTTATAACGGTTTTTATGATTTTTATTCTTTTTTCCTTTGACTGGCTCTAACTTTGCCAAACTACAACCGATTTTTGATATTTTTTTTTTATTTAAACAAAAACAGTTAGAAATTTTTATCTGCCATACAACGTTTTTCTGTGTGGATAACGGTTTTCCCGCAATTTATTATCACATTACGGGACACCCTGTATATAAAATTACGTACTATAACAAGGAGCTAACCTTCCATTGAACACCCCCACCAATCTTACACTTGTATATTATAGATTATTTCATTTAATTAAAATGTATTTTCCTTTTCAGCGAGTAAATTAAAATTTATTATTATTGAGTTCTATAGCAAATCTCTTTTTTAATTGAGTTAAAAAATCTTTAAAAATCTTCTTTTAATAAAACTTATAGAAATACAATACTTGAACTTAGCCTTACAAAAATATATATGTATTTATTAAATCTAGTTTCAAGTTTCAGTTTATTTATTTTGCTTTATTTTTTTTAAGAAACTTTTCTTTCAAATCTCTGATGTCGTTGTTGTCGTCCATCATTATTGTTGATCGAAGAAAGAAAACGCATATACATTCAAGTGCACTATTGCAAAGTCATCAACATTGTTAGCTATCCTTATTCTTCTCTTGCATTGCGCGTCCTTATATATACAACTTTCAATGTCAATAGGAATTCTTGCACTAATTATCAACATCCCGCCTGCGACTGTGCTGTGTATACGCTCCTCATTAGAAAAGAAGAAGAATCCCACACAATTTTGTTCGCTCCACTTGCTTTGGTGTTGGTCTTTGATTTTTGTTTTAAAAAAATTTAAAAAATAAACTAAGGGGTGGATTTATAATTCAAACATCATCTAGGAACTAGGAATTATGAAAACAAATCTGTAACTCTAAAAATAAAATTTACGACTGTTTCACACCATTTTGTACTTGGGGTTCGATTGGCTGAAAATTTTAAAGACACAAATTAACAATCCGCAATTAAATGGGGGCATCGATATTCGCTTGATTACTGACGTTTTCAAAAACATAAACTGCAAAAGTCAACTGTTCGTAAAACTCAAAACGCAATTTGTATGCAATTATGCAAAACCGCAGATTGCTGAAGTCACATTATAATAACCTTGTTCGTTTACTCCCTAAACCTACCCATTTCTACCATTTTTAGCCCGAAAGACTGTCAAAGTTCATATAAAAAAAATTTATCTGGTAGAATCTGGCAGTTTCGGGCAAGTACGCGAACAGACCTAATATATGTTCGATAACACAACTAGCGAGTAGCGGCACAATTCTGCAGTAAAGAAATCGAGTTGATGACAAATATTGAACAGCCATCAGAGACCATGTTTGTAAACGTCAAATGTTTAATGTGTTTGCAAGAAAATTGGCTGCAGTTGATTAAATAAATTTTGAGCAAGCAGGACGATATCTTGACTTTCAATGTGAGAAAATCGTTAAATAGTCAGAGTGGACATAATATGGCGACGGGACGTGCAAAACGCTTTAAGCATTGCGCAAACAGACGCGATGATGTTATAACAATGTGGATGCCGCACAATGGACAATCAACAACACACACAACTACACAATATGTGGATTGCTTTAACATTTCATTGCAGCGCGACTTTAGTTGAACGCAGCAAGCACCATCTGCTCGTCAAGAAAACTGAAACCAACAACCAACACCAAATTATTATTCATACATTGATCTCATATTAATTTCAAACATTTCTGATTTGTATAGGTTTTTCAATCTATCGATATCGTTTTAATTTGATTTCCTTACGGCCGTTTCGATTGATAATTTGGAGACGTGAGCGCGCTTCATATTTCGATTCTGAAGCTTTCGCTTTTATTTTCTGAACCAAAACTGTCATTCTGACGCACCAATCGAAAATGCCATCAGTTCCCTATGGTCTATTACACGATGAGTTTTTAGTCTTTTTAACATTTTAAAATTGAATTTGTGTCATGCAACGATGAAATAAGTAACATGTATTTTTCTCCTTCAAACTCAATAATTTTCGAAAAGTCATGTAATAACGGTATAAGTACTTTTTAATTTGACAGCAAAACTGAGAAGTTTTTTTCTGAGGAATTTATCTATCTATTTACGTCAACTTGTTAAAAAAATTCAAAAGGATTGAAGCTTTCCGAAAAAGATGGGAATAACTCATAATTTAATTTAATCCTATCAGCAATCTCGTTTTATTAGGTGTGTTCCTTTACTTTGAAACTATGTATTTCTGTGAATTTTTACATATTTTATTTTTTTTATATGAACTTTGACAAACTTTTGATTTGTCGTGTTCAAAAAAAAAATGAGATCTCAGAGATTTTTCTAACTATAAAAAAGTGAGGAAGCGAATCCAAGATTTTTTTCCTCACAGTTTTGACAATAAAGCTGATGAGAAATCCTGTTCAGGTAACTGAGATTGCTGAGTTCTCGGAGATCTCATTTTCCTGAACATGTTTATCAAAATTCGTATGCAAATTGACAGTTTGGGACTGTACCTACCTGAGGGAACAGACATAAGGTGTGTTCGCGTACTTGCCCGAAACTGCCAGATTCTACCAGATTTATTTTTTTTAATATGAACCTTCACAGTCTTTCGGGCTAAAAATTGATAGAAATGGGTAGGTTCTACCAGATTAATTTTTTTTTAATATGAACTTTGACAGTCTTTCGAGCTAAAAATTGGTAGAAATGGGTAGGTTTGGGAAGTAAACGAACAAGGTTATATTATTTTGACGATAAATATATAATTTCATATCAATTTCGGATATTTGTTGTGTAACGAAGCGTTCCATGCTACATTACCTATCCCACCAGCGAGGAATGTATTATACCATAATACAATTCACATTCACCATAGAGCAGTGACGTCACCAGAAAATAGCCACTATTTAATATTTCCATTCATAATTAAATAGTTCACACTCACTCTTAGCCATACAAAACACAAGAGGACCAGCTCGGATGGACGAAAGGCACCCCACCCAGTGATACTCAGATTGTGTTAGTACTCTGCCAGTAAAGCTTCGGTTCGGTCATTTTAGCTTTGTTTTACTTTCGTGAAGCTTCCCCCCACCAGTGGTAAGGGGTTTCATTGAAAGTCAAACCTAGGTAGGCGAGATTGTCCAGCTATTTCCTACTAAGGCTTCCCCCCACCAGAGGTAAGGGGCCCTAGTTCGAAGACAAACGTCCTAATTGCCACCAGGGGCTTCGGTACCTGCTGATCTACCAGAGCGAAAGCCTGCTGTGTCGAGTGCCACCAGGGGCCTAGTACCTGCTGAATAGTGCCACCAGGGGCGTTGTACCTGCTGATCTACCAGAGCGAAAGCCTGCTGTGTCGAGTGCCACCAGGGGCCTAGTACCTGCTGAATAGTGCCACCAGGGGCGTTGTACCTGCTGATCTACCAGAGCGCAAGCCTGCTGTGTCGAGTGCCACCAGGGGCCTAGTACCTGCTGAATAGTGCCACCAGGGGCGTTGTACCTGCTGATCTACCAGAGCGAAAGCCTGCTGTGTCGAGTGCCACCAGGGGCCTAGTACCTGCTGAATAGTGCCACCAGGGGCGTTGTACCTGCTGATCTACCAGAGCGCAAGCCTGCTGTGTCGAGTGCCGCCAGGGGCCTAGTACCTGCTGAATAGTGCCACCAGGGGCGTTGTACCTGCTGATCTACCAGAGCGAAAGCCTGCTGTGTCGAGTGCCACCAGGGGCCTAGTACCTGCTGAATAGTGCCACCAGGGGCGTTGTACCTGCTGATCTACCAGAGCGAAAGCCTGCTGTGTCGAGTGCCACCAGGGGCCTAGTACCTGCTGAATAGTGCCACCAGGGGCGTTGTACCTGCTGATCTACCAGAGCGAAAGCCTGCTGTGTCGAGTGCCACCAGGGGCCTAGTACCTGCTGAATAGTGCCACCAGGGGCGTAGTTCCTGCTGATTTTGTTTCAGGTTATAATTTTAAATTCAAGGGGAAACCCAGCTACCCGATACCAAGATACTAAAGACGCAGACGACGCGAAGGCCAGAAGATCCGATAGGAATGCAGATTATTGGACGAAGAATTACAGTTACCAGGATCCCCAGCGACTAGTACGAACAAACCTCGCGAGCACCAGGATCCAGATCAAAGACCGTCCATAATTCAAATACCGATTTGTTATAAGTTTAAGAGTTGTGTTATAAATAAAGATTTTACAATAAGGTTTGAAGACCTTTTTACACTGAAGTTTTCGTGTTTTCTTCAGAACGACCTTGGCGAGACCGACGAGCAAAACCTCGGCTGGAAAGCAAAAAGCACATCACAGTTGGTTAAATTTGTGTTAAGTGTATTTTTTTGAATTTAAAACTTTTTAACCATTAAATTATTCGTGCGCAAAAAATTTCCCCACCGCAATATAAAATATTTTTTTTAGATGTCACATTGTTTCTTCACTAATGACGTCGTACATAGTGTCGTAATCTTGTATTCTTTTCTTTCATTCATGATCTACTTTTAACCCAACTCTGTTCGTGTATGTGTGCTTAACTGGTTTACCAAAAAGTTTAGTTCAATCGTTCAGTGTCAGTGGAGAATTCAATTGCAAAGTTAAAGATCTCGTGTGTAAGTCTCAGTGGCGATTGGTGAATTAAATTGCAAAAGTTAAAGATCTCTTGTGCATTTATCTATAAAAGAAAAATATTCCTAAAAAATTCAAAATTATAGTGTTACATTGTTGTAAATTATTGTTTAAAGTGCATTTTGTTTTGTCTTGTGATCTATTCCTGCCCTTTGCTCTAATTTGTAAATTTAATTTTACTTTGTCTGGGATGTAAATACGATTAAATCAATTCAGTGCATTTCTTCTGTGTGTGTGTAGGTTATGTACGCCGCCTTTTGCAATGATTACAATTTAATCTAAATAAATAAAGTTTCGGGAAAAAAAGTTTTTATTTTTAAAGAAAAAGAGCAGCAGTTATGTGGCAAAGTTCAATTTAATAGTGTTTTAGTTATAAAAGTGTGCGTTTTTTTGTGCAGTTTTTGTGTTTTCAGCACACATAGTTTATTTTTCATGAAATAATTGAATTTCCATAAAATCGCAAATTTAAATGCTTTCTGATGATAAAATAAAGAAAAAATAATTTAATTCCATAGTCGTCGTGAAAATGTGAGTGAATTTGTAACTTGACCATCAATGAAAAGGAATCATAATTTCCAGTCTTGAAATTTGCAAAGAAAAATTTGAGTTCAGATGGTGAGCTTTTATAAAAAATATTTTGTAAAATATCTATACCTACCTACTAGTACTACGTTTTTATTATGCTACGTTTTTTACAACAATTCTACCGACAGCAAAACCAAGAATAAATATGTGTACAATGTTTTTTTATATGTACAAACTGATTTGGTTAACCATGATCTTGTCAAATCTCCATAGGAATACATTTTTAAATCAAACAAACCTAAACACATATCCCGCTGAAACTCAATCATTTAAAAATTGATTTATGACGTCATTCATTTGACACAAATAAAACATTCCACAAAAAAACACTTCCACCAAATAATGGACTTTTTGATTGAAAGAGAAGAATTTTCTCTTCTTCCCAGAACAATAACCGTCATTCAAAATAGTGTTGCCGTCCAAAAAGAAGTTTCCGTACCACATTTTCTAAAAAATCGTCCCATTTTCGTGCCATATGAAAAAATCTGAAATTCTTATATTAAACAAAAAATATAATTCAATTGTGGGGGAAAATACAACAGGCAATTAGAAGAAATAATTTTCTCTATTCGTGTATTTTCAAAAAATAAGATTTTACTCCTGTGCTTGTTCAGCGGCCAAAGATCTCGAAAATAATAGCCGTGTTTTATTATCTACGGATCTGGATCAGGATCATCCCATGAAAATAAAACGATACGGATCCATGATGACAACAGTGTTGTATGCTCATCTCTTTTTTTCTTATGTTTGTTTATTTTTCATGTAGATACTGTCTTCTTTCTTTACACTACAGTTTGTACTCCCTACCGACTAAAGAGCCGTCTACTCGCCAGAGTTAAAACTTATTTTCGGATCTTTAAAATAGATCCAGATGCAGAGCAGGATCCAAAGTTGTTGTTGTATTACGAGTTAAAAGATAATCCCGATCTAGATCCCTAGATAATAAAACGCGGCTAATAATGCAATTCCACGACTTTATTGCAAGTAATAGTACGTTATTTTATTTCTGTAAGTTAAAAATTATAATATTGTAATGTTCTTTGTTCTCTAAACGGCATATACTCACCGGCAGTTTGCACTCTTCGACCTGGCGTCTTCAAGTATAGAATTTAAAATGTATAATTCAAAATGTGACACATGAGGAGAAGATAAAGTTAGAATGGCGAAAGAATTATGTCCGGTGTGAGGTGTGCAAACTGTGGTGAGAAGAAAAGGACTGCTATATAGGCTTGTGTTGGATAACAATTTGTCGGCTAGGTGGTGCTGCGTAGAAGTTCCGTTCGTGGAGTAGTTCGGAGGAAACCTAAGGGCATTCTTCCACAACTCCATTTGGAGCAATTTTCCTAAAGAAATTTCAAAATTAGCTTTATTTTCCACCGTGTAACTATGAAATATTCGTGTCAAATAAGCACGATCGTGTCACTTTGGCAACGCTGATTCTGAACCCAATCGAAAAGGTCATATGTATAAAAAACACACTTTGCAATTTGAAAAGTGCTGTCAAAGCAAATCCTCTCTTTAATCTTTATTAGACCAATAGGTAGTTTGTTATATTAGGTGTGTTCATTTACTTTAAAACTCTGTGCATTTGTGTGAATTTTTACTTCATTTTATTTTTTATATGAACTTTGACAGACTTGGGTGTAGAAATTCACAGAAATGGACAGAGTTTCAAAGCAAAAAATGTACTGTCAAATGAAACTAATTTTTTATTTGACATTTTGCTGTCAAATTTAAGGCTATCCTCAACAAAAGCCAAACATTTGGAATCACAACTAAACTTTCGTCACACAACAGTGAGTCTTTGAATATTTGTACTGTTGACAACGTTTTTATAGCCGATGAATGGCTTGACGCACTTTCGCTCTGAAAGTTTCGCGTCGCGCGGATTTAAGGCTCCCCTAAACCAAAGTTAAATATTCGGAACGACGATGAAACTGTCGGCTGTCAAAATATATTTACAGTTCGATAAATGAGAGTAACCACACCAACGCGACAGATGCAATTAACCGAATCTCATGTAAAATACATTGACAGCCGAAAGTTTCGTCATGCGTCGTTCCGAATGTTTCGCGCTGGTTTAGTGGAACATCTTTTGTAAATCTTTTTCGTAGGTGGAAATACCACAACGTTTCTTAAGTCAATTCAGCTCTCTCAGGATCTTAGAAATATAAATATGTATACATAATTCCTCATTGCAATTTTTCACTTTTGCTGTCAAAAAACCTGAGACTGTTATTTTTTTTAATTAACTTACTCATTTCTATTATTTTCGGAACTAATCAATTTGATCGATTTATAAAAAAAGGATGGAGAGTGATTTTGACATCTGCCAGAGAAATTTTCTTCAGATTTCTCCTTCTGAAAGAAAAAGTTTACTCAGTGTGATCCCAGAAAGTTCACGTTTCGTTACTTCGATTGTGTTAAATTTAACAGTTTCTGTGCAAAAAAAAACGAGGAACAAAATCTCCACTCTGATGAAACTGACACTTATTCAGCATATTTTTGAAAATAAAGACTGCCATTGAGGTCTTTATTTCTACCAGCCGGTTTGCATGTATCAGTTGTTTCGCTAACATAAAACAGGGTGTAAGTCTTATACAATTTATATTTTGCATTTAAAGACCTTTAACCAGAAAATTGATATTTTGACTGAAATCTTTAGTTATAGACTTTGAAGTTGTATTTTTTCGTGATCAAATTGTAAGATGAAATCCTTGAAATACCGCAAAAGTTCAAACTAATTGAGAATGTCATGTTGAAAGCCTGTAATTTTGCGCATTATTTCTTTTTAGGAATAAATTCGAGAAAGTTTTCCCAAAATATTGTTACTAAATTTTGAGGACTAAGTAATTTTTTTTTCAAAATGATGATACTACAAATAAGTCCTTTATTTTCAACATTCCTACAATTTTGTACTTAAATATTAAATAATGCCAACGTATCTACATTAAAACGTTTTAGGACTGAATTAACCTTGTCGTTGATTTACTTTGCCGGCCTAGTTGTGTGACTTTGTAAGTCTACATGAAAAATTCGCTACTGAACCACCCCATACCTCTTTCTTCACATATTTTTTTTATTTATACGATAACGACGTGTTTGTTGTTCCAATTTAACCCTTTTTCAAAGACGATAATGACTTTAGATGAATGTAATCAAGAAAACAACGAGTTGCAGTTGCAGGCTAAATTCAAACAAACAAACGGCAAATAAAGAAGAAAAAAAAAATTGTAGCACGCGGATCCGGATGACAGGACTCAATTAGTGCAAAAGACGACAACGCGCAAGGCCACGTCCATCCGTATAGGTCGTCGCGTCGTTCGTCGTCGCCCTTGTCTGCGGTGCTTATTGTTTTTTTTTTTTTCTTAACCAAAAAATGCTTTTTAAAGTCAGATTTTTGTCTCAGCTTCCTGTCATTCTTCATTAATGTTATCCTGATGCTATAAAGGGTCCAGTGTACCTATTCAAAAAAAACACCTTAAGGATAATAATTTAAGGATTTACATTTTTAGTGCATAAAAAATCACAGCTTGATCATTATATCCTTCTCATTTGCATATTGAATTTTAGAGCGACGAGTCCTGCGGTGGTTTTATTTTTTTTTTTGCACATATACCCTGGTATGTGAGTAAGTGAATGTGTAGCGAGTGCTTTATGTATACATTTGTATATATGATGATGCGATGAAGGGCGCAACAAGGACTTTCCATTTTAACATGACCACATCAGACGCATCCAAGATAGTGGCAATCATATTTTTTTTTCATCGCATGTCCTTGTTTTGAGGTAAAATAAAAAATTTTAAATTTGTATTCTTTCAAGGATTATCTCGCTCTCTCTCTTAGCGACTTGTTATGACAACTTTGCGGTAGATGTCGCTTAAGATACATGCCAAAACTTGGTTTATGTGTGTCGCAAAAGACCCGCAAGTGATTGACGGGAGCACCGCATCCTGCCTGCAAGTTGAGTAGATTGCTGTGGAGAGGTACTGGATAGGGGGGGGGGGGGGGGGAGATACAGGGTGTTTGCTTGAAGCCCATCATACATATATGTACTTGCGCAAGTGTAGTGTTGTGTTTCTGTTTGTATTCCTTAAAGAACAGAAATGAATATTTCAAATGTTTTATAGTATAAAAACGAAGACGACAACAACGACGACGACGACTAGGAGTTTTCTCCATATTATCTCCTTTTGATTCTCTTATATATTTTTCTTCTTTTTTTTTTAAGTTGAAAGGATAACAGTTCTTAAAGGATTGCAGTTAACCCGGGGATAAAAACCAAGGGGAGGGAATTTAATACACATAGAGAACTAGAGAGAGATATATAGTATTTTGATGTAGAGAACAAATTTTGCGCGAGAATAAAACATATACAATAAAAGTGACACTTAGAAAGTGGTTTGCCTTAAGGACATTATAAGGGGTTGGATAAGAGAAAACATAATAATTTTCTAACAAAAAAAAAAATAAATATTAAGAAGGGGTTTCTTGCAGTGTATATTCCTTATATTTAAATTTCAAAATATATACAAAAAAAAACAAACAAACTTTGATTGTCATATTGAAGTGCACTCTTGAACTATATGAGGCTTCGTATATGCAGAATGAAAGAGAGATAAAGATTTGTTCATATATCTAGGTATGTGGAGGGTATGGGAAACCACTAAAGGATTGATGAAGGCATGAAAAATTTATTTATACGTTGAACTTTTATTTTCTTTTTGTTTTTTTTTTTTTCAATTTTTGATATTTTATAGTGAAAATAGTGAAATAAAGAATTTCAAAAGAAGAGTAAAAGATAAAACAAGATAAAAGTATATGAAGCATTATAAATCTCTGGAAAAACAAGACTCTTGAGAAAGTTCTGATAGACAAGTTGGAGATTCGTGAAATATGTAGAAATAAATGTTTAAAATCAAACCTTATATTGCAACCGATTTTAGGCGGGCTTCGTCTTCGAATACCTTCCCATATCGGCACTTTAAGCCTAGTTTAAAAATCTGATTAAGTTGCAATTAAGTAGACAATATGAAAGACTTAAATGTCACTTATTCTGGTAAGTTAATTACACTGCCTTAGTCTTCCCCATTAGTCGCTTAAGTATAGATACCATCTTCTTTGACTTACTTCGGCCTTTGTAGATATATGATCGATTTAAAAACTTATATTATTGAGAGTATCAAATTCTGACTAAAAAACCAATTGATTTTTGAAAGGAATTAAATAATTATATCGTCTAAGCCAAATATATCAACTTAGAAAGGTGGAATGCGTCAGACGTATTCGATTTAGATTGGAATAAAGGTTCTCACAAAACGACGCGAATCTGTCGCGGCGACGCACGATGAAAACAATAATAACAACGTGTTGTTTTCATTGACAACAACGTGTTGTTATTATTGTTTTCGTCGTCGCCGCGACAGTTTTGCGTTGGTTTGGGAAGCCTTAAAACTTGAATGAATTTAGTCGGAAAATTTTCTTCTTTTTTTTGTAGTTTATCAAAACCAATTCATCCATTTTCTAAACTTTCGAAATGCACATCTAAATTAATATCCACTAGATATTCAAGAAATTCGCTGACAAAATCCGGCTCGGAGGACCACGTTTCAATAGATATTTGTAGATCCATACTATTGCTCTAAACACAGTCCTATTTTTTATCTTATTGTTTGGTAATTTGAAATAATTATTTATATTTTTCAAAATAAAAAAAAATAGCTGTTTTCTTATGAAAAATTCTTAAATTAATAGGTGTGTTCCTTTACTCTGAAACTCTGTATATTTGTTTGATTTTCAACACATTTTATTTTTTTTTTGTTTGCTGGTTTGTTGCTGCTGCTGATAATGAAATAATTCTTCTTGTTGCTTCCGGTGGCAACAGTCGTAAAATGTAGCAAATTTTGAACAGAATTTTTTTTTTAATTTTTTTTTTGTTCAAAATTTTGAATTTAAAAATTAATTTTTTCAAAACAGGATTAATAGGCGGATTTCCGGTGTTTCAAAAAAATACATAGGTACCATGAAATTGTTGCCGTTGATTTACTTGCGGAAGTTTAGTATAATAAACCTGGCATTATGATGATGATTGAGAACACGAAAAAAAGGTTTCGCAAAAATTTCTATCTGTTTGTACATTAGGGTGATTCAAAATAACCTAAATTCAAACGGGGCCCGGCAAAATTATGAAGCTTTGAGTGAAACCAAATGATTAAGACCAAAAAATTCAAAATCGAAAACCAATTAGAGGCGCGTTTTTTTCAATAATATTGCTTGAAAATCTTTGAAAATAGGAATTTTTTTCAAATGTCTTGGTGCTAAAATTGAAATTTTCAGGGAGTATTTTTAATTTCACGTAGTTTCTGAATATTAAGTTAGAAAAATAATTTTTGAAATACTTTTTTTTTTATAGCTTTTTTTTGTTTATAACAAAAGAGTAATCGTCTACAGAAAAAAAACTGCAACAGATTTGGGACTTGGTGTTGACTTTAAAATTTAAATTACATCTAGTTAAACCGAAAACGCATTTCAATAACTAAAAACCCGTCCCAAAGTTCATTTCTTGCTTAGCTTTTGTGCACAAAATTTTATTAATATGAGTTCAACTTGAGATATTCGAAAATCAAAAAAATGGTTCTATGAGAGATATAATTTTTAAACAATAGATAATTTTTTTTTCAATAATATGGTAGATCGTGTAGATATTAATTCACAATTTTAATCAAAATCGTAGGAGCCGTTTTTGGGCAAAATGAGATTTTTAATACCGGTTTTTAAACATTTGTATGGGAAGTACCCCTATTTTTGGTTATAAGAATAATTTTCATTTAAAATCTGCTAGATAATGTTAAAAACCTGCTGGGTGCCAAGTTTAACAAAAATTGGCCGAGTCGAATTATTAAGTTCGTAAAAAAAAATTACAGAATTCTGTTTTTTAAGTTGTGGGCACGTTTTTTAAGAAAAATAAGATTTTCATTTTTTGCTAAAAAATTTGTACGGCAGGTACCGTTATTTTTGGTCTTAAAAAAATGAAAAAAACGTGTGGGGGGAATACCCAAAAAACGCTAGGTACCAACTTTGAAGAAAATCGACCTACCCGTTTAGGCTGCAGCCGAAAGGACAGACAGACAGATAGGCGACAGAATTGCGAGACCCACTTTTTTCGAACTCGCTATCATCGTAATATCAACTTTGATCAAAATCTCGAGTTCGATTTTTTTTACGAATCCATAACTTGCCATATACAGTGAAAGCTCCCTTGGGCGGACAGCGACGGTCGCAGAACTTTTGTCCGTCTAAGGGAGTTGTCCGTCCAAGCCGCAGCTAATGCAAGAGAAGATATGGAAAAGTTTTGATGAAAATAATAGTTGAAATTTACAAATTACAAAAGGTTTTTGTCCGCCTAAGAGAATTAAATTTGACAAATTGCGTCTGATATTCTTGTCCGCGTCCGGGTAAGGGGGTGTCCGCTTTAAGGATCATGAGGATCATGATATTTTAAATTTAATATTTAGGGCCGTGAGAATTTGTGCGCTCAAGGGGATTGTCCGCTTAAAGTAGCTATCCGCAATAGAAGGTTTCACTGTAGTACCTATATATCGCAAGTAAAAATGAATGAATTTCATTAACAAAAATTTTAAGTCAGATAGCACCCATACCTACTTAATTTCCAATTAAACCAAAAATGTTTTTGTCTTTTTTCAATAGTCAGATTATTCCATAAGAATAAGAATAATTAGATAGGTACCTATACATTATTTGTCCATTTCAGAGTGAGATACTGCTATTTTTTTCTAGGAGAATAAATATTTTTAATGTCAACAAAAATCGTTGTCAATATTGCTTTTAAGTAAATGTTTAATAATAAATTAAATTCTTTGAAATTATTGACATTCAAATTAAAAATATCCAAAATATACAAACAATCAAATTCTATAGAATTACTAACTGGCTGTTTTTTTCATAATTGTGTTATAAATTATATCAATTGTTATCTGATTGTTTAATTTAATATCCTAAAGTAACTTTATACTTCTGAACATTTTAACTGATAATTGAAAACAAATTGGCTCTTAACAAACATACATACTCTAACATCATCAAACTCCCTAAAGGTTATTATTTTCTTGAAACAGAGATATTTTTCTGCTGAAATTAAATTCAAATTTAAGTTCTGTAAAATTTCTCTTTGTTCTATATTGCCCTATTATTTAGAGAAAAAAAAAAAAAAGGATTATTCAAACATTTTCAAATCGTTGGCAGTAGAAAATTCCTTATAAATACAAACATTTACTCGTATCGAAAATAAGTAAAGAAAGAAAGCCAAACTGCGGAAAAATTCAAAAAAGCTGAATTTTAATGAAGGGTGGTTTTTGTGTGTCCTAAAAATACCCTTAATCCTTAATTTAGAACAGGGCTAAAGTTAATAGGAGGTGTAAAATGGCTCTTCTAACTGTTTTTTTTTTTTTTTTTTTTAATTGCCCACTTCAAACCAACACTTACAACCTTTTATTTGTTTAGAAGGGGACCTCAACCAACTTTTCGACAGCTAGGTGGTTCCTTGTTTGAAGATTCTTATTTGCTTGAGGCCCTAGTTCACTTCGAACTGTAGCGTCACCTTAAGATAAGGCCGCACTCGGCGGAACTGGACTTCAGCGACACCGAGCGCACTTTCGCACGAAACTGAACGAAACTTCATGTCGCGACAAAGTTGGTCAGATTATAAACTTTGTCTTCAGACTTCAGTTCCGCTGAAGTGTAGTTTCGCCTAATGCGTTCTTACCTTTATGTAAGCAAGTAATTTGAAAATTTTAAATTTTAAACGAATATTTTATTTAAGATTTTCATTGCTATTAGTTTGAATTTTTGAGCAACTTTTTGTGAAATTTTTATTTTATTTATTTTTTTAAAAATTGTAAAAATCTTTTTGAATCTGTATTAGACAAAGGGAGACAACGCTTAATATAAACATAGTCATTGAATTGAAATTTTTAATTTTTATTTGGCTTAATAAGGGAACAGTTATGTTCTATTTTTACTCTAACCAAATCAATCGACAAATTATTATTTGACTCTGGGGTACCACAAGAAAGTATTCTATGACCAATTTTTTACTTTTTACAAATGCCAAAAGCTCGTGATAATGTCAATGATTTGGATATTATCGCATTTCAACCTGGAAAATTTGTTCAAATCGGCAGCTATCTTCTTCTTCAATAGCTGCAATGAGATAGGTACAATCTCAGGATCGCCTCATGAACTAAAAGCTCAGTATCAAAAACTAATTTATTTTATACAGACATCAGTGGTCTATTTCACCACTTTACAATTTACAACTACAAATTTATAACATTCCTGTATTAAATTAAAGTAATTGCATTTTTATTTTTTTATTCTGACGCTCAAAAACGCTTCAGACAAATTTAAAAGAATACAAAATTGTAGAATACTTTAAAGATCAACTTTCACCTGTAAAATTTTCTTAAAAAAATTAACAAATTTGTAAAATAACTTATTTATAATGTATGCAATTACTTATATTTTAATGCAAGATCAGGGGCCTTTTTCACCAAATACAATTTACAAATACAAAATTATATTTGTAAACTACAATTACAAATTTGTAAACAGAATTTCTGTTTCATAAATTGCATACATATTGGCAACAAGTTTGTAACAGAGATCAAAAAAGTTGTACAAAATATAGTAATAGTTTACAATAAAAAAAAAATGCGTTTCACCAATTATATGCAAGATTTGTAACTAACATTTATTCTCACAAATTTGTGAGAGTCGTAGTGTAAAAAAAAAGGCAATACATTTAAATATGCAAAACAAAGTGTAAAGTTGTTATAGAAACTTCAAAAAAAGGTTCATAAATATTCTATGATCTATTTATTATTAATTCTTTTTCCTTTTCACATACATATTGGTATTAATTTTCAAAAATATGTCTACCTTTTATATACTAAATTCTGCTTTTTAAAATTCTTGATATTAATAAACAAAACACTTTTTACTCACACAGTTTACACGGTTTTAAGTTTAAAAAGCAATTTTAATATAGAAAACACAATTTGTAGACGATATTACACATCATTTATCTTCTGTAAGTTTTTTTCTACAATTCACCAAATTTTGTAAAATTCTTTTATTTGGTGGAACAGAAACTTACAAAAATACCCCAGTTTTCACAAATTTGTACTTGTAAACTACAAACAAATATTAGTCTTGGTGAAACCGAAATAAAGATATTCCCACAAATGTCCCTTTGTAAATTACAAATATCCTTTTGTAATACAAACTTTTTCTGAAACAGAATAAATCGATTTTGTCAAAATTCGCTTGTAAATACAAATTTGTAAGTTGGTGAAAAGGGCCCCAGTACTAGTTTGTAATTGTAAATTGTAAAATGGTGAAATAGACCACAGGTAGTACATATATCCAAATCAGTCTGATGAATGATATCCACTCTGGGGTTGTATATAAGGGTGGTATTAGATTAAAAAACTTACAAACGTTTGTAAATGCGCCGTGATGGTATATTAAAATTTAAAAAATCTTCCTTTTTGGAATCACGGTTCGAAACTAAATAAAGAATTTCCCACAAAAGCATAGAAAACGGCTCTAATAGCTAACAGGAATGATCACTGAAACTCCTAACGAGTAGAATTTAGTACACACCGCCACCGCGCACGCCGGCCGTACTCGAATAACTAAACCTTACAACTTGATCCGACGAACTGGAACCAGCTTTAAAATTTGCTATATAAATAAGCAGGAATTTCTTTAAAAATAAATTGCGAGATAAGTTAAAACTAATTCGCAATTAGTAGGTGGAGATGATTTCAGTGACGTAAAAATATCATACTCGGTTTATTAATCCTCATGATAAAGAAATAGTAAATTCTTTTCTTTTATCAATTTAAGCTCAGATTTAAATTATCATTATTCTTTTTTCAAGTTAAAAAGCCAAAAGAAAGATCAAGTGTGCATCACCTAAATTTTTTTTTTAAGTACATTTATTATTGTCAGTGTCAGACTTTTGTACTAGATATAATCAGTTTGTTTCCACTTTAGTACAATTTATTTTCAAGATTGACTTAACAAAAGAATAAATCCGTCACGAATGGAAAGCTAAAATGTGAAGAGTTAAATGAATTACCTGCTAATTGAATGAATTAACAGTTATTTTGTGTCGCAAATTTATACAAGTGGTTTATCTCCACTTGTGTTCTGTATATATGTACATACAGTATACACATAAATTTACAAATAAAGTGAATTATTATGAATAACAAGTTATTGAACCAAATATTTCATTTGAATTTTATTTTATTTTTTCTCAAGAATAGAACAGAAAAACCTCATAACTGCACTCACTTAAAAATAGAAATAAGAATAAATGGAATGAGACCAATTTTTAAATGACCGACACATATGGTAAATTATAATTTTTAGGAGAGTATGGGGGATCTAGTAATATTGTAGGATATGTTATTTTTGTAATTAAATTTTTGTATCAACTTTTGCATTTTTAAAATCTAAAATCATATTGATTGTGGTCTCCATTCCCTCCCAAATTCTTAAATTTTTTCTTGATTTTAAGAACTAATCCTCGAAAATCTGACGCTTTAGAATCGAAGTTATAAGCTTTATAAGAGGTAAATATATCGAGAGTTTTTGGAAATTTTGCATTTAAATTTCTAAGCGGTAATTGAGATTGATTTTTTTTTAAGTTGCTCTATATAGGAAAAAATCTGCAGGTTTCGTGTAAAAAGAAACAAATTTCGATTTTGAAATCAACATTAACACTACGATGATGCGGAGAAATCCGAAACAGTGGGTTTCGTGATACCGTCCTTCGGTCGGTGAGTGCGTCCACTGTAATTTGAGATAGAGCATAAACATGTGGACCAATTTACTTAAAATTTGTAACCGAGAATTTTAATGTGATTTCCTAGAGGGGTATTTCGATGTTTTGCCTTATTTTTGAGTTATTCATCTGCAAAAAAAAATATTTTTAATAATTTTGACATTTGTAACATTTTTTCGTTAAAATGTAGCTACATTTAACTTTAAAGTTACCTGCTAACCAACGCGATAGCGGTCGCGATCGCGATAAAATTGTGGATGCCACACATATAAATCAAAGGAAAGGCACACATCTACACGATTGAAGTGTGCCTCTCCTTTGATTTTTATATGAGGCATCCACATTTTTATCGTGATCGCCACCGCCATCGAGTTGGTTTGAGCGTAGCCTTAACCACAAGAGCGATCTAGTAAAGCATTATATTTTTTTTTTAATTTCTCGATCGATTTCAATTTAAGGAGAATACCGCAAAGCAAAATTATCATCGTTTTTTTCTAAATTAAAAATAAAAAAAAAATGTCCGCAATTATGAGTTTTAAAATAACCCACAAAAATTAACACAACCATTACCTGTCTTAATGGTTAATCAGTGGGCTAAAAATTTAACAACCAGTTGTGGATCAGTATGAGGATAGCCCCGATTTACGGAAATAATTGAAGGGTATGGAAAACTTTAAATTATGACAAAATTAAATAATACACAAAAATTACACGTCAACTTCACACTTTTGTTTATTTGAGTTTGATAATATGAAAACAGCCGTTATAACTGTCAAAAAGTAAAAGTTCACTTACACATTGGCTAAAACATATACATATTTTGATTTTCCGGAAATCGAATCTAACCTCAGAATAACTCAATTAAACAAAGTTTTTTTTTAGGTATTTTGAACAATAAAAAATATTTTCACTAAATTCAAGCTTATGTTACCTACATCATGAAGTACTTTTTCTCCTTAAAAACTCGGAAAGGCATTTCAAGTAGGTAACTCAATTTCTCCTTCAAAATTAATTTTGAATCATTCCATCCTTTCGTTTCATTTCCAGAAATCATAAGCTACATAACTGTAATTGTATCGTAATTCGTAAGTCTTCTCCTACTTTTCTAAATAACCCCCCCCCCCCCCCCTCATTAAAATGCAAAACTCATAAATTTCAAATATGGATTCCTCTCAGAGTTATACATATCTATGAATAATTCCAAATAAATTTCGTAGAATTTAAAATCCCATACCTATCCCAGTTTTTGGAAAAAAAAATTAATTCGTGTTGAAACACTTTATCCTTTTCATGGTCAATATGAAATTTGAAGGAGAATTTCCAAACATGGCCATTGCCTTCAGAATGTATAATTTTCTCTTTTTTCCTTAAGCTATTTGGCGAAACAATATTTATTTGCCATTGCAACGGATTATGAACTTTTTGAGATCGTCGATTGTCAACAAAAAAAAATTTAAATAAAAAAGAACGCATTTTATATCTTGTTTCAAGACAAAAAACGCAATATAAAAATTATTGATTTAAACAAAAAGGATATAATATATCGCCCTAAAATTATTTAAAAACGAAAAAATAAAATTTTCATCGCCCTCAGGTAACTATATAGTAGGTATATAGGTACCTAAGAATATTGCATTTTTTTGAACCCCTAATATGTAATATACATCCGTTCGTTATTCTTCTCCTGATGGTGGGAGGAATAAGTGTCGCCCAGAGCGGGACTTGACCCCAAAAGCCCTGAAAAACTGGCCCTTATAAAAATAAACAATAAATTAATATTCCATTCACAGTAAGAATTAAGTATAATTTAAGTAAATCAAATATTGTATTTGTTACTTAGTTGGTTTAAAAATTCAACAACCCTTTACAAATTTGTTGCCCGCTCTAATAATAATTGTATACACAAATGTAGCAGTTTGAGAGCGATCCCTTTTTTGAATAATAACGTAGATGAAGATAATTAGAAAACTACTTCTGTTTAAGTGGAGCGATTGAATATATTGTATCAATTTATAAGTTCAAGTGACCTCAACTCCAAAAATTGCGTTTCGCCCAGGTACGACAGTTGGGCTCATCAGTTAGATGCTGTCGTACCCTTCTAAGACGCGAATTATGGTCTGTGCTTACCGACTCTTATAAAACTCACAACATGAATAATATACTGTAATATAATATAATAATATACTTTTATATTTCTAAGGCTATTTGATTAAATTCAGACACTTAGAAAATTAGTAGCCCCGTAACTGATGAGCCCAACTGTCGTACCTGGGCGAACCGCAATTTTTGGAGTTGAGGTCACTTACACTTATAAATTGATCCCTTTTTTGCATAAGGGACCAAATTAGCCGATTGTTAATTCCATAGTGTTTGTCATTAGAATAAATATTTTCTACTTCCCATGAAAAAAATAAAAATAAATTTTTTTTTAAATATCGCCACCGTACATCCCTAAAATGTTTCAATTTTTACGATTTTCCAACTTTTCCGGTTGAAATTTCCAATTTTATGGCTCCGTTGTTGTTCAATACGAAACCAAAAAAAAAATCCTCATGCAAAAAACCAAATTCATTTTTATGTTTTTATAATCATTTATGCCTAATTAAGAATTTAAGAGCAACCATCATAGGCATAGTTTAAAAACTACAAAATTGTTCAGTTTATATTTAAGAACCCTCACTAATTTTGCTCCGTCAAAAATAGAGCAAGCGAATCTACAATTTTGTTTCCTTGGTGTTTGACAAAATGGAGAAATCCTGTTTATATTAATTGGTCCAGTCAATAAAGCGATTGACTAGGAAAAATCCCCGGAAAGCTAGATTTTGGTATAAAGCCTCCACGTGGCGTTTTTAGGAAAGTGTGAAAAGTCTCCATCGATATGAATGCCCCTAACAATTTTACAGGGGCTTGGAGGCCCCCCAAAATGGTTTTTCAGAATTAACTCTCAAATGGTTTGTTGTACAGAAAACATGCTAAGTACTAATTTGTAGCTTAGAAAATTTCATACAAAAAACATTAATATACTTTTTTTCATAAAAATAACCGTTTTCGAATTAAACTCATCGAAAGAGTTAAATATTTTACTTTTCTATATAGTAGGGCGGCTTTGTTAAAAAATTGTGCATTTTGTGATAAGAGCATCAGTTTTGTTTTTCATTTTTGGTAGATTATATGAACATGATTTTAAGATATTGGTCCACTCTATTTGTCCACCCCTTAAGGTGGGATGGGCAAATTAAAAAAAAAATTAATATAAAAAGACAACGGCAACACTTACAATATCATTTTATGACTTTTTTTTAAATTATAATTCATTCTTTAATTATTTTTTAAAAAGAAGTTAATTCAGTGCTTAGTTTTTGAATAAATAATTATTAAAATAAAGATTTTTCAAATTTTATTTTCAAAACATAGCTCTACGCAAATACCATTAAACGCTGATTAGCGTCTATTTTTTTAAACATTTAAAAAAAAAAATATGGTCCGCAGCATCAAACTGTCCATTTTTCGGGAAGTAACTGTTTTCTTCATATACTCATGTAGATTATCTTCTTTCCAAACAGCGAATCCAGCAATGACAATTGATTTGGCATACAAAACCATAATTTTCGAAGCAAATTTTTAAAATGTATTAACGTTTTTTTAAGGGTGCATGTCATCATGATAAAATTTCAATTCGACTGAATAAAAATGATACTGACAGTTTGTAATCTCTTAATCGGTTGAACAGGTATAACTGTTTAAATTAAGAACCTCTTTAAAAAAAAACAGCGTTTATAAGGAAAATTAAAATATACCTACGTAACTTCATACAAAATTTTGGTGTCTGGTGTTTTTAAAAATGCGTTTTTTGTTCACAGGAACTACCTCTTGCGAGGAATTGACAAATCCTCCATCGCAAATGTCGAAAAAATGCCTCACACCTTAGACGTTCCCATTTGTCATAACTTAGGTATATAGGCAATGAAATCTGAAACAAGTCAGAATAGCAACACTATATCGACGGTTTAAGTGCAAGAACTCGTAAAGCCAAAAATTCAACAAAAATATCAGGTATTAATGCATAATAATCTGAAAAATCAGAAACATCTTTTGTCTTTTTTGTTCTGAACATTGCCTACGTTCTGTAACTCACATCCACAAAATTATTCGAGAAACTATGAAATTTGAAACAAATCGTTTGAGTTTTGTGCCATTTTTCGCCGTTTCTCGACCAATTTTATCGACTTACGAGATTCTGCATTTTAACCATCGATATATAAGAAAGTTTTCGAAAACTTCATTTGCGTTACAAATGCCATTGCAAGATATTCTTTAACGTATAATCTGCAATAGTCAACTGTTCGAAAATTGATTTCATTAGTTACAAGTAAGGTACTATACGTTATAGCTCTTCACTAGCTGTCGCTAGTAGAAGGGTTAAATACAAGCATTTTTCCTCAAAAACAAGAAGACATAAAAGCTTTCGGTTTTTTGTTTCGATTCAGAATTGATATGAGCATTGCCCACAAAAAGAAAATTTATTTTTCCATTTCACAATTTTGAGATTAATTGATCCAATCATTTTTTTTTTCCGTTTTTTTATCAAAACTTTGAGTTTGAATGCAAATTTTTTGAAAATTATTTACACAATAAATAATTTAAATGCAGGATTAAAGAACAAATTTCATTAAACCGTTATTGTTTGGTATTTTAAGTACCTATTGCCTTTGTTTTTAATATTTATTTTTTCCATTTAAGTATTTTTTTTTCGAAAATCCCCCCTACCTCCTAAACGGGGCGAGATAGACCCCCCTGTTTCCATAGTAAAAAATATTTGTATCTGACCCATCACATCCGTTATCAATTTTCGGCGCTTAAGTTATCGAGATTTTTAACGTTTTCAAATTGAAATTTACCTCATTTTAAGTGTCAAAATACAATTCATACACGGCCTTATAAATGAAAGTATCCGAACACTAAATTTGACTTTCCGAATAAACAAAATTTTCTTTTTTTTCTATACTCAAGTTGTGTGCATATATTTTTCAAAATGTTTATTTATTTCTGTTCAAGATTAAAAAACGCGTCCGAATGGTCGTCTTGCTACCCTGGAGTCTTCATTTAATAGTTTATTAATTTATTTGTAAATTTTTAAATAAATAAAATGAAATTTAATTAAAATCCGAAGTAGATAAGGTATATTTAGGTATGTTAGGCATTCACATTGAACAATGTACACTTAACATGCATAATAAACCGGATACTATGGTTCGTTTTTCCTTTACCTTATATTTACAAAATAGAATCACTGTAGGTCTATCATATATATATATAGGAATAAGACAATAGATCAATTTAATCCTACCAATTCACAATAGATAATCTCATATACCTGAACTCTCTTTAACTTCAATATTCTTTCCTTCGAAGAAGCAGTATTCTTGGAAGAAAACTTCACTTTCCAAACACACAATATGGTACCTAACAAGATTACTATCGAAATGAGATTTTATAAAATTGTTTTGCAATTTATCATACTATCTTGCATCATCGATCAATCCTTAAATATTATAAAAAAAAAAAAATAAAAACAAATCTTTTAGCTAAGTATAGGGTATGTATTGTATGTATTTATTCCTAAGCAACAAATCTCCTTTTTTATAAAATATAGGTACCTATAGCTTTCTTACATTTAAACCTGTAAAATCATCAAAACATCAACAACAACAAAAAGAAATATTAAAATATGTTTTCTGGAAAATAAAAGATATATAAATCCTCAACCCACAAAAGATTACCATCTTACAATAACAAAACCAAAGGAGGGACTATATAGGTAATGGAGAAAGATAGGTCCTTTGGATAAAACATTCTAGCTGTAACGTTAAATTGAAATCCTTTAAAATCAAAAAAATATAGAAACAAAGGTAAAACAAATCAAATAAAGGCATAGCTCCACACAATAATCATAAAGCATTAAAAATTTAAATAAAAAAAACCATCCAATCAACCAACCAACCCCAACCTCAAACCCTTTTTTAAATATTTATTGAACTTTACAAAGCCAAAACTTACAGTAAAATAAATTCATGTATATATTGATGTCAATTCGATGATCAGTGTTTGCAAATTATTATTCATTAATCCGTTGTTAATTTAAATTGCACGCTTAATTAAGTTGCTTTCCATCAAAATTAATACATATACATTTATTGCAATTCAACAAAATTTAAAACTTAACAGAACAACAAAAAAAAAACCAGATACATTTAACGAGGTAAACATTATTCAGGATATATTCATACATCATCACGAGTAAAGTTCATTATTGACGACTTATTGCCATGAGGAATAATCCCAGAGAGAAAAGAAGGTTGGTTTTTGTTTTTGTTGTTGTTGTTGTTTTTTTATTTTTATTTTTTTTTTACTTTTGAATTAAACAACAAACAAAAAAAAAACATAAAACCGAAAGGGTTTTTCAAACTTTATATTTTAATCGACGCACATCGCTTGCCTTGACGATAAATCTTGGCTGTTTTATATACCGAAAGTAATTAACCCCGGAACTTTGTAACCGTCTCGAGAGAACCCCTAAGTACTACGAGGTAACATTTTTTTTTTTTTCTTAAAAAACAAAAATTCACTCAAAGTAGCAGCAGCTTAGTTAGGTAGATATAGGTAGGTAAATGTCTCTCGCGTAAAATTGACAAGGGTATTTTAGAACTTTGAGATACTTTTCTATTTTTTTTTTTTTTGTTTTTGTTTTATTTTCTATGGTAAAGAATACCAC
Source organism: Epistrophe grossulariae (assembly GCA_929447395.1). NCBI lineage: Eukaryota > Metazoa > Arthropoda > Insecta > Diptera > Syrphidae > Epistrophe > Epistrophe grossulariae. Next base: position 18,357,202 of record OV839567.1, on the reverse strand, counting down.
AGCACGTGTGAAAGATAAATCCCGAAAGACCGACAAATACTCCCAACATCCAATTGTTCAGACGACCGAAATGCCACTAACTTTGGCTACCCGAACCGAACAGAAATCCCATCCACATCCGACATACTAAATAAAAAAAAAAAAAACAAACACAACCACCGAAACATTTTCAGCAGCAGCAGCAGAAATATTCATCTTTGAGATACAAAATTCGATGGGATTTACTGTGTGGTGCGGATGGATGCTGCAGATGGATTTTAAAGATACACACAAATAAAGTGAAAGAGAGAGAGAGAATGGAGTGAAGTAAGTTTTAACAGAGAATGTCGTCATCATCATCATCATGAAAATTAATACCAGAAGACGTCATAATCATCATCATCATCATCATTATCCCAAAGTCAGAATAGCAGCAGACAACAAAGCATCCATATGAAAGAAATAACCGCAGTAGTTATCGAACGAACATCAAAGATACACAGGTTGAAAAATTGGATCCGCCGTAGATACTTTCTGAAATCAAAGTCAAAAAAAGAGATTCTTCTTTACCCTGTCCTACTCGTTTTCTCTTAATACTCACACTCTTGCTCTTTTATTATTTTTTTATTTTTTATCATCAATTCTATCAACCCCAATTTGAAGGACCTATAAGAACAAAATCAGCTTGTTGACATTAATGTAGAAAGTAGCTGTAAATAAAAGACAGAAAAAAAAAAAACAACCATCATAACAGGTGATTTATTTTTTTTTTGTATCTGAAGGGTGAGATAAGAGAATTTATTTATTTTTGTTAAAGAGACAAAATGTTGATAGAGAGTTTTTGTGGTAAAAGTCTGCATAGATTTGAAAGTATAACAGAGAAAGAGAACAATTATGTTAAAAAGGTTTGCAGGAAAAACTTTTTGAAAGAAAAATTGGATTATCATAACGATGTCATTGGCCTTAGAGGTTTTATAGAGCTAAAATCTTTAGTCCAAGTGGTTCTGGGTAGTTTTTTTTTGTAGTGTAGGTACATTATACATTCCTACATACGTTTAGAAGGTAGTTAGTTAAGTTTAAACTTCTTGGGAAAGTTGAAACTGACCTTACCTTCTAGGCATATTATTTGGACATAATAAGGGATATTGAAACAGGCCAACCTATGTATTGAGGAAAATAAAAAAATTTGTATATGTAGGTATATTTATAAGGAATATATGTATTGGAGAAGGCAAACAAAACTTTTTAGTTGCGATATAATTTACATATGATACCTATTCGGCATTACATATAAAGAATTCGAAAAAAAAACTCAATTTGGTAAATTCTCTTTGTTTCAACGTTCTGTAAAAGTAGATGTGATGTAGAGCACCCTGTACTAATGGTTTGATTTTTTTTTTAATTGTCAATTAGACACCAGATGGGTTTCAAAATGATGAAAATTTCGGAATTTACCACTGCATTCACAAGTTGTCTGACTTTTGAATAAAAAAAAAAAATCTACAATTACCTAGAATTGTTATTGACATTATATTTCATCATTCAGAGAGGTAATTTTATGGGAATCTGTGCCGTTTTGTTATAAAACTCTTTTCTAAGAACTTAACTTTGGCAGAATATTATAATGATGAAGAATTTCTACGAATAAATAACACAAGCGTTTTAAAATAGCATTGCAAAAAAAAGAGCACTGCAACACTCAGTAGATAGACAAATATAGATAGATAGATAGATAGATAGATTTTTATTCAACAATTTAAAAATTCTTACAAAAATTTCTCTGGTTTTTAGAATAAATATTAAGGCATGACAAAGAATATCGTCTGCCCGAGTGACAATGTCAGTTAATACATATTTTATTTTTATTTCGTTTGATTTCTTTTAACATTCAGTACCTATACGTGAAAGTGCAGAAGTGATAGACAGATATTATTTATAAATTATTTTCTCTTTGTAGATACATACATACATAGGTACATATTACTTATAGTTTAAAATCAGTTAAGCGTGGCTTTGCCATCTGCCTGAAGTATGTAGTAAGCAGTAAAACCCCTGGACCCATGTTCTGTAACCCGGCGATAACTTTTCGAGGCGATAAACGGCGAAAAATGGAACAAAACCCATAGGATTCCTATGAGTTTTGTTCCATTTTTGTTCCATTTTTCGCCGTTTCTCGACACGAAAAGTTATCGCCGAGTTACAGAACATGGGTCCTGATTGTTTGCTGAGAATTTTATTTTTCATTAAATTGAGTCGAATAGTTTATTTTCAATTTAACTTAGCATGAAAGTAGATTCATTTATCTATTAATTATCTATACAAATAAAAATGTAAATGTACGTTTGTTCCTTACGACTAATCTCCGAAAGTTTTTCACCGATTGCTTTGAAATTTTGACACAATGTTGCATTCGAATACGAGCGGGTTTGTACATACTCAAAACAAGAAAAAAGAAAAAACAGTGGGATATGTTGTGCATGAAAGCAACACCCGCTATTCAAGATCTGAGCAATCTCAGTTTCAGACCTATAATTACTCAGAAATTTTTTAAGTTTTGCTGCCAACAGTTTTAACTATACGTCAAGCGAAAAGCAAAATTCATGAGTGAACCCTTAACCACTCTTTGCTGAAGGTAGATGGTACCTTACATATAGCTAACCCCATTGCCATGGGCTGGATCGCGGTTGGAAAGAATTGAAAAGAATAACCTCCGATTTTAAAGAAGAACTGGTCAAATCCGAAATAGAAAGTAAAGAAAAAAGACAGTATCTAAATGAAACCCAAGCAAAAAAGAGATGGGCATACAACACTGTTTTCATTAGAATCCATATGGCTTTATTTTCATATGTGTTATTGGCGATAGTTAAACGTAGCTACTATTTTTTAACGCAGACATAGGTTATGGGCTCAAGAAGCTCAGCGAAGCGGATGGGTAACAGCTATTAGAATTAGAATTCAAAGCACTTTGCGTACCAAATTAATGTTTTGTTTTCGAACCGCAACACTTATGGTGCGAATATAAAAGTAAAATAAATGTAAGTATGCATAGCAAGTAGTGCTTGGATTCACAGATTCTAGAGTTCCGAATATGAAATAATCTGGCAGATTTAATCATTGGAGTGATTGTCGTTGCCTGCCTAACAAAGAACACTGTAATATTATTTATTTATATTTTCTTTCTCAAATTTTGTACGATAATTGGGTTTGCAAGCCCGTGCGAAGCCGGGATGGGTCAGCTAGTTTAAAATTAAAAATTTTATCGAATTGAAAATATTTAAGAATGTTTTTGTAAAACAGGTATTCCTACAAACCTAATTTTAAAAATCTGAAATTAATCATTTAAAATTGTTTTGTAAATAATTTTATTATATAGCAGTTTGAGAATAGTTATTTAAAAAAAATGCAGTAGATTTATGTTTCACGGAAAATTCAGTAGATCTACTGCAATTTCAGCAAAGTGTTAACACTGGTGCTAATTTCGTATTTCTCTTTGAATATCTCTATATGATAAAATATAACACATCAGTTTTTGTTTGAGGATTTTTTTAAATCGAAAAATCATCCCATACCTATACCTGAAAACGATTTGCGACAAACGAACAAGCAAGTACATTTTCATTCTTTTTTCTGGCGTTTTTTTTCAACTTTTTTGTTTGTTTTAAATCATAAGAGGGTGTTGTGTTAACATTATGATGTATTTAACATCAAATTGACTTTATTATTTTTATTTTATTTGATAAGGAATTAAAACGAAAGAAGTTAGATATTAGCAGTTTTGCAAAACGTCTATAACGTATTATTAAATTAAATTATTTTTTTTTATCAAAATTTTCCTCACTCCTGATTTTATAAAAATAATGTGAATAACTTTAAAAAAAAATTTCTACACTCAGAGGCCACTGTTGTGTGGACTAATTTGCTTCAAATTTGGTACAGAGCATTTTTATGGAATTTTTGAGTTAGCTCATCTTGAACGGGTAGCTTAGCCATAAAACGATTTTGTTTAATTTAAAATTTTCTCAATTTTGATTAAACTTCTTACCTGTAATGACCAAAGTGATTTTAGGTAAACTGTATTTCAAGTTTTTTGTCGAAAAGTTCGCATTGCGGAATTTTGATATTTTGTAAGTAAATTCACTTATTTTTTATTTATTGACGCATAACTTTTCAAATGACTTGACAAATTTAGTTATAATGATGTAATCTGGTGCTTCTGAATATGTAGTTTAAACCATATTTTAAAAAGAAGTTGTTTTAAACAAAAAACCATTTTATAGTTCATACATTTGACTAAAAAAAAAAACATTAAAATGTACGTTTTAGTTGTTTTTTTTAGACGTCAGGTTTTTAATCTGGCAATACTTTTTTCGGAATTGGTCTTTTTGACAGCTGTCATTTGATTTATGCTCAGTTTGGTTTGCCATTTCATAATGAATAGACTTACTTCTAAACAACGATTGCAAATTGTGCAAATTTATTACCAAAATAATGGTTCGAGATGGCCACCGATTCCGATTTTCACAAGAAAATTTTTGTCAGCGATGAAGCTCACTTTTGGTTGAATGGGTACGTTAATAAGCAAAATTGTCGTATTTGGAGTGATCATAATCCACAAGCCATTGTGAGACGCCACACAGTGGAACGAAAAGCTCAAAAAGTGGACATCGTGCTGTAACTTTTGAATTAGTGAATGGATTTTGATGATTTTTTCGCCATTTTGTTTTTAATATGTCATGAATTAATAAAATATTAACTAAAATTTCTTCAATCAAATAGTAGTATTTTTAACACAGGCTTAAAACGTACGTCCATTTTTTCGGCATTCAAACAAAATAATGGTATCTAAAATTTAAGTAGGTATTTACAAAAATATACGAATTAAAAACTAAATTTATAAAGAAAAACCATAATTCTGTCCAGGAAAAATAAATAAAAATGTTTCCAGTCCAATTTCTTTTTTTGTTTTAAATAACGGTATTCATTATAGTTTATATTTACAAAAAACACAAAAAGTTCATAATAATTCCAATTTTACTTGAGAGCAAAAAAGCCATACAAAATGTTGCATTATACAAAAATTGATTTAGAGATTATTCTAAGATTCTGCAACAACTATGTTAAATAGGACAAAAGTGATTAAAATAATTTACAAAGAATGTGTTTAAAAAAAAATGGTATCAAAACAGAGGATTTAGCAGCTGAATTTAATGAACGATAAGGAAAATTGAATTTGTTTAATTTCAAATTATGTTTCTTAAAAAAAAGCGCTGGAAACTTAAATGTTTTAGCATGCAAAAAAAAAACCTTACAGTGTGTGTTTTGTATTAATTTTAAGTTTATTCACAAAAATTCCTTGAAAAAATATTTAGAAAAAATATTATTTCCCGTTTTGAAAATTGAAGATAACAAATGATCAGAATTGTACTGTGTCTTTTAAAGATCTATTTTATTTTATTTTTAATAACCAAAAGGTAGATACACTTATAGATATACATAGGTATAGCTTTGCAATTATGTTTTTATTCCAACAGTCAAATTGGAAAAGAACGTTACCATAATAATTTTGCTATCCTTGAACTAAAGTGGTACGAATTTAGTGCTTATGTTAAATGAAATATATATATGTATTTTTATATTCATTTCTTCATATACTTACTTAATAAACTTATTATTACATATTGAAAATGCTAAATATATTTAGTTGAATTTCGGTAAAAATGTTATAAGGACCACTTTTTTGAAACAAAAGTAGTTATTTTGTGTTGCTTTTTAACTGCGAAAATAAATTAGTTTTTTTTACATTTTAATATATTTTTGAAAATTATTTTTGAAGGTAGGTACCGAGATTTGATGAAACCCAACTAATTATTTAACTACTCACTTGAAAAGTTGAGAAAAATCAATTTTTTAATATATAACTTTCAATTCATTGAAAGCTCAATATTTACAAATAATGGGTTATATATAATTAAATAGTTTTTTATTTAAGAAAATAGTTTTATATATACACAAAAACATGTTGTTCTATTTGCTGTAAATTAACCCAGTCAAGAAAAAATAAAGGAATACAAATTTGCAGACAAAGAATATTAAATAGACGTTTTTCTTAAAACGCATAGGTAAGCGGGGTCGGATCCGGTCGGATTCAATTTTTACCAAATATTACTAAGAAAAAGCATATCATTCTGTTAAAGTTGACCAGAAAGCTGGCATATATAAGCATTTTTTTAAAAGCTTACCGGAAGTTCAAATTATTCTTTTTTTAAGAACAGGTATAAAAACGGGTGTTTTCAAATTTAAATATTTTTAATTAAGCTGGTTTTTAAACAATGATCTGTTAAATTAATCATTCTCAGCCCAACAAAATTTGTTTTTAAGAGTTATCTTGAAAACTGAATGAATAAAACGAAAAACAAATAAAGCCTGATATCACATTTTATTCAGTTAAGAAAAAAAGTCTAAACTTGGGACCTTATTACTTGAGAACCGTTATGTTTTCAAAAAATAAAATTCTTGCTTATGTAAGACGGTTGTTTCCTCAAAACATTGCAATAAAAAATTATGTCCATATCTAAAAAAAAATAAATCACCTCATGACCGGAATTTTGTACTGATCGTTCCACTGTGCGCCGCCGCCGTTACGGGCAGAGAGAATCATTGGTCCATAATTCTTCAAAAATGAAGCCTGCTGACTTCTCCATAAGCGTACTAAAAGTATAATATCATAATTTATCATAAATTGGTATATTTCAAAATCTCCATCGTTGCCTGAGCTGTGTTGACCATCTTGGAACCAATAAATTCTTAAAATTGCAGCAAAAAACTTTTTTATTTTTTAGTCAAAAAATATTTCTGAATATGCCAAATAGTGTTAATTAATTTTTGTAAATATGCCGTAAAAGTAAAATAATTTCAGCTTTATTGATTCTCCCGAAAATGGCCAAAAAGAGTTGCCTTGCTAACTTTTCATATAACATATATATATATATATTAAATTGATGCTGATATGTACTTTGGAAAGATGGAATTTTTTGAACCGTTTGAAAATATGGCCAGGTAAAATCCATGGCAAAATTTTATTCTTGGATGTTTTCTTCGCACTGCATTAAAAAAAACAACATTACAACCATCTGACTTTACCATTGAAAAAAATATTCCACATACACCACCAAACACTAACAAAATGAGCTTCGAAACAATTATTATTATATAATTTTTGGGCGTACGAATAGCGTGGCAATTTGTTTTGTTTTCACAGAATATTTACGGCAATATGCAAAAAATAAGGATTTTTAATTTACAATTGAGATTAATCAAATACCGCTGGGCGAAGAATTTTTTTTATGTACCAGCTAATAATTCTTGAGTGTGTGTATGTATTAATATGGATTTTCATAACAATTAGACAATCACCGCTTTTACCATTGTCAAAGATCAATTATGTGACTATTGATAGTTTTTGTCAATTAATTGATTATTCGCTATTAGGAACAACAATTGATACATTTTTGACCCATTGTTGAACAACAAAGAAAAAAACATTTTGAATAGTTTCAATTTCGATTGACATTTCAATTTAATGCATTATTTCATATAGCAAAGTGGACAGAAATTATTGTTGAATTAAACTGTTTGCGTCCATACCTACAAAGTTACAAAAGCCGAGAACTGTTATTATCTGCTTTATTTACAAAACCACCTAAAGACGTCGCTGAAAAAGCATTTTTTTTGCCTTTTTAGACTTTTGGGAAACCACTTGGTCGTATATGCGCATGAAATTCGTCTAAGTGGCCGCTGAAGATGAAAAGGAGATGTTAAAAGAGTCCGTGGTACTACAAAAAGTCCTAAAGGTGAAAACATTGAAAGGAAAACAAAGTACAGACACAGTCTGGAACTCTTAGAAAAACAAAGAAGACAAATGTTTAGTTCTTTCCAAATCAAATAAAACTTCTTTCGAAACATCGCGCAATTTTCTTAGAATGGATCCCAGTAAAATAATTTACTAACGTCAAATTTGTAACTGATTTCAAATTTGGTAACAAAAAAATTATTTTGCCAATTTTTTTTGATAATCAATTGTCAATTTATCAAAAAGCGTATACTTCATCAAAAATTTTTATTTTTGACAACGATAATACCGATTCATTAATTTTGTTGATAAACATCTAGTATCATATTGAAAACTGAGAACCGTAATAGGGGTGTATGATACAAATTTTGATGCAACATAGAGTTAGTAGATACCTTACTTTGCTTGCCATACCTCCGAGCTTCAAAAACTTTATTACAATGTTCGATTTTCTAAAAAAACTAGAATACATTTAAGCATCTGATTTTTATTTTTTGACAAAAAATTGATAAGAGAATTGAATTTTAAAAACAAAAATACAACATTCTAACGTAAAATTTAGAACAAAATTAGTTTGAACAAATTTGTTTCTTTTTTTTTATTTTGAGTTTTTCCAAAGCTATTCACTAAACATTTCTGTCTTTAAAAAAATGGTATCACATGACATTGTAATTATTTTCGTTGATTTTTAATAGGTTATTATTTTTCCTATTTCATGTCATTTTTTCTTAGAAGAGTTTCTCCTCCCGCCTAAACAGGGGGAAATATACACCTCCTCTCTTACGATTTTTTTTTCTTGTCATGACTTATCTTACATGCCCTGGCCTTTTTTCGCATCTTATGCAAAACACCCTGTTTATCTAGATAAATCTGTGGTCTATTTCACCACTTTACAATTTACAACTACAAATTTGTAACAATCCTGTATGAAATAAAAGTAATTGCATTTTTATTTTGTTTATTCTGACGCTCAAAAACGCTTCAGACAAATTTAAAAGAATAGAAAATTGTAGAAAACTTTACATATCAACTTTCACCTGTAAAATGTTCTTACAAAAATCAACAAATTTGTAAAATAACTTATTTATAAAGTATGCAATTACTTATATTTGAATGCAAGATCAAAACTTGTAATTGTAATTGTAAAATGGTGAAAAAGACCGCAGGGTGTAATTAGTGGATAATATTATATAGTCCAAATAACCTCAACCTCATCTTCAAAATTGATGAGCCCAACTGTCATACCTGGGCGAAACGCAATTTGGGAGTTGAGGTCATTTAAACTTATAAATTGAATTATATTCAATCCACCTAAACAGAAGTAGTTTTCTAATTTTCTTCCATCTTCGTTATCAAATATAGAAAGCTTAAATGCAAATTTTGGACTCTCAACCCCATGTTTGTTGCTATTTTAAATTTGGCCTAACAAGTTCAAAAATTTTATATTTGTCATGGTCAAATATTCATTTTTGGTCGAGGCTGATTTTTTTTTTTGATGCAAAATTTTTATTCAAGCTAAAAATTTTAAACAGAAAACTTTACTTACCAGGTTTTAAGCTTAAAAGCTCGTTACTAAAAAAAAATAAAAATTTACTGGCTTAAACTTTAGTTATACAGTTATATGATTTTTGCAATTTAAAAATTAGATTTTGAAGGTAGTGTTGTTTTTCTAGCACCTCCTTTTCAGTTTGTTTCCATAGTTTGCGTTTTTAAAGCACCTAACTATTGACAACCGTATGATCCTTTCATTCTTGTGAGATGTGAAGCATATCGTCGCTGTAGATCGAATACCTCGTAACTCAGAAAAGTTCACTTTTTAGGTAATGATGCACTTTTATTGTAAACAACGTTCCGGATCTAATGAAAAATACCTTGTTGGCCTAAGAACGATAGTTTCAAAGCTAAACGCATAAATAGCAATACATCGTTATTGGTCCTCAATACTTTTATATCAAGTTTTTATTTCTCCTAAAAAATTAACTTTTCTGGGTTACAAGGTATTCGATCTACAGCGACGATATACATTTTCCTTTTCCTTGTTGTCTTGAATTTGTCCGATATCTTTCTTCATTATAAATGTCTTTCCTTTTCTAATAATTTCGGATCATTTTTGAGTCATTTTTCTATCATGCTACTTCTCAAGCAGGTTTTTTTTCGTGTCAAGCAGCTAAAAAAGCTCTAAAAATATAGAAAATTTTGTTAAGTTGAGTTAATTTTTTTTTGTGAGGGTATCAGTGTGAATGTGAATATCGGAAAATTTACTATATTTTTGTAGAAAATTAATTTCTCTTCAATTTTGGTAAATATACTTTTTCCGTTAGATAAAAATAAAAAATTTAAAATAATTAAAAATAGCCAAAAGTTTTCATGAAAAATGTCATTTAATCAATAAATAAAAATTAAATGCTAATATTTTTAAAAAAGTTTGTCTATTTTTAATTAAAACTTTTTTATTTTATTTTCTTGGAAAAAGTATAGGTATATCTTTACCAAAAAGCCTAGGAAAATTAAAAATCAACTTTCTTTTTAAAACTAAATTCCAATAAAAATTTAATGAAATATGGTTCCATTGTTTTCCGAATTTCAGGTAGAGTCCGATCCATATAGTCTGTTTGTGCTTTATGGCAAGAAAAAATATGTGGTTCTGGTTTGGTGTTCATTTTTATGTAAAATTGTTTTGTTTCCAATTTAAAAATGCGTTACTTGCTTGAGTTTATTTTAAAGAAAAAAAAAAACATTTATTTATCAAGATTGCAAGATTTCTTCTAGAACGGCAACCGTGATTAAGGATTTTGTTTGAAGTTCTTCATGTCTCATATTGCACCCAATGCACTTGAAATGTTATTAATTTTAATGAAAAAAAAAATTAATTGTCTAAAATATCAATCTGCTTAAATCATTAAACCCCCATTTCTTCTTTTTCTTATACTGCATCATATTCTCCAAATTACAAGAAATTATTCGTTATGCCTGAGACGGGAGTATTTTTTCATATAAAGTATCGATTTAAAATTTTCCTCTAGCATGATTTTGTTAATGAAAACAACACCTGATTCCATCCTGTTTTCATAAACATAAATAAACACTTACATACTTGTGTTTACAAATTCAAAGTTATCATTTCCTGCACCCTATTGCATATAACACCATCAACATTAATATCCTTCAGTTCACATATCTTTCGGTCACTTCCTTTGTTTTGATTAATCGTGTTTATCCATAATTAGATGCATTTCCATATGGAACAACAAACAAAAGCACTTTCATAATTTTAAGGGAACTTGTAAAAGGGGAAATGCATGGCTACTTAAATGTAAAATAATGGGAAATTTCCCCGGAAGTTTATGCTTGTAAAATTTCTCTCTTTTTCTCCCTGTGCACTTTCGAATATTGTATGAAAAACAGCTTCGAAACAGAATATGATTTTCAGATTGGCTAACCGTCAAATGAAGTTGAAATGTTAAGTAAAGAAAACTTTATCAAAATTTGTATTAAGAAATTCATAATTTGAGTTCTTAATCATGTAAATCGACAATCATTTGATTTTGGTTGATAAGCGTCATTTAATTACAACTTCTTAAAGTCATGGCACAAAACCTTTTAAAGTCATGCTACAGATTTAACCCACTGTGAACAAAGTGACCCTAAAAATATATTTTATTTTAATTAAAAAATCATCAAATTTAATGTTTTGAAAGCAATGCGAGTATGTATTTAGGTATTTTTTTTTAATGAAATACATTTTGTTTTTAAAACCAATTTAATAAGTTAATCGAAAAAATGCAAAGAATAACATTCTTGACTTTCACTTAATTTTTATTAATAAGAGTTTATCCAAATGTCTCTTTTTCTAAAGCTCATCTACTTAAAAGCTTCATTCTTCCCCACAATTCAAAATGTAATGACTTAAATTCCCATCGAATACGTAAAAGTTTTTTCTGAATAAAAACGAAACAGTGTTATAATAATCTTCGAAAAAAAAGTGAATAAATCATCTTCGAAAAAAAAAAACATTCAACTCAAAAATCGACAAATAATATGACAAGTATAGGTGCCTAAAATGAAATTAAAAAGAATTCTGCCCACCGAAAAAAAGCTCTCCCCACCGGAATTCAGGAAATGAGTATGCGTCGTATCATGGAGAAATATAGCCACATATTGGGTTAGGGATAGGGGCGAGGCACCTCTAAATTGATGTCAGTGGGGGATAAAAGTTCAGTCAGCTGACCAATGATATGCCTTAAATGTTTCTTCAAAATTGCTCGGTGGTCTTTTAGGTGGTGGAAGTTGTTGAGCTTATAAGTAAAAGAAATCAACACACATACATATATACTCACTCGTTGGTTTAAGAATAAGATTTGAAATTAGTTAATTGTTGGTATTTTGGTGTTGTTGTGAAAAAGGCAATATGTGTATGGTGCTTAAGAGTGATTGTGGGTGGTATTAAGGGATTTTTCTTGAGTGGTATTTCTTATGGTAAGAGCAGGATAGGAGGTCTATGTAAGTAAGTGTAAGTAAAAGACACTCTTACGTGATAATTCTACTTTACAGTAAAGTTGATTATAAGTTATATTGTATATTGAAATTTTTAGAATAGTTCTATTAATATTGTATAAGTTTTGGTAGAAAAGTGTATCTCATAAAATTTATAGCAAGTAATAAGTCTATACCTACTACTACTGATTTTTTTATTATGAGCAACATAATTAAAGGCACATAACTGAATTATTCTACTATTTCAAATCTAAACCTCTAATTTTGGTACCTAAGAATGGTTACAGCTTCGAAGTGAATGTTAGAAGCAAAGTTAAATCAATATTAATTATTAAGAAGTGTTGATACAAAATAGTTTATAACAAATATGGCCACTTTATATCGCTTAAACCTTGATGCATGTTTTGCTTTTAAGATAATGCATGGACTTAACTCTTTTCTCTATGATGTTTAAAATCTTTTCAACATTATTATTCACCCAGAAGGATGATTAGGTATAATTTTGATTGAAATATGTACACACAAAAATATGTACAACGGCGAATAGGTGGTCGAATACCTGAATATATCAATATTTATTTATTTATTCATCTGTCGATTAATTCTATCAGACTACCAATATCTTAAATTATAAAATTGATGATAAAAAAAATAATAATAATAGTAATGGAACTATACATACATATGTATACAATTTATGCAATTAAATCACATTAAGGACATTTTGTTTAAAAATACATCTAGTTTCACAGAGGTCGATTACATTGCAAATAGAGTTATAAGCAGTACAAGATTTAGAAATAGTATCACTACAGCCATAATTTGTTCTCTCAATAAACTCAATAAAGAAAAAATCTCTAGATCTTATAGATCGTGGCTTGGGCGTGAGTTTGCCGTTTGGTCCTTCCTTAATTCTTGCCAAAATAAAATTTCATTTCAGCCCAAGCTTATGCATAAAATAACTTTTATTACTTCAATGATTGAACTACTTTATCATTGAAACTTTGTAAAGCTATTGTATGTGAAATCTTGGGGCATAAATAGTAAGTATACGCCATGGTCTTCTTGTTCTTATTATTGAGTGGATAATATTGTTAAAAAATAATGATTTTGCTACGGAATGATACAAAAATAAATTAAATTTCCGTTAGTACAGTGGCCAAAAATGCAACTAAAAAGTCACATTTTTTCTGATGATAGTACAATGATTGACTTAGGGTCCAGTTATAGCTTTCATTGAAACTCATAATTGAAAATTTTAGTTATAAGTTTTGAGGCACTTTAAAAGCAAAATCTGTGATTATTTTGATGTCAATGCAAAGCTTTTTACTCAATTAATATTTCTGGTCAAAAAAAATATTTCATTTTGGCCCAATCTTTCACATTCATCACAAATTAAGAAAATCGTTTTATGTTGAGTGTCGGGCCAAAATCGAAATTTTTTTGACAATTAATATTTAACCCCCCTATTACGGTTGGCGAGTCGAACGTTCGAAGTGAGATGTTTGCATTAGCGAACTAACGAATGACGTTCAAATCAATGAACTTTCGATAACCACAGTCCACAATATAGAGTGAGATCAAACTTAAATTTTTTTTTTTTGACATTTAAGGCGAATCAATTTTAATACTGATTTCTTACACTCACACGTTTATTCGTTCGACTCGCCAGCGGTAATAGGGGGTTAAGTCATTAGTTTTATATTGTCACCAAAATAGTCACTGATTTTGCGTTTTAAGCGCCTCAAAACATGATATTAAAATTAACAATAAAGAGTTTCAAGGAAAGCTATATAACTGTCCCCTAAGGCAAACGTTGTACTATTATCAGAAAAAATTTTGCAATTTTTTATTTGCATTTTTGGCCACTGTACTAAAGGAAGTTTAGCATATTTTTGTATCTTTCTGTAGCAAAATCATTATTTTTAACAATATTATCCACTAAATAGCAAGAACATTTACTTAGTTGACCATGGCGTATACTCACTATTTATGCTATCGGCAGAACTTTTGGTTCCGTCCTTCAATCAACACTAAGCAGTTGTTTTCAAATTAAACTAATTATTGTTGTAAATTGAAACTGAGTACCATAAAAAATGCAGTGTGCAAAGAATTCAAAATACGACCACAGTTGTTCAAGAATGGACCAAAAATCGATTTATCTAATGTTAAATATTTAGATGTTGATATTTTATAGAGTTATGTTTGGATGGCTTCGAGCTAAATTTTGTGATTTAAACGTTTAAGAACGCTACGGGCGAAGGTAGGGTATTCATTCTTAATTTTTAAATTCTGAATGATCAAAATTCTGTAAATAAATCAAAAATTCTGTGTGAAAATTATTTTGATTATTATACGTCACTACAGTTCACTTGAATAATGGCAACACTTTTATTGAACTTAAACGAAAATTTTGTCCCTATAATTCCTTACATGACTTTAGTAAGCGGAAAGGAAAATAGTTTCAGAATTTCTCAAGAGAATACACCAACACAAATTACTTTACTGTACAAAGTAACAAGACTCTAACAAATTTTTTAAAACAGGGTCGGAAAATCGAACGTATTCACCAAGCGCTCATAAACGGCTCTTTTGTTTATGAAGCTCATAAGCTCAAATAATATTTGTGCTATTCACCAAACACGCATAAATATTTTTCGTACATATGTAGTTCGAAAATGAGAGCGACTCTCTCTCTCAACCAGCCACGCCGAAACTGTGAAATCAAACTTCTTTTGCACACATGCATCTCAAACAATAAGAACAGCAGTAGCAACAACAAGATCAATTAATACTTTTTCAATTTAATTGTAAAAGAACAGAACAATAAAAGAAAATAAATTTCATGATTACCAATAAAAAAAATTAAAAATAAATACAAAAATGTGACAGGTCGACATTTTGAAAGTTTTAGAACAAGTTTTCGGAGATTAGCGCTCTTAACCTTTGAGAGTGGTCGGAAGCCCTCATAAGTTTTATGAGAGCTCATAAATATGCACTATTAGTGCTTGGCGAATAGATTTATGAAGCTTTTAAGTTATGAACGTTCGGTGAATACCGCCCTAAATGTTAACATTCATTATAAAAACATCAATTTTAGCTACGTTGAAACGCCTTCACTTAATTGCTAAATCAATTCCTAAAAAAATTTTGAACTCAAAATTAACATTAAACAACGCCCTCTGAATTCTTCAAAAATACGAATTTATCCAAAACAATATTTAAAAATAGTTAGACCGATTTTCTTAAATATTTCTTTCTTTATATAAAGAAAAAAAACTGTTTTGTTAAAAAAAAGTTTTACGTATCTAAATATTTTTTTATCAAAAAGCCGTCCTTAGTTATACAAATTTTTGTATCGAATTGTTAGAGTCGCTTCTGATATAAAAAAACCTTTTTAATAACCAGTTTTATGAAAAGTAGGTACCGTTATTTTAAGAACTTATACAAATAATTTCAATTTCGCTTCTATATTATTGTAAATAAAATAGGTACCTTTATTTTAAAATTTTAAGAAAATCACTTCATTTATTTGGTTTGGTTTAGTTCGAAGTACACACAGGCTTACAAAAAGACACATGGAATTTCAAGACCAACTTTTTTCATCATCTATCATGATTTGATTAAAATCCTGAGGTCTTACGAATCCAAAACTTGCTCTAATTTACAATTATAAAATTACGATTTAAAAAAATTTATTTTTGTAAAAAAATTAACGCGGTTTATTGAGAAATTTATTAAAAATCGATTGCAAAATTGGTATTAAACAGTAAAAATAAACCTGTAATTTTAACATTTCATTGTCATAGTATCATCAAACTATCGGTTACAAAATTTCACACAAAAATCAGAAAATGATTTTCTAAATAAAATTAAAGATTTTAGCTCTTAGGCGTAAAAAGTTGATTTCGAGGAGAATTTATAAACATTAATAAGTCTTGATTTGTTTACGAACATTATTCAGTTTCAAAATTTAACAACCCTGTCAATTTATTACTTAGAGAAATCCACCACACTAATATAAAAGACATTCACTGTCAAATCTACCAATTCACCATGAAATTTCACTCCCACTCAAATAATATCGAGTTAAAAACTGACAACTTTGCGTCAAAACATTACAAAAAGGCATGCGCTAAAATTACAACCCTCTTACATCGCATCGATATAAATGTACTTACCACCCTCAAATTGTGACAGACAATATTTTTATACTGCTACCCGTCTTTGTCTGCAAATCAGCTGGCCATCTGTCAAAGGCATTTTATTTTTTCCTTAACGAGCAATATTCCTTCGTTGCATTTGTCATAATTCATAAAATAATTAAGAGACGAACAGACAGTGAAAGTTTGTGAACAACAAAAAAAAGAAAAGAAAACACTGCAATATCTTAAACAAAATCTATCAGAAAAAAAAGTTTAGTGTCGCCTTTCATACACAATAATATCCACCCCCGTGTGTCTGTGTATAGATATATATTGCTGATATAAGCCACTTATATTAGTTTCAAAATGTCACAATTATTGTTCAGATGCCAAAAATTATCATCATAGTAATTCTGTCCGAATTTGGGTTTTCTTATACAAATCATCTTCATAAAGGATGCCAAATTATGGAGAAATTTGAAAACGCTAATGGATCTGCAGCTGGATAGAAACCCAGTTTTTCCAGTACCAGCACCATTACCTCCACCACCACCATTAGCAGCACAAGCGCCAGCGTCACCGCCACCTTTTGAACCATCTGAAACTACTGTTAAAATGGGAGCATGTATGGGTCGTTGCATTGCGGATAAGAGTTCCTGTTTGAAAAGGTGAGTTGAAGATGTTCCTCTCATCAAAATTCTTTAGAACAAAGCCAACGACCCATGACAAAAAGAGGTTTATTGTCCTGGAAAGTCTCAAGCTTCATAAAAAAAATCGATATTTCCATCATATGTGCATCGAGCAGAGTGATTGTTATGTGTTTAGATTTATCACTCGCGTCATATTCTTCCTCGATGTGCATGTCGTCCTATATCCGTGTGTGGTATATTTAATTACAACTTTAATCATATTTCCTCCCTCTATTAAAAAACCACCCCCTTGCTCTAAGTGCACTCACTCACCGCGCCATATAGATAAATTGCAATAAAAGAAGTCTGCAATTATTAGGGTGAAATTAGAGCAAAAATGTTTTCTTGTCTTCAATACCTACCTACTCTACGCCAACCGCACTTTGTTCTTGTTTTCTTTAATTAAGTTAAAAGCAATGGTTGTGGGAGTCACTTTAGTTTACCTTATCAATTGAATACAACAAGCCACCACCACCACCCCAGCCTTTCCACCCATAGCTCGAACAATTATTTGACCATGTTCGAGCATCCTTGAACTGATTTTTTCCCATTAAAGATGGTACGTCAATGATGCACGTGAGATTACGTTGATATGATTTTATTATCATTTTACTTCATTTTTTTTGTCATCAGTTCAGTGATTTTTCATTTTTTTTTTCTTTACTCCAATAGATGGCGTTCAACAGATGAACACGAGACTGAACTTATGACTGACGAAGAAGAAGATGACAGTAAAACACAAAGGCGAAAAAACAAAGAACGCAAACATATTTTTAGAATAATTAAGTTTAGACGGAAGGTGAGTCAGTAATTTATTTTAAAATGCTTTATTTTTAAAATTTCATTTAAATACATCACGTGCAGTAATTGTCAGAGACATGACAGAAATATATCCAACAAAAATTATTGAATACCTTCCTATCTCAAACAACTAGAGTGTTTCAATTGCCCGTGGTATTTTGCATACCATGGGAAACTCGACTCGGTTGATCCTTTGTAACAAAATAGATAGTCTCGAAATAGTTTTTCGTTAAATTGAATTGTTTTTCGGCTTTACAATAAAACAATCCATTTAAGTTTATGAACATTTTACACCCTCTCCCCCTTTCCCCATTCGAAATTTATTCCTACGTTATAGGCTCGTGACTAGCTTTATAAATATTTTGTCTATTATTCCTTTGTTTAATACTTTTTCATTTATTATAAGAATTTTTTGTTAATTTAACACTCATTTCTTGGACTTCAAGAAAGTGTTGACGAAGGTGCTGCAGTTAAAAATATCGTTGAAAGTTGTTAATTTTGAGATATAGAAAATTTTTACGTAATATTTGAATGTTTTGACTTAATATAAATTTTAGTCAAAAACTAATTGTTTCATTTTAGTCCAACGGTCCACATAAAATAAAATTTGAATGATTGAACTACTTTTTCATTTGATCATTGAAACATTAAAATAAAATTTTATTTGGGAGGTTGCTTGGTAGTACATTTAAATATGGAAATTATATTGCATATTCTTCTGGGAATTTTTTGAGGCCGCCATTTTGAAAAAAAAAAGATTGGTTTTGTTTTGTTTTGTTTTTATTTAATAACTCGTTCGCATTTCATTTGGTAATAAAATAACCAACAACTATAATAAAGTTATTTACAAAACATGTTATTAAACGTTGGTTATCTTTATAGGTTTAAGATATTCAAAGTTCTGTAATTTATGGATTCGTATAAGATTGTTTTTTTTTATCTTGATCTTTTTTTGATTTTCATCAAACTTCACACTGTCTTTTCGACTGCAGCCTAAACGGGTGGGTCGATCTTCTTTAAACTTGGTACCTAGCCTTTCTTGAGGATTCCTCCTTCACGTTTTTTTTTATTATTTTTTCAGGACCAATACTAACAATAGCTGCCGTACAAACTTTTTTTTTGCAAAAAAGGAAAATCTTATTTTTCTCAAAAACGTGCCCACAATTTAAAAAATTCCACAATTTTCTTTTTAAAGGCAACTATTTCCGAAAAAAATTTATAAATGGGTACCAGCTTATACCCATAAAACCATTTTTTTGATTTTCTATTTGTTCAAAAACGATCAACAGATTTTGTTCAATTTTTTTGTGAATAATGTTTAAGAAAGATTAAACATTTTTTGTAAACCAAAATTTTCAAAATTGTTTTTCTTGGATTTTTAACAAAGTATCAATTTTTTTTTTTTTAAACTCAATAATTCGAAAACGACTTGAGTGATTTTTATCAAACTTGGCACCCAGCAGTTTTTTAATATTGTACAGCAGATTTTAGATAAAAATTGTTCTTATAACCAAAACAAAACTGTACCTCCCATACACGTTTTTAAAAATCTCATTTTTATCTAAAACGGATCCTACGATAAAATTTTTGTGTCAGCTTATATCAGTACCATCTACCATATTTTTGAAAAAAAATTATCTGTTGTTTTTAATTCTGCATTAGTAAAAAGGTACTAAGAATGGCGTACCAATTTTTTTTCTTAAAAATGTTTACCAAATTTTGCATACGTACATTTATGTACATACAAAAAATTCATTAAAAAAAAAGAACGATTTTCAATTTTTTTTTTCTCATAAATTTAGATTTATTTAAGAAATTGTATGGCGTACATAACGTTGGTGTCAAAACAATTTCATAGGTTGTTTGATCAATGTATTTCTTATTATATCGATTTTTTAACAATTTTCAGTTTAAAAACCACGATGTGATCGCACATGAGAGCAAGTTCGTGCGACCCAGACGTCCATTTTTTTTTTCGAAAAACAACAGATTTTGATTAACTAGAGAATTTTTTGAAAAGTAAAAGTATGTATTGTGTACCTATTAAAATTTTTAAAATAATATTTTTTAAGATTTTTGAAAAAAGTTTCACACATTTTAACAATCAATAATTTAGAAAATAATTTAGGGCCCAATCTGGGGCATTATTTAACAGTTTTTAAACAAAAATTATTCATATAGCCAAATACATCAGAATCTTCCATACAACTGTAAAATTTTATTACTCTCGAAAACGACTCCTGCGATTTTGATGAATATTTTTCTAAGTGCTAATATTTGTAGATACGATGTAGCATTTAACGGGAACAAATTTTTCATCGAGTCAGTGTTCATGGCTAACAGTACCTCATAGATTTAATTTTCAACTATCTCATTTGTATAATCCATTTAAATTAAATTTTTAATACAACCGCTTCAAATAATATTTCACATATAAAAACTTAAGAAACATTTTTTTTTTTGATTTTTAAAAATAATTTAAAAATTGTTTTTTTGAAAATTCGATATATCAAAAATTGGTTTATGATTTTTTCGAAATTCATTATTGAACTCCTCAATTAATTAATACTTAAAAATGACGTACCATTTTTTGTTCTTAGAAATGTTTAGAAAATTTAAAAACTAAAAAAATAATTTCTTACAGAATGAATTTATTTTCAAATTTTTGTCTCACAATTTAAGATTTTTTAAAGAAATTAAATATTTCACATCGCGTTGGTGTCAAAACACATTTCTGACAAATGGCATAGAATATAAATAAGCTTCCGTTATTAATTAATTTTTTTTTTAAACAATCTCCCGATATTTAAAAAAAAACTCTATTATGCATTTAAGGATTATTATTTTTCATCCAGTTTTCCAAAAACGACACAAATGTACTTTTTCCGATATAGGTACATATTAAAGTTTGCTAAATTACGCAAAATATTTGTACGAATCACGAATTGGCCGCGGATTCATAGATTCAATCGTAAATATAATAAAAAGGAAGTCTTACCCTAACCACTGCCGGATTCATTAACCCTAAAAAGCTAACGTTCCAAAATGACCATGAAAAGCTAATCATTCGACTTTTTGACGAAAATTAATCTCTTTTTTTTATAAATAATTAATTTTTATTTAAATTTATAGTTTCAATAAGAAAAATAGTTTATAAATTAAAGATAAATATCAAAAATAAATATTTCTTTCATTTTTAAATACTTCAATCACATTTTTAATGGCACATGATATTAATTTGAAATCATTTTAGCACTTTAACATGCTCGTCATTTTGATGAAAGTTAGCTTTCTAGGGTTAAGGGATCAATTCTTCATTAAAATATTATGTTTTCTGAAATTTAAAAATCACAAACAAAATTTGATTCTAAGAGCCAAAATACGTACAATTTATTTTATGTCAATTAGCTACGCATGTATTTTATTTATTTTTAACCATGAATTAACATTTCCAAGCTAATAACCTTTATGTTTTCCTCAAGCTTTTTATCTTTCAAACACAATGAAAATTACTTAGCCATTAATCCATTCTTAAAATGAAGTATTTTAAAACATAAATGTGATGTTGTTTTTACCCCAATTCACCTTATAAATAGCTAAATTTTGAAAAATATCTATGTAGCTCCTAAATGATTCTTGAAGTTCATCCTCCAAGTTTTACCTTTTAAAGAGTTTTTTTTTTGTAATTAGAAACCTTTTATTTGTTTTTACCTAAATTCATGCTCATTTTTGAAAAACTAAGAAATTTTTCTAAGGACTCCTGTTCCTGTTTTGTTGTACCCTAATTAATTAAAAAATTTGAAAAATATTTAAAAAAAAAACTTTTCAGACACAAAAAAAAATATTTTGAAATCTAATGAAATTTTTTGTTTTTTCTATTTTCCCCATTTTACGCTGTAAATAGTTAAAGCGATACAAGCGATACAAATATTTGTTTTATCCGTCTTTTGAAAAACCTTGTTTTCAGATTGCTGAAATCTCAGTATAGGGTTTGTTGCGTTTACGACCAACATATGGCGTTTTGTCGTTTTTTGAGAAAAAAAAATCCCTTTTTTATCCATGTATAGCTTTTTAATGGCTTGAATGACAAACAAATCAACTTTTTTGTTTTTTTGATTCCTTTAATATTAATTGTCCATCATATTATCATTACATTAACATGCTTCTTAAATATTAAGCTACATTAATGTTTTTAACCACAAGAACAGGTTCGAGCGATCGAATCGTGCATATTTTTTTTAATCTTGAGTTTGCAAATTTATTTTTTAAAAATTAGTCACTAAAAAACTTCATTAAAAAATTATAATAAAAGATAGATTTTTGTCTTTAAAAAAAGCTAAAGCATATCATTGTAGGTAAAACCTTCGTTAATTTAAATTTTTTTTTTTAATAGACCATACCTGCCTACACGCTCTAGCTTTTTGTCACATCATATGTAAAACAGCAATTAATACATAAATTTACCTTTTTCTTATTTACCTATTATTTCTAATCCATTTTTATGTTTTGAAGATCCGACCGCCAAAACTCAAGTTTCAGTCTTTTTTTCATAAAGAAACGCATATTTATACTTTTTTAAAGACTTTTTTAAAAATCTATAAATAATTCTTGAAATCTATTAATTTTACTTTTTATTACCGACGCACGCGTCAATAAAATTTTAGGTTAAAACTTCTAACGCCACTCAATCGAAACAAAATACACACCGGGTTGGCTATTTAGAAAATTTTGGTCCCGTATGGCGTATGGGGTCTAAAATGGATAATTTCTGGTGCATTTTTAAAAATATAGAGTTTCAGATTAAAATTGTTGTTGCTACATAAAAGAAAAATATATATAGTTGTCATTTTTTAAATGGTTGAATGTACCTGGCAACCCTATTTGAACAACACAAGTATAGAAAAACACGATTGTCATCCTACATTTTTCAATTTTCTCGAGTTAAATGGTTTAAATATTATATTAAACTTTTGCAGAATCGTAAGCAGTTTGTAGACAAATTCATGGAACGACAGGACTTGAATTACTCAAGGCTTAGCAGGGCACCGACAACAGATCTGTAAACACACACTAATCTCTATAATTAAGTTTGCTAACTCTTATAAATTATCTTATATAACATTTTCTATATAGCACGGATATACAATTACAAAGCCTTGATGCTCAAACTCTTCTCGTAACGGCCGCCAATAACGTCACCACGACCAATACTTTTGTACCGGCAGTATCTTCGCGCACCAGTTCCTCCCTCGACTTAGAATGGGAACATGAATACGGTCAACATAATCATCATCATCACCATCAACAACATCATCCAAATCGAGGACTATCTCGATCATGGCTATTCATAGATGGCGCTGAAGCTGATATCAATAATGATGATGGTGAAACTAGTGATGACAACAAACCACTTTTCAATTCACCACCTTCGGATGATAGTGGTGGTGGAGAAGGAGCAAAACAACACAATAGAGCCTTTAATGGACAAATGACAACTTCACAAATGGCCAAAAGTAACTCGAATCTACAACAACAGCAACAACAACTACAGCTACAACAACAATCGAATTTCACACGTACCTCATCTCGAACCAGCTGGTCGCATATCTCAACTCCCGAATCACTCGAATGGGACATCGATGAAGATCAGACAAATCAAATGCGCCTGGAAGATGATAATTTGGACCATGAAACTCTGGAATTATTGCATCAAATTGAAATGCTCAAGAATAAGGTACTCAATGAGACTGGTGATGGTTTGGATGGAATTGGAATTGAATTTCCCTGCAGCAATGGCGGTGATAATAGTTGATTTAATCAAACTATGGTAGTATTTTGAAAAAAAAAAACATCAGTCGTCGTAAATTGGTGTAAACTGATTTTTCCTTCTTTTTTTTATAAAAATATTAGTGCTTAGTATTTTTTTTTTTTTTTTTGGTTTTTGATATTTTGTACGGAGTTTTTTTTTAAGGAATTTATATCTCTTAAGTCGCTATGCCGTCCATACTTATCTGAATCTACGCTCATAGAAACTATTTTTTTTTTAACAAACAAATATAACTGAATTTTTATTTAAGTGTATTTTTTTTCTATAATTTGATTCATAGACATTTTATTCATCTACAAGACACTTTTTATTTGTAATTTTATTTTCAACTAGCTAGACCGTCCGGCTTCGCACTGAATTTTACATCAATTTTAACTTTTATAGAGTGAAAATAAAATGAATATGGGGACTTCAAAAACCACTTTACAATGAATTTTTGGCACGCTCTATGAATTTGTATATACAAATGAAGCAGTGTGAGAGGGTAACGCCATTGGCGATGGCAAATTCGTGAGGGACAAAATTAACCTGTTGTAAATTTCTAAGTGATCGTCATTTCTCAAAATCAATACTTTCTCCTTCCCATACAAAATGGAATTTTCAGATATAGCCACCATCAACTCCTAAAAGTATGCAATTTCGGGTTTTTACAATTTTTCGACTTTTCAGTCTAAACTTCCAATTTTCGTCTTCGAAGTGTTTCTACCTGGTTCAATACGAATCCAATAAATTATATGCCCATGGTAATCAGATCAGATGATCTTCAGCCAAGTTTTGATGTTTTCCTCAAATTGATTGAACTTTGAATGTCCTAGTCTTTACACAAGTCAACTCAATGATTTTTCAATTTTTTTGTCATTTGACGTTTCAGAAAAAAAATTGGCATGATTTTAGGTTTCGAAATTCCCTTTAAAATATGTGAAATGAATGCATTATACCGTTAATGCATAATAGTTGACCACATAACTTTCGCCTTACTTTTTCTATAGGTTTATAACAAGCAGAAGGAGAAGCATAAATTACTAAGGGTGTTTTGAATGAAATGCGACAAAAGGCAAGAGCGTGTCAATTGGCCTAAAACAAGAAAGTTATCCTACTCGAGAGGAATATATTCGCCCTATTAATTCCGGAGGGAAAATTTTTGGCTTAGGTGCCAGTTATAGCTTTCATTGAAACTCATCATTGAAAATTTTAATTTCTTATTTCGAGACACTTAAAAAGCAAAATGAGTAATTATTTTGTTGCAGTAAAAAGCTCTTGACTCGATTATTATTTCCAGTCAAACAAATATTTCATTTTGGCCCAATCTTTTACATAAAACGATTTCTAAGATTTCAATGATCAATGGTAAGGTAGTTCAATTATTGAAATAAAGAAATTCATTCGATTTGTAAGGTTTGGCCAAAATGAAAAATTTTTTTGATCAAAATTAATAATTGAGTCATCACCTTTTTATTGGCATCAAAATATTCTCTGATTTTGCTTTCAAAGTGTCTCAAAATAGGAAATTAAATTTTTCAATGATGAGTTTCAATGAAAGCTATAACTGGCCCCTTAAAAAAAAAACTGTATTACCTACTTAAAATGTCATACTTTGGATTTTTAAAAATTGTCTATATTTAGTTCATCTAAATTGGATATAAATTTAGAAATTAATACTTTTGTCTTGCGGACTTATGACCCTGTCCCAAAATGTATAAATTCTGGAATTAAAACTTGTCTTGCAGACTTATAACCCTGTCTCAAAATTAGGAAAATAATGCTTTTGTCTTTTGGACTTATGAAACTGTCCTAAAATGTATTGGTTAAAAATTCAGATATTGATATTTTTTGTCATTTGGACTTATGACACTTGCATGAAAGGTATTTGTTATAAATTCAGAAGTTAATACTTTTGTCTTGTAGACTTATGACTCTGTCCCAAAACTTAAATTCATTGCTTATAAATTCAGAAATTTTTATTTTTGTCTTGCGGACTTATGAGGCCCTGTCCTCAAATCAAAAAGTATTTGTTTTAAATTCAGAAATTAATATTTTTATTTAACGAACTTATGGCCATGTCCCAAAATACATAAATTAACACTTTTGTCTTATGTATTTATGACCCTGTCCCAAAATCGTTATCGTTATAAATTCAAAAATTTATATTTTTGTTTTGTGGATTTACTACCCTGTCCAAGAATGTATTCGTAATAAATAAAGAAATTAATACATTTGTCTTGTGGACTTATGAACCAGTCACAAAATCAAAATTTATTTGTTATAGATTCAGAAAATAATTCTTTTGTTTAACGGACTTATGACCCTGTCCCAAGATTTAGAAATTAACACTTTTGTCATGTGGACTTATGGCCTTGTTCTAAAATCTAAATGTATTGGTTATAAATTCAGAAATTCGTATATTTGTCCTGTGACTTACTACCCTGTCCAAAAATGTATTTGTAATAAATTCATAAATTAATACTTTTGTTTTTCGGACTTATGACCCTGTCCCAAAATCAAACTGTATTGGTTATAAATTCAGAAATTAATGTTTTTGTTTTGCGGAGTATGGCCCTGTCCCAAAACTCAGAAATTAACACATTTGTCTTGTGAACTTATAACCTTGTCCCAAAATCAAAATGTATTAGTTACAAATTCGGAAATTTATATTTTTTCTTGTGGAGTTACTTTAATATCCTGTTCAAAAATATATTCGTAATAAATTCAGAAATTAATACAATTGTTTTGCGGGATTATGATCCTGTCCCAAAACTCAAAAATTAATACTTTTGATCCTGACAACTAGTCACAATTTTAATCATTTTATTGAACTGACATTGTGAAAACACCGTAAGCTTTCTTTTTTTTAAATAATGATTTTGCCAAAAAACCGAAAACCCATAAAAAAAAATTTTTATAGCTTGAACTAAATCACTTGGTTAACGGTCGGTTGCGCAGAGAGAGGATTTTAGAGAACAAAAATGGTGCGCAAGATATTTAATGAGTAAAGTGAGCGAAGCTATAAGCAAAACTCAGTGATTTTCGTATTTTTTGTTGTATTTGCTGAGAAATTAAAAGAGAGCTGCGCAGTATAATGGTCAAGTGATTTGGTTCAAGCTATACTAGCTCTAAGGGCTAGTGAAAATCTAATATTAGTGATTGAAAATTGAAATTGATGAAATGATTTGCTTCAAATTTCTTACAGAGTATTTTTATATCATTCCCTAAAGGAGAATTTTGAGTTTTTGTTTTATCTTATTTAGAAGAGGTAGCTCCCATACAATGATTTGCACCTAAATGGCTATAATGACACGACGTTATAGGTAGCTTTGAGCCCCATAAAAAAAAAGTTCGTCTTGTTTTTATTTTTAAAAATTCTATTGTCTATCATCATCCAATTCTTTGAATTCTTATCAAAATTTTCTACTATGACGACATTGAACCTTTGTGTACTAGTTGAAGGTTTGAATGAACTAGTTATTTATTTTAAAATATATTTTTAAACTTTAACGCTCTTATGAGCATGAGCACACTTTTTTTTGTTAATAATCTATCCAGCTATAAATCATCATTTTTCTTTGATTTTTTCCTCTTTAAAAAACGACCTCAAAAAAATAAATAATAAAGTGCCTCAGAAGAAAGCATAAAATGAATTAAAAATTTATTTTCCAAAAAATAAAAAAATTATGGTACCTACACCAATTAAAAATTATAAAAATTTAGTCATTGAGTCGGAATATAATTAATAATATAAATTTATATATATTTAAAAAGAATCCAATTACAAAAAATTATCTTCCATGTATTTTTTTTTTTCAAGAAAAAAAATTATTTATTTAAATAATTTCGTGAAAAAATACTTATTTACATAAGAGAAAAATATATTATTATATTATTTTTAAGTTAAATGATGTAAAAAAAAACAATTCTTGGAATTGTTATGTGTTCTTAATTTTGTTTTAAATTGGTAATACATATGTATATTTAAATCCCACCCCTTACAAAATATGTAATAAAAAAAAATTTAAAACATAAAAAAAAATGAAAACGAAATGTTCAGAATTGAAAATGTGAATAAAACCTACCTGTATAGTTGTTAAATTGTTCTTCTTGCCTCTAGACATTAGACATATCTCTTACTATGTAATTTCTTTTCTTTTATTTTTGTTTTTTTTTAAAGAGAAAATTTTATTATGAAATTATTCATTATTTACGTAAATTTAATGGTTGAAAATATTTATATAGAAAAGTAAGGAAAGCTCAAGAGGCTTCATGAAAAGGTTTTTAAATTTTATCTTGTGTTCTCATGGAAAACAAAAAAATTAAAATTTAGTGTTAATTTTAATTTAAATAAAATGTTGAGTTTAAATAAAAAGAAAGAAAAAATAACAAATATAACAATTTAAATTAAAAATCACACAGAAAAGAGATAAAGAATCGTAAATATTTTGTATATACGAATACATATTCATATTTATTATTAAAAAAAAAAATAAAAGAATAAAAATTAAAACAAAAACATTTTGGAGCGTATTTATAGTCGTTTGTTAAACTCATAGCTTACTAAACTGTATTAGCAAAGTTATTCCGACATTTGACGTACAAAATATTTAACTGTAAAATTTTCTTTCACAATTCGTTGGGGTTGTTAGGAGTTTTTCGGGAATATCGGGCTGGAGCCCCCATCTAGGAATTTTCTTAAAAAATTGACTTGAAATATTAAACAAATTTTAAAAAACAACGACAACACTTATAGTTTCATGAACAGAATTGTAAATTAGATTTCTGGCTTAAAAAAAAAAAGATATATCTTGACATTGTTTGTGTTGCCGTTGATTTTTATTATTTTTTTTCAGTAAATTTTTTAGAAAATTCAAGATGGTGGCTTAAGCTCCTGTCCGATTTTTCTGAAAATTTTAACACATCTCACCCTTAGAATGAAACCTAACTCAAAATGTCTCTAACTTCTGATTTTTCAATAAACTGACCATAAAAAGCGAAATTAACTCTAAAACCAGGTTCTAAGGAAGATGCCGAATTTTTTAGTTAGGTCACTTTCATTCTAAGGGTGCGATATACTCCTAATAACCCCGTCCAACGAATTGTGAAAGAAAAGTGTACAATTAAATTTTTTCCAGATCAGGCCTATTGGTTCAATAATTAATACCTAAGGCCCCTTAGCCAAAATTCAAAAATAATGTCTATTAATACGGCCCTGTATAATATGTAATTATTTCTTATTGTAGCTTCTTTCTAAAAATGTAAAAATGTTGGACTTATTTCAGAACATTGGAAAAACTCCGAAATGTTTTATTTACATAATTATTCGTTTCGGATTTTTTAGTAAGCTGGCCACCGAAAGAACTGTTGTTCAAGAAAACTGTCGAACAAACTTCTGACTTTTACAATAACATATAAAGGGTTCCCCAAAATTATTTTTTAATTTAAATGTTTTTTTTTATTAGTTCATAAAATATACAATCCAAATTATTTAGGTATTCAAACGAATATTTTTTTTATTTATAATTGTTTCATTGGAACCGCACAAATACAGCGTGAAAATTAAATCTTGCATGAATTTAAGGGCACCTTTTCTATACCAACTCGATGCAGTGAATATTAAAAAAAAAATGGGGAGTATACATCACCTCAGGTGCAATAACGACGTAATTGCAATTTTTTTCCAAAACTTTTGTTTTTATGTCAGGTGGAAAAAATAAATAATGATGCTATTAAATCAAACTCACAGAATAGTAAGTGATTTCTCAACATTTAGGAAAATAGCAATTACGTCTATATTGCACCGCGGAGTTACGATATGTCCACAGCGAGGCGAAAATTCAAAATTGTTCATTTGACTCACCTGAATCACAAATTAATACTTTAAGCTTGCGGACGTATGACCCTAATCCAAAACTTATGTGTAGGATAAATAATAAGATTCTTACTCAATTTACTCAACTGTCATTTTACTCAATTGTCATTGTGAAACCGACCTAAGCCTTTTTTATAGAGGCAAAACCTTTAGCTAGTATAGCAATACAAGTCCGAACTAAACGTTATAAACGTTATAATCACTATTATATCCACTTTGAGTCGTTCATCGTCAAGTTCTTATCCGAGTTTTAAAACCAACCGTCATAGAAAAAAATTATTATTTGGAAACAATATAGTAATTAAAATTGGCTAAACTGGCTTTTTATTGGGAATTGCATTGCTGACCTATTTATGTACTTTTTTAATACATTCCATTATTTTTGATCCGCAGTGGTTTATTATTTCCAAAGCAAGTTCAATTTTAAAAAAGTTAAGGGATATGTTGGAAAAATATCGTTTTTTTATGTCAAGTTGAATAAGAGTTGAAATGAATGGTCATAAGTGACACTTACTTCGATTGTGAAACTGGGCCTTAATCTGTCATTAGTCTGTTTTTTTGAAATGACATTTCAAATTTAATTTAATTTAATTTCTGTCGCTTTTTCTAAAACTATGTATGATTTTTTTAATTTTCTATTTACATCGTAACCATCCGATGTTAGAATTTCACATTCATACTTAACATATAGGAAACTTTCACACGTTGACTGCACAAATCAACGTATCTAAATGTGACATTGTGTGTATATAATTTTGTTGATGACTTCAAGAAGTCAACGCATTGATTATTTACGTTAAATTTAAAATTAATTTAAGCAAGTCTTAAAATTTAAAAAAAATATCAACGAACACATCCTTAAATATTCCAAGCCTGCCATCCTTCACTTACAAATATTTTTCTGTAACCCGATTGAGTGTCAAACTTTCCAGACATTCCAAAACTTTATTTCGAATTTTTTTTTAAATTGAATGTCACAACTGAAACGATTTGTCAACTATTATTGCGCCGTTAAAGCGCAATTTATATAAAAAAAAATACACAAGAATCGTAGTTCCGCTGAGTTCTGAGTCTTGCATTCAAAATCAATGAATTAAATGTGTTTGTTTGTAAGTTCTTGCAAGTAATAGTTCCTTTGTCAATAGTAAAATTCCCGAGGGAAGTAAATCATAAATTTCGAAGGTCGACCTGATAGTCAAAAGACAGAGGGGAGCAAATCATGTGCTCCGTTTTCTCAATAGATTCATAGATATTTAAATTCACCAGAACTCATTATACTTTATGCTAATACATATTCTAGGGGTTAGTCTTACGAATCCTCTTATTTTATTTACAAAAAAAATAATATGTTGACTTAAATAAAGATTGTTTATTTAAAAAAAAAAAACAAATTACATTAATTTATGTGTTTTCACATTAAATAAAGCAAAAATACAAAATGATAAAGCTTAAAATAAAATATATTTATAAAAACTAATTTATCGTTAGCAACAATTAGTAGATATAATAGTATATTAAAAAGTATTATGGCATTAAGTCTTGACAATTATTGTCAGTCAATTTCAAGTATTACAGGGATATTTCTATTTATAAAATCGATATGTTCGCACCTTAAAGCATTTAATTTTCGTTTCATTTCTTGCCACAATGTTTGTAATAATTTTTAAAGAACTTGTTAAAAACAAACTTATGACAATATAGTAGTTGACTAAAGCTGCAGTCTCTTTCTCAACCGAACCATGATTTTGTTTTACCCCATAATGATTTTGGCTTCTCTGTGATAGGTTCAGCAGTTACAACCTGTTGAATAAATTATAGAAAAAATTATTGATAACTCGAAATTTGAGAAATTTGGAAGGATTTACAAAAATGTTTAATGAAACAGTTCTCTGTGACATTTGGAAGATCAGTTTTTTCAGCATCAGGAATTCTATGCAGATGTTTAAGCATTTCCTGACTATTTTCTGATTATTTCTGATTAACATAAAGTCTGTGAACTTTTAACATTCAACTTTTTAGTACTTTTATATTTGTATAACCCTAGAACACTTTTAGCAATTTAAGTTAAAATAAAAGCTCTATGTTTTGCTAAAAAAAAAACTTCAAACAATTCAAATATCAAGCATATTTTATACTTACAACTTTTTCTGCTGCTGCATTTCCTTGCATCACTGGAAGTACACTCTGTTGCGAATTATGGTCTAATGGCTTCTGACTGTGAGGAACTTGTTCTTCTTCTGCATGTTGATAGTTCTCCTGTTGAACTTGTTGACCTCCGATTTCTTCGGCAGTGAATTCTCCGAACTGCTGTTCTTGTTGCTGACCCCCCATCATGTCAACTTGTTGTTGATGATCATAATCTTCGAATTTCTCACTTCTTTGACCGTCATATTCAGTATCAACTTGAACCTGTTGTCCTTCATCTTCATCTTCATTTTGATAAACAATTGGATTAGATTGCATGTTACTGTAAGGTGAAGCACCACCACCACCGTATGAAGGGCGATCTCGGTTGCTCATGTAAGGGTCAATAAATTCGTGTTCTTTTCTTACATGAGTTCTTCGATTATATTCGTAGGCAACAGTCTTGGGATCGTTGTTCATTGGAGCAAGGTTCTGAGGTGATGGATGATGACCATAATCGTAACCATGTTGTGATTTATCTTCCCTAATTGCTGGAAGATAGGTATTTTGGGGTGGTAATGATTGTGGCAGAGTTGGTGGCAAAGTATCCGTTTGGTATAAGTTTGGTTCTGATTCATCGAGCTCGTGATAAGTCTGCGGTGGCTGATCTCCCCGGTCCTTACTGATGGTTTCATTGCGTTTACCCACACCTGATGTAGTGGTATTCAATTCAATTCCTCCATAGCCACCCTCATTAAAGTCCAAATCGATGAGACCCTGTGCAAGAAGATACAATTTCCTACGCCATTTGTCCAATTGGGCTCCTGATAATCCTGTTCGATGCTGTAAGCTATTCATACGTGTCACTTCGCGTCTAGACCAGCGGATATATTCCTCTTCGGTGAGATAGTCTTTGTCAGCAGCCATTTGCAATCTCTCCAGTTCCTTTCTTCTAAAGTCCTCCAATACATTTAGACTCATTCTATAATGTTTAGCAACATTTTCAATGCGCTGCATCTCTTCTTTTTGCCAATTCCTCAAAGTGTTTTCTGGAAGATTGTATGTCGCAGCAATTGCGGTGATTTTATCATTAGTTTGCCATTGTGGTAAATTTTGGGAAGTGAAACTTTGGGTATTAATCAAATTATAAAGACGATCACGTTCACGACGTTGCCATTCTTCAAGATGGTTCAAATTCAAGTTCTCAAGAATTCCTTTGTTTTGCATATCTTGCAACTCGCGCCCTTGGAAATTGAAGAGCTCCTCCTGTGACACTTCATACTTAGCAGTCAAATTGTTTTGGAACAATCTATCGGATTGAATGAATTGCAAAAGTTCCTCTCTTGTTATGATTACCATATCAGTTATTGCTAGAAGTCGTTTTCTTTCTATTTCTTGCCAATTCTTCATACCTCCAGATTGAATAGATTGTCCATAACCTAAATTGCCCAAACGTTTAATTTCCTTACGTTGCCAATTAATCAGTTCGTCATATGTAATTCGGTATTTATTAGCGAGTTGTTTCAAAATATCACGACTGCTTTCCAATTGCTGTTCAAGCTGTTCAATGCTTATATTTTGCTGTTCAATGGTCATGTACAATCGATCCTTTTCAGTTTTTTGCCAGTCTGTAAGATTTTCCGAGTGTAATGTCTTCTTTTGTAATAATTTCTGTAACTCCGACCGATACCATTCTGTGATTTCAGAGATACTCGTGTGATATTCGTTGCTTAGTTGCTGAAGATAATTCCTATCATTTATGAGTTTCCTTTCAAGCTCTTCAATAGACCATACATTCTCTTGGAGAATTTGCTGGATGTGTTGTTGTTCATGAGCTTGCCATGGTGCAATATTAAGGTCATCTTCACCCTCAGAAATCAAATTCAGATTTGCCAGGCGTTGGTATTCATTCCTCAAGAACTCCTCAATATCTTCGACTCTAATCTGGAAATGAGAAGCAACATTTTCCATTCTCATTCTATCTCCAGCCAAACGGTCTTCAAAGTTGGTTTTCTTTGTTATGTGTTTGTTTTGAACCAAGGCAAGAAGATATTCACGTTCGTGTTGTTTCCACGGGATTAAACGACCTGCAGCAGAGTTTTGATAAGAAATAGGCTTGATCAGACGGTTTCCTTCCTCTCTGATCCATTCTTCAATTTCTTTGACAGTGATGTGATTTTGTCGAGCAACTTGTTGCAAACGATATTGCTGTGCTTCAATTTGTTCTTCCAATTTTTCAATTGTAAGACTTTGAGGTTGACCGATTTGCTGCACGATACGTTCATGTTCATCTAATTGCCACGAAGTCAATTGTGCAGGCTTGATCAAACGCTGTCCTTCCCTCCTAATGTATTCTTCGATTTCCTCAATAGTCACATGGTATTGAAGAGATACTTGTGCAATACGATTTCTTTCATCTTTGATAGTTCTTTCCAGTTCTTCGAGGGAGAAATTTTCACCTTGAATGAAATGCCGTAACCTGTTTGTCTCATTGATCTGCCAAATTGTTAAATTTTTGGGCTGAATTTGACGAGTTCCTTCTTTAAAAATCCATTCTTTGACTTCTTCAACGGTTGTATGGTATGTATTTGCCAAATCTTGTATCCGCATATTATCCCTCTTGAGTTCTTCTTCGAATTCTTCAACTGTCAAATTCGATTGTTTGACCATATTCTGGATTCTTGAACGTTCCAATCTCTGCCAATCCTTCAAACTACCAATAATTCCTTGATTCTCAAGACGTTCAGCTTCATTTCTTATCCATTCTTCGATTTCTTGAACAGAAATTTGATACTGTTGCGCTAAATCTTCCAAACGCCTGTGGTCAGCCTTAAGTCTTTGCTCAAATTCAAAAAGTGTTATCTCACTGTTCTGCTTATATAAATGAAGTAAACGGTCTTTTTCGGATTTCTGCCAAGCATTCAGATGATCTATTTTCAGTTTTCCTTCATTCCTCAAACGCTGCAATTCATTTTGTATCCATTGCTCGATTTCTTCCACACTTACATGGTATTGATTGGAAAGCTGCTGAATTTTATTTTGATCTGCTTTCAATTGCCATTGAAGATCTTCAAAGGTTATATCATTGTTCTTTCGGATAAGTTCTTGGATTCTCCTTTTTTCACTTTCTTGCCACTCGATAAAATTTTTAATATGAAGCTCTCCTTGATTCCTTAGCCTGTCGGCTTCCTTTCGGATCCATGTTTCGACCTCTTCAACTTGGATGTGATATTTCGAAGCAAGCTGTTGCAAACGATTGCGATCGGCCCTGAGTTGTTTCTCAACATCTTCAATGCTCAGATGTGATTGATCTTGAATGAATTGCTGAAGACGTTTGCGTTCCTCAATTTGCCAGACAGTCAGATTTTCGATATGCAATGTTCCTTGCTCACGTAGCTTTTGAATTTGTTTTCTTATAAATTCTTCGACTTCCTCAACTTCAATATGATAGTGTTGTGTTAGATCATGTAAGCGTTTTCGATCAGCCTGAAGTTCCTTCTCCAGCTCGGCGGCACTTAAATCGCTGTGTTGCCGGGCTATAAGCAACAAATGATCAAGTTCCTTCCGTTGCCATTCTGTTAGGTTGTCGATTTTTGCCTGTTTCTGGGCTTGCATACGGGCCAGTTCGTTGTGAATCCATTCTTCAATTTCTTTAACCTGAACGTTATTTTGGTAAGCCAAGTTTTCTAATCGCTGACGATCTGCCTTCAGATGTCTCTCGAATTCGTCCACAGAAAATCCTTCTTGTTGCTGAGCTACCAATGCGGCTAAATGATTGCGTTCGTTTTGTTGCCATTCCTTTAGTTTTTCAATTTGTACAAGTCCTTGATTTTCTAGACGTTGAAGTTCTCTCTTGATCCATTCTTCGATATCCTGAACCTGCACTTGATACTGTTGAGCCACATTAACAAGATGCAAACGATCATTCCTCAAACGTTCTTCTAACTCATCAAGTGATAATTGATTATCTCCCAGGACTACTTGACGAACATGATCACGTTCTACTTCTTGCCATTCTTCCAAAGCTGCATTATGCTTAATCAAACCAAGACTTTCAAGGCGAGTTCCTTCATTTCTAGCCCATTCTTCGATTTCTTCGAATTGTACATTATGGAGTTGGGCCAACTGCTGAAGATATGCTCTATCGGTTTTGATCTTTTGGAAGTATTCATCGATAGTAAGATTGTTCTGTTTAACCAACATCATAATATAATCACGCTCAGTTTTTTGCCATTCTTTCAAACTTTCTGACTCAAGTTTTTGTAAGTTTTGAAGACGTCGCACTTCTTTCTCCAGCCATTCTTCGATCTCTTCAACATGAACGGAATACCGATGTGCCAAAGAATAGAGATGAACCTGATTGGCCTTGATTTGCTTTTCAATTTCTTCAATTGATAATTCATTCTTTTGAATAAGTTTCGATATGCGTTCGCGTTCGATCTTTTGCCATTCGTTTAGTTTTTCTTCATCAATTAAACCTAAATTCTGAAGACGATCAGATTCCTTTTGGAACCACGTTTCGATATCCTTCAATTCAACATGATATTTATTTGCCAATTGTTGCAAATATGATTTGTCATTCAACAATCTCTTCTCATAATCTTCAACTGTAAGCGTATTGGCTTGAATCAATCGAAGAATATTCTCCCTCTCGGTTTTTTGCCAATCTTGTAAATCTTCGGCCTTTACTAAACCTTGACTCTGTAATCTTAGAATTTCCTTCTTCAACCAATCTTCTACTTCATCAACTCTCACTTGATAGGTATTGGCCAATGTATAGAGCCTGCCTTGGTCCAGGTTGATTTTATTTTGTAATTCTTCGATAGTTAGCTCATTATTTTGCACGATCTTCAGAAGTCGGTCACGTTCCTGTTGTTGCCACATGGTTAGATTTTTCTGCACATCTGAGAATACACCTTCGTTCTTCAATCTTTGAGCCTCTTCCTTAAGCCACTTTTCGACCTCTTCAACTTTCACCTGATAAGTCGTTGCCAGCTGTCC
This sequence comes from Epistrophe grossulariae, assembly GCA_929447395.1. NCBI lineage: Eukaryota > Metazoa > Arthropoda > Insecta > Diptera > Syrphidae > Epistrophe > Epistrophe grossulariae. The sequence continues at coordinate 18,320,436 of OV839567.1, read as the reverse complement.
AATCCGTTCACGATCATTACGAATTTTCGATTGGTATTCTTCAATTGTGAGGTCGTTTTGCTTAATGATTGCAAGCATTCGATCTCGCTCTTCTTGCTGCCATTTCTTAAACTCATTCTGAAGATTCATGTTTGCGTTTTCATGAAGTCTGCTAAGCTCAGATTTTTCCCATTTTTCAAGCTCTTCCAAGCTTATATGATATTTCTGAGCCAATCCCTCAAGGAAACTTTTATCAAAGTAAATTTTTTGTTCCAAATCTCCCACAGTGGTATTATGAAGGCGTACTAAATCCTCTAATCGTTTTCTTTCTGATTGTTGCCATGCAGTGGCCCTCTTCATTTCTTCCTGTTGTTCATTAAATTGTTTAGTTAAGCGATCCAATTCGCTCTTCAAATGTTTATCCTGGTCAAGCACACTGATTTGGTATTGTTGCGTCAAGGATTTGTAACGTTCCTGATCACGTCGAATCTGCTCTCGTAGCTGATCCAAAGTGGAATTATGTTCCGACAAAATTCTATTCAAACGATCACTTTCCTGTTGCTTGATGATATGTAAATTACTACCACCACTATTATTTATTTGGGAGTTCTGCTGATTGAAGATCGTGTGAAGGCGATTTAACTCCTGACGATGGTATGATTTGAGTTCTTCAATAGATATCCGATATTGTTGAGCTAGAATGGCGAGTTTTTGATTATTCTCTTTCAGCCAGCGTTCTAAATCTTCACGATTAATTCCATTTTGGTGAATAAGCCAATCGATTCGACCTTTTTCTTGTTTCTGCCACTCAAGAAGATTCGAATTGTCTGTATTGTATTGTTTTACCAGGGCTCTATAACGGTCCAACTCCTGTCGTTGCCATTCTTTGATTTCTTCCAAAGTTATGTCAGATCTGTAAGCCAAAGCAGACAAACGATCCTCTTGCACTGTCTGCCATTCCTCTAACTCTTTGCTGTTGATTATTCCATCGCGGAACAACCAGAACAATTTTTCGCGTTCCTCACGCTTCCACATATCATCTTTAGTCCAGGTATTAGTTCCGAAAGGAGCATTATAGTTGTACACCAACTGTCCATTATCCCAAACCGATTCACTCTGACTTCCACTTACTCTTGGTATTCCATCAGATCCCGTTATAACTGTTCGGTTGTAATTCTTCACAGTCACTGTTTGACTAGTAGGAATTACATACTGATTCCCGATTCCTATTTGCTCAGTCATATCGCCTCCTTCAACTGGAATTACAATTGGAGGTGTATAGAAGGGATTTCTTTGGTTAACTCTAGAATTAAAGCTGTCATCTACTGTCACTTGTGGTGAGTAATGGGGAACTGTTGCTTCTTGATTATCTAAATACCGATAGATGTTATGTTGTGAACGGTTAAAAAAGGGATTTCCAGTAAAATGATATGGAATAGTTGAGTGTGTCGTTGTCCTATTTACACGAACTGTTTGTACAATTGGATTCATCTGTGTTCCACCACGCGTAGTTGCGGTGGTGAAATTCTTATTGGTAATATAAGTTTGCCCATTGACAACTTTGACTTCAGTTGGAGAGTTATAATGTTGGACATTGTCAAACTTGCTTAAATCAACAGCAGCCGACCCAACTGGAGGGAGTCCATGTTCGAAAAGATCAACTTGTCTCTGTTGATTGTCAACATATTCTGCATCTTCAGATAATTTTTCCAATGCCGAAGCAGCCTTATTCTCGAAAAAGTATGGCTCAGCAACTTGTCCGTAGCTAAGTCGACCAGAATGCATATCCGCGATAATCTGATCGGAAAGTTTTTGTGTCTCGACGTTGACTTCTGCCATACTTTTGCCAATCGAATTTGCGAAGTTTTCTACAAAAAAAAAATAATATTACACATGACAGTTGGGTTTTTTTATGCGAAAAATATTAAAAAATAACTTACCACACCAAGTAGGATTGCTATACCTTGCGGCTTGTCCTCGAGATCTTGCATTGTAAGCTTGTCTCAATTCGTTAGCCATTAATTGAACCACATCCATATGCTGATTTGCCCATGGAGATAAGTTAGATTTTTGGAAATAACCGGTTCGTTGATGATTGTAGGCATCACTCCAACCACTAGTGCCCGCAAGCACTAATATTAGTATCAAGGACCTCATTGCAGAAGCGTCCTTTCTAGAAATCTTTAAAAAAAGAAAAATAATTTCTTTAAAGAATATATTTTTAACCAACTTTTAGCTTCGTCTGTCTTTTCGATTATGCGGTGTCTAAAAATTGATAAGCTACTTTAAATAGTCAAAGATTTGCCAGGCATATTATATAAGATCATGAGGCCAAACAATAAGACTGATAAGGGTATAGCTAAATATGTACATATGTATGTATTTTAAAACCCATTAAGATACTCTTGAAAATGTGGCGCCGAAATATAAGATGTCATGCTTTCGTGGTAGTGAAAATATAAATATTTATAACTTAAATCCCCTACTGGGTCGCATGAAGGTAATGTTTCAAGGAAAACCGTATTAAAGGTGACTCGCAACAAAAATCTAAAGCGTGTAGATTGGTCGAAGAAAAGAAAAAAATCGTACAAGATTGCCTTGATTGATGGAGCTCAAATCAAGTTCTTATTTTTTCGTATTTCTCCTCTTAAAAAATATCAGGTTTTTGATAACTTTGTTGACATTCAAAAAAACATATAACATAAGGGCCCACTATTTGCTGAAATGTAAGTAAAATATTTTAGTTCAACATAAGAACTTATGTGAGAGTTGACGTTAAACTTATGTTGAACTTAAATATTTAATTTTCCTTTCAGCAAGTAGCTTTAAAAGACTTTAGTAAATATTTCTTTCGTGAAACCAACACATGTCGCTTTCTAAGGCGAATTCAATTATTGTGACTTGCGATACACAAATTTTGCAAACAAAAATGAGGTCATGCACAGCTTGTTGTCCTACATCAAGCATGGATTTTGTAGTTCGACGGATTTGTTTTTATAGATATGACGTATCAATTTAGTTCTTCTAGGTTGACCCCTAGCACTTATAGTATAGGTACATATGTAAACACAAACATATACCGACTATAGATGCTTATGAAAAGTAAAAACATTTTTAAAAGCAGATAACAAGTAAATAAATACACTAACGTTAGTCTCTGAATGCATTCATTGGTAGTACATAAATCAAAAAAACCAACATGGAGGCCATTTTGACATTTTATTAGTAGATACCAACATGGAGGCCATTTTGACATTTTATTAGTAGATGCAAAAACATCAACACGAAGCAGGTATAGTACATCAAATCATCAACAAATTTCCCAAAACTTATTAGAAAAAAAAAATGTGAACATTTGTGTAAATTCGGAAGAAATTTATTGAGTTGAAGAGTTTCTGTCTTTATTTATTATTCCTTAGGCTGCTTTTAGACAGCTGCAATTTTTAATGAAAAGGAACATGTTTCCACACTCTTTACTCTACAATTTGACAACCTATAACCAACTATGTTTACCCCGACCACCACATACATACGTCCCCCGCCTACGTGCTTAAAAATTGCAGGGGGTAATTGCTTCGTTTAAAAGCCATCTTACAAGGCAGAATAAATTGGAAAAAATCAGCATGAAAAACTATAAAAATAAAAAAATTCATTTGAACTTAATTTTATTTTAACAACAGTTTATCCATAAATAAATGAATAAAAAAACCAAACTAAAACAAAAATAATGGCAATCTTTTGTTTGTTAGGTGATTATGCAAAAAACTATTAAATGAACTTTACTTTGCGTAGTTATGCATTCATAGAGTGGGAAAAGGTATGAAATTTAACATTAAATTCGTAGCACTTTTAGGGCCAGTTTGTTCACAGCTGATCATCTTTAATCAAGAATTGTTGCAACTGGTAAATCATTGAATGTGCATGGTAATCAAATTTTTTTTTCAAGGAATCCATAATTTAAGCTGTTAATCATGGAAGTCGCTAATCAGCCGATTTTAGTTGATTAGCGCCATTTAGTTAAAAGCTGTGAAAGTCATCGTTAAGATTTAACCCACTTTGAACAAACTGGCAGTTATTCCTATTGTTGCTTTTAAATAATGTATGTGTGATGCTGATTACACGACTCGTTTTTTCAGTAGTTTCTTCTTTCGGCCTTTTGACAGCTCTGGTGAGGGGTGTAGAAATGTAGGGGAAATGAAGTAACGAAAGCATACATTTCTACAAGCTTTCAAAAAGACGAAAGACGAAACGACCGAAAATAAGATAAGGTAGCATTTTTTTTTTCAACAAATTTCCCAAAACTGAGTTTTTTTTTTCGACAGCAAACTGTGAACATTTGTGAAATTTTGTACGAATTCGCAAGAAATTTAAAGTTACCAAACAGGTATAATATGAAAATCACATGAAAGTGAATAGATACGTCAATTTCACTGAACGCTCCAAAACTCCAATCTTCACATGGAATAAAAAGAATGCATTTCAATTAATATTATAGATGGATAAAAACAAAAAGATACATTTATGGGGAATATTCCTGGTAAATAACGAAATGCAAAATTCTTATTAAAAATAATGCAAATAAATAAAGAAACAGATTTACAGTGTTTTACCAATTTGACGTAAAGTGTTTCCATTTTATTGATATGATGTGTTTTAAAACTCCATTTTGTTTTTGAGATGAAATCGATAATCTCCGTTGTAGTTTTTTTTTAACGAATTGTCCCCGCGATTGCAAAATAAACACACCTATTATTTAAGCAACAAAATCAGCAGAATTAGAGCCAACTTTTTCAACGTCAAAATATTGTTCTGAACATTTTACAATGAAGGGCAGAATTCAAAAATGTTTACTATAGATCGCACTACAAAAATTGTAAGGTTATTATTGGTTTCTAAAAAAACAGGGAAAAACGACTTACGAGTTTCTGCACTTTAACCGGCGTCGATATGTAACGGGTGTTTTTTTAGACGTGTGGTTTACTTTTTTCGGAGTTGGTCTTTTTGACAGCTGTCACTTGATTTATGCTCAGTTTGGTTTGCCATTTCATAATGATTAGCCTAAGGCTAAACTCATACTGGAGCTGCGAGCAGAGCGGAGATGCGAGAAGTGAGCAGAGCGACGAAAACAAACAAATGTGTTCTTATGCGAGCTCTCATACTGAGGCCTCTAGCAACGAGGTACCAGTTCTCATAAGAAAGCATGTGTTTGTTTGCTCTGCTCGCAGCTCCAGTATGAGTTTAGCCTAACTCCTGAACAACGTTTGCAAATCGTGCAAATTTAATACCAAAATATTGGTTCGGTTCAGCTGCGTCCAATATTCGGTCGACATAATCGACCAGCAGAGTCGGTAATTCGAGCAACCGTTGGATCGGTTTCGCAACACTTTTACTCCAGTGGATAATGCGCATCCTCAGAGACGCCGTACAGTGCGCACCGCGAAGACGCTATTGCTGATGTGGAGCAGAGTATCGAAGAAGACCCGAAAGAGTCCATCCGCCATCGTGCGCAACAATTGGAGCTGTTGCCGAGAGGTATCGTCACGAAAGTCAATTCATATTTGTAGCGCTTAAGAAATGTTTCCAATCAAACCGCTGTCAGTGAAAGTATCCCTTCATTTTAGAAAATAACTTCTACACACAACTTTAACATTAGTTTTAATAGTTGGATCTTTAAGGTTAGGTTCATAAAATCGAGAAAAAATCACCAATTACTTAAAGTAAATAAACAAGTTAGAATTGTAAAAAAAAATTCAAATGCAGTGGGGTACGGAGATAAGGTCAATTTTATTTTCGCGTTTTTTAATTTAAAATTTTTTTTTTTAAAAATTTCCAAAATTTTGAGAAACAATTACTGCAAATTTGTTTCAACAGTCTTTCTATAAAAAATAATCTGTGAACTTCCTTAAAGACTGGTTACATTCTATTCTATAATACATCTGAGTAATTGAGGTTATGGTGAAACTGATTTCGATGGTAGTTTAGAAGTAAAATATGAACATCGTTTTCAAATAATACAAATTTGACATACATAGTTGTATGGAATTTGTCGAAATTTTAGGTTTCAAAACGCAGCATTCCCAAAATTCTGTTTTCAAAACTTGTTAAATATCATTTTTTTATTAAATCCATAATTTTTTTTTTTAATTCTATAAATTCAAAAATTAAGTATCATAATTATTTATTTATGAATTTTACAAAATTTTACACTTTTCAAGACAACTTTAATCATAATTTGTTCAAAATTTAAATTTTCGGAAAATTAAGCATTTTTAAATCACGTACAAAATTTTAGAGAATTTTTAAAATTTAAATGCGTGGAGATGGAACTTTGAATGAACACTCATATTCATACATATTATATACATCCATGTATTTGAATTAAACACTGAATAATTTATGCTTTTTTCGGTATCACTCCCTTTCACTCCCGTTCAAAACAAAACTAGAACTAATTAATCATATATGCAAAAAAATTAAAAAAAAAAATCAAAACAAAGTTATTCAAATTATTTACATGGTTTTTTGTGAGATTTGTGTGTCCAATGTACATATATATAATTTAATATTATAATACAAAACAACGATGTGAAACGGTCCGCATCCGTCGCATGACAGAATATTTATACGTGACTGATGCCGAAATGAGGTGTGTAAAATGTGTCACTTTAAATTCAAAATAATATTTTATTTTTTTTTTTTCGGTAGGTAGATATTTAAAATAAATTTAGCATTAAATATGTACATAAGTTTAAAAATACACTATATTATAGCCAAAGACACGCGACAGTTCTAATTTTAAATGCTCTTAACGCTTAGTCTTTTAGAGATTGAGTATATTCCCTCTGGAATACATTAGTATCTACACATTTTGTGTTCATAATAAATTGTGGAACCTATTTTTGGAACAAAGTTTTACAAAAAGGAAAACTTATTTTTCTCTAATAAAAATAATAAAAAAAGAAAAAATTAAGAAAAAAATAGAAATGAGATTCACACTTCTTAGTGCTGACACCTGCGGTATTATATTTTGAGGAGTATAATTGCTTTCCGGGATGAAAATAAATTTTACTTTATTTATATTTCACTTAAAAGCAAAATTACGACTTAACAGAACCTTATAGATATTTTTTTTTTGTTTAGAGTGGAATAATTTAGTTCCATATAAAATGAAACAAATGATAAAACAGCTCATAGCCTTTTTTGGAACCGGTTAAAAAACAATTTTACATGTAAGACACAATAACAAAAAAATAACAACAATTTGCCAGCAGTTGAAGTTATAGAAATAAAAAAATATAAATAAATTTTATTGATACTAGAAAATTAAATAAAAATATAAGTAAATTTATTAATTGAAATTTAAATCCTATATATGTACATATATTTTAGTAGGTGGAAGCTTCAATCAATTAGTCATCAATTCATTCAAAAATGCATTTGCTTGAAAAAGGTCTGTTATGGTAACGAATTCGCACAAATTTCAAAATTTGCTGTCTCAAAATTTATAGGAAAAAACTTAGTTTTGGGAAATTTTTAAAAAATTTGAGTAGCGAAACAGGCTTAGAAATGTACTATGAAATGATGATTTGACTGACACATAATAGCATCCTTCATTTACTTTGAATTTTACGGTGCATAAAATATGTGTATGTACCTACGTCCTACAATGCATCTGGCGCTACAGAAAAATGTGATCTCAGAAGATTTTTGTCCATGGAATTTTTACAGCAAAGCTGAGAAATTTTGCTGAGGAATCCTGTTAAGTAATCAGTGTTCATGTAACAGAGATTGCTGAATCACCAAGATCTGATTTTTTGAACATGTCTATTACTGTGCATTTTGCAGTTCTTCACAAAAGAGAATGCATACGAGAGAGCGAAATTTCTTTTCGTTTTTTTGTCCAAGAAATCTCCTTGGATAGAACTTAACAATTCTGCAAAAGGTCAATATGAGAGTAAATGCTTGTGGTGCTTTTTATATAAAATGTAACACTATTGGTGACTTTGGTTGTTCGTAAATTGGAAAAGTGTAACACTGTGTAAAATTATGAAGTCATGCGGAATCGTTCCTAAATTCAATGTTGGAGTGAGAGAGTGTTGCACTTCCTAACTTTTTCGAAATCACCTCCTTGGCATTAATTGAAGTGTTGATCTGTCAAGAGCTGCTAAATTTGGAAATGTGTTCATGTCTTTTGTTTTGTTTATTTTTCGTTCTTTCGATTTCGAATTATTTTAACTTTTGTATTTCTTTTCATCATAATTTATTTTTTTTTTTGTGAATTTTGAATTTTTCGTTATTTTCTGATGATTTTTTTTTTTATATGTTTAATCTTTCAATACGGTAACTGTCTTTTATGAAAGAAAACAAATTCTATACATTTCGTTAATGATTCGATTTTGTACAAAAATAAAGGTAATGTGAATTTAATATTAATATTGTCGATATAGGATTTTAAACGATCAGAAATGTCTCTTGGCAAACAAAAACAATTTGATTGCTGGCCAAAAAGAAGTCAGTAAAAAAAAGATGGCTGTGCTGGCGATAGAACTTTGAATTATTGAAATGAACGTATAGAGTGAGTAATCGTTTAATTCAGACTTGTGCTGCGCTGGCTATGCAGCAATGAATAAAACACACCTGATATTTCACATAAGCCAAAAATATTTTCTAAATATTTCCTCGAAATACTAAAATATCTCAAGTTTAATCAATATAAATGTATTATATGGTAAATGTCCAAAAACAAGAAAAAAGGTTGTGCTTAAATTATTTACTGTTGTTTATTATAGGTAGATCACCTATTCTGCATTATTAATAGGTGTCAATTTTTGTGTATTTAAAAAAAAGTTGAAGTTTTTCACTTAATTCTTTTTCACGTAATACTAGAACGGGCATAATTAAAGTTGGTAGGTATATATTATTAAAAAAAGGTTCCCCTGAATACCTTGTTTTTTTTTTTGTAAAAGTCCAACTTCCACTTATAGGCAAGCCAAAACTGAACTTATTTCTATTTTGCCAAAAAGAAATACCTTTCTCATATCTCCATTTTTGTCTAACAAAAATCAAAAAAAAAATAATACTTTCTCATTTAAAATTAACAAAATCCTCTTTTTAAACTGGTATGAAACTATAAATGCTTTGACAGTGTACTAAATCGACTTATATTTTTCTCCACTTAATTTTAATCTTTTAACTCGTAATTTTAACTTTTTTTTTGAAAAGAAGCTGACAAACAATTTTTAAAATCATATAGCAAACATTATTCAATGCAAATAAAAGTTTAACAGACCAAAATTTATTTATGAAATAAGTAGCAAAAAATTAATTTGTAGAAATTTAAATTCAATTTCGTTGAACAGTTTGCGCGCGTTAAACATGTATAAGATTAAGTCTTAATTAAGCGAACAAAAAAAAACTGTTCGAGCTATAAAACTGAACGGAAAAAAATATAGATAATCTATAATTATCTTCAAATTCAATATTGCAAAAATTATTTTACTCCACTAAGAATGTGTTCGGTCTTTAAAAAAGGGATTTTGCATTTTATACCTTAATTCTCTAAGCAATTTTAGTAATATATTCTTTAAAATATTCTTAATTCCTAATATTCATAATTTCTGTTTAGGTTTCCAACTTAAAAAGGGCTTTATTTATTCCACAACACATGATTATATTTCAATTCACTTAGCTTGGTACATAATTCACTTGTGAAAATAAACCCAAACATCCGACATTAGAATTCCGAAAATTGTATTGAATTTGATTAAAAGTTCGATTAAATTTTCATTAAACTATGGGTACAATTTAAACAATTTAAATATTGATTTTTTTGCTTGATTACAATTTTAAGAATCTTTTTTTTTTTTTTCGTTCTTAAAAATTGTTCGAATTACTGTTAACTCCCGAAATGAAATGACATTAAGTGAAATGAAAAATTAGTTATAGTTATTAAGATGCATTATAACGGGAAAATCTTTGTTCCCAAAGACTTATATTAAACACATTTATATACATACATATGTCAGGACTAAGATCAAAATTATAAATCTTAAATATTCACAATAATAATAGTTCCTATTAAAACGAAATGTTCAAGTAACACAGCTTTAATTATACATTATATTCACTAGCTTGTTGATAAGGTACTAAACTACGCAACTGATATGATAACGAAATAATTACAATAATTCCAATCAATTTTACATCTCATATATGTACATACGTTACAGACAATTATCAATTCAAATGGTTAGGTCATATTGTTTGAACAAAAAAAAAAAAGTAACGTAAATCTTTTAAAATTATTTAAAACAACAACTCACTTTTCAGAACACTTTCGTACTCAAATTCACAAAGATATCCGTTAACAAAAAATGTATTCAATTTTATATCTTATATTTATCTCATGCGAGATGAAGATATTTTTTTTGTCTTCAATTAAATTTATCAAATCGAGAAGAGATACTAAAATGTATCTTTTTGTTTTTTGTTCGAGAACCGTTCGGTTTAGATGCAAGACACGGACTAACTTGATGTACGCATATGTTTTGGAACTTAAATAAAAATCTGAAAGATGATCGATCCATCCATAGGCAAAGATCATCTGAGCTTTTTTTCGAACAGATTCAAATTATTGAGAGCGAGTGTGACTCTAGTATGGTGTCTAGTAGGTATATGATTTATTTAAGGTGTTTTGTTGTTGGGTTCCATTGGTGTTTTTTCTTTGGAAGTGAAAAACCAGATGAGATGAGTTGAGGTTTAATTATGATGATGCTGATCAGTGCTGTCGAAAGTATTATATTATTTTTAATACTTTTTTCAGGTAAAATTATCGTTGTCGAAATGTTTTTAATACCATTTTTTTACTTACAATAAATTGGTAAAGCAAGTTTTAGATTTGTTAAAAAATCGAGCCCGAGATTTTAAACAAACATTAATTGCTTAACCGAGTTCAATAAAAAAAAACTGTCATACAAAAGGTCTTTTAAGTCAAAATGAGCTTACTTATAAACATTTCCAAAAATGTATTAGCTTCTTTTTTTTAATCAATATCTTGTAAACAGGTTGATGAATTTTTCGAAATTAGGTTATTTAAAACTGGATTTTATTTAAATCCAAAATTTATTATATTTTAAGAAAACCACTCTTACACACTTAAACAATTTTGTTGGTTTGGATTTAATTATTTTGCAAGAATTCAGATTTCAGACGGAGTTTCTCATAGGGAATTCAAGTAGGTTGTTAAATATGAACGATTTAATATGATTCGTTAACTTAATTGGTTACTCAAATCGAAAAAAACAACCCAGAAGTAGTTTAATAAAATTGAGTACACTTTAACGGAATCAGTGTGTAGATTTAAATAATTTTGTTTAATCGAGTTGACTTGTATAATTTGACCTGGTAAGTTTTGCAGGGCGTATATTAACAATGTTTGTTATTTAACCGAGATTTACGTTGATTTTAACCGATTATTTTTCTGTGTCATAAGCAACTTCAACCACAAGGCAAGTTGTTGCAATCTACTGTGAAAATAATTAGTTCATATGTGTTTGCCTTTTCGAATTAAAATTAAATACATATTAGAATTTAAAAAATTTTAACAAATTTTAAAAACACAAAAATCCTTAACTTGATTAATTAATATGGAATTTTTAAATTTATAGCTAAGTAAAAAAAAATCTTTAAACATGTAAAATACGTATTTAATTAAAAAAAAAATAAAATGCTATTTTTTAAATCATATTTCACAAAATACTGAATTACTTAGTACTTTTTTTTATCTTATCAAAGTATTTTATCCTTCCTAAAGCTAATTTTAAAATTTGTTAAACGACAGCACTGGTAACTGTGTGAAATTGTCATTGAGAAATAAATTTGTATTTGTAAATTTAAAATAGTCACTCAACAAGAAATCAAAAGTTGGATGGAAGTTCAAAATGACGTTTTAAGTTCGATGCTCATATGAATCAGTTGGATGTAGAATTTTTGGAGGACAACTATAAGTCCGTTTTGATATGAGTAATAAAAGATAGATTATATTCACATTGAGGTTCTTCGGGGTATTTCATGAATGGTTTTTTTTTTGGATTGTAAATAAAAGAATAATTTTATTTTCTTGGAAAAGGTGAAAGATTTATTAAAAAGCATTCCTTCATTGCCATACAATTTGAGACAGAGTTGATTGTTATTTTGTTTTATAAATAATTCGGTCAGACTGGAGATATTTTTTGTAAAAGAGTAATCTTTTTTTATAATAATCTGATGAACTTAGACCACTTTTGATTTTCAGTTAATTTTGTTTCCAATAATATTTTTAAGCTACACTTTTCGCCGGTAAATGGTCTGAGAAGTTTGTTATGTCAATAGTCCAATAAATTCTAAAGTTTATGTTTTGTTTGAATTGTGTTGCTGAACCTTATTTCCAGCCATATACAAGCTGGCGAAATATTAATCATCCATTTTTTATTTAATTACTAAATAATTATAAACAATTTTGAGTGAATTCGATCAACTTAAATTTATGTTTGCATACCCATTTTGCATTTTGTTTTGATAACCAGCAGAAAAAGCTTAAAAATTGCACGAATTTGTAGTTCATAGTCACTTAGAATTTTAAAATTTGTATATGTTTTATAAAACATGCATAAAATAAATAAGAGAAAATTGTAAACTAACATGAAACTCGTTCTTTTTAAATTTCTCTTTCTTGAAATCAAGAATTTTTTTGAATTGTTGATAAAAAAAAAATCATGAGAACGGTTTTCTTAAAAAAATAATTTTGTTAAGTACATAGAATGTCTTCAAAATTAAAATTAAAAAAAATTAGTTTGCGAATTTTAAGTATTTATTTAATAGATAATATACAACTAAAAACTTAATTTTTATAAAAAAATCATAAACCCTTTTTTACAATATTGATTTCAAAAAAAAAATTAAAATAAAATATCTTCATCGAAATTGATTAAACCGTTTAAATAAAATAATAAGTTTTCTTTAATTTCGCTTCGATCCGTTGTTTCTTAGTAAGAAGTAAAGTAGATTTTATTGAATATTAGAAACAAAACTAATATAAGTACTACTTAATAACGTACAATTTTGAACAAAATTAGTTTGATAAAAATTTTTTTCATTTATCTATATTTTCTTCAAAATTGTTAGTTTGAAAATAAATTTTTCCAAAATTATTCACGAAAATGATTTGATGTTAAAACAGCATAAAAATGAATTTCTACATGAAGTATAACAAGACATTTTATAAGTGTTGCTGTTGTTTTTTGATGATTTTTGTCTTTTTAAGGTTGATTTTTTAGAAAAATCCCCCCAGTAGAAAAAAACCCCGTCTCATAGTTTTTTTGTTTTGACCCAACCTACACGTCCTAGCCTTTTTTCGTGTACTCGTGTAATTAAATTATTTGTGTATGAACATGTGTATTTATTGTTACACGACGTGTATTAAGCAAGAATTACTTTTAAATCGCACTTTTAGTGTTTTGTGGTCCAAAAGACGTTGGAAAATAGATAAAATGCAGTTTAACTATTTTTGTTGGCAAATATTTTTTTCTTGTTGTAAAAAAAAACCTAAAAGCCGTTCTTTTCCAAGGTAAAAATATCTTGAAATCACTTCACCCCAATCAGGTACAAAAACAACGTCGTTTTTATAATTACACGTGTATTTTTATTTACACGTGTATTTAGAAACTACAAGTGACACGAATACATGTGTACAGATAGATACACTTTAGCTCGATAGCTTTAGTCAAAAAGAAGGCCTTTTAAATTAAAAAAAATCAATCACGTCGGTGGCCCTAGTTGCAGAAGCCAGAAGTTTGAGCTGAAATTTGTATCATTTCTATATTCCCTCAACTGAACGCCACCTCTGGGATTTAATGAGATAATCAAAACCTTATTTCTCAATCCACTGTACCAACAAAAATCTATCCTATCCTTCTATTCCTTCTAACATTGCCTAATTTATAAGACCCTAGGTCTTACTGGCATAAATATGTTTGTGTTGTTTTTTTTTTTTTAAAAGTATAATCACCTGAAGCACCTGAAGCAATATCCTCATTAAGTAACACAAAAACTACCAAAACTCTTTCCATCGCCCTGGGATGTAATGGTGTTTCGTAACTTTTCTTATTGGCGGCGTTTTCATAAACATTTTGTATGTAAAAAAAGACATTCTTAAAATTTTTGTAAAATTAAAGAATTCAAATGACATTATAAAAAATCGTTTTAATTTACAGGTTCTTCTTAAATTATTGCACTTATGATTCAATTTTATTATTGTTTCTTCCTTAAAATAATGTTCTACGCATAAATCAATAAAAGCAAATTTGTGCGAAAATTTAAATTCCCTTTTAACCTATTCATGTGCTCAGTGTATATTTTTTTTCAAAATTCCCAAAAAAAAAAGAAACAACATCCGGTATAATTTCTAACAATAATAATTCTTACACCTTTTTTTGTCTAATAAAAATAACAGAAGTATGTGGCTTTTAAAGTTTTCAAGGTAAAAAATACCAACACTGACTTTTATTTATTTTTTGAATATCCGTGTTGAATTATTGGAAATCCCCTCAACTATTATGCATAAACAAAAATTCCAAAATTTCTATTTTCTATAACAAATACTACACAATCAGATTAATCTTCATTCATTATAAATATTATTTGTAGGTTCTAGGTATAGGTATACCTACATACGTACATAATGTTTCTTATCAGTAAAAGTTAAATTTAGTAAATTTATTATTTTCCCACTTTTCTATTAATTCAAAATTATTATCAACGAAAAACATAAAATAATAATAAAAAAAATCATTTGTTGATTTATTTTCAATTTTGATTTGCGAATTAATGATTTGGATTTGTGAATTAATGATAACGAAAGATCTGTATAGGTACTTCAGTCAGAGTTGTTCACAGAAATGATGACTAGTTAACTAGCTTCACATTATAATGAAGATCTCCTTGGTTCGATTCTTCGAAAAAAAACAAGGATTTCTTGAGAAAAAAAACACCTTCAATTTGCATTTTAAATAAATTGCTGAGGGCGTGGTGATCAATTTATGATTATTTTCATGTGTGAAAAAAGGATTTATATGTATTTTTAATGATGAAGTAGTTTTAATAATACCTACCTTCATCTGTTAGCATCAAAGCTACATATGACCTTTTCAATTAGTTATTTAATCTAGGTCACAGGTAGTTTTTTTGGATTTGTATAAAATAATTTTAAGAAATTTTAAATTGGTATAAGTTGGTGTCTAAACCACACGAACACACTTAAAAGGTTCAGGGGAAAACGTCTTAAGCCCACTCAGGTAGAGATTCTAAAAAAAAACGAAGACATATTATTATACAACATATTTAATTAATTGATATATTAACTTCATGAAATATGTATTCTAACACAATCTAAAACTAACAGCTGCCGTACACCGATTTCGATTTTTTCTGAATTTTATCGAAAATGGGTTAAATTATTTCAATTAAACTTCATACCTGTAATGAACAAACTTGTTTAAAGGAAACTACATTTCAAATTTTTGTCAAAATACAGAAATACAGGGAGTCGACGTTTTTTGAAAAAATTTCTTCGTTTTTGAGTTATTCATCACAGTATATCAGATAGCTTTTTAATTGCTTGACCGATTTTGTGATAATTTTGTTATCTAATACTTCTTAAAAGTTCAAAAAATATAACATACAAAGATTTTTTAAATAATAAAAAAAAATTAACTAACAAAAAAACGATTTTTTAGAACTTTGACATTTTTTAAATGGTTTCCTTTAAATTTAAAATTTGCTTTATAGTTGTTAACCACAAGAGAAAATTCATGCTATCCCTTCATAATTTTTTTTAAATATTCATACCACCAAAACCACCCTTTTAAAATTTGTAAGATTTTCTTGATTATTCAATATTCATTCTCATGGCAAACAAAAAACATTTTTGCCAAGTTTCATAAAGGTATAATTTTTTTGTACTTTTCCACTACTTATATAAAAAAAGACTCTTTCATCGTAATTATTTTTATAGACTCTTCTTATATAATTGATTTTTATGAATAAGTTTTAGCCTTATCACTGGGCCCATCATTTTAAAAGCATTTTCGAAATAAAGACTACTTTTAAATCATATTCCATATTTGCCTATAGATTGAAGCTTTTTTTGTCAATTTTTCGTTCATTGTGAACGATTATAAAATAAGAAGATTTTGTCTAAAGAATTTCCTCGTCTAATTAGCTTTATCATTGTGTTTCCATTTGACATTTTGGGACATTTTAAAAAACATTGCGATTTGAGATACTTATAAACACAACAAGCCGCAATTTTACCGTTTCTGCTCAGGAATTTAACGCATGCGAGTCCAATTTATATGTTCGTCAAGTTAGCATTACCATTTCAAAATTTTAAGATTCTAATAATTGGATAAATTGTTGTTGATTAGTCGTTAATTTGTCGTGAAACAAAAAAAATTCGCGCATGTTTTTTTAAAAAATCTCAAAAATAAGTACAAAATTTCGGAAATTTTTTTGAGGGGTAGAAATTCTAATTTGGCCGTCAAGTTAGCATTACCATGGGTTATTTTTAAAAATATACGCGGGACTGTAAAAAATCTTAAAATTTTGAAAGGATAATGCTAACTTGACAGACATCCAATTTATTTGTGTTCTTCACGCCTCACGTCCTTCTTTACGTGCACTTCTTATTTTAAAAATACCGTGGTACCGGACAGAATCAATTTTAATAAGTGTCTTTATGTTGAAAATTAACTACTGACTCTTTTATTTCAGTATGAAGAAAAACCCCAAAAGCTATCGATTTTTTTTTTTAAGTAGAGAAAGAAGTATTCCATACAACCCAAAGTCGAAGAACTTCTTACCCACGCATATTCATTCATAATTATAAAGTTTTCGATTATTTTTTTTTTTTTCTGTGAAGTACCTAGAATTTGAAATTTATTTACAAATCCGGTATATGAGGTGCTTACAGCATAAGCTTTCAAATTGAGTGACCAATTTTGCTTTATTATACAGAAGAAACACTCACGCAGAAAAATTATCGGGTAAAAACAACATAAAACTCTTAAGTTAAATAAAAAACATTATTAATATACAACCTGCAAACTCACCACGTTAAATTATACGAGTCAACTCGATTAAACAAAATTATTTAAATCTACACACTGATTCGGTTAAAGTGTAGGTACTAAATTTTACCAAAACTACTTCCGCAGGGTTAGTTTGTTCGGTTTCAATAACCAATTAATTTAGTAGATGAAACATATAAAATCGCTCTTATGTTACGAATCTCCTCAGAAAATATATGTGTGAAATTAACTAAATATAATTATTTGATTTAAGCAAACTTCTCGTTTAACATCTTCAAAATCGCGAATCCCTTACAAAGTTTCTCCATTAATATAACCTTTTTAGGTTTTTATTTTAAACAGTTTATTTTAATCGAGTCGAATACTTTGGAATACTTGATTAACGTTTGAGTTAACTATGTAATTTTTACGTAATATTTAACACATTTTTTTTATGTAACTCACAGAAAAACTCTCTCGGTTAGTAATTATTTTGCGTGTTATACTGCCTTACAAAGTTTTTTTTTTCTTTTAAGAATCAAGTAATTTATTTTTGTATTTTAAGAAATTTGATATTTGATATTTTAAGATTTTTCAAATAAATCAAGAAGAGTAGAAACCCACTCTCAAATATGTACATTTCTATTCAGTTTTGGTTTTAAGGAAAAGTTTTTATAACGCGTTTTTATTTAATGGCATAATTTTCTGTCTATTCTGTACATATTTTCGAATCGATTTTAAATTAACTTTCCGATAAGCTTAGAACTTACAATACGTTGGTTGATTTAAATTTTCTAATACACCGAGTTGGTTTGAAATAAATTGCAAATATTTCTATCGAATAGACAAAATAAAACTGAAACTCACTACCTATCTCTGTCATAATCTCATCAAAATATTTACAAGCAAAATTTCACGCAAACAAAATCTAAAAGCAAAGAATAAATATTTAAATAAAAATAAAATATTTATATTTAATACTTTTAAGTTCACCATACATTTTAAAATGAAAAAAACTTAGGTTAACTATTCTGCATCTATCTACATATTGCATGATAACCACGCATTTGTTTTAGATGTGTGGGACTAGAAGAAATTTTTGTATACCTTTAAGTACGTTTTAAACGTTAATTTTATTTAAATATAATTATTTTTAATCCTTTTTTGAAATAAACTATAAATAATAGTTCTCGACTGAAAAGGTAAAGGATCTTAAGTCCATATTTTTAACATTTTTCAGGAGACTAAACAAAACTCTTAAAGCAGCTTCCCAAAAAAACCTTTTATACGTAGATTTCTTATTTATTTTAGTTAATAATTGTTTATTGTAAGATGTCTAGTTTTTTGGAAAGCTTCTGTTACCAGTTTTTTACTTGCCTGAAAAATGGACTTAAGATGATTTACCTTTTCAGTCGATAATTATTTCTTCTTATTTTATTAAATTATTTTACCTGTGGTTTGTCACCACACCATAAGTAAAGCTGATTAAGTAGACTTCTAATTTCGATCAATCATTATAATTGAATGATTGAACTGAAGTGAATATAATTGCTTTAATACAGAATTATTCTCATTTATGTAAATGGTAAATCTAAAAATCACGATTTTAGTGCAGCGTCTGCAGCTTTAGTAATTATTGTTGAACTTTTAAATCAATTTAATAAATATTCTTCATTTAATTACTTTTTAATAAAGCTATAAGTATAGATAATATGAGTTGTTAGTTTTGTGGAAGTTGTGCTTCTATATATTATATAAAATTTATTTAGTTTCCTCTTTATTTATTCAAGTGCTCGTAAATTTTAAACACTTTTAAACATCTAAAATATGTAATAATATTGTTATGGCTTAATAATAATAAGTCAAAGAATTGATCTATGTGCATTTTTTGTATTACAAGTAGCAAAATGTCTGTCTATTGTCTTAAATATTGGTCACAAAAATTAATGTTTTCTATTAAAAAAAAAGGAATTATTTTAAATGTCATGTTTTATTTTTTTAAATGATGACATATTATGTACATATGTAATTTTCACAGTTAAAAGGCTGAACTGAATTATTCATAACTTGTTAAAATGTAAGTCGTCTGAGGCAATCCCATCGCGCGCCGCGCCAATTCGATAGTCAACAAAGAGAAAAGATTTTTGTTCCATTTGACTATAATTTATAAAAGCGCACTTTCGAAAATTCCGTCAATTGCATAGGCTGAAAATCGAACCAGTGATGCCAGACTTTTGGAGCTGGTTTTCCAACAGATACCCAAAAAATCCCTTTTTTCCTACGCCTTTGTTAAAAATATCTCAAATATCAAATATCTCACGACAAAATAAATTTATATTTAATTCTAATTCAGTTTCGTATAATGTATTTTAATGCGAAAAATTCCATCCTGTAAATTTTGAATAAGTAGTAAAATTTAGAAACGTTGTACATTTACATTGAATGTTTGAGTTTAACCGCATTTTCAAAAAAAAAGACAAAAATAAATCACAGAAATTAATACGAACAGAAAAAACAAACCCAATGAAACTCATTTTATTATCGAAAAGCGTAGTATAGAAAACCATAACGAAAATTTTTGTTTATAGGTAATTTATGTTGTTCAATTTGTGTATGAGATTTTTCGTTTCGCATCGCCATCGTCTAGGCTTAAGGCCGAAGTGGATTAAAATTTCTAATAAATTTTATCCGGGATTAAATTTTGACGTTTCCACGTATAGATTCACAATTAAATTAAACGCGATTTTAATCAAATTGATACAGGGCTTTCGGCTTAAAGAAAGCCTATAGTACTCAGTACGAGTGAAGATGAAATTTTCATACAAAAGTGACGCCTAGTTGACTGGTATGAAATTCACAACAAGGAGTAGGTACCAAAATACGAATGTAAAATATGAAATGGTTATTCAATCAATTTAACGTCAAATTTTCATTTCCCAACGTACGACCACAAGGAAAAATACTCAAAATATAGTTTAGAAATAAATAAAAAAATATTTCGAATTAAAGGAATGTCTTTTCCAGCATTTTTATTGTCATCAAGGATGAAAAAAGAACAAAACACGGAATTTTACCAATATTTTACGAATAATTTCAAGATGCTGCTGACAGTAAATCAATGACACCAGATAGTCGAAAATTGTCACATATCTTTTCTGCGAAAACCTTAGAAATTTTTGAGTATTGGTACGAGAACGGTTTTGGACTGATATTCACACAAATTCATATAAAAAATGACACATTCTGATTTTAAACGACTAAAAAATGTATTTCAAATCAAGTTTAAGCAATTTTTCTCGTAGGTATCATCTGCCAATATTATAATTCTGACAGTTCTTACACGTGTTAAAATTATGCTGATACAATTTAATATATTATGACAAAATACAGCGAATTCTTGATCATTCTTTTCTGTCGCATTACCAGTATCTTTATATCCATTTATCTGACTTTGATTAAAATGTGCTTCATCAAAAATAGATTTTGTACATTATTTTGTTTATATCGATAGAAACGTTAAGTTCCTTCTCATACTAAAAAACTGCTTCATGAGTTTATTTGACTTTAATTTAACTAACTCTGATTTAACTAAGCACTGTTAAACTAATTCTTAAGAAACAGTCAAGCTGACCGTCAGCAACCTTGGTTTTTTACTCATAAAACATGTGAGGTACTTAATAGACGTATCCATATCTAACCGCTTGAATAGATAACCGCAATGTAATCCTTGTATCAATTTGGTACGGTTACCTTGTTTTTTCTTTCCTCGGGCAGTCAGGACCAGCATTAGAACCTTACTCCAATCGGAATAAATTTACTCCAATTTTAAGAAACTCCGCTTTTTTTTTAGATCTACTCCATTTTTTCCATTTTGAAAACCACATAAAAGGAGGTAATCTGACTGTGAATGTTTGATTCTATATTCTGTTCTAAAACGAATAGAATTTATGTGATTTATTAAGTATTTCTTTAGTTTTCAAATTTAACTTCGGAAATTTTCGATTTAGCTACTCCACATTTTTTTACAAATCTGCTCCGAAATTTTACTATTGAGGTTCTAGCCATCAGGATCTAACAATCAGTGGAAAGTAGTCTTAAAACGCTAGGCAGCTTGTTGACTGGTATACGAGACGAAACTAAGCCCAACTACAATATTGGTTTATCATGTGGTCCTATGTACATATGTATATTAGGGTGGAGCGTCAAATTTTTTTTCTGATTTAGCTATTCGAATAGCACTAAAAAGTTGTGTATGTTACGTAAGCTACCCGTAAAAATAAAAAAAAAATAAAAATTGTTTTTCTTAGCCCTCTACCACAGGTCAAAGTTTTGCAAAATTGGAGAAAAAGTCATAAATTTGTTTGCTTTATTCTGTATTTCCGAAAGTATAAATCCTACAAAATAATATTTGTAGTAGAAAGAAAGATAATTAAATTTCCTATAAAAAATGTACAACAACTTATATTGTATGATTAGCCGTTCTCGAGATATATGTTAAAAGGCGCTACATAAATTCAAATTTTTCATATATTTGCGCTATGGAAATCTTATTTAGCTGGAGCGAGTCACAAGTTACATCAAACCCTTTGTTGGATAGAACTAGCGATCAGGATTTGGAAGAATTTGTAAAAAAAAAATCTCTTATTGGCATGTCATTTTCGGACTTCCTTTGTCACACTCAAGCTGTTGAGCGCTGTGTGAAGATGGTGGACGAAGCTTCAATAACAGTGGCTGGTGAAAAGGGCAGAGACGGGCTAATAAAAAATAATATGTATTCTCGAAATATATTTCCATTTTTCCACACAAAAAAAAATTACAACTTGAAAAAAAAAAGTTTAATTGGGTTAGTTTCTGAATGGCGTATTTTGAATTTTTAAGTTTTTATTTTCAAGCTTGTGTTAATTTATTTGTCTAAATAAAGTTAATATATTTTAATTTGTGTTTTCTTTTTTCATGAATTATCATACAATTTCGAAATTGTGAAATAATTTTAAAGTTTCCGAAAACTTTTGTTCCAAAAAGTCGAAACTTTGAGCTAAGGTAGAGGGCTAAAGACTTAATCCAAACTTTTTTTTTAATGTCAAATTATTCTACTCATCACCCTAATGTATATATCCAATCTAAATTCAATAAATTCTGTTTTTTTGGAAATATGATTATTTGACACAGAGCACGCTGCACGATAGCAAAGTTATCATAACTTTGCCATATAAAGATATTTCTTCTATTTGTTTTTGTTAAAAAAAGAATGATTTTCCAATTGATTTCTTTCTCTATTTGGCCAAGCAGTGACATCAGATAGAATTAACAACTGTTTAATTTCCATGCAAGCCCCCCCAACTATGGTGTATGAATATATTTTAAATTGACTTGACCAGTATCCATAACAGGTTGCAACTAACTTGTGCGTATATTGCCCGGTTCTGCATATCGATATCAGGTTAATTGTTATTGGTGAGCATAACTTCTCTATGGACATGCAGCTAGTCTAACTTTTCCATCTATACGATAAAATTGTATTAGATTTGTAAATCAGTAATGAAATATCTTTTATAACTTCAAGGAAAATGTTGAGTCTTTCTTCAAATGAACTAAGATAATCCTATCCAGGTGATCAGAAAGAAACTCAACGCCACCATAGAACACGGATACATGAACCCAAATCATAGCGACCTTGACAACATCAAGCTCTCGACATTGCTGTACCAATTAAGAGGACAGTTTTTTATTTTGATTAAACCAGATAAACGAAAAGTATAATGACTCCCATGACGTAGGTACTAACATATTTATTTAATTATAAATATAAATATATCTTTGGAAAAAACCTTATCTGCTTGATTCTTGTTTTATATGTAGGTATATGCATCTTCTTTTTTAATATCATCCATCCGGAAATATTTAAGAAATGACTAGAGCTTAAGGTTAGAAAAAAAGCCATCAATCCCAATCAAGTCTCAAGCTAAAACAGGCTACAAGTTAAAAAACAAACAGATTACTAAAAATATTACCAAATTTTTTTAATAAGGTTTGTTTTGTTGATATTGCGATGCATGATTTGCAAATAACCACAAAATAAATTTGTAATAAAGTTAAGATTTGAATATAAATGAGTCAATATATAAACGCAAGATCCGTCTAACGAATTAATATGATAACCACTTCTCGAGTCTCGTCATATAATGTACAAACATTCTTTACCCGTTCTTTATTGATTTTTATGATATTTTATATAAATCTATTTTTATCAAGCTTTAACTTTTTAATCCGACTTCTTCGTCATTTCATTTGACAACAATTTTTTTTCTTCATATAAACCTATTGGTATTCATTTCTCATATTTATCTGTCCATCAACAAAATTGTTGGGAACTTCCAGTTATCACCAGGTGATCCAGTCCCACACACCATCATAGAACTCTAGAAATCATTGCACTATTATGATTCCGCGCCTGAGGTCATTTTGAACAACAAATTACCTAAGATCTAAATTTAGCAATTGCAATCCGTTGTAATAATTATGGCTGTTGCGTGAATTCGCTTTGTACACAGTATCTACACTTCAAACGACGACGACGTCGACGAGACATGTATTCTCATCCATATTCAAGTTCAGAATTGGTGAGTATTATAACATATGCGACATTAGACAGCAAACCACACAAATGTCAGACAAAAGAGACCTAAGTGTAACAGGACAGAAAAGCTCAGCACTGACTAATATCATAGGTATATGAATGTACTTCTAGTCGGTAATTGTTTTTGTTTGAATATTTTATTATTGGTAGTGTTGGGGCGCACAAACTGCCCACAATCTGTCTGTCAGCTAAGTAGGTACTTAGTTAGTCAGATGAAATACAGAAACGGTGTAACATAGAGCCTTGTGATTAGGCGGGCTCTTCAATCACTTAGAAGTGATATAGTGAATTGACATTTTGTCAGTTCTCTATTTGACAAAGCACGCAATGTGAATTTGTAAAAATCCTTTCTGCCGACGAGGATGAGCATGAAATTTCAATCTTTATGTTTCTGGATCATATATAAAAGCAATGAAGGTAGTGGGTATACCCATTTTGGTTGAAACAAATGGAAAAACAGAGATGCGAGAGCTTAATATGTATCGTGTCGGTTGACAGGTAAAAATCAAAAGTACAAATTTGAACTCAAATTCTATTGCTAGAAAAATCTATTGCTAGAAAAACTCATTGTATCCATAAAACTATAGAAAATATCAGTTTCAGATTTTTAGATTTTATCGATTTACTAAAGAAATAGAATTTAAATACTTATTTATTCATTAAAACCTCGTTAGCTCCAAATTTAGTTATTTTTACTTGTCAACCAACGATATATCCTGAACGTTTAAAAAAAAACTAGTGCTGGGATCTGCTCGAAATTTTTTAACACTTCTTTATGAACATAGAAAATTAAATTGTAGTAGAAGAATCCCCTGTATCTTTCCCATGTTCCCATTAAGTCAGTTAAAAGGCATGAAAAGAAGTCATGTTCACGTATTAATACATAGATAAATAAATTTGAAGAAAATTATCAAAAGAATTAAGTTTTAGAAGACGTTTGCAAATATCTAACTCATTTATTATAAACATCAATTCAGAAGAGAAAGATAATTTAATTCCTCACAGAAAGATTATCTGTTCGTTTACTCCACAAAACTCCTTAATGTTTCCAATTTTAGTCCAAAATTCTGTCAAATTTCATACAGAAAAATTGGCAGTTTTGTAAAGTAAAGGGAGGAACAGACCTAGTAAGATGCTCAGTTCTCCCGTTTTTATTTGCAAAATGGTGGCTAGACACAACTTTTCACACCATTTAATACTCGGAAACGACTGTAACCTAACAATTTCAATCATAAAAAATCATTGGAATATTTTTACAAGAAACAAACCTCCGGATTTTCTTCATATATATTTCGAGAATATAATAGCTTCACCCATTTTTTAAAGAAGGCCCCTTATCATAAACGCCATAGAATCTGACTGTCGTAAATACGACCCTGATCATAATATCAACAAAAAAAATCTCAAATTCTCAGTAAAAATATAATGAGACTTTCATTTTTTTTTTGGCTTAACAATTATTATTAAAAAAAATTATCATAGACTTCCTTTAAAAATTAAAAAAAAAAATAAAAATTAACTATGCGTCAAAAACTAGTTTTGTGTTTACAAACAAGCTAAGAGATTTTAAATTGGAAATTTTAGATTAAAAAAAAAAAACATAGGTCATTGATAAGCAAAAATGAATCCATTCTTTATTAATGATCACCAACAAAAATATAAACAGTATTCATTAATTCGAAAGACCAATAATATTTGTATGACAATATGAGTCAATAAAAAACCGGTCTGGTTGGCCGGTTGTTTTGTTTATTAATAGGTAATAGTAATTAATTTTATTCAGAGAAGGTATAAGTATAAGCCGGCTGGTCAGTCAGCCGGAGTTATCAACTTTGATAGATGCTTAGTGATGAATAAATCAAATCTTAATTGATTTAGTATTTAAGAGCGCTACCGTTTTTGTTAAAAGTGATTGAAAATGTTAGTCATTCTGTAAATGTTTATTATTTAAATAGACATTGAGATAAAAATTATGTTTTTGAATGACAAGGAGGATGTCCATTTGTTGATAATGAACATTCTCCTTGGTTCTATATCTATATCGTGACTAAAAATAGGTAATTATATAGTAATGGCCCAATTTGTACTTAAAGCGATGTGGGTAGCTTTGTGTTGTTGTAAGCCCTTGTAAAATCACAACTGTTTCCGAAAAATAAATCTCAAGCTATCCTAAAAATTCTGGGATAATCATCTATCCTCTAAGAAATGTCAACTACAGCTGATTTGCTTTCATTTGCGAATCCAATTTTTCTTTGATTTTTTTTATAAAATAATTGTTATTACAATTTTCGAATACATTATTACTTGAACTTAATACTAAAGTACCGGACTTTAAAATGATAACAAAATCTATTAATCCGTTTATGAGATATTCGAAAATATCTTAAAAAAAAAGTAATTTTCCTAAAAATGTCCGTCAAAATCCTATGTATCCGTTTTTCATCATCTAAATTCTAAACGATATAAATCATCTAGAATTGTTTGACCATCTAGCCCATGAAGACCATTATAAACTATTTGGATCAACAAATAGACATCATGCAACATGCAACTTTGCATTATGTCACTTTTTACATTATTTCTCATTATCACGCAAAATATACATTTCGTCTTTACATCTGGTGGAAAAGAAAATTGAAAAAAAAAATATTTTTCTTGCTGCAATTGAATTAAAAAAATACTTTTTTTTTAAATCAATAACTGCCAGTAATGTACCTAACGTACATAATATATTTGAAAATTTCCTTTTCCGGTTTCTGTCTTAGCTATGTAAAAAAGAAATTTGTATTCCAAAAAAATATCCCTCTCATCTGTTTTCTTTTGACATTTGAGGGTGACAGCTCTTCTGCTGCTGTCAACAAAACCCACGTCAGTTTTCACGCCTCTGCTGTTTGCGAAAAACTTTTCCAAAAGTTTTCTCCTAACACAAACACAATTCAAAAAAAAATTACGCGTTGTCTTCACAAATATAATGATTTTAAGAATATACCCAAGTGCTTTGAGTTTTCGTGATGTTTGTGGAAATTTCTAACACCAATCGTTTAATACAAATAACCCGGAAGATGTTACAATCGCATTACATCAACATTCTCATCTTCCTTGCTGGAACATTCGTATCGTTGGTTTTCTTTGAATTCTTTCGCAATGGCATCAATCACAAGCATTCCCAGTTAATGTATGTTCCCGACGAGAAATATCTACAAATTATTGATGAATTTACAACCATTTCACGGAGGGATCCATCTCATCTGAGCAGCAATGGGGGCGGATTCAATGATGATGATTCATATGAACATGAAGCAAATACAAAGGAAGCCCTTGGTTCACTTAAATTGGCCCAGGAAATGAAGGCCTCTGGGAAAAGTGACAAAGCAATGAAGCTGTTCGAACATGCTTTTGCTTTGGCGCCAAAAAATCCCGAGGTCCTAGTCAGGTATGGAGAATACCTAGAACACAACCGAAGGGATATACTTACTGCAGATCAGTTTTACTTTCAAGTAAACATTGTTTTGTAAGAGACTTTAAGAACTTTTAAGATAATTCCTTATTCCAGGCGCTGACAATCAATCCTAGTAATAGTGAGGCATTAGCTAATCGCCAAAGAACTGCATCCATAGTTCAAACTATCGATGAGAGACGTCTTCAAACGCTAGACATCAAAAGAGATGCACTCTCTGCCATTCACGAAGCTAATTCGGCTTTGAGGCGTGCCAAGAAAGAGGCTTATTTTCAACATATTTATCATTCAGTTGGAATTGAAGGTAACACCATGACGCTGGCTCAGACTAGATCGATTATAGAGACAAGAATGGCCATTGATGGGAAGTCTATTGATGAGCATAATGAAATTCTGGGCCTTGACTCAGCCATGAAGTATATTAATGCCAGTTTGGTTAACAAGTGAGAGAGAGTTTTTTTTATAAGGATCTCTGAAGATATTCCATCACTGTCTATATGTTTTCAGAATGGAAATCACTCTTAAAGACATCATGGAAATTCATAGAAGGGTTTTAGGTCATGTCGATCCCATTGAAGGTGGAGAGTTCCGTCGAACTCAGGTTTACGTAGGTGGTCATACTCCGCCAGGTCCGGGAGACCTGTCGATTCTTATGAGGAAGTTTGAAGGATGGTTGAATTCAGGCGATACAATGTCGTTGCATCCAATCAAGTACGAACATACTCCCATATCAGCAGAAATACCTTATTAAAAGTTTTTTCTAGACACGCTGCTCTGGCTCACTATAAACTCGTCCACATTCATCCATTTATCGATGGCAATGGCAGAACTTCCCGTCTTTTGATGAACACAATGCTAATGCGAGCCGGTTATCCTCCTGTCATTATACCAAAGCAACAACGGTAGATCAAATCTAATCATTTTCAAAATAAATACTTATTTATGTTCTTCTAGTCACAAGTATTATCACTTCCTACAGTTGGCAAACGAAGGTGATATCCGCCCATTTATTCGTTTCATTGCCGATTGTACAGAAAAAACTCTAGATTTATATCTTTGGGCAACAAGTGATTTGCCTCAACAAATACCAATGTTGGAACAAACAGATTTTATTGGAGACAATAATAAACAACAAGCAACCCAATTCACTACTAATGAAAATGATGTCGATCAATCAGGATCTGGGTTCTCAGAATAAATCATAAGTTCCCTATAAATACAAAAAAAAACGCACTTAAAAATTTCAAATAAATTAATGAATCGTCTTAAGATTAAAACAAATTAAAAAAAACACAAAATAGTAAAATAACGTCTGTGATCTTAAGCTTACTACATAGAAAATTTACATTAAATGTAATAATTGTATAAGAAATTATGTACATACATGCAATCAATAAATTATTTTGTATTTATATATTTTTTTTCTTTAAAATTTTATTTTTTAGCCAATGGCACTTTTAAAATGATATTGGAATATTTATGTAATAAAACAAGTTATTGTCTCAAGGATCGATTGTGATTTTTGGTGGTTGAGTTTCAAAAAAAAAAATAAAACAAATTGTGGAGTTTCAAAAAAAAAAATAAAACAAATTGTTATAATGACTTGCATTGTAAATAAAAATGTTGAAAATACGAATGTTTTATTAATAACTAGCCATGTTTTGCTGAAAGTCTGGAAATTTTTGTACACGCTAAACAATAACAAAAAAAATGATTATAAATATTTTGTTATTGTTTGTACACAAAACAAAGAATATTTTGTTATTGGTTTGTATACAAAACAAATTTTGTTTTTGTTCGCGTGTAAACATTTTGCTATCTTGCTATACACTCTCACCAAAGAATGTATATATCGTACGTATATCTTGCAGTTATTAAGCTTAATTTGTTAATTCAATGATTTTATTAAAAACTAACACAGCTGAATTTTTAAAAGTAAATTTAAATTAAAAAATTGAATTATTAAAACGTTATTGTTGTTAGGACACTTTGGCTCCAACGAATTATCAATTATATTATTCATTAATTCTACTATTCAGATTGGTTTTACTGATCATAGATGCAGGAATGCAATTTAAATTTTACTTCAATCAGTTCAGTAATTCTAGTATTTGAAGTCGAATAGTTCAATGAACTTCTATTTTGGTAAATAAATAATAGAATTTGGATATGTAGGTACATAGGATCCAAGGCCGTAACCAGAGGCGGGGGTCACAGGGGTCTGACCCACCCTTCCCGAAATTCTTAACAAATGCACTTTTTTTCACATATTTCTCAGTTCAAATATGAATTTTAACAAAATATCGGCAAGAAATAGCCTTAAAGGTCCAATAAAATTTAATGAGCCAAAAACAGTAGGTAGGAAACGATGGTGATTGGTAACTTTCGAGCTTTTCTACGAACACGAAGCAAATGTGGCTATTCAAACCTTAAAATTATTCTGAAAATTTTAATTTTATTCCTACATACATATTTAATCCCCGCCCCGTTCAAAATAAAATATTTTAAGCATTAACTTCACCAGAGTTTTTTTTGCAGTTTTAGCAGACGAGACTACTGACATTCCACGTAAGGAGCAGATGTCAATTTGTGGTACGTTTATTATAAAAACAAAATTTTTATTTTGCGATAAGATTTTTTGAAATCAAAAAAATTCAATGGTCGAATTCAGCCTATTCGTAATACGATTAGCAGAGTAAATTCGGTTGGAAATTTGTTTAAATTATCGGCAAAACGTACACATTTATCCGGAAACTAAATAGAAGAATTTAACGGTAATGTGTAAAACTCGATGGGTTGAAAATCATGACGGATTAATAAGGTTTAAAGAAATTTTTAAAGACACAGTGCATAATTTGAAGGAGTTGAGTATAAAGACTCTGAAACTTCGAAAAATTCCAGAAAATGTTATATTTGAATTTAAAGGTATTTTTGAGACTGCGCTTACTATTGTGGATATAAAACTGAAACCTTAAAAATTCCACGAACAGTATCGAGACAACAGCATAGGGCCAATGTAAACGCCTCAGATCCTGAAAACTATTTTAGGATAGTTTTTATGATTCCTCTTGTAGACGACTTCAACTTGAATTGCTATTTGAGGACCATAAGTCTGTTCTATCATCAATATACATTCATATACCTAATGTATATTATTATTATTATTATTATTATTATTTATTACAATGTAATGAATTACAAAATAATACTAATAGCTATAGCTACCGGGACTATCAGTTAAGGAAATATTATTAAACGATTAAAAATAAAAGAAGATATTTTTGGAAAACTAAATAAGCTTATCTAAATTTAATGTTTCTAGTATTTTGAAAATTAATTTTATATTTTCTTCGGATGGGGTATTTAAGATATCTAGTATAGATTTGTTTTTGATTAAATTATATATAGTATTTTTAATTGTATTACAGTTGAAAAGTAGATGATGTATGGTGAGTACTTCTCTGTTGCAGAAGTGACATGTTGGGGGGTCTTTTCCCTCGAATATGTGGCTATGGGTTATTTTTGAGTGTCCCATTCGGAGTCGTAAAAAACATCTAATCATAAATGTTGAGCAGTTCGTTGGATAGATTGCCTCTTGAGCTTCCGGATTTATACTGGTGTAATGGTGGTGATAGGATGTCCATTGGTTTCGTCTTTTCTCTAAAAAATGTTTTTTTACCATCACTGATATGTCTTTTTTATTAGGTATGAAAGACATAAGAAGTGGTTCTTTAGCCGCCTGTTTGGCCGTTTCATCAGCAAACTCATTGCCTTTGATACCGGAGTGTCCAGGTATCCATAAAAGTTTCAGTCTGTCCTTATTTGTTATGAGTGTATCTCTTATGTATCGGATGGTTGGTGAGTTGTTGTTTATGTTTCTTACAGCATTAAGCGTAGAAAGGCTGTCAGTGCATATAATTGTTTTTTGACTGTTGCTAAATTTTGTTGCTGAGAGGATTGCAGTGGCTTCGGCTGACAATACCGAAGAAAATACTGGAAGTATACTTTTACAAATAATTTGTTCAGATTCATTAACTACTGCGAAAGCAGTACCGTCCAGATTCTTTGTGCCATCAGTGTACACAAAGTGCCAGTTTTGTTCTTTGTATTTCGAGGTTGATTCTGCAAAAGCAGCTCTGTAGATTTCTTTACTTGTAGAGGTTTTCGGTAGTTTGCTGAGGTCTGTGATGATTGAGCTTTGTGACAAGAACCATGGAGGGTATGAAGATTCTTTTCTTGCGATGAAAGTGATTGGGAATTCAACTTGTTCTGCGAATGAAAGTATGTTGTATAGTGTTGATGGGCATTTAGGGGTTCTTTTGCGATTGAGAGTTCGTTTTGCAACGTCTGTTATTGGTGAGTTGCGTGAAGATGTAATTTTGTACAAAAGTTGTGCAGTAACAAATTCATGTCGTTGTTCAATGGAAGGTAGGCCAGATTCAATCAACATGTTAACAACTGGTGTAGTTTTGAAAGCTCGGAGGGCGAGTCTTATTGCTGTGTTGTACTCAGGTTTGATAAGTTGCAGGGAAGATTTCGAGCATTTGCCATATATTGAGAGACCGTAGTCGATTTTTGATAGAATTATTGATTTTATGATTCTTAAAACTGTGTTTATATGTGAGCTGCTAGATTTATTTGTTAGGTATTTTATAACGTTAGTCCTGGTAGCTAAGTTTTTTTTTAGGTACATACAATAGGTCTGTTTCTTTACTCACCCGCGGGATCCCACGGGATCCCAAATCTACCCAAAATGTGTTTCTTTACTTTTTTCTTGCACGAAAATGCCAGAGCTTTTGACTTTTTTTTAATTTATTTAATTTCCCCTCCAGCAAGAATCTACCCGAACATTTTACTTACTGCCTTTTCTTGCTTGTCAAAAAAGAAATCAGCTGATCGAAAAATTTCAATTTTAGTTTTTCAAATAAGTGTGCATTAAGACGGTCATTGAAAATTAAAAGAATTAAAAACTACAGAAAGAAACTAAACTAAAAGATAAATAAATTAATTATACGAAGCATGGCAGCAAATATAACAATAAATATTTCTCCTGGTTCTTTTGATAGAGCTTCATAACATTGTAGTCCTCGTGTTCGTACTTATCGTCATCACTGCTATCTTTTTCTTCATTCATTAGAATTATTAATCCCTTGATTTTCGTTTTCACGTCTTCCAAATGGGTCATTTTCAAAAAAAATTGTTTTCTTCTGATAATTTCTGTTGCCAAATGTGACGTTTACCCAGAAGCAAATAAGAAACATCCCAAATGCGTTTCCTTACTTTTCATTTCTGGTCAAAAATTACAACAACAACATCAAAAGCTCGAGCACAAACTTTTTCCCGAACTTTTTCCCAAACTTTTCCCAAAAAGTAAAGAAACAGACCTAATGGTTCTTAAAACTAAATTTGTTGTCAAAAATTATACCAAGAATATTCAAATAGTTTACAGTACAAATATTATTAGTTTTAAACATTAGATTTATTTTTTTTGTACAACTTGTTTTTCTGCATATATGTAATATGTTGCTTTTGTCGAAGGATATAATTGCTCCTGATACTTGGCACCAGTTATCGATGTCAGAAAGAATATTTAAAAAATAATTTATGATTTTTGAAATTTCTTTGGTCTTCAAAAGAATAATAAGGTCGTCCGCATACAGCGAATGCCGTACAGTTTGATATTTGGATAAGATATCGCTAATTTCATTAAATGCTATAATAAAGATGACCACTGACAGTGGTGATCCTTGGGGTATACCATTTTCGAGGTTGTTGAGATTTGAGTATTCGTTGTTTACTCTTATGCGGAATTTCCTATTTGTTAAAAACGATTTAATGTATTCAAAGATTTTAGGACCGACTTTCCATTTTATTAATTGGTTCAAAACAACATGAATCCCAATTCTATCAAATGCTTTTTCAAAGTCGATTGATAAAATTGAGATATGGTTTTTTGTTGAAAGTGACGAGGCTATATATTCGTCGATATATAAAAGAGCGTCAATAGTGCTACGGCCATGTTTAAAAGCGGCTTGATTTTTGCTAGTTAGATTATTTTTTTCGATAAACCACTGGACTCTCTTAGCTATTATTTTTTCTAAAAGATTCCCCATGCAAGGCAGCAGGGAAATTGGGCGATAGCCATTTAGTTCGAGAGGGCTCTTTTTTGGTTTTGGCAATGGTATGATCGTAGCTGTTTTCCAGGTTTGTGGTATAGTACCTTCATCGAAAATGTGGTTATAAAGGGATAATAAGCGAAACTTAAAAGACAATGGGCTATTTTTTAGCATAGGGTAAGAAATGCGATCGATACCAGGTGTATTTCCCTTGACTAGATGGAGGCAGTTTTCTAGCTCCACAAATTTGATTGGTAATTCAATAAGTTTTGCCGAGGGCGATGTGCTCAGTGTGGATGG
This sequence comes from Epistrophe grossulariae, assembly GCA_929447395.1. Classification (NCBI taxonomy): domain Eukaryota; kingdom Metazoa; phylum Arthropoda; class Insecta; order Diptera; family Syrphidae; genus Epistrophe; species Epistrophe grossulariae. The sequence continues at coordinate 18,286,845 of OV839567.1, read as the reverse complement.
ATAGGTTTGAAATGACGTGTTTTTAGCTTGCAAGAATTCTGGAGAGAAGTTGCTATCATGCGATTGCTTAGCCCAAGAATTTGCAAAAAAGTTTGCAATATCCGAGGATTTAGAAAGTGTATGTGAGTCAGTTTTAATAATTTTGATTGTATATGGTGTGTAACTGCCTGTGAGAGTTTTAATGTCGGACCACAGTTTACTGGGCGAGGAGTAAGGGTTGATATTGTTGGTGAATGTTTCAAAGCAGGTTTTTTTTGCAATTTTGGCAGCTCTACGAAATTGAGCGTTGGCCTTGCGGTAAACTATTAGATTAGCATCTGTAGGATGTCTTTTAAACAACTTCCAGGCGTTTTGTTTGTTGTTTCGTAAATTGCTTATTTCTTTGTTCCACCAGGGGACATGTTTTTTATTGATTGTGTTATGGGACTGTGGAATTGAGCTGTTAGCTGCAACTTTAATAGACTTGAGAATTCTAGCTGCTTCTTGATTGATGTTTGGCGAAATTTGTCTTGTAGATAAAGAATTCAAAACATTTGTACTGAAAAGCTTCCAGTCAGCTTTGTCAGTTTGAAATTTTGGGCGAGATTTCGTGACCTTATCTTGTGGATTCATTGTAATGGTTGTTACAATCGGAAAATGGTTGCTTCCATACAAATCTGAGAGGATTGCCCAGGTTGTAATTGGGAATAATTGAGAAGAAATGAGAGTTAGATCAATATGGGTTAGAGATTTATGGGTTGAAAAATGGGTAGGGCTACCATTGTTAAGTAGTATGAGATTAGAATTTGTTAAAAAATTTTCAAATATTTTACCTCTAGTGTTACTACAAGGGGAACCCCATAAGGGACTCCAACAGTTAAAATCACCGGTAAGTAATACTGGTGTTTGAAAACCATTTACAATGTTTTCTAGTTCGGAAGCACGGAAAGTTTGGTCGGGTGGGATGTATATGTTTATAATCGTTATTTTAGTTTTTAATTCCAATTCAACTGCTATTGCAGACAAGTTGGAGTTTACTTGTATTTGCTTGTGGTATATTGATTTGTGAACTAATAGACCGGTCCCTTGCTTAGCTGTGTCATTGGCGATGAGATTATGGAAATAAGCATTGTATTGTTTCGGTGAGTAGTTTGTAAATTTGTTTGGGTCTGGGTTTATTGGTATTAGGGTTTCTTGAAGTGAAATTATTGATGGATTTTGGTCTTTTATTAATAGTTGCAGCTCATGGTAATTATTAAAAAAACCGTTAATATTCCATTGCAGAACTTTGACCATCATAGATAGAAAGAGGCCCTTAGACACAATATGTGTTTTTTTTTTTATATATATATTGTGCAAAGGGTAGAAAAGGAAAAAGTTGAAGGTTGAAAGTTGAATTTAAGTTGAGCTGGTTTTATGTATGTTGAGCCGCATTTCAGACCGTGCGACTTGTACAGGGATAGATTTTATCCCTATCCACGTCGCACGTCCGGAAATGCGGCTTTTTTTTTAAATAGTTTTTTTGTTTGATTAGGTGTCGTTATCATCGTTTGATGATATATTCATATAATATTTGTTCATATTGATTAGATTTGAAGTCAGATTAGAAATAGGAGAAGAGTTAACATTGAAGGGATTTGGGGGTAAATCTGTTGTTTTGTTATTGAGGGTAGTGGTATTCATTTGGTTGTTTTCAAAGCTTGTATTTTTAAGTGATTCTTGTTGTTTGGATGATGCGTTGGTAATTGTGGATGTAGTGGGTGTTGTTTCTGTTGCTGATTTTTGGGGAGTTTCTTTTGGAATGTTGGGTTTAATAAGAGGCAGATTGTTTGTTTTATCATTAGAGTGGTTGGGTGCTGTGTTCTTGTTAAGAATCGTATTATTTGATGTATCATTGGGTTGATTAGCTGCTATGGGTTTGTGTTGGTTATTGGAAGGTATATTTTGTGGTTTGGTTTTTGATGCAAATGATAAATTTGTTGTTTGTGGTTTTGGGTTTTGCAGCCCATGAATACGTTTGGCTTCAGCCATGGAACATTTTTGTTGGGTTTTTATAGTAATTATTTCTTTTGCTGTTTTGTACTCGGGACAGTCTTTGGAAGAAGCAGAGTGTGGAAGTTTACAATTAGCGCACATGGTGCGGATACAATCAGTCGGTGAATGGGGTGGGAGATAGCAATTAACACATGTTGGTTCGCTGTTGCAGCGTTTGCTTGTGTGACCAAGCAATTGACAGTTTTTGCAACGCATTGGATTTGGGATATATTCATTTACCTTGGCTTTATAAAAACCTATTTCTACTGATTTTGGCAGTGTGAACAAATCAAAGGTGAAAATCATTAACCCAGATGGTATTTGCTTACCGTTTTCAGTTTTATTAAATTTGTAGACTCCGGTTACACCTTGTGATTTCATTTCAGAAATTATTTCAGCTTCAAGGACATTGACAAGACATGGTGCGAAAACCACGCCTTTAGTTGAATTTAATTGGTCATGAAGTTTAACTGACACAGGGCATATGTTTGCAAGGGATTTGACTTTAAGAAAATCTCCCGCCACTTTTTGCGATTTTACTAGGAGAAGTAAATTACCATCTCGAAGTTGCGACACGTGCTCGAATTCTTTGCTAATATTTTCAATAGCTTTTTTCAATAAAAATGGGCTCAGCGATTTAATGGGTTTATCTTTATCTGTTGGAGAAATAATTATGAATTTTGGATTTTTAAAGTTGGAGGTGGAGGGTAGCTCAGGATATTCATCCGAAAATAAATTGGATCCTGGTTTATGTTTTTTTGCTGGGTTTGTGAGGTTGGGAATATCATCTTCGTCAAGGATCGAAAAACGATTTCCCTTTTTTTTCGGCCCGTGGGCCATGGTTATTTATTTAAACAATTCACACTACTTCACAAAAAATAAGGTAACACGAAGGTATACCGAAGTGATTAGGAGAAAAGAGAAGAAAAAAAAAAACGTACGGTATTAATACCAGTTAGGTTTGATAGCACTAGGCAGAGAAAAAAAAAAAAAACGCACAGACAATTGAGATCGATCTTATCGGCTCGAAGGTTAGTCGGTGACTGACCTAATGTATATATTTTGAAGAAAACTTTAAATTTTATAGAAGATTTTTGTATTGGGATACCTACGCTCTTGGAAGCTACAGTAAGATTCTTTTTCCTAATATGCATAAACTTTTAAAAATGTTGACAACTTTGCCAGTAATAATATGTACACCAGAAAGAACGTTTTCGACAAAACAACTAAAAACTTTTTTAAGAAACTCTACCGGTGAACAACGACTAACAGGCTTAGCCTGATTGTCAATTCATCGCCAGATTGCAAAAAATACCGACGAAGTAATTTATATGATTTCCTTTTATAAAATAATTCTTTACCCTTTTATGTTGAATGTTGGTACTTTTTTTTAACCTATACATACATCTATTTTTTTTATATTTACTAGTTAATAAAAAATGACTGAAATTTTAAATGTAAGAATATTTTATTATCCTAAATCGTTTACAACCTTAATAGTGACAGAAATAATTTTCAAAAATCATATACCCACAACACTCCCCCCCCCCCCCCCCCAAATATTAGTCTGGTTACGGCCTTGATATGATTCAATGAATCTCAAACTTCAATTTTAAAAAAGCACGAGCTAAGCAAACGACTATAACTATGCACTATAAACTTAAATCAGACAGGAATTAAAAAAAAAAACATTTATAGTAGTATATTATTTATCTACTTTCCACCTTAGGTATAAAACACGTTTTATTATATTTTCTGGCAATAGTGCTAACATAAAAAATTCGTTTATAAAACATTGTGCTGGTTAATTGCTTTCAAACCACCTTTGATTGACTTAATTAAGTAAGTTCACCAATATACATATTTTATATTATATCCCATTAAAATTTTTTTCAAATTTTAGAATTCAAAAACTGTTTATATGTGACTTCTTGCCACCAATTAGGACGCTCTAGCACACCAGGCCCTTGCATGATTGATCTTTGTAGGTGAAGATAGATCTAGAATAAAAAGTAAGAAATTTATTTTTTTTATTGTAAAAAATGGATTTTCTTGTTTTTGAAAAACCATACATTTCCATCACTCATTCCCAGAGGTGAATTCAAACAAAAATCACTTGGTGCAATAGCATCAATTAAACTGATAGCTTCATCTTTCAAAACTGGTAACAAAGCCAGAATTCCTTTTTGAAATAATTCTGCTTGATTTGTGTTACGTAAGTAGTTTCCCTTTAATAAATAAATAAATAATTATTAAAAATTATATAAACAGCAGAAAACCTAAAATAAAATCTTAAAGGCTTATTATCTTACCTGGTATAACAACGCCATATGCTTCACCACCAAATTGGCTCCGTAAAATGATAGTAATTTCCTAAGAACTTCCTTTTCAGAACTTGCTGGCAGGTCGGAAACAAATTTGTGGAAAACGTAGTAGATTGTCCTCTATATTGTTAAACAAATTAAAAAAAGAAAAAAAATATAAATAAAAAGGTTTGACATGGAATGGATCCTTCTTTAACTGTCGCTTTATGGAAAACTGTATTAAATTGGAGAGAAAGCCGAACAAGCCTATTTTGACTATCGGTGTAGATATTTCAAAACAGGAATAAGGAAATATTAATAAAATCTATCTCAAGTCGCCAGTCGGTGTATATTAAAACTTTGGAAAAATTGCTAAGAAAATTTTGATTTCAAAAACATAAGATCGTCTCACAATCACAAAGCGGGGAAAAAGTAATGTCATAATGTGAATGTGTCATAATTACCTGAGCATATATGATTGATAAGTTGCTTGATGTGAATACTTGTGAGTTATTTCGAACTTCAAATGGATTTAATCCGCTCTTTTGAAGCTCTTCAACTCTTTTGACAGCGACATCTAGTTGAAATGAACACAACCAATTAAGTGTACGAAGAAGATCTACAAGCAAACAGAACGTAATATTTGTTTCTTCAAATCATTTTTAATATAAAATCTTTTTCTTACTATCTTCGTTTAAGGCTTCTTCAACTGTTTTAAAATCAGCTCTACTCTTAAGAATAGTATCCATCTCTTTCAGAAAACTAATCGAACCCATTGGTGATGATTCGCCAAAGTTATTTTCACCACGACGAATGGATATCAACCAATTCGAAGCCTGTTGAATAAGAGTGTTATTTTCACCCTCATATGTACAGTTGGCATCATTGTCATTCCTCAGATCACCGATTCGGGTAGATTTAAGATAACCATGTCCACCACATGCTTCTCGACATTCTTGAATACCATCACGTGCTGCCCAAGTACACACAGGCTTTGCAGCTGATGATAGTCCATGGATTTCCATTCCCTGAACTGATACATCTTCACCCATAAAAGTTTTTACCTGAAGTTCAACGCTTTCACTACCTAGCCAGAGGGAGAAGATCCTAATAGCATAAGCTGTAGCTAGATAGGGTAAAATGCGGTACTGTTGGGATTGATATTCAATCACTGGCCATTCTTCGGAACTGCCATCAGGACCGAACTGCTTGCGACAAGCCGAGTATCTACCAGCTATTGTAACTGCCTTGCCCAAGGCAATATATGCTAAGGCTGAGGAAAACAAAGTTAATAAGGCTCAATAAAGATTTTCAAAAATTGACTTATCGCTTACAGCAAATGCTGACTCTTCCCGCAGATAATGCTCCTAATGAAGCTCCCAATCTCTTTCGACTGTCCTTAATTTTACTTTTAAAATTTCCTTCTGCGTCTACATCACCAGTTCTTGACAGTAGGTTCTCCTTTGGTATGCGATAATTATGAAACATCACAAATCTAAATGAAATTCATTTAATTTTGGAAAAAAAAATATTAAGTACCAAAGTGTTTACCCATTATCAATTCCATTAAGTCCAACTTTCTCACCTAAATCACCCACAGTTACTCCAGGATAAGCTAACAAAGTACTCGAATCACGAATAGGCACTAAAAAAGCATTCAAACCCTGATAGCTTCCATCGGGTACATACAATTGAGCATAGACAATTGAATGTGTACACGTCTTGCCAAGATTTCCCACCCAACACTTGGCTGCCTCAAAATCAGGAGTGTGTAAAATGAACTCCTCAGTCTTTTGGTCATAAGTAGCTTGAGTTCTCATTCCACGAGCATTTGTTCCATGTGAGATCTCTGTTAAGGCAAATGCACCACCGATTTTGCCTTCAGTGATCATTTCGGTATATTTGTGCAAACGATCTGTACCCAGAGATAATATCACACTCGAGAACATTCCAATTGAGAGAGAATACTTTACGGCAAAGCTAAAATCATAGCAGAACATAGCATGGGTGAAAGCTTGAGAAAGTCTTGGATTGCTGATGAACTGTAATAAAAAAAAAAATTATTTAGGCACATATTTCAAATTAAAATGAGTCTTTCTCCTTACATCGTTTATTGTGAAGAAATGTTGATTCCAAATTAGCCACATTCGTTTGTTTGCTAACTCCCGTTGGCGATCTAAAGAAGGTGTTTCTTGATCATGTTGGAAATCTGGATGTGATTCCATAAATTTCCATATTCGGTGCTGTGGAAAAAAGAATTATTTAATTCAGAATCTGAAAAGAGGGCTATATACATATAAGATAGGACATAATCTCTGAACTTCAGAATATTCTTCTTCTTTATTATTTCTTTTAGATAGAAAGCACCAATTTCACAAATGTAAAAAGACCTTTGAATAAGCCAAAGGACGAATCACCATTTAAATTTAGTTTTTTGCTGATACTTTTGTCCTTTTCACTTTGGAGATCTTTGTGTAAGAATCTATTCATAATTACTTCTACGCTACGGCTCTTTGACCCAAATGGGTATTATGCTTACCTAATTAAGATATACGATAAAGTCCATTTAGGATGATGATGTAGAGGCAACCTAAAAACGGTATGACGAAAACCAATTTCCATCATCTTCAAGCTAAGATTTAACTAGAAACTCAACTTTAAGCTCTCTGCGACAAAGGTCTGATAGTGTCAAAAAAAAAACTTTGTTATCTAAACGAAAATAATACCTAACCGAATAAAAAATATAAAATAAACGCTGACACTAAGTGGCGCCCAATAAAATCCGGAAGGTAACTTTTTAATAAACTATTCTATAAAATTCTGCTTTTAGTGCGGAAAAAGCAAAAATTAAAATTTTGCGATGATATACTTATTATTGATAGTAACTTGACAAATATGAATTAAAATGCTTACTAACTCCTTCCTAAATAAAAAGTGGCGAATTTTTACGAATGGAAAATCTTATCAATGAAACTTTTACAATATACAAAAGAAAAAATAAATGGAATGATCGAGTGCTTTATTTGAATTTATGTATTGTACATCTATATAAATGTATTTAATCAGAATTTTTGAGTCAGAAAAACAGTGAATGTTGATGACAAATTTGATTAAATATAGGGCAGTAAAACAAAAAAATAAGATGCCAGTTATAGCTTTAAATGAAACTCATCATTAAAAATATTAATTTCATATTTTGAGACACTTAACAACGAAGTGATTATTTTGATTCGATATTAAAGCTCATGACTTTATTACTATTTCTAGCAAAAACAGACCTTTCTCATAAAATGAATTTCACTACTTTAATGCGGTAAGGTAGTTCAATCATTGAAATAATAAAAGTCATTTCATAAGAAAGGTTGGGTAAAAATTAAATTTATATTTGGCTATATATTATGTATAATAATTAAGTTATAATTATTTATAATATTTATCAATGTCAATTATTATTATTAAAAACTCTTTTCATAAAACTTCTAATCCAGACTATAAGGATTTGCTTGGGAAATGAGATAAAATACAAATTTTATTGTTCCATCGGGTTTTTTTTGGTAACAATGAGTTTTATAATTTATACCAATCGAAAAGCCAGTCTTTCATTGGGCGGGAAGGGAAATATTCTAAAAAAAATATCTAAAATTATAAAAAATATTAAACAACAATGGCAACACTTACAATGTCATGCTACAACTTTTTTAAAGAAACCAGAAATCTATTTTTTATTTTCTTTTAAAATCAAGTTTAAGAAAATAGTTTTTGAAAAATTATAGTTTTCAAACTCAAAATTTTATAAATTTTTTACTTCGATTTTCAAAAGAGCAACCTGAAAAAAAATCATATTACTTTAAAACTGGTTTTTACTTTGAACAATTTTTATAAATTAAGTAAGAAAAAATTTAAGCTAACCGTAAAAATAAAAATTAATAAAACAGCTATTATTAAAAAAAAAAATTATTTTTATTTATTTTAGAACCCTGTTTTATTGAGTTCAAATGATTATAACTTTTGATCTAAGTCTAATATTGACAAGTATTATATTTTTTAAGAAACTTTAAAAATATAGCCAATTTTTAAAAGTAAAAACCAATTTTAAGTTACATGATTTTTTTTTAGGGTGCTCTTTTGAAAATCGAAGTAAAAAAATAGATTTGATCAAAGCAACTTAATATTTATTAATTTTTAGCAAAATTTTACATATATTTTAATGCACGAAATTGCTTTCACTATTAAGCAATATTTAAGTGTAAAAAAAAAAAAATAATTATGGACAGGGTGACCAAAAAACTGGGTCGAAGTAGTGGTTTTTCGAAATTTCAAAGAAACAGCCATTACTCGAAAACCGTATAATGATGCAGTACGGACAAGTTAAATTCTGAGTGGTCATGACCTGGCCTATCACCAGTTTCAGTTTGGACCATTGTTTATGGGACACCCTGTATAAAGCATGACATTGTGAGTGTTGCCGTTGTTGTTCAATTTGTTTGTATTTTCAAAGTCAATAACACACCCTCCCTCCCATACGATAATGTTTCTTTTCTCGACCCAGCTACATATCTGTTTTTCGAATCTAATACCAATCACTCTTTATACGTATATTGTCACTTCTTATTTCTTACCTTAAGATGTATAAAATCTTCTCCCTCCAAAATGACACTCATGCGTTTATGACAAAACGATGATTTGTCTCTATAATTCGTAAGTGGTCCAAATTTGAAATCCGGAAATATGGATTTGTCTTCAAGAATGTCTCCATTGTTACTGAAATAGAAATAAAAAAAAAATAAATTTTAATATCTACGTATAAGTTTATTATTTCATTTTATTCTTCTATTTGAATAACTATTGAATAAATACAAATAGAAAGTGACAAGCGGCGGATTCGCCACCGACAAGGCAAGTGGCGCTACTGTCGTGTTAAATATTATGATAGTGTTTCTGTATTAAATTTTGGAAGCGTGTATTTTTTATTTTTTATTTTTTCAGTTGCTGTTGAAACGGTTGTTTTATTTGTTTTGTACGAAATTCATAAAGTTTGTGTATGTATTTATATTGAAAAAAATATACTTATATTTTTCCTGATTTTTTTTTATTATGTACATATGTACATAATGAATGTTTATCATGTCTGTCAAGTTAGCATAACCATTTCAAAATTTTAAGATTCTAATAATTGGAAAAATCAAGGCGCGACAAATTATTTTTTGACACAACTTTTTTAAGGACGTCGAGCGACAATTGTTTAAACAAATTCCACATTAAAATCTCTGTTGGATAAAAAAATACAGCAATTCAAAGTCGAGGTTATGCTGTATATTCATCGATGGAACGCAATGTGAGATTTTTCGAAATTACAAAAAAATTTCCGATTTTTTTTTTTTATTTCACGACAAATTCAAGACATTTAATGACATACTCGTTTTTTTTGTTTTTGGAATTTTTTTGGGGGTTGGTAGTGCTAACTTGACCGTCAAGTTAGCATTACCAGGGGTTAATTTTTAAAAAACACGCGCGAATTTTTTTTTTGTTTCACGACAAATTTACGACATTTAATGGCATACTCGTTTTTTTTTTTTTTTTTTTTTGCGGGGTGGTAGTGCTAACTTGACCGTCAAGTTAGCATTACCAGGGGTTAATTTTTAAAAAACACGCGCGACAATTTTTTTTTCTTTCACGACAAATTTACGACAAATTTACGACAATTAATCCAATTGTTAGAATCTTAAAATTTTGAAATGGTAAACTTGACAGACATATGTTTATCTCTCGACGAAAATCATTTTTGTAAGGATTTGAGTTTTTAAATAAAAATGATTAAAATGAAATCAGCGGCGATATTGTTTTTCGTGATATGAAAGCTGAATTGCTTAGGTACATTATGTATAACTTAAGTTCTACTGATCTGGTAAAAGTCTTAAAATGCAGGAAATAATACAAGCTACATTCTGGTACTACGTTTTCTTGGACTAGTGAAAGAGGGGGGGTAGTAGAAACGTAAAATTTCTAAATTCTCTTATGACGGAGCTAATGTGCAGTCTGCTTAGAGATATTAAGTTCCTAGAGCGCTTCAGATCCAGCATAGGCCAGATCTGTTTTGTGCTCTGACATATGGTAATGTTATTCCACCTAAGATTTGTTTTCTCTATTGCATCTTGCTTTAGCTTGAGTTTACAAGTAGCGATGGGTATACCAATATTTTTCCGGTTTGACAGTATAGTTAGTGTAGTTCCACTTATGGCGAGTTCGTCTGCTTACAAATTTCCTGGAATGTCCCTATGACCGAACACCCAGCAAAGATGAATGTTGAACTGCTGTGTCATCTCCATGAGAGATGATCGGCAATTAAGGACAGTTTTTGAATTTTTAGAGACAGAATCCAGAGATTTAATGGATGCCTGGCTATCCGAGAAAATACGGATATATCTGTGGCTTATATCACGTTTTCTTTGAGCCAAGACAGGACTTCGACTACGCTACAGTGATTGGGAAGACGGAAGAAGAGACTTTTTTTCAGCCTATCTGAGTATACACCTCCACCAATCCCGTCATCAGTTTTAGAACCGTCAGTATATAGATGTGGATCGATTCATCTTCCAGGAAAGTCAGGTCCTCCCAGAGAGATCTAGAAGGAATGGTAACCTGAAAGTTTTTATGAAACTATAGCTGTGGGGTGGTGTAATGTGTGATACTTGGGAGTGATCTGAATGAGTTCAGAATGATCGAGTGGCCAATATCATTGTTGGAACATTGTGAGGAGGCTTTAAGACGTATGGCTGTGCTTGCCATATGGATGGAACAGAATATCCAATGCAGCGGCAGGAGCCGTACGGTGTACTCCGCCCATGCATCGGCAAGCTGAAAATTGGACCTTGCTTAGTTTGTCAATATTTGTTGTTCTATCTAGAGCGGTCCACCGTATGTTAGAATCGGTCTGACAACCGAGGTATACCTATAGCCAATGAGCAATGCGGGGTTGGAGACACCATTTATTGCTGATGGCCTTTTTACACGAAAAAGGTTTAAAAACGCTATTGAATTTATTGAATTGGATGTAGAGAAAAGAATTGTGTTATCAAATTATGAAATATTTATTTATTCTTTAAATGTGAGAGGTAAAAATTAATTCAATTACTGCTAGGTGCATACATTTATTTATTACGTTAGATCTTTCTGAATGTTTTTTTAATTTTTTAAAAATTTTGCTCAAACTTCTGATACTTCAAAGTTTTGAAAAGGACATTCCAGAGTATCAAAAACATTTAGTAATTGATTTCGGTCAAAAGCATTGAAGAAACACCCTAAATGCATACAAAATGAATGAATGAATATCTTATCTCAAATTCACCTTGAAATTCTCGACCAACGATATATATATAAATATATTTCATTCCATCCGATTTCAGATTATCATTATATCAACAGTTTATAATATTTATCCAAAAACAGCTTTTCTGTTGCATTTTTGTAAGAAAATTTCATTTAAATTAATTAAACAGTTTCTAATTCTGTATGATTTAGTTTTTTATCTGCTTTTCTGCAATTTTTTGTTTTCAAATTTCATCAGTAAACAATAATTCATTCTTAGTAGGTACTCTTACATTATGCTTATTCAATACCTACTTTTATTATTTCAATGATCATATGGTCAATTTAAAAAGCCATCGAAATATTAAAAATGATTTTATGAAGAAAATAAATAAAAATAAAATTTTTTCACTGAATTAAAACAATAAAAATAACTAGAAATGAAAATGTGTGTTATTGATTTAAAAAAAAAGAATATGTTTATCCTCAGTTTTAAATTATATTTTCTTTGTCTGGAACAAACATTTGTTTTTAACTCTTTTCCTGTAACTTGTTTTAAAACTTTACATCTTCATAAATGTATGGAAACAAAAAAACACGAAAAAATAGTTAACTTTAAACAAATATCAACCGAAACGTATACCCTCCCCAGTAAATAACTAGAAATATTGCTATCTTTATTCCTTTAGCAGATACCTAAATCAATATAAAATGAAATTTACATTTTCAAATCTGAAACCAAAAAACATCGTTCTCAGAAATCGAAATTTAAAAAAAAAAAAAATGTAACCGTCACTTGACAAAAATAATTAAAATCAACAAAATTATTTCAATTCTCTAAATTGCCAACATTCGTCTCCCATTTTAACAAAAAAAAAACTATTCGCAAAAACAAAATCTTCAGCTTAGTTTGAAAAAAAAAACATCATCAAGTAAACAAAAATAAAAAAAAAAACAACTCCGCTTAAGAAAAATACATACACACCTTTTTTTTCCCTCGGCAATCAAAATTGTAAACAAATTTGTAAAACAAAACAAAATATTGAAGCATCATCGGCATGGAAACCAATTCAAAAAGGAACAATAAAATTTATAAATATTCCTTTGGAAATTGGTTTGTGTTCACAAAAATCCTCAGCTTCTTCACATAGATTTATGTAGCGCTTTGAGTTCTGGAGTGTCGACTATTTGTATTTATTCAATGATTTGAACCATAAGTTCAAAGAACCATAAGAGCATAAGTAATTGTCTAAAGAACAAGTTCAATTCTATTGGGCTTTTCCACCAGCCGTCAGTTTCAAACAAGCAAACAAAAATAGGAAACAGCTGGTCTGAGCTTGGAGAAATGTAAACAAACGACAAATATTTGTATGCTTGTTTGTTTTCCATTAAAAACGTATAAAACGATGGTTATAACGCCAATTTAACAAAAAATCTACTTCAATAACTTATCAAGCTTATTTATATAAACAAAAATCACAGAAAATATTAAAAATCCACATTGCACTGAAAAAGCATTTGTTTACATTTCTCCAAGTTCGATATCACATGTTTTGTTTTTGTTGTTTTGAACTGTCAAAATTAGAAAGAGAAAAGACAAAGATAGTTTTTGGAAAAGCCCAATTCCATGATGTATCAAACGTTAATTTATACCTGCTATACGAGCTTCACAAATTTATTTTTTCTCACAAAAACAAGTTATTAGTATAATTTTTTTTTTGTTATGAAAGCTCAATATGTGTTCTGAAAAATACTTAAAATTTTTTTTACCTAAAAATACATTTAAAATTATTAAAAAAAAATAAAGGCATGTCGAACCGTTACACCTGATGTGATAAAAAAGGCTACTTCAAGTATTTTCAGACGAGTACAGTTGTGTATCAATCAGCAGGGTGGGTGGGATATTTGAACACCTTTTGTAAGAAACTCGCTGAAAACAAAGAACTCGTTTTATGTAATTTTGTATTATTTCTTGATTTTCATTTAAAAAAATGTTAACTAGGTATTTTTAAGAACACATATTGGGCTTTCATAATGAAAAAATTATTATTATGTTTTTGTGAAAAAAATCATATCGAAGTCAAAAAAAACAACCTAAGTTTGCTTAAAAAATGTGTTTGATAATTAATTGCTGGAAAACCGTTATCCACACACACAAAAGTTGTGTGGAAGATACAAATTTCTAAATAAAAATCAGAAATCGGTTATAGTTTGGCAAAGTTGGAGCCAGTCAAAGGATAATAGAATAAAAATCATAAAAACCGTAGTACATAAGTCGAAAACGAGAAAATTACCTATTAAGTTTTTCGACTTGAAATTACCTCAGGAATTTATATAGTTTTCTTCTGTGGCGGTGATTTTGGGACACCCTATATAATATATACTTATTTACAAGCCCTCAAAGTTAAAAAATATTTTAATCAAGTCGCCAACCATATTTTCAACAAACTTTTAAATGTTTTTTTCCGAAGTTTCTTAAAAAAATTCTGTAACTTTATATATCATTTTATTGGTATATTCTTGGCTATATCTAAAAAAAAGAAATTATAATTAAAACGAATAAAAAACTACGCTGAGCGTTTAGTGTTGAATGTTAGAAAGAGTATAAAGTAAGAGTAAGACCGTTAGACCGTTAGAAGTTTTTTATTCGTTTTTATTCAAATATTCATATTTTTTTTATTTTCCTTTATTTTTTGTTTTTTACTTTTTTAGTTATTTTATATCTATTTTTAGATTAAACTGTTAAGTATTTTTAAGAACACATATTGGGCTTTCAATAAAAAAAAAAATTACTTAATAACGTGTTTTTGTGAAAAAAATCATATCGAAGTCAAAAAAACAACCTAAAAATGCTTTAAAAATGTGCTTGAAAATAATTTGCGGGAAAAAAGTTGTACGGTAGATACAAATATCTAACTGTTCTTGTTAAAATAAATTTCAAAAATCGGTTGTAGTTTGGCAAAGTTAGAGCCAGTCAAAAGAAAGAAGAATAAAAATCATAAAAACCGTTATAAGTCGAAAACGAAGCGAAAACGAGAAAATTACCTCTTAAGTTTTTCAACTTGAAATGGTCTCAGGAACTCATTGTTTTCTTCTAAGGCGGTGATTTCGGGACACCCTGTATATCTATATATAATTTCTTCAGTACTGTCAGAATTAACTGGTTAAGCCCATTATTTTTAGAATACATTTATTTTAAAAATAAAATAAAATAAATATTTTAACCGAAGTCTGAGAAATTTGATTTTTTTTTGCGAAAGCATTTATTTCTGACCTCAAAATTTTTAGAAAAATGTGAGTAATTTTTTATTTGTCTAATCATTTTTTCTTAAAATCCTGTGATGTGATCGGATCAACAGAATTTCGTTTTTTGGTTAAAGTAAAGTGCTTCCCATACAGCGCCGGGGGTGGGTCGCTTCTATTAAATAAAAGCTCTTATTTTGTTTTCAATTCATAATTTTTTTGCACTCTAACTGTTGGTTGCTTTGCCTAATGCTGATGTGCATTCTTTCTGAACCCGTACGTGTATTATAATTAATATGATTGACGTTTTTTGTTTTGTCGTAAAAGCTGACGTTATAGAAACTACAAAAATATCTGATCACATGAGGGGCTCCATTTAGCATTGCCGCTACGGGCCTCTACCAAGCTTAGTCCGCCACTGAGTATATGTATCTTATCAATATTAATGTTTCACTTTGTGAACGTCTATAGCCAAACAGCTGTATTCGTTGTCATTTTTCCCGACTTACTGACCCCCATGCGCCTCAACATTCCCCCATAGGCTAATGTTATTTTTATTGTTTGCACTCTTTTGCTTTTGGTTATAATAATTAAATTTTGCTTTGTGTGTAATTAAAATGATTTAAATGGTTATTAAACATAAAATATCCAAAAACAAATATACATATTTAAACTCACTTTTGATTGCCACTTTCATGTGCTAATGCAGTCATTGTGCGATGGACACTACCTTTTTTGCAAAGGTAATTACAAAGTCTAAGCACCAGAGCCACTTTATTAATTTCACACTAAACAACTAGTATGTACTTGTCAAAATGACTTACATAAATTAAAGATGATTTTGGTGGCTTGTCTGTTCTCAATTATTGAACAAGTCAAATTGATATTATATATCAACAAGCCGACAGCTTTTAATGCTAAAATCCACTTGATATTTTTTTATTTTAATCGCAATTTTCTTTTATAAAAAGATTAGCCTTATGAATTAATGTAGATACAATAAAGTTAAAATCTAATCAGTTGATTGCAAATTTGAAGATAAGTTCTATTTTAACCGCATACATATATAGATTAGATTGATGACCATCTAACAATAACAAACAATTATATGAATAAACAATTCGAAAAAAAATTGAATACAAAATTCTATACTAATAGAGGAATGCAACCGACTGCAATGAAAAACTGACAGATACTAAACACTGAGCGCCAACAAGAATACGTTATACTCTGTGAGTTTCTTATAGAGTTTGTTGTTAAAATTGACCATTGTATATAAATTATATATATATATGCAAAGAATTGACTCTCAGCCTGTCAAAAAAAAAAGCTTTGAATATGTAAAAAAGATGGGTTTTAGTCACGAAAATAATGCTTTTTTTTAAGTAAGTAACTTTCTAAAAGTACATCCACACCAGGTTTTGCATAATTGCTGAGAAAACTCACGTTCTTGTATTGGTATTTCATATGTAGATATGTATTTATTATTTGCTTTATTTTATATTTTTGATGTGAAAGCTTTTGTATAAGAAATAATTTATAGTGTGAATTCACAGCTGTTGAAAATATGTGTTGTGTTAGTTTGTGAATTTTCAGGAAATGAGTACGTATACGCCACAGTGAATTTAAATGCTAATTTGAATTTCAAATGGTTTCGTTAATTTTAGAACCGTTTTTTTGCGAGCTTATTGAATATTTAAATGAAATAAGATATATAATGACAAACTATCAAAATCAAACAGCGGAAGTGTTATAGGTTTTATAGAATTGCCAGCGCAAAAGAAGAACAAACTTAAACCATTAGTTAGATGTTGTCACACCACATTAATCTATGAAACTTCTTACCTACTCATTAAACTTTACAGCTTTAATTAAAATATCAAATTAAAAAAAAATGAAATGAAACATACAAGACGCACGAAAACAAACAAGACTTCTAAAGGAGACATTTTGTTCAGGTTTCTCCTTCTCCTCAGTGGAGCTGACAGCTGAGATCAGTGAGATCTTTGGCTAATTTAGTCAAATCAACAGATAATTTCGCTTCGTTTGACACCTCATTTGTCAAAATCGGTGTAGTATGAAAGTCGGAAAAGGGATTCTAGACTATAGAAATAATATTTATATGTATACATATGAAAGTTGCGCCGGCATAGATGTTAACACATCAATAAAATTTATTTTTTGTTTTGAGACATTTATAAAGCAAAATCAGTGATTATTTTGATGCCAATATAAAGCTACAGACTTAATTATTATTTTTTGTCAAACAAAATTTTCGTTTTGGTCCAAGTTAACACGTGAAATGAATTTCTTTATTTCAATGATTGAACTACCTTACCATTGATCAGGGGCGGACTGGAAGTCAAAGGGCCTCCCGGGAAGAAAAAGAGCCACAAAATAATGAATTATTGTTTCGTTTAAAGTGTTTAAGAGTACGGTGGGGGATCAGTACTTATTTTACGGGTCATGAATACAGTTGTGAAAAACCAACAGCTTTATACTCGTTGTGGAGGCCCTTAATAGGGCAGTGTTTGGCCTCCTAAGATTCCTTTGGGGCCACAAAAGCTGTATATTTACTGTAAGGCCCTTAAGAAATCCAATTTCATGAACAAAAATTCTTTTAAAAGTACAAAAAGTACCCAGGGGCCCACCGGACAAAAACCCGGTTGCCCGGTGGCCCAGTCCGCCCCTGCCATTGATCATTGAAATCTTAGAATTCATTTTTTGTGAAAGGTTGGGCCAAAATGAAATAATTTTTTGACTAGAAATAATAATTGAGTTATCAGCTTTTTACTGGCATCAAAATATTTACTGATTTTGCTTTCAAAGTGTCTCAAAATAAGAAATTAAAATTTTCAATGATGAGTTTCAATGAAAGCTATAACTGGCCCCTTAACCAGTTAAGTACTTTTTAATCTTAAGTGATGACAATTGACTTAAAGTGTGATAATTATTGTTTCGTCTTTATATCAGTAAAAAATTGTTCCCTTCATAATAATTATAAGTAAGTGAAAAAATCAGACGTCATAAAAAATGAGTGATTCACTGTGTACATTTTTCAATTAATTCACTGTTTGCAAATCTGTCTTTTTACAAAAAAATAATCGGAAATTATTAGAAATTGTTGTACCGAAGTAAACAAATTAAAAACAAATATTAAAATTTAAGTAAACACAATTTCATACCAATATCACACTTAAATAAAGGTACATCAGATACTTTTATTTAGTAAGATCGAACAAAAACTACTTTTCGATGCAAAAAAAAAGAAAAACTCTCGAATAACTGACATTTGTAGAGATTCACTGTTTACCAAAATCTACTGTCGACCAGTTTAGCTTACAATATTTAACCTAAAATGTTAAGTGGTTTTGTTAATGTTTGAACTAAAGCTATATCGGATTCCAAATCCTCCATTTCAAAAGCCGCGATAAAAAATATATTCTAACGATGACCTCTCGGACTAAGATCTCAAATACCCAAAGCAAAATTAATAATACGAATCCAGTTAAACAAAATAATGTTGCAGCTGATAAGATATCGAAACTGCAAATAAAATTAAAAATTAAGCCGAGCAAAGTAAAAAATAAAACGTCGTTTGACCTCTAATTCGGGTAAATTACCTTGTTTAAAAAAAAAATTAAATATAAATATGTAGGTATGTTAAAAAGTAATTTTTTTATATTTGTATTCTTTTGGGGAACATATGGAATTTTTCATGATACATTTTATTTCTTATAAATAAATCAATTGTAAGATAAATTATTAAAACTTCAATTAAAAAACATTTAATTTTTTTAAAATTTCAAAACTTTGGTATCCAATTCTTTTAAAACTTTTTGAAACATTCTCCATAACAAAATCGATCAAAATAAGTTGAACCGTTTTTAAGAAAATCGAAAATCATTTACCATTTACATGTACCTTTTATAACCATTTTTTATAAATGGTAGCTTTTCAGTAAAAAAAATTATGGAAAAGCTTGTGGGCGCTTGATAACCTCTTAAAACCAAACGTCTCTATATTAAACCTGAATTTTGTGTTCAAAGAAAATTGACCCAACCGTTTAAGCTGCAGCCGAATGGAGAGACAGACGGACAGAATTGCGAACCCACTTTTTCGACTTCGATATTATCTTAATGTGAAGTTTGATCAAAATATATAGTGTGATTTTTTTTTTTTGAATCCATAACCTGCCATATACATATGTAGTACCTATGTATGTACATAAATATAAAGTATTTATTATGATCATATGTTACTGTGCCTACGTTCTGTACCTCTCGCATTGATTAAATTAGTCGATAAATGGAACAAAACTCATACAATATCTTTCAATTTTCATCATTTCTCGACTAATTTTGTCGATGCGAGAGTTACACAACGTAGGAACAGGACAAAAATTAAAATGATCTTAGGTCTTTGTTAAACCGTATGCAAATTTTAGCTGCACCTTTTTGTAACCTCCCGAGTCCCGAGATAAATAAATTTGAAAATTCCTTAAAATACTTATGTACACCTGACGCTAATTGGTCAATCGGATTTTTGAAAGAAGATATAAATGTGAAATTGAATACATTAATCAAGTAGGAAACTTTTTTTGAACTTGTTAATTAAAAAAAATACGCCTAAATTCTTTTTACTCCAACACAAAAACCGTTATACATATTTAAAATTGGAATTTTGTGAGCACGATTTTAACGCTTATATACTTTTTATTTACTTGCGTTAGTACCTACTCCTCTCAAAAAACATAATATCTAAATTTTTTTTATGTAGATACTCTTACACCTGAATAGGATATAATTGTGTTAATCATAATACAACCGTCTTTACTGGGTACTTAAGCTATTTCCGATACTTGTTTTAAAACACTGCTATTTATTCATATTCATAAAAACTGCCCACAGATTTCATATTCTTGACTGAAGCTGGCTTTTGTGACCTCAAGATAATCACAAGCTTCGCGGGGGAGCAGCATGCTTCAGATTGAAGCGGTACTTGCAGCTGGTGAGGAGGTTCCTTATCGTCTTTCAAAGACCGCCTAGGTCCAGCTATCATGGTCACCTTTCTTCATGACAACGGCGAAACCCTTCTTAGTTGCGCGACCCCCGAGGTCGTCTTGTGTATCAACTGCACCTGTACGAACTGATGTTTGTAAAGTTGACATCAGTCTTCCTTAACAAAAATTATTTGAGGTGCGACGATCAAGTGACTGCGATGACGGAAAATGAAAATAAAAATTAAACAGCGAAATTCTCTTCACATCGCTGTTATACATAAACCGACCGGAATCCTAATACGATGTTCCCTTTATTGGTGGTGATATCTGCTGTGCAGCAGATTTGGACCATCTCTGATTGTTTCGGTGCAAGTGGGCTATTGAGGAACCTTGTATTCCTCCCGTGGCAGGGGCTTCGAATATGACGTAGTGCCCTATATAAGCTGACTAGTAAGAAGTTTAGACTGACGAGAACTTTAGACGCCATCATTACTTACATCTGGAGAATTCTTCCGCTGCTCCCCGAGTCCAACTAGGACTGATTAAAAGGACATATCCCACTTCCATTTGCTCGTGAGCTGTCCGAAACAGCCCTCCATAGGACCCAATCAATCGTTGAGGTGAGAATAGGGGATTAGAAAAAAATACCTGTGGACGTTGGTCCTCATAAACCAAACCTTTGAATGAATGATGATATAATTATAATAAATAAATTATACAAAAAAAAAGTATTGACAAATTTTTATAACAAAATAGATACTTTATTAAATTATATTCACACTCAATCAGAATCTGAATTTCCATCGCCGCCAATTTCATCAAGTTCGCTTTCATAATCATCATTCTCAGAATCTTGTTTTTTCATATCGCGCAAAATTCTTTTCTTATAAAGTGCATATGCTGTTCCATAGCGATCTACATCGCGAAAATCAACATCATCTTCAAATTCTTCATCCTCAACATCAACACTAAAGACAAAACCACTTCGAACTGGTTTGTCTTCGTCGTCACTGGACAATTCGTTTTCATCGTTTTCTTCATCTGAAAATTCAATATTCTCGCTTTTAATAAAAATGTCACGATTAAAATAATTCAGAGTCTTACCAAAGTCTACAGACTCTATAGCTTTTCTCATAGCTCGGAAATCAATGGTATCGTCGTCTTCATCATCCTCTTCATCAGGATAATCATTGCCTACATGATTCTCTTCATTTGAATCTTCAGATTCTTCGCCATCTTCTTCGTCGTTGTAAGAATCTTCAAACACAAGTTCATCATGCACACGAATTCTGCATAGGTACAGGTAATAATAAATTGATCATATTAATTTAGTCCTTAAATTTTTTGTGAAGTGGGTTAATTGAAGTTAGTACTGATTTGGTGATTATGAAACTTGTCTAAATTTGACAAAAAAAAATAGTTTACCAATTTTTAGGGTTTTATTATTCTAATCTGAAGCAATTTTTCTACAGCTGGAGAAATTATACCATTAGGATCAGTTATGGGAGCCAATATTTTATACCACCTACCAAAAACATAGCTTAATAACTATGGGTTGTGTCCACTGATCTCTATAATACACTGGATAGTGAATAGCCTATAGTATATAACAGTTTTTGTGAGGCGATTTTTGAAAGGGTACCGGCCACGACCTATCTCGCTCCATACAAACGAAAAAAGAGATTGAAGATATTTGCCGTAATTGAGCATTTATTTGATGTCAGTTGATGTCAACAAGCTTTGCGGCTGTAAATATTGAAAAAAAAGAAAATCCAGGTGCAGTAGCGTACATACCGCTGGCGCCGCTGTTATACTGGTGCCAGATTCTGTAATAAACGAAACGAAAGCGATCGTTCGTTTTTCATAAACGAACATAAGCAAAACCGAAAACGATTGTTCGCTTTTGCCATACAGAATGTCACCCCTGTTATATGAGGGTACCGGCCACGACTATATTTTTGCCTCAAAAATTTTGAATGAATACACTATCCAGTGTATATAGAGATCAGTGGTTGTGTCATGTGAATGCGAAAAAATTAGATCTTATCAAAAAGATGACGCCGTTCAAATTTGCATCCGGTTATATGCATAGTTTTATGTTGTAAAATCCATTGTGAAATCATAGCTGATGAATTTCCGTGAATAATATTATTTAAAGATAGATCACCTCATTGGCGCTGACTTTTCTATGTACAAATCCAACATGGTCTGCATATCTAAAGGAAAATGTGCACAGTTCAAACTCACATCTAAGAACTGCGAGATTTCCACCACCAAAAGTAAGCAAGTGAATCCAAATTTCGTTTCCCTATTACTGCAATAATATGAACTATATAGTAAATTATTCTAGATTTCTGAGTATAAAGACTTCTTTGTGACCTGAAACTAGCTATTGTAGCCCAGTAAATTAGTTTCAAAAAATAGTAATAAATCAAATAAATTCGATCCCGTAAAGCTAAAACAAAAATAAGAAATAAAACTTGGAAAAAACCAAAATAAGATACAAACCATCAACACGAACACACACAGTTCCCAGGTTTCAATTGAAATTCTTTTTAAATGAAACAAAATAAATAAATAAATTCTTCTTCTTTTAAATGAAACAAACATCTTTTTTTTGTCATACATTTTTGTAATATTTTCCAAATTTTATTTTTTCCTTTAATTTAAGTACTTGTGGTTTCTTATTTCTTGTTTCTTTATTGTTTCTTTGATTTTGTTTTAAACCAAGAATTATTTCTTACTATGAAATTAGCTGTTCACACCTTTTGTGTTGCTCTCTCTGGAAGGATCCTTTCTTAGCGAGTTAGTTACCCAGAGACGAACACAAAACACAAATACAAGTTTGGACTTTAAAATAATACAACTTAAATCTAACAAATAATTATGTAAAAAAAAATAACTTAAACACTAAGTTCCATCAGTAGAAAAAGTTTTAAACAATTACACTAAAAAAAAACAAGAGAGAAGGTGAACACATCAGCTATAACTTTATAGAAAAACAGCCCGCTCAGCGACGAAGATGTGAGTTAAGAGTTTTTCAGTTCATTTTTTGTTTGTTTGTTTGTATGTTCTAGTCTAGAAGATCGACGGATTTAAATGGAGTTTTAGAGAGTACCGAAGTAGAGTAGTCTAGTAATTTATCTAGTAGCGATAGTAGTTAAATGGATAATACAACCTAAATGAACCGACTGGTTAAATATATCTGATCGACTTGAAAAACCAACCTTAGATAGTTGTCCGTGTAGTCGACGTCGTCCGCCTGCTGCTCATTTTCTGGCAGATACAAATCGTAGACATAGCCATCGCTATCTGTTGGAGTGAAGTTCTCCACATTTGTTGCAGTTGGCTGAATCTCATTCTGTCCTCTATTCGAACTAGTTGTGGCTATGTTGGATGTGTCCTGTTCCGTAGCCGAGGCTAATGGCTGTTTTTCTATATCTACAATAGTAATTTCTTTAGGTGTGGCATCTGTAGTATCTGTGTCGATGGCACGGAAACAATTGACCACCTTGAAACGACTCTCGTTACTTTGGGCGCGCATTTCCTGCCGACCACGCTCTGTGGCGCTGATGGGCGGTTGGCGGTGTTTTTTGGCGAGTTCGATGGCTTCATCTTTGGTCAGACGGGCAATTTGTGTTGTGACTTTTTCGTCCTTTGTGTAGAGATTAAAAAAAATTAAAGAGCCATCTTCAAAGTATAAAAAAAAAAAAAAAAAAAAGGTGGATCCTTTTGTCTTACCTGCGATTGTACTGTTCCAGCAAATTTGAGAATTGTAGAAATTTCATCTTTGTTCGTATCGAAGAGATCCAATGGAGTTGTATTTGTGATTGCGGAATCACCATCATCAATGCGACGTTTTTTGCCATTTAGTACAAAGGCTCCGAGGGGTTCTTCGTCGATGCGACGTTTAACACGAACGACTGCAGGCATTTTTGTGATTTATTTATGTGCTCTTGTGAAATGTGCAAATGGATTCCAATGTGCTTAGGATGGAGAGAAGATCCAAGAGTTTATAATATTGTAAATTATACTGCTAGTATTTTTTTCTTTATTAAAAAGCAGCATGCACCTTGGTTTTTATTTTTTAGCTGTACACAGAAAAAAAAGTGATAATTTTCTTCTTCACGGTTTTCGAGGATTTGGAGAAGAAAAAAATTATCTGTAAACTGACCACAGCAGTACTCACAGACAAGGGAAAATTAATTCGGTTGTTCCTCAGGGAATTTAAGCATGGTACACATTAGTTGATTTTACATGGACTAGCAGCATGTCTGACAACATGATTTGATGGAAAAAATAACTAATGCAACTTTGCGTATACATGGATAGTGTTATCTATTTGGGATGGACATTTTTCGCTCCGTTGATGATAAATTTTGTAACCTTAATTAGTTGTAAAAGAGGAAATCATTTAAGTTATTTATACCTATTCTTTAAAAAGTTTTCACTGGAATTAGGATGTTAACTTTATTTTAAATTTCCAATAGCTACCTCTATTCTTACGTTCTATAGCTCTCGCATCGATAAAATTTGTTCATAAACTTTGGAAAATGGAATATTCGTATGATTTGTTTCACTTTTCATCGTTTACGAACTAGTTATGTCGATGCGAGAGTTACATACTGGCGTAGGATTAAAAATAAAATCGCACTCGGCGGAAATGCACCAAGCGCACTATCATCACAGAAATGAACGAAAATTCATGTCGTGACAAAGTTGTCTTGTTTATTCCGGTGAACCCGCTGCCGCCTTGGTGTGCACAGTTGCACGCCACTCTAACGCCCGTATTATTCACTTGATACATCCAGATTAAATTAAATCTGGATGCATTTACATTAGGGGTATTCCCGATCCGATGCAACTGGTCTTGTATTATTGCAAAAATGCAAAAGTGTAAAATTGCTATACCCTAACTCCAATGTAAAAAAAAAGCTGCACTTTTGCAATGATGCAAGACCAGTTTGCATCGGATCGGGAATACCCCTATTAAATTTGTTAATTTACATACATCCGGATTTAAGTTTTAATCTTTGGCTCATTTCTCAGATCATACATCACATACATTTCATACAACAAACACACTTTCATACATCATACAATTTTCTATTTCTCAGATTTCATTGGAAGTGTTGTATGATATTTTTTGTTGTTGTATGACGTGTATGATTTTGACATTTTATTATTATTGAGTGTCAAGTTAAAATAGATCCCAATTTTGATATTTTGAATTTAATTATAGAATTGTTGCTAGAAATGAAAGTAAATTATAATAGTGGTATTCCCGATCCGATGCAAACTGGTCTTGCATCATTGCAAAAGTGCAAAGTTTTTTTTTACAATGGGGTTAGGGTATAGCAATTTTACACTTTTGCATTTTTGCAATGATACAAGACCAGTTGCATCGGATCGGGAATACCCCTAATAATTTATAATAACTTTTAAAATAAAGGCTTAACTACATAAGCCAAAAAGTACTGAAGTACAAAAGTAAAAATATTTTTTTTACCGCTAGCGCCGTTGTTTTGTGAAAAAGAATACACAAATTTTTAAACCAAAATTTAAGCTTTCTGCATCATTTTTATAAGTTTTCTAGTCAGAAAAACTATCACAAAATCAATTTAAAAATTTTCACTTTTGCACTTTTTCACTTTTTTGGCTTATGTAGTTGAGGCTTAACAAGAAAAATCAAAAACAATAGAGGTATTCCCGGTCCGATGCAAACTAGTCTTGCATCATTGAAAAAGTGCAAAGTTTTTTTTACAATGAGGTTAGGGTATAGCAATTTTACACTTTTGCATTTTTGCAATAGGCGTTTTTCTTTTTTGGCCCGAGCGTGGCACTGAGCTGTCAAAAAGAAAACTGTGTTACTTTTTAACTCGGAGCGCTCCGAGCTCTCAACTTGCATTTCTTTTTTAGCTCAGAGCTCGACCGGGGCTCGCTCGTTGAGCTCGGAAAAAAATGACCGGGCACATCGAGCACAAAGCTGAGCGCGGCTAACTTCATATAATTTTCATGTAATTTGACAGATATGAGAGTTCAGTGCTCAATTGAGTTTCTTAAATAGATCGGTGCCCTCAGGTCACGCTCTGTTCGGAGTGAGCTCTATTCGCTCAGAGCCCGCTCTGTGCCCCGCTCGGGACTAAAAAAGAAAAACGCCTAATGATACAAGTTGCATTGGATCGACCAGTTTGCATCGGATCGGGAATACCCCTACTTAATTTTGTATATGTTCGTTTGTTTACGTTCATTTCGTCCTTACACTTTTAACAATTACAACAAATTTGTACACTGTATGAAATATATGAAAGTCTGTTTGGTAACCTGAAATTTCTAGCGAATTTGCACAAAATTTCACAATTTCACAACCCATAAAAGAAAAATTCAGTTTTGGGAAATTCGTTAAAAAAAATTACCAAACATTATCACACGAAACAGATGTGGTTACAGCTTTAAAAAAGCAGTCCACGATTACGATATTAAATTCAAACTGAACACGTTCAAATCGCCAAGCGCTGTACAAAATGAAACTTCAAAACATCACTCAATTATGTCAAATTCCATCTTTGAGTTTGAGTGGTTTTGTTAAGCGATTCGGGGAAAATATTTTTGTTATTTCCTCGTTCCTCCCAGTACACAGAAAACGACGTAGAAAAAGTTTAAATAAATTAATTTTTTATAATGTTCTACAAAATTTCAATTGTACCTCTTGATATTATTATCTAAAAAAAGTTCCACAATCTACGCACAACTTTTTGAAAAATAAAAAAAGTCTATAATAATAAAATGCACTTCCAATGAGATTTCGAAAACTGAAAATGTTATCCACGACAAAACCACTGGTTTGCATTACTATCAGCGGAATTTTGGTCACAACTTGTATTTGTTATTGGTTTTTGTATTCTGAAGTCCGCCTAGAGACATTCCATGATGGTATGACAAACAGATTTATAAATAATTCACCTACCAATCCAAATAGCCAAGTGGAATGCGTTTAATTCATTGAGTTTTATTATTCTGTTCTAGTTACGCCGAAGGCCGTTCGACTACCTGGCAATGATGATTTCAATCCAGATTACGACTATGATGATAATCTGGTGATTCTATACAATCGTGTGCCGAAGACCGGATCAACAAGCTTCGTCAATATCGCTTATGATCTGTGCAAAAAGAATCGCTTCCATGTCCTTCATATCAATGTCACGGCCAACATGCATGTTTTATCATTACC
Source organism: Epistrophe grossulariae (assembly GCA_929447395.1). Lineage (NCBI taxonomy): Eukaryota > Metazoa > Arthropoda > Insecta > Diptera > Syrphidae > Epistrophe > Epistrophe grossulariae. Next base: position 18,259,748 of record OV839567.1, on the reverse strand, counting down.
CAATCAGGTAAGGCACAGTTTTTTTTCACAGAAAGGACGAATTTTTCTTATAAAACCTCTCGTTTACAGGTGACATTTGTGAGAAACGTTACACAGTGGCGTGAAATGAAACCGGCACTGTATCATGGCCATATGGCCTTCCTTGACTTCTCCAAGTAAGAATTTGACTTTCCCTTCTATGAATTTCTTCGCTAACTAGTTTCATCCTTGCAGATTCCAAATAGCACATAAACCAATTTACATAAATATAGTTCGTAAGCCTTTAGATAGATTAGTTTCTTATTATTATTTTCTTCGATACGGGGATAACTATCGACCGAATTTAGTCCGCAAGAAGGCTGGCAATAAAATGGTGAGTCACAAATCATGATTTTTAATTTCTAATAAGGGGATAATTTACTTATTTTATTCTAGACATTCGACAAATGTGTGGAATCCAAACAACCCGACTGTGATCCCAAAAATATGTGGCTACAGATTCCATTCTTTTGTGGGCATGCTGCTGAGTGCTGGTGAGTAATTTAATAATAAGGATATTAAATCTATACCTAAAGTAGTGTTTTTTCCTAAATATTTTAATTTTGTTCAACTAAAAATCATCATTATGGACCCTGTTTAGATTGGGAAGATTGAGTCCGGACTGGTGAGTGCCATCGTGTTTACATTAGAAACTTTGAGTTGCCTCAAAATACATTCAAACAACAACAATTTCAACATTTCACACATTGTAACAACAACAAAGTAGACTCATGAGTCCGGTTTTTATGTTTTCTTCGTGTCTCACGAGTTTCCTCACCCCACACTTCTCTTGCCTACGAACTGCCGTGATATCGGCCTCAATCTTCCCAATCTAAACAGCGTCATGAATCCATCTGAAACAAAAAGTCTGAATCCAACAACTCTGTACAAAAGTTAACGATTCGATCAAATTATTCTCGATTCTTGTCAAAATTGCAACTAATTCAATTATCGTCATTACAATTAAAATGTACGACTGAGTCGCACATACTTGTTTTTATAGTTCTAGTGGCTTCGAATCTTGTAAGTTTATTTTACAAGAAATATTTTTAATAATGGGTATATTTCTTTACTTTGAAACTCTGTACATTTGTGTGAAAAACACAAAAGTCTGTCAAAGTTCATATAAACAAAATAAAATGTGCAGTTTTGGACAGAAAATCACAGAGTTTCAAATTAAAGGAACGCACCTATTATAATTAAGGAGGGATGCCTACATAATGTTGCTTATTTTTATTAGAAAATCATAGTTTGCTAAAGTCGCAGGTCCTGATGAAAAAGTTCCAATTATGCTCCAAAGCTCTAAAGACATAATTTGTACCAATTAGAGTGGACATATTTAGGGGATGTCTAAACATCTGGTTGGGGAGAAGTCAATGTCCTTCCCTCCACCCACCCACACTAAGCCGAAAAACTTCAGCCGAAAAACTTCAGCCGAATAACCTTAGTATCCTTTCTTCACAAGACCTTAGAAAGACTAACGAAAACACACATTCGCATAAAGCTAGGCCCAGAATTCTGTTGACACGAAACTTCAGAATGTGTCACGATTCAAAAATCAATTCACTTCAAGAAATTTACCCTCATAGCATTCCTTGACATAGAAGGGGCTTTCATTTATGTTGAAAATTGTGATTCAGTATTGATCGGACGTTGAAAAATTGGATTGATTCCCTGCTTGAAACGAAACTTTTAAATGCTTATTACGTAAGGTCGTATAAAGAGACTCCACAGAAGGGGTCACATCTCCCCTACGTTGGCATCATTAACCAGATATGTCGAATCGTGTGAGAGTCCAAGCGTAAGCCAACATCATCGTGATAATAGCCCTGGGAAAATTTGAGCTCCAACTAACAGCCCTCGCCACGCTCAGTAATTGGGCCAATAGCTGCGAACCAAATGGCAACCCACTGGTTCGTAACAATGTCCTTATTGGAAGGTTTTTTAATAATACAAATTCTATATACTACTGAAATACATCAAATACTTGATGAATTATTGATTCCAAATTGCTTTTAACGACCTTTAGTCCTACAAAAATTGGTGTTTCGTCCCGGCGATCTCAATTGGATTCATCAGTTGACTAATGAGGGCCTTGCGAATACGCAATTTTTGTTAAGTTCAGTTCATCTTATATAGATTTCGTGACAAGACTAGAATTCCTAATCATTAAATCTTGGCGTGGTACTTCATTGTTAACTTAACTGGAAAGAAAATATTAAATAAAAAGCTTTTCCTTTCCCACAAAAGTATTCTAAGATTACAGTATATTTTTTGGTAAAAGATGGGTACCCAGCCCGAAAACCATTTATTGGATGTACAAAGCCGTTCTGATGTTTAGTCTGGGGACCAGCCATAGATAATGCAAATAAATAAAAATGGCTTTGGTGGCGCGACAGCTCATGTAGAACCAGGGCCTATATAGTGACTTAACTCTCAACCATCAATGTGTGCGTATTATTGGCCGGAAAGGAAAGAACCTACAATTTTCTGTCGAATCTGAATAGCTAAGGTCAGAGGCACATTATCACGAAATGATACTCTTGGAGGATTTGTCAATTCCCCAAAAGAGGCAGTACCCGTGAAAATTCTGTTTTATACGTTGCATAGGCTGGGAATCAAACCCAAGACCTTCGGCGTAACAGACCTACGGACTAATCATTACGCCAAGGGCTACTAAATCGTGTTAAAGAATACTTCAACGAGTAAAATTTCGCCCGGTTTATTGCGTTTTATTTCATTATATAAAAGACGGGAGTGATAATTAAAAGTTAACCAATATTTAGCGTAGAGTTAGAGTTAGAGTTTGATATTGCGGCTTTTCAAACCTTCCATCGTGAGTCCGCGTCTTTGTTTTTTGTTTAACCAAAAAAAAAATGCTTATATTCGGTTAAGAGCATTTTTATCTAATTCCCGAAAAGATAATTTTCAATTTTCAGCCCTATTCTACTATTCGATCGGAGTTATTCTTTAAACTTTTCAATCTTTCCAGTTCAAAGCTCTATCAATAAGTCAGTTTAAATTTTAGAGTTCTCACTAATTTTCATTCGACAAAAATTGAACAGACGAATCTAAAATTTGTTTCCCTAGTATTTGAAACAAAAACTGAGAAATTTAGCTGAGGAATCTTGTTTATATTTGTGAGATTGCTGAGATCTCTGGAATATAAATTGACTAAATAATTATTTTTGAAGTTCTTGAGAGAATCCAACTGTTAAAATTTTATTTTTATCGCAATTTATATGCTTTTTGGAACATTCGTTTTCCTCCGCCTTATAGCAGAGTACATAAATTCGAACGTTTAGCAGAAAAGGGCTGTTTGTTTAGGCTCATTTAAAACGGGAATCCATTTAAATTTGAATTTTCTCAAAAACAACTCTTAACAATACTAATTAAACTCTGTACATACATAAAATAAAAATAAAATAAAAATAATAACAGAAAACTTCTCAATATATACTTTTTTGTTACCAACACCTTAAAAGATCGCATAAGAACACAAAATTTTAAAAATTCAATACCAAACTTTGTATTTACCAAAATGTACAGGGAACCTGGCAGTGAATGGGCACTAAATCAAGCTAAACGTAACTTAGTGAATGAATATTTTCTTGTTGGAGTCACAGAACAAATGGAGGATTTTGTTGATCTTCTTGAACGGTCACTTCCTAGGTAAATTCCTGCATACATATAACTTTTTTTTTAATGAATATAAATGTGTTCAATAAACTCTGATATTTGATTTTATTTAAGAATATTCAAAGGTTTTCGTGAGCACTATCAGCATTCAAACAAATCACACCTTAGACAAACATCGTGGAAAATCGCTCCCAGTGAAGAGACCGTTGCTGCCATAATGAACTCGAAAATCTGGCAAATGGAAAACGATCTCTACGAATTTGCCCTAGCACAATTTCAATTTAATAAAAAAAAACTAACAATTCCAGACAAAAATAATCGCTTGCAAAAGTTTATGTATGAAAAAATTCGACCAAAGTAGAATAAGTCTGAAATGTTTTTTTTTTTTTTTTTAATTAGTATTTTTTGTAAGTATTTTTAAAAGTATCCTTTTTTGTCCGTCCGTGTGGTGTATGAAGGTATTATATTGTTTTTTTTTTCATAAATTTATTTTGTTATTTAATTTAAATTATATTTATGCAAACAACATCACATTAATTTTGTTGTTTTTTTTTTTTAATTATTATTTTTATTTATGTTAACGTAAAAAGTGCCTCTTATTTTAACAGTTCGGACTCGGCAGAAAATTTGTAGGGTCTTGGCGAAAAAACACGCAACACAGGAATGGTTGATAGTGTAAGTCACTATAGGCCCTGATTTTCTACGAGCTTTCGCGCCATTATTATTTTTTTATGTAAACGTAAATCAAAAGACTTTCCTCATTCCCAAGACAAAGACAAAATTTACAACCAAAACAAAAGAGATGACAAAAATCCCGAGTGCTTGACATGTACTTATAACATTATCTTTAAATAAATAAATTTATAAACAATATTGTATATAACAATCTGTAGTATAGTCAATTCTCTATGAATTATAAACTATAATATTTAAGAAAAGACATCTATTGCCACAAATTTAGCTAATTCTTTTGTGTTTTTTTTTTAAGTATTTTTTTTTAATTCTAGTTTTAGTATTATTCTTTCTATATTTTCAAATAATAAACAAACGATCTATTTTTGTATATACATTTTTTTTATTTGTTTGTATTTTAAGGTATGTATATTAGTAAAGGTAAAATCATTAGAGAAATATATTGCGAGTTTTTAACTATTCAAATTAAAAGGAATTATTTACTGGGGAAACGAAAGAAACTACTTAAAATAGTAATTTAGCTAACAATTCTAATTCTAATTCATGAATTTTGCATCCAAATTTGTAAAACCATGAGATGCACCTGCAGTTTCAACAAGTTAAATCATATAAAAATTGGCAAGGAATTAATAATAAAAAACTAATTAAAAAAAATTTAAATATAAGTATTAAAAAAATAAAAAGTATTAAAATAAAAAAAATATTACAGCCCTTTGCAGTTTCTACCTTGAAAGTATTTTCTCGTAACTAGTTCGTTGATTATTACTATGAGTCCGACCACTTTAATAAAAATAGTTTTTTTTTTACTCTGCCCTTTATGTACATATTAAAAACTATCTATCAATATGGTTAACCCAACACATTTAAACGATGAACGCCAGTATATTTGGCAGTACAACAAGTAACAAGGCTCGTTTGAAGGATTTAGACAATCAAGTTTATCATTATCGGATTGATGGTGATGGAGTTAATGGCTTGTCGAATAGCAATGTTATCAACGTTATTGAAAGCCAATTCTATGTCAAGGAATGCTGCCAGGGTAAATTCTTTGAAATTAATTTATTTTTCACTTGTACGGACCACTTCATGAAGCGCCTCCACCGCCGTTCATATAAGCATGCTAGGCCTGCGAAAGCACACCAACACTTAAATTTGGGTGACTGATCGTTTCAATTATTCTTTCTTCTAAAGACTTGAAAAGAAATGGGGATAAACTTATTGGCCGGGAAACTTTTGGTTCAGTGTGAATGGGTCAGCCAGTTTTGGGAATGAAGATGACATTGACTTCTCTCCAATGAGATGAGGCCAAACTTATTTTCATGGTTTCCCATCAGTGAGTTTGGTAGCTGAGAAGAGGGGTAGGGTCTTTATTAAAATTTAAAATATATAATCCTTGGATGTAAGGCCGCAGATCGTGGGGTTAATCCTCGTTTATTAATTCGGTCTATATCAATTTAGTCTTTAGACAGAAAGGTTAAGGTACCAGAAACCAACTTATTGTATTCCAAGCTGTAGCACTATCAACATCGTTTTTAGGTTTCTTTTGTAAGTTGGCTACGGTTAAGGGTCGCATCTTAACCTCATTAATGTCCAATTCCATATCTGTTTTTTTTTTGGTTTCCATGGTTGTTTAATACTGCAGCTGAGTTTCTGGAGGTAAAACAACTCTTAAAATCCCGAATTTTGGGAATCGATATTTCCAAAAATGTCTATATTTTGAAAAATTATGTATATATTTTTACTATGTTTTTATCAGTTGATCTTTATCATTTGAAGTTGAAAAAAATCCTCCTTAGAGAGTGGAAATTTTAATAAAATCGAGTTTTTAGAACGTTAATTAATATGGCACTTAGTTTTTTTCAACGTAGGTAGGTACCTAGGCAGTTTTCGAAAGCGTCATCTGCGTCGAAAATGCATTTTTGTTCCAAAACGTAAATACGAATTTTAACTGCTTTCTTATTTTTATACCAATTCTGTTCGATAACAAACTTTGTTCAAGTGACATATTCGAAAACATCATATGCGTTGAAGCCGTGCAATAAAAAAATTGAGATGACGATCTTGTTTGAATATACATACCTACGTCAAATAAACTGCCAATCTAACGTGTTTGTTACTTTTGAGTTCAAGAGTGTCTCTTGGCATAATGGGAAATGCGTTATGTTGAAGGTCTGGGATCGAATCCCATCACAATAAAATACAAAATCGTTGATTTCTTTTGAAAATCTATATGCTACATTGTCTTATGCTCCAACGGTTTGGTTTGGAGGATGCAACAGTATGAAGCAATTGTAAAATTGCAGAGAAACTTTCTTGAAAAAAACAGTTTTATCTTCCAATTAAAACTCAAAATTACGTAACCCAATCTACCTATGTATAAATAAACCTAGGCTAACCAGAACCCTTCACTTACACTCTTAGACTTCAAGAGGTTATCACAAAAAAAAACCAACCGTAAAAGTCCAATCACTCATCAAGAATTTGCAATTTGTATAAAGCCTATTTTGTTTTGCTGGACTATAAATGACATTTATTTTTTTGATGTATTTGTATATGTATATAAAACGTGCTTCACTTAAGCATTCAAAATTAATCAAAAGAAAGGAAAAAAAAAACAAAAAAGAAGGAGAACATTTAAATAAGGCATGCCATAGGCATATAATCAAATTGACCAAAGAAAACTCTGGAAAAAATAGGGTAAACGCTTGACTAACGCCTATTACCCTCCACCACGAAGGGCTTAGGTATGTTCCACTTGTCTATCTATTTAGCCAGCAGTCAGTCAGTGCGTGTTTTTCGTCAGTGAGGGACTTGTTTTCTTGAATATACATAATATATGTATAAAAAAAAACACTACATATTTGCAATTTGTGTATAGATATTATTTTAATCGATTAAATCGCAAGAGTGATCTTTGTTCCAACAAAATAATTACAAAATTAAAGATTCTTCGTTAATTTCTCTGACTTAACTGACTAATGATCATGTTTTAACCCAATAGTGACCTTTTTTCTTTGTGACGATCAATCTTACAAACAATATAATGCAACTAAGTTAAGATAAAATTCTGTGTGATTGTCAAGTAGACGCCTCCTTAAGTAAATAACAATAATACTTTAGAAAATAAAAAATAAAAAAAAAAATAAAAAAAAAAAAACATTAAATACTCGATTTTATATAAAACCTAACCGCATCTAATTAATTCCCTTAGTTTTATTTGAGAACTAGACTTTGGGACAGTCGAACGCGTGTTGAGTTACAAAATAGTTATTTCAAATTCAGTTTTCTATAATATAGTCGCCGGGGTTGACGTACTAAAAGGCAAATATCACAACGAGTGAGACATATTCGTGGAGTGTTTTTTCTATTTTAAATAGAATATTTTGCATTTAGGATTTGGAATAAAAAAAAGGTAAGTCCGTTCGAAAAAAATTACCTGTACTTACTTAACTTAATTTATTAAAAAAAAAATTGATAAAGTGGCTTACTTGAAAATTTGTTGTTATGTTTTCAAATCTAACTAAGACTTGGAAAGTTTTTCTCATATAGAAATCGTGTGATTATTTTATTGTATCGCGTGTGAAAGGGGTTTAGGGGAGTGAATTTTTGAAATTTGTAATTTAAAAAAGAGTGACATTTTAATAAGAAGGTTGACTACAAAACAATAATGGTGAATACATGTGTTTTGTTTTGAAATGAATAGTTAATAGTTCAAGAAAAAAGATCTTTTGAAATATTTTTTACCTCTTGGATGTAAGATATCGCATGTTGAGAATAACAACGTTAAAAGAATAAAAATTTTCAGATGAAACAAATTAAATAAAAAAAACTTCAAAAATTGTTTATTCTGGTTCTTTCTCTTTAAATTTGTTGTTAAAGAAGTTCACAATTTTATTTGGCTTAGGTCGTTTGTAATGGCGGGTTTATTGTAAATTTTTATTTCAAACTTTTAAATGACACTTTTTACGAATAATTTTAATTAAAACAAGTTCTATGTAGTAACAAAACTTCTCTTCTCTAGTCTAAGGTAGTGGCCAGTTTTGCAGAACATAGATTTGCACGAACTTAAATCTGCACCTTGCGAACTTAAAAAATGATTTCCATGCCGATTATGGAATTCGCAATACTGGAATCAATCAAAAGTGTATGTCCCAAATTAAAATAACCAATACTTCTAAATCATATGGGATAAAAATGCAAAAATAAAAAGTGCATAATACTTTTTTCCCTATTCATAACAAGGACCATAGCTTCTATAAATTATGGTTCTTGTATCGTCTTGGTTTTAGTCTCATTCAATTTCTTTTTTCTTTCTTATAAAGATTGCAAAATTTCATGAATGGGCGAAAGTTTAGTTGCGAAGAGTTTTTTTTTTGTATATGATTAAATAATTCGCCTTCCACGAAAGAAATATATTTAATTTTCTGTAATGAAATTTTCACTTGCGATATATGTATGTAAATATGTATAGGAACTATAGGGCAATTGTTATGATTTCGGAAAAAAAATGGTTAGAAATGGTACCTCCCACGGAACCAGTTTTTTGATTTTCGACTATCTCATTATCAGTTGAACTGATTTTAATGAATTGCACAAAAGCTTCAAATGAGGTCTAATAATATTGCATACCAACATTTTCAAAAAAAAATAAATTATTGATTTTTAAAAAAAAAATGTCAAAGTTACTTTTTGAAAATTCCATATTTCGAAAAGGGGTAGATGATATTTTTTTTAAATAAATTTTTTTAACTCCGCATTAATAAAGGCTGAAAAATTGCATACCATTTTTTTTTAATTTTTTCAAAATTTTATATATAAGAAATTATTTTTTTAAAAAACTGCTCCAACAATTTTCACTTTATTTTCTCATAAATTGAGATTTCCTTAAGAAATCGGATGAAGTACATAGCATTGTTGTCAAAACAATTTCAGAGGTTGTTTAATCACATACATTACATATTTTGTTTACAATTTTTCAGTCTAAACTGTAAGTTCCATGCATATTTTCAACACGGTGCTATATTGTTCATAAATAAATGTTCCTACTCCCATAATACTGCCTTAAACTTAACTAAGTTTTAAACAGCTGGTATACAATATATAGGCTCCCATAACTAATTTATTTATTTCATAAGGTAAAAATAGTTTTTGCAATATTAAAACTTTAAAAAACAGTGTGATCGCACATAAGAGCACATATTTTTTCAGATGCAATGCATTTGCCAATATGCTGAGTCCATGTGAAAATGTGGCCAGTACAGTACAGTTTTCCTAGAATTCGTATGCAAAAGTTGCTTGTAGCGTTATCAAACAAATAAATTTACTTAACGTGAAGTTGTATATTCAAGAATTGCGTTTGGCATTAATTGTAGATTTAGATTAGATTAAATAAGATTTTTATTAGATCATATTTTTCCTTCTTAATTCTTTTTTTCTAATTTGTTTACCTTTTTTTCGATTAAAACTACTATAATCTGATGTATTACTATGAATTTAAAATTTTAAATTGTAAACATAAAATAACTGTTTGATTTAATTATCTGTTGAATGTAAAAGACGGCGTCGCTTATGGTCGTGCTATACCCAGATGCCTTTTTTAAATAATTTGTAAATTTATTTTGTAAATTATTTGATTAAATAAATAAATAAAACTCTCCACCACTTTGACCACCCAAAATAGAAAATTTTTGCTGATTATTTATTTAGAAGTTGAAGCTACATTTTAAGATATTGATGCATTATTTTTATCATCCGGGTACTACATCAACTTTCAATTCGTCGTATATTTCACGAGGCTTTTGAATATTAAAATTAATGTACTTTCCAGTTCAATTTTACCAGTTAACTCATTTGGAAACATGTTTCCATCAATCAAAAGCTGCTCATTATCATCAACTTCTTCATTATTCATTACTTTTGCGAGGAAAAATTCTAACATTTGTGCTATATCTGCTGCATTTACTTTCTAATTTATTTGATCTACTTCGCCAGTACTAGAACCTATATATGCATATTTCTTCAAGTTTTCGAGAGCAGATACAAATTTGTTTCCATACACAAATTGTTGATTTTTTTTTTGTTGAAAAATATTTTTTTAAGAAACATTTTAAGCACATTAAAGTCTTTTGGGCGATATGACGATATGGTGTTATTATTTCAAAATTGTTTTAGGCACTATGACATTTATTTTGGACTTTTTGGCTTTTTTTGAAAAAGTTTTTGGCGCATATGTGCAATTTTAAACGTTTGACAATAAGACGCCCAAACGCTTATTTTAAATAGCATGTGCATAATATCCAAACAAAATGTCATAACTCAGCCTCGGCAACTCAAATTGTACAAAAACAAAATGTCAGTAAAGTTCTTTTGGGCGCTATGACATTTTAAATTTGGGCTTTATGGTTTTGGGCAAAATGACCTAAAGCCAGCAAATACTCTGCTCTCTTTTGAGCACATCTCATTTAAAGAGAAGCATTCTCAAAGCAAGCAGAGGTAAGAGCCTTCCATAACTAGGCAGTGTTATAACAATCTATTAGTATTCTTCAAGATTACTTTTAGCTCCTTTACATTAGTCTAGTTAAACTCATGTAGTATCTTATGAGTGGAAAAATGTTACTTGGGATGGTATCTGTTATACAATGATTTCGTTTATTTTTCAATTTTATTTTTAAAACATCTATAGAAATTTTAAATAAATTTTGAACCTGTTTACAATTGTACATATACATTTTTCAAAATATCGCAACACATAAGACAATTTTCTCAAAAGATGTCAAACACGTAATAAAATTTACTGATTTTGTTTACCAAAATCTTACATTTACGAGAAAATTTGGAAAAAAAACTTTAAGAGAGTTGTATGAAAGCTATCCGTTCTAGATTTTCACCTTTAAGGAAACACACTTAAAAATTCTCTGTACCTTATTTGAGGCTAATCGGTGTATCCTCTTAGGTTCTAACTCAAATAACAGTTGACGCACAAATCGACGCACGATGATGAAACCGGCTTTTCGGACTTCTCCATCATCGTAGTGTTAATATTAATTAAAACGACAATTTTGTTCACACGAAACCTTGTTCTATAGAGCAAGTAATAAAATCGCACAGCAATAAATAAATATAAAATATAATCAAAATTAATAGTCCACGGGACACTGTGGCGTATACGTATCATCCCTTAATATTATTCAAAAGTATCTGACCTTATATAATTCCTAAAACATTTTTATAACACTAGATTCAAACGTGCAACTTATCTACAATCTACATACATACTTACTTATTACTTATATCACTGTTTATATTTACCTCGTGATTTATTTATTTATATTCTAAAAAAATAAAGAAAAATCGATTTTCACCACAACCTCGCTTGTTATATTTTAACAGGTATGTATATATGAGTATAGCACAAAAATTTACATCAGCACGTGTTTGACTCATTTCACTCTACTCAAGGTCAAATCCTTGGAGTCACTTTCTCCTTTCCCCCGCCATTGTCATTCACATATACCAGTATTTTTCTGGGAAATATTTTGTTTTTATTTTTTTTTTGTACCATAAAACTTTCATTCATGAAAATTATTTTCATTCAGATTCAAGCATCCCGCATGGAACAACCTCAACAAAAAAAAGTGTGTGTTTTATGTGTATAGGACGACTGCGCTAAGCTTCAAACATTGACCTAACAATTATATTTGAAAATACATAATATTAGACAAAGTTAAAGTGTGTTATACTTCTTCTTTTTTTTTTTTATTTACAAAGTGATTGCCAAGAGGTAAGAACAATGAATTAAATGAATTTAATTAAGGATTTTTTTTTTGTTGAAGAAACAAAAATTTATAAATTAAGTTAATTTAAATTAAATTGTGCGAGTGCAAAGCCTTGACTTTTTGCAATTAAACAAAAAGTACACAAAAAAGTTAAAGTAAAACAAGTTCCCTTCCACACTACCAAAGAACATATAGGTATTTCAGTACAATTGCTAGTTTATGATTTAACAAAATGAAAGTGATTCACATCATGTGTATATTTTTATTAGTTTTAAACAAAGTTCAAGTTAAATTTCCGGTTTGATGTCAATGGAAAAATCCACCATGAGAATTTGCTTGTTTTTATGCATCAGCTTCAGCACTGCAACGAATGCATGTATGTATACGAATATGTAATCGCATCAAATCGCATTTTTACAATGGAAGTGGAAACCATGATAATGAGGGACAGTCATTTAATTCGTTAATGAGGAAGGATTGCTATTGAAAATAAAATAGAACGTTTATTTCAGGTATAGGCTCACTATCCTTGAGAAAATATTCCATTAGTGTTGATTGTTTTGTTTTGTTTGTAGGTTCAAGGAATATGGATTTTGTACTGAAAAAAAAATCTGCTTGTTGTTGATAAAGACTTAAACTTGAATAGTGTAATTTATTTTATTATTCAGTCAAATTGCCAACAATTATTGTGAACTTTTCCTCGATGGAAAATACAACATCATATTTTCTTCATCCGATTATTCAAAAATATGAATAAAAGCTTTAACTAACGGAAATTATGTCCGTGAACTTTTAGCCTCATTCCCGTTTTATCAAATTTCGTGAACAATATTTATCTGATTTTAAAAAGAAAGAAATTAGTTACCCACAAAAAAAAATACATATATTTTATGCCACCTACCAAAAATATAGTTTCGTTTAGGGTAGTTTTGTGTGAGTACATACAAATAAACAATACAGTAAGACCCGCTTAGTGAGAAATCGCAAAATGTCAAAGTCTTTCTTTCACTTAAACGAAAAATTTGACTTAAGCGGATTTAAAAATTCAAAAAAACGGTTGTGACATACCAGAAATTCAATTGTCATTTTCATGCTGAAAATTTGGTGGAAGTGAAAAATAAAATTGAAATGAAATGGTTCAGCAATTTTTTTGTTTTGTTGGATTAATTTTTTTTTGTCAGTGAAGAAAAGTCAGAAAAGTGTTTCAGATGAGCGGGTTTAGTATGTTTCTCTTAAGCGGCTTTAACTGTATAGGTAGATACTGGGTGATTCAACTTAGATGGGACAAAAAGGTAAATCGTATAAGTTGAGATGAGACAAGAAAATAATCGTATGGGATTGAGTCTATTTTCTGCCGATTAGGCAGGAGGGGGCAATTTTCTTAAAATTTATTTTAAACAAAAAAAAACATTAAAAAAAATAAAACGGCAACACTTACAGTAAAATGATGTAGATAGAAATTCATTCTTTCATATTTCTTTTCACGTTCTTAAAAAATCAGCTTAGTAGTTAAACGTGTTTCTTTTAATTGTAAATTGCTAATTTCAGGACAAACATTTTATTTTAACAAAACCCCAGCATCGGATTTCGAAACATTGATAGACTTTCTTAACAATTTTGAAAAAGTTGTATGGTAGGTATCTACCTACCGTTATATTTTTTTATTAAATCATTAAGATAATATTTACATAAATAACGATTTATGCCAAGTTTAATAAAAACCGACCGAAGTCGTTTTTGAAACATTGAGTTCTCAAACAAAAAAATTATTTTTTTTTTCATAAACAAAAAAAAAATGGCGCATCAAACAGCCTGATGTTAAGATATTAACATGATACTACTCAATAATTTTCTAACTTTAAAAATCTTTACTACAATAATCTTAGTTTTAAACATTTTTTCACTATTATTATACTTAATCTATTTTCTTTATAAACTTCAGATGAACACGCCTAAAACAGTTCATACAAAAACGGAATTAAACATTTTCACATTTTTAATTGTCAAAATGACATTTGGAGTTAGTATGACACTAAAAAGATAAAATAAGCATTTGGTGATTTTAATTTTAATAAAATGTTTTAAATATCATTGGAAGTTTGAATTGTTAATTTTGGAGGCGTTTAGAAAGCAAAATCAGTGTTTATTTATATGCCAAAATGAAAGATGTGACTCAATTATTATATTCAGTCAAAAAAAATAAATTTTGACCCAGGTTAGGTTTATGTGGTTGTCAGCAGAACGCTGGACACACTTATGACCATTGGTTGGCCCATTGTGATAAATTTTGACCCAAGATTCCGCATAAAATAACTTTTATTATTTCAATGATTGAACTACCTTACCACTGATCATTGAAATCTAAAAAGTTATTGTATGTGTAAGATTGGGCCGAAATGAAATTTTTTGGCCATAATCGTTTTATTGGCATCAAAATAATTACTGATTTTGCTTTCTAAACGCCTCAAAATGAACAATTAAAATTTTCAATGAAAGCGATAACTGGCGTCTAACTCGTTTAAAATTTGGAAAATCTTGTTTTTAACCAAGCATCATATTAAAAATATTTTAACATCGTTCTAAATCGTATACAAATTTGCGCCAATTTTTTTTTTTTTTTTTATTTTAATCAACATTTTTATTTCTAGTTTCTGGTTTGATCCGAATCGTTTGTATTTTTTTGATAATGTTTACTAAAACATTATAATTATTAAAATTAACAAAAATTTTTTTATAAAAATCTGTGGAGCCGTTTTTAAAGGTAATGGCTACAAATTTTGTTATGGGAGGTACCTATCGTGTTCTAACATTAAAGTCGACTAAATACGTAAAACTCCAAAGTCCACTTTTGCAAATTTTACAGGAGAGCTCCATATAAAAACTGATTTTATCTTTTGAATTCTGCAACAATTACGATACATTGGACAAAAGTGATTAAGCCAATTGGTGCATAATCTGTTTCTTAATAAAATGGCATTAAAATATCAATTTTGGTAAAAAATGTACTTAGCAGTTTTACGTATTTAACCGACAATATATATATATCTACAAAAACGCTTAAGAACATACACCAGATCTTGGGTTACAATTTCTCAATCAGAAAAAATCCCTAAGAAAAAGTTATCCAACAATACAAAATCCGCATTATGCAAGGCACTCAAAATACTTAATCCACAATTAATAAACAAAAATTAATTATGAATTAACAGCACGAAATACGTCTTACAGAATTAATGCGAAAATAAATTTTTTGGTAAAATTCTCGCATTCCAAAATTATTAATTTGAATATGTACATATATACAAACAACGGCGTAGCTACCTAAGGGCAAAATGGGTGAGCGTCATTGGCTTTCGGTTTGTATGTTTCTGAGTGTTGGTTAATCTTATGTAATAATCCATAAATAATAAAATAGATACCGTTTATAAACTAGTTTTTCTTACACAAGATCAGGAAATATAGATTCTGGGATAAAAAAAAAAATTCATAAAATTTCAAGATTGTTTTCAACGTAAAAGTTCACCCTGTACAACAAATCCAAAGTCCCCTGCTCCCACATTGGATTATTGTATAGTTTATTTCAAAAAGGAGGATAGAAGGAGATGTAGAATTTTACTTAACATATGAGAATCGTTAAAAAAAATTGAAATTATTAATTAATTAATTCAGTAAAATTTTAATTTTATTTTGAGACTACAGAGTTACTATTAAAATTTCATTATTTTAACAAAGAAAGATCTAAAGAAACCAGAAACATAACGATACGAATACCCTACAAAATTTGAGGTTTAGTATAGTATAGGTTTAGTAATGATTATTTTTTATTTGCAATACAAGTCGTCTTTTAGATTCGTGGGTCCCACAAATATGTCAGTTCAGTTTTTCTGTACCTCGAAGTACAGTCAAAACTCCTAAAGCGATTTTCTTCAAACTTGGAACATAAGCAGGAGTGTTTATTAGATTTTTTTTACTAGTAAGACAGTGTCTAGATAGTTCAAAATAGTTCGAAATAGTTGGGAATGTACTGCATTTGATTAAATGAAATGTTGCATTCGCCAAGGTTTAGACAACCGAGTCTAAGTTAGATAGCTCTTAAACATCAAAGAAAAATATTTATCTTTGAGTTGGATGGCTGTCCAATGTTAGACAACGTTTATAGATACGACCAAAGGTTTTTAGGTAAATTAAAAAAAAATTAACTTACCTGCCTTACAACCGTAATAGGAGCCTATTGATCTCGGAAATGGTTTGTGTGTAGTACAGTAGGTATGTGCTGCATTTTAGTGAACACATTTTTTAATGTAATTTTTTTTTTAAATTTTTGCCTTTTTCGTTGCCGACTTGACTAATTTTGATCAAAATTTGTATGCAGGAAGTTCTGTAAACAAATTTTTAATAAACCTTCAAACCATAAAAAAAATTTCAATCAAAATTTATTTTTTTCGAAAAAAAATACAGTGTACCTACTCTCTCTAAACTGACATCACCTTTCATAATCAGAATGTTTCAAAAGAACGGAATTAATCTCATGATTTTTTCATAGTAATAACTCTCCCATAAGCGGACTCTCTAATAGGATGCGGATTGCGGACACCAAATTTAATAACCGCACAATATAGAGTTCGGCTCTCTCATAAAAAAATCACAAACAATTTCTGGGACAGAAATTCATTCATAGGTGAAGTGGGAGCGCACTCGGAAACGCACTTTCTTTTAATGTTAAAGAATTTTTATATATAACAAAATTATTTTTAAGAAAACCCCTCCAATGATTTCATCATCAATTCATTTTTTGTCAAGAACTTAGTATGCGGGCGTTCTTTATTTTAAGATTAAAATATTTTTAGGAGTTATTTTAGCAATTTATTTTTGAATATATAAAATTCTCAGCCGCTCGATCGCGTGCGATCTAGTTGGGCATTTTATTTTAAAATATGAAGTAAGGTCGTGTGTCAATAACGATGTCATCAAATTTGTCACTTTTAAGAAATTTAATCCCAAATTTAATTTTTAACACCGTCTATACGTAGAAACGTCAAAATTAAATCTAGGAATAACATTTGATCAAAATTTTAGTTCAATTTACATAAGTTTTTATTTTTTCTCCTCTCCAAATTGGCAATAATATTTTGTCAAAAATAAAATAATCAGCCTTATTGTGAGTTTCATCTGAACAACATTCCACCCAGACAATTTGACATTTCACTTTTGGCCTATTGCTAGTTTCACCCGAAATTTTATGTTCAAAAAATTCCCCATATTTCGATCATTAATTTCGGGTGGAATTTAATGCCATTGACTGGCTATATTTTTTTTAATTACTTTTAGTAGGCGAAAGATATTTCATTCGGGCGAATATCTTTAAAAATTCCGGGAGAACGAAAAATTTTAAAGTGAAATATTTTGCGGGTGAAACCCACACTTTTATTTTAATTTTTACTTTCCACAGTCCACAGAACATAATCCCCAGCCAAGGTTTTTGAGTATTTATGTACATACGTATATGTATTTCCAATTTTAGTCCAATTTAATTTAACTTTGACAGAAATTTCGACTAAAACTGGTAGAAATTGACAATTTTGGGAATTAAGTGCAAGTAAATTGTGCATCCATCAAGACAATAAAAGTCCTTTGAGACTGATATTTGTAAGCTTTTTTATAAACTTCTACAAAAACAACAAACAATTTATTGTTTTAACTTGTTAATACTTAAACTAAGTGATGCCAATAGGTTTTTTTTTTTTTTTTTTTTTTTTTTTAATACGCTTCACAGAATTAAACTTACTGTCAATAATAAAAATAAACACAAATAACACGCTTAATGAAGTTCAAGTCTTCAATTCACCGGCCGTTTTGGGTTGTATATATAGTGCGATTGGGCGACTTCCCTATCACAATAAAAATATAATACTCTCTCAACTTCGAATCAATTGATAATCTCAATATAACAATAAAATATAAGACCAAAACCAGATTTACAACTATTTTTTCATATAAAAAACAAGTTAACGTATATTGTCATTTTTGTTTGTTGGTTTAAAGCCATCCACATGGGTTTTTCTGTGTCCAGTTACGAACTTAACTTTCGTCGGGTCGGAAGCAAAATATATAGCAATTCTCTCATTTAATTGTTTCGTCGTCATTTGTTTCATACTTTTTGAAGAAATTCCCATAAAATAAAAAAATATTCCAGATTTTGTTAATTTTTTTATAAATTGATGTAGGAATTTCATATCTTACCATATTAATTATACATAATATCAAAATAAATTAAATTTATTAAAACGCCGCTGCACTGTACTCACTTGATGTCTGCAAAATATTTTCATTATTAAAGTTCAACTTCAAATTACTCGGAATGAAGTTAATTCAAGACCATCAGTAACGTGAAGTTTAGGGGCCAGGCATTGAGAAGGTTGTTCAACAAAAAAAAAATAAATAAACAAAACATAATTGCCCTACTGTCAAAAAAAAAAACTAAACTAATTTCTTGAGACGACTATCTTCGTTTTGGGTTTCTCAAGACCTTGACACAGTTTTTTTTCTTTTTTGTTGTTTCTTGTGCTTATGTTTCATTTGTCACTATAATTTTCATGTAAATTTAAGGGTCAAAAAAAAAAAAGTGAAAGAGAAGAAAGGCCAAAAAGAATGTCAACAAACATAACTTTATTGCATTGGTGGTGTTTTTTTTTATGTGTTTTTATTTATTTTTTGAAGAATGACCATTCTAAAGGCCATTAACACCGGTTTTAGATGGATGACCCATGGGAGTGCCCCATTACAAAACCACATAAAATTCAGAAATAAGTTGCATTTCAAGTTAAACTGCAGTAATCAGTGGTTGACCATTTATATAAGACAATTTCTGACATCTTGCTAAAATATCGAGTCATCTGATTAATTCAAATTATTTTACTTTAAAATTTGTTTGTATTAAATTTTGTTTTTTATTCAGAAGTTAATTAATTTGAAGATTCAATTTTTTTTAAAGCCACAATCTCAGAGTCAAGGCAAGCGTTCTTAATTTATTTAATATCTGGATAAAATATTCCGTTCAATTTATATATGTAGTTGTATAAAATCAGTTCGTGAAACGACCGACGGACGAAAAATTAGCATACTTATTTAATTAAATTTTATTTTTTTTTTGCATTTTAATTTGAAGGATATATCAACGTCAACTCGATTATAAGAAAAATATAGTGCAGAAAATAATAATAAATTTGAGAGTTAAATTTTGATTGGAATACATTGAAATTTATCAAAATGAGTGAGTATTTTTTGAGTTTTTTTTTAAAGTGATTTCAAGATTTATGCGTTATTTTGTATTAATTCAATTTCAGTTTTTTTTGTAAATTTGGAAACATGTTTTGTAATTTAATTTATTTTTTTTTTGTATAAATGGGACGACAGTTCACGTTGAGACGATTGTAAAGGACGGTCCAAGTGGACTTCGATAGCATTTACGAACGTCTCGTAACGTGAATTTATTAAAAACCCCTTATTTGTATTATTTAAACAAAAAAGAAAAAAAAAATTAACATAAATATGATACGTCTATGTAAGATTAGGTATAATTTTTATAAAACTTGTTATTGGGAGTTCTAAAATTTTTGGTAATTCAAAACTTAAGTTGAGAAAAAATCATTACATTTTTTCATACTTTTTCAACACTTATAGCTATTAAAACTATTCTAACGTTTACCCACCATACCATACCGCTGACAAAATATTATATTGTGGTTGAGATATTTTAAAATTTTTAACACTCCTATTACGATTATCAATTTATCGATTGATTGATTAATGAATGTTGAAAGTCGATATTGAACAACCCAATTGATAAAAGTTTTGAAATTTTGATCAACGAGAATGATAATGATTATAATTATCATCGGAATAGTTGATACGTTTTTTAATAAATTGAGTTTTAATATACTAAATTTAAATATTTGTCAACTTAACAATCAATAATTAACTAACGTAATAGAGCTTTGGAAAATATACCCAACAAATTTTCAATTTATAAAACAATGCTACACCTACGATTCAAAAGTGAACTTTGACAATATTGTTAAGATCTGGGGCCTATTTCACCAACACTTTTCACTTTGCAACTTTGCAAAAAAATAATTTCCTGCAAAGTAAAAGTGCAAAGTGTTTCACAAAATTTGCATGGTGCAAAGACTGCAAAGAGGAAAACTTTTCAATTAATAATTTCTTCTTTGCAAATTTGCGTTTGGTGAAACAAAATTTGCAAAGTAAAAGTGCAAAGTGAAAAGTGTTTGGTGAAATAGGTCCCTGTTTTAAAAACGATAATATTACGAATATTTATCAATTTGTTTAGTTTCACAAATTTCTCGAGTAAAAGATATACGAAAAATCTTCATTTTGCTATAGAATTTTAAAAGGATCTATTTCGAAATACAGTAAAATCTCCCTTGGTCGGACAGCGACGGTCGCAACACTTTTGTCCGTCTAAGAAAGTTGTCCGTTTAAGGGAAAAAATTAAAAATAAATATATAAGAAACAAGATACAAAAACAGACTACAGCTGCAGAAATATCCGTAATGCATTTCATCACAGGCAGTGATTTGGTGGCATGCACCACACATTCACTGTGCTACATTGTTATTTTTTGTTTGTTATTTTCATTAGTTTTGTTAGTTGTGTGTCTTGTTCGTTCGCATCTATTGCCGCTGCTAACGAGTTTGAACGTTTTTAATGCAAGAGAAGATATGGGAAAGGGTTGATAAAAATAATAGTTGAAATTTACAAATTACTAAAGGTTTTTGTCCGCCTAAGAGAATTAAATTTGACAAATTGACTGATATTCTTGTCTGCGTCCGGGTAAGGGAGTGTCCACTTAAGAGATCATAAAATGTATGGAATTTACATTCAAGATCCACGGTGTTGAGAATCAAAACACATTTGTATTATTGGTATAAAGGATACGATAAAATCAGCATTTTTATTAAGATTTCCGTAATAAAGGTACAGTCAAACTTCTCTATAACGAACCTTTAAGGGAACAAAAAATTGCTTCATTATAAAGAAGTTATATACAAAATTCGTAATATAGAAAATGTAATTTTTTTAACACTGCAAGAGGTATATTTAAAAAAATGGTAAAAAAAAACTCATTTTAATGATATGTGTGTCTTTTTATATTTTAATTAAAAACATATCAATTTTCGATTGCAACTGAGTTTTATTTATTGTTTTATTTTAAAAATCTTCCTATTCTCTCAAACTCGACGTAAAAGTTCTACTACATATGCACACTTTTTATACATCCGCACATACATAATAATTTCAATTTAAGGTTCCCCCACACCAACACAAATTTTCGGTGGCGGTGACGAAGACAACAATAAAAACACGTGGTTGTCAATGAAAACAACACGTTGTTATTATTGTTTTCGTCGTCGCCACCGAAAATTCGCGTTGGTGTGGGGGAACCTTTAAGAAAATTCTTCCCAAAACGGGGAGTTCCCTTTTAAAATTAGGAACAAAAATCGTAGTAGGCTTTGATTTAAAATTTGAAAATAATTGACATTTCGAAAATTCTTGCTTAAATGGGGAATTCCCTTTTAAAATAAGAAACAAAAATCGTAGTCGGCTTTTATTTCAAATTTGAAAATTGAGATTTCGTTATGTATAAAGAAACAACTTTGCTTTCGGACCAAAAAAATAATTTCCTTATAAAGAGAATTTCGCTATAGAGAATTTCGTTATAAAGAACCTAATTCATATGAGATATTTTTTAAGGGGAAGGGGAACAAAATGAAATTCACTATAGACAGAATTACGTTATAAAGAAGTTCGTTATAAAGATGTTTGACTGTATTTGTTTTAAATTTTTTGATTAAAGTGCCTTAATTATGAGACTTTATTTTTCTACAAGAAAATTTCGAGAAGGTATATACAGTGGAATATCGCTAACTTGCACACATACAAAACGAGGCCTGTTTAAGTTATTGGATTGTTCAAAAGTTACTGGAAAAATTAAAAAAAAGTCTTCGTTTTTATATGTATTCAATTTATTATTATAAATTTATGTAAAAGACACAAAACACAATTGTATTTAAACCAATTCTAAAATTAACTGGAAAATTTTATTAACACGTTCTTGCTTGCACAAAATTTACTGGAAAATAAAAAAAGCCTTACCCACATACACTATAAAAAATTCCGGGAATTCTCCTTGAATAAAAAACAATTTACAAACGTAGTAACCTACAGTGAGGAAATTCAAACTTCTGTTGATATAAAATTTATTTGTTCAAGTTAAAGAGTTTCAAATTGTCTTAATTATTCAACTTATAGAGTGTGCAATAAAAAAGGTCAAGGTAAAGATCCTTAAAAATAGCCTGTTCAAGCTACAGAATACATAAAAGGGAAAATAGCATGTTCAAGTTATTGGATTGTTTAAGTTATCGTATGTTCAAGTTAGCGAGAGTCCACTGTATTATAATCCTAGAATAAAGTATGCAGAGGTGTAAAGAACAAGCCAGTCAATCAATGTCTTAGATTATACTTATATATTCTCCTTAGAAACATTTTTTCGAGAATAGATATCGTTTCTCGGGTTTAACGAACAGAATCATCATTTTGTTGAAAACACATAACGTCCCTTATCTCACGAAGTGACGTAACTCATAAATTGTCGAAATTGAGATAAGCTTTGTTTAAGGTTAACGTAAGCCTAATCTTCATTGTCACAAAATATTATCCCTTTATTCCTGCTGGAACATCCTGATTTTAAACATTATGACACTGGCTCTGGCATAACTGAATTTTTTGGTAAAAAGTTTCTCACATTCAGTCAAAACATATTTTGCTCTATTTAAAAAGACCTAATTTATCAGGCTTGTGTTATTGTATGACAGTTGAGGCGTATAATTGTTGGTGAAATTCAGTTCTGGAGTAAGCTAGTTTTTTGTACAGAAATCAGAAAATAATAGTCGAAATATCAAAAGATTTTATTCATAGTGTTTGATCTCAAAGAATTTTGAACGCAAATATATGTTTGTAATTTTTGCTGGCTCAATGGCAGGTATGTTCTTATATTCAAGTCATTAAAGGCATGACGAAGTAAAATATAAATAAATGTATTATCTCGTATTTATAACATTCCAAACATTTTTCAAATGTTTAACGAGAAAAAATATAAAGTGAAACTCAGAATCTAAGACAATTATATACAAAAAAAAAGCTAGGCGATTGATAATATGGTAACGGGTTTCTCTTAAGTACAAACTTTTAATGGTGTTTATTTGATATAGACCTGTGGCTAAGTTCTGAGCTTGAATCAAGTCAAAATATTTAAAAATGCATGTTTGGCACAACTTCGAATAAAAATTTAAGGTTTTTGTAGTTTTTCGACTTGATAAATATCTAAAACTGCTTTAAGATTTACTATATTAAACAAATATAGTAAATCTCAAAAATTATTTTAATGTTACAGTAATGTCGAGATAGAAAATAAAAAATGTTTGTATAGGGACATCTTAATATTTTTGTTAAAACGACACCCTAATTACTTAGCGTTATGAAATATAATCTATGACCTATTCTTATACCTACCAAATATACAAAAACAAATTTATTAAAATCGGTCGAGGCGTTTCGGAGGAGTGCAACCACCAACACCCTGACACGAGATTTTAATATATGTACATATATACATATGTAGATAGTGCTACTACGCCCTTCGTTTGGCTAATTCGAATAATGTTTTTGGAGTATTTTCTGGTTTCATTTTTATAAAGGAATATAGTCGCGCAATAGGAATATGTTCGTCGGATTTCTTTACCAAAAGTGATAAATTCTTAAAGAAGCCATTTTATAAAATGGTGACATTTGCTAGTGTTTCTTAAAGAAGCCATCTTTGTAAAATGGCGACATTTGGAAGTGTCCATTTTTCATATTTGATTTAGTCAAAAAAGGAGTAGAACAGTCCACAAATCCAATCGAAAAACATAACTCGGAGCAGTTCTATAGTTTAACTTTATAAACTTCTAAAATTAATTATGGTCATGTGATTTTTTGGTGATGCCTTCTGACGAAAACCAAATTTAGTTGTGGGTAAATTAATTTCTTTCGAGATTAATAGGACAAGTTTAGAATCGACTAAATTAATGTCTAAAAATCTATTATTTTATATAAATGGTAATTTAATATTCTTCTAGTGTTTTTTGTTTTTGTTTGTTTAATGTGTGCCATAAATTGCCATAAAAAATAATGGTAATTCATATATGGCTGTATATCTGAGAATACTTTATACCGTCATAATATGGGATTTCTCTTTATCACCGTAAATTCTGAATTAAAAACAAACTTACCTTCAAGTTCATTTAACTTCAATTAAAATCTCCCCCACACATTATTTTCTTTTTGTTTTATAGTTCATTATTAATTTGTATGCACAACAAATAACAAGACTTTTCTTCTGTTCGCTTCTTCAAGTGACTTTTGTTTTATACAAAATTGTGAAGCGTGCAAAAAAAACAATCATTTCGCTTTACCCTTGACAATGAAGATTTATCTTTATTGAAGGAGTTTTGGGTTTTGTTTTGCGAATATTGTTGTTGAAATTATAAATGCATCATGTTATCTTATATCAGAGTTATAATAAATTTACATACATTTAACCCTGTTTTTTTTTTTTTTTTTTGGATAAAATTACTTGTAAATGACATGGCAAATTGTGTATTGTTTTTGAATCAAATATGACATGATCATTGATCATGAATCATTTGTTTAAATTTTATAATTATTCTTTCTTCTTTCTTTGTGAATTGACATATTGGTATATACAACCATATCTGCTTTTCGAAATTCATTTCTTTTTTTTTTCGGTACATTTTTAGAATGCTAAAACATTATCACTATTATAAGCCATGACTGTTTTCGAAATATAACGATTAGAAAGCAGAAAGAAGATAATACACAAAACAGCTGATCGGTGTGTGGTAAATAATAGTCTTACTTTTTTCGAAGTTCTAAAAGTTTCATTCGAAGTTCGAAAAAAGTCATCACTCAAAAATCATAATAATTGTTTTGATTTTGACATATGCTGCAATTTGCAACCGGTGACAACTTTTGCACCACCATGTATATTGGCAATATTAAATGTCAATTACACTTGTTATTTTGAATGGCAATAATTCTGACAGATTGTATATCAATAACCCACCATTTACATTGAAAAATGAAAAATAGTAAATTAAAATTGAAGAAAGTATAACAGTTTTTTAAATCCGGTATAATTCACTTGCCATTTTCTTCTTCTACCTTTGATTCTGACAGATGCGCAAAATTGAATGCAAATACAAAGCCTTTTAACAAATGTACAATCTACATACAAATGTAGATATTAGGTTTATTACTAAAACAACTTTACTTGACAATATTTAAGTTATTCTTAAACCTCTTGCTACAAAACATGCTAATTAACCTCATATAAATTAAAAGTGAAAATCAAATATTTAACATTATGTAAATCATCTTTTTTTTTCTAAGAATTCTCACATCTAGAGAAGTTGTAAAAAAGGAATATAATTAAAAATATAAACATGTACTTAATGCGGTTTTTAATGCACTTTGTCTATACTGAAGAAATATCTATTTTTTTTTAATTCCAGAAATCCCAACGATGTTATCTGAATTACCAGAATTGCCATCCATTAACTTGGGTGATTTTGTTTTGCAATTTGAATTAAATGAATTATCAGAAAATGGTCGTCAAATTGCTGAAAAAGAATTAAGAGAAACACCGGAAGTAAAGAAGAAAGCGATTGAAGATTTAAAACAACTACTAGAACGTAAGTTAAAATTTAATATTATAATATTGCAATCAAATCAAACATACGTGTATGGTCGAGTTCGTAAAAGTTGGGACACACTACTAAATTCAAGTTCTATTTCTGCAGACAAATACCAATTGAAATTTTCTTTATTATTTTAGTTAGAAGTGTTCATTTTTGTTTTCGGTAATGAAATCAAATTTTAACCAAAATGTACATAAAAAATAATACAATTTTGTTTGTAAGTAATTCATGTTAACTTGTACGAACTCGGAGTATGTCATACATCGCTATCAAAAAAAAACCTCCGGGAACTTATAGTAGTCAACTTGTATTTTCTATATTTTTTATTATTTATTTATTATTTACATAAATGCGATATTATTTTAAACCAAAGTTGACCGACAAGTTTTACTAGTTTTAAAACTAATGAATCTATTACTAAGCTAATCATCAAAACGGAAGAATAGGTTTATGATAATATGTGTGTATTATTATTGATACATACATATGTAGGTAATTTCATTGAAAATTATTTGTTTTAATATGGGAAGTACAAAATATTTGTAGTTTGTTAGTGAACAACACCAATTTAACAAATAATTTATTTCAAAATGGCGGAATTGAACAATACACAAAGAAAAATCTGTGGAGTAGGCAGTTGTCGATTCGAAGTGAATTTGATAATAATAAAATAAATCTATGCGAGTCGAAAATGAGATATAAATTTTGAAAGCTATTCAATTCAAATTGCAGAATTCTGGACAGAAAATAATTTATCAGTTTAAAGCTTTAACCTCAATATTTTAAACCAATCCTTTTTTTTTTTGAAATTTAGTTTAACTAGGTAACAGAATTCGCTCTCTTATGGTGTCTTACCACATCCATCCTTGTCGAAATAAGTTTTTCGATAAAACCCTTCCACACTATGTCAAATTTTACTAACAAAATGTCAAAAATGTGAAAAAAAAACCATGCTACTGTCCATAGCTATGTGTTTAATAAAGAAAAAACAAGATTAGAACAGAGCAGAACAGCAAAAGTGTGTGCAAACTGTCAGAATAGAAAAGTACAGCTTTGTGTTTTATAACTTTGAAACTTCAAATACAAACCCATTTTTAATTATAAGTTTTTTGCTACAGCGTTGCCACCCAAAACAAAATTTCAATGGAAAATTATTTAAATAATTAAAAACCGTGCAATTTTCGTGCCATATGAAGAAAACTCAAATTCTTATATTAAATAAAAAAACATAATTCAATTTTGGGGAGAAAATACAACAAAAAAAAGTAGAAAAAATCATTTGCGCTATTCGTGTATTGTCAAAAAATAAGAGTTTATATGTCAGTTTTTACTTCTATATTTTGTTTTTTATTATTTCAATTTTAAATATCTAATAAATGTAGGTACTTCTTTGATAAATATTGACTTTTTATTTTGCCAAACACACAAATCAGCTGGCTGACGCTTTGACATTTCCAATTCCAGAAAATGCTTATGTTCACTGAAAAACTTCAAGGAATGCAAAATGACAAAATGTACGTAGAACAGTTTAGGGCAAGGTTTTTACTCACGAAACACACAATCCGGTTCTTTTCTGTGCAAAACAGGTTCATTAAACACAACTTGTGTGGAAACAAAATTTGAGAACTCCTCATACAAGATCTGATAGCCCAGCCTACACAATTTGACCCATCTTACACAGTTTGACAGTACATCTATCACGATTTGACGTTATATATTTACGTATGCACAGTTTTAGGATCGATTCCCGATTTTTCGATTCTAGTGAGGAAGTAAAATATAAATATCATTTTTTTTAATAAATTTGACAATAGCATGGAATTTTTTCGCACTTTTAATTTTACATATTCAACCTTATTGTGAATTTCACCCGAAAAATATTTCTCCTTAAAATTTCGTTGTTCACACGAAGTTTAAAATATTGGGAGTTTCACCCGAACAACATTCCACCCTGATAATTTGACATTTCATTTTTCGCCTATTTTGAGTTTTACCCGAAATTTCTTGTTCGAAAAATTCCCCTTAAAGCTTGCGCAAACCGACACGATGGCGGTGGCGATTGCGATAACTTTTATCGCGCGATAAAGATGAGTTCAAAAATCTGCTCACATCAAAGCGATATATTGCGTAGCGGGCTAAGTTGCCAGCGACAATAAAAACGTTTAATTTTTGGAGTTTAATAAAAAAAAAAACATAAAATGGAATTCCCCCTAATTTTTTCTATTAATTTTTCAGTTTTTCAAATTTTCTTTTTTAGACTGCCATTTTTCTTCAGACGATATAGCGATCAAATGGTGCTTGCTGTGTTCAAGAAAAGTCGCGTAACTGAACGCAGCAGTGGAATGTGAACGCAATCCACATATCGCGTCGATGTGTGCCCCTCCATTGATTTACGTGTGCGGCATCCACATTGTTATCGCGATCGCCACCGCCATCGCGTCGGTTTGCGCGTAGCTTTATTGTGATCATT
The DNA here is from genome assembly GCA_929447395.1 of Epistrophe grossulariae. Taxonomy (NCBI): domain Eukaryota; kingdom Metazoa; phylum Arthropoda; class Insecta; order Diptera; family Syrphidae; genus Epistrophe; species Epistrophe grossulariae. Next base: position 18,231,318 of record OV839567.1, on the reverse strand, counting down.
AATTTCGGGTAGAATGTAATGCCATTGACAGCCTAATTTTCACTTCGAAATTTTGTTCGGGCGAAACTCACAATAGCTTTTAAAACTCCGTGCGAACAACAAATTTTAAGGTGAAATATTTTTCGGGAGAAACTCACAATAAGGCTGATTGTGTTAGTACAAAATGAAACAGCCTTAAAGCGCTTTAAGAATTTCAAGAGCCAAGCATAAAATAAAAAAAAATGTACACTTTATGACAGAAAAGCAAATGATTTAACCAAAACTATATTGCATTTGAAAGATCGGGGAAACGGTGAACGGGCACTTGACTTGGTCATTTATTTTACTAGGGTAGATGAAGAGTCTCGTTTAGAATACCAAAAAGCCAGTTGGTTGTATATTCTCGATTTGGTATAAAATTTTCAAATTTCTATGAATTGTGTAAATTTACACAAATGTCAGCTCCATTGATAATTCATAGTTTTTCTAAAAAAAACATTCATGAAAAAATTTATCACAATCTGCGAAATTCTGTCGAAAAAATAGTAAGCTAATGCCCATGTTCTGCATTCCACTTATTGTGAAATCACCTGCAGAAATTGAATTTGAGTGTTCCACAATTCGTTCGAAATGCTAAAAGTGAAAAAATTGAAAATTGATGTTCTGCATTTCGGTTCATTCCGTTTTCTCAACGTATTCAATCCACCTATTTATGCGTTGTGAAATTGTTGCATTAACATAAGAACATACGAATTAAAGAATACAATATATTCTAAGGGGAATTTTTCGAATAAAAGAATACAATATTCATCTGAACCATTAATTTTTAGGTATAATCACGCCATCAGGAAAGTCTAATATACTAGATATTAGATTCTGGCAAAATTATTCGGCTAATTTTTCCAATTTTTTTTAATGTGAATATTAATGAATCCATTTTCACCTGCAGTGTAATTTCAGTTTAAAAAACAATTAAAAATAGATGCACTTTGAGTTTTGACAGTTCAAAGTAATTACGAAATTTTCTAAAACGAACAAAGTGTAGAACATGGAATTTCAATTCACGTGAAATTAAAATTCGATTTCAATTCGAAATGCAGAACATAGGCGTAATTAAAAGATATCTCAAAGATCGCAGTAATCTCATGTAAAAAAAATATGAATGTTCAGTAAAATTTCTCTCTTTTGCTGATGCACAAAAGTCCGTGAATAATCTAACGCCAATTGAAAACGATTGTTTTTCACATTATGTAGGTCAATTTCCCTACTGTAATGTCGTTTTCGGTTGAATTTCGATATTTCGAAATTTGTATCGATTATGGAAATTTTTGTCACTGCTTCTACTCCAAAATTGTTTATATTCGATATGAATGGAACACTACCAAAATCAAACCGAAAACGGAATAAATTTCCGTGAATTTGTTTGAGTTTCAGTACAAAAGCGTTACCATCCATTGTCAGTTTTTAATTTTTTCATAGAAGAGAGCACAAGAAAAGGATGTACAGATTTTTCTCTGGCAGTGATTTTTAATCCAAGAAATTTCTGCGGACAGAAATTCAAAGTTAAGCAAAATGTCAGTATGAGAATAACCTTGTTCGTTTACTTCCCATTTTTTTGCCTGTCAAATTTCATGTAAAAAAAAATAAAACTGGTAGAATCAGTCAGTTAAAATTAAATACTGAAAATTTGTGTTAATTATTGTCATGGGTTAGGTATAATTCTAGTACTTTTAATGTCAAAATTGTGAAATGTCATCTATTAGTTTTTTTTTTTTAATTCTGGAATATCCCAAATATTGCATTTTTGAAAAAGTTTTTAAATTATTAAATTAAATTTGACCTATTTTGTATTTAATATTTTGGAGCATAATTGTATCATCCACACATTGTGGTCTCATCATTGTCTTCCCAAATAGAATCAAAATCTTCCAAATTAATACATGCGACATAATTATAAACAATTAAAAATATAATTTAAATTTCTTTTCTGTATTTGACTTGATTCAGAAATATGTATGTAATAAAACACACTTCAGAATCAAAAAAAAAGAAAAAAGTGTTGCAACTTGTTCGTTTGGCATTTCGGATCGAAGAGTTTGGGGGCTTCTATTTCGGATTACCAAACGAAAACGCTATTATCCAAAAGTCCAGTGACATAAAAAAGATAAAATTTCGACAGGGATAAGACATTAACTTTCACACTCCTTATAAATCAAAATAATAATTGTTAATTTTACTAACTTAACTACAGTTCGTTATAAATTAATAAAGTAATTATTTTTCAGACTTTCATTAAAACTTCAAAGTTGCATGCACGTCGTCTGAAAGATTCTTTTTATATCTGACGACATTTGAACTAACCATTTTTGCAAATGATTGCACATAAATGAACCTAATTAACTGCACTTATGGAAAATTACCACAGCAATTCAATCATCAAAATAATTATTTATATTCAATTTTAATTCTCTTCCTACTCATTTATACAGTGTACTACTATACTACCTTGTACCACTTAATATATAATCACATTCATTTTTTTTGTTGCTTATTTAATACTTATAGTTTTAAGTTCAAGCTTCAGATGAATAATTATTTGATAAATTCTATCGATAAATCGATAATTTATTTTAAATCAAAAGCTCACTGCGATATAAATAATCATTACATGAATTCAATCTGACAATAATTGTGGTATTCATCTGTAAAATTTATTCTATAAGTTTTATATTCAATTTGACGTTCATTAAGCCAAATTTAGGATAACATGCGAATGGTTTTAAATACACATTCATTTTAAATTGACATATATAATTAGCATGACGGGGTTCAAAGTTCATCGTCGTGTCACAAAAAAAAATTATTCGCAAGCTTGATTAACAATAAAATGACACCTGATGTGGCAATTACTCGTACCTTTAAACCCAGCTAATTCCAATATAATTATTTGTGCACCTACTTAGCAGTATAGTTAAGTATGTATGGCAATTATTGTCGGTCGCAACTCGCACCTAATAACTGGCTTGGTAGGTAATTCTTCAAACTGGGCGATTTAATGGATGCTGATTTGGAGGTGATGCACTCTCAGCTTAGGCCTTTTATTTGCTCGATGATATGAAACACCCTATTAGATATTCACTTGTTGGTTATGAGTCTATTATTTTTTCTTGATTTTTTTTTTTTAATCAATGAGTAATTAAAACCGAACGCGGAATACAAGTCGAGAAAAAAAAGAGTCCATGACAACAACCATGGTGATAAAAAAGTCATACAAATTATGACGTTTCTATATGCGTAACTCAAGTGAAATGAGTCTAAGTCATTTATATAGTTTTATATTAATTCAAAATTAACATCTAGCTACACGGCACAAAGTTAATGAATAATGTTAACTTGACCTTGCTCTTTGGAAATTACACAACAAGGGCACAACAAGAAAAAATAAATAATGAATCGTGTGTGAAGAACGAAATTAAAGCAAAAGAGAAATAAATAAAAAACAACAAGAAATTCTGCTGCTTTCAGGGTTTAAATGAAATACAAAGATGTAATTGCAATAAAATAGGTGTGTGCTTCATAAATTAGTTTTTGTGTAAAATACAACAACAATTCAGCTAAGTTAGCAGCGATATAAACATCTCCACTTGAGAACTAAGTGGATATAACGGGTGATTTTTTAAGAGGTTTAGAACTTTTTTTTAAAAAAAAACACAAAAAATTCGAAAAAATGAATGAAATATTTATTTGAATCGATAGTTTGAACCTTGCAATTTAATGTTTAAAGATAATTTCATGCAAATGTTGACCGCGGCTGCGTCTCAGGTAGCCCATCCGCTGAGTCCAATTTTGGCATACTCTTTCACACATATCGGCCGGTATCTCACGAATGAATGCATGGATGTTGGCTTCCAGTGCGTCAATCGAAGCGGGCTTGTCCCTATAGACATTAGCCTTGACATACCCCCACAAAAAATAGTCTAATGGTGTCAAATCGCACGATCTAGGCGGCCAATTGACCGGCCCGAAACGTGAAATTAACTGTTCACCAAACTCGCCTCGCAATTGCGCCATTGTTTCGCGTGCTGTGTGGCATGTGGCACCGTCTTGTTGAAACCACATATCATGCAAGTCAAGAACTTCCATTTCGGGCAAAAAAAAGTTTGTTATCATCGCTCGGTAGCGTTCACCATTGACAGTAACGCTGCGATTCGCATCATCTTTGAAGAAATATGGCCCAATAATGCCGCCGGCCTATAAACCGCACCAAACAGTGGCTTTTTCGGGATGCATTGGTAGCTGTTGCAATGCTTCTGGCTGATCTTCACTCCAAATGCGGCAATTGTGCTTATTTACGTACCCATTCAACCAAAAATGAGCGCGCGATGAACATTTCGAACCGAGCACGAATTTTGATAGTAAAATTCAATAATTTGCAAGCGTTGTTCATTTGTAAGACGATCCATTGTTAAATTGCAAACCAAACTGAAGCTGTTTGACAGTGACACAAGGTACTAAACACACGTCAGCTGTCAAAACCAGTGTTGCCAAAACCAAACCAGCTAAAAAATCACCCGTTATAATTAAAAACAAAATTATAACAATTATAACTTTTATACACAGAGTAAACGAGCAATCATGGCGTTTTTTTGTGCACTTTTATTTTAGGGATAGACTAGAGAAATGCCAATTTATAACAGTTAATCGCCATTAAAAGTTAAGGTTCCCCCAAACCAATTCGAAACATTCGGCGCGACAGCGAAACTTTCGTCTATCAAAATTAAATCACAGGGAGATATATGAGATAACACACCAACGCGACGATGCGATTAAATAAATTATATTGACAGCCGAAAATTTCGCACACACATTCGATAAGATTTTTCAGTCGTTTTTTTTTTATTTTTTTAAATAAGTATACGCCCGAGTGAACATTAAATTGATATAAATCCGAAATTTTAAAAGAATCTTAAAATCTCCTTAATAAAGAATTAGACAAGGAGTTTAACAAATGTTTACAAAAATACGATACAGGAATGTTTCGGAACTTTATGGTCAATTTACACAGAATTTGCATACGGAGCTCTGGTATTATGGTGCTGCTCCACCGACTAATTTTGACGTCTCAAAATTTTATCTCGCTCCAAATTCATTTTTAAAAAGGATGAGTCTGGAGAAATTGTAATTTATAAAAGTTTTAACAGTTATAACAACAGTTTTCGCAATTAGAAGTGTTAGTCAATTAACGCTCTTCACGTGTCTTAAAAAAACAATGGCGAGGTATGTCCAGCCCTGGCCTTGCGGAGCCGCACAAAAAGTACCTTTAGTAAAAAAAAAACTGTTGCAAATTAACTTTTCTTTAAAGTCACTTCCCTTTTTTAAACGAAGATATGCGTTAAGATCCGCCAGTAATTTTGTTTAAATAAGTATACGCCTGAGTGAACAAATAAATTTTGACAGAAATACTATACACAAATGTTTCAGAATTTTAAGGTCCATTCACACAGAACTGATATACGGTGCTCTGCTATGATAGTGCTGTGCTGCTTCATCGACTCATTTTGACATCTCAGAATTTTATCTCGCTGCCACTTCTTTTTTTAAAAAACTCTAAAAATCATGCCTTGCTCATCTGTTTTTCCATGAAAAGTAGAAGATAAGATGAGATAATATGGATTCACGTCATATTTGGAAACAGAAAAAAAAAATCACTGGTGGTAGGTAGTAGGTACTCAATCTGTCTAGAAATTTAGGTGCGCAATAATTCACACATTAATTCGTGTAATTTCGTCATTGTTACAGTACATACAGTTGCCCACTCGAATGGATTAGATTGCCTTCAAGAAAGAGCCACTTCCTTCAAATCAAGTTAAAATGGTGTAAATTGTCCATTTTAAATTGATTTTCAATGGCCAAAAGTGTTCTTCGTGTATGTTCGTTATTTTTTAATGTAATAAACGTTCGTTTACAAAAAAAAAATCCCATAACTTTGCCGGCCTCTTTTATCTTTTCTTGAGATTGTTTCGCTTGGAGCTATTCACAAATTTCTATAATATTCCCTTCTTTTTCGGTGTGTATAAGCTAATTCGGGTTTCATCAACAATGAATTGCCAGTTAAGCCCAATTCATTATGCGACGAAGAAACGAGACGAGAGCGTGACGTGTCTCTGGTCTCGTTTCCTCGTCGCATTGTGAATCAGGCTTTAGTCTGTTCCTTTACCTGGAAAATTGGTGCATTTGCGTGAATTTCTACATATGTATTTCATTTTTTTTATGAACTTTTACAGTTTTTTTGATTAAAATTCGTAAAAATTCACAGTTTTGGACAGTAGGGAAACAGACATTAATACTTCTTCTAATATTTAAGGCGCCATCTGGTACATTTTTGAATAATTTGTTGCCTTGCCTTCATGTGTCATTTGACTTTAATTTAATGTTTCGCCATTTTGAATAAAAACGAAAAATAAATAACCTTCGCAATTGAAAGGTCTGCATTGACAAAGAAAAGAAACAATGACTCTTTTTTCAAAATAGCGAAATCTTTAACGCCCATATTATTCGCTCGGTATATCCAGATTAAAACTTAAATCCGGATGTATTTACATTGAATTTGCATAATTTACATCTGGATTTAAGTTTTAATAGAGATGTATCGAGTGAATAATATGGCAGTAAGAAAACTTAGATTATGTCACCCCCACATTTTTAATAGTTTAATTTGTTTATGGATGAATAAAAAGGCAACCAAATTTATAGATATAAATGGCCATTTGATCTATGTAAGGCAAATCAGATCATCTTCATTTTGATTTCTCATTGGAAACTTGAAAGGCCATACCCACGTCAGTCAGATCTTGTTCGCCTTTTTTTACATTTTGTATATAGTAAAGTTTGACTGTACTCAATCAAAATAGCTTTCAATGATGGTATTTACTGCTATTGTTAATGATTGAAATAAAATCAAACTCGGCGAGGGTATTAGTGATATTCTTGCACCTTTTATTACTTTTTTTTTCGGGTACAATCAAATTTAAACTACGCGCAAACTGACGCGATGGCGGTGGCGATCGCGATAACAATGTGGATGCCGCACACGTAAATCAATGGAGGGGCACACATGGACGCGATATGTGGATTGCGTTCACGTTCCACTGCTGCGTTCAGTACGCGACTGTTCTTGTTCGCAGCAAGCACCATTTGATCGCTTTATCGCCTGAAGAAAAATGACAGTTTAAAAAAGAAAATTTGAAAATGACTTCAAAAACTGAAAAATTAATAGAAAAAATTCGGGAGAATTACATTTTATATGATCTGTCAAACAAAGATTATAAAAATATAAAAAAAAATATAAGATATGAGATACAAATATATCGCGTTGATGTGAGCAGGTTTTTGAACGCATCTTTATCGCACGATAAAAGTTATTGCGATCGCCACCGCCACCGTGTCGGTTTGCTTTAATTGATCGAGAACAAAGCAAGTTAGTTGTTTAATCAAAATACCTTAAAAAGTTTTTAATGTCTCATCGCAGATAAGACATAAAACAGAAACTTAAATATTAATTGTAACCAATCAATTAGTGAGTGAAAAAGTAAATATTGCTTGAAAACTTTCAATTAACATTTGAGGGTAAATGTCACAAAATCTGACTAATCAATTATATTACTGAAATCTGTACTTCAAAGTAGTATATATTATTAAGTTAATTTAACGGATTATGATTGCATTTAATTACTGTTTATCTTTTGCCTTTAACCATCTTAATTATACCTACATAAATGTACATATAAGTTGATATGATAATTGATCAATTTTTATTTTCAGAGGAAACTGATTTGACATATCCAAAAGACAATGAAGAATACTTGATACGATTCCTAAGACCGTGTAAATTTTATCCAGAAAGCGCCAGAGATTTGGTAAGATCAATAAACTATGATTATGTGTAGGTTGAAATATACCTAAATTTTTTATTTATTTTTATTTTTTTTGTCACATAGTTGTGTTAAATTATTAAGAAAACAAATTTGAGGATGTAACAAATTTGAATGACATGCTAAAAAAAATTTAAATTAATCGGGGGAAAACACTTGTTAGTCATTATATTATTGTTTGGTTTCTTTGAAATGCGTCAATCAAAATAAAAAAATAAATAAAGTAATACAAAATACAAGTTATATAAAACAATAATGACCATCAGTAAAGAGAGAAGTTAAATATGAACTTTTGATTAATATTCAAATTGCATGGTTCTTATCTTATTTATTTAAATTAATGATCTTATAAAACGAGGTTTTGGTATTTTCCCATCACCACAATGTCACTTACTTTATTTAAAAACATTGCAATTATTTTTTTGTATTTTAGATTTATGAGCTATTAATTTATTGCTTTATTTAAGCCCGTATGATACTAAATTTTGTTCTCATTTTTAATTCATTAAACATGAAACTAAAGCAGCACGAAGGATTCCTTATTGAAAATTCCCATATGATCGAGTGTGTACACATCAAACCCTAAAAATGTGAAAATTTTACAAAAAAATGTGAGAATGTTAGAAAAATGTGAAATGTCTGGAAAAATGTATTAAAAATGTGATTCGATTTACATTTTTCAGCTTCTAGCAGCTTTTTTTTGACAGTTCAGAATTGAAAATTAAAACATACATATTTCAAAAAAAACATTGTAAAACTAATTATTAATAAACATTTCGGACAAATTTCATTCGGATATAGATTTGTGTTGCCGTCAATATAAATTAATCAAATATTGCATCATTAGAAGAGAAAAGAAGAAAAGGATTTTTAAAAAATGTTGACAATTCTTATTATTTTTTTCCCAGATATGTGATTTTCCTTTCATAAGAACAACATGTTTCGTTTTTGCTCTTGGCTGACACTTTAGTATGATTTGATGAACTAAAAATGAAGAAAAAAATGTAGTGTCATACGGGCTTTAAAGTCACAAAATAGAAAGACTTTTTTTTAACCAGTTAACTGACAATTAAGAGATTAAATTAAAATTGTGTCTGGAGCATAAGCGGCCGTCTTGAATTTTCTAAAAAAATTGACTTAAAATAGAAGACAAAATATTTAAAAACAACGGCAACACTTACAGTGTCATGTTATTGTCATATTATATTTTTTTTAAAGCCAGAAATCCATTCTTTAATTTTTTTGTTTTAAATTAATTTTTAAACTAAAAATTTTGAAATTTTTTTTTAATTTTTTTTTTTTTTCAAAATTTTACTTTATTAAGTAGTACTTTTGTTTCTTATATTCAATGCTGTTATCAATTCTAAGTCAAACGCCACTCTTAAAACCAGACGCAAACGTGTCTCCTAGTTTTTGAGAAAATTGAAAATAACAAAATATACTTTACTCCTTTTTAATGGAAATAGGATTTTTTGAGCAATTTAAAGCCAAATTAATGAAACGAATCTACAGTTTTTTCACAATTCGCAAGAGAAGGTTATTAGGAGCATATGGGTAGTTTTTCGGGAAACTGAGCTGGAGCTTAAGCAGCCATCTTGAATTTTCTAAAAACTTGACTTAAAATAGAAAAACAAATATTTAAAAAAAAACGGCTATACTAACATAGTGTCATGTTATATTTTTTTTAAAACCAGAAATAAATTCTTCAATTCTGTTTTTAAATCAGAAGTGAATATTTTTCGGAAAATTAATTTTCAGACTCAAAATTTAAACAACAAAAATTTAGAAACTATTTTTTTTTTAATTTTTCATATAATAAAATAGTATTTTTGTTTTTTAGTATTTAATTATCTAATCAAGCTGCTAAAATGTCTTATAGTTTTTGAGAAAATTAAAATTAACGAAATATACTCTGCTACTTAGTAAGTGGAATCAGGGTTTTTAGAGCAATTTAAACCAAGGATTGAAGCCAAATTAATAGAAACTTTTTGGCCTGGTTCACTTCTCAGTAATGGCCGCTAAAAGGAGTCTGATGATCGGCGTGGCATTCTTGGTGGTTGTTCACCCAAGTGTTGTTGTTTCATTCAAACCTCCAATATAAATATGGTGGTGCGAATGCTTGGTAGCCTAACTGCAAGTATGTTATTACACAAAAACACCTTTTAGGTATGTTTTTAATTTTTGCGTATTCGCACATAAGTCAATTTTTTTTATAGCAATGCGTGGTACTTTTGCTTATAGTTGAGCCTTTAATCTCTAAACTTAACGAAAAAAAAAAACTTGTCGAACTGTAAACTCAATTACGAAAAACGTTATGTTTTCTATCTTGAAATATCAAGTGACATTTTGGGAATTTATCGACCTTAATTTTTCCAGTAATATTGTTTTAAACTTGAAATTCATATTAATTTAGGAAACTTAATCTAAAACAAGTTATCCAAGCATTAAAACATTGACAAAAACCACAAAATTGTCACAACTAATTGTGAAACGAAGTATTCTTTTATCTAGGTGTTTTTTAAACTAAAATATTTAAATATTAAATTAAAATATGTAAATATTTAATTAATTTTAATTCTTTTGGTTTGCGATTTGCCATACCAATGCTAGATGATATTTATTTCTAAAGTAAAATATGTACATAATTAAATAAACTTATTTGTAATTTGGTTATTAAGAGGAACTGTATAGATACTCCTTGAGACATTTAATATGTAAAACTTAATTTTAGAAAGCGACAATATATGAGGATTTATTCGTGTACATATGTATCTGTAACTAATTATCACATTTGATTTAATTTTTTTCCAGATTAAACGCTATTACGCCTTTAAAGTGAAGCACAGTGACATTTACGATAACCTAGTACCAAGTCGTGAAGAGAACATTTTCAAAGGAAATGTTTTAACTGTTTTCCCTAATCGAGATCAATGCGGAAGGAGAATCTTACTTTTGGAGCTTGGAAGTGAGTGCAACTATTTTAAATATATAATTTTAATTCAAAGCTATTTAAATGTTCATGTTCCTTTCATTGTAATCTAAAACTGACTTATTAAGGAAACTGTAAAATTAAATGGCTTTGCTATTATAATCAGATCAGATGGCTTAGAATTATAAATTTTAACAACTTATTCATAAAAATTGGATTAATATAATTAGAGAAAAATGTTCAAAATGTTTTCTTTAAATTTCTAAAACACCAAAATTTTTTGGTAAAATGTGTTTTTTTTTTGTAAACAAATTATAGATACATATTTTTTAAATTTAAATAGTAAGGGCGGTTTTGGCGATGAATAAGCCGTTAAGCCGCTAAAAACTTCAATTTTATTTTATTTGTACAAATCTTGCAAGTTTGTCAAGTTGTGTTCTGACTTCTGAGCTTTTTAGAAATATTTAAAATTCAGGTCCTTAGCTCATCAACAAGTATCCTTAAAATCTATTGCAATATTTTGTAGCTATAATAGACAGACAAGAAAGCAAGTTAATAGAAATCTTTTGAAAAATGTATGTTCGTTTACTTTTTCAAACTACTCAGCTCAGCTACTAATGAGTTTAATGAAATAAGAAATGATCAAGTTTTATTTATATTCTAGTTTTACAAGCGTATCTGAGCTGAAAGTATGTATATTTGTGGGATAAGTGTTACAGTTTTCATTTCCTCAGAAATTAAAAAAAAAAACAATTCTTTATTAAATAATAAAACACAAACACATTTTCATAACTTATATTTGTTATTTCAATTTTTTTACAGAGAAATGGAAGCACAAGGAAGTTTCTCTAGATGAGGTCTTCAAGGGATGTGTTCTCTTCCTCGAAGCAGCCATGCTTGAACCAGAAACACAAGTTGCCGGAGCTATTGTTATATTCGATATGGATGGTTTGAGCATGTCACAAACTTGGCAATTTACCCCACCATTTGCCAAGAGAATTGTAGATTGGTTACAAGTAAGTTGTAAAAACTTTTTTTCAAATGCAATAAAAAGTATTACGTTTATACAAACATGAACCTTAAACATTGATCCCTATAACAATTGTTAATTGATAGTTGACAAATATTGAAATTTGGTACATAAAAACTTAAATTATTAAAAAAAATTATGAACAGTTTCTTGATCAGCCTTATTGTGAGTTTCACAAAAAAAATTTTATTTGCCCAGAATTTTAAAAGCTATTGTGAGTTTAGCCCGAACGAAATTTCATCCACCTACTAAAAATAAGTGAACATTTAGGCTGTCAATGACATTACATTCCATCCGAAACGAGTGTTCACAATATAAGGGGAATTTTTTCGAACACAAAATTTCGGGTAAAACTCACAATAGGCGAAAAGTGAAATGTCAAATTTTCCGCGTGGAACGTTGTTCGAGTAAAACTCACAATATGGCTGGATAATTATCAATTTTCTTGAAATTTGCAACAGTCTGCACTATTCACAATGATCTACACTTATCGATTTTCAATATTTATCCAATTTAAATTAATATTTGTAATAGTGTTAAATGCTTTCCATGTTCAAATATATAATTCTCAATAAATAATTAAATTTTTAAAAACAATTCTTTCCCTTCTTCTTCTTTTAGGACTCTGTGCCACTGCGAGTTAAAGCAATTCACATTGTCAATCAACCAAAAATCTTCAATCTAGTCTTTGCCCTATTCAAGCCATTCTTCAGGGAGAAATTACGTTCCCGTATCTATTTCCATGGCAACGATCGTGAGTCATTGCATAAGCACATTTCAACCAAATGCTTACCACCAGCTTATAATGGTATTCTGGAACAACCACGTGTCGATGCAATGCAATGGTATCAATTGATGAAACTTTGTGAGCAAGAATATGTTGCAATTAATTCTTATGGTTATAAGAAAAAATAGTATAGTTAGTGTATAGTATTTTTTATTATTAAATAATTAATTAATTTGCAGTAAGCAGTAACGGTGCTGTGTGTTAAAATAATTGTTTGTTTATTTATTTTTTAAAAATCATTTTTTTCTTTGTTAATGAGTTTAAGTAACGGGTGATTTTTTAAGAGGTTTAGAACTTTTTTTAAAAAAAAAACACAAAAAATTCGAAAAAATGAATGAAATAATTATTTGAATTGATAGTTTGAACCTTGCAATTTAATGTTTAAAGATAATTTCATGCAAATGTTGACCGCGGCTGCGTCTCAGGTAGCCCATCCGCTGAGTCCAATTTTGGCATACTCTTTCACACATATCGGCCGGTATCTCACGAATGAATGCATGGATGTTGGCTTCCAGTGCGTCAATTGAAGCGGGCTTGTCCCTATAGACATTCGCCTTGACATACCCCCACAAAAAATAGTCTAATGGTGTCAAATCGCACGATCTAGGCGGCCAATTGACCGGCCCGAAACGTGAAATTAACTTATCACCAAACTCGCCTCGCAATTGCGCCATTGTTTCGCTGGCATGTGGCACCGTCTTGTTGAAACCACATATTATGCAAGTCAAGAACTTCCATTTCGGGCAAAAAAAAGTTTGTTATCATCGCTCGGTAGCGTTCACCATTGACAGTAACGCTGCGATTCGCATCATCTTTGAAGAAATATGGCCCAATAATGCCGCCGGCCCATAAACCGCACCAAACAGTGGCTTTTTCGGGATGCATTGGTAGCTGTTGCAATGCTTCTGGCTGATCTTCACTCCAAATGCGGCAATTGTGCTTATTTACGTACCCATTCAACCAAAAATGAGCCTCATCGCTGAACACAATTTTTCGATAAAAAAGCGGATCCTCGGCCAGCTTTCCAAGAGCCCATTCACCAAAAATTCGGCGTTGTGGTAGGTCGGCTGGCTTTAGTTCTTGCACCAGCTGTATCTTAAAAGGCTTTACGCCCAAATCCTTCCGCAAAATTTTCCACGTAGTGCTGTAACAAAGGCCTAACTGCTGGGAACGGCGCCGAATCGACATTTCGCGGTCTTCTGTTACACTAGCTGATACGGCCGCAATATTTTCTTCACTACGCACAGTACGTAAACGTGTTGGTGGTTTAATGTCCAACAAAGTAAATTTGGTGCGAAATTTGGTCACAATCTTCCGAATAGACTGCTCAGAAGGTCGAGAATGCCGACCATAAAATGGAAGCAGCGCGCGATGAACATTTCGAACCGAGCACGAATTTTGATAGTAAAATTCAATAATTTGCAAGCGTTGTTCATTTGTAAGACGATCCATGGTTAAATTGCAAACCAAACTGAAGCTGTTTGACAGTGACACAAGGTACTAAACACACGTCAGCTGTCAAAACCAGTGTTGCCAAAACCAAACCAGCTAAAAAATCACCCTTTACTATCAATCAACTACATAATGTATAGAATACTCAAAATGAGATTTTATTTTGGAAACAAAAAATTACATGTAATTAAAAAGGGCCAATGGGGATATAATAAAAATATTTTATATATTTTTTAGGTCTATTAATAAAACACAATTAAGTATGAATGTATTTACTTAAAAAGAAATGTACCTACTTTATGCGAAGTGGAAACACCTTAAAACGCACAAAAAATATATTTTTTTAGTCATTTAACACATTTCTATGAAACAACAATTATGTTACATTTGTATAAAAACAAAAATATAGATAAATACCTAAAATATAGTTATTTTTTTGATAAACAAGATTATAAATTAAAAAAAAACTGTTAAAAAAAACGTTGTTTTGTCTTTTTTATATAAAAGCTTTTGGAAACAGATGATGGATCATTGCCCACGTTTTTTTCAATAAAAACAAGAAGCTAGTTTAAAAAATTGGTAAACCCGACATAAAATGCACTGCTACGCACATAACACGCCCCCATACTTGAACGCCACCTATCATGATGTTCCTTTCACAAAATCTGCCCGAATGTTGCGTTCCGATAATTAAAATGTTTTTCATCTAAAATATGATTTAAAATGTCTTATCTTTTACTTACCACCTCATTATTGAAGATTTGGAAAGTAATCTCGAAGTTAAAGGCCACTTTCAGACACCTTTTTCACATTTTTTCAAACTTAAAATCTGAATGACCGACTGCATTTTTGTAAAATTTCTAGTTGAAGAAGATTTAAAGCGTTTTTCTGAATCTTTTGGTGAAAGTACCCGCATGTTTTATATACCAAAATAACCGTTGATTAGTCAAGATTTTAATGAAGTACAAATTTTGAAAATCGGTTGGAAAATAGAAAAGAAAATGCCCATCTAGTCAAAAACTTACCTTTTTTTCTTTTCAAGCCCTAAACCATTTTTTTCATAAGGGTACCTATAAATGTTTGGTATTAGGAAAATGCGCACGAGGTCAACCATTCTATAGACACCTTAACTTGGAAAATCTGACTTGTATTTTCCGACTTATAGCAGATTTTGTGCGGTTCAATCGTTAATTTTTCACACTTATACTTTGAAAATAATAGGAACTTAATTTTGTATGTATTTGGTTAAGACACCCACATTCATAGCCACCATGGATACCTGAGGTCATTTTAAGTCGAAAAACTTAAGAGATAATTTGCTCGTTTTGGCTTCCTTTTCGACTTATAACGGTTTTTGTGATTTTTTGTCCCATTTCTTTTAACTGGCCCTTACTCTGCCAAACTTCAACCGATTTTTGATTGTTTTTTCGTTATTTACACAAGATGAACTTGTGATTATTACTTGTGACAAATAAACCTTTCCATAGACACCTCATTTTTAAAGATCGAAGCAGTATTTTTCGACTTATAGCCAATTTTGTGAAAACACAAATCTGAACGACTGATAGACTGCAATTTTGAAAAATTTTCCGTTGAAAAATATTTAAAACGGTATATTGAAGCTTGTGGTTAACGTAGGAAAATGTTTGATATGCCAAAATCATCGTTTATTGGCAAAGATTGTAATGAAATAAGAATTTTGAAAATTGGTTGGAAAATGGAAATGATACGCCCTATCTTGTCAAAAAAATGCTTTTATTTATTCCCAACCCTATAATTCAAGAAAATTGTATGAGCACAGGAAAATTTTTATATTGCTATTACTTGTGACAAATTTCCCTTTCTATGGACACCTCATTTCCACAGATCGAACCAGTATTTTCCGAGTTATAGCCGATTTTGTGCGGTTCAATCGTGAATTTTTCATACACTTTCAAAATAAATTATTGGTTTTGATGTCGGCTCTTCCCGGAAATTTGATAAAAATTAAATTTCTCTGACGTCGGCTCTTCCCTCAAAAAATATTAAAATTTTCTAGAACTTCTTTTTGTTTATTTTTATACTATTATACGTTTTTTTATGTTTAAAAATGTTTACTATTTTTTAGAGAACAAATTGGGATTTCATAATAAAAAATGAAAAAAGGTACTTAATTACGTATTTTTTTGTAAAAATTGATACCAAAGTCAAAAAAAGAACCTAAACGTGCCAAAAAATGGGTTTGATAATAAATTGCGAGGAAACGGTTATCCGCATTGAAAAAAGTTGTAGGGTGGGTAAAAACTGCTAACTGCTCCTGTGTTATTAAAAAAATAAATTCAAGAATCTGTTGGAATTTGGCAAAGTTAGAGCCAGCTAAAGAAACGTGGAAAAAAATCCTAAAAACCGTTATAAGTCGAAAACGAAGGGAAAACGAGAAAATTACCTCTTAAGTTTTTCGACTTAGAATGACGTCAGGAACCCATGGTTTTCATCTGCGACGGGTACATGTTGATGCCATAACCAATTATTATTTTGAAAGCCAAGTGTGAAAAATTGAAAAATTCACGATTGAAACGCACAAAATCGGCTATAACTCGGAAAATACTGGTTCGATCTGTGGAAATGAGGTGTCCATAGAAAGGGAAATTTGTCACAAGTAATAGCAATATAAAAATTTTCCTGTGCTCATACAATTTTCTCGAATTATAGGGTTGGGAATAAATAAAAGCATTTTTTTGACAAGATAGGGCGTATCATTTCCATTTTCCAACCAATTTTCAAAATTCTTATTTCATTACAATCTTTGCCAATAAACGATGATTTTGGCATATCAAACATTTTCCTACGTTAACCACAAGCTTCAATATACCGTTTTAAATATTTTTCAACGGAAAATTTTTCAAAATTGCAGTCTATCAGTCGTTCAGATTTGTGTTTTCACAAAATTGGCTATAAGTCGAAAAATACTGCTTTGATCTTTAAAAATGAGGTGTCTATGGAAAGGTTTATTTGTCACAAGTAACAATCACAAGTTCATCTTGTGTAAATAACGAAAAAACAATCAAAAATCGGTTGAAGTTTGGCAGAGTAAGGGCCAGTTAAAAGAAATGGGACAAAAAATCACAAAACCGTTATAAGTCGAAAAGGAAGCCAAAACGAGCAAATTATCTCTTAAGTTTTTCGACTTAAAATGACCCTAGGTATCTACGGTAACTATGACTTTGGGTGTCTTAACCAAATACATACAAAATTAAGTTCCTATATTTTGAAGTATAAGGTGAAAAATTTGAAAAACTAATAATTGAACCGCACAAAATCCGCTATAAGTCGGAAAATACAAGTCGGATTTTCCAAGTTGAGGTGTCTATGGAATGGTTGAACCCGTGCGCATTGTTCTGATAACAAATATTTTAGGTACTCATACGAAAAAATTGATTAAGAGCCTGGAAAAGGAAAAAACGGAAGTTTTTGACTAGATGGACATTTTCTTTTCTATTTTCCAACCGATTTTCAAAATTTGTATTTTATTATAATCTTGAGTAATCAACGGTCATTTTGGTATATAAAACATGAGGGTACGTTAACCACAAGCTTCAGATAAACGCTTTAACTCTCCTTCAACTCAAAATTTTACAAAAATGCAGTCTCTTGGTCGTTCCGATTTTGTTTGAAAAAGTATGAAAAATGGGTTTAAAATGGCTCAAAACTTGAGCAATTCTTTCTTGAACATGGAAAATTAAGTTAAACGAAAGACAATGCATCTTCCCAAGCCCCTAAACCGTTAAGAAAAAGTTTTTACTCAAATACTTAAATTTTCTTGAACTTCCTTTTTTTTGTTTTGTTGCTATTTTGTCAATAACTTTAAATGAATTTTGTTCTATAAAAATATTGCCCTTTGCGTGGCAATAAGCGGCGGGACTTTTGAAGCCTAGAAAATTTAGGTCGTGGCAAGGATGGTGACAGCGGCAGTTTTGTGGCCGTAGCAGGGGGGGTTACTTTAGATCACAAGGTTTAACACTTGTAACATAATTAGCTATACTTACGTTGCATTCCAACAAACTTATTAAAATATCCAAGAAAAGTAATAAATACAAAATCACAATTTTTGTTTGCATATTTTTTATAATTTGATTTATTTTTCTTAATAATATTTTGTTTTTACTTCTTTTTTTTCATATTTTTTTGGGGTTTTTTCTCTTTTAATATTTTCATCGTCATCGTCAATCAGAGTTTTATTTGAATACATACAGCATTTGTTTTTATTTTTTGTAGTTGTTTTTTAACTAATTTCATTTGCTTTGTTTTTTGTTTTTGTTATTGTTTAATAGTAATAATTAATAATATAATAATAATCAACATATTTTATTTCGCAGTTTCTTTTCTTTTTAATGTTTTTTTTTGCAGCATAACGCAAATATAATTTCCCTTCTTCCATAAATTTGTTTCAATAATATGTTTTTTCTCAAACGACAATAATATTTTAATCATATTCGTCAATTTTCTCTTTTGATATTATTTTTTTTTTTAATCAAGGTTTTTGTTAAATATTTTTCTTTCTTTGTATTTGGTTTTTTTTGTTTAATGAAAAAATTTCCAAGCAATGTTTTTTTTTAAGTTTTTCTATGTTAATCAAGCAGCAATTTTTTTTGTTTAATAATAATTATTAGAAAAAGAAAACACATTTTCATTTGGAAATCTATCCATAATACATATGTCAAATTTATGTTTTGTGTATACAGAGTAAAATTTTTTGAAGTGTCATCATAATAATAGTGTATAATATATTTATTATTTTTTGTTTTATTATTTTTCTTTGTGTGTTAAAAATTTGAATAATAAGATATTTATATTATGTATAATTTATTATGATGAGCTGGTTGTGTAAGATTTTATTTTTATTTTTCTGTAACATGTGTTTTGATAAAAATGTACAGTGATGGGGTAGAAAAAATGCCCTTTTTGACATATTTGATGTTTTGTTTTTGTTTTTCTTCTTAATTTTTGGTTTAGAGTTTTTTTTTTTTTTTTGTTTTTTAGGGTATTGGGTGTTTGATTTGGTACAATTTTGTATGGCTTTTATTTTAATAGAATTAGGAGAGTTTTATGTTTTTTTATTTTTTTTTTTATTTCAGTTACAATGTAAAAATTATAAATTTTTTTTTTTTTGTAAATTTTGTAATCATGTATGTATGTTCCTTTTAAAAACAAATGCCTTTAAAAATAAAAATATTAATGAATCACATAAAATACGGTTCAATTTTAAAATATATACGTTTCAACAATGTATTTATTTATGTATCTACTTGTCTACAATGTAAATTATGTATATTTTAAAAATAAGCTAAATTAAAAAAAAAAAAAATATATGTTTTATATAAAATACATGTATAGTATTTTACAAAAATGTTGGGGTGAATGTAAAATACTGTAGATGTGTTTTTTTAGGTTAAGTTTAGAAAAAATTAAATTTTTAATTTTCTCTCGTGTTTAACCCTTTTCAATTTTCTAATTCCAAAAGAAGTTTGTTTTTTTTAAGTACTCAAAAACTTAAAACATTTCAAAGAGGTGCTATATAGCATGTAACCTAATACAATCGAGTTTTTTAATGATACAATCAAGCATTGACAGCTCGTAAATTGGTTCAATCAATTGTCCTCGAGTGTATCGGCAGAGTTGGTAAGACAATAAATACAAAAATTAAAGTATGTATAAACTTTAGCTCACTAATCGTCGGTTGACAGGTAAAACTACTCACTAACCCCCGTATAACGTGTCGCGAATCGAACGTTAGAAGTGAAATGTTTGCATTAGCGAATTAACGTATTTGACGAATGACGTTCGAATCAACGAAGATTAGATAACCACAATAAAATGAGATCAAACTTTGAAAACATTTTGACATTTAATTCGAATCAAAGGTTCTCAATTCGCCAACTGTAATACTAATTTCTCACAGTCACATGTTTATTCGTTCGACTCGCCAGCGGTAACAGAGGGCTGAGCTGAAATGACTTAATATCACCAAGTAGTGTATTTATAATACAAAGACAATTCGTACAGACAAAAAAACTAAACAAACGTACCTGTCTTAAACATTTATAATTTTTAAATATTTTCCAGGGAAATTGTTGTCTATCATAATAAGGTTAAAAACATACTCGAACTGCGAAAACAAACGCTTTCATAAGGGGTGAGACATTAGCTCTCATAAGAAAGCATGTGTGTGTTTTTAACGCTCTGCTCACCTTTCGCATAACAGCTCTGCTCACAGCTCCAGTATGTGACAATGGCGTACTAACGAAATGTATTTGTTTCGAGTTCAACGATCAACTCTTCTCGATTGTACTAAGTTAACGTGCTGATTGCCCTAGTAAAGTGCGTAGATGTTATTTAAAAAATCAGCTCTTTCGGATGAAAAATGTTTCCATTATTTGTTCGAAATTATAGAATTTCCAATCAGTGCAAACATTGTCGGACAGATCTACCGATAAAATATAACACACATCAACGTAAGGAAGGATAAGCCTTTAAGTAAGGAATTTATGAAATTTCTTCTGAAGTTATTGAGTTAGGAGCAATAATGTATCTATGCGGCAGCTTCTCAAAACAAATTCTCGAATGCTTTGAAAATCTTATAAAAGGTTTTCCTACCACTTGCCAAATCTTGTTTTATAAATAAAAATGAGAACAAAATTCTGCAATAGGACAAGAGGATCCCAAATACCAGAGCAACATTGGATTGGCCTCCGCAGTCACCGTATGCAAATCCAATTGAAAATGTGTACCTCAGCTTCATGGAAAAATATTCAACGAACTGAATCATAATTGTTGAGTCGCGAATCATAATAAAGGCGCTTAGTTAAATATCGCTTAACATTTTTCGCACACCTTGCTCAAAATTAAATAAATTTGGCAATCTCATGGAATTTCTCACCCATTTTTCTAGTATGTTGTTGGCTTTTTGGCACAAAATATATCTCAGGCAGATTGGATGTTTAAATCTTTGCTTACATTTCAATTCTATTTTGATCGCAATGTAGAATATGGGTGAAAGCTTTTCATATATGATGACATGCCTTGCTTCACACTGCAGAAACAAAAAAAAACTGCCAACCTACTTCGAATAATCAAAAGAATTTATTAAGTAATTTCAAAGCTAACAATATACCTATGTAGTATAAAATATATTTCAAAGCATAATGTATGTACATGATTTTAATAAACCAACCAAAGTTTTGTTTTGTTTTATAAATAAAGAGTGTTATCAATAATAGTAGCAGTCTGAGCGGAAAAAAAATATAAACAAGCATTTTAACACACGACATACAAAAAAAAATATAAATAAAAAACTAGATAACATATACATAATTATTTTTTTCATTTTGAATAGTTTTTTTTTTTGTTTGTTTGTTTTTTAAACAACAGAAAAATATTTTTATTTAACAACGTATTATTTGTTTTATTATAATTTGTTGCTTCTTACTGTTCTTGTTCAACGCAGAAACTCTCCTTCTTCTATTTTGTTGTGATGGGTGGTTTATTAGAAAATAAAAATTATGTTCAAATATTTAACATTTCTCTCTTTTTCCTTTTTGTTGTATTTATTTTCAAATTTATTTATTTTGTTTTTGTTTGAATATATATTTTCTTTTATTTATTATATTTGAATTTGATTTAATTAATACATTCAGTTGTTTGCTGTTGTGTATTTAAATTATTTGAAAGCATACCTGGTGGCATTGCAATTGAGAATTTATCATTGTAACCGTTCAATGGATTATTACTAGTGCTATTAGTTACAAATCCATTTGCTAAACTATTCATGAATAGATTTTGCTCGTTACTAAGCCAATTAGCAATTTGTGGATAATTTACCTAGAAAATTTTAATAATTTGAAAAATATTTGCTGATTTTTTTGGTTTTTGTTTTGGAAAAAATAAATTAAATTGAAAATTAAAAATGAATGCAACAAATGGGGGAGACACATAAAAAATATTTTGGGAAACAGAAAAAAACAAACAATTTTTTTTTACAACAAAGCAACAAACACCGATTTTCCATTTCATATATAAATTATTTGTAAGATGAAAATTTGTTTTTTTTTTATATAAACTATTATATTTGTTGGTCACAGAAAGCACATCATTTACCCATAATAAAATATTTGTATACTTAAAAGCAGAGAGAAGTGTTAGAGAAGTGAAGGAACTTAAAAGCGAAACATATAAATAATTCTCTTTGATTTTGACTTTTTTTCAAGAAGAAAACAAAAATAGAAAAACAATCTCTTGTCGCATGCCAGGCATTATTTCAATAATTTTTCAAATATTAAATTAATTCTGTTTTTTTTTATAAGTTAATAGGAAAAAATACAAAAATTAAACAAATGAAATTCCCAAAACAAAACTAAATGTATGCAAAAGTAAGATCGAGAGACTTACTTTCTCTCTCTTTCTTTCTCCTGATTTTTAAAATAATTTTGTCCGCAAATGTGAATCTGTTTCAAGGGGCCATATACATACATATATGACACATGTTCATGGCTAGTTTTGGACCAACTTTAACGCCGATATCTACTCGTATTTATACAAAATAGAACATGTATCTTTTATATATGGGCCCCTTTATTGAAGGTATGATATAAATTTTGGAAAGGAAATGATTGGTGGTGGGGCGGGGGATGTGTATTTATTATGTTAGAAATTAAAAAAAAAAAAAAAAATGTTTAAACAATAATAATTCACATACAAATATCTACACAAACTGCCTATTTTTAAGGTATTCTAACATTCCTTGAACGTTGGCATTTACCTGTGCTTGAGAATTCTGTTGAGGATTTAAAAGATTATTTGGTAAATTGACACCATGGTGTTGGGGTGGTTGTGGGCCAAAACCTAAAAGAGAAGAAGTTTTATGTCATTAAATGAATAGAAATGGTAGCGTTATACAAATATTCAATTTATTTAATGGAGAAAAGAAAGGATTAAGCACTGTAAAGAAAGGATGATAAGACAAACTTTGCTACGGAAATCCAATATATGGATATGCGAGAGTAAATATTGAGGTACTAGTACTATCGCAAAAGACTGCCAGAACTTTTGCTAACCGCGTTTCTCTTAATCTCTTGTGTAACCTCGCAACCAGCAACAAGTGCAAAGGACCAGTGGAAACTCTACCAACATGCTATCAGAAGTTCTTCCAGTGATTAGCTGGGTTTCACTAGACGACTACAATGAAACAACTGGTTCTATGAAGATTCCCGATTGCAGCAAATACGAGGCTTACTAATGTCAATGCTGCAAACTAGGACAGGAGCTACCGAGTGAGAAGCAACGGTGCTCTACTGACAAAGAAGAAGAAAGGAACACCGACTTCTCCGAAAAAAAAGAGAGAATACAGAAAGCAGCCGGACGAATCCTTGAAGACTGCTTAACGGCGAAGACAGCTAACATTAGGCAGAACACTTTATTCAACTTGGACGATAATGCCCAACACGATGATAGTCCACTCGAAAAAGAAAGAGCGAATAGCGATATTCAAGGCGACGAATTTACATGA
This sequence comes from Epistrophe grossulariae, assembly GCA_929447395.1. Classification (NCBI taxonomy): domain Eukaryota; kingdom Metazoa; phylum Arthropoda; class Insecta; order Diptera; family Syrphidae; genus Epistrophe; species Epistrophe grossulariae. The sequence goes on along the minus strand of OV839567.1, from coordinate 18,207,669 downwards.
AACCTCTCATCTACGCAACTCGCAGAGCTACAATTTTTCAAAAGTTCGTTCAACAACTTGCTTTTACAGATGATGTGCCTTTATCTGGAGATAAAGTGCATTTGGATGTTGGTATTGAAGCGGTGGCTGCGGAATTGAGCTTATCTATGAATAAGGACAAGACGAAGTACAGTAGTGTGAAAAACATTCCGGATTTTTTTGGTAAACTGCATTGATTGTTGGTTTGTGATATAAAAATGAAAAAATCAAATGTTTGCAATTTTTTCCCATTTTTATTGAACAATTTTATTATTTGAAACAAAAACCATGGAACTTTATGCATCAAAACAAAAAATAATTCAAAAAATTAAAGTTAATTCAAAATTTGGAAACGGTCCATAATTCCTGTGATTTGTTGTATAGCCTGCTCCTGAAAAACAGCCCCAAACCATCACCGAGGCTCCACCCTGCTTAACTGTAAGGAGTACATTTGCAGGCTTCAATCGCGTACCTTTTGAGCGCCTCACTGTCCTTGCACCATCGGAGTAAAATAAGTTGAATTTGCTTTCATCACTGAAAAGCACACTTCTCCATTTGCTTAAAGACCGGTTAAGATGATTTTTTGCAAATTCAACCCTGAGTTAAATGTTTTGATTAGGAATTTTAAGTCTTTCTCAAATACCTTTTACGGATTACCTTTTTTTACGATGTTTAGCAGTAAGAAGAGGTTTTTTAGCTGGTCGAAATGCAAAAAGACCGAAATCTCTTAAACGCTTCCTGACCGTATTTGGCCCTATGGGTAGATTAAGTTCATCACAAATTGACTTTGAAGTCGCAAAAGGGTCTTTAAGCACGAAATTCTTTATGCGCCTATCAGTTTTAATTGTTGTTTTGCGAGGGCGTCCACCAAAATGATCTGCTTCTACTGATTTTCCACTTTTAAATTTTTTAATGATGTCGCAAACCGTTGACGTTGGAATTTTTAAGACTTCAGCGATTACTTTTTGTTTTATACCGGCTTGGAACTTTTCTATTATTTCGTATCGAATAGCGTTGCTATAACGTGTTTTAGCCATTTTATGCACTATATAATTTCAACTTACACAGCTCTCAACTTGTAAAAACGTTTTATTCAAAAGACTCGAAAAAACCGTTACTTTAACATCGAGACTCGCAATCTTCATAAAATCCGGTTAGTTTTGCACAGGCATGTCACTGAGTAACTTTATAAAATAATTTTTTTTTTATTCTTCTTGTCATCGTAGCATTAAATTTTTAAGCTTATTATTAACTTGTCTCATACTCTTTACAAATTGTTAAAAAACTTATGGAAAGTTGTTAGTTTTCTACTTGGTATTAAGAAAATCATTACTATGGGAAAAAATCCGGAATGTTTTTGGCAGCACTGTATATGCTGTCATTGCGAAATGAATTTCAAAATCGTCGAATCGGGCAAAACGTCATGATGGATGGATACAACTTCGAACTAGTCAAGGATTTTTTCACCTGCGATCCACTTTTATCTCGCAAAATCACATGAGTGAAGAGATCGAACGAAGAAGCACTTTTTCTTTAGTTTCAGTAGTAACATATTTTCTACCCAATAAAATAAGTTGAACATCTTTCTCCTGCTGTATAGGACAGAAGTTTGCCCTCGTCAAGAAAGGATATAATAGAAAATTCTTCTGGTGATCCAGTGTGTATCGAATGGTTGTGGAGGATTCAAAAACAACCTATACAGCGTTGCCGACCTGTTGAGAAAGCTGAAATTAAGCGGCTGCGATGGCTAGGGCACGTGCATCGTATAGAAAGCGACGCACTAGTCCGACGTGTTTTCGAATCTACCCCTGATGGCTTGCAAAGCACAGTAAAACCCATCTAAGGTTGCTCTCAAATGTGGAAAACGATTGCAACCAACTTGGGTTGCGTAACTGGAAGCAGCTTAGGGGCTGGCTGGAAGGGCTGGAGGCAGTAGTCCCTCTTAGACTGTAAGTGCCATCTAAAGTTGAGTTAAACCCAAATCTCAGCAAGTACAGTAGTTTTAAAAATAAATTTTGCAGGATTATCTTAACTACGGATTTCTTTTTTCCTAAAAGTATTTATTTGATTTTCTAAAAACTCACCTTGATTATTTTGTTGTGTCAAATGCTGCATAAACATATCTGGTCCAGTATGTTGTTGCTGTTGTTGTTGGGGATGATGCTGCTGCGGGGGTTGTTGCTGCTGCTGTTGTTGTTGTTGATGTGGAAATGAAGAGAATTGACGGAATGATAGTATTGCTGGATCCATAGCTGTCCAATCAGACATACTGCTGTAACCTGTTTTAATAAAAAAAAATTCCATCTACATTTTCTTTCTTGTTTTATATTTCAAACTCTTACCCTTATTGTGATTGCCACCATTCTGGTTTTGCTGACTCATATGCATTTGGGGATCATGGGGATGCTGTTGTTGTTGAAAAGGTCCCAAATGTGGATTCCAATTGTTTGGTTGCTGCTGAGTCGGCATTGGTGGTTGCTGCTGCTGCTGTGGTTGTTGTTGTCCATTCATATTCATAAATGGTAGAATTTTACTACTCTGTGCACGGGGCACACCGAATCCAAATGCATTCATGTGATTAAAACCAGGTGGTGGCATTCGTGTTCGCTGTACATTTTCCAACAGGTGTTTCTGGTGACCAGCATTCTGTTGTTGAACCATTTCGTTCTCCATTAGTTCAGCTAAAGCTTTCTGTGTTTCAATGAATGGATCAAAACCTATTTAAGAAAAATGAAAATAAATTATATGAAAATTTCGATGTTTTTTTATTTTTGTTTGTTTACCTAAATCATCATCCACAGATGAATTATGTGTGCTGAATTGATTAAGGAGACGAGATGTTGCCTGCTGGGGCTGCTGTTGCGACTGCGACGGCGGTTGTGTAGTATTTGGGGGCTGTTGTGTTGGTATCTGTGTTTGACTGACACTATTTGCCACACCGCTGCCAAGCAGACTGTGTGTACCCATTGGATCGTATTTCCCAGGTAATCTCTGTTTCTGAACCGGCTGCTGTCCTATAAGGCCTGAACATGCAAAATTGTATAGATACTTTTGCTTAAAAACAAAATAAACACACAACTTGTCACAAGCATTTACCATTTGTGTGATCTAAGAACTGCGAATTAATTCGGTTATTTTCCAAGATCGAAGCCATTCGGGCGTGTTCATTTAACTGGCCATTATTTCCATGGCCATTCACCACATACTACACGAAAAAAATGATTTAATTATTAAAAACAAGGAAACATAATTAATTTTTATTTTGTATTTTACCTGATGAAGTTGCTGTTGTTGCTGTTGATTCTTATGGAAATCAAAGAATCTCGACATATTCGTACCGAATAGATTGTTGCTCAATAATTCGTTCTGCTGACGTTCTTGTAATTGCTGTTGCAACAATTGTTGCGTTTGATGCTGAATAATTGCGCTTTGGGAAAGTCGGCTTAGATCAGTTCCGCTATGGAAATTATTACTTATGCTGGGGAAATCTGAAAAAATAAAAACAGAAGCAGACGAATTGTTAAACTGTTGTTTTCTTTTTTCAATGGTTTAGTAGTTTTATATTAAATTGTACATTTTTTAAGTTCTTGAAATATTAATACAGATTATTAAAAAAATTACACATACAAAACAAAAGCTTGTAAGTCTCTGCCAGTTTGTAGCTACATTTTATCAGTTTATCCAGTATTAGTGAACTTATTCGACGATTGGGTCGTAATAAAATTTAAAAATCAATAAATAAAAATGAAGTGTTTGGGGAGAAAAAATAACAAGTGATATTCATGCTTCAAAGTAAGTTTACAACCACAAAAACAGAAGTCGAAGAAAAATTCAACTTCAAAACCCAAAAATGTTTTTAGTAAACCTTAGGCCACACGAGAGAGCGGTTTCTAAAGTTTCTGCATATTAGTAAAAAAAATAATGTATTGCAACTAGCTGAGGTGTACTGGCTCGTGCGACCTTAGGGAAAGCTAGGTGAAAAGGAAGATTTTTCACTGCTCTAGGAGATACATATCATTTTTATTATCCACCTAAAAATAATATCAGTGATATTTCGATGCTAATCAAAAGCAACAAGTTTTTCGTGATTGTTGATTGTTCGATTGAAATTTTTATGAGTCGACGAAACTTATTTATATTTTATATGCTGCAAATATTATTGTTGTCAAAAAAAAAAACAAATATGATGAATTTTAATATTTGGGAGAAGAAAAAAACATATGAATCACATCGACGCAACTAATTTCGGAGCAGACCTTCCACGCACGAGTTTGAGAACAACTTTTTGCTGCGTACTTTCACCTTAAAGATTAATTTCTTTCAAACGGTCAACATTTCAAAATGTTAATATTTTTCACCTCGAAATAAATATTAACTATGTATCAAAAACATATGTAATAATTTTTTTGTTACTCTAGATTCAAAACACATTAAACATAATGTATCTTAAGCCATGGGGCCACCTATTTTTATTATGTTTTTTTTTTAACTGTTTTATCATCTATATTACAGAATTGACACGGGAATGACCAAATTTCACCACTAAAATGTTGACATGGATATGACGTCGAAAGGTATTTTTTTAGACTCGTGTAATTTTTTTAATGTATGCATTGGAAAACAAGTCGGATTATATTACAATAAAAAACACATACCATGGTAATGACAGATTAGGTGAACCAAAACTTGAAATGCCTTTTTTACATGAAATACAACTCGCTACTGATGTTTTTTTTTTTGCTTTTGGAAATTGTTCCCTTTATTGATGTGATCTCCGCAACTTATTCTGCGACCGTTAATTCGATTTTTTTAAGGATGTCTTTTTGGTCGAGGAAATGACAATTTTGGTTCCGACTCTCACTTAAGTTCATTTAACTCAACTTCGTATACCTCTAAAAATAAGCTGGCTGGGTATTATTCACCATTGTTCTTTTTTCATTAAAGCTAAATACATTGATACATTTTTCAAACTTATTTACAACTTTTAAATACTATGCATTTGATGGAACATGCCACGGTAAATAATGAAGTTAAAAATTCGGAATAAATGTAAATTTTTATTTTTATTTTTTTTACAAGTTAAAGAAGTTTTTAGGAAGAAGCGTTTCTCGATAATATTATTTAACAAAAAAATATGTTTCACAAGCTTTAAACACGTGACCGCAAAATATTAATATTTTAAAATATTGACCCATAAATAGATTTCGAGATCTTTATACGATCAATTAATTACTAATAAACAACTCGTTTGTATCTATTGTATTTATGTGATAAATTGTAAAATAAACTTAATTGTATTATGAGAAATAAATAAAATAATCTAAATCTAAAATCACAAGTATTTAAGGGCCCTCTGAACCCAAAACTGACAAAATTGGACCCAAAAAGAATTTTCATTTATACCAGAACTAAGAGGAAAATACAGAACTAGACTCTGGGAAGGTGGAGCTTATTTTTTTCGCGCTACTCATGTCTGAAGTCCGCCCCAAATTAAAATTTTGGATTGTTTTCCCTGTCTGTCTGGACTGTCATGTCATGTGCAAGGTGGCGCAAAATTATTCACCCTTTCGGAAAATATTATAATTTTTGCAAATGGCGTCAAAAATGTGTATCAACATTGGTGGCAACCACTTGACGGATATTTTCCAGTGTAAAGGTCCAAATAAAGATTTCCATCACTCAAATCATTTTTTTTATTTATTAAAAAAATAATTCAAAAATCAAAAAACCAATTTCTGAGGTCAACTCGGCGAACCCCACAGGTGGAGCCTTAAGGGGAAGCAGTGAAGTGGTAAAGTTGTGGCCTCAGTCGATATGATAACAAATATCGGTTAAAGAAGAAGGAGAAGTACGCAGTAAGTTTTCCTAGATCACATGTTATATCACAATTGGTCATAAATTGATATTGTGTCGGTTTCTCCGCCGATAGCCACTTTTACCTAACTTAACGTAACGTTTACGAAAATTTTACTTAGGAATATGCAGATTGTGGAATTGAAATTTAAAACAAGAGATTATAACCGTGTATAGAATAGAAATAGAATCATACTACATATAGAATCATAATACAAACTAGGTATTGACATCCTTTTATTGTTCTTCAAAGTCGGAAGCATACATTAATTTGTCTTACTCTAACTAGCTGGCCGTTATTTAATTAATTTAATTTCTTTTTGATCGAAAAGAAGAAGTGTGTAGACACAAGTTCATTTTGCACATTTAATGTCATATATCTGATTCTCTGTAGGTAGTGATAGAAGACGACAAATTTTCATCAAAAAAATAATCAGCAATGAACTTAAAATGTAATATTGTAGATCTCAAACTAAATATTTAAGCTTTAAAACTTCATTGAACATTTCATGCCTTATGCTCGCTTTTCACGAGTCGATTTTTGCTGTGCGGCTAGGGCCTGTGGCGGAAATCGACTCTTAAAATAGTAAATTTGAAAAGTCGCAGGTGACTAAAACCGCAAACCCGAAACTAGGCCCCTAGTCAACTTTTGGCATGCGTCGTGTTGTTGTTTATTTATTTTGTGTTCAAGTCTATCAAACGAAAAAAAAATAATATTGTGAAATTTTGAGAATACTTTGAAAAGCATTATTGTTTGTGGAACCCACGGGAACCAGTGTGTGTGTCGGCATTTATAAGTGAACCGAATTATAAATCGCAAGTCAGTCGCCTGTGTAAATGATGTGGTGCCAGTCGCTGGACTCGAGAAATCAATTGGCCACACGGAAAAAATCGGCTCGTGAAAAGCCGGCATTAAGCTACAATTAAACAGTCAAAGCGTTGACTCTCTGACGTCGAATCACACACTTCGACAACCTTGGAACAGAATTAGACGTCATTTTGACGTCACAGAGTTAACGCTTTGACCATTTGCGTTGGCCTTCTAATAGTAGCTTTGTTCATATTTTCAGCATAGAGTGCAGCAATACGTAACACTGAGATTTAAGAATTAAGTGGAAATCTGTGAACGGTTACGAAAAATATAAGTTGTTGCGATAAACGACATAGTGATGTATTTGTTGTTTAGCATATTATAAAACAAAATTATAAAAGTGTTTCAAATATTGAAATAACCACAAAGTCTATCCGACCATCGTTGATTATTAGCCCAAGCTTCCATTTGATGACCTATTTGTCGAAACTCATAAAAAAAATGGGTCTAGATTACTGTCCTTTTTTTCAACAGTCGCTATAAGATAGAATCTTACGTTAGCCTCCCTTATTGTTAAAAATTAACATAACAGAAATACTCGATTGATTTGTTTCACCCTAAAAAAATCATATTTCTTGTTCTTCTGTTCAAATTATTATTTGGAATCTTTACCTCTTTTATTTATTGTGTAATTACATATATATTTATTAGTGATACCTTATAACACTAATGCTGAACCACTTTATAGGCTTGAAATATAATAATAAGTCGAGATTTTATGTAATCTTAATTAGTGAGATGATAAGTGGAACATTTCCTCAACAAAAAAAATAACATTTGTTTTAATTTTCACCTGGGATTGCTGATGATGCAAAGAAAAATAAAAAAATATACCAACATATTAATTTACTTAAATATTATTCTCAAGTCAAAACTAAGTTGTCTTAACCATTGACATTATTAGACTCGATCCTTGTTTGTACAATAACAAACAATTTTTTTTTTATTTTTACTATAAATTAAAACAATGCAAATATAATTTTTATTTATAAAGCATAAACACGAAAAAAATCAATGCAAAAATCCTGGAAGCTTGTTCCTACAATCTAAGTATATAAATATAATAACGCAATAATGAAGTAAACGTAACAGAAAAAGAAGTAAATAATTCAGAACACAAACGAAAACAAAAAAACATAAACAACAAACTCAAAACCAAACTTAAAAACAAACTAAAAAGAAAAACATACCGTGTGGTCCGTTCATTTGTGACAATCCAATATTATTGAGTAAATTGCGTTTTTGCATTTCTTGAATTCGAAGGAACTCTTCCTGCTGTTGTTGTTGCTGTTGTTGTAGTTGATGCGGCGGTAGCTGCTGTTGTTGTTGATTAAGTGGCAAATGTTGATCGTCTAATGGTTTAATGTTTCTCATCATAACATATTTGAATGCGTCCTCCCAATCTTCTGTGGTTTTATTTAACATCATGGTTGTTGACGAACAATCATTCAAATGATGTGGATAGGTAGTAGAAGGTACCGAGGAGGAGTTGGAACAGGAGGATAAAAAATTTGTTTCTGGATTTTTTAAAATATTTATACCATTTGTTGTAGCAGTGCCATTTATTGTGCTGTTTTGATATCCATCGATGCCTGTGTTTTGTATTTATTTTTTTTATTATCAAAAAGTATAATTTTTGTACATTTTATAATTTTTGTTTCGAAGATTGTGCAGGAGGAGTTGCCGGAAACAAGAAGAGAATAGTTTTTGTTTTGATCGAATTAGTTTTTGATTTTTTGCGACAATTTTTGATTTTTTTTTGAAATTTTGATAGAATTTGATTTCCATTTCTTTTTTAACAAACAAACGAACACACACATATTGATAGAAATTACACATATATATATTATAATCTACTTGAAAAGTTCTATATTTAAGTTTTGAATTTAAGAGAACTGAAATTATGTAGATAATGTAGATATTTTGTTTCTTAATAGTTGCGTCTGTTAGTTTAAGAAAAAAAAAGCTAAGAAAAGCAGCAAAAAAGTATTACAACTAGCAAAGATTTTAAAAACAAAAAAAAATTCTTATTAAAAACTAAATCTAACCAATGAGATACATAAAATATTTATAAATGAAAAATGCATTTGTTTTTTTTTTTTTTTTTTTAGAAGACAATTTATAACTTAAAAGAAAAATTACAAGTGACTTGTCAGAGGTATTTGATTCTTCAAAAGAGCTAGAGTAGATCAAGTCGATCGCCTCTTTATCTTAAGGGTCCAGGTTAGGTTAGGTTTACGTTGCTATCAGAAGAGATGCTTATCACACTTAGACTATAGATTGGGCCATTGTGATACCACAAGAATCTAGGAAGCTTTCTTCCTACTCGTTGAACCATTTAGAGCTTCTTAGGAAGCGCGCAAGGTTATTTATGTCATGATTTACCAGATCATTAGGATCATTGTTGTATAATTCTCCAACAGAGAAGGTGAGAAATCGAATCTTCATACATACAACTTCTGCAGAAATCGTTAGAAAATACTCCAAGCCTCGTTGCGTGCTTGCCTTAAAAGTCCAAATATAATATGAATAAACAAATTACACCCGGTATAGCCATAATTGAACAAAAATACCTCCCCACTCTCGTTTAGTTCAGATAAAGAGTCTTGACAGAACGTAAACTGATGGACAGTCTCATAAAAGTCCCATCAACTAATTAGTCCAATGAGATCGCAGCCGGGATAAAACGCCAAATTAATAGCTATTTTTATTCAATAACAAAATTTTTATGTTCACTTTTGTTTTGAAGGTAAACAATAACAAAGTACAACACAATTTTCTTGTTATTGTTTTTGTGAAAGAAATTATCTGAGCTGGTTATATACTTCCGAAGAAAACATGGGTATATAACTTTAAACAAATGCAAACCTTAATGCGTATGGATCACTATGAGATAAGATAAAGGTCAGCTAGAGGTAATAAAAGTGTACACTTTGAATTGATTGTTTAAAAAAAATGCGCCTACACTTAACGCTTTTTTTTAAATAAATGGCTCATTTAATTTTTTTTAAATCTTCTCAAAAAATCTGAGAATCTGACATGTTGCACAAAGATGCGAGATAATAAGCGCAATTGAACAGGATTTCGGTTAATTTGTTTGCTAATTCTGATGCAGCTGCTAGTTTAATTAGGGTTTTTTACAATACGTACATCATGAATCTTAAATTTCCCGAATATTATTTAATTGTTGATTGTGAAATATTTGAAGTTCTACAAAAATTTACTCTGATTAGCCAAACAGGATTTTTAGAGCAAGTTCCTATTCATTGTGAAGAACAAAACAAATTGTAAGTATGGTTCGATTTGTTTATCAGTCAATAATTATTGTTCAATCGCTTTAAGGCAAGTTTATTTGGAAAACTATCTACAGATGTAATTTCATCATGTTGATTGTTGGTGATACCAAACTAAATGGTATTTTGAAGCCAACCCTGTTAAGAATTCTTTTTAAATACAAAATTAATTAAAAAAAGAAACAATAAACGGTTGACAATGTTTACGAACACCAAATGCAAGTGCCAACCATTAGCCCATTGAAATGTTACAAAATTTTGGCTGAACCTTGCATTTTGGCAGGACAAGATATTTTTTCGATGTGTATACAAAACCATTTCAACCCTTTACCACAACTCCACCCCCCCCCCCCACCCTTATTTGGCAACCATCATGAAAAAGGTGATGTTTAAAGTTTTACGTGATATCTTGAGAACTATAGGTCAAACCAAATATTTCACAATATTTTTGTTACAATACTTTTGACTGTGAAATTGGAGATTAAAAAGTTATAATTAAAAATAGCCGAAGAGTTTCAAAAAAGATACGAGTACCATTAAAGGGTTGTAAAATAAATAAACAAAAAGTTATAACCCTGCTCAAAATGCAAGTTCAATGTAACACATCAATAGACTAAATGGCGTATGAGAACTTAAATGTTGTTTTTTTAATGAGTTGATGATATCAAATGATTTTTCATATCCAAGATGCATAGCACACCGTTCATATACATAAGTATATATTTTTTTAAATAATATAAATAAATCTACTTAAAGCAAACCACAAGCTTCTTAATTCTATATTATATGTATTTAAACAAAAATATTAAAACTGAATCGACCCAATTTAAACTTACCATTGAGTAGATCCGGTAGATGTGATGTGATGGCGCTGCTCAAATGATGACTACTCTGACTGTTGCGCATATCTGTATCCAATTTGCCTTTAAGAAACGGTTGAAACGATGACGATGAGGAAAAGAAACTATTATTATCATCGAATAGATTCAATTTCGAGAGACAAGCTGTGTGAAACAAAAAAACAAATTAACAAAATAACCCTCCAAAATATGGATTTTCAAAATTATATACAAACCTGTTGTATCAATTATATTACTACTGTTTTCAATATTTGTTAGTTTCTGTGCTGTCATGGCGGCGGCGGTTGATGACATAGCCACTGATGTTGGTGTTGGTGAAACAATTCCATTTGTTTCTGCCACAATTGTTTGATTTAATTCGACGACCGGACTGGCTGGTGTCGACGCTGATGACGATGACGATGAAAGCTTGCTGTTTGTGTCTTGATTGCTGCCACTGCTGGTACTGCTACTGCTGCTGCTACTACTAATGCTAATATTGTTGCTAATAATATGTGGTTCTAAATGTTGATCTGTATTCGGTATGGTTGTGTGATGATCTGGGAAGCTGCCTGGCGAGCTATTACCACTTGAAGTTAAACTTTCACTTAAAAATGGTGATACACGGTGATCGCTACTATTGCTGCTGGATGAACTAAAAATATTAAAAAAAAAAAAAAAACGAAAAATCGTTAAAATTATTTAAAATAAAGAAAATATAATTAATTTCTGACCTCATTGATCTAGCATAGGCATCCTCTCCGTTGACATCCTCCTCAACATCTTCCTCACCATTATCCTTTTCGAAGTCTTCGATTAATTTCATCTCATCTTCTACACTTAGATGATTCGATTTAGTGTCGTTTTGCAATTTCCCTCTTGCAATTTGTTGTTGTTGTTGCATCGAAGATTTATCGGATAATTTTTTATTATCACTGATTAAAGATTTTGCTGTTTCTGCTAACAGACCACCAGAATCTTTTGTACCATTGATTTGTTGTTGTGTTGAATTACTATTTGTTGACTGCTGTTCTTTGTTGCTAATATTATTATTTTTCTTTGCTTTTTCTCCTTTTGATTTTTTGCCACGACCCTTTTCTTTTTTGCCACCACTACTACCACTGCCAGAGCCATTTGTTAGCTCTTTAGTATTGGTTGGCGATACCGACAAACTAGGCCAGGCGTCTTTAACAGGAACACCTCCAGTACCAATAGCTTCACATAAATTATAAGACATATATGTGTTGGCAGTTTGTTCATAACTTGTGTTTATAGAAAATGTACCATTTGTTGTTGCTCCCGTTCCCGGATTTCCACCTGTAGACGATCCTCCTTCGCCTGGCACACCATTTGCTCCAGAAGAGGCTATCAGTTGGTCGTGAAGTCTCTTCTCGTACTCTTGGTGCTTTCCTTGGTGCATTTCCTATGGGAAAAAATTTATTTGATATTTACTTGTCATTTTAAAATATCTAACAACTTTTTGCAGACTTAAGCAATATATATTTATTTATAAAAATTAATATATTCTCAACCTAGTAAGAGTATCTTATAATATTAAATTTGTCAGCAGTGTCTTAAGATTGTTAGAATTATGTATCGAATTACAATAGTTGTTATAATCAACACATGCAGCAAAGAGAGGTTCATGTTGATTATAGACAGTTCTTCCGAATTTCATAGTTTGATTTATTTTACAAGTTGAAACACTGACTTGAAGATTTTGTAACAACTAGACTTAATTAATCTCTCTTTAAAAGTACATAAAAGTTGTAGATGTCATAAAGCATAATTTATATTAAAGTTCTTATCAATTCTTACTTAAATTGTAATGTACATATAAGAAGAAAAATCAAACTTACCTCCTTGGTGAAGCTAGCCTCCGGATCGCCCAACTCATGCAAATACATACAATCACCCTTTGGGCATTGCTGATTTTTCATAAAATGACTACAATACTTGGTTGTACCTAAGCTAGTCTTAATCAGTCGGCCATCTATTGATATATTATTAACACTTTGTATTGCTCTTAGAGCGTCACAGTTATGCACATACGTGACGTACGCTGACGCCGAAGGTCCCTTAATAAAAGAAAGAAAAAAAACATCAATATTTGTACAATAAATAAAAATAAATTTTTTTTAAACATACTTGCACACCTGCATACGTCGTGCTAGGGTTTATCACAACTTTATGAATTTTACCATATTTCCCAAAATACTCATGTCTCTTGAGAATCTACACACATAAACAAAATTAAATAAAATAAAATTCCAAAATAAGATATACATAACAATAATTGAATTTAAATTATTAATAATAATCATAAGATTTAAAATTATTATTTATTCTCACTTTTGCACTTACATCGGCATCTGCCAGTCTGGGTGGTAGACCAACAACAAATACCAAATTCTTTTGCACTACACGCACATTGGCTAAGTGCTTACGATTTTCCGTAATTTTTTGCTTTCGTTGCTGGTCCCGTTGTCGTTTTTGCGACTTAAGGGCAACCATCTTCAAAAAAAAAATTGAAAAAGAGTCAGTGTGTCATTCAAAAAATGTTTTTTGATAGTTTATACTTACTTCCTCTTGAGTCAAAGGAGTAAAGTCCGCTGGATTCTCCGGATATGCCTTACGACAAGCTGGACACAATTCATTTTCATCCGTGCGAATTCTGTGCCAGCAGAATCTACAAATCTACAAAAAAAAACACACACAATTTGGTTGAAATATGAATTTTTGAAAACTTAAAAATTATACCTGATATCCACAAGTGCACGGATAAAAATTCAAATCATCAACTTCCAGTGGTTCCATACATAATGGACATTCGGCCACATCATCATTGCTATTATTCATACCGTTCATAGTTGTTATTGTTGTTTCAAGTACTTGATCTCGAAGTATAAGACTACTTTTATATTTGTCAATTAATTTCCCAACTTAACTAATTGAGGTTTTATTGTTAGTTTATACAAGACTCGTACGCACAATTTTTTTTGAGCAGTTTTTGTAATGCAATCGATTGAGTTGTTTTATCTTTTTGTTGTTGTTTTTTTGGTTACTTCAACAAACACAGACACACAACGTCTTTGAAGGCTTTGGAATTAAAAGCACTTGCTGCTAGTGCTTCTTCCGCCGTAAACAAAATGACGAAATGAGTTATTATTGAGAAGGAGTTTAAAACGACAAGCACGTCCAAACAAAAACAAATAAAGATTTTGTTTTTTTTAGGCGCAGTTCAAGATAAGGCGGCCAATATGCACGTAAAAACCAACACAAGCTGCTGATGCTGATGGTTTGTATTGCAAATCACTTTATTATCTTCTAGAAAGAAGTTTTCTTTATTGTACAGATGGCTGAAAAGATAAAAATAAAAGATTTTTTTAACTATTATGTTATAATTCGCAACGAGTACTGAAATAATTTAATATAAAACTTAATTAAAACATTTTTTTACCAAACTACATAGAGGTATAAAATAAAATTGGAACAGAGCAATTAATAAATTTAAAATAAATATTTTAACTTCTGATGAAGTTACGCTATGCGCGCACATGCAATTTTTAGTTTCGAAACAGTTTGATTTCTAAAATGAGTATTATAGAGTTATATATGAGAGTGCGCGCACATGTCTTACAGTCCGAGTGGACCATAGTCTCAAATAACAAGCGTATCTAGCCTTTTTAGTATTTTGGTAAATATTTCCAGTTTCGCAAGCCAAGTTAGTCGAGGTCCCATAGAGTGTTTGCCATCTGGGTCTTCATCTACTGCTCCGTTCCTCAGAGGTATAATATTCAAATATTTTCCCAGACAAACATTGTTGTCCATCCACTCAAATTCACCCAGCCTCATCAGTCTTTGAACCTTTAACCTGTCTCTAAAGTTGGACCTGGCTGTACTGCATGTACAGTGGGTTGTTTTAAACCCTCCTATGCCTTTGACAAAATCCATGCTTCCGTTTTTCCGATTGTGTCAATAATTTTGGCGTATGCAAATAAATGCAATGATTTTTGCAATATTGTTTCTCTTGTGTTTATGCAAGAGTTTTGCACAATTCTATCAATATTGCTTAAAAGGAATCATGATAACTTATCGTCTTGCCTAAAACCATCAAAGGTGCAGATTAAGGCTTTGGCCATCCTGATGTTCCTTGGTTTTTTTTTCAAGATCTGCCGTATAGTCAACCTTCTTTAGTCTCCTTTCTAAAGCCAAGGGTTTCATGCGTTCACATAATACGATAAAAAAAGATCGGATCGGATGTTAAAAGAAGATTTCAAATAATAACATTCTATTACGAAAAACATATCGCTCAAATCATAAAAGTTCGTAAAGATTTTCCACACATTTCGACATAATATGTACCTACATATATTATATCAAACGAACTCTTCATCGAAAATTACTACTAACAAACTTTAAAGTAACGAATATACATACATACATATTATGTGTATGTACATACCTTTACCTATATTTTATGTTTTTTTCTTAATCTTGTGTAATAATTGTTTGAACTTTTATAATAATTAGAATTACATTTGCTTAACGACCTTGATGCACTTGAGAAGGTTTTACGATTTGTTTTTTTTTTTTCTTTTTTTGTAATCAGAATATACAATTAAATAACAGCTTTGAATGTGTCTCCTAGCGTGAATTTAGAAGTTCGTTATCAGAATAGGAAAAAATAAACCTAGACATAGAAAATATGTGCACTCTCTTTTTTTGTTTTTTTTTTTCTTGCAATGTTACAAGTGAAAAATAAACTCAAAAGATACACAAACAAGTCTTCAAGTCGTTGACCTAATTGTTGTTTAGTTGTTGTATTGTGTTATTTTTGCTGCTTGATTTCTGTTGGTGTGACCAACAGCTATGATGTATGTACATACATATAATTGAAAGACTTTTTATGTTTGTTTTTTATAATACAAATTCTATATACTACTGAAATACATCAGCCAAGTAGAAGACTTAGCACTATTTTGTTTGGACTTGGTGAATTATTAATTCAACGGCCTTTAGTCCTACAAAAATTGACCAGTTGACTAGTTAGGGCCTTGTCAATATGCAATTTTTTTAATTTCAGTTCATCTTCCATAGATTTCGTGACGAATATCTAGTGTGAACTGTATTCAATGAATTGTATTGTGTGTAGGTTTCATGGTTATACTGGGGGTCTAGCACGTAACTTTGATACAATCGAGTTCATTGGTACAATCGAGCATAGGTAGTTCCTAATTTAACTCGGGCGACCTGTTTTTGATTCGTTCGATTGAACGATGGAACTGCCTATGCTCGTGTAAACCAGGTTGGTTTCTATCTTTAATTATTAAAAATATTTTAGTACGAAAGGATCAAATGTTTAAATAATTTGTTTTGTTGTATAGACTAAACTCGATTATTACATGCTGGCACCCCTGATATCGCCTCAACTCCAGTTGTACGACGATTGTATCGTCCAGAGGCCGCTTGAATGAAAAATTCTTTTTTAAACAAAGTAAAGCAACTTATACATTTTGTTTATTAAGCTTGATATGAATTCTATTTTTCGGAATGATATTTTCAGAGATTTTTTTTGTTGTTGTGTGGCAGAGATCCCATACAACAATAAAAAAAAACTACAAAAGGTCACACCAGCTGCCTGAATGTTGTAGTTGCAGCAGCTTACTTTGTGCGAAATTAAAAGACGGAATCTTGGTTTCTTCTTGGAATATTGTTCTCGTTTTTTCTTTGTTTTCTTTTTTTTATATCTAGTCTCTAAGTTTTTCCCCATTCCTCTTTGTTGTTGTTGTTTTTTTTTTTGCATTCCGAAAGAAGACTGAAATTGTTTTTAATTCCATGTAATGATTTTGTTTTGTTTATTATCTTTTTGATGAGAATGGTGTAGGTATACACATAGACATACTATAAGTTGCACTTCTTTTATACACCTTTTGTGTAAATCTGTGATCTACATGTGTTGTATTACGTTAACTTTCGAAAATTTTGCATTCCCTAATGAAAAAATAGAAAACAAGCAGAAGCCAATGTCATCTCAGCTGCTGGTACTTATAGAGATGTGGGGCAATGCCTGGAGGGAATTTCAACTGTAGTATTATTTTATTTTTTTGTTTATTTATTTAAAACAAACAATAAAGTCTTTTTTTTGTTTTTTTTGGTCTCATGTTATATTATACATTGTTTCGAAGGACGTCCAGTACCAGCGAGAGGTTGAAAAAGAAACAAGGATTTCTTTTAAAATTTATTTTTAGACAGAAATCTGCAAGTTGAAAGATTAAACATTTAACTTCAACCCCGAAGTCGAAGCCGATGGCGGAACCTTGAACTAAGAAGTCGTGGTCTAGAATTTCTTAAGGCCTGTTGATGGAAAAAGACAACACTAAGGTGATTGATTGACTAGGTATTTGCTCTCGAGCAAATTGTTTGTTGCATCAAACTGCATTAAACTGAATGACCTTTGGGAATACTTATCTATGAGATTTATAATGACGAAGATGAAGAAAATTAGAAATTTACTTCTGTTTAGGTGAAGCGATTGAATATAATTCAATTTATAAGTTCAAATGACTTCAAGTCAAAAATTGCATTTCGCCCAGGTACATAGTTTTCCTCATCAGTTAGATGCTGTCGTTTGAACTTATAAATTGTATGAGATTCATATAAATTCAAGAGAATTTAGGCCTACTAAATTTTCTTAATAAGAGTGGTATGAAGAAGTGAAAGTAGTCTTCATAGATCAATTATGATAAAGCTTATGCAATCAAATGCAGATCTCTATAGTGAATGGAATCAGATCAGCTGATTCTATGCCTACACCTCTCTTTATATTTAATAGAAAGGAACGTAAGTCCAATGTTCAAAAGAAATATGATATTTTTCCAAGAAAGTTTTTTATCTCTATGAAATATTGATGGCGAACGGGGATTATCTAGTTTATAAAAATTCTGCAAACATAATTTAACGTATTGAAAAAACTTCTTAATTATTTTTCAATTTTTTACAATTCTATGTAAGTAGGCCTGAAGTTGGTTGTGCCTCAAAAGAAATGTTTGTTTTTTTTTTTGTCGGTTTCGTTGGAGAACATTGGACGAGCCCCAAACGGTAGTGTCAAAAATTCACAATCGCCGAATTTGTTTGACGAGTCTTATCAGGTATCATAATCACAAAAATTGTGATGCGTTGTCTAAGTAGGTGACAACAATAAATCTAGGTAGACTTCAGTGGGGTGTGCACTCAGCTCCTATGAGCGAACTTAGAAGTCATCTCGGATAAAATGAAAGCCTTGTGGTGCGTGGTTGACATCGGCTAGACTCTTCAAAGGAGTCCAGGACGGGTCGTAGCTTTAAGTGTCAATGATGACGACAACGATGTACCAAAACCTTTAAAAATTAACGCTGCTAAGAAAGAAGAATTAAAAGAATGACTATCAATTTACTATGAAGTTGAAATTTTTGCCGCACAAAATGAATTAAATTAAATTAAGCACAGTATTTAAAATGTTATACCTATATTTTTGAGTAAAGAACTTTTTATTATGTATGTACGTAGGTATATCCAATCATTAAACAAATAAAAACTAAGACAAAAACATCAACGCATCTGAAAATTATCAGCTGTTATTTTGATGTGAATTTTCCCGACTGTACGATCTGCTCGTTTTCAATTTTCCACTTTTTTAAAACATAAACAATAACATCAAACAACAACAACAAGAACACCAACAAACAATATACCTGCACTGTACAAAACTTTGTTTATAAGCAACTTTTTTCATGCATGAAATATTATATCTTCTTTTGTTTGTTTTTATTTTTTGTGTAATCTTATCAAAAATGATATATATATACCCAGCATCACATTCATATGTACATATGTTTACATTAAAACAACTTCTGAAGAATGTGTTAAGCATGTATAAACTACAAAATGTTAGATAATTAATTTCCACAGATGTGTACATTAATAATAATTTTCGCCTTTGCTACTTGCATTCAAGTAATTCGGTGTCGTTTTGGATTATAATCAGTCCGTTCTGTTCCCCTATCCTCGCCATAGCACACACACATAGGGGTTTGTTGCACAATAAATTTTATCACCTTGTCAATTGAAAGTAATTAAAAATATAGAAATGGAAGAATTAAAATTCAAAACGCATATAAGGCACAAGAAAAGTAGATTTTATAACAACTTGCAATAAAGTGCATTCTAAAAAAAAAACTAAAACCTTTAGTGATAAGTTTGATTTGTTTTGGAGAATATAATTCATTGATGACATCATTTCTGTGCGAGAACATGGAAGTCTCGTAGTCTCATATTGAATCCTCTGCATGACAAGGGGCTTGGCCTAAAAGTTAATTTTTTATCAAAGAAAAGGTTAATTGAAATTACACGTCTGTTCACAGGTACGTTCGCCGGTCAGGGAAATCTTTTGTTTGTCCAAATACATACACACATTTAATGTGATAAGAAAGTCATTTAAACTTTTGAAAAAGATAACGATGCATGATGTTGTTGTTCTTGTTTTAAGTATAAGAGTTCAGAGGAGTGTAGTTGTTGTGCTCTTGAGACATTATTGACTTGTGTAGACAGCTAGACAACTCAGCCGATTCGTTTATGCGCATTTATTTTAAACGATTGCTTTCGGTTAATTTATTTTTGAGATAAAAAAAAAATGCCAACTAGGTATACTATTGCGGAACGTATTGATTCCAAAATTGTAATTAAAGCTCTTTAAGCGGAAACGGAAGGATGACGCATTTTCTTTTTGTTGTAGTTAAATTTCATATACAAATTGAATATATATGTACAATTTTGGTACAATTTAATAAGTTGTTCCAAGAATTATTTTAGGTTAGGTATTAATTTTATGGGCATGTTTTTTGTAGCGAAGTTTTTTCAGATTGTGTGCGTCGTGAGTACAGAAATCTATAAGTTTTAATTTGGATTAATCGATTGATGCCTGATTCACAATGCGACAAAAAAACGAGACGTCGACGTGATGAAATTTCTTTAAAGTTGTTTTCTCTCAAAAACAAATAATTTTAAAACTTAACTTTATATTGTAAACTTGCTTAAAATTTCAAATTTATATCAGCGAGCCGAAAGCCTATGCAGTCTGTGCTCTCTAAAATTGTGCACTAAATTAGCAATTTAAGATTACTATGTTAATCTGTAAAAATAATAAAATAAATAAACAGTAAGGATTTTTCGTCGTCACGCCGCCGCCTCATAAGTTTGAAAAAAGATTTAAAAAAAGACGGGACGTGACGATAAATGCTTTATTTCATTGTTTTCAGTTAATCGATCACGTCACGTCGACGTCTCTTTTTCAAGCCGCATTGTGAATCAGGAATGAATAATATGGCGGTTATTGAAGCTATTATAATGAAAAAAAAAAATAGTTTTCCATTTTTTTTCGTACTAAGTTGACTATTTTATTCGGGAGAGATTAAATACCCAAAATAAGCATAAATGGACATATTCTGAACACCTAAAATCATGATAACATAGTCGAAAATTTTGGCGAAATGAGGGCGATTATCAAAAGATTTTTTATAACCTTTTTATCTTCACATCGTTTTAATATGATTCATACTAATTCCCACAAAAAAAATGACTAGGTACTAGGTAGTAAACTTTCATATTAAAGCTGCGATGGGAAGATTAAAATCCGGGAAGTGATATATTTACTCTGAAGTCATTGCTCCAAAATTAAAATCACGAAATAATTATGTCGACATTCCGAGACTGCTGCAATGGAGAAAGTCCAGTTATTTTTTAAAAATCTTCAAAATTCGTTGAAAATACTTTCTTTGAATTTTAGGCTGAGTGAATTCGGCACCTTAGAAAATAAGGCCAGAAAAAAAATGAAATAAACAATCTGCGTCACTGTTTCTGTTAATGATTTGTCTTAACATCTTTTGATCACAAAATGTAGACCAAGGTCTTAGAATCAATCCTAACAATGTTCTTGTTTAAAACAAAGCCATACAATCATATCAATTCGTGTGGAGTGGATTGCCAAATTGGTGTAATTTTAAAATCTATCGACGATGCCGAATTAAATTGTATTTCAGCTCTGACTATGAGGGAGAGCATTCATAGTATTATGTACATATGTACATCTTTAACGATTTTAACAATGTTTTGAATTACTTTTAATTAAAATCCTTTTATTTTTTCTTTTAATTTTTAGCCTCCTGTAAGTTGTTTACATATTTTTGAATTTTCACTAGATGTCAATAATATAATTTTGTTTTTTAAGTCGCAATATACATAGTACATACAAAAAACATGTGAAATTCTGATTCCACTCTATTATACTTTTTTTCACAAATTTTTGAAATGTGTTAATAAACAATGAGAAACTGTGGAAGGCTACACTGTTGAAAGTAAGAGTCATAATTAATTTGTATCAAGAACAATCGATAAAAGTCAAAGTTTAAATTAACCAACAATTATCTTCATTAAATAATATAGGTACCGAAGATAAGTTAAAATAAAATTGATATTTTAATTGATTAATTTTTAAATGACAAACAATACTTGTATTGAATAATCATCATTTTTCATACTGTCAGTTATCTACTCAACAGTTGATTTGTTAAAAAAAACTACATTGTAGGCAACATTTTAACAAATTATTCTTTGAGCCTACATCGTTGTTATGAAAGAATGCACAATCAACAGCTCACAACAAAAAATAAACGATGGCTTTTTAATTGAAAGTAAATACATATAATTAGACAACATGCAACTGAATTCCGAATAAGTGTTGCTTCGCATGATTTAAAGAATTTGAAAGCAATTTTGTTTACATACACCACCGACCTCGACAACGTCATATATCAAGCTGCTTTCTAAAACTAAATAAAGGTAAAATATCTTTATGTTAAGTTATTGCTAAAAATGAAGAGAAGCAATATAGCCAAATTAAGCAAAAGTTTAATGACGTAGGACATCTATTAACAGTTAAATAGGCTTATTAAGGAAATTCAGATTTTTAGTGTATATTCAAATACTCTGAAAATTATTGTCTTAAAGCCATGTTTAAATTTAGAAGTAGTTGATTTCGTGAACTGTGATCATATACATACATACATAATATACAAATATACATGTATCAGTTATCTAAATATTTTTTATTGTCAGTGTTTCACAGAAAAACTGGGAAATTTTACCGAGAAATCGTTTATTTATATTTCTGTGGTATTCTGTTGTTGTCTGATATCACAGATATACAAACTAAACAAATATGTATCTATACATAATAGTAAGGCTAAGTACAGACGATTGTCAGATCTTACAATATTTTTAGAACTGTCAATGGTCTGACAATAGCTAACAATTGGCTGACAATTGACATATTTCTTACAATAAAAAATTGTCCGTTCACACGGTTAGTAGATTTCTTCCCAAAGTCTGACAATTTCATTTTCAGCTCTTTTTTTATCTCTCTTTAAACAACTCATTGACATTTCGGACAATGAAGAAATTGTCAGCAATTGTAAGATGTTTTCAATGAAAACTGACAATGTCATAATCCACAGACAATGATACAAATTGTGTGTTCAGACGATTTTTTGTCTGATTGTCGTCTGACAATGACGTTTCTGACAATATTTTTAGACAAAATTGTGTGTTCAGGCGATTGAAAGACATTTGGAACAGTTTTTTCACTGAAAGATCTGACAATATTGTAGGATCTGACAATTGTCTGTACTTAGCTTAAGCTAAACATGAACTTTAGACAGTATGAGGGAGCAATATACATTTAAACACTTCTGCAATGAAACTTTGATCTCTTGCATACATTTTACTTTGGAAAAAATTGACGTTTCGGAACGCAATTAATAACGCGTACTAACCACCTTTTCACCACGAATATTTTCTGCAATCTTTTGCTCAAAGCCATCATTAAAGCACTTCCACACTATCCCACTGAGTATTAATACATGTCAAAAAAGTGTGAAACAAATCTTGTATAATAGTGTGGAAACAAAATATGATATTCCCAGCCTACACTATTTGACATGTGTTAATACATGAGAATTTTTAGAAATGGTTCTAATTCTTTCACATCACATTTTTGAGGTTAAATTAAACTGTTGTGTGTGGTCAAAAAATGAAAAGAAATTTCTCTCTCACAAATTTGGTAGTATAATGGAATTCTTTTCCACTTTGTATTAATACTCAGTGGGTTAGTGTGGAAGGACTTTTACCTATATCTAAACCAAAGGATTACAATATTTCTCGATTTTTATTCATACGAACGTAGGGACATGTGAGTAGTTACAATTTTTGTGAGTAAACACACACATCACGTGGGAGTGCTGTATGTAATAGCAGCATTATATTACACGTGCAACTTTCGTATGACAATGTAAAAATAATACCTACTCTACTGAAATATAAAAAAAAAAAAGTCGAGTACCTATTTTTTTATGAAAACTCTACCGTATTTCACTCAATAACTTTCTCATAACATTCCGGAAGAAAAAGAGTATGTAGTATTAAGAACAGTTAGTTGGAATAAGGAAAAGCTCGGCGCAGGTAATTTTATAATAATTTTTTTATTTGAAGACATAATGCGTTAAGATATAAACGTGCTCTAGAGCTGTTTGTCATTTGCGTTAAAGTATCAAACCTACATAATATGTACATGTACATTAATGGTAGATACCCGTTTCAATTAGGGATCAAACTTAACGCAGTTATGTAACTTATTTAAAATCATTCTTGAAGCAATTATATAAGTAATTCTATATTGGATAGATATACCTATCTTGGAATTAGGTAGTCTGGTCTTCACCATTAAGTCATTTCGACATTAATTGCTGTTTCTTCGTCAATTCTTAGAAGGCATTTTTGTTTAGGAACTAAGGAGACACTGTACCGATATAACTGGAACATTAAAAGTTGCTTTGAAAGAGGGATTCTTCCGGTGATATTCGGTTATTATTTATATTGAGATTAGTCAAGAGTTCTACGGGCTTGTAAAAAAGCTGGAAAGACAGCAACTGGAATAGCTACGACACATGGAGTGTAAGGAAGGTTTTTTTTCTAGTCCGAAGAGTCCTTGAAATCACCCCCCGATAGACAATCAACTGTACTTTAGTGATGCACGACCTCAACCAACCAACAAACCAAGTGCGCCATAAAATGCAAAATTAAGTTATCGTTTCTTCGGCATAGATTTTATGTGAAACAAATTTAAATACTCGAGCAAAAACTGTACAAAGACGTTTTATAATCAAAGTCTCTCAAAATCGCAAAGTAGGTAGTGATTTTACCGTAATCAAATAAATTAAAGAAAATACATAGAAACAGAAATGAATTTGTTTGCTTGTAAACAACTTTTGTTGGGCTGTCTACCATCTTAATTTCGAAGAAGGATAGGTGGTATTAAGATTTTGTAAGAGATTTGATAAAAATAGTAACATGACCAAGTACTACCCTAATCAAATAGGCAAGGTAATTAATTACCTACCTCAAGGTTCTTTCCATATGCTCTTAATTTCTGACAACTGGAATTACCTAACTATTACACTACAACTTCAAAAACACAAAAACAGAAACAGATATATTAATATAAAAAGAAAACAACTTTCACCGTAAAAAACAACCCATCAACCAACCATTCAAGCAAAAATAAAAACGAGAGGAAGGTGTTGTGTGTATAGTATTTAAGTAGGTACCTATCTATTTGTATATTTCGAATAAAAATTCAATGATGTAATAGGTATGCATATTATTTAAATGAAAGTCAACCACTTTGTTCCAACAACAACAAAAAAAAACCAAAAGGAACAAAAATTGCAGCAGAATAAACAAAAAAAACAAAAGATTCCTCCCACGACAACAAAAAATATTGTAATCACAGGTGTTTAGATAAATTTAAATAACAACAACCTGCGTCAGCAACCGGATCATAAATCCACATAAAATAATAATTACAAATCAATTAAGTTGAAAACCCCATGATAACACAATGCGTAAATAGTTAGTATGTAATTTAGAAAAAATGCAGATGAACTTTTGCTTTTTAGCGGCCATGATTGATCTAGCTGAGTTACTGATAATTCAGCTGGTTTTTCTAGCTTAGCTCACACGTAGGTATTCTTCATCAATACTGAGTACTCAATACCTACTTGAATTTGTTTTTTTTTTTTATTTTTTTTCTTTGTTTGGCCAAGAGCATTTTATTCTTTTGGTTTTATCACAATGCAAATGACTTGTACTTTTCTTACTCAAATAAAATCAGGACTTACGTACAAAAAGACGAAACAAGTGTTTTAATTCGACTAAAACATAACAGCACACTATTTTCAAGTTATGAAAGGTCTCCTTCTCCTTTAATCCGACAAACACCACACGAATAAATTTAATTTATTTTAAATTTTAAAAATAGAATGCGTGAGAAAAATCATAGGAAAAACGGTATTTTGTCTTCAATAAAAAAGAAAAATAAGAAATAATCTTTTCTTGCCTCTGGCTCTTTGTATGGTCGGTTGTTTATATTATTTCGCACAGGTAAAAGAAGATGAACAAATATTTTTTTAGCACAAAATAAAGTGAATCAGATGAAAAAAAAAAAAAAAAAAATTCGATAGGAAATTTCCCAGACAAGGTGCATTGGCCACCTCAGCAAGGTCCAGAAAAATGAAATACATTCAAAAATCCCATTTGTAGAAATATATTCACCATTTTTTTTTGACACAACTTGACATATTTTCATGTGAAATTTAATAATCCAATAGCTACATTCTTCAAATTAATGAAAAAATGAAATTTCGTTTTGCAAGAAAATTTTATACATAACCCATTCACAGAGTTCACACACAGTATGGTGGCACCCCCTTCTCTGTCCTTTCTCATCCGTATGGTTGCTGATTAATCTTCAAGAAATTTATTTCGCACTTTTATTCATCTTTTTTTCGAAACACAAAACTATAATTTTCACTCTCATTCAATAGATATTTCACTTAAATTCGTATAAACCACAAACATTTAATGTGAATATGTAAAATTTACCTTTTTATTTACTGTTATAGATTGATTGTGGGGGAGAAAAAAATTATTTTAACTTTTATTGAAATGATTGCTGCTGCGATTGCTCTTCGACGAAAAAAAACTACTGCTTAGTTTTGATTAGAAAAAAATGTCCCTTTCTTCTTCGCTTAAAAAAAAAAAAAGAAAAAAAGAAAAAATACCTCTATTTGTCGCATTTTGTTTTATTTTCTCTCTTTTCATCGATTACCTTTTGTGCTCAAAAGGAATTCGAAAAAATCAAATACACTCGTTCTACTCTAACACTAAACGAATTGTCAAAGGGAAGTGTAGCTGATCTACTTTATCCATATAAACACTGCAATGTAAACGTCACTGAAGGGGGGAATTTTTTTTTTATTTTTTTATGGCCCCATTATAAAGGCCATCAATAATGCAACTGTGAGTAAGGAAATTTTATGACTTACGTTTTTATTTGGTTTGAAATTGTTTTGTTTGAATAAAAATTTTCTCTTTTTTCCGAGTTTCTGAAATATTAACGAAAGGAGAAACAGGAAATTGAACGCTGTTAAAACGAGAAAATGAAGAGAAGACAATTAAAATCAAAACATTGTTTTCTCCCTTTTCTAGGAAATATTTGAAAACACCGAGCGAGTAGGTTAGTTATATGTACTTCATTTGCTAGCAAAATATCTTTTTCATTCTCCCGAGTGAAAGAGAAAATCAATTTGTCACTTTTTTTTATATCACGAAACAAAGAAACACCACAGTAAGAAAAAAACAATTACCATCCCTTTCGTTACATTCACTTCTCCTTGTTACACTTGCACGTAAATTATTACAGAACCAAGAAATGAAAAAAAAAGAATCTCGAACAAAATATCATGAATAAAAAAAAATTTCTTCGGATGAAATCAATAAAATTGTTGGTTTTTCATTTTTTTTCATTCATTATTTTCATTTAGCACTTTTGATTTTTAGGTGACATTTTATATATTGTTGACTAAAATTATCAAATGAAAAAGATGAGATCTTTACCTCTTTTTGTAAACAGGCAAAATTTTCAAAATAAATTTCTAAAATATTTTGATTTTTAATATGTAAAATTTAAAGTTACAATATTTTACAGAGAGCGAGAGATGTTGCAAGAAGTATACAAGACACTCTTTTGACTGATTGATGTGGGGCCTTTGGGGTATTGGTATAGTAGTGTTGAAGATGTAGATTTCCGGTTAAAATCGGGTTCGAAATTGGGAAATTTTTTGTTTTGTGGGATTATTTTTGATTGTGTGCGGATGTGGGGACATTTAACAGGGATGGCTGCTTTGATTGGAGGTATAAAAAATACCATTTCGTATCTTTATTTATTGGAATATATCGGTCTCTTTTAATTCTAATGGAATAATATGAAAAATTCATCTTTCCAAAATTTGTTTTTTCGAAAACTTTCTGGGCTTAAAATTGTAGTCTCTCAAATTTTGAGGAGTGAGGCAGAGAGAAATAAAATTGTCAATTTCTACAAATTTTAGTCCAATGTTATATCAAAGTTAATAATTATAAAAACAAGCATTGGACTTAAATTGGTAGCAATCTGCAGTTTTGGAAAAAAGACCTATGGTGTAGTTGAGGCTTTTTGGTTGTGTTTTGCGTGTGTGATGAAGTGTGAATGGATGTCCATACAAAAACTGAATAGGTACATCTTCGAAGAGGTTTTTATGATTCTGTTTTAATTGGAAGTCAGTTTACAAAATGAGATCTCATGACACCTCAAGAATCCCAGAAAATGAAAAAAGATTCTTCAGCTAATTTTATCAGTTTTGCTGTCAAAATTGGTACTGAAGTACCTATACTACCTACGCCTCTTTTGCTTTTTTCTTAAACCTAGTTTGCAATTTGCATGTGAATAAAAATATGCAAGGCGTAAGCAACCTATAAAATGCTTAATAGATAGATATACATATTTCAGTCGTTTTTTTAATTAGGTATATTTTTGTCTACTTAGAAACTTTCTAACTTTTTTCAAATCGGTGGAAATATGCTTTATTTAATAAAAATATATATCATATTATTCACGGTTAAGACAGGCAGCTATAAGACAATAACGTTGTCTAACTTTGGACAGCCGCACAGTGGGCCCAAATGGCATTTTGCGTCTCAAAAATGCTTTTTTCAAAATTATTGGGAAAAGACTTAGTTTTTTCTCAACTTACCGCGTTAAATTTATAGAAATATTAATAATTTCTTTTACCCGACGTTTCGAATAAGTTTCATTATTCGTGGTCACGGTAAGTTCCGAAAAAAGTTTAAGTCTATTTAATATGAATAACATCCGCGAAAATACAAGTTTAATATTTCATATTATTGTGGAAGCTGTAATTTTCATGAAAATGAATCAAGAAAAGGTCAAATTTTGTACTGCAATAAAAATTTTGTGAAATAAGTTGCATGGTTCAATAATATGGCTAGCTAAAATGGTCGCCAAACACAACCCTATAGGAATGGCGAAATAAAGAACGTATTTAATAGAGTTTTCTTCAAGTGCTTTATAATGTGAGCACACAAGTGTTATATATCGTTGGATAGCTTGTTGTTTTAGCTTTTCAAATCAATTAAAATTTAAAAAATAAAAATAAACTACTTTACTAAATTTAATTATTGTTGTTGACATGTTTCTTTATCCTATGTTTTTATATTTGATTAAGGTTTTAAATGGTTCCGCTGTCTTCCGCTGTTTACTTTCATAGTGCATTTTATTCCTTATTTCATTAGTAAGAAGACAAAAGAAAAACATTTTGCCCCAATCTGCCCCCCTTTGATCAAGAGCGACAAACTTATAATAAGGTAGATACAAAACAAAAAAATTAAGATTAGCTTTTTAGTTTTTTTTTTTAAGATTATGTTTTTTTTTTTAAGTTGTTGGGCTTTATTTTGTTTTATAACAGTTGCAAACTACCATTATTTCTAATGATTTTATACTTTCTTGATGTTTATTTGAAATTTATGAAGGAAAATTTGTGAGACTTCGGGTTAAATTATTGAAAATCAGGTAAACGTGCGAAAAAAAAGTTAAAAATGGGTGAATTTGTGTTTTCTTAAAATGAATTGAGTAATTATTTTATAAACAACAATGAAAGCAATTTAACAGAGCTTAAAAATTACCTGAATTCTAACTTTGAATTAACAGATACAAAACTTGAAAGTGGTTTATCGTGTATCAGTAAAAACTTTGTGTCAAAATTCTGTGATCGCTGGAATAAAGCTTCTAGAACAAAAGATCGTTTTGTTAAAAATAATAAACAGTGCTTGGATGGTGAATTCAAAGTCATTTTTAAATTATTAGTAACATCCGATCCACTTATTTCAAGCATTAGAAGAAAACAATCATAAGTGTCTAAAGAGCTTTGTGAAGAAGCTATGCGGCTCTTGGGAAACAAATAATTCCCTTTTTTTAAACACAATTACTAATTAATTGCTTTTAGAAAAAAAAAAAAAATTTAAATGATACTCAACATAATGTTAAGTCGTGTTTGGCCATGAATTCTTACTTTTTGAACTTTGGATAATTTTTAAATTTTAATAAAATGAATTCACACTTAAGAAACTTGTGTTATTTGATACGCAATACATTAAAGATGATGTGTGCAAAATTTCACAGAATTATTTCGAGAAACAAAAAAGTTACAGATTTTTGAGACGCAAAACATCACTTGGGCCCACTGTGAGCCGTCCAAGCTATAAATAAACATTTTTATTTGATGTTTAAGGGCTATCTTACTTAGACAACAGACTTGGTTGTCTAAACCTTGGTAATGTAACATTTTATGTAATCAAATAAGGTGCAGGAAACTAGGTCTAGGGGTACCAAGTCCACTGAGGGACTTAGTTCCCACTCAGTGGGAACGAAAACCACTTTAGTAAAGTGGCCTTAGTTCCCATGCTATAGGTGGGAACGAATTCCACTTTCTTATGGGAACTTAGTACACACTCAAAAATATGAAGAGGGAAATTTTTTTTTTTTGTTGTCAATGAGGTATGTATGGGGGGGCATGCTGCCCCTTGCAACCCCCCTGCTTGGGCACATTATAAGATTTGGGTAGGTTCGAGGTTGGTTGTATTCAAAGTCTCTTTTGCATTTTAAGAATCTCGATTTAAAGAAACTTATGCATACACCCAGCCTCGCACCTACCCCAAATCCAAATCTTGTTTTTGTAATGCATTTTGATGGATCAGTTTTCATAACTAAAAATGGATAATAGCTTACCGAATTTCGGTGGAATTTCGACGAATTCATTTTGTACTTTTTCACTGTATGTAATATGTATGTTATGACTTAAGTGTTTTTTTGTTTTTACTCTGCAACAATTTAGTTGTCGAGAAGCCTTCTAGTTTCGATTTATTTTGTTTTTGGAATTAGTGAAACTCTCCAAAGATAATTTCCGTTGTGTTTTAGCAAGCGTTTCGTTGTCTGGTTTGAAGATCACAGAAAAATTTCATTTCGCATCAGCAGCGTACTATGCTTTAGGTCAAATTTTCCATATATTTCACGAAAAACTTTAAATAAGAATTATTTGACGTATACGTCTTATTGAAGTGAACAAACGCCAAAGGACTTTGAATGCATGTTTAGAATTGTTATGGCTTACGTGCATACAAATCGTCGCGTCGCTACAATGCAGAACTAGTCTAAGTCACATTTTCAAAATTTGTCAAGAAGAACCTTAGTGCGTAAAATTCTGACTTTCGACATTATGATTATATTCTATTATTTAAATTCGGAAGGAATTACTACACGTAGGAATATTCAGAATATGTAGAAAATGCACGGAACACAACAAGTTTCCTTATGTTTCTGCATTGTGGCGACGAAATTGCAGTGCAATGCTTAGTAATCGTATACACTAGCGTACTTAAGTATGTACGTGCGCCTAGGTCCATGAAAAATATTTTATTCTTCATTTGCCGTATAGAAATAATTCAGTGCATGAAGAAAAAATAATTTTTATTTTGATGGCGTATACGTATACCATCTTATTGTATCTATTGTTAATATTTTATCTTTAAATAAATATATATACGGTTTAGGTACTATTTCTACGGCAAACTTATTATTTTAACGAACATTGAAATATCTAGGTACATATATTTTGAAACCTAATAATTTGCAGAATATCTAATAACAAAACAGGGATGTGACCCGGTATTATATTATATTATTTGGTACAATATTATCAATTTCGGGTCGACCCGAAATAGGTGCGAAATCGGTGCGAAACTATTTCCGTCACTAAACTCGGTCCGAAATTAAACTCTAATTTCGGGTCGACCCGAAACTAAATTCTAATAAATAATTTAATTTCGGGTCGACCCGAAACTAAATTCTAATAAATAATTTAATTTCGGGTCGACCCGAAACTAAATTCGTATTAATTTAGTTTCGGGTCGACCCGAAATTAAATTCTTATTAATTTAGTTTCGGGTCGACCCGAAATAAGACTTTTAATTTCGGACCGAGTTTAGTGACGGAAATAGTTTTGCACCGATTTTGCACCTATTTCGGGTCTACCCGAAATTATTTATATTGTACCAAATAATATAACACAGGGTCACATGTCTGAATTTATGAGGATGCAATTCTACACAGTAGGGTATAGAAAAAGAATGTTATGCTCCACATTTTTAAACAGAATTAGATAGGATTCAGTTTGGTCAATATTTTAGCTAAGTTTTTCGAGAAAAAAATATTTGTGGGGCCCAAAAAAAATTATTTTTGCAGTTTATGGACAAAATAGATTTTAATAATGCAAACAAAATTTGCAAACAAAAAAATGTAAAACTCATTATTTTTACAGTAGGGTGTCACATAAAAAAGGTATATCTTGTATGTTCTTGGGCAGAATGGAATAAAATTTATTGTGGTAAGCATTTAAGCAAAAATATTAAAAAAAAAAAATTTGATATTGGGGTGGTCCAAAAAATGTTTGTTTGCAGTTTTAAGTCCAATTGAAAGAGTACCAATGCACGATCTGAAAACAACATTTTCGAAACTGTATCTTATAGTGTCGTTTGGATGCCTTCTTGTCTTTAAAGAAAATTTAGGGTTTTGCACATAGCTTGCGTATTTTTGATCTTCGAGGAAGAAATATGAAGAAAGTTTACATTAAATTCAATGCGTATGTGTAGCAAATTTTAAGCAAATTTGCCAACCCGTTAAAGCTCTGCCTTGGTGCAAGGTGGGTATAAGTGGATTTTTTGTATGGAATTGCCATCATTTTTTATACCAATGACCACGGATAATAGATATCAGTAGGTACCTAAACAATTTTTTTAGTACACATAAAGGTTTTCCCTCTTACACTAACACTTGTTTTCATAAACATTTTTAGAACTATTTTATTATTATTACAAACCAACGGTTTTTTTGTGTGTGTATTTGTTTTATTATTGTAAGGTTCACTTTA
This sequence comes from Epistrophe grossulariae, assembly GCA_929447395.1. Classification (NCBI taxonomy): domain Eukaryota; kingdom Metazoa; phylum Arthropoda; class Insecta; order Diptera; family Syrphidae; genus Epistrophe; species Epistrophe grossulariae. The sequence goes on along the minus strand of OV839567.1, from coordinate 18,175,328 downwards.
TTTTATTTCATTTAATTTCATTTCATTTTATTTTATTTCATTTCATTTTATTTTATTTTATTTTATTTTATTTTATTTTATTTTATTTTATTTTATTTTATTTTATTTTATTTTCAAAACCGCAGAAACAATTTTTTTTGTCAAATATTTTTTTCTACAATAACTTTGTTAAAATATTGACCAAACTGAATCTTATCTAATTCTGCTTAAAATGTGGAACATAACATTTTTTATCGACACCCTACTGTCATAATGTAATTTCAGCCCGATCCGAAACTAAATTCATATGGTTGATTTAATTTCGGGTCGACCCGAAACTAAATTCACATAATTAATTTAATTTCGGGTCGATCCGAAACTAAATTCATATGAATAATTTAATTTCGGGTCGACCCGGTATTAAATATTTAATACCATTCCGGGTCACATCCCTGTAACAAAATGTAATTAATAGTACAGTAACTTTATACATCAAAACTTTCATCAGATCCTGTAGTTTTAATATTTTTTTTTATTGGCCTAACGATTAAGCCAATTTTTCGACGTCGAGTATAAAGGTTACCCCACACCAGGGGGAACCTTAACTTCGTTCTACGATTTTAAGATAACTACATTTTCTTGAATTTGAGCACAAAACCTTCAATATAGAACCAAAAGTTTTGCTTGTGCTTACAATTTAAAATATTTTATATTATATAACATGCAATGATGCATGTATTAAACATTCTGAAACAATAATATTATGCGTAATTTTTAAAAAGCAAAATTTTTATTATAAACTCTCATACACAATTTATAATTATTAAATTTTATAGGTTAAGCTCATTTAGGAACAAAAATAAAAACTAAAAAATAATTCAACTTAAAAAAAAATATATAAAAAATTATACACAAATACTCTTATTTTTTTTGGTTTAATAAATTAGTAGAATATTTTAATTATAAATCAAAACAAAATAAAAAAAAACATGAATATATATAAAAAAAATGGCGATTGGACCCAGCCGCTGACTTAATGAAGAATAAATTCTTATAGTTTAAGTTTTTTTTTAGTATTTAATCACAACATCATTGAAATCCAAAGTTTTTGAGACTCTTTCCATTTTTTCACTGATCTTACTATCCAGATCCATGAAACGCTTGAGACGTGTTCCATTGTAGGGTTGTTCACTGCCTGGTGGATATTTTCTCATCTGTGAATAAAAACACATAACTTCCAGATGAAAATACAAATTTCTTAAGAAAATCAAAAAAAAATCTAATATTTATTAACAATTTTCATAAAATATTTTTTTTTTTATAATTATTGTGTGCAGTTTTGATTTTTAGTGGATACACTATACCTTTTGATATTTCCCCGCTTTTATTTTTTTTTGTTTAATAGTAAAAGCTGGATTTAGTTTTTTGTTAAAGTTGTGCAATCTGATTTACAAATCTGACATCGGATATCTGATTTTGCATATATGGAAGAAGTGTGTAGGGATTATTGTTTTTTTTCTATTAGAAATAGAACCTCTGTTAAATTCCTTTTTTTGGTATAATCCTTGCCAGTGGTTAGAGTCCGAGCTTATTATTTGTTGGTTTTTAGGAGCATTTTTGTTTTTAAATTTTGTTAACATTTAATAGATTCATTTAACTGATTAAATGACACAGTATGGAGAGAAAAAGAAAAGATTGAAGAGGGAGACATTTATTGAAAAAAAAAAAAAAATACGAGAGTGATGCCTCTTTTGAAATATAGTCTTTATTTTTGAAGGAACAAATTAAAGAATTTTTAACAGAAATGAAATCTGGACATCAAAATAAAAGTTAAAAAAAAAAAAATAAAAAAAGAACAATAAAACAAAAATAATAAAATCAACATAAAAATCCACCTAAAATTGTTACTTTGAAAACCACCAAGTTGTAATATATTAAAAAAAATATAAATAAAAATGGTTTTAGTAGTTGTTACATGTATTGTGTAGAAACAAAAAGGTTAAAACAAAAAAGTTAGTTCTAAGTGTAAAAGAAATTGAAAAAAAAACAAAATTAAAAATTATAGTGTAGTATTTGCGTTAGAAGTTTCTTTGTTTTTTATGTTTTTATTATTTTTTTCATTTGCTCGTAATGTTGGATTCATCTTTGGAAATTCGTTTCTGTAAAAAATAAAACCAGCAACCAAAGTTAAATTCAAAATTTGAATAAATTCTGTTGTTAATTTTAATTTACTATATATTTTATTAAAGTGATTTTATTGAAATAGGTTCTTTTTTTTATTGGAATAGTGTGTGCATTTTAGGTATGTGAATTTGTAACGATTATATACTTTTTTTTGTATTAGCTGTCTTATTTATTTCAATATGAATAAATCGAATATATGTAGTTGATGACCTTAACTCAAAAGTAAAACTAAAAGGTGTACAGCGTGTGATCCGTCGCAACATTTTTTTTTATTTCAGTCCCTCTCCGCCTACAGTTATAAGGTGAGACGGTCAACCCAAATGATCAACGATGTGAGCCCTGAAGTTGAGCCATATAAGGTTTCCCTAAAACATTTTTTGAAAAACCTGAAATCACCCTAACAATCAAATGTTGTGAATTTTTTAAGACCAATAGGGTCGCCCTAAATTTGACAAGTTAAGTTAACGAATAAAATGCCAAAATTAAGAAGCATGCGCTACATGGGTTATGAGGCAATTATTTTGTTGTGGATTCACTTGCTGCAGGTAATTTCCTATTTTTGATATAGAAATTAAAAGACATAAATTCAGATGAAAGATTTTCATTGAACCCGCTCAATTTCTACACAAAATCTTGTCACCTCAACGATGCCTGCGTTGTAACTTGAGAACGTTTAATATTTAAAAATGGAGTCTGTGACAATGTTTTAAATTGACTATCTAGATTTATTTTGAAATATTTTATAATGTTTACCGTTCTGTCTAATTTTTATCTTTTAAATACAATTTGAAAATAATTCACAACCAAATATAAAGTACGCCTTCCTTTACTTTGTGCATTTGTGTGAATTTGCGTCGAATATCAGAACACTCCCGAGAGAGATTTTCTGTTCAAAAAATTCCTTTGTCGATTTAGAATTTTTGTCTTAAAAGCTAGGGTGCATTTCTAGACCAAATCGTAAAACACTTGCATTGATAATGCAGCACTTAATTATAGTTAGCAATTATGTCATAATTATGTTCTAATCCTTGCAGCATAATTCGATTTTCGAAATCCTTTTGTGGCCGCGCGTTCTTGATGTCAAGTAAGTACCGCCACAAGTTTAAGGGGGAAGCTGGAAGGGAATTAAGTGTTCAGTCAGGACAGGATTGCAGCACTTAATAAGCACCTTATTAGTTCCTATCTTCTGCATTATTAGATTTTTGAGTTTAATTTGTAGCGGTGTTATTTTGGCGGACATTATTTTTTGACATTTCAAAGTTATTAGTTAATTTAGTTATTCAGAAACTTTTTCTGAACCCTTCAGAATGTCTTATGACAGTTTCTTAATATTTGATTTCAGAATTCAAAACTGATTTGGCGAGATTAAAAACACTATAGTTATTCATATCGTCAAAGTATATAATTGGCCAGTTTATATTTCAGAGCGCTCAGTAATTTTCCTCCGTCTCTTTGACAGAGCAGGAGAATGAAATATAAACACATTACATTGTGTTCAAAGGAATTTAAGAAATCGAGCGACGAATCCAAGAAATTTCAGTCTCACTTTTTGACAGCTGAATTGAGGAATTTTTATGAGGAATCGTGTTTATATTTGTGAGGAAGCGTAGATCTCTGAGATCTCTGAAATATAAACTGGCCAAATGTAAAACGGATAGTTTTACATTATACTTTGACGATATGGAATTTGACAGTTTATGGCTTGAAAGATGGGGGGTCTATCATTTTTGAACGTATATAGAATCGACTTTTTCTGGAGCAGTTATACTTAAATTTCAAAATTTTCAAAGGTTTTTTAATTCAAAGACATCTTTCGATGAAGTTTGACAGTTTATTGCATCACAGCTAAGGTGCTAAATATATTTGGGGTGTTTTTTTTCCAAATGTCACCCGAAATCGAGGTTTACAGGTTAGGGTCTTCCCCCAGATTTAGGGGTTTATTCTTTTTACTAGGTGGAAATCTGGAGGAGTCGATGTCTTGGGGTATTGTTCCAATTTGTATACCTGTGGTCTTATTTATAAACGTTGTCTAACAGTACAACTTTAGAAAATGTGTTGAAAAACCTTGTTAATTGCTGTCTTACAGCTGCGTAACTTAGACACACACACAAGAGTAGATTGTCTTAACCGTGAATAATGTGATATTTATTTTTATTAAATAAAGCATATTTCCGCACTAATTTGATTTGAAAAGTATATTATAAAAAGTTGGAACAGAATTAAGTGTGTTTTTTGTTAAAATGTTGGAATTTTGGTTTTCTAAATTTTTCTGATTGGATTTTTGTTCATCTAACAACACTGCTCTAAATTTCAAAATCTACTTTTTCCACAGCAATTCGGGCTTTTTAGGAGCTTTTTAATTCATCGACATCTTAAAATGTATGAATCGAATCCGACTGTTATTTTTTGACATCTATAGAGTATTTTATTCTATAGTTCTATTTCTTTACTTCCCAAAACTGCAACTGCCATGAATGGGAGTCAATTGGGGACGTGATCTTGAGCACTGTCCTATTTATCTTGTTTGTGTAAATTAAATAATATCGTAGAAATGATTAGAGATGGAATTCAGCTTTGAAGTTTACAAACAGGTACCTGGGTTAATTTTTTAAAGATATTAAAGTCTGAATTCTTGAAGACTTGAGAGAGCTGCAATTTGGTAGCGTTTTGGGACATGCTTATCAAAGTTAAATTTAAATTTAACTCCAACGAATTTCAACGAACCTTTCCTTTTGTAAAGACATTTATGCTTATCTGAGGACAATTTTTAATTCTTCACTTTAGGCCATGTGCGAATTGGATTGAAATTTTGATTAAATTTTGAGGTTCTCATCAGTTGTAAATTTTACTTCGTTAGTGTCAAAAATAAAACTGAATAAATTTCACACACGGCCTTAATTTGTTATGATATCAATTTTAAGGATGTAATTTATTTGTGGTTATGGTGCACTTGCTAAGTATTAAATTTCTTTAAGAAAAAACTCATTCAAATTACAATTTTTTTGTATTATTCTTCGTCCGGAGATTTTTAATTTGAAAGCCTCTCCTTATGTAACTCACCATTATCCTATACTTCTCCTTGCACGCATAATCGGATTCATCAAGGTCCTGATAACAATCCGATTTATAATCTTCTGGCAGTGGTTGACCCTCGTATTCACAAAGCTTATGAAGTGGACGTGATCTTTAAGCAAAGAAAAAATAAAAAAAAATCAATTTAAACCCATCATTATTATACCACACACCAAATCCATACTATAGAGTAAAGACTCATACCTCACAATAAGCTTGTTCATGGTTGATGGCTTTTGCATTGGACAATAAAAGACATCGGGTGTCTTTTTATCGAAAACAATCGACTTCCTCATCATGTCCTTCTCTTTAACTGTGATTTTATCACCGAATTTCGCTGATACACTGCAACTGTAGCATGCAAGCACAATTACAGCTGCAATGATAAGTTCACGATTTTCCATTTTGTTTTTTTGTTCGCAGTTAACCGCAGGTTAAATGTAGAAAAAAATTATATATAATCTGAAAGTATATAGGAGAATAATTTTACTTTTTTTTAGTGATTGGAGTGTTTTGTTTTCTATATCTGATTGTGATTTTTTAGGAAAGTCCTTGGATTCGACAACAACCATTAACTACCTGCTAAGCCAGTTTACTCGTATATTGAAGTGTGTACCTGTGCTCTGGCTAACACACCAAATCAACCTAAAGACTACTTTCACAGTTTAACACAAGATCAAACCGCAAGACTTGAATTTGGCTTATATAGATATTTTTTTTCTTACCTGACGGTTGTTTGGCAACTGTAGTGAATATACATGCATATACATATCTTGTAGATGACGCGCGCTTAAAGTAGCAAACGAGTGAAGTAAATACCATTTTACAAGTATGCAATAGAGCTCAAAGCTTTATGTCGTTCAAGTGAGGTTTTTAAATCTTGCAAAAGGTCATAAATATACCTTCCTATACTTATTTGTTAGTAAAAATAAGATCAATCAAGGTGCAGTTTGAATAAAATAGATTATTCGCTTGCATTGTCTTTTATAATATCAACAACCGGGAAATATAGGTGAGCTTATATAAGTTTGATTTCAGAAAACGTGACTTACGTTTGACAATTTATTCATTGCATTTTTTCTTTATGTATAATTATTTTACATGGTATAAAATGAATAAGAATATAATTATTTGACACGATAATTGTATGTTGTTGATCCAGTTAATAATAAAGAAAATTTAAGGAGTGGTTTATGCATATTTATAATTTAAGCTTATAATAATTACATTCCTTAACATCTTAGTAAACCTTATTATTCTAGCAGCTTTTGTATGTGTAGAACCAGGGTCTTGGTTACTTACAACTCTCAACTATTCCTATGCGCCTGTTAATGGCAGGAATGGAGGCGACCTATAATTTTCTGCTGAATTCAAATGGCTACGCTGTGAAGCACTTTTTCGTGACAAGAAATCAGGGGTGGACTGGGAGCCAAAGGGCCCCCCGGGATTTTAAGAAAAAGGGCCACAAAATAATACAATGAGTAGAAGTAATGAAAAAAGATTATCTACGAAAACGAAGATAAAAACTTTGTATCTATACAAGGGTAGTAGTACAAGTACCTAATTATTAAAAAAATTTGGAAGTCTTTAAACAAAACATAAATTATAACCCACAAATTTTTTACTGTCAATTGGAGTCGAGTGTATATGTACACTCCTAATATGGTAACGACATTAATGAAATAACATAGAAAATATATGTATGTATGTCTGTATGTATAACTAGCAGACCTGTGCTCGCCTTGCTTACGCCTTTATTCTATATTAATGTGAAAAATAGTTTAATGACTATTTTTGTTTATTATATTCAATAATATCTATTAATATGTAGTTACACTTACTAAAATGCAATCCAATGATAAGAATTTTGGCTTACTATCAAATAAAATTATGAATATTTGAAATTAAAAAAAAAAATAATTTCGAAAAATGGGTGGGTTTTTTCGACTTTTGAAAATATTGCGTTCGGTGCTCGAGGTTGTAAACTTAGATGAGCACCACAAACCATTAAGCAAAAAATCGGAACTACTGGTTCTGGCCGGTTCTTGTTTCTCTCTATTATAATAAATAAATTAATTAAAAAATAGGTGGTGACAGCTCGTGTAGAACCAGGGCCTAGTGAATTACATTACAACTCTCAACCATTCATGTAATGGAGAGGACCTACAATTTTCTGCCGAATCCAAACGGCTAGAACGAGAATCACTTTTTCATAGACTATTTGTCGATTCTTCGCAACATGCAGTATAGCCCGTGCCAAAAAAATTCTGTTTTTTTTTAAAGTGGAATAGGCAAGGAATCGAACCCAAGACCTTCGGCGTAACAGTCCTATACGCCCTAACCATTACGCCACGGGCTACTTCCTACTAAAAATCATTTTAAATTTGGCTTGCATTTTGGGAATTGGGCTACAAACTTTGTCAACTTCTGTGTCTGTTGGCGTTTTTCTTTTTTACCTCAGAGCAGATCACCGAGCTGTCAAAAATAAATTCTATGTTTCTTTTTTACCTCAGACAAATCAGAGCACGTAAGTCGTGTTTCTTTTTTCCATCTGAGCTAGCTCGGAGCATGATCTGTTTCCTCAGAATAAAATGACCGAGCAAATCGAGCAAAACGCTGAGCGAAGCCAACTTCATACAATTTGTATGTAATTTGACAGATTACTATCCATATGATATGTTCAGTGCTCAAGTGTGTTTCATAATTAAATCTGCGGGCTCTGATCATAGTCTGCTCAGAGCTTTACTCTGATCGCTCAACCTCTGCTCGGAGCGTTGCTCAGAGCCAAAAAAGAAAAACGCCATGTGTAAGGAAAAAAGGACTTAAACATAAAAAGTCATGTTTAGCTTCGTATGCAGTAAAGAGAAATGTAACTTGATTTTTGAAAACATTGCTGCAATAATGCAAATTTTATAATTAATGTTTCTTTCTTTTACAAAAACTTCGAAAATACTCATAACAATCGAAATATCGCTGTTGTACTTTTTTATTTTTTTTCTGCGGCCCTGAAATATGTATCATCAACTGCCGTTTGAGATTGTTTTGTACTTTCGTTGATATTAAACATTTCTATTTTCGCTGCAACATCCAATTCATTTTTATTCTTTACTCGTCTTTTGGAAGCTCTCTTATTCAATCTTGTGAGAAAATTTTCCTTTGAATTAACTTAAAGTATTTCCAAAACCTATAGAATATAGCTAACTTATAGAGCAATTTGGGGGCCTCCTTAGGTTACAAATGGGGCCACAATAGCTCAATATTTAGTACTAACCACCCTAACTAAAGTTTCGTTTGAAATGTCTAAGAGTACGGTGGGGCCTCAATATTAATTTCACGGGTCATCAATATACAGTTGTGAGGAACCAATAGCTTTATAGTAATTGTGGAGGCCCTTAACAGGGCGGTGTGATGGGCCTCCTGAACTTCCTTTGGGCCCACAAAAGCTGTATATTTACTGTAAGACCCCTATGAAATCCAATTTTATGAACAAAATTTCTTTTAAAGTACAGAAAGTACTTCAGGAGCTTTTGTGGATATTTTACTCGCCCAGGGGCCCACAGGGCAAAATCCCGGTTGCCCGGTGGCCCAGTCCGCCCCTGCAAGAAATACTCTTGAAGGATTTGTCAAATCTTCGCAAGAGGCAGTATCCCGTGAAAAATATTTCGGTTTTTTTTTGTAGGTGGCATAGGCTTCGAATCGAATCCAAGAACCTTTAGCGTAACAGTCCTACGTACTAACCATTACGCCACGGGTTACTACTTGAGTATTATACTATCAATCAATCAGGTTTAAGACCAATTTTACAGTGAACACTGCTTTTAAGGCTTAGTTTCAGTGCCTGACCCTTGGATGTGACTAATAGGAAGACCCGAGTGCCATGTAATCAGTTGATATTGATGATTTATATAGTCTCCTATATTGTGAGACTAAATGCAGAAGTTATATTTTGAGCAAAAGAAATTTATTGAAAAATGTCACAATTTTCCACACCCCCTTAGTTTTTTTTCGTAGTGGTCGTACGTTGGGAAATGGAAATTTTTCGTGAAATTGATTGAAGAACCGGTTCATATCTGTATTCTAGGCTTATGAGCGCTATATGCGAACTACATATTTGCAGACCTATGAAATGATTTATGTCTAAACTAAAATCTCGGTAATTTCTTTTAGGTAGAGGTTTTTTAAAATGTATTGTTTCATAACATACACTGTTATATTAATTCAATTTTACTTGCGATATACAAGTAAAAGTATGTAAGTATATGGCAAGTTATGGATTCGTAAAAAAAATCGAACTCGAGATGTTGATCAAACTTGACATCACGATGATAGCGAAGTCGCAAAAAGTGGTTCTCGCAAATCTGTCCGTCTGTCCTTTCGGCTGCAGCCTAAACGGGTGGGTCAATTCTCTTTAAACTTGGTACATAGCGTTTTTTGCGCATTCCCCCCATACGTTTTTTCCTTTTTTATGACTAAAAATAACAGTAGCTGTGGTAAAAATTTAAATATGATTTTCCCAAAAACGTGCCCTCAATTTAAAAGAAATTCCGAAAAATTATTATAGAAAATATATTGTACCTCCCATAGAACAGTTATTTTGATTTTCGATTCAAATGATTTTGATCAATTTTTTAAGGGAGAATGTTTCAAAATATTTCAAAAAGTTGGTATACATATGTTTCAAATTTTTTTTTGAGAATTTAATAATTCGAAAACGACTTGATCGATTTTTATTAAATTTGGCATGCAGCGGTTTTTTAAGATTATCTAGTAGATTTTAAATGAATATTATTCTTATAAAAAAAAATAACAGTACCTCCAATACAAGTGTTTAAAAACTGGTAAATTGATAAAAATTTTAAGTGAGCTAATATTAGTATGATCTACCATATTATTGAAACAAAAATTTTATCTATCGATTAAAAATGGTATCTCTCATAGAACCATTTTTGTGGTTTTCGACTGTATCTATCTCATTATTTTAACGAAATTATTTACACAACAGCTTCTAATAAGTTTAAATAATATTGCAAATCAAAATTTTCAAAAAAACAAATTTTGGACTTTTAAAAAAAATACGAGATTTATTTAAGAAATCAGAAGGCGTACATAGCATTGGTGTCAAAACAATTTATTTCTTATTATATAGATTTTTAACAATTTTTTAGTCTAAAATGTAATTTCCACGTATAGGTATAAAATATGTTCATATAAATATTATGTACTCACATAATACTACTTAAAACTTAACTACGTTTAACGCAGGTAGATTAAAATATCAGATGATAAGATTTGAACTATTCAGACTTTAAAATCACAGTGTGATCGCATATAACTGCTTTTTTAACATCTTAGTAAAACGCATATATCTCAGCTATAATTCTTCTTTTAAGATTTCAATGCATCATTAAATTCAAAAATAGAAATCCTGCAGTTTACAAAACAATAAGAAGAAAATCGTTTCAACAAGAGCTGAAACCCTTAAAAAACATTTTTGTAAAATGTGAAAAAAAAACACTTACGTCATTTCGTGAGATAGGGCGCAATAAGAGAAAGTTCATGCCAGTTGTGCATTTTATTTATAGCTGTGTTAACTTGGCCGCAAAAATTGTCCGATTTTTGTTTATAAGAGATGCCCAACTAAATTACCATTTACCCCAAATATTATATTAATACTATCGATTGGTCTCTTTTTGAACATTATCGACCACCCTTTAACTTTTTTTGACCACCTTCAGCATTAAGCCTAGTACACTAGTACTAGGCTTTAAGCCTAGTACACTGCTGATGCGAAACGAAATTTTTCTGTGATCTCCAAACATACAATAAAACGCTGGCGAAAACACAACGGAAAATACCCTTGGAGAGTTTCACTAATTGCAAAAATAAAATAAAATAAAACATAAACGCAAAAAAATCAAAGAAACCCATAATATAAGAAAATGATAAACAAAGAAAAAAACACAAATAAAACTCAAAAGTCATTTTTCCGCACACAATAAATAGTCTGTAAAATTAATTCAGTGCGAAAAAGGAGTGGAGACTTCTCCAAATAGTCTGCTACAATTATAAATTTCACTCTTCGAACAGCGTACTGCAAAACGAAAAGCAGAACGAAATATTTTTCCGTTTATGATTTCGTTGTGTCATTTTTGTATGGGATTTTTCGTTTCGCATTAGCAGCCGTAATAGGCTTCAGACGATCAAACTTAAAAAGTAAAACTAATTAAAAAGAAAATATTTTTTGTTTGTTTTTCTGAAAATTACCAGAAAAATGACACATGACTTTTTGCATTATCATCGTTGATATAAGAATAATTATATAAACATATTATGTATATAATTGCTTACAAGTATTTGACTATAAAAACAACCAAACGATTCTGTGTTTGACTATAAATGTTTGCAATTGCACACAACATTATGTGTTTGGCCTTCAAAGGTTAAAAAAAGGTCAATATGTGCTGAGTTTCTCATGTTATAGTTAAATGCTCATCTTCAAATTTAAACAAAAATGATTGATGAATCGTGATTAATTGCAAAGCTTCTTTGTTATTAACTAATTAATTATTATTATTTTGTATTTCCATCTTGTCAAGTTATCCATTAATCATCAATATATTTAAATTTGGTGTTTTGTGTTTGTACGTTGCATAGTTTCATACCACTTTAAAATTTGATGCATGAAGTTCCGTTTATAATTTTCATTAATTTAAACTTGACCTTAAATACACTAAAACTTGAGATCAGAAGTCTTATACTCAATTTTATTTTTTCTTATTTCCATTTTTTCTTTTCAAAGGTTATCTGATACTTTTTGCAAAGACGCGTTTTGTACAAGTTTGTCTTTTAAAATCAACATTTACTATCCATTTTCGCATTTATGGATCTTTGCATCCAACATGTTTAACCGAGAAGTACAAGGAAAAGTTATACACATACATAGGTAAACTATACGTAGGTAGGAAACTGCTACAAGCCAACTTATTCACAATGCCCACACTATGTTCCATACTCGTAAAAAAACAACCTCGCCCTCATAAAAAAGTATTTGAAAATTTATAAAAAAAATGTATAAGATGAGGATGACCAAGCCATTAGCAACAAGCACTAACCAGTAACCACATCACGTCAAAATATCTATAACGCCTATGATGACAACTTGTGGATTGGTAACGCATCAAGGTGTCTCTTATTATACCAGCAGTGGGCGGACATTTGCTAATTAAGGTTTTAAACCACGTTTCTTAAAAACTTATACTCTGTATACCATCTATAACTGTTTTATTATATCTATTCTATTTCAATCACAAAATGAATCATAACTGAACAATTTAAATAATTCCAATTGAAAAAATGAAGCTAATTTCAAGCAAAATGCTTTAGACCAAGACTCTGAGAGATATAATTATAATTAAGTGTGTCGAAATTTCAGGTCAACTTTTGTTTTGACCTGGACTTATGCCCGGATTTTGACACTGAATTAGATTTAAAATAAATAAAAAAAAAACTAAAACCCAAAGTGGCGATCTTGGCCTTGGGCAAATTTGTCGAAATGGGTAATTAAGTCTTTTTTGTTCATAGTTTTTTTGTAGAATGAATTGTTGAAGATGAATTAGGTCGTTGAAATTCAGCAAAAAAAAACTTAAAAGACTTATGAGTCAGAGGCCATGTAAGTATGTGGAAGGCTTTAAGGTAACTTAACTCTTTTATACTATAAATTGATGGTAATACGCATAGATGTACATAAATCATAATAATTCACTTGAATAAATAACAAGGTTATATGTTTTTGTATATGAGATATGTGCAATGCATGAGAAATTATAAGTTATAACAAAATTGTTTCAAAAGATGAGATAATTTGATCTATTTTTGACCTTTATAATTTATTTAGCTTTGTCAAAGAAAAACAAAGAGTATATAGTAAGAGTTCGTATGTTTTTGATTTATTTTCATTTTTTGTTGAGAATATAAAGTATTAACCTAGAAAGATAGAAGCTTTTACTGTAAGTCTATACTGTTGTATAAAATAAATGATGATGATTAGTCAATACTATTGTTCTACATTTCCTTTGTAAGTTCTTGAAACTAAAATTCATATGTCATGTCTTCAGAAATGTATCGATAAAAAAACGTCTTCTTCACAAATTTGCCGCAATTCTTTCACAAATTTACAGTTAATAAAATAGGTAAATATTAGACATGTTGAGGAAAATGAGATCTCGGAGATCTCAGCAATCTCAGTTCCATGAGCAGGATTCCTTAGCAAAATTTCTCAGCTTTGCTGCAGAGAAAATACTGAGAAACAAAAATTTTGAATTCTCTTGCTCACTTTTTGACGGAACGAAATTTGTGATATTTCATTTTTCTGAACGTACGTGCGTATATGAGAGGTGATTGTCAGTTAAATATAACGACAAATTAGTCATGGCAATTTCTTCATTGTCGAATTGATTAATATTTATATCATTGTCAAAATTTAACAAATTTTTCCAGGCAGTTTTGTCGTCGAAAGATTTTGACAAATTTTGTCGAAATAATGTTGACTCATCGCTTGATTATAGGAGCGTCAATTCTTTTTATAGAACCATTTACAATGCCAGTGAATTTAATGCATTAAAGTCATTATTTATATACTGTATTTAAAGTCCACCTGAGAATCTTTATTTAACTTTCACTTGAAGAAATATTAGATGCGGTCAGAAAAATGAGATCTCAGAAATTTCGCTCCATCAAAAAATGAGCAAGCGAATCCTAATTTTTGTTTTTCGTAAGAGTTTTGACAAAAAAACTGAGGAATCCTGTTCATGTAACTGAGATTGTTAAAATCTCCAATATCTTATTTCTCTGAATATGCCTATTGGCATTGATAATTCGCGAACTTATCACTTCGCAGTTTTCATCTAAATATTGAAAAATTATCAATACAAATTTGTCAGAAAATTCATGACCAATTCTCGGAAAATTCTTGACAATTCATTGTCATGGCAAAATTTTTATACGAAGACTTGAAAATTGTCGCATGATATTCGAAAATTCTACACAGTTGTCAAATTATTTATGCGTCAGAAATTTGAAAAGCTTGACAATTTTTAACTTTTCAGTTTTTGTCACGTGCTGTCAGTATTTATGAAACACGGTCCAGTTTAGGGGACAAATTCGGATATATTCTAGCAATCTACGAGTATATGTCTTTGAAATTTTATAACATTTCATTAAAGCCTATAGTTCCTTTATACTCTGAAACTCTATGCATTTGTGTGAATTTCTATACAAAAGTCTGTCAAAGATCAAATAACAAATAAAATGAGTATAGAAATTAACACAAATACACAGAATTTCAAAGTAAAGGAACACAACTAAAATAAACATCGTTTGAATATAAAATTAAAATGTGGACCTGCTTTGAAAGAATCCAATTTATTTAGTTGTTTAAAATATTAACCATCACTATACTCATTCCTCACTTCTGACAGCGGCAATTGGTCTCAAATATTAATTATGAATTTTGTTTGAACACGTTTCGTTACTCCTTTTTTTTAGACTACTTAAAAAATGTCAGCTGCTCGGGGACCAGCTTAGTTTTTGTTGCTATCCAAAATCTGTTTAACTTAACATTTTTTTAGCTATCAAAGATTCGTGAAAAAAAACAGTTTAGGTATAATTGAAATTAAAATTAAAATTTGTTGTCAATTAATTTAAATGGGTTTGACTGAACCAGTCTTTAATGAGTACCACCCGCGTTAATATTTCTGCAATTAATTTAGCAAACATTCTATTTTTCTGTTATAATATTATAATATGTAGATTGTATAGGTACGTCTAAGTTTGTAACAAATTTTTGGTTTTTAACTTAAAAACTGTCGAACTTTTAGCAATGAAAGGTTATCTGAATACTATATGTACCAAAACTTTAGTAGAGGAAGTTTTCAATTGATTACTAAATAATAGAGTTTTTATACGAAAATTTCTTACCAATTGTAAAGTCCTACTTTTTGAACTTCAAACCCTGATCACGATTTTTTACTTGTGATATATGTACAATGTACATATATATGTATAGGTACTATATTGTATGCTATGGATTATGGATTATTATGGATTATGGATTTTGATCAAAGTTGACATATGATAGCGAAGTCCAAAAAAATGGGTTTCGCAGATCTATCTGTCTTTTCAGCTGTAGCCTAATCAAGTGAGTAGATTTTCTTTAAACTTGGTACCTAGCGTTTTTTGGGCATTAGTACCAAAAATAATGGTCGTACAAATTTTTTTAGTAATTAATGAAAATCTTATTTTTCTCAAAAACGTGCCCACAACTTAAAAAAAAATCAGTATTTTATTTTTTTATAAAAAGGCTACCATTTCATAAGAAAATTCCCGTAAAAATGATTTTTTTGATTTTCTCTAAAATAACTCAACTTACGTTGACCAATTTTTATAGAAAATCTTTAAAATAGTTTTAAAAGTATTGTATTAACATTTTTTTTTTTTTGAGAACTTATGTCGAATTCCTTTCAACAAAAGAATCGAATTTTTTTCTAAAAGAATCGATATTTTTTCTGAACAATTCGAATTTTTTCTGTCAAAACAAATCTTGCTCATTTTGCAAGATTCAAGAAAGATTTTACACCGATTTGCACGCACACACTAATTGCAAGATTTGAAATTTCTAAAATGTCAAATTGAATGCCGCAGTGTTTTAAGAAAACAAATTTTTTTATGAAAACAAATTGTGTTTTTGGTTGCAACGAATTTTCGGTGAATTTTATAGTAAATATTAGTGCTTTGTTTTTTCAATTTATAAAAATAATAATTTTCAAATTGAATATTTTCTGGACATTTTACTTCAAAATTGCTGCTGTCAAGTGCCACACACACAATCACAAAAATAAAACGATTCTTTTTGTCTTTTCGTAATCCTTTCAACTACAGAAAAAAATCGATTCTTTTAGGAAAGGAATTCGACATTAATAAATCGAAAACGACTTCATCAATTTTTATTAAACTTGGCACTTAGAAGTTTTTTAACATTATATACCAGATTTTATGAAAAATTATTCTTATTACTAAACATAATGGTACCTCTCATACAACGTGTATTTAAACCGCTATGGAAAATCTTATTTTTCTCAAAAACGGCTCCTTCGATTTTAATAAATTTTTGTATGTGAGTTAAATCAGTACGATCTACCATATTATTGAAACAAAACATTTTTCTATCGTTTAAAAATGGTACCTGCAGTATCATTGAACTATTTCTTTGGTTTTCGTTTATCTCATTATCTGTTGAACCAATTTTAACTTGCCCGAAATATACAGATTCTACCAGTTTTATTTTTTTATATGAGCTTTGACAGTTTTCGGGCTAAAATGGTTATGTTTGGGAACTAAACTAAGTAAGTGTAGATAAAGTGACAATTTTGTTTTTAGTGTTTTTATTATCCATTTGAATATGACCACTACGTGTTAGCCGTTGCACAAAACAAAATAAAACAAATTGAAATACACACACACACACACACGCAGCTTACATCTCGATTCTTTAAGACCCTGTTTAGACTGTGACTGCTCACTACTTAGTAACGGCAGTTTTATATCTTCCTATCGGCTAGGTGGGAAGTGAGGATTCAATTAGATTACAATTCTCCATTTAAAGTAATTTATATGATAAGACTCATCGATAAAATAATATTTTAATTGTTTAAAGTAAAAATAAGAAATTCACGAGTACATAGCACGAACTTAATTATACAATTATATACATCGTTAACGAAAAGGTGTTAAAAAAATACAAAACTAAAAAATGATTGTTTTTCTTTAATTTATTTTGCAAAATAACTTAATAACAAAATAAATGGGATAAGTTAAAAATATTAGACGATTTTTTTACAAATCGACAAAATTGTATTTATTCTAAGTAAATATTTCACCTAAAAACATGAAAAGAATTTTATTACAATTCCTGCTTTTAGACGACTGCAATTTTTATTGAAAAGGAACACCTCTCCTTTACTCTGCAAATTTTTCAACCTAAGCAAAGCAACTTTGTGTACGTGCATAAAAACCACAGGGGGTAATTGCTTTGTTTAAAAGCGCGTCAATAGCTTTCGGTGGACATTATACAATGCGAAAGTTTGACCAAAACTGTTAAGACGTTTTCGAGAAAATTTGAAGAAAAAAAAAAAACAAAATAACTGTATGACAGCTACATTATGTACATACATAAGTTAAAACAAAAATTCGATTTTCTTCTAGGAAATCATATAAAAATGTTTTATACCGTATTTAAAGCAAATCAAGTCTAAACCCTTTTAGGCTATAGGCCCGATCTATAGTTGACAAACAGATGAACTGATCGATGAACTGAAGTATTTCTTTTTAGAAATTTCGCACCAGCACGCGTTGAGGATCAATTTCGTTTACATCTATACATGCATTAGTTATAGACAGGGATGTGACCCGGAATGGTATTAAATATTTAATTTAATTTAATTTCGGGTCGACCCGAAACTAAATTCATATGAATAATTTAATTTCGGGTAGACCCGAAATTAAATAAAATATGAATTTAGTTTCGGGTCGACCCGAAATTAGAGTTTAATTTCGGACCGAGTTTAGTGACGGAAATAGTTTCGCACCGATTTCGCACCTATTTCGGGTCGACCCAAAATTGATAATATTGTACCAAATAATATAATATAATACCGGGTCACATCCCTGGTTATAGAGCTATACTTATGAAATATACGGGACCTTTAACTTCAAACAAGCGATAAACTTCTTTTAGTAGGTATCTACATTTAAAATTTATGTCTAAATTTTTCTATTTCCTACAATTAAATTATACCACATAACAATCATTAGCATAAGAAAGTACTCTGCTCACACAAAAATGATTTTGTTCAGTTAACAAAAGTTCACTGAACACAAAACAAAAAGTCCATTATATGTAGGTAGATACATATTTGTAAAGGTATCCAAAAAAGTACTTTCTCTTTACTCATGATTTATAAGGATTTAAAAATGAAAGCGAAAGTGCTGGTTTAATTTGTATATACCAACAACCAAACAAATGGACATCCATTTATGGTGCATGGCATCATGATGTGATATACATACTTAAAAAGTATAGACTATAAATATAAATAGAATTACATACTTCAAACAAACAAAACAAGTATTATCTTCAATCAAATCAAGAAAACGTACATGCATAGGTACATTGTTGGAAAATTAAAGATTTCCCTCGAAACTGGGCGAACGATCAGTATTTTCCTTGAACTAACTGACAACACCATCATCTGAGTTTATAATCGATGGTGACACACAGTGGAACAGTTTTTTATCACAACAAGAAAAAAATTTAAGTTACAGGTAAAATTGTTAAAATCAGATTAATCTTCTGTACGTCGCGTCATTCGTGGAAAAATAATATCATGTCTCTAAACTCTTATCTTCTGTCCTTAAAAGTCCTATACCTTCATTATTTAAAAAAATTTAAGGCTCAATGACAATGGTCAAACAGTAATTTTTTTGGATCTCATGATTAACAAGATGATTTTTTCGGATTATTTGACCAAGTTATAAGAAAATTTAAAAAAAGTCTGGATGCATTAGAATGCTGATAAGGCCTCTGGATCAGCATTGTCTCACGTATGGCCGAAGACCCGATCCTTTGAGTGGGCATTTTCCGTACGTTTGGCACGTTTAACTTCTTGGCGACTTTTTTGTTTTATCTAGCGGAATGTTCACTCAGTTAGCGAAAATATGTTTGTATCATATCGCTAGATTATTTTCAGCGGCGAAAAAACATAAGATTGCCGAAAATAGCAAATGTCAACTCAACGGATCGGGGTTTCATCTACATGCGACCATGGTGTGGTGATGCAGAAGTCTTATTCCTTTTCCAGTCTTTTTTAAGTTTTTTTTAGATTTAGGTCTTGCTTTTTAAGGCCGTTTGTGAATTGGATTAAAACAGCGTTAAATTTTATCCAACGTTTAAATTTTGACAGTTATTAAGTGCATCTAAACTTGTAAACGTCAAAATTTATTCTCGGATACATTTTAATCAAAATTCTAATTCAATTTATACACAATTTGCATTTACGCCCATATTATTCGCTCGATAAATCCAGATTGAAACTTAAATCCAGATGTATTTACATTGAATTTGTATACTTTACATCTGGATTAAAGTTTTAAACTGGATGTATTAAGTGAATAATATGGGCGTTACAGTCTTATTTATAAATCCATTCCAAAGTATGTTTAACTTTAGACAGATGTACTCCAAAACCTTATTTATAAATATTTTCCATCGATTGTCTTAATTAAACACTGTAATTGGTTGTCCAAATTTAATATAAAGTGAACTTTCAGTTCAATGAACAATATATTGTACGTATCCAAAAGTACACAAAATTGATAGATTACAGGGATGTCAATGAATATAAGAGGACATCATTAAGAAAAATGTTCGAATCGATTTTTTATATTCCTATAAGGAGATCTCTAACTTTGAAGACAATGCATATAGCTGGACAACTTGGGGCCAGTTTTACAGTGCACAATTAACAAACTATAAGTGGCACTAAATTTTCCCATTTTTGCACTGTCTGAGTAAGTGGAACTTAAGTGGCCAATATGGGAGACTTAAGTGTCACTTATTCAGATAAGTTTAAATTGTGAAATTGGGTATAATTTTCCATATTTACCACTTAAGTGACACTTATGTCGTTTTCCATTGGACGTCTGGAAGCGTCCAGAATAAAAAAGAACTCTTCCGAAACCATTCCATTGGCAAACGGTCAACGGACGCTTCTCAGAAGAAAGATTCGCTTCTCGATTTGAAATCAGAATACACTCAAGAAGCATTAATACATTTAAGCTATAACATCAAAACAAACTCACTCAAATGTCAAAAGTAAATATAGGACTCTGTTTGATTGTATGCCTGTTCGATAACATGAAATGTTCACGACGATTCACCAACACAATGACAAAATTTCTAAGTTGAGTAAAAGTAGTTAGCATTGTTCCGTTGGATTTTAAAATGAGTGAATCCCTGAGTGAAACCAATGGAAAACAACATTACTTCGAGTGTGAAACCGGGGCTTACTGCCCAAGAGTGTTCTAAGAAAATCTAATAAATTTGACTGTCAATGTTTTAGGTTTCTAGTTTTATTATTTTAATGCCAATGTTTAAACTATTCTGTCCCACTATATACAACAACGACACTGGCGGTTTATCATCATAAACTTCAAACAGTAGCTCAACATTCAACAACTTTGCAGAGTCTTCGTATATATAAGACCACAACAATTTATGAGTATATCATCGTCAAACGGACGCAAAGTACCTACATATTATACGCGAAGAGTTGAAGGTTTGTTTTAACTCATATCTACTTTATTATTTCATATTTTATTACATTTACTCGTATATCTATACGTATAAACGTGATGGCATGCGCAGTGCACTTGTCTTGTAATGGGTCTGTTGAGTTTTTAGTCCATTGTCAAAGAGTGGCTCTGATGTTGTTTAGTTCATCTACACAACCACCGCCCGCCGTCACGCCGCGCCACAGCACTCAGGTGAGCGATGAAAGGAAGATGCTATCTTTGATGTGCTGTAAGCTGTTATAGTTGTGGCAGTTATGAATGAAAAGTAACTGCATATGAGCATAGTAAAAAAGGGAACAAACAAAAAACAAGTAATATGTTAGCACAGTTGTTGGAAATTCCAAGCAATTATCTAACTTGCAGAATGGTTTTTTGTTTGGTATATTTTTTTTTTTTGAAAAAGCAATTATCGGGAAGCTCTATATACAGCATATTATAGAGTTTTGTGTCAACATAACATTTTGTGCTATAAGAAAATAGGATGAGGGAGACTTAAGGTGATATGACCATTTGAAATAAAGAATTTAAAAGACATAACATATTAACTCAAAATGTTTTTTTAGCTGATTAGGGACGTTCAGAAAAATTTGTTCTCAAAAATTTCGTTCCGTCAAAATGTAAACAACAAAATTCACATTTTTTCCTCATTATTTTGACAGCAAAACTGAGCAATTTTATTGATTTTTCAAAACGGCTGACAGTAATTGAAATCTGTCATTCAAATATTGCAGTGCTGCCAAGGTTTTTTAATGCTTTTTCTTAATTTTATTTTGTTTTTAGCTTTTTTTTAGTAATGGACACAAAAATCAGTGATTCTCATTTCATCCCCTTTGAACGAAAACTTTTTTGGTTAGATTTGATTAGAATTGGACATTTTAAATCTAAGGTTCAATTGTCGCAGTTACACTTCAAGCCAATTAATCGTCTTATGCATTCCTTTGATGTCTTTTACCAGAATGACTATATTATCAGGCATCAGCATACAAGCAGCCTAAAATTAAGATTCATGATTTTAAGATATAGAAAAAAGAAGTGGTGACAGGAGATAACCTTGTTTGAATTCATTGAGAGTTTTTCAATACTCCGATATTTGTTTCTCCGTCAATATTGCATCAGAAGAATGTTGACATAAATGACTTAAAGCAAGTTTAAAAATTATTCTGACAGTCCGAGGTAGTAGGTACTTTTGATGACAACAGTAGAATACTTTTTCTTAAAACCAGATTGTTTACTCTATAAAGATTATGTTTCTCTCAATCCAAGTACACTACATACATACACATACATATATAAAGCATTTCATTGAGAATTCTCATAATTGTTTTCGCAATGCATTTCATGAAAGAAATACCTCAATAATTACATAGCATGATTTATAACTTCTTTTCTTGAGGATAGAAAATATTTTATTGTTTTCTTAAACGATTCTTCAATCTTTCATTCATTGATATAAATGTGCGTGTAGATATCTGCTAAAATTGATTCAAGAAATCATCTGTGGCATTTATCAGGAAATTGTTAGTTATTCTGTCATACATTGCAAGAGTTTTTTTTTAATTTTACATTTAAGACCATTTTTTTTTTTAATTTCATCTTTTGTGATTGATTTGTCCTATTCCTACTCCTTTTAGTTGGGATTAAGATGATTAGAGTAATTTGTTTAACACTCAGAGGGACATTTTCAGTTTTATTTTTAAATTTTTCTAATTCGATAGGTTTGATATCTTTAACCATATAGACATAGAATTTTTCAGAATTACCGGTTATTTTTTTCTGAATTGTTTATTTAAAAGTTGTGTTAGTTAAAGTTATAATAAATAACATTTCTTAAATAATATATTTTCTTTTATTTTATTTATGTTTTATTAGATATTTTTGTTTAAGCTCTGCATTTTTAGTTTTTTTCGGTAAAATAATAAATCTATGATTAGAGTACAGTTTGTTATCTTTCTGTCAAGCTATAAATCTGTCCAATTCCATTGAAGGATAGCTATGATGTCGATGGATTAAACAACCTCTACAAAATTAATAAAAATTGGAATTGAGATGGAGGTCATGGCAAGCTAAGTTGAACTACTAAAAAATTCTGCTGTGTCAACGTTGAAATACATGCAACGCGCTGAAGAGCTTTATGTCAATGTGTCCAATGTGTCCTAATTGTGCGTTGACAGGGCGATCACACGTGCATACAAAATAGTCAATGTGTTGACTCCAAAATTCATATCAACTCGAGTGTATAAACGCAGTCGTCAACGCATCGACTGTGTTCTGCGTTGACGATCACACGCCTTGATAACTTTGGGGCAAAATTTGACGTCAGAAAATTGTTGACTATTTGCGTTGACCGTCTAATCGTAGCTTAAAAAGGGTGTGTTATTGAAATCGACCTTCCACAGTGTTGCACAATCGCCCTCTTTGTGTCGATAGTGAAAGTGCATTTCAACAGTGTCGCACTTTGATTTCGATACATTTTTGACAACTGAAAGTTAATCCACTGAAAAACTGAGTTAACGTTCCAGTTTAATTTATTTGAAAGATTAACTAATTCTGGTTGAACTCAAAGCTAACTAAAGCATTAAAAAACTGGCCCTTATTGTTAGAGAGAATTTAGACAATTAAGCTTATTTTAGTTTCAACATCCGTCACGTCGCTGGTAGAAAAGTTTGCGCAATCGACTTATATCTGATAGTGCTAATTGGTCTGTTTGGTAACGTGAAATTTCTTGCGAATTTGCACAAACAAAAAATTTCAAAATTTGCTGCCAAAACCCATAGAAAAAAAATCAGTTTTTGGGAAATGTGTTGAAAAAAAAGTTACCAAACAGGCATAATATTGTTGATCAATTTTATTGGGATATGATTTCACTAAATAATTTACTCCAAATTTAATTTCTTAACATTATTAACCAGATATTTTTTTATAATTATTAACCCATACTTCCAGTTTGCCAATTTAAGACTTTAGGTGTGTTTTTTTTTCAATTCCAGAGGGAACTGGTTGAAAAAACTATTAGCGAAGCCATTACAGAAAAAATGGAGTTTCTATACAAACTATCGATAACAAGTATGTAATTCCCGCCGGTAATACAGTTTTAATCCATGATTAAGTTAAGCCACGAAAATTATCTGAATTTTGCTAAGCCCTTTGAGGATTAGTTGTTGTTGTATTTAACATATAAATTATTTAGCCCCGAATCGTTTTTTTCATCCAAATTCCTTCGGGATTGGAAAAAACACGACTTTTCTTATAAAGGGTGTTTTTTTAGACATGTGATTTTCAAGAAGAAATAAAACGCAATAATTAAAATGTGGCCAAGAATTTAGCTTTATTATAAAGATAAGGGTTTGCCATTATGTTTTAAAAATGATTTCGGGCAAGTGGCCGCCGCGGCTGGCAAAATCTTCCATAAAGTGGATGGGCACAGGTCCTATTGTTGCGCACGATGGCGGATGGACTGATTCGGGTCTTCTTCGATACTCTGCTCCACAACAGCAATAGCGTCTTCGGTGCGCACTGTACGGCGTCTCTGAGGATGCTCATTATCAACTAGAGTAAACATGGTGCGAAACCGGTCCATGGTTGCTCGACTTACCGACTCTGCTGGGCTATAATTGTCTTCACCGAATATTGCACGCAGCGGAACCGAACCATTATTTTGGTAATAAATTTGCACGATTTGCAAACGTAGTTCAGGAGTAAGTCTACTGATTATGAAATAGCAAACCAAACTGAGCATAAATCAGCTGTCAAAAAGACCAACTCCGAAAAAAGTATTGCCAGATTGAAAACCAAACGTCTAAAAAAAACACCCGGCATGGTTCTTCCATTTAACATGATCAATCAAAACTTTTAAAGAAATTGAATTTCATAATTGTGTAACATTATTTGCCTCTAATTATACATGGGTATATAGGTAGATAAGGAACATATTGTTAACTAGATATATTTCAAATTTTGAAAGTTGTGAAACACCGGAGCAATTACGTGCAGCTCATTTTGATTAGTTGTTTTTTATCTTTATTACATTCACAATCCTTTACTTAGCTCTTTTTATATGTTTAAAAGATTAACAATTATAACTTCAATTTGATTTTTCTCGTTCATTAGTCAAGTGACAATCTCACACTTCAGCTATATCTAATTACTTTTGAACACAGCTATATAATACTATATCATAGACAATAAAGTGATTGAAAGCTTTACAAACCAACAACATTGTCAAGTTTATCGTTTTGTTAGGTTTTTTGTGTCATAGCATCAACTTTCAGAATACTATATGTACCTACATAATGTATCTGTTTTTTTTTCTGTCTATATGGTTTAGTTAAACAAAACAAAGATGTACATGTATCGAATGACCAAAAAGAAAGATAAAGCCGCTCTATGCATTTCTGACCTGGTTTACTTGAATAACAATTATTATAATATAATACTTTGCACATCATGTACAAAATGATCCCACAACTGATATGCGTATAAAGTTTAGCTTTTAAATATAAAAACCCACTTGGACACAATTATTTGTTTGCCATACATACTTTATATTTTTACAACGAAAGATTACCTTATATGGCATTGAGAGTAAATCCATATGCAGATTTTTATTTTATTTGCTTTGCCAATGTATACAACACATTTGCCAGTGATTTAAAGCGAGATATACCTACTATGTGATGTCATAAAATATTGTCGTTAAAAAAGAGTTGAAGTGAAAACTTATAGTACAAATAGTTGTGAAGGTTATTATGTTTGAAGTATCAATTCGTTTTCAATCAACAAAATGCAACAAAGTATTTTTATTTTTTCTTTTTTTTCATTTCAATGAATATACATATTCTGATGGGCTGGAGGGCGGGTAGGTATCAATTGAATATTTTTACATTTCTTTTTTTCTCATTCCTTGACGTTTTAACGACAGAAATATGACATATCTAAGTTTATTTCTTATTTTTTTTTTTTATGTTTTAATATGTTCTTTGAAAAATGAAATTCTACCTACCTACCCACATGTCAAACAGATCATTTGTCAGGTAAGGTAATTTTAACTCCCACTCCAGATATGGTTACTTGCTTATATACTTGATGACGTTATAAATGAGATTTTAATAAGATAATGGTTGTGTTGAACTACGTAACCATTTGTTTTAGGAATACAAATCACTCTCTTTCATTGGTATTTAAAGTCAGAAGATTGGTGGTTGAAAACTAAAAAAAATCGACTAAAGGCTATAATTAAGTACTTTGTATATCACTAATTTGAAAATTTATATGTTAGTGCTGATGTATTAAGGCTTAAACAAATTTAACTTAAATTTGTATGAAAAAAATGATTTTTTGAGTTTAATGTTGATCGTGAAGAATGATCTCAGAAAACCCAGAAAAGTCTTTGTTATTTGTATCAAATATCTTCTCTCTTTTTCTTATTTTTGAGAAAATTGAAAATATCAAACTTAACTAGTTTTTAAGTAAAATCTTAACTTTGATTTGACCTCAATCTATTGTTTAAGTTACTTTGAAG
The DNA here is from genome assembly GCA_929447395.1 of Epistrophe grossulariae. Classification (NCBI taxonomy): domain Eukaryota; kingdom Metazoa; phylum Arthropoda; class Insecta; order Diptera; family Syrphidae; genus Epistrophe; species Epistrophe grossulariae. The sequence continues at coordinate 18,149,170 of OV839567.1, read as the reverse complement.
ATCCTATTTCACTTAAAAACTATAAGTTAACTAGATTTAATTCTTTTCATTTTTCTCAAAAACTAAAAGACACATTAGCATCTGGTTTTTAGCGTTTGACTAAAAATTGATCAGAGCATTGAATATTAAAAACAAAAATCTTAATAAAAAAATAAAAATAAGTTTTAAAAATTTTTTTCATCTTATTTTTCATTTTTTTTTTTTTGTTTCAATATTGAGAGTTTTAAAATTATTTTTTCCAAAGCTTATATTCAACAAAACCATTTTGTTTAAAAATTTAATGAATGAATTTCTAGCTTTAAAAAAAGGTATGACATTATATTGTTAGTGTTACCGTTGTTTTTAAATATTTTTTTTCTTATTCAAGTCGATTATTTAGCCCTCTACCTCTTCTACGATTTTTTCTTGTCTTGCAAAACACTCTGATAATTTCTCAACGAAAACGCGTTGGTCTCAATTGTTTTAATTTTTAATAAATTATAAAATATTTATTTGCGGAAAAAACAAGATATACTGTCTGAGATTATAATTTCCACAAAGTGTTAAACTCTAAATCTATTAATTAAAACTTGTTGAACAAATCTAGCTCTGCAATAATTTTATAAATAAATTTTTGTTGCTTTTCGCCCAGAAAAATACCTACGCGAATTTGAGTGATTTTCGATGACTTAAAGAATTATAAATAAGATGTATTCATGTAAAATATACTACGTAGGCCCCTATCTTACAAGCCATATTAACTGTCAATTAAAGAAATGCTACCAATGCCTATGGATTAAAAAAAACTCTTAAAAATGTGAGATATACATATATATATGTAATGTATGTAGGTAGTAGGTTCTAAATCCGAAAAATAGTCCAGTCAATAAAGCATTTGCCTCGGAAAAAATCGCCGGAAAGCTGGATTTTGTAATATAGCTTCCTAATGATGTTCTTAAGAAACTGTCAAAATTCCCCATCGATATGAGCGCCGCTAACAATTTTACGGGGGGTTGAAGGCCCCCCAAAATGGTTTTTCAGAAATAACTCCCAACGAAAAGTTAGAACCTGAGCATTTCTTCACATTACTAGTACCAGATCCAAGTTCACAAATCGGTACTGGGAACACTTAATACGTCTAAAACTAGTCTAATTCAGATTTCGACTCTTTTGACCTTTTCATAATTTTGGGAAACCATCTGAAATGTATCTCAAATGAAAGGTCTTTACTCCCTGAATTCAAACCTGCCACAGACGCGATTAAAATCGCGGATTTTTTATAGAAATTTTATTATTACTGATATAATACACCCATATCGCAATCGACAGGTCTTCACTACCGCATTATAATTATGTTGGGTTCCACCCAACAGCTAGAAGGCGTCATTAAAATGCCGAATCTTTTTAAGTAAATTTTTTTGGAGGAAACCACTTGAAATGTATTTTGAGTGAAAGATATTGACTTTATAAAAATTTAAATGTAAGGGACATACGTTGAAGTGGTGCCAAACTCATGACAACTGCGATATAATTCACGGATGTTTTATTTTTTATTAAATTGGCCTTTAGTGGTTACCTCTTCAAATCTAACTCAATTAAAAGGTTTTGGCTTTTTTAAAAAGAAAATGTAAGTGACCAGATGTTTTAAGTTACGCAAAGTTATTGAATTTTATCAAGTGGGTTGTAGATGTTATCTCTTCAAATGTATTTGTTAATTGAAAGTCGAAAACGTTGAAAGAAGTCAATATGTCTGTTTGGTTACTGCAACTTCTTGCTACAAGTTGCTACTTGCCATTTTTTTTTTTCTGTGGAATTTGACAGCAAATTGTGCTTCGTCGTACCACGTCGTACAACGTTTCGAATTACCAAACAGACATAATATCATCCTAATTACACAAGTTATTGCGTTGTGGTATATGGTAAATGCGACGAACAAATCGACGAACTTCTTCTCCTTCTTCATTGTTATCGAGGTTTTCAAAATCACGAAACAAATTAACACCATACCAAAAACTGAATTTTTCTACACATAAAAGATAATCACAATTTACAAAATTGAAAAAACAAAACTTAAAATAAAATTCAACAAAATTAACAAAAAATGTATTTATTACCAATTTCTATATAAACAAACGACGGGCAATAAATTACACAGGCCTACATAATTGAACTTTTTTCGACCTTTTTTAGATTTGAGTGCTTATTATATGGGGTTTTGAGATCTTCTGATCATGAATCTGAAATCCGTTTGTTTGTATAAAATCAGGGACCGATTTACGGCATCAGTGAAATTTCATACGAAATACGGAATATCATCGATATTTTGTATGAAATTTCCCTTACGTGTCGTTCAGTCACTGATGCCGTAATTCGGGAAATTGAGGGAAATTTCATACGATATATCGAATATCATAGATATTTTGTATGAAATTTCCCTCACGTGTCGTTCAGTCACTGATGCCGTAATTCGGCCTCGGGATTTTTCACAATACACAACCGACAAAATCACTAGGTATAAAATTGTTTTAAAGAGGTGACAAAAAAACATATTAAATGAAAAAAAAAATATAGATAGATTTTTTAATTGATGATTTAATTGGCTGCATGAAAGCCAACATTTTACATCACTACAAAACTTTGTAGAGGCTTGTGAAACCTTTTTTTCTTTGAAAACTTTTGGTTGAGCGATTTTGTCTTATTTTGGTTTGGATCACCACGCTTTAAAATCCAGCAGAAGTCCATCATCATGCTTGTGTTCCAGTTGCCTTGGTACCTACACTATAACACGTCCTTTATATCCTGATAAAATATTTGCCCTTGTTCTTCACTCAATCCTTAGTTATAAGGAAAGAAACTTAAATGTGAATACAGAAAATGAACTGTGAAGCTCATAAGACAACCTAATGTTTGGAAATTTTCAATCAATTTTTTAACTAATTCTTCATAATTTGAGCTTCTAGGATTTCCTAAGAAGTTTCTGATTACTTCTTTTGACGATACCCCTGCCACCAATTCCGCAGGAGTCAATTTTTATGAGTTTTCCAATATCGAGTCCAACAAAACTACCTTCGTATCGGCGTGGAAGTCGTGAAATAGTTATAAGTCCAGCCTATAAAAACTTGGTGGTATGTTAATCTCACTCAAGTTATTGTTCATTCAAACCTTAAATATTAATATGAAATTAGAAGACTTTACTTCCATCAAAGTGTCCTCTCTAGAATACAAATGATTGAAATTTTGAACGGTTCGGCAGGTTGGACGAATCTCTACGGGTTTTGTGAACAAGCTCTTAATTATTGAAACTGTTTCTTGTAAATCTTGTGTATAGTTCGTATTCAACCTTTTAATAATTTATTGTTAAACTTATATGTAACAATGCCACTTAACGTAGTTTAAAATTATTTATTAATTTTTGTGTTTCAAATCACTTTAAAATTGGAAAATTTTTGCCTGTTGCAAATCTTTTTTTAAAAATTGATCTTCTTTTTCTTTTTGTGTTACAAATTACTTTAAAATTGTTAAATAAGTTCTTTTTTTTTCTCAAAAATTTAATAATATCATTATCAATATTATTTCAATATCAATATTTTAACTAATTTTTTTTTTCTTAAGATATTTTTTTTATTTATTTTGTTTTCCAACTTTTGATTAGTTTTGTAAATTAAAAATTAATTATTTATTTATTTTTATTATTATACTTTTTTTATATTTTTTCTTTCATTTTTTATTCTGAAATGTTATCTCAGGCAGACGGCAGAATTGCCATGTCCTTATTCTTAAGCAACAAATATTGTAAAAATTTCAATTAGAAAAAATAAAGAAGAAGTATCTATCTATTAATATGATGGTGCGAATAAGCTTATCAGCCTAACTACAAGAGTGTTATCACACAAAACCCTCTTAAAAATACCTTCCTTCAACTTTGCTTCCAACATAGATGGAAATGCAGTTTATAGATGCTTAAATACATCGCTTTGTTTATTTAAAACCTATTTTACGAACTGCTTCATGAGCTAGTTTAAGTGCAGAGGGGGGCGATAAGATTTTTTCAGGTGGCACTAAATTCTGCACACATAAATATTAGCTCAAAAATTATTCTTTAATAAAATTAATCTGGTACGACAACGATGTAGACAAACGACTGACAGGCAAATAAAAATAATATTTTCACACTACCTTCAAAAATTTAGCAATGTTCGAAAGTGTTGCAATTACTCAAATTTTTGTACCATTCTGACCATCATTACTCTAACTGCTAATTGATAAAAATGGATCCATATTAATATAAGATTGACTAAATTTTATATCATGATTATCAGTTTCTTCGAACTAAAATAGCCTGCAAACTAATTTCCTACAGGAAAATTGCAAGAATATAAAAAGATTATTTTATCGGAATCCTGATGTGATAGATTTTAATCAGCACAAAAATATCTATAAAAATTAATATTTGTGTTACAAAAAGATTTTTGGTGTAGGCCTGTGTTGTTATCAAACGAATAAATTTAATATGCCTGATTTGAGTATTTACGTGCTAGACTGCAGCCGATTTCTAGGTATTAATACCGAGTCCTTCAATAAACGTTCAATATCGTCGGCATATATACAAAATGGATCGATCTTTGAAATATGATGACACTATATAGTGTTGGCGTGAGAAGTTTGTACTTTCAATCACTTAAAAAGTATCATCACAGTGAATCATCTTATGTAATTTTTGAAATCAAAAGATATCGGTGATAGGTGTTTGTCCATCGTGAGTTCTCCATCGTTATTCTGCACAAAGGAAAAAGTGTGACATGAATGACTATACACATTGCTATGTATATAACGATCGTCTCCATATAAATGTTGTTACATGCGGCCTTGGAATCAATGATTAGGAGGTGGCTGTTGATATGAACATTAATTATCGTCAATTTCCAACTTTTTGTGTGCTGTAACTTTGAAAGGTTATTTTTACCAAAATAGATTTTAACAACTCCTACAAAAATTGGCGTTTCGTCCTGGCGATCTCACTTGGGCTCATCAGTTTACTAGTGAAGGCCTTGTCAGTATGCAATTTCTTTTAAGTTCAGTTCATCTTATACAAAGATTTCGTGACGATCGTATCTAGTGAGAACTATATCACACAAAACTAGAATTCCTAATCATTAAATTGGAAGTTTTTGTTGTTTGCTCTTGGCAGCTGTCATTGTTTTTTATAAAAAGGTTTTTTTAATAATACAAATTCTATATACGTGTATGCTGTCAGCATAGTATAGAGCAAGTACAATATATGTATATATAAGCAATTTTATTTTTATTTTTATAAAATGAATGTTGTGGGTGTTCTGAAAAAAATTTATAAATTCTAAACTTTTCGCAATTTCACAAAAATCAATTATATCTCAAAAAATAATTATTTCCACTATATTTTTAATTTCGTCTTTTGTTTGGAAAAATTTTAGAAAGTTAAAACTTGCTTTAAACCAGCTACTCAATAATTTTTGACTGTAATGACAAAAACAAAAAAAACACGATCACCAAAACTTTAAATAACACCAATTTAATTAATTGCTTATTTAAAATGCAGATAAAATCTTATGCCAACACGATCCGTATATTGATCGGGTTTATTTTTGTTGTTTTTGGTATGCATTTTAATTTTATTTCAAAATTAATTGTGAATTGAAAAATCAATAATTTATGTTTGTTAATTTTTATAAAAATTCCATTAAATTTTGTTTTATTTTTTCATATAAACCGTAAGATTTTTAAAGGTTAACGCATATAATGGTTTATTCAAATTTTAAATATTCCATAAACCACCAAGTCATGAGCAAAATCGCTTATTCAAATTTGCTTTTTTGTATAAAATATTCAAAACCAAAATGTAAACAATGCCCCATTTGAATTTTAATGTTTAAGTGAAGCTCAACATAATGTGCATAGCACATTATGTGAATCATAGCTCAAAGCATTCAGGCATGTAAAAGAATAACAACAAAAAACTGGCATTAAACTGCAAATGCGCAGGAAATGGGATGTAAAATAAAACAAAGATACAATTTGTCTAGCTTACACAATTTTAATTGAAGTGTGTAGGTGAAATATGAACACATAAAATAACCAAAGAGAAATTTATAGGAATCCCTAGGGAAGAGACAAACAAAAAAAACGAGTTAAAAACTCGGTCAAATCAGTGCAGTCAGTTCGCGCAGTTCTCATCTATATAACGTCTGACACCAATTATGTTGCGTTTCATTGTCTTTATGTTCTTTTTTTTTCTCGAGGTATTCTTCATATTCTGGAAAAATGAGGTTGCCCCTTTTATAGCTCCCGCGTATATATTCGGTCTATACTAACGCTTACCAAAGTTTACACTTAACACCGTTGTTATAGATACCACATTAAGGAATTTAAAAGTAAGACAATGTGTGAGAGAATTTTTGAGGTTAGGCCTGCATGAATAATTATACAAACGAAGAATGGTGACAACAGCTTTAATTAATACGTTGCGAATTAAGGTCAATTTGCATAGACTTACGATCCACAAGGGCTTATACCCGGTCACTGACACACTTTTTGTGAATATTTTTTATTTTTTTTTTACCAAAATAATCTCACAAATGCATAATATGTAAAATTCTAATGAAAAAAGACGAATTCACTGTGATCTATGATAAATTTATCCATAATTCACCTTTTTTTATAATCAAACACGTAATTTTTCAGACACCGCGCCAAATGGACAACTTAAACGTCGTTCGTTACTCGTAATACTAACTTTGGTAGATCGAAGTTGTGATTCACAAAGGCATGATGTCAGTATAATAACTGGAGAATTCAACAAGAAAAACCATTCAAAAGAGAACCATATCTTAAGAGAAAAATTAAAGATTTGATGAAGACTACTATAGAAATTAGTATATGCAGTTCTCTTAAAACAACTCAATTAGATAAGATAAACATTTGTCTCATTGAAATAACTGACAAAAACACAAGACCTCAAGGGGGAAGTTAGAAACATAAAAAAGAAAAATGAACATTGTTTAACTTACCACTTACCACAGTAATGTTTGCATCAAGTGCACCTCTAGCTCGCAATAAGAGAGAGGACCATATAGATAGATGCGACGAAGCCGCTTTTCAGAGTTTATATGCGAAGTGATGCGATTATTATAGGTAATTGAGAATTGTATTTCCGGTGTGGATTACAATTGAATTTGTGCAGAAAATAATAAAAATAATAAGAAGAAAAATCATGCGAAACAAAATTGCAAGTGAAAAAAAAACATTATCTAATAAATTTATGAGAAACAAAAAAAATTATATTCGAGTTCTTGCATCAGCTCTTTTGTTTTGTTTTGTTTTGTTTTAATTTGTGATTGCGCGCATTTTTGGTCATGGTATAAGAAGGCTATGGGTTTGTAAGGAATTTGGAGAATGGTGTTGGTATATCACTTTGACTATGAGATTGTTTGTTATTGCGTTGCTCTGTTTAAATTAAAATATCTATATATAAATATTTTACTACTTAGTTGATGTATTTTAGTTGTATATAGAAAAAACTTTGTATAAAATATTTATTATTTTTTTGTTTTTAAGGTTCAAGTATGATAAAACGAGACTATATAGACTGGCAGTCGTATCATAATACCATTCGAAAGCTTACCATCACTGTTCAACTCTTAAATCTTATTTTTAAACATATTTCATCGATTTTCTAACTTAGGCACTGTGATTGATTATCCAAAAGTTATCATTTAAATGAATGGGATGTTCATTGAACGTATCCAAAAGTTTATGAAATTGATAGGTTACATGCAAGGCCGTAACCAAGGGAGAAGTGCACTTTTTTCTCATATTTTTCAGTTCAAATGTGAATTTTTACAAAATATCGACAGAAATGGCCTTAATGCGAGCCATAACCAGTAAAAAAAAACGATTGTAACTTTCGATTCAAATCTTCTGAATGTTTTGAAAATTTGAATTTGAACGCTACATATTTAAGCCCTGCTATATTCAAAACGAATTGTTTTCATCTTTGTATTAATATCGTGCAAAATAAAATACATAGTTCAAACAATAAATTCAGCAGAATTTTGTTTAGTTTTTGCAGATGAAACTACTGACATTTAACGGATGACATTGTTATTTTGCGAGAAGATTTTTTGGATTTCCTTCAATGTAGAAAGCACAGTGGGAAAATATTAAGCTAAAAAAATTCTCTCTGCAATACAAAATTTGGAAATAAATTGCAGCAACGTAATTGGCCAAGGGTATGATGGTGCTTTCACTATGAAGGGTAGTTTTAATGGTGTCCAAGTAGTTGCATGGGAGTTTTGGCCAGAAGATTTATACGTTTATTGCAGTGCACATTCATTAATGTTCCCCACACCAACGCAAATCTGTCGTGGCGACGACGAAAACAAAATAACAATACATGGTTGTCAATGAAAACAACACGCGTGTGGGGCGACCTTTAAACTTCGCTCTAGGACATTCTTGTTAAATTAAGCCTATTCACAATACGAATGGCATAGTTAAATCGGTTCGAAATTTTTTGAAGTTATCGGCAAAATGTACTTACGCATTTTTTGCAGGAAAACATTAAACAAAATTATCCGGAAATTAACGCCCATATTATTCACTCCATACATCCAGATTGAAACTTAAATCCGGATGTATTTACATTGAATTTGTATACTTTACATCTGGATTAAAGTTTTAATCTGGATGTATAGAGTGAATAATATGGGGGTGAATGGAAGAATTTAACGGAAATGCGTGAAACTCGATGGGTTGAAAATCATGACGGATTATATACATACATTGGAGGAGTTGAGTACTAATAAAAGGTCCGTTCGAGTACTCGTCCGAAACTGCCAGAAACTACTATTTTTTACTAGATTAAGTCCGAAGGTGTTTTTGTTAACACAAATTTTGGGGAGTTTCTGGCAGGAGAGAGCGCCCATGAGAGAGAAAATATTTCCCCTTCTTGCCAGTTTGTACCCGTGAAATTTCTTCGGGAAAAAACTGGTAAGTGGTACATATAAGTAATGTGTTCTATCAGAAAACAGTTTGAACGACAAAAAACAACAAAAAAAATTTTTAATAAATAGAAGTGAACTTTTTGATAAAAAAAATTAATTAATAAAATATTTAGGTACTTTAAGAAACTTTTGTTTATGAAGTGTACTTTAATTCAATGTTTTTTTTTTTTTAATTCTGTTTTACTGTAGTTATGATTCTTCATGGAATTTGGGATTAATAAAAATAGGTGATGTTCCTGTTAAGTGTGTATTTTCCATTTGTAAATATTAACAATGCAAATTTAAATTCGTTTATCATCACATTTAATAAAGAATTTGAAATTATAATGGAAAAATTTAAGTATTGTCACTTTGTTTACTTTTTTTCCTCCTGATTTTTAAGTTAAAAAAGGGCTTCTTTTTGAAAGAATTTCACCCCCTTTCCTCCAAATTTGACAAATTGCCAGATTCAGTGCGATAAGTAACCGAACACAGCTAAAGGCTCTGAACCTCATCTAAATTGCGACTGGTTTTTTTAAATCAGTTTTGCCAATGGCCATGTGATTTTTTTATAAGCTTGTGCTGCTTAAGCAAAAATGAAATATTTTTTTGACTAGAAATAATAATTGAGTTATCAGCTTTTTATTTGCATTAAAATAATCACTGATTTCACTTTTTAAGTGCCTCAAAATTAACAATTAAAATTTTCAATGATGAGTTTCAATGAAAGCTATAACTGGCGCCTTACTCAGACAGTAAAACTGCAGCTAAAGTGCCAAAATGGGAAAATTAAGTTCCACTTAATAAGCACAATTTTTTTATATTTTTCTCAATGATTACTGTTAATGTGATCGATAAAACATTGTAAAAACTGTTTAAAAGTGTCACTTAGAAAGAATATAATCTATTCTTCTTGAGTTTATTCGAGTTTTGAACTATGAAGGAAGTTAGCCAATGTAGAATAAGCACAGAATCTAGATAAGTACCTACTTTATTATACTCATACAGATACAGAAAGAATTTATAATATTTTAAATATATCAAAAAACCCAACAAAACTTTATTAATGCAAAATAATCAGAAAAATCAGATGGTGCGTTCAGAAAAATGAGATCTCTGAGATTTTTCTCACTCAAAAATTGAGCAAGCGAATCCGAAAATTTGTTACCTAAGAGTTTCGACAGCAAAGCTGAGAAATTTTGCTGAGGAATCCTGTTCTACTGACTGAGATTGCTGGATCTCCGAGATCATAGTACACAAATCTAAGGTAATATACCTAATGCGCAAATTGTCAAAGTTGAAAATGTCAATAAACTAAAAATAGCTATTCGAGTGCCCACAGGGAACTCAACGCGCATCATATAGAAACAACAACCACCGTAATACCTCGATTTTGACAGATGCGTAGAACTGAACAAAAATGAAAACGCTAATGATATTACCTTTAATATGTGTTCTGTCCTCCGAGATCTCATTCTTCTGAACATGCGGGCTTTCACAGACTTATGATTATGAACGCTGTACCAAACATAGTTTATGAATCTAGGAGAAATTTGTTTGGCTTTCTGCGCCACGAGCCTTTTCCCAGTGTTTCTAGATTACATTTTAATTTTTAGGAACCATTTCTGCCTAACTGCATGGCTGAACAAGTGATGGATCCACGGGGGTTTCGGGTCCGGACTCTCCTATGAGCATTTAAACCAAATATCTTTATATTAATTTATTTATTTAAAATGTTTTTCTCTTCAAGCTATATTTGCTCTATTCCAGAAAAACCCATTTTTTTTTTAATTTCTACTAAAGACTTCTTCAAGTGTAATGAGGTACGCATACCTAAAAAATTTCAACTGCATCTTTGTGGAAAAAAGTGTATGCTTACATTAGATTGTACGTAATAGTTTTATGAAGGAAACATATTTCTTAGGGCTTAAGGTATGTTCAATTTTGAAGACTTAGGCAATATATCATACCTCTCCAAAGCAACACAAAAATAATGCACCTACATATGTGCGCGAAGTTAGTACCTCAATTTTTGATTATTGTAAAAAAAAACGCTAATTGTGCTGTGATGTGCGCCATCTGCCGTAAAATCGTACTAAGCATATGTATGGTTTTTAGAGACTAGCCATTTTTTTTAACCGCCATTTTCGATTTTGAAAAAAATGCCTTAAATACTTTTTTATTAAATTTGCAAATTTTAAGAATGATTTTTTTTTTTCAAAATTACTATTTTTTAAAAAGTTATACTAGCTAAAAGTGTGAGTGCCGGGACTTATGGTTAAGATGTGTAAACATACGTAACGGAACGTGAGGCTCAGAATCACAATCACAAGATACGTCATGTTTTTTTTTCACTCTACCGTCAGTATAAGGCGTTTTTCTTTTTTAGTTCAGAGCTGCAGAGCCTGAACTGTCAAACAAAAAATTGTGTTTCTTTTTTACCTCTGAACGTTCAGAGCTTCAAATTTGTGTTTCTTTTTTCGTTCTGAACACGTTCTGAGCTTGTTCAGAGCGCGCTCTATGACCTCAGAATAAAATAACTGAGCAGACCGAGTTGAATGCTGAACACAAGCATTTGACAGGTTAAATTGAAAAAAGCTAAGTGTTCAGGTGTGTTTCAAAAAAAGTTCAGAGCACTCAGAACACGCTCGATATGCTCGGACTCTGTTTAGAACTCTATTCTGATCTAAAAAAGAAAAACGCCTATTGATGTTTACACATAAAAAATTCGCATAATTGCAACTTCTCAACGTGGTGAGCATCGACATTTTCGATGTTGAAAAAAAAATGTTGCCTACTGTATTGTGCTCAACTTGCGCTGCCATGTGCCGTAAATTTTTTGACATGTTGACACAATATCGGATAGGTTCTTGAACCCAAGGAATCCTTTGTTAAATAACAGCTGATTATTACTGATGCAAAAACCACTCAAAGCTATCTGAACATTTTTGGAAAGGTAAAATTTGAAAATTAAAATATCAGCCTATAGCTGATATAGGTACTCGACGCGGGCAATTTGCTTGCATGGTGGGGTGAATTTATTGTCAGGCACTAAGTTGAGCCAATATACAACAAAACTTTTTTTTTGAAAATCGAAAATGGCGGTGCTAACCTCACACTTCACAAAGTTTATTTTTGCATCTAAAAGCTGCAAATATGCAAAAAAATTTGTATCTCTTCGGTTCTTAGTATCATTTTTTAACATATACTACAGCACAACTTTGATATTTTTGAAAATCGAAATTTTGCAAAAATTCAACCGTAAAATTTCCAAATTTGCGAATTAAAAAAAATTCGACTTTGGCGGCACAAGTTGAGCACAACTTAAAAAAAAAATCGAAAATGGCGGTGCTAAGTTCACGCACATAAATTTAATGTAGCACAAAGCTCACGCAAGTATTATTTATCTTTGAGTTTTCAATTTGTAGTCGGACCAATTGCGCTCAAATTTTAAAAATTCGACCACCATCAACAAATTTAGTATGTAATTGGTTATTATCACATATTTCAACCGCAAACCACTGTTGAATTTCAATTAATCCGCCGATATCAGTGGGCAAAAATTGGTGAACCACAGTTTAAATATTTCTACAAACGACTCTAATCGTGGAAATCGCTAATCAGCCATTTAAGCTATGCGCAAACCGACACGTTGGCGGTGGCGATTGCGATAACTTTTATCGCGCGATAAAGATGCGTTCAAAAACCTGCTCACATCAACGCGATATTTTGTGTAGCGGGCTAATACAAACGATTAATTTTTGAAGTTTAATAAAAAAAAAACATATAAAATGGAATTCCCCCTAATTTTTTCTACTAATTTTTCAGTTTTTCAAATTTTCTTATTTAGACTGTCATTTTTCTTCAGGCGATATAGCGATCAAATGGTGCTTGCTGCGTTCAAGAAAAGTCGTGTAATTGAACGCAGCAGTGGAATGTGAACGCAATCCACATACCGCGTCGATGTAATTGTAATTGTAATTTATTTATTAGTTTCAAAAAAGAAAAACTCTTAATTCTATTTACAATATTTAATTTAGTCTTAAATTAGGTTGTTCTTTAGAAGCATGGTAATTTTTGATTTAAATATATTCAAAATAGATAAAGCTTTCACATCACTCGGAAGAATATTAAACAGCTGAAGACCTTTAAATAATAAGTTGTTTTGGGTTTGAGCTCTTCTGTACAGGGGTTGCCGGAAGTCACCAAGATTTCTCAACAAATACCTTTCGTTTGTGATATATTCGACATTTTTCTGTAAATAAACTGGATAAATTTTATGTTTGATTTTAAAAATCATTATCAAAGTGTTAAATTTGAGTCGCTGATCAACATTTAGCCATCTTAAAGTTTGCAACATTTGAATACTTAATGTCAATCTTTCACATCTCAAAATTACCCTCATTGCTTTATTTTGCAATGTTTGAAGCCTACTTTGATCTCCAATACTACTCGTATATATAATTGACGAGCAGTAATTAAAATGAGGAAATACAATGGTGTTGTAAATTGTTAATGCACAACTTCGAGAAATGTTTTTTCTAATTCTGTTTAAGAAACCGATTTTTTTTGAAATTTTATTACAAAGTTTATTTAAATGGTAATCAAATTTCAGTCTTTTGTCTATGTACACTCCTAAGTATTTGACATTGTTTACATTTTCAATTATTTCACCACTTAAGTAAAGGTTAACATTCGACTCTACAGAATTTACACACATACACTTAGTTTTGTTGACGTTTATTTTTAGTTTGTTTTTGCACAGCCAATTATTCGCAGAATTCATCTCAACCTGTATATTTTGTTCACATAATTGTAAGTTAGGTCCACTTATATAAATAAGTCTATCGTCAGCAAACAAGCACACTTTAGAGTGCATTAAACATTTTCCAAAATCATTAATGTAAAGCAAAAATAATAAAACTCCAAGTTCAGCTCCTTGAGGTACACCTATAGATACTTTTTGTTGACTGGACACGATTTCATTTATCTTGACATTCTGAGATCTATCACTTAAAAAACTTTTAAACCACTTCAACTCATTTCCACGAATGCCATATTTATAAAGTTTTCTTAAAAGTATATCTCTATCAATGGTTTCAATGTGTGCCCCTCCATTGATTTACGTGTGCGGCATCCACATTGTTATCGCGATCGCCACCGCCATCGCGTCGGTTTGCGCGTAGCTTTAATTAGAACCTGTAAAAGTCATGGAACAGGGGCCGAATAACGGCATCAGTGACTGAACGGCACGTGAGGGAAATTTCATACAAAATATCGATGATGTTCGACATTTCGTATGAAAGTTCCCTCAACATTCATTGAGCTATGCGCAAACCGACACGATGGCGGTGGCGATTGCGATAACTTTTATCGCGCGATAAAGATGCGTTCAAAAATCTGCTCACATCAACGCGATATATTGTGTAGCGGGCTAAGTTGTCAGCGACAATACAAACGTTTAATTTTTGAAGTTTAATAAAAAAAAACATATAAAATGGAATTCCCCCTAATTTTTTCTATTAATTTTTCATTTTTTTTAAATTTTCTTTTTTAGACTGTCATTTTTCTTCAGGCGATATAGCGATCAAATGGTGCTTGCTGCGTTCAAGAAAAGTCGCGTAACTGAACGCAGCAGTGGAATGTGAACGCAATCCACATATCGCGTCGATGTGTGTCCCTCCATTGGTTTACGTGTGCGGCAGCCGCATTGTTATCGCGATCGCCACCGCCATCGCGTCGGTTTGCGCGTAGCTTTGTTCGTCTCGTATTCGCTTCGAATGTTTCGCGCCAGTTTAAGAGAGCCTTAAAAATGCATTTTCTCACTAACATCCCTGTTCATAGAAACCCATTCAATATCGAAGACTCAAACCAAAACATCAATCACACCAACTTCTACATAACAAAATTACCCTTCCTTCTTACAAAAATATCCCTCTTTTCAGACAGCTTTACCAACATCCAACGCATCCGATGACAAAATATAGACGTGAAGGAAGAAAAATATAAAATTTTATGTTTGGTGTTTGTTCTCGCTCAGACGTCGCCATTTAAAATAATCCCAGTCAAAATAGTTAAAAAATGTCATATTTTCCATCAAAAACATTATGAAAAACAATGAATTACTTATAAAAACATCAGTGATCTAGTGTTTTTTTCAAAATAATTATCCAAAAGCCCATTAATTTTGATTAAAATTCGCATTGCAGTGAAACGTAAAATAAAAACCAAAACCCAAAAAAAAAAATTTACTTGAGTTCTTTATTTTTCCCTCACCATATACACATACCTAGCGGAACCGCTAATGTCAAAAAGAGATAGTATCCAACCGATTATACACAAGAGTGAAAGAGTGCAATAGATAAAACTGCAAATTTCTCATTGGGATTTTTTTTTGTACAATAAAATAAATAGGAAATTCTTGGTTAACATTTTTACTTCGAAATTTCTTTTGTCAAAAAAAAATTTAATATTTTCTCCTCGAAAGGAGTTCCTTTGCAGTTAAATGTTCCACCAAATTGGGGCAATCGAAGAACATGTTTTGAGTGTTGATTTTCAGTGAAATAATGAACAATTGTGCTGGAAGAAATTACTATAATTATCGTGGCGAACAAAGTCATTATCATCAGCAGCAGAAGCAGCAACCCATCTCAAACATCAGCAACCCCACCACCACCACCGCCAGCAGCACTAGAAACAGCAGCAGCAGCACCATTTTCACAATTGTGTTGCTGTCGCTTTTTGGTTTTTGGATTTTTCTTTGGACCTTGATGCTGGCGCTGCGAAGTATTTGTAGGAAAATTTCCAAAAAAAATTCACCAATTCCATAGATTTTCTATGCAAAATAGCGGATATTTTAGTAAAAATTCCAGGTAAGTGACCCAAAAGTCTCAATCGCAACTTCAAAATTTGCAACATAAATTTTGTGTTTGCTTCCTTTTCCTTCCACCATTGCTGGTTTGGTTGGTGTAGCTGAGTGCCAAAAATGTGCGTGCGTGTGTGTTTTTTTTACGGGAGGGAAATTTATTATTTTTTTTGTATTTATTAATGGTGGAGGCGGTTGCAGCAGTACAACGGTAATACACATTAAGGGAAATTATTTATATTTTTCTTTTTGAGAAAATTTTTTATATTTTGATGAGGGGAAAGTTTTTTCTTGTTTGTTTTTCTTAAAAAAAATTATTTAAAAAAAAACCTTCAAAAAATAATTTTGGGAGTTTTTTTTTTATTCAAAATACCCTGCAATTCTTGAGTAGAGAAGAAACTATTTCTCTTTCTTTTCAACTGCAACACAAAATATAGTGTGCATGTAAAGTGGCGGCAAAAATTGACATTTTCCTTTTGAATCGTGGTGCGATAATCTTTTTTTTTTGTCCAAAAGGTTAAATTTTCTTTTGTTATTATTTTGGCAGGACGAGGAAAAACGATAGTTTTTGAATAAATTAGTTGAATTAATTTTGCCTATTAAATAAAATGCATTGAAATGTGTCACTTTTGTAAGTTGGGTAGGTATCCCAAATAGGTACCTAAGTGTTTTTTTTTCTTTTGCAAAACCTGCGTAGACAAATTGATAAATGGTGTTAGGGTATTCCCAAGTGACAACGAATTCAAAGAATTAATAGTCATGCTTTCCCCAAAACGCACAAATGTTTGAAAAGTGTGTTATTTAAGATGAAAATTGAATGTTTTTATACCTACCAAATCTCTTGTTTATATCTGGGGCCGAAGGAAATTGTTTTATTTTTTGTCTAGAGGCTTTAAAAAGATTTTAAGTTTCTATGATTGAATCAGTGTTGGAAATTTGAGAAGGTAAATCGCTCACCTGCTTCGTGAGCGCAAGAACTAGGTACCTACCTAAGTTACGTATCCATATACACTGCCGCTCATCGGAATAGGTTCAAACTTTTGTTCACCTTATTGTAAGCCTCTCTTCATATATATTGCAATGACACATCTTTGTTATATATGTAATGAAAGAGCATCATTATACGCTTAGTTTGAGAGACAAAATGTTGTCTTAAAGCTTACCGTTATTCTGAAACGCTAGCTAGAACAAATGTGTCCGTAGAAGCGAACATATTTTTTGGCTCAACTGAATAGGTTCAACAGCAAAAACTTTAGTTTACGTTGAGCTGCGTCGGTCAATTGTACTCAAAATTTTGTCTGCCAATAATTTTAATTGTGTTTTACCTGTCAGCGTCGAAAATAGGCCGCGGAAAATTTTTAAGCGAGGAAGAAAACGGAAAAATAAAAGCATTTCGGGAATTAGGCCTAAACCAGCGATGCATCGCGCAAAAATCAACAGAAGTCAAAATGAAGTAAGCAGTTATTTGCGAAACGTCGAAAAGTATAGACAAAATATGAAATATGAAAGTTATACGGCCACATTAAGAGCCCATAGACGTGCAATCATTAGAGCAGCTTTCAATTCTGCATGATTCCGCGTCAAAAATCAAGATAAAAAACGATGTAACATGTAGTTAGTGTTAATATAGAGGCATTATCATGTTGGAATGTCAACGATTGGTCTAAACAGATCAGGTCTGTAGGAAGGCCTTTTTTAGCACAACTTTATACGGATTTGCATTCATTCTCGATATAAGAAATTGGAGTTCGAAGGTTCCGTAGAAGGAAATAGCTCCCCACACCATGACACTACCTCCACAGCTATGCAAACGGCTTTAATAATGCTCCTATTTTTTAGAAGGTCATGAAAATAATAATTACAGCCATCGGGGACCTTTAAATAAATTTTTTTTTCATTTGAGAAAATCACTTGTTGCCAGTCAGACTTCTACGACATGTATTTTTTACAAAATGGAGACGAATTTCATTTCTGGATTCGTTAAATGGTAGTTTTTTCTGATTTTTTTTTCTTTTCAAATGTTTAGCACTTTTAAAAACCCGTTTTACCGTCGCCAAACTACATATTACACCGGTTTTATCTTGATTTTTGACGCGGAATCATGCAGAATTGAAAGCTGCTCTAATGATTGCACGTCTATGGGCTCTTAATGTGGCCGTATAACTTTCATATTTCATATTTTGTCTATACTTTTCGACGTTTCGCAAATAACTGCTTACTTCATTTTGACTTCTGTTGATTTTTGCGCGATGCATCGCTGGTTTAGGCCTAATTCCCGAAATGCTTTTATTTTTCCGTTTTCTTCCTCGCTTAAAAATTTTCCGCGGCCTATTTTCGACGCTGACAGGTAAAACACAATTAAAATTATTGGCAGACAAAATTTTGAGTACAATTGACCGACGCAGCTCAACGTAAACTAAAGTTTTTGCTGTTGAACCTATTCAGCTGAGCCAAAAAATATGTTCGCTTCTACGGATACATTTGTTCTAGCTAGCGTTTCAGAATAACGGTAAGCTTTAAGACAACATTTTGTCTCTCAAACTAAGCGTATAATAATGCTCTTTCATTACATATGTAACAAAGATGTGTCATTGCAATATATATGAAGAGAGCCTAACAAGAAGGTGAACAAAAGTTTGAACCTATTTAGATGAGCGGCAGTGTATGTACATTCATGTAGTTATGTACATGCATTCAGCGATTTTGAAAATGATGAAATAAGATCGGTGTATCACAGATGCGTCAAATATAAGTGCATTTTAAGTTTTGTGCACTTTTTGTAGGTATGTGTACAACCACATAGATGGTACCTATACGTATATTTTTTTTTTTTTTTTCAAATGCAAACAATTGTTAAAAAATTTTATAAGATGCTTTTTTTTGCCCGCACAGAACAAAACATTTTTACATAACTGTAAGAATTTGAATACCAATAAGATTGCCAATTCGGAAATTGATACTGGATTAGATGGCATCACAATGTTTTCTTTACGACAGATGAGTGATATGAGACCGGAAGAATCTTCTTTTAAAAGAAACTAAATGAGTTTTTATCCGATCTTGACAAAGTAGGTACATGCTTTTCCTGAATGCAACACATTCGGAAAGATAAAGGTAAATAAATCTTCTCAGTCCGAAGAAACAACATTTTGGAAGGTAATTGTTGAGCTTTATCAGACAAAGGTCCTTATTACGAGTTCAACCTTAGATGCGATACAAAATTGCGGGCTCTAAAATTGGTAGCAAAACAAACCAATTTTCTGAACAAATTTTTTTAAACACCTAATTAAATTGACAGTGCAACCAAAACAACAATAAAATTTCGTTCCAAAGTTCCATCTATCTAGAGCAAAACATGTTTTTCTTTTTGTGTGTGTTGCTAGTTGTCAATGCCCTGTCCTAATTGAAGAAACACAGAAACAAAACACATGTTTTGTTTGGCCCCTTATTTGATGTGTTGGGTGGTAAAAATGAATGTCTTGAAACTACTGAAAATATTGGACGGCTTAATACTAAAAAATTTGAACTACATAGGCAGTCGCCGAACGGTCATTCAACAAAATGTCAAAAAAAAAATGCTATTGAATGTGGTCCCCGCTAATCAATTGAAAGCGTGTCCACATTAAACCAGCCAAACAATCAAGTAGCATGTGAGCGATGGCTATCGGTATTTATGTTTCATTCTTAAATTTTCTGTGAAATTTGGCTTTTACATCATAATCTTTTATGAAGTTAAAAAATTATTACATATATGTAGCTGCATGAACTTTTTAAATTGAAATGAACCAAAAATAAAATTAATGCATTGTTCTCAAGTAAATCCACCAAATAAGTTTATTTCTGCTGAATTAAGCAGTTCGTTTAAACTTTAAGATTGCTTTACTGTAGTAGGCATACCTACCTATATTAAACCAAAAAGGAGCAACCATTACAAAGCTTGGCAGCCTAATTGCAAGTGTGTTATTACACACAAAAAAACCCTTGGCAAAAAGTTTTTATAATTAAATTGGACCATAAAAGACGAAGCACCACTGAAAGGAGTCTGATGGTCGGCCTGACAGTCGTGAAATAGCTATAACTCCACCCTATACAAACTTGGTGGCAGCTCATACCCAAGTGTTTGTTTTTTCATTCAATCCTTCACCGCACAAAATCGTTATTCTCTATCTATAAATGTGGTTTCAAATTTAACAAAACGAGTTTAGTTTTATATCCTGTATGTAAAATGCATAATTAATTTAAAAAACCCTAACATGACCTTGATAGACACTGCTGTCCGACAAAATGATCACAAATCACAACCAGGTCCGTGTGAAATTCAAATTTGGTATAGTTATTTCTTAACCGGTATTTTAGGTAGGTACTTACCTTTTCCTATTTATTTATGCACCCCTTTTGAACCTTGATTCAGGCTAGCTTATCTTGTTGGTGATTTTGGCACGGGAGCTGTCTCGTATAGAACTTGAAAATTCTTGCGAAAATACTCAAAAACCTCTTCGGATGGTTTAGTTTATCAGGGTTATGATTCGCTGGACATATTGTTACAGAAACGGCAATACAAAAAAAACTAATTGAGTAGTGGTCAGTTGTTAATATTCATATTATACCTAAATTATAGGACACCGAAACTGAATTGTTGTTCAAATAAGGAAGCGTCCCATTGTCGGTTGCAGCCAAATGTTTGTTTTTTTTTTTTTTTTTTATTGTGCCACACGTCTACAAAACACGCCTTTTACTGTTCTATTTTGTTTTATTTGATCTTTTATCTAGTCAATGAATGTGTTAAAGTTGAGTAATGTCCCGTTTGAGCAATAGGCAAAGTGAGAAAAAAGGGTAGGCCAAGATAAATTGAACCTTTTTAATTATGTCTGAAAGTGCAAAAGTGGTAAGATGTTTATTTGTTTCTTCGGAAATTTTCGATCGTTTATACTTATAGGTATATTATACTTATACACATATGTACATATGTGACAATCTGTGGTTTTTAGTTATTTGTTATCCGTATTATTTATTTATTTCAAAATGAGGTCACGTGGTAAATATAATGAACGCATCTAGTTGATTTGAATTTAATTACAATTTCTCATCATTCTGCTTGAAAAAGCTTGGTATAACAACACTTAATTCAAAATAGACGAACACTTAATTATTCAACAAGATTCTTTGCGAAAAAACCTCGATTTTTTGTTTGAGAAAATAAAAATTTGGTTTAGCATTAAAATAAAATCAAAGCTTACAAATCAATTAAATATTGAATGTATAAAAGACAGGTTATTGAATCGTATGTAAACAAAATTCAACCATTTTTGATCAAAATATTTTTGTTTTGGTTTTACCTCGCGTTGTTACTTAACCTCAAAAATAGTAAAACAAAAAACATCCTCGCCTGGTGGCGGAAAACGGATTTGAATTGAGCACCTGTCTTATACATATAACTGAAACACTTAGGTCCACTTGCTGAAACGAAATTTAATATTTAAGTTGAAATGTAAGAGCTGTGACAGTTTACTCTGAGGAAAAAGTCGTAACATGACGTTAAAGTTGAAAATAAATATTTAATATTTGCTTTATGCATAAACTGGTCACATAAATGCCTAATGTTGAACTTAAATATTTATATTATCTTCTTACTTGAAATTAAAAAAAAAACTTAATTTTTACGAAAAGTATTCTAGCGTATTCTTAATTTTGGTTTTTAATTAGCATACCTATGTATATTGACTTCATCATAAATTAGGAAGGTTTGATTAGGAAGGTAGGTACCTACTAATGATTTGAAAAATACATGAAACAATATGAACTGTAGCACCATTTTTAATAAGAAGCCGTTATAATTATAATAAACAAGATGAAAACTTCAATTTCTAATTTTGAGAAATGAAGCTAATATTCTAGTTGAGTTATACCTATCCACATTAGATTTATTGATATCTCATTTGTTCAACCCCATGTCATTTTTTCATCTAGGTATAGGGTAGAGTCGCCCAATGGCGGCCCCCTCCAGTGGCCGGCCACCTTACAAGAAAACCTTTGGGAATAGTGAAACTGTAGTCGTATTTCTCCGTCTATAATCTCAAAAAAATCTGTCATAAATGCTTAATGATCTGTCAAAATTTTACTCAGATTTGCCTAATACTTTCCGAGTTATGAGTCAATAATGTTCACAAGCAAGTGTTTTAATTTTTTCGCGTACTATAACTGTTGATTTCAACAGTGAGAACGGTTTCAGGATTAGTGATTTTTGAGGACAGTCCTTGGGTTAATAGTTTTAAATGCGGTTTTTATATTGAAAAACATTATATTTTAACTAAATATGCTTTTAAATGTAAAAAAAAGTTATAATTATGACTGTGTTTAAGGGGGCCGGAGATAGGGAACTGATTTTTTGGGTGTTTCCTATTGTCGGCCCCCCGGCCGAAGTTAGGAAAAAATACTTTTTTTGAGAAAAATGCATAATATAAATAACTGAGCTAAAACAGCAACACCAGAGCAAAAACTGACGTTAAAAATCCATTAAATCCAGTCTCCGGCCCCCTATTTTCAAAAGGAAACTAGGGGGCGAAGACTGGAAATGTGTGTCCTAACTCCGGCCACCACACATAAAAATCAAAATTCTTGTTGCAATTGGGGTGGCCGAGCTCAGGAGCATCGGTGGCCGGTCTTAGGCAACTAGGGGCCGGCCACTGGAAAAATTGACTTTTTCATTAAAACTAATTAAAACGTTAGTTTCTCATTAAAATTTTTAAATTTCGTGTATGTAAATGAATAAAGAAAACCACAAGGAACATTCTGTTTTAAAAATTAATTGAAAATGTTAAAAATTGTAAATTTTATGATAGATTTTCTAGAAAAATTGTCTTAAGGGGCCGGCCACTGGCGACTCTACCCTAAGGGCTAGCAGATTCTGCCTCATTCAGCCTCAACTCCACTTTATTCTTATTTAATATGTATTTTACAGAATATGTCAATTTAAAAAAAAAATATTGAATTTTATTTCCAGAATTACATACAAACTTCCATATACATAAAAGCGATATGAGCAATATTTAATTGAAAAGTACCTATTTAAATTCAATTAAAACAAAAGCAATTTTTAGCAAATAATTATAAAAAATCAGTGTTATGTATAGAAATCCTCCCTAAAAACATAATGAGCGATCGCGACATACCGAGTGTACCGGTAACAACATTAGCCGGCCTAACAAGTCTATCAGACTGTAAGTTTTTTCTTTTAGATTTCTTTAATATTTGTTGCGAAAATTTATTTGCAATATTTTTCTGTTCCTTAGTATTAAGTGAGCTTCCTGTATCGGACTCCTTGTCGAGTGTGACATCTTTAAATAAATCATTACTGTTCCATACATTAGTTGCTGATGAATCAAATAATCTTCTATCGGTTCGCGATGATAACTTAGTAAGACAGTTAGTACATGCAATTGAGCAGACAAATTCCGATAATATGTAAGTAGGATGTCTTTTTCGCATAAGATATGACATAAATAAAGTTCTTTTTTTGTTTGTTTTTGTAGTGAGGTTAAAAGTCAATATGCCATAACACAGCATGGAACAAATATAAGTACTTATCCCGAATTACTTCAAGGAATCTATACATTCAGGCCAACTGTCTTTAATACACCACAAAATCATCGAATACGTGAGTTTCTTCTACCTGGCTTTGATAAATATTTAAAACTTTGATCAAAATATAAATTTATATTACAGAGAACCATCAATCACCCCAACAGCCACAACATCACCAACAACAGCAGCAGTATGTGTCACAAACTCAAACAGCACTCACTTCACCGCAGCTTCAACAACAACGAATTGGGGTGAATGTTATAAACAATTTGCCAGATCAGGGCAATGCAGCTAATATCTTACAGCAGCAACAACAACAAAAACAACAACAACAAGTAAGATCGATAATTTCTTTGCAACTCTTTGTATACTATTTAATGCATCTTATAGATAAAACCGCCAGTTATAAACAACATCACTGTGCAGCAATTTATGGCAGTACCTTCTCCTGATGGAAAACTTCAGCAACAACCACAAATTCTTCAACAAGTTATCATAAATCCCACACCTACAGCCACTCAGTCACCGGTGCAAAATAATTTTGTGTAAGAATTTAGTCAAAATTAATTATATTTTTGTTTTGGTTATAATCTAGATATTTTACGAAAAAACAAAAATTCTTTTTTAGTGCAAATGCCACAAGTTTCCAACAAAAGTCTCCGCAAAATACTGTTGAAACTCCAGTTAGGCGCACAAGACGCAGTGCGGCTGCTGCCGCAGTAGAACAACAACAACAAGTGACACCCCCTCAAGTATTGTCGCCTAAACAACAAACTTGTACAAGTCCGCAACAAAATGTAGTTGCTTATCAGAAAAAGCAAGCAGCTGTTCAGTTACAACATCAGCAACAACAACAACTGCAGCAGCAACAACAACTGCAGCAGCAACAACAACTGCAGCAGCAACAACAACTACAACAGCAACAACAACAAACACTGCAGCAGCAACAACAGCAAGTTAAACAACAACAACAGCAGATTAAACAACAACCTGTATCTCAACCACAAAAGCAACAACCTGTTTCACAACAAACTTCAGTAATTCAGCCTCATACGCCGGTTATTCAGCAACAACATCAGCCTGTGATTCAGCAAAATCATCTACAAAAAACTGTTATACTGCCAACGCCACCACAACCATCAGTTATAATTCAACAGCAACCAACAGCGAGTGTTATAAATACGCCGTCTGTTCAACAGGTTACACAACAAAATCACCACACAACAACTCCCCAATTACAACCACACCAACAAAAACATTATCCAGATGTTACACAACACCAACAACAACAACCAATACTATTAACTAATAAACAGCAGATAAATACGCAACAAGTAGTCCACACTCAACAGCAGCAAGTTTCAACTCCACAACAAGTTCAACAGGCAATGCAAACGAAACAACAACCACAGTCCCAAAAACAACAGCATCCACAAACTCCACAACAACAACAATCCCAACAGATGCAACAGGCACCTCAACAGTTACAACCGCATAAACAACAAAAGCAGGTTCCCCAACAACAATCACAGCACTTGGCGCCACAACAACAGACCCAAGTGCCTCAACAACAGCCGCAATTGCCTCACCAACAAATAAACGTTCAGCAACAACAACAACAAAAACAACAACAGCTACAGCATATGCAAAAACAACAGCAAATTAAACAACAACAACAATCTCCACAGTCGCCAGCAACACAACAA
Source organism: Epistrophe grossulariae (assembly GCA_929447395.1). NCBI lineage: Eukaryota > Metazoa > Arthropoda > Insecta > Diptera > Syrphidae > Epistrophe > Epistrophe grossulariae. The sequence goes on along the minus strand of OV839567.1, from coordinate 18,124,022 downwards.
CAAAGCATGTCTCAACAACAACAACCACAGCAACCCCAACAGGTGCCAATTCAAGGACAATTTCAAAACGTTCTTAACCTCCAACGGCAACATTTTGCACAACAAAAGCAACAATCCACTCAGCCACAAAAGACAACACCACGTAATAGTGAGTACCTGCAACAGCAAAGTAAGAATTTTGAATTGCGTGGTCCTTCGCCAGCGCAGGCAAGTACAGCACCAGATTCCAATCAAATTGGTCAAAATCCCCAACAACAAAAAGAAACTACAAGTATATCCAATAACAATAATGGCTCAATGAAGAATAATGCCACCGCAGTGCCCAATACGATGTCGACAACAACCACATCTGCTATTCCTTCTAATGATGCAAAATCAACAATAATTACAACATCTGAGACAGTTGCTACATCAACCACAACAACAACAACAACATCCACAACAATACCAACAAGATCGAATTCAGTCAACTCGAGCGCTTCGAATGCATCCAGATCAACGACAAACAGTAAAAGCCGCCTTCGGGTATGTATAAATCGCCTTAAAGCCGAGGACGAGCGCTTGATGCAGGAGAGTATTAAAGAATTTGTTAAAAAGTCACCAGAATTGGCCATTAAAATCGGATTGGCAGATGGAAAAAAATCACCTCCTGGTCCTGCTCCTCCACCTACGCCATCTTCAAATTCTATAAAAGAAGAAAAAATTACTACAAAAGAACCAAACCAAACCAATAGCAGTGGCGGTGGAGCAATAGGCGATACATTTTCAATGATGAAAGCAGCTGATGATAAACGTATTGCAACTAAAAGGAAGTTAGCTATTAAACCCGATGATGAAATACCACCGGAACAAATTTGTAAGTTTATCTTTAAATCGAATGAAAACTTTTGGTTTTGTAATTATTTAAAAAAAAAAATTCTTTGTCGATTTTAGTATAAATCTTATTATTTTGGTTTTATATTTAATTTATTTTGTTTTATTAACTATATAATATTTTCTTAAATAATTTGCTTGCTTTTTATCTGAATTTTGTATTATATTTGGTGCTATCATTTTATATAAATTTGATCTATTTATATTTGGTTTGCGGACTTACCCTAATACTTCATATTTTTATGTAAAAATGATTTTTTTTTATTTCTTGATTTTGTGTGAGTTCTCATAATGAATTTCATTGCATTCTCATCGTGGTATTCATTTACTAATCATTTAGGTAAGATTTAAAAGTCAATTGAGATTGCAATGGCGGATTCTGTAAGATTTACCGTTAGACCTATCCCAATTTCGAAAGGGGACGAATTGATCTAAGGGTCCAGTTAGATAAATAAAAGTTTTGAAAACATCTGTCAACCGACGCGTGCTCTATGTGTATTTTTAAATACGTACATAGCCAGAAAACTATTGTTCTTATCTTCGGTGGCATTTTGAAAGTCAATATCCTTCTGTGTTAGTGGTAGCATGGAACCCTACAATACTTCATCATTCGACTTTATTTTAACACGAGGATATTCGAGTGGTTTATTTTACTGTAACATTTTCAAAAATCGTGTTTTACTTGTTAAATTTTTGTTTCCTTTTCTTCTGAAATGCTTGAAAACTTGTTCATAGAACGAACAATGGGTACAGGACATTTTTCATTACGATCTGAATTATTGAAAAGCACCCCTATTTAGAAAGAACATTATACAATTTATCATTCTTCTCAATCCATTTAATTCGTTCCGGTTAGTTTATAAAAATATTGAATGTCTGAAAATTATTTATAAACTATTTGTAAAAACTCATAAATTGTATCAACCCATAAGATTAAATCAGTTATAAATGTAAGTGCTGTCAAAAAAAAAAACTTTCATAATATTATTCAGTTAAATCATTGAATCGATTTAAAAAAACGGTTTTTCTGAAAAACCTTTAAAATATTTTATTGTTTGATGTTTAAAATCTCTAAAAAAGAATATAAAATAATTATAAAGGAAATAAAGGCTAAATAGATCCATTGCCTTATTCCCAGGATACAAGTTAGAAAGGTAAAATGAGAGCTAAGACAAGGAATAAGTTGTATTAATCTTGACTTTTTGACAGATCAATCTGCTTGTCGAAAAAGAATTTTCCAAAATTTAGCTAGACTAAAAATTCCACCATTTATCTTGGCACCAGTCAGAAGCTCCGATGTGCATTCTGCTCATATGGATTCTCATAGAGTTGTTACCACCGCAACAACTGTTGCGTTTAAAATTAGTTAACTTCCAAAATAATTGTTGTTCCTTTTTCATCCTTTAAAACCAACAACGAACTGTTCTTAATGTCAATGATCGATTCGAAACGTTAACCTTTCAGCACAGATTTAGAGAAGAAAAAATTCACAGGGGTGAATAGGAATCCTATGTCTACCTTCTGTAACTCTCGCATCGATAAAAGTGATCCCAAAAAAACTCATACGATTTGTTTCAATTGTTTTTCCACTATTTTATCGATGCAAGAGTTCAGAACGTAGGCACTGGGTTTGGACAGTTATGTGAATTTTCACAGAAAACTGATAAATTAACAACCCTATTTACTTGATGGTCTCATTCTGTGAATTGTTTCGTTGTTTTCGTATCATTTGAAAAAGCGTTTGAGTATAATTTTAAAAGTTTACAGCTAAAATTATTTAGTTGTTAGGCATAGCATATGTCAATTATAACTAAGCGAAGCGAAATATTTGCACTGAAAATTATTGTAAGCAATATAAAACGTAATGAGACCTAGCGGGAATCTCGAGGGGAATTTTGTTCCCTTCGGAATATTTTATTACATCGATAAATCCCGAGGGAAACTTTCGAGTATCATTTACTTTTCTAATATTCAAAGGAGGAAATTTCCTATGTTCACGAAAACCTCCGTTCGTCAAATTGTTAATATTTTATCATTAATTTGATTTCAAGTATTCATTGCAGAATAAGGTGAAAGGAATTGTAAAATACAAAATTGATTAAAAACCATGAAATCATGCTTTGCACAGCCACATAGTTTTCCCTAAAGCCTTGTATATGCGTATTTTCTAGAGTTTCAGCTACCATTATAAATTTTCTACTGTTTTCGCCAATTTCTTGACTTTATAAAAAATATCTCAGAATGAGGAAAATAAACTTAGGGAGAAATTCCAAGCCAGAAATTTTAAACTGCGTTAAAATAAAAAATAATTTCTTGTAATAACTACATTAATAACTAATAAACTAATTTTGTTCAACAAATTTCAAATTCCACCGAAAAACGAATGCATATTATGTCAAATTGATTTTTGGTACAAAAATATGTACATATTTACATACATTTGTATATGTTCCACCGCTTTGTAAAATAAAACATCCACATCTATTAATTTAAATACCATTTATCCTGATTCACTCAAATTAAATACCAAATAAACTCACATAAAAAGTCCTTACTATAGCATAAAAAGTCTATAATACTATTGAATAACAGAAAATATTTATAAAATAACAAAACCAAATTATCATAAAATTGATTTTAATAAATATTTTTAACAGCAAAAAAAAAAAAGACGTCGCACCGTATAAGTGGGTATTACACACAAAAAACTGATTTTCTATTTTTTAATAATATATTTCTAATTTCCCTTATATTTTGAGTAGTTATATTATTTTGATTTCCTTTATTTTCTCTTCCTTAGCTTTGTTTAGAAAAAAAAACTTATAGAAAATCAGATAATAATAATAAATTTGAAAGAATTCTTAATCAAAGTGAAATTGTTTTTTTTTTATTTGTTTTTGTCAAACCAAAATCTAGTCTCCCAGCCAAAAGTACGACGTGTTGAACGCAATGTAGCACCATCTGCACCAAAATGTTCCAAAGAGGAAGTTATGCGGTCACAAACTTATCAACAATTTATGAAAAATATGGAACAAATAATTGAACAACTCGATGACACTGAACAACCTAATTTTGACTCTGGTAACACTAGCGTGGACGTCTTTAAGTGAAAAGTATTTTTTAATTTTGTTTTTTTTTTTTTTTTTTTAGATGAGATTGATCAAAACATCGAATGTATAACATCGAAAATGCTCAATGTAATGAGCAATGATGTGGCTAAATTAAAAGCAAAAATGGTACTCGATTCAATTCCGAAAAATAAACTCACACTTTTGATAAACTATGCTATGAGGAATGTGTATTTAGCTAAAAATTACTCCGCTGGACCGGTAAGACTTTAATAGTTTTATACTTTATTTCCTCAATATTAATAACAATGTTGTTTGTAAACAAGATATCTATACATTTAGTGATGCTGTTTATTTCTTATGCATTTCGATCCGCTGAATCCCAAATCACAATAAAAAAAAATTTGCTTCGATTGTTATTTATGTTCGTTTATTTTTAAAATTGCATTAGTATTTAGGTTATTCACTTTTTAGGTACCTTTTTTTGAAAATAATATATTACTCTATTTAATCTACTTTTGAATTAATTAAAAGATGTCGCAACGTTGGTTATAATAGAATTGGTTAGAATCTGAATAGATGACTTGACACTACTCAAAATAAACAAACAACAAAGATTGGATGGAAACGAAATGGATACGCACTTCTTTCCAAAGAAGTCATGCGCAAAAAAAGTTTGTTTTTTTCTCATACTGGCATAATTCTCATTAAATCTTATTAATCTGAATGAAATTCAATAGAACAAAAAAAAGTTGAATAATTTTCCATGTACATTTTAGCCTTTTTAATGTTTTAGCCCCGAGCAGGGCCTGAGCGAATAGAGCTCGCTTCGAAGCTCCGAGCTTGATCTGAGCGCTCCGATCTATTTAACAAACACATTTGACCACTGAACTGGTCACTGTACATTTTTTTAATAAACTGTCAAAATTTTCAAATTTGTTTCTAAAAATGGCGTTTGTTTTCAAGAATGTTGTTTTTATTAATTTGTGGTTAATGCTGACATCATACTGTAAAGTCCCCTTTTCCACAATGGAACTTTCTGAATGAAACTTTTGATGATTTCTCTTAAAATTCCTTCGACCTTTTCCACGATGGAACTTATTTCGCGTTGTTCAACTTTATTTTAGGTTTGACGAAAGGGGAAACGTAAAAAAAGTTTCTTCAAATTGTAGCACGGCGGTGTTTCGGTATCCTTCTCACTTTCCTACCCTTCTTGTCCACAAGAGAAAAAGTTTTATGCAGAAAGTTCCATCGTGGAAAAGGGGACAAACCATTTCAAAAAAAAGTTAATGAAGTTAGCGGCGCTCAGCTTTTTGCGAACCTTGATCGAGCTCTGAGCTAAAAAAAGAAATGCAAGTTGAGAGCTCAGAGCGCTCAGAGTTAAAAAAGTAACATAGTTCTTTTTTTGACAACTCAGTGCCCCGCTCGGGGCCAAAAAATAAAAACGCCTTTTATATTCACGTTCAAAATATGCGCACCTCGTTCGGATTTTTGTGAATACAGTGAAACTGACGCTTGCAAAATTGGGCCACTGTTTTTCATTGAAAGACAACGATATAACATATCATCCAATAAAATACTAAAAGTATGTTAACATAGAAAAAATGTAATTGTGGAGAAACTTGAATCATCAAAAACAAACTAAGCTCCAGTTCAATTGAATTATTGCTTTTCTTTGTCTCCAAAAATAATACAAACGTCAACTTTTGTTTACATTAACATTTACTTTGGGTGCTTATCTCCATCGATTGTTTCCTTGTTTTCTTCGTAGAATTGCCTACTTTACTTTAATTAACGATTTTTTTTATCTATTCTTCCGTAAGAGTTCAGGAGTTCAAAATGCATAAGGAAGACATAGTGATATCGAATGTAAAAAATAACCATAAACAAGTGTAATGTAAAATTATTTCCCTTTTAGGACGACGAAGACGATATAATTGACGATGAGATCATGGAAAAAATTCTAAATGCCATTGAGGCATGCCTCTTGGTTTGCAATATATATTCAACAGCAAAGGACTTAAAATTCTTACAAGAAGATAATATATCGTTGATTATTAAATTTATTCAATTTCAATTTCGTGAAACTATCTTTCCATCATATGATCCAGTTTATACTGTAAAGAGTATGAAAAAGATGGATAATCGAAAGAAAACCAAAGCACAATTGAATCATAATCGAAGTCTACAGCTGCTCTATTCGAAAGCTGTTGAATTAATGAAGGTTTTTGTGACACTCTTTGATAAATGCATTTTTGTGGATACCATTGTATTGCCATTGTCGACACTGGCAATCGAACCATTTTTTGTAGATAATATCGATACGTTGCAATTTGTGTGTTTGGAATTGGTTACAACAGTGAGTTGAAATACATATAGACCCTAATTAGCTTTGTCTTTACAAATAATAATTTTTTTTGTTCTTTAGATATTTCGTAAAGAAAAATACGACAAAATGCGAAGTAGCATTCTAGGTGACATTCTTGCGTCCATCGATCGTCTACCATCATCAAAAAAGAATCTCCGACCTTTCAAGCTAAGCAACAATGGTGGCAATATTCAAATGGTCACCGCACTTGTTCTTCAACTAATCCAATGTGCAACAATTCTCCCAGAATCGATTTATGAGCCTCTAAAAAATTCAAAAAAGTCCCGATCACTCATTGAAGATAATGATGATAATGTTAAACCCGAAAAGGACAACAAAGATGTGCTGGTGTTGAAAAAATACGATGTTGCTGTGAGTATTGGTGGTAATTTCCTAACAACCTTTCTCAACAAATGCAAAACTCGTTCGAATGAGACCGATTTCCGTCCGCTATTCGAAAACTTTATTCACGATCTCTTGGCAACCGTAAATAAACCCGAGTGGCCAGCGTCGGAACTACTTCTCAGTTTGCTGGGCACACTGCTGGTAAAGTATGTCTCGGACAAGACCATCGAACAGAGTATTCGATTGGTCTCGCTGGATTATTTGGGAATTGTTGCAGCAAGATTACGAAAGGATACCGTTGAATCCAGATGTAAGGTTCATATCATTGATTCAATGATCAAATGCATCAAGGCAGAGCAAGAGAAGGAGGGTGATCTGCCAATCGTGAATGTGAGTAGAGATGTTAGTATTTATTTGGTTTTACTTATATAATCGTTTCTTTTTTTCGATCAGAGCAAAATTCAACTTGACCCCGAAGAGGAGCGAACGGAGTTTCTGCAAAAGATTCTTTTAGATTTCTTAGCTGTGAATGCGCAGGAGGAGGATTTGGTATGGGATTATGCAAGACATTTCTATTTGGCACAGTGGTATCGGGATATTATATACCAGCGTAGGCGAATAGCTGATGGTGAGAAGGGTTATGCGTCGAGAAAAAAGAAGACAGCAAAGAAAAAGAGACGAAAAGGTAAAACGACAACAATTGACATTTCAACTTTCCCTTATTTTTTTCTTAACACGTTTTTTTTTTCTTTTCTTTTTTCATTGAAAGATGAATCATCAGAATCGTCATCAGATAGTGATAGTAGCAATGCTGATGATGATTCAGAAAATGGTGCTAACGGTTCAACAGGTGGTGGTGGTGGTAATAATAAATCTCGAACTAATAATGACACAAAAATCACCACTGATCAAGAATTAAATTTGGAAATATTCAATGTGCTCGAAGATCGAAAGAAATATCTTCTAAGCAAAATAAAACCATATACGGATATGAATTGCACATCACAACATATAAAGACTTATATAGACTATAATAATGCGCATTTAATTGCACAGTATTTGGCTAGTAAGCGGCCATTCAGTCAATCTTTTGATAAGTACTTGCAGAAAATCATATTAGTTGTAAAGTAAGTATTCTTCTTAAAAAAAAAAAAGTTTTATTGTTCCCAAAATGTTTATTTTATTATTATTTTTTTTTTTTGTATTTTAAGTTACGTTTAGTACATATGTAATCCCTTATGATTTGTATGATATAAAAAGTCAGTCATTCAATGTCTTTGACCCCTTAAAGTTAAAGCCTCACGACACTGGCAATTATGAATGAATAGTATATTTTTGTTTTGAGTCACATTTCACATATCTAGCTAAAATTTGTGAACAAAATTCTTTAATAAATTAACAGAGCCACAATATGTTTTGAAAAATTTACGCAATTTGATTTATGGTAACAATATTTTTTGGCTGTGAAGATAATTAGGTACTAATTAAATGTTTATTTTTGGAATATTTATTCCCTCGAAATTTGCCTGCTACTGTAAATCTCCCGCCCATTAAATTTAACGTGAACAAAGATCCATTGCAATGACATCCAAATTCCCCTGGAAAATTTAAACCCGATATCATGAGTTCCGAGAGAAACTTTGGAGCATCATTCACGTTCCCAATGTTCGAAGGAGGGCAATATTTTCAGGAAAATGTGGTATATCTCCCATTCTCTTTGAGAGCTTTCAGAGTCCGTGGCTTGTTCTCGTGACTTCAAAAAACCCTAGAGAATGAAGTCTGGATCTTGTCAGTGCCAATTAGTTCCAAAAACGCGTCCTTCAAGTTGTCCATTGCAACGCGTTCCAGAAGTGCGCCTTCCGGTGCCCCTTCTTTCATAGGTTGTTTCAGTCGTCGAGACGAGAGGCTAGACATCCTAGTGTTTTACCAATTGGCGTAGGGCGAAAATCTACGCCGAAATTCAGGTTGCGCCAAAACACTGACAAGTTCGATAAAATGATGCATTTTGGGCCACCTTGCTCTTATACACAAGCACAAGGTGGCCCAAAAAAGTAAATGGAAAATAACTGAAAACGGAAAATAAAGCTTATACAAGCTGCAATTCGAATTCAATAGCATAAACAAAACAAATAAAAATTAAAAATGTAATGCAGTTTCACTCTCTACAACTCATTTCCTTCAATTTTGTGCGTGTTTTTTTTTTTTTTTTCTAGTGAACCATCCATAGCAGTAAGAACACGTGCAATGAAATGCTTAGCCAATATCGTTGAAGTCGATCCCATGGTACTAAAACGCAAAGACATGCAAATGGGTGTAAATCAAAAATTCTTAGATGCTGCCATTTCGGTACGTGAAGCTGCCGTCGATTTAGTTGGTAAATTCGTCTTGAGTAATGAAGAGTTAATCGATCAGTATTATGATATGTTATCAACAAGAATATTGGTAAATTTTTTGTGTTTACATTTTTAATAATTTACGGGCAAACAATTGAAAAAAATATTTTTATTATTAAAGGACACTGGTGTATCAGTGCGTAAGCGTGTGATAAAAATTCTTCGTGATATTTGCATTGAATATCCAGATTTTGAGAAAATTCCGGAAATCTGTGTAAAGATGATTCGAAGAGTCAATGACGAGGAAGGCATACAAAAGCTTGTCACAGAGGTGTTTATGAAAATGTGGTTTATGCCATGCAAGGATAACGATAAGGTAAATTTTATTTAAAATGTTATCTTGATTACAATTCATTCAATGATGGATTTCTATTTCAGCATGGAATTCAACGAAAAATCAATCAAATCATTGATGTAGTTAATACCGCACATGATACAGGCACCACGTGGCTGGAGGGACTTCTTGTCAGCGTAAATAATTCTTTGTTTTGAATTTAATCCACATGAAATAAAAATAAAATCTTCCACAGATCTTTGCACCCAAGGAGAACATGTTGAAGCCAGACGGCAGTGCTCAAGAAGCTGTCAAAAAGAATACCGAACCAGCACCGGAAATAGTGTTGGCTTGCCAACAACTTGCCGATGGTTTAGTAGAACGTCTAATCGAATTGGAAGACACTGATAATGCTCGCATGCTGGGTTGTATAACAACATTACATTTGTTGGCAAAGGTGCGCCCGCAGCTTTTGGTTCGACATGCCATCACAATTGAACCATATTTGAATATTAAGTGCCATTCAGCGATAGCGCCGAAATTTATTTGCTCCGTTGCAGATATTCTTGAGCAGGTAAGAGTATTCATGATCTTCGCAATTTCATTTTATTTAATTTTTGTTTTTTTTTTTTAAGGTTGTCCCACTTATTGTGAATCCCAGTGAATCGTTTTTGGCTTCCTTAGAAGAGCATTTAATGCTTTTAGTTGTATCGCTCAATCAGGCAGTGGTTACAAGCTGTGTATCCTGTCTGGGAGCGCTTGTAAATAAAATCACAAAGAACTATAAACTAATCAGAGATTGCTTTCAAAAGTAAGTAAAGATATGCACTAAAAATTTAAATTCTTTTCAAGTCCCAACAGATGTTAAACGTCAAAAATCTGCGTAAAAAAATCAATTACAATCGAATTTTGTTTCTTATGCATTTTTGAAGGCTTTAGCCTTTAAACTTGGATCAGATTTGTATCGATAATATTTATAAACCATTTTCCCCACAGATTTTACAGAATCATCGAAAACAGTCGCGATCAAGTTGCTAAGAATAACTACTCGATAGATAGTATCTATACGCCGATCTTCCGCAGAAGTCTCTTCACCATTGGTATCCTAATGCGATACTTTGACTTTAAATCACCAAAGGTGTTGGGTAAGTTCACTAAAGTCAATGATAATATTAATTTATTTAAAAAAACTAATAATTTTCTAGGAGAAGGCAGTGGTTTCTCACCTCAAATCTGTGATGAAGTATTCGAATGTTTAATGTTCTTCACTCAATGCGCCAACAATGATATTCGAAAACAAGCACTCATAGCACTGGGTTCATTTTGTGTAATGAACGATGATTATTTAACCCGTAACGAGTTGAAAAAATTTTACTGTGATTTATTGCGAAGCGAAATTGTCGATGCGTGTATAAAAATTATTTGTATGCGAAATATTTGGATATATTTAACAGAATCTGAGATTTATATGCATAATAAAGAAAAAGACTGTAAGTTTTGTTATTTATACAAATTCAAATTGAATAAAGTTTTACTCTTTTTTTTTAGGGGAAAAACAACAACAAACAGAAGATTTAAAGGAAATGAATGATGTCTCATCGGGTATGGCCAGCAGAATCATTCAATTATATTTGCAAGATATCCTGGATTGTTTCTTAAATCGAGATGATTCGGTGCGACTGTGGGCTGTAAAGGTTGTGCAAATAGTATTGCGACAAGGTTTAGTGCATCCAGTGCGGATGGTACCATATCTTATTACTTTAAGTACAGATTCGAAGCAAGAGGTGAGGAGTTTTTTATATTTAAGTATTCTTACGAAAATTTCGCAAATAAACTCATTTAACAGGCGGCCCATCGAGCAGATGCCCTGCTGAAGGAAATCGACAAAACCTATTCGGGCTTTGTCAATATGAAAGTGCAATTTGGTCTGCAGCTGTGTTTTAAGCTTCAAGAGCTGCTACAAGGGGACCGAGGAAAAAATGTTGTGATACGAGGTTTCTCGTAAGTTATCAACACACATTGTATTTCTAAGATTTCAATGTAATAATTTTCCTTTTTTTAATTTTTCAGTAAAAAGGAACACGATATAGTTCCGACAGCTCTAAATGATTTCCTCTATACCCTGCTGCGCACAACGAAACCTCAACGACGTGCTCTAGTCCAAACAGTAACCAAGCAATTCGATGATCAAAAGACAACGCTGCGCCAAATGCTCTACATCGCCGATAACTTGGCCTACTTCCCGTATGTCGTTCAAGATGAACCTCTCTATCTTATTCATCAAATCGATCTTATGATATCAATGGCTGGTACAAATCTTTTGGCCACATTCAAAGAATGTCTCAAACCAGCCGAAAATGCAGACGATATCCTTGTAGATGATGACGATGAAGAGGATCCGGATGTTTTGTTCAAACGATTACCGGATGACATTAGTGAAATTCAAAAATGCATTACATCAGCGCAAGCGTGTATGTTACTTCTGATACTCAAACAGCATTTGAAAGATATGTATGGTCTGACGGATGGCAAGATTTCAAGGTATTCACCATCAGAAACACAGAAAATCTATGAAAAAGCTTGCACGAGGAAGACAGTGCCCGATTTTAATCCCAAGTCGACAATCGAAGAGATTAAGAAATCGGTAGTTAAGACCAGTGATGTGGAGATTAATGCAGAGGAGAAAAGGGATTTAGTTGTAAAATATTTAGATGTATGTTATGCCAAAAAAACGAAGTATTTTGCCTGTAAATAATTTCTTCTTTTCGTTTCAGTTTAAACAACTTATGCTTAAGTTAGATCCAGATGATGCTGATTCTCTTGATGAGGAGCGTGATAAATCAAGACTTAATAATACGGCAGCATCGATTGATACACCATCGACGCCAGCATTAAATTCAACCGGTGCTAATCAGAGTAGTGTAGATGATTTAGCTGGCGAAAGTAGTAGTGGAGCGAGAACGACTAATGCGACAACACCACATGTAAATAGTGTGAATCATTCGACGGTTTCAACACCATCCCAAAATAAGGTAAGCGAAATCTGCCTAGTAGTACTTGTAGCTATCTATCTCGAAGTGTGTTTTAGCGGGTGTTGTTTTTTTTTTTTTTGTGCAATCGAAATGAAAGTACAAAAAAGAATTAACTAGGAATATATAAACGGTGCACCCACTATTTTCACTTCAAACAAAATACCAACTTTCTAGCTTTTCAATGAATGTTCACTGCAAAATGGCGTGTTGTTAATTTGTTTAGATATTTGTAAGAGGTTTTTGTGTGATAACACACTTGCAGTTATGCTGCCAAGCTTTCGCACTATCATATTAATATTGAAGGTTTGAATGAAACAACAACACTTGGGTGAGCTACCACCAAGTTTTTATAGGCTGGAGTTATAGCTATTTCATGACTGCAAGGGCGATCATCATTGTTAAGATATTTATTTTCCCTTTTCGAAAAAAAGATCACAAATATGACAAATCATTAGATATAGATTATTAAATAATTCTAAAAATCTATGCAAATAAATATAAGTTCTATGTAGAAAAAGGTTTTTTACTTATTTTATAAATGATTTTCATTGTTTTTGGCAATTTTTATTTTTAAACTATTCTGTTTTTAGCAGGAAATACCAGCAACACCAACAACGCGTAGTACAAGAACATCAAAATCCACTATGCGTAAACAACCAACACGCAGCAAACGGAAAAAACGAAAAATTGTTTCATCAGATGACGATGAAGATGACTACAGTGATGCCGATTACGCGTAATAAATTATTTATCATTTTAAAAGTAATCACCAATCCCATAAATCACCCAAGCACTCAACAAAAACAAAAAAATTTAAATGTAAAAAAAAAAACATTCTAAATATTTCAATAATAAAAATTTCGAAAAAGGCAAGTTTTTTTTTGAGTAAAAATAGAAACATTTTATATCAAGCAAACAAAAACAAAAAAAATCAACTAAATTTAGTTTTCTGTATGTTTTTATATTAATATATAAATATTTTTTAATTTAAGTAAAAATATATAAGTAATATCCTACTGATAGGTGAGTGATTGTGTATAAGTTATTTAAACAGAAACAAAAAAAAACTCTACTATTAAAATATAATATTATGTTTAAAAATATTTTCATTTTGTATAAAAAAGAAGACTTTTTACTTAAAAAATAGAAAGAAATTATGTTTAGAGCAATTTTATTGAAACAAACAATTTAAGTTATTATTTTTAAGCGAAGAACAAAACAAAACACACACAAATTACACAAACAAAACCCACACGCAAAAACAAAGATGTAAATTATATATATATATTAAAAAAACAAAACAAGAAATTAAAACAAACAAAAAATGGTGTTTATACATATATATATCTAAAGTTGTATATTTATAGCCCACAAAAATTAAATAAAACAAATAAAAATTACTGTTACCATATAACATAAATATATATTAAAAAGGAAAAAATAATGGAAAATGCTAATCATTAAGGAAAAGAGGAAATTATCGGTGTTTTTTATACAAAAAAAAATATTAATTAGGAGCATATAGTTGTACATTAAGATAAAAATATAAAAAAAAAGAAATTAAACATTTACGAGTACTAATATTCTAGATTCTTAAGCTGTAAATTAAAAAAAAAAGAATACAAAATCGCTAAGCTTCTTTTTCTTCTCCGCCCTTATCGAAACAAGAAAACAAAATATAAAACAAATTTATGTTCATTTAATCACACAATACAGAATCATTTTTTTGTTCGTTTTTTTGTTCTTAATATATTATATTTTTATATGTATTTAAAAAATATAATGAATAATATCTACTAAGTTAAATAATATGAGAAGTGTTATTAGGTTGGATAAATAGTCTTTTTTTGTTTAAACTTTTTTTTCTTAATAATTTATAAAAGTTATACAAAAATATATCCATTTAAATATACCTATAGAATATGTATATATTTTTTCATTTTACTTTTAGAACTCGGAAATAAAAAATGACGAAGAATTTATTCCAAGTGAATTTACAAAAAAAAATGCATTTTGTTCTATTTATTTTTCTACTTTACTGGGTTCGTAATTTAATTTTTAAATAAAAGAGAAATTAAAAGCTTCCTTTCACAATTTTGTTTTTAAACACCCAGTTGGATAAGGTCGTTCTCTACCTGTTGGGTCTTCCTGTTCTGCGCAGACCATCAGGTGTATGTTCTTAGACTCACCGGGCTAGTATGTCGCTGTCCATACGCTCTACTATAACCCGTAAAACTAATCGTTGAATGTTCTCTAAACTTTATACATAATGAACAGAATATCACCCGAAGAATCTTCTTTTCAAAGCAACTAGGTAAGCAAGTTTTCATCGGGTGTTAATAGCGTATATCGTCTTAATACGTTAAACTGCTAAGTCCACTTCGGCAAATTTTACAGGAGAGCAAACAAAAATTTGCATAAGCCTCCATATACAAACTGATTTTTTCTTAAGGATTCTGCAACGACTACGATACATTGGACAAAAGTGATTGAAGCAATTTGTGCTTAATGTGTTTCTTAAGAAAATGCCACCAACATCTCAATTTCGGAAAAAAATGGACTTAGCAGCTTTACGCAATTAGGCGACGATATGTTTCTGTTCCATACAGCAGGAATAATTAAGAGATCAGAATGATTAATGTCTTATTTTGAGTCTCTGCGTCTGAGAAAAGGCTTTCTACATAAATGCCTTCTCAGCCCCAATGAACAAAGAGTGACAAGAGGGATTCTTTGTTTGACTTCATTGCCATACATTGAAGGTTGGAATGAAACAAACATTTCTTGGTCGAGCTACCACCAAGTTTCTATAGGCTGGAGTTATAGCTATTTCACGACTTTCAGGCCAATCATCAGGCTCCTTTAGTTATAATTTGAAGAATTTTTTTCCTCGACTGAGGATTGAACCTAGACCAAGAGTCTTCAAAGACATATGCACTACGCAACCGAAACCACGTGATCAGGTCCATCCCAATTTAGGTTTTATTGCATTTAGGTTGAATTGGGCTGGAGACATTTTACAAAGAAATTACAAAATCGGAAATTTTTATATAATAATGTTTAGAAGGTTGTTCATTTTTTTTTCTAGGTGCAAAGTCAAAATTAGGTTTCACCAAAATTGCGGAATATCCACTTAAATGTTGAAGGGAATCAAAAATATAATTTAATTAAATTAGTCAGCCTATTAAACAAAGTTTGAAAGCAAAAATTGTAAAAAAAAACATCAATTTTGCACAGGATGAGAAAATGACTGGTTCAATAGGTTCATTGAACCAGATATTTTGTTTGTTTGATAATTTTAAAATATACAAGTCCCTAACAATCAGTTTCAGTTTGGTTGCATCTTAAAGTGTTTATTAGCCGTATTTAAAAAAAGAAATTATTATTTTTTTATTTATTTAGCCTTATCACTAAATTAATGGGAACCTTTATCTTTGGAAAAACAAAAAAATACCAGGAAAGAATATTTCCAATCGCGAATCTTCCACGAAATGCTATTTCCCTAAAAACTTGCTTCGGAAAATTTTTTACATTGACATATAATAAAAAAGTTTTCACGATAGCTTTTTTCCTAAAAGGAATATTTTCCCAAGATGATTCGTGATAGCAAATTTCCCAAAATGGGGAAAAACTCCGGGAAAATTTATTTGGCGAAATGGCTGATCATGTCCACTTACGGTACTCAAAAAAATTCTATTTCTTCAGACCTTAATGTTTGATAGTGTGTGAAATTGGTCAAATGCTAGACATTAAAATTCATTTATTTCTATAATATACCTAGCAACATTATTTCCAAGTATTTTAAGATTTACCTTTCCTTTTATCAATAGACAAATAATATCATTTATATTTTCCCATAATTTAAATAGCTCAATTTCCTATTTCCATAAACAAAATAAAATAATTTAAAAAAGACGTTTTGTATAAAATTGTAAATATTTACATATATAAAATTGTGTGATGACAAATTTTTCCAAAAAGAAAATAAACAAAAAATGAAAAAAAAAGTTTAAAAAAGATAAATAAAAATGCTAAAATTTAGGTGGTTTATATTTTAAATGAAAAAAAGAACATATGCAACTAACTGAATCGATATTAATTTTAACTTGATGGTAAAAATATAATTTATTGTAAAATATTATATAAGAAAATATATTTGTAAGTTCAAACAAAACAAAGACGTGAAATATCACGTCACTAATTATACAGAAAAAAAAATAAAAATACATTTTGAATGAAATAAAATTATATCTTTTTTTTATTTCGTTGGATTGTTTTCAGATGTTGAATCACCCAAAACCCACACACAAAAAAAATCTCATTCACTAAATTCCGAAAACTTATGTTCTTTAATC
Organism: Epistrophe grossulariae; assembly: GCA_929447395.1. NCBI lineage: Eukaryota > Metazoa > Arthropoda > Insecta > Diptera > Syrphidae > Epistrophe > Epistrophe grossulariae. Next base: position 18,107,317 of record OV839567.1, on the reverse strand, counting down.
CTCGTTCTGTTATTTTAGTAATTTACATTCGAAAATGTCTCTCTTTGGTTTTGAAAGCTATTTGCATATTTTCATTTCCCCAAGAGATTATTCAGTTAAGGCATTGCTGGTAAATCCTTTCAATCCTTTCTTCCTTCCTTCCTTCCTTCCTAAAAATATTCCTTTATAGTATACTGCCTTATTTCAAGTCGAAAGAAAACTTTTATTGCAATTAATTAGAATTGAGATACAATTCCCCAAAGTAAACATTTAATTACTTAATTGAGCTTGCAATCAAATTAAGTTTTGTCTTTTTTTTTTGGTAGGAATTTACAATTTATTTTTTGAGAGAATACAAATTGTGTGGGTGTTAAGACATACAATTTAGGAAAAACAACGAACCTATATAAGGTATTGATTCAAAAGGTTGATTTGATTGATTTGAAGAATGAAGAGCTAAGAAAAAAAACAAGAGAATTTATTTGACTTCATTAAAATTCAGCCTTCACGTTCATCATAATCATCATGCTGTGCCTTACTAGGAGCGAAGAACATTATTTGGCACCCTAAATGGAATTAAATTGCTTAATGTACCGTGTCGCATAATGAATAATTAATTACGCATTTTTGAGTTATGGCTTAGGAAACTTCATTTTTGTCTTTTTTTTTTTGTCAAATAAATATGAGAATGAGTAGAAATGCAAATATTTTCAAGTTTTTGCCAACATGGATGCTTTATTTATTACAAAGTTAAAACAAATTTAATATTTTTTCTGATAGGTAGGTACATAGGTACTGATAAAAGTCATGTAACGAATTATAGAGACATAATTCTCGTTATAGTTTAATAAAAATGTTGCCTTTATTGATGTGAACCGTAGTGTACATACTATACTTTTCGAATTCGAATCTTACCTCAGAATTGTTATCAATTGGCTCAGATTTTGGGATATTCTTATCTTAAATTTCGAAAAAAAAAACGTTTACGCTCAGTTGTCATGAATTAATTTGTTTCTCCAAAATTGGTTATGTCATCACAACCTTATAAATTTTCACTTTAATTTGGTACGCCATTTATAGAAGTCTTATGGCATAGGTACATACATATATGTATGTACCTATGCCATAAGACTTCTACATATGCATATACTTAACCCAACCCAGAAAACTGCATTGTCGAACCGCAGCAATTTGAAAAAGCTTGCCTGATCAGCGGTTTTGTTAATGTTTGGATTAAAGATATGGGGGTTGGTTGTTGGTAGCCTCTATTTCAAAAACCGGGATTAGGTAAATTATATAGATTTATATTTCGAAAAAATACAGCTTTCCTTGGATCTTATGTGATCAATATATATAACGGGTGTTTTTTTAGACGTGTTGTTTTCAATCTGGCATGGCAATACTTTTTTCGGAGTTGGTCTTTTTGACAGCTGTCACTTGATTTATGCTCAGTTTTGTTTGCCATTTCATGAATTGGAAGTTAGGGAAGGCAACGAAGCAGGTTGTGTGGAGTGGCACAACCTGCAAATTCAGTTTTTTTTTTTTTAAATAGTAAAAGTTAATTATTTTAAAATAATTTTTTTTTTCTTCATCGAAAGTTGGTACTCCGTGGGGAAGGTGTCCACCTGGATGATAAAAGGAGTTGTTCACACACTCCAGCAACCGAAAAGCTAGTTTCCAAGCTGTGCCGCTTGAACTAGACTTGAAGCCAATCCCGTTAATTACGGGACTCTGGCGTGGTATCACATTACCCGCTAGCAACTGTATCATGTTTCCGTGACCAACGTGTTGCCCACATGAAATCCCAGCATGGAACCTCACTGGAGGAAGGATTCCATCTGGATCAAAACCGGAGATACATACACTGCAACTGCTAATCTAGTCCCCAGGCTACCAGCACCCCTTGTGCTAATAACATATGACAAACCTTCATCACAACAATGGACAAAGGATGACTACCCTGCATCATACCAAATCAGTGAGATGACCATCATATCACAAGAAAATTTGCTGAAGTGAATAATTATCTCTTTATAACTGCTCATAATATGTTAAAAGTTTAAGTGAATTATCTTTTGTATTCAATCATTATTGTTTTTAGTGTTCTACTAAGTTATACCCTTTTACATATTTTTTTTACATTTTCTATCGCCTTGCCGTCAACATGTGCTTTAAAATTAACTAAAACAACTCGTAAGAAGTGAATTTATGTAAAAATTGAAATTGTATTTAAATAATCGTCTTTAAATAACTCATGCAAAAGTGATTTCATTAATTTTGAAAATTCCACATAGAGCGTTCTCGCTCTATAACATGAAACTATATATATATGTATAAATGTATTCTATGGCATATTAGTTTGTAAGGTATTTGTATTATAGGTATTGTATATATGTATATTTTTTATCCGTTGCAACAGCCAACCCGTAACCGTAACACTGCTCCTGAGCAAGAGCAGAATGACTAGGTATATATCTTTATATATTATAATGACAGCCACGAGGCGTCCAAAAAATGTAACTAGATAGAGCTGGCAATACATTATAGCCGCAGTAAACATATAGCTTTGCTAAGTAAATTCTGAATTGTACTCTTTGTAAAATTTTCTTAAAAGTCTCAATAAAATTCAATTCAATTTGCCATTTCATAATGAATAGACTTACTCCTGAACAATGTTTGCAAATCGTGCAAATTTATTACCAAAACGAGATGGCCATACCGATTCCGATTTTCACAAAAAAATTTTGTTCAGCGATGAAGCTCACTTTTGATTGAGTATTTGGAATGATCATAATCCACAAGCCATTGTTGAGACCAGGGGGCAGGGGCTGACTGGGAGTCAAAGGGCCTCCCGGGACTTTAAAAAAAAGGGCCACAAAATAATAAAATAAGTAGAAGTAATGGAAAAAGATTTTCTACGAAAACGACGATAAAATTTTGTATCTATACAGAAGTAGTAGTACAAGAAGTAGTAGTAGTACAAACAAAACAATTGATAGTCTTTAAACAAAACATAAATCATTAACCACACAATTCTTTACTGTCAATTGGAGCCGAGTTTATATACACTCCTAGCTTTGGAAAATATGGTAACGACATTAATGAACTAACAAAAAAAATTTATGTATTTATGTATAACTAGCAGACCCGTGCTCGCCTTTATTTTAATGATGTGAAAAATGGTTTAATGACATTTTTTTTGTTTATTATATTCAATAATATTAATATTGAACTTACACTTACTAAAATGCAATCCAACGGTAAGAATTTTGGCTTACTATCAAATAAAGTTATGAATATTTGAAATTTAAAATAAATTTAAATTTCTAAAAATTGGTGGGTTTTTTCGACTTTTGACAATATTGGGTTCGGTGCTCGATGTTGTAAACTTAGATGAGCTTCATAAATCATTTAGTAAAACATCGGAACTACTGGTTCTGGTCGGTTCATATTTGTCTACATAATATATAAATTGGGTGGAGCGACAGCTCGTATAGAACCAGCGCCTAGTGACTTACATTACAACTCTCAACCATTCCGTGTGCGTGTTATTGGCAGGAATGGAGGGGACCTACAATTTTCTACCAAATCCAAGCGGCTAAGACGAGAAGTTCCTTTTCTTACTCTCGGAGGATTTTTCAAGAAAAATTCTGTTTTGTAAAGTGGAATAGGCTGGGAATAACTGGGACTAACTAACCATTACACCACTGTAGATATAGTAGATACCTACTATTTTTCTACCTAACTTAACTAAAAATCATTCAAATTTTGGGTTGAATTTTGGGAACTGGGCTATACACTTTTGTTAGTAAATAGGGAATTAAACATAAAAAGTCATGTTTAGCTTCGTACGCAGTAAGAGAAATGGAACTTGATTTTTGAAAACATTGCTGCAATAAAGCAAATTTTATAATTAATGTTTCCTTCTTTTACAGTAACTTAGAAAATACTCATAACAATCGAAGTATCGTTGATGTTGTTTTTTAATTTTTTTTCTGCGGCCCTGAAATATGTATCAACTGCCGTTTGAGTTCTTTCGCTGATAGACAAAATTTCCACGAAAGATTTGTAGTTTTTCGCTGCAACGTCCAATTAATCTTTGGTCTTTACTCGTCTTTTGGAAGCTCCTCATATTCAATTTTGTGAGAAAGCTTTCCTTTGAATTAACTTTAAGTATTTCAATAACCTATAGAATATAATTAACTTATAGAGCAATTTGTGGGCCTCCTTAGATTACCAATGGGGCTACCATAGCTCAATATTTAGTACCAACCACCCCAACTATAGTTTCGTTCAAAGTGTCTAAGAGATACGGTGGGGGCTCAGTATTTATTTCACGGGCCATCAATAAATTTGTGAGGAACCAACTGCTTTATACTAATTGTGGAGGCCCTTAACAGGGCTGTGTGGGCCTCCTGAGATTCCTTTGGGGCCACAAAAGCTCTATATTTACTGTAAGGCCCCTAAGAAATACAATTGTATGAACAAATTTTCTTTTAAAAGTACAGAAAGTACTTCAGGAGCTTTTGTGCATATTTTGCTCGCCCAGGGGCCCACCGGGTAAAGTCCCGGTTGCCCGGTGGCCAAGTCCGCCCTTGGTTGAGACGCCCGCCGCGCGGTTACATCCTCAAAAAGTCACTGTTTGGTGTGCTCTATGGGCAGATTGGTCCATATTTCTTCAAAAATGAAGCCGGCCATAATGTTACAGTCAATGGGGAACGCTATAGAGCCATGATTGATGACTTTTTCGTGCCCGTAATTGGAGGATGTTGATGTGGACGACCTTTGGTTCCAACAAGACGGTGCTACATGCTATACAGCCAACGGAACAATCAATTTATTGAAGGAAACTTTTGGTGAGCGCATTATTTCGCGTCGTGGGCCTGTGGCGTGACCTCCAAGATTGTGCGATTTAACACCGCTGGACTATTTTTTGTGGGGTTATATGTGAACTCGCTTGTCTACGCAGATAAGCCCGAGACGATTGACGCCTTGGAAGAGAATATTCGGCGCGTTATTGCTGACATATGTACGGCCCCAATTGGTGCAAAAAGTGGTCGAAAATTGGGTCTCTCAGCTGGATTTTATTTGAGCCAGCCGCCCGGCCACTTGCCCGAAATCATTTTTAAACCATAATGACAAATCCTTATATTTATAATAAAGCTAAATTCTTGGACATAACATTAAATTATATGCGTTTTATTCCTTCTTGAAAACCAAACGTCTAAAAAAACACCCTTTACATTTCAAGCATCAGATACCACGCTGACAATAGTTGGATGAGGAGGACCACTGGGGAACTTCATATATATTCAGTTTTCAATATTAAATTAAAAGATAAAACATTTATGAAGTTTTGGAACGAATTGCCGATGTAATAACCTATTTCTGATCATCTTAACATGATTTAAAAAACAACGAATTTGAATAACCAGCATTTCTGTTTGATTTTTGGTTGACGAATATTTAAAAGAGTATATTGAAGAAATTGTTTGATATACCAAAATAACCGTTTCTTGGCCAATTTTGGAAAATAGAAATTAACCCCTATTTTGTCAAAAACTTGGTTTTATAACTATTCAACCCTCTAATTCAATAAAATAAGTCGTGTTTGTTGGGAAAGCTATTAACAGTAAAGTAGGATTTTACACGAGTTACAAATACAACATCCACATTAAAATCCCTGCCAATAAAAGCAGAAGTAGAATCCTATTGTCTAACTATACTATATTACTATATATAGAATCCCAAAAAAAAACCGCTATTGTATGAAACTCATGTGATTTTTTTTACTGATATGACTTGTAACCATGAGATCGAAAATAACCGTTGCCCTTTATTTTCAATGGGTTTCTCACTGAAAGATTTTAATTCGCCAATTTAATTTTGGTCTTGGTCTGAAATTTATTTTTTAATATTATTAGTTTCCTCTGTTTACTCAGGATGGACAATTTTAAAAAAATCGGATTGAAATAGAAAAAAAAAATCATTAAAAATTAACGGCAATACATACTTACAATATTTTAATTTTAATTCTGTTTTAATTTTAAGAAAATATTAGGTAGCTAATTATTTTCGTATTAGCCGCGTAATTTTTGAAGAGTGCACTTTTGTACTCACCGAACGTTTCACATCAAGTTTCATTGAGCGTGGTGACCGGGAAACTGCTTTATAAATGAAGAAGAATAAAATGCACGACTGGGTCGCACGAACTTACTCTTATGTGCGATAACACTGTGGTTTTAAAGTCTGAATATTTTAAAAAACTATTTATCTGATAAAATAATTAAATTTGTTATGGGAGTCTATATTTTGTGCCACTTACCAAACATTTAGTTTAGTTAAAGGTTGTATTATATGTGAGTAAATAAATATGAGCTGTACAGCACCATGTTGTTCATATTATATGCTTGGAACGTACAGTTTATACTGATCAATATAATTAGAAATAAAGTAGTTAAACAACCTCTGAAATTGATTTGACACCTAATTTCTTAAACAAATCTCAATTTATAAATATTATAAATATATATTATAATGCGGAGTTAAAAAAATTATTTTGAAAAAAAATCATCTACACATTTTCAAAATATCGAATATTCAAAAAGTAACTTTGAAATTTTTTTTGAAAAATACCAATTTTTTTTTAAATTTTGATATGCAATATTATTCAAGTTTATTAAAAGGTCCTGGTAAAAAATTTAGCAGAGCGGTTTAGCAGATAATGAGGTAGTCGAAAGAACCAAAGAAATGGTTTTATGAGAGGTAACATTTTTAATCGATAGATTAATTTTTTTCCAAAATTATGGCAAATGGTACTGATATAAGCTAACAATCATAGAAGTCGTTTTTAAGAAAAATGAGATTTTCCTTATTGGTTTTTAAACACTATGTAATAGGAGGTACCGTTATTTTTGGTCATAAGAATAATATTCATTTAAAATCTGCTAGATAATCTTTAAAAAATACTGGAAGCCAAGTTTAATTAAAATCGGTCAAGTCGTTTTCAAATTATTAAGTTCTCAAAAAAAAAATGTTTAACTTTTTTCTAGAAATTAAAAAAAAAATTTTGAAAATTTTGGTAAACAATTCTTTCGAAGCTTTTTGAAACATTCTTCATAACAAAAATTTTCAAAATCAGTTGAATCGTTTTTGAGAAAATAAAAAATCAAAAAAATGGTTCTATGATAGGTATAGTAGTATTTATAACCATTTTGCGGAATTTTTTTTATAAAATGGTAGCCTATTTTTAAAAAAATTACAATCGAAAGCACAGGACAGACAGAATTAAGAGACCCACTTTTTTCGACTTCGCTATCATCATAATGTTAAGTTTGATCAAAATCTCGAGTACGATTTTTTTTACGAATACATAATTTGCAATAGCTACAAAACTCATATTTCCACTTAGTAAGTAATAAAGTTATTTTGGTTATTTTCAATTTTCTCAAAAATTAGACGACATTTCACACCTTATAATGAAATTGACCTAACTTTAAATTTCTGTAACTTCTAATTTTTCAATAAGCTGACCTTTAAAAGCGAAATGAACTCTAAAACCAGGTTGTAAAAAAGATGCCGAATTTTTTAGTTAGGTCACTTTCATTCTAAGGGTGCGATTTAAAGATTGTTAACCAATGGCTATAACAAAACAATTGTTTAAAATTTAAGTGGAACACTTTTATAACGCACAATGCAAAATTTTTTTTCTCTGCGATAAGGGGTCACCAGTATACCACAACCTAAAAAAATTGAAATAAAAGCTTCTCTCTGAGAGAAAAACCGACAAAAATTCTTTTACAGTAAACTGGTTATTTAGTTATTATTTTTGAAAGTATCAACAAGTGAGGGTAATTTAAAGACCTTACAAAAGGTTGAGTTTTACTTTCGATCTCTGATGTGACAAATTAAACGTTTTTATAGATACCTCACTTTCAAAGATCGAAGCAGTATTTTTCCGACTTATAACCAATTTCATGCCGGTGAATCGACAATTATTCTTGCATTTACCTGTAAAATATTTCTAAATATAGTTTGGATGTTATTTATTCTTATATTTGAAATTACCTTGTGAAGCTTGTTGCATCTATTTTATAAAAAAGGATGTTGGTTAATTCGACTCCCACACCGATTGATCAATCACGATGCAAGTATATATAAAATATATTTCATTGAGAAGCATTTTGTATATCTGCTATCCAATAAGATGGCAGTGAATTTACAAATTCTTATAGAACTATAAGAGTAATTTCGACAATAAACATATTATGTAGGTATGTTAATGTGTCCTAAATTAATATATTATTATAGGGTGGACATTTAAAGCAAATTAACTTTGTTCAAAGATTGTGGTCAACTTCATGTAAAGTCGAACCTTAACTTCTTTAAACTTAACTTATGACTAGTATGAACCAAGTATGACACTATGCCGTCGCAGTTTCTCTAAAAATATAAAAAGGTGGTACACAATTGGGCGTATACGCACTTTTTTTATTGATTTAAAAAAAATTCCTTCATTTCTGTTTGTGCTGGTTATGTTATTGCTTATCAGTTAAAACATTGTTATTTTGGTAAGCAAATCACTTGAAAACGGCTGGACTGATTTTGGCTAATTTTATTATTGTTTAAAGTTTCGTATAACCAAGACTTGTACGGAGAGAAAAATTTGTCTATACAATTCGAACGGTAAGTTTGGTTAGTTCTTTTTGTTGGTTTTAGTAAAATCGTTCACTGCCAAGCCTATTTTTATTTTATTTGAGTTTCTCCTTGATAAAAATTGTAACAAAGTATAAAATTGAAAATTAGTTATCTTAAACTTAAGACATGGACTACTAACCAACTTTTTTTTATTTTTGACAGTTCAATTTTAATTTACTGTTATTATGGAAGCCCCAGTTCTATTACCGAAATATCTTTAGAATACCTGCTCTGCGCCTATTGCGTTCAGCCAGTTTTCTCTTAAAGGCCTAAACCAAATATCACATTTTTTTTAATCCATTTTTTCGTGGCCACCCTATAGTTCATTTACTTTGAAAGGCTGTGCATTTTTGTGAATTTCTACACATTTTATTTTTTATATGAACTTTGACGGACTTTTGGGTAGAAATTCACACAAATGCGCAGACTTTCAAAATAAAGGAACTTAGGCTATTGTTTGTACAGAAAACAAAAAATTATGAGTTTTTGTAAAAATTTTTCTGAGTTGCTATACACTTTCACCAAAACATGGCCTATATTTTTTTGCGTATATCAATTTGCTAAGCTGGATGGCCACTTCTTCAAAAAAAAAAAAAAATACAACTTTAGTTAGTAAATAAAATCGTTTATCTTATTTTCAAAATGGAAGAGAAAAAAAACTGTTTTGAAGAGCGAATAGGTCATTTGTGTGTGTCGTGAAGTTCTCATAATCCTTGGGCACTACAGTCCTACCAATTTGATTACTGATTAGTTTGTTTAAAAAATCTTTCCCCCATTTTTTAAGGTGTGTTTCATTGCTGCTTAGCCAGCACAGCTAAATTTCCCTTGGCAAACAAAAACAATTTGACTGGTGAGTGCTGACGAAAAAGAAGTCAGTAAAAAAAAAGATGGCTGTGCTGGCGATAGAACTTTGAATTATTGAAAGTAACGAATAGAGTGAGTAATCATTTTAATCAGACTTGTGCTGCGCTGGCTATGCAGCAATGAATAAAACACACCTATTAATCTAAAAATGGAGAGCTACACCAAAGAACAACGTGTTTTTATTGTAAAAAGGAAGGGGCCTATTTCACGGAACATATACATCAAATACATTACATAATATATGTAATGTATATGACGTAAAATAGGCCCCATAAGAGTGGGCGTAAATTTGAATTTTTTTTTTAAATTATGCCTTTTCTAAGTTGATGCATTAATTTTTTCTAAAAATTGAAACTGACTCATGTATGACAACTAATTTAAGGTACATACAAATATTGAAATAGGCCCCAGTTTGAATAAAAAAAAGAAAGTTTGGCGGTGAAATCTTGATGGCTTCGTTAATCTTCAAAATTGTCGCATTTGAGATTCAGAAAATACACGAGTGATTTTTGAAAATAATGCCTCTACATTTAAATCTATCTAAGCATTTACAATTAAGTATCACAGTTTGGCGCGGATTTTGCATTTTGAGCGCTGTATTAAGACAATTGACATATTCAGGAAAATGAGATCTATAGCAAAATTTCTGAGTTTTGCTGTCAAGATTCTCAGGAAAAAAAGCTTGAATTCGCTTGGTCACTTTTTGAGTAAGTAATATCTCAGAGATCTCATTTTTCTGAACGCGCCATTTCAGTCACATTTAGGCTGAACGTACATGGAAAATGTCAACAAAATAGTATTATCAGCAAAGAATAGGAGGGCACTTATCGGGTATTCTATTCTGTATAACCCTTTTTTAATTGAAACTTTCAATAAGGCCTCATTTACACGATTGTCAAAATGTCATTATTTCTGTCATATTATTCCAATTTTTGTCACAGTGTTGTTTTATGACAAAAAAAATTGTTATCAACAGACCTAAATAATGAAAGTTTGTTCCATCGTACATGATCGATACAATGATAAATAATGTAAAAAAAAAAAAATAAATAATAAATAAAGAATGTAAAATCAAAATGGTAAAACACAAGTGGCTGTGCCTATACCTAATTTGTTAGTCTTGAATTACTTTGAAGAAATTCACAACTTCAATTATTTTGTGAGTCTCACAAATCGCGACTGTGTCGCAGAATACGAAAAAGTCACAATTTTTTTATTTTACATTTTCTCTTGACTTGCAAGATAACAATAAGAATGGGAATATAGAACTGCAGTCTGCACCTAAATAATTCTTGTCTTTGTATATAGGTAAAACAACCTACCTACCTAGATACCTTTTATAGGTAGGTACTTAATTATAAAAGGTTTAGCACTATACATAATATTTCGATTAAGAAAAGTAAACAAGTTAGTTTCAAACTGTTGTCCCAAAATCATTTTTAAAAACACGAGCTTTAATTCCCAATATAAGGTAGGTATAACAGTTAAGGAGAACTACAGCAATGGCTTATAGTCATAGCTTAGTATTCCTAGGTATACCTAACCTATCTATTATACAAACAAATAACCTTTGATATCAATATCATTTATATCAACTCAATTTCCAAACGGTACCTAAATATGTATAACCATATATAACAAAAATAAACAACCAGAACAAGTAAGTAGTATGCATTACATAAACCAAACAAAAAAATTAATAACAATTTAACTAAACACCTAACATTATTTTACAGCATTTACATAAATTCCCATACAGAAAACATGATAATCCCACCAAAAAAAGAACACTTTTGATTTACATCCATTACCGCACCTTAAACAACAACAAACAAAAAATCATCCCACTACGACCTACTTAGGTATCCATGATACCTTTAATATAGGTAGGTAGATATTAAACATGAAAACCATCATCAACGAGAACAAAACAAAACAATATCCTTTTCAATATTCAAACTCCACCCCCTTTTGTTATAAAATACCTTTTTCTCACTTATACACAAAACACCATAACCAATAATATTTGAGTGAGGTAGTAATTTCACCCACACCCCATCGAGTACTGTTGAAAAGTGCGAAAGAAAACAAAAGGATAAGGGATGGAAAAGGACGACATTTTCAGGGGATGTTTTTCGATACTACAAATGCAATGGCAATGGGAAAACCATGCGCTACTCTCCTCAAACCACCGCCGTCACAATTTAGCACCGTGTTATTATTGCTCTCTTCGGTAAACTGCGATGAAGAAAATTATTATTGAAATTGCAAACAAATTACGGTGAAACGACAACAGTGCTCATGGAGGTGGGGGAAATTCATTGGGATTTTGTTTTTTTTTATTTTTATTAATTACAATGGCGGGTTGAATGTTAGGTAAAGGTAGATATGTGATTGGTTTTAAATTAAATAGAAATTAAAAAAGAGATTATTGCTATTCTCAAATTATTTTTATTTGACTTAAAATCTTAAACCAGTTAACAATTAATAAACCAAGAATTTTTCCCCAATAAATTGCCAAATCGAATCGGAGTAATGCTTTGCTTCTCAGGTGTGTCCTAGAAGATAAACAGAGAAAGAAGAATTCGAAATGGCACATTCAGGGATAGTTATGCGCATCCATTTCGATTATGGCCTTCGTCTAGCCTGTGTGTGAGTCTTCATCTTTGGGGGGATGCTGGGAACATGGGGGTTATATAGGGTTGTTTTCTGGCCAGATTATAAAACAGTAAAAGAGAACTCCAACCATTTTCGAAAACATAAAACAGTATCATTTGTGTCGGGTCGTTATTGTAACACAGATGTAAATTGCCGACGGGCCGTTTCAATAAACATAACGGTTATCGATATTGTTGAGAATAATATTATTTTAAATTGTGTTCGTTTGGAAAAAAGAATTCATTTTAATTGTGAACTATGGAGCAATTAGCGCAATTTGTAACGAAATCTTTTGAATATAATAACAATACAAATTCTCGAGTTCAAGAACTTTTGAGTGCAATGTCAGCAACGCGTGTTACAACTGGGAAACTTGATGTTGAAGATGCTATGTCAATTAATGACAATTTAGAGATTAATGATGACGAAGAATCGGTTGATATTGACATAACCGATTTATCTGGGACTGAAAATAAAGATAATAATAATATCAGTGATAGTCGTCCTTTGTCTTTGGTGAAATTGAGTGAGAGTGTTGTTATCGAGAAACCGCGTCAGCAAAGATTTCAGACAAAAAATTGGTTAATTTCTGATTCTTCGCCAAAGAAGACATTTCAGGAATTAGGTAGAAATACTATAACTACGTCTGATCATAGTAATCGTCTCAGATTTAAGGATATTTTTAAGTTCGATTCTAATTTGGAGTCTGTTGAGTCTACAACGACAATGACATTGTCGTCTTCGGCAAAAACAACACCTACAACAACAACAACATTGAATTCATCAAAAAATTCAGCTCTTAACTTAATACGAGTTTCAAATTTAGAAAAAGAAGTTGGTAGAGCTGTGGAAATTCCAGTTCGAATGAGAGCTATGGGATATGGATGTAGTGCAGGAAAACGTGCAGGAAATTCGGAAAAAGATGAAAATACCGACGGAAGTGTTAGAATGTTTTCAAATAATTCTGTTGCCAAAAGTGAACAAAATTCACTTATTACACCACCATCGCTGCAGCAACAACCTTCGGATATTTTGAAATATGAAATTGAAGACAATGAAAAAGAAAAAAGAATTCATAGTGCCAAGGATTATAGCAGCAGCAGAACTGATTTTTATGAAGGTGATCTAAAAATCATTAATTAAACTTTTCTTTATGAATCCACAATATAACAATATAAATTTAATCTGTGAGTATGAATTATGGAATAACAATGTAAATTATTCGAGAAGTTTATGCTTTACCCCTTTAAGAGGAAAGGGCAATTATCTACAAACATGACTTATGTAAATTAATTTAAATTCAATAATTAACTCCAATTCCATATTCACTCGTTTAATTCAATCTTTAATCCAAAATTTTAAATTTAATGTCAATCAATTGGATTTTTAAACTTTAAACTGGGGTCCGGATGCCAATTAAATACTTAAATCCAGATGAAAGCTCAATGACATATTATTAACTTCTTTTTCTAGTTCTTATGAATTTTTTGTGCTCCCAGAACTAAAAACAAAATAAATAAATAGGAAAATTGAAAATAAATCAAGAAAAGTGTTTGTTTGTTCGTGAAATACATACATATGTAGCTATGTACATATACAAAATTGATATTTGGATTAAAGCATTTTACATCTGGATTTAATCCAAATTTTGACAGCTGAATAAATCAAACAGAACGAAAAATAAAAAAAAAAAAACGAAAAATTAAAAAAAAAAAAACAAACGTCAAATGATTCAAACGTTTCTAAGTCGAAATTCTAGGTTTTCCATGTCTTCTAACCTAAATAGTTCTTCAATCTATTTTGAATTCAAAAAAATAATTTAAAAAAAAATTACATATAGCAAGTTCCCCATTTTTTCTCTTTATAATGAACTTCCTGAATTCCCCAATGAGATTTTTTTGCTCTCGGGTTTATTTAAGAAGATTTACAAAATAAATAGCAAAAATATATAGAAAACTGAAAAGAAAATGAAATGAGAATAAAGTGGAAAATAATTTGAGATATTCACCAATTTGGAGTATATTACTATTCAGCTTAAAAATTTCGAGATTTCGAAGTGGTAGAACAAAATTTTATTGAGGTTTCGTTGAAATCTCAATCAAATCATCAAATTTTAACGAAATCTCAATAGAATTTTTGTTCTATCACTCCGAAATCTCCAAATTTTTGAACTGAAACTGCACAATTTCGTTCAATGGAAACAGTATAAAAAATTTCAGGAACAGCACTTGATTCTACATACCTACCTAGTCTGAATTTACAATGAACGTTTATTGGTGTGTCCATCTTTGAAAGTGATCTTATTATTTTAATTATAAAATAGCAAATGTCAACTGGATAAAGCATACTTTAATAAGATAGAGGAGCATTTTACTGGTTTTAAAGTTAGAAGACCTCTGTAACGTTAAAGTATACTTTATGTTTTTTTAAATTTACAAAGAGCCGACTCTAATTCTATAGTTATTATTTAGAGCCGACTCCTATTTTAAAGTAGAAAATTAAAGCCGCGTTAAAATGTTTAAAATTTTGCGGCATTGCATTTAATGCATGTTTTGCAGTGGTAAATATTGACATAGATTCAAATTTTTGGATTTAATGGTTGGATTTAAAATTCACTTAAATCCAATTTATTAACACTGGATATAATATGGCGGTTAGGGAAAATAAGGCATTACATGTGCATTTTTTGAAATCCCGAAGCCTGTGATTCTTTTATTCTATTTTTATTTTATTTTATTTTATTTTAATTTATTTTAATTTATTTTAATTTATTTTAATTTATTTTATTTTATTTTATTTTATTTTATTTTATTTTATTTTATTTTATTTTACTTTATTTTTTAAATCAACCAGAAAAATTGAAATTAAATACTATAAAAATTACTATTTTATTATATTTTTTTAAAATTAATGTTTATTCTTATTCGTAATTGAATTAATGTAGAGACAATATACAAGAAATTTTAACTCAGGCCAAAATATCCCTATTTTCCAAAATTTGTTTGAAATGTTAATTTTTAATAATCACAAAATTTTTTTTTTCGATTTCTATGGTCATTTTTTTAATTAACAGTCAATAGTGTTGCTAATAAACAGTTCATATTTGTTCAAGAGATTTTTTATTTATTTATTCATCTGTCTATTAATTCTATCAGACTACCAATATCTTAAATTATAAAATTGATGATAAAAATAATAATAATAGAATTATAATAATAATAATAAATAATTGGAACTATATATGTATACATGTGTACAAAATTTATGCATTTAAATCACATTAAGGACATTTTGTTTAAAAATACATCTAGTTTCACTGAGGTCGATTACATTGCAAATATAGTTATAAGCAGTACAGGATTTAGAAATAGTATCGCTACAGCCATAATTTGTTTTATGGTACTCAAAAAAGAAAAAATCTCTAGATCTTATAGATCTAACCGGAGCATAAATATTGAAAAGAGATAGAAGAAGAGGACACACAATATGGTTCATAAGGACGTCTCTGGCCAGCATTATTAAAAAATATTTTCTTCTGGTTTGAAGTTCAATCAACCCAAGAAGCTTACAACGACTTTTATAAGATGCAGAAAAACTTCAATCCAGCTTTCCAATAGCAAAACGCGTAAATCTCTTTTGAACGTTTTCAATTCTCTTAGTGTGACTTACATAATATGGATCCCATATAAAACAGCAGTATTCCAATATTGATCTTACTAAAGATGTGTACATAGATTTCAAAGCATGAGGATCTGAAAAGTCTTTAAAGTTCCTTCTAAGAAATCCTAACATGGCATTGGCTTTAGCAATTACATAGTCATAATGATGTAAAAAGCTAAGTTTATGATCAAAAATCACACCTAAGTCCATTTTAAAATTGACTCTACTGAGTTCAGAATTCGAGATCGAATAGTTAAAATAAATAGGATTGCGACACATGAAAAAAGAAAGTATATTACATTTTGAAATATTAAAATACAGTCTATTAATCATACACCAATTGACAACATTATTAAGGTCATCTTGAAGAAGTATACAGTCATTAATGCTTCTTAAGGACTTAAAAATCTTCAGCTCATCCGCGTAAAGTAAGCAGTTTGAATGCTCTAAGTACAAAGGAAGGTGATTAATAAAAAGAAGGAACAATAAAGGACCTAAATGACTACCCTGCGGAACTCCCGTTCGATTAAAGATAATCTTTGCCTTCGACCAGTTAAATAATTCGAAAACCACTTAAGTAGTGTGGAATGAAATCCCATCAGTTGCAACTTTTTAATCAAAATTTAATGTTGAACCCTATCAAAGGCTTTGGCAAAGTCAGTAAATATAACATCCACCTGACAACGCTTTTCCAATTCCAGTCTTATATCTCCTTATACACTATACAGTCCTGTTCACGAATTTCAATTCGTTCGTGCTATCGCTATATCCAGTCGTCTGGCAAGCGCCCGTTTTCTTAATCAACAGTATAGACACTGTCTGGGTGTTACAAGTTTACGCAGTTCACAGCACTATAGGTATTTATGCCACCTAAACACGCAAACAAAATAATTCTAACAAAAAGTAAGTATGTATATGTAGGTAGTTTTCTTATAATAATTTTCAAAAACTTGAATGCATAAAACCATCTGGTTTTGAGAATTCTATAAAAAGTTGATATGATATTGAATACTATAAAATCCAATTTTGAACCTATACAATTTTCACTACTTTGAGGAAAAACACTTTTTTCATAACTTGAGTAGTTTTTTTTTAAGAAAAACTTTGATAATAATAACTTGATTTAAAAATAAAATAGGCTAGGTGAGACAAAAACTGGTAACTTTCCATTGGTGCCCTTGCAAACTAAAGACTCAATGTTATTTACAAAAAAAAAAATTGGGTGGTGCAACAGCTCTTGTAAAACCGCAGGGCCAATAGTGACTTACGTGACTTACAACTCTCAAGCATTCCTGCGTGTGTCTTATTGGCAGGAATGGTGGGAACCTACAATTTACAGACGAATCCGGGCTACTACGGGCCAACGTTATTTTCTAATAAGAAAATTCACAATTCAAGATCTTCAAAGACCTTATCAGGGTGTTGATAATTCAATCAAGTGAAGGCCAAAAATGGTCCGTTTGTTATCGTGATATTCAAGACGAAAAACATTTTTGAGAAGTTTTTAGTACATAGTTTTGATTTTTGTTTTTTTTGTTGATTTAAAACAAAACTGTAAACAAACAAGCTTTATCCAGTTATCACCCTGGCGTCGAAATCAGTTTTTATTGTAGAGATATTTGAGACGAAAAACATTTTTAATATTTTCTAGTAGTTCATTCATAGAATAAAATTATCCCGAAGTCAGTATCACTATTGGTTCTCAAATTATCCGAAGGGTAAACTATTTTTGAAAAAACTTTGATTAGTGTTTTTTTGTTAAAAAATTACCTTAAATTGAATTTTTTTATAAACCCCATCAATTCTCAGTTACTGCAGAATTGTATGTAAAATAAAATTATTCAAGAGTCAATAACATTGTTCGTTTTCGAGATATTTAAATCGAAACAAATTTTTGAACAATTTTTTAGTAGTTTTGCTCTGCAATTTTGTTTCTTTAAAAAATAATGTCAATAATAATGTACGTACAACGTTTCTACAAACTTTATCAATAGAATAAAATCATCCCGGAGTTAATATCATTTGTTCTCAAGATATTCGAGTCGAAAAAAGGATTCCCTACAAATGTTTGCATGTTTTTTTAATAAAAAAAAAATTGTCTGGTGATTTTTTATAAATTCTTTCCAATTCTTCATTATACTTCATTATGTGTAGAATAAAATTAAGCCGAAGTCAATCGCATTTCTTGTTCTCGAGATATTTGAGACGAATTACATTTTTCAATTTTTTTTTTAAATTGCTATAGTAAGAAAACTGCTCATGGAATATTTTTGAAACCTCATATCCTGCACTTTATCTGTAAATAAAATTTATTTGAATCAATATATCTATTCGTTTTTGAGATACAGTGAACGATCGAATATATCACAAACATACGAACGTTCGATCTTAAAAAAAAAAAAACAAAAAATGGGGAATGTCCAAAATAAGTTTAAAGAAAATCGACCTATTTGTTTAGGTTGAAGACGAACGAACAGACAGACAAATAGATAGAAAAACAGAATTGTGAGACCCACTTTTTTGTCTGCATTATCAATAATATGTACATACATATATCGAGTTCTTTTTACCGATTTGTTTCAAATTTGGAGCATTAATTTTATTCCCTAGAGGAGAGGAGAAATTTTTATTTTAGATTTTCTTTAAAATTTTCTCAAAAACGACTTCAATGATTTTAATTACCATTTTTCGTACATTTGAGCAATTATAAAAATTAGGGTTGGGGTCGTAATTCTGTATGTGCCAAAATTCGGTTTCCAAAATTCTTTATTCCAAAATTCTGCATTTTAAAATTCTGTAAATCTTAAATTCTGTATTCCAAAATTACATATAAAAATCAAAAATTCTGTAAATCCATAATTTTGTATTTCAAAATTCTGTATTTGAAAATTCTGTAAATTATAAAGAAAAATTTTAAAAAAGTTCCCACTTTTTTTCATTATCAAAACAATTTTTCTTTTATAATTTGCTGAATTTTCAAATTCAGGATTTTAGAGTTCAGAACACAAAAAAATTGTTTATACCAAGCTTTCATTAGAATCCACAATTTTAGAGTTGATTTAACCTGTAGTTCCAAAAATGTATTTTCTGATTTTAAATTTAAATTAATACACTTTTTAAGCTCACTATGTTTATTGTTTATTTCTAGTTCAAAGTGAAAACAATTTGATTGTTATTGAAAACCAAAAGTAAACCAAATTATTTATGTGGACGTTGTTCATAAAATATATTTTCAAGTTATACTATATTATCTAAGTATGCCAAGTATGGAAAAAATCGAAAAGAAATGTTACATATCGACGGTTTTATATGTTTCAAAATACAAGATTAACTAAAAGGCAAATATTATTTACAACCCGAATTTTGAGTTTACAGTATGTTGATATACAGAATTTTGGAATACAGAAAAAAGGATTTACAGAATAATGAAATACAGAATTATATGCATACAGAATTTTCAATTCATTTACAGAATTATGGAATACAGAATTTTGGAATACAGAATAACGAACCATTCCCTAATAATAAATCAGTTTAAGCTTAAAAAAAAACAGATAGCGGAAATAGTGAGTTTTGCAGTTTTATTTTTAAATTGCTTTATTTTTTTAAATGCAGAAAAATGAACAAAATTTGCATTTTTTTAATGCTTGAATAGAATTTGTATTTTATTTTAATGCAAGAAATGTTCGAATGAAATTTGCCTTTTTTTTATGCAATAAATGTTCGAACAAAATTTGCATTTTATTAATGCAAAAATATTCCGTAATTTGCATTTTTTTATGCGAGAAATGTTCCAACAAAATTTGCATTTTTTTATGCAAAAAATGTTCCAACAAAGTTTACATTTATTTAAAATTTAAAATTTATATAAAATTTTAATTTTTTTCAACTTTTCAACTTCCATTAAAAATTTTTTAATGCTAATTATTTTACATATGAAGCATTCAAATTTTATTTTTAATAGTAATGCAACCAAAAATATATAAAAACATGCATTTTTACAACCCTTCTTACAATTTATCATTAAAATCTTAGAAATCAGTTTATGTGAGAGATTGGACCAAAATGAAATATTTTTTGACTAGAAAATATATAGATTGCGTCAAAATCCTTTTATTGGCTATTTTAATGCCAACTGATTTTTCGTTTTAAAGGCCCCAAAACCTAAAATCAAAATATTGAATTATGGTTTTAAATGAAAGCTATAATTTGCTGGCGCCTAAGCAAAATTTTCTTTATACATATCTTGTAATGGGTGGAATTTTGTACTGCCGGTTCCAGCTCTAGTAGCCAGTAGGTATGACATTTATTTACTCTTTTTTTTTAAATTCTACCTAAGGTAACATAACACTTTTAATTATTCACTAAAGTCTTTTTGTCGTTTCCATCAAGCAAAATACTGCCGAAGAAAATCATTATATAATTTCCATTCTTTTTTCTCCCATTTAGTTGATATGCGTACCCAAAAACCACGCAATATGGCATTTGTTTCTTTTTAATTTAGCGGTTTTATATTCCACACCAAAATACCACCACTGCAACATACATAGGTCACGGTCCAAAATAATATAATCTTCCACTTGCGCAGACACCCCTCGAAGATTCTCTGACACGCGTTACATCCCTCGAATTGATATGATGAATGATTTGCGAAAATTGCAAGCTCACTCTCGCTCCTCTTAAAAACTTCTTTCTATCTCACACTTCTTCTTTCCAGTGTCAATATTCTGCTGGGAGATTATCCCTTTCAACAAAGTGACGCAACCACAGTAACTATTTATTAAATGACAGCATCGAGATTAATGATATTGTAATATCTGTCATCTGACGATTGAATTATGATTACATTCAAAGTGATAATTTCTGGAGATTTTAATAATTGATTTTTTAATCGCTGTTGATAGACATCAAGGGGAATATTAATACAGGATACAAGGATACCAGGATACCAGTATACCGTATATCGAATACCCCAATTCATACAACAAAATAAGCCAAGCAAACCAAAATCCCAAAAATTACATTTCAATTTGAACAAATTTAATTTTTAAATGAAATCCCGCTGATCTCAGGAGAGCAATAAATTGTGTCCATTCCTCCTTTTCAAATCGACCTTGATTCAGTTTGATTTGGGACTTTATTAAGTAAAAGCTGGAGTGTGTACTATAGCGTATAGGCTTTGCATAATATAAAGTACCCAACTAAATATTTATACACGCATGTTATATGGCAAATTCATATGAGACTTTAGGGCTGGTTTTTTTTCTGTTTTTTTCTTTTTTTTGGATTTGAAAGGGTGATTTGAAGATTTGTTTGTTTTCGTTAAAATAAGACTTCTTTTTTAGATAAAAAATATAAATAACAAGTGCCAAGGGGTGAATGGAGTTTGGTTTTATATTGGCGTTATGGTGCTATATATTTTGTATATATTTTAATAAAAAAGGGTGTTTGAGTAGAGAGATTTGTGAGCAGTAAAACATTTTTTGAATTTTAGTTATATTGACAACATATGTACCAGATCAGTCGGAAAAGCAATAAGGTTATTATTTTCATAGAGAAATATTTTTCAAAGATTTTGGATTCACTTGACCTTGAGATCAACGTCTATAGATAAGAAAAACATCTGCTTTCAATTATCCTTTTAGGCGCTTTCCTTACGATATAAATAAATGTACATATCTACGTTTTTAGGTGTTAAGTCACAAACATAATTTTTTAGAAAATTCAAAATATGGAGAATCTGCAGTGTTTGAGGATTTTAGTTTAGGGATTAGGGTTTGGGTATTCCGGTTTGGGGATTTTAGTTTAAGGAATTTTGGTTTTGAGTATTTTGGGACTTTGGATTGGGAAGTTAGGTAAATTAGATGAAAGGATTGATAGAAATTGTGTAAGAAAGTCTTATAATACTTTTCTTTAATGCAAAAAATATTCGGAGAATATTTACATTTTTTTAATGTAAAAAATGTTCGAACAAAAGTTCCATTTTTTTTAATGAAAATAAATAATTTTGGAATTAAATTTGCATTTTTTTTAATGCAAAATATTTTCAGCTTCCATAATAGTTTAATTGTAATTGTAATTGTAATTGTAATTGTAATTTTAATTGTAATTGTAATTGTAATTGTAATTGTAATTGTAATTGTAATTGTAATTGTAGTTGTAATTGTAATTGTAATTGTAATTATAATTGTAATTGTAATTGTAATTCCCTATTCGTCTGGCTAAACGTTGAAACAAAAACATTATCACTCAATCTCAATGAACAAATTAATGACAACTTGTCATCCTTGGAAATACGCTGTATGTACATATGGGCCTCGGCCTTTTGATTCTATTGCATGCGTGAATAAATGTGAAAACACTGAGTTCTTTCACTGGGGTGATGCGCCTGTTTGAAAAAGCAAAGTCATAAGACATAAATGTTTATATCAGCCTAATTTTTGAAGACAAAAAGAAACATTTTCTTACTACACCACCATTACATGTACATTGTACAATCAGCAAAAATCCTAATGAAAATGTAAACAAAATCCGGCTGCCTCAGAGATGACTGGGCACCAAATTGAAATAATGTAATTGAATTAGCCAGACATCATCTTCAGAACTACCAACTTTTATTCATCATCCCCTCGGTCTCGTTGACATGCCATCATTCAGTAAAACATACACAAAATGGCAAATCATAAAATGTCTCTAACTATAGGTAGGTAGGTAGGTAAGTGAATACATTCACGGTAAAAACATATCCTTCCGCTTCCTTCTCAACTTGTATTTGACTCGGCAAAGTGTATAGCAAAATGCCATAACAAGCTTTATTTCATTTCCTATAGCAAAGAGTCGTTTCACTGGAATTTTCATTTTACTGTGTTTTACTGGTTTTACCTAAACAAACAGAACTCAGAACTCGATGTCGTTGGTTGGTGAATATAGCCCCAGAGTTTCAGGATTTTTCAACAGAGACATCAGACAACCATGACGCAGCTGAGTTTTGTGTATAAAATAGGAAAGAGGAGTGAAGGGATAACGAACTGAAACCCCAATTCTTGATTAAATGTGTACAAATGCCATCCCTCCTCCTGCCACAGAGAGATAATTATAATTTTTTAAGTAAATAAACCAAAAGCACAGGCATTCGAATTCGAACACATAGACATCACATATAGTAAGCAAAAATGGTGTTTCGATTGGGCAACGACAACGTAAACGGATCTTCCGGTAAAACGACATCAAAATGGCAGGATGATGTTATGCGTTAGAGAGATAGAGGAAATGCTATGGAAAATTTCCCTAATGAAATTGTAAAACATTATGTCTTTTCAGTTGTGACATTTTGTGTTTACTTTTATTATTTTGTAAAATTTACATTTTCAATTTGTTCTGCTTAATGAAAATGTACGCATTTTGTGTATTTCTATATTTCTATATGTGAGTTATGAAGTGAGGTTAGGAATTCAATGGTAAATTAGTAATAAGCTCATAAATAATTTGTTTGAATTACATATATTTATGCATGAATAAAAAGTGTAGATTATTATTATTTATTGCATTATTCATACTTGAATGTCAGTTTATTAGACTTGACCATTCTTTATTCCGTCAATTTCATTGAATTTCTGAACAACATGTTGTTCAGAAATTCAAAAGTGTAGATATTATAGGGGAAAGTAATAAGTACCTATATAGATATTTTATGAAGTCAAGGGACGAGAAATTAAGCAACTTGATGTTTTACAAAAAAATGGGTCGGGAGAAATATAAATCCTGGCCATTGTCAACATTGAGTTCATTTATATCAATTGATTAAAAATTAAAAATTTGTTTAATTAATGTATTCGCCATTTCTACAATTATCTTAAAACAAATGTACTGAATACGATTATTTGTAATATTTACATGTATACTTACCAACTTAAGGTGGAACACATTCCTGGTTAAACCTGGGAGATAACCAACAAGTTTTTCCAGCACGATCGATTTTAGCTAGCTTTCTTCAATTAATTATGCTAAGTTTGCTCTGAGTTTGTTGTGGTGAAATTCCTCTTGGGTGAACAAGTTGAAGCAAGTCGTTCGACTATATCTGAACATAAGGAACGATTGAAATCACAGTCAACACAAACACACACGAATAAACGAACTCACGCATCAATATCACCCCACGAACCGACGGACACAGTAATTAATAATTTATTTTTACTTTTTACAAGCAAGCACTTTTCTTTTGGCATAAAGACATTGATGAATTAACACTTTTGCTACAGATACGCAATCCATACGATCTCGCCTTCTGTAGGACAACAAGAATAATAATAGACTTCATTTGACATTCACACTAACTGATTCCATAACTGATAACGTCTTGATTCCATAACTGATAACGTCTCCATACATTTTCGATTCAACAAAAAAAAATTTAACAAATTCACGCACAAACATATAACAAGCGACCGACGACGCCGACGAGAAGTTCACGGAACCGAAAGTTAAAAGCTGGTTGTGGGCTGTGGTGTGGCTCAACTCCTCTTACATGAACAAGTTGAGTCATGTGGTTCTACTACTGACCGAAACCAAGGATAGAAATCTCAATCAACATAAACACACACAAATAAACAAATTCACGCACTGATATAAGCGACCGACTGAAGACGCGACGGACACAATAATAGGTGTGTTCCTTTACTTTAAAACTCTGTGCATTTGTGTGAATTTCTATGTCATTTTATTTTTTTTATATGAACTTTGACAGACTTTTTGGTGTAGAAATTCACAGAAATGCACAGAGTTTCAAAGTAAAGGAACTAGGCTTATTTCTTTGTATAATTTTTTTCTTTTTTAGAGATACAAACAAACAAAAAGTAATAATTATTGTTAAGTAGGTAAACGATTAAACAAATTCACGCACAATCATACATGTGACCGACGATGCCGACGCGAAGGACATCCACGCGAACGTGAACAAGCAGAGTCTTGTAGTTTCTACGACTGAACGAAACGAAGCATTAAAATCTCAATCAACATTCACAAGCGAATTCACGCACTGATATAACAGACCGACCGACGACGACGCGATAGGTAATAATAATTTATTATTAATTCTTTCAAATAACCACTTTTCTTTTCCCACAAAGAAATTGATATAGTCACACTTTTGCTACCGATACGCCCTCCATACGTTCTCGCGTTCAGTAGGACTAGGATCAAATTAGACATGATTCTATAGTGCCAAATCTTATCCTCGCTCCGACAAAAACGATCAAACAAATTCAAGCACAAACATAACACAACCGACCCTCGTGACGTGCGTCGCTCCGCACCAACGCAAGAACACGGTAGCGAAAGTTAAAAGAAAAGTTTGATTGAAATATCGATCAACACAACACACACAAATAAACGAATTCACGCATTAAAATAATGACCGACGACGTGGTTGAAACAGTTATAAAGTACTTTTCACATGAAAGCGGCGAACGACCGACGAATAAAAGAACAAATGAGATTTTAAACATTTAATAATCCTTAATTCTTCACAAAGACCATTCACACTGCACCGAATGCACCGTTCCCGCGCGAATAACCTCAAAATCATTCTTATTTTTGTTTACTTGGTCATTCGTGCCGAATAAATGTCAAATTGGACGAATGTTCGTTCATTCGTCCGTCGCTGGTCGCTCTTTGTTTCGAAACACGAAATTTCTTGCGAAACTGCAAAAATTTTTACAATTTGCTGTCAAAACCAATAGAAAATAAAAACAAGTTTCGGGGAATATGTTGAAAAAAAAGTTTATATTAAGAAGTATATATGGAAGAAATCCAACATTTTTCTTACCATAATAATACCGTCGACAATATACAAAAATTAGAACATTTCTTCCACTCGGTAACAAATTTGGATTAAGCTTGGACGTTCGGAGTAAGTACTCTTTTTGCAATCCTTTTTGCACTCCTACTACTCCAAAAGCCTTCGATTGGCTGTTCCGAGTAGTGTGTTTTTCTGTTCCCAATTTCATAAAGAATTTGGCGAGACATATGCATCAAGTTTTTTTCGTCGAATTAATTGTCAAAAGAAGCCATTGCTTGAAGAAGGCATTTCGTTAAATGGTGACGTTCGATGTTTTTATAGGAGTAGAACTGTCCGAAAATACAATCGAAAACGACATATTATATTGAAGAAAAAAATGTTCCACATACGCCCCCCTTCACTTTCCCATTTTATTATTTGTTATTTAAAATGGCTTTTTATATTTTTCAGCAGCAATTCAAAATATTTTGTTTTCAGGGATACCTTCATATACATATGTACATATATATTATATAACCTCAACGTCTTCAACTCCCTATCCTATCACTAACTTAGATAAAAGTAAACACCAAATTTAATTAATTAATTGCTTCAGTTAATGTTAACTTTCACTAATTAACTGACTTGTTTTCGGAAAACTTTCTTTATTTAGTGAGGATGAAGCAATCTGACTCTATTTAGCTTTTCATGCCATCTTCAATAAATTATGTTAATTTTTATTAATATCAAGTGTCGACAAATGACACACACACACCCAGGATGCCGACGGATATCTATATAAGAAGGATATTTCCTCTTTGAAAACATTGGTTTCTTATTCAAAGTGCCTTTTCTCCTGCTTTCATTTTTCTTTCAGTTTAAATACTAAACGATGAAACATGCCTTAAGGGTATTTAAGCTTTTTCAACTAATTGCTCTCAAAAACAAATTAAATTAATCCAAGAAAAAATTTACTGAGTTAGAATGTTGTGAAGATAAGGCTTATGGAAAAGACACAACTCTTTTTTGAAGAGATTAAACTGATAAGTTGAAGGTGATTTAAAAATTGAATATTTTATATTAAAGAGTTGTACACACAATAAGAACTTTTCAAGGACCACAAAAACTGCAATTTTCACTTGCCAGGCCTACATGTTTGAAGTACATACATATTTACTAAACATTTTGGTGAAATGTATTACATATCTATGACGTGACGCTTCGTGTGCAGAAGGCTAGCCGTAGTGGAAACGTCACTGCATTGGTGAATCTGGCACGCGTCTATGTCAAGACCACATGTCAAGTCCACATAAGATACGACAATCGAATTGTGAACTGCGAATGGTCATGAATTTTGACATTTAATTCACATACATACATATGTACATAAGTGGTCGGTGACAGTTGCAAATTGTCATAAAACAATTGAGTGTTTCGTTTCAAACGTATTTTTAATTCACCAGTTTGTAGAATTTGTCATGATATTGTGGATTGTGAATTTACGTTTGACAGTTTGTAGAAGATAAGTTAAGAGAAATATAAACTTTTAATACGCATTTTGTCGATTGGTTCATTTATTAATCTCGTCGACAAGATCAAAAAGATTATAACAAATCGTCGTCCTTCTATGCAATTTGACAAAATTTTGCAAAAAAAATCCTGAATGACAGATTTTAAAACGGTCAAAATGAATCTCAAGGACATAAAATATTTCTCCATGTTTTTAAATTATTTAATACAATTTTTATCTGTAAGATTATGGTTGATTTAAAAAAATTGTATCTAATTCTTTTTCTTCTTACATATATAGATAATATTGAATCCTCCTCTAGTCCAATCACAATCAACGATCGGTCGGACAACAGTAATTCACCGCATCTCACTATAGCTGCCAACGTCCTGCAATGCTCCTCAGACACAACCCTGCATCGCAATAGTCATTCTCCCAAAGATATTTGTATGTCTCCAGATGGTGGACTTTCAGCCAATCAAAACACCAGCCTTAGTAGTAAACAGCGTCGATCCCGAACGAATTTTACACTCGAGCAATTAAACGAATTGGAAAGACTTTTCGAAGAAACCCACTATCCTGATGCGTTCATGAGAGAAGAACTAAGCCAACGATTGGGTCTTAGTGAAGCCCGTGTGCAGGTAAATCACCTAATAATAAATCTTCCATTTTTTTTTGCAAATCAAGGAAAATTCATTAAATAAGTGGATATAAATGTCCACTTAAGAACAATCAATTAAGATTAATTACATTTCGCAAAATTCGACAAGCGATAAGTCACTAGTAGGTTGACATTTAAATCTAACCACATCACTTAATCGAGGTGAAAGGACTGTGGCATGGGGTGCTAAGTAATTCTTATGTCTTCCTATTGAACTTTCCCTTCCCAAGAAATAAGAAAAAGTATCGCTTGTCTCACCATAGTGAGAGAAGACCGACCACGAAGAGATTGATAGGGTAGAATAATAGCAGACTAAGTTTTTTTCGTCTTCTTCTTTGTGAAGTTGGTTGCAACTTGAACTTTCGAGGAAAAACTTTCAGCCTTCTGGATATACTATAAAAGGGATGAAAATGAATTTATAGCCCGAAAAGTGATTCCCTGCCAATATATAACTAAGTGTTTCTACAAATTGTTTCTTATATTGTATCTTCTCTTGGTTTTGCCCAAATGGCGACATATTTATTTATAGCTTTGAAATATTTTTATGTCACACCCATTAAGGATGCGTGTTCAGATTTATCTATATACAGTAGTAATGTTCTAAGAATTATATACACTCGATTTTTATTTATTTAATGTGACTTTGCTTTTAGAAGTAATGAGATAACAATGATGTGTGTAGATATTATAATGAAACAATTTATTTTGCTAATAGATGTATGACCCTATTTACAATGATTCAGTGATTTTTAATAAAAGAAAGAAGGAGAGACAGAGATAGGTATATGCTAGGGCAAAAAGAAACGATGTATTTTAGTCGAACCAATTGTTTGTTAACATTAAGGAAAAATTTAACTGATGTTAAGCGTCTTTTAAGAGGTACTCATTTAGGCCCATTTGTTGAAACGAAACTTTAATATTTAAGTTCAACATTTATTAAGAGCTTATGTGACAGTTTACGCTGAGAAAAAAAAGAACATCAATGCTTTCCATTGAGCACAAATTTCACCCGAAAAAAAATTAAATTAAAAGTTTTTGTTCGCCCAGCCCAGAATTTTAAAAGTTATTGTGAGTTTCGCTCAACGAAATTTCGACAAGGCGCTCACTGGTCAACTGGTGAATCCAATTGATATCGCCGGGACGAAACGCCAAATTTTTGTAGGTCTGAAGGCCGTTAAAAGCTATTTTGAATCGCCTACTAAAAATAAGTTAAAATATAGCATGTCAATTATCATAGTATACACAAATCTAAAGTAATATATTGCGCAGGTTGTTAAAATTGAAAGTGTCAAAAAATTTAAAATGGCTATTCGAGTGCTCACAGGAACTCAGCACCCATCAAAATAAAAACAACATATTGAAATTAGACAAGTAAAGGGGCACTGGATCCACCATTTTACCACCACAACACCTCGATTATGATATTACCTTTATTATGTGTACTGTTGTAAATTATGACATTACATTCCGAATGAAATGAAGTTTCACAATAATGGTAATTTTTCGAACATGAAATTTCGGGTGAAACTCACAATAGGCGAAAAGTGAAATGTCAAATTTTCCGGGTGAAACTCACAATAAAGCTGATTAAGATTTTTTCAGCAAAATGGGTCTAGGTTAGGTTAGGTTAGGAGGGGCGTGCCCAGCCCTGAGGCTGTGCGTACACGGGGGCCTATTGGTCCATTGTGATCCCCTATAAACAGAGATAACACCTAAACTAATGGTTGACATAGACTGGTTCATTTACGAACCAGCCCGTGCTTTCTATATATTTCCTCATGTTTGCCATTGAGACCTGTGCTAGACCATCCAGTTCTCCAACAAACCTGTTTCCAAGGTAACGGAGGCGATTTGTTTGGAGGTTGGGGCAGCTACAAAGCAGGTGCTTAATAGTTTCTATTTCCTCAACATCCTGACAGCTCCTACAGAAATCGGGTGCGTATACACCCAATCTAGTGGCCATTGCGCCAATGGCACAGTGTCCCGTTAGTACACCTATCAAGGTTCTAATATTCTTTTTACTCAGCGATAATATATACTGAGTTTCTCTTTCGTTGATTCTAGGCCATAAACTTCTAGAGATGACGCAATCGTTCCTGGATATCCAGGAGTTGTTGATTTTCTCTTTCGTTATTAGGTCTATCTTCCTTTTGATCGGAATGTCCGGTCTCGTGTCTGATTGGCTACGACTGTTTCTATTTGACATTGACCCTTCCCTTGCCAGTGCATCTGCTATGTCATTCCCTTCTATATTGCAATGTCCAGGAACCCAGCCGAGTTTGACTTGGTTAGAGTGACAAATATTGTTCAGTGTATTTTGACGCTTTGGATCTAATAGTCTCACTGGCTATTGCTTTGATAGCAGCCTGGCTGTCCACTAAGAATGTGATTTCTGAAGAGCTGAGTTTCTTCTTGTGAACAATTTCGGCTGCTATTCAATAGCATTAAAATGGGTCTAAGTATCGAAAACAAAATTTCTTGCATAACGTGTTATCACTTCTAGGAAATATTTATATTAGTAACTGCAATATTTTATTACTATAACCTATTTTATTTAAAATAAAGAAAAAGGGTTAAATACTTCACAAAATGTTGGCATGAGTTGACATTGACAATTCTCCAAAATGTTAAGAAAATATTTCAAACTGTACACCCGGCGAATTTTAGCTTGCGTGATGTGACTATAATGATTGCATGCTTACGCCTCGTTGTCTATTGAAACACACGTGAGCAAATAATGGAAGTATACGCGTCATGACGAGACGCTTCATGTGCAGAAGGCCTATAACCCCGCTGGTGACACGGACGCCGCGCTGCGGGTAAAGCGCGAAACAGATTGAAACAGCATCAGCAACGTAAACAGCGCCTGACAACTTTTCATACTGCGATACCATACTATACACACAAAAATTAATTGAAAAAAAATGGATGCGAAATGTCAATGAATGATGGTGCTGGTGCTGGTGGCAATGTGTTTGAAAAATATTTGCTGGCCAGCATGCTGTTGATGGCGCTGGTGATGTTGCTGGTTCAATCTGTTTCATGCATAACGCGTTTTCCGCGGGTAACGCGTACGCGCGCCGTGCGTGGATAACACGTACGACACCGGTGACCCGGGTGACTCGGGCACCGCGCCCATCGTAATTGACTCGGACGCCGCGGGTGCCTTGCGCTGATTTTATGATGTAGGTACATACATGTTTTTCTATTATTTTCTTTAAATTAAATTTCGACTTTATTTTCCAAATTGTTTCTGTATTGTTATCACACAAATTTCAATTCTTTAGCTTTTATTTTCAAATGGCATTTCTACATTGTTGCCAGATATTTTCGGCATTGTTACTCTTCTGTTATGGAAATAAAGTCGAGCATAGAAAAAGGGGGATTTCGACTTTATTTCCATTTGGCGTTATTTTCGTCTACCTCATTTAAAGGCACCGGCCTAACACATTAGATGCGATGTAGCATTTTTAAGCTTAGCACACTGCTCATGCGACACGAAAACTCTCATACAAAAATGACAATGAAATCACATAGCGCGAAATAAGATAATTGTAGCATATTATTTGCAGTAATTTCCGCTTTTTTTCGCATAAATTAATGTCAGCCCTTCAATAATTATTGCGTGCAGAAATATGACATTTGTGTTTCTTTCATTTTTTTGTGGAAGTGATGAAACTTTCAAAGAGTATTTTTTTCGCTATGGTTTCTGTAAGAATTTTGCTGTAGTGTTGGAATGTAAAGACCACGGAAAAATTTTGTTTCGCATCAGCGTACTTATAGCTAAGGCACTCCCATAACCAGCGCGAAACATTCGGAACGACGGACGCCAGACGAAACTTTCGCCTGACAAATTTATATACATACATCAGGGAAATATATGAGAGTAAGCGAATCTCACATAAAACATATTAACAGTCGAAAGTTCTCTCGTCGTTCCGAATGTTTAGCGTTGGATTGGGAGAGCTTTTAAATCCAAAAGTTATTAATTTTTAATTTCGATATTAGTCGTGTTCACGTTCATAAGAGTACGAATATAGCTTTACTACCAGCTATCATTTTATGTTTTATTGATTTTTGATTTTCACATTCCAAAAGCGGCAAATTTTGGTAAATTTAAAAAAATATTACTATAGTAATGTTTTTTTTTTGAAAAAGCGAATAACAATAAACAATACAAAAAAGTGATTTCTTATTGTGTATACACATACATTGGAATGGCATCTCCAATTGGTCACATCTTAAAAAAGTAAAAAAAAATATAGTCAACTACTCATAGGAACTGACCACACACACGCCTTAAAACACATAAAGTAACTTCACTTGAGAGTCTATAATTTTTATTTTTGACACATGTATAGGTATATATATTTTTTCCAAAGAAACATTTTCAATTTACACTTCAATATTAAGGACAATGTCCATTGTCCAATGCTAAAAAATTGCAACTTCAATTTCAATTTGCTTTTATCGAATATCCTTTCCCAAGGACCACACTGGACATTCAAATTTAAATTCCATGCACATTACCCAATCGTAAACATAAAAATTTTTCCATCTGTTGGTATTTTGATGGGATGGGTCATACCAATATATGTACATACATAGTACAGTTGTTTCACCAAAAATTGATTTAAAAAAAAGAAAACAAAAATACTACAGAACTTTTCTTGCTGTAAAAATAAACAAACCATAAAATGGCAGCAACACATAAAGGAGATTATTTATAAGTTTTCAACCTTGCTTTCTGCCCAGGATACTTTTACACGACGACCGACGACGATAACGGATAGAAATTGTATGTATGTATATGGACATAGAAAATGGCCATATAACTTTCAAACCTATTCGCATGCAATTGAAAATGCGAGAAGAGAAAAACCCTTCTTCCTTTAAGTCGCAACTTTTTGTAGAATTTCGTTCGTTGAGTTTGGATGCAAGCTATGCATTATAAACTTTACAACACGTAGGTTATATTGTTGATTTATGAGACAATTTATATGATTTACTACTGCATATACTACAGTCCGAAGTATGTATTAGATTCTTCGACATAGACAAACTGTTGGAATTAGAGTGAGAAAGACGTAAGTATATTAAGACTCGACTTGTTACATTACTTTTTAGAGTTTTCCTTATAGTTCGGGAGGTAAAGTTGTTTTTAGCAAAGATTTTACTTAAGTTAAGCGATTAAATTCTTGGAAGATGATGAAATTAATTCAGGTATGTATATATGAGGGCGATGGCCGTTGAATGAGCCTTAATTAAAATATACAAAATTAAATAAGGTATAGGTAACAATCCAGTTCAGAATTCTGACATTTTTTTATTTTATTTTCTTCCGTCACTTTAACGGAACAGAAGAAAAAACCAGAATAGGAACTTTATATCTTTTTTTTTATTAATTTTCTACATCGAAAAATAATTCAGCAGACGAATGTATAAAATTTTGATTCTGACCGAAATTAAATTTAATGATCAAAAATATAGTGAAATATATTTAAACTTCATAGAAAAACAATAAAGTTGAATTGTTTAGAATCAGAAATTTCCTTGATTTATCAGTAGATAACTTTGTTGTTTTTACAATGCTCCCTTTAAGGCATAATAATGTATTTGCATTTTTATGACAACTTATGTACATATATTAAAATAATAATAATAATTTTTCTTTTAACTCTTTTTAAAGGTCTGGTTTCAAAACAGAAGAGCCAAATGCAGAAAACATGAGAACCAAATGCATAAAGGTTGGTACAAGCTTGCTTTTATCTTACGTAATCTATAACGTTCGAATTTTTATAAATAATTTTAACTAAAATAACTCATTTTGTTTAAAATGGTTTTAAGATAAAATAACAAAGATAAGAGCTTGCAGTATTTAAGCTTTTTGAAGAAATAATACAAATATTAAAGAGGGCCATTCACGATAGAACCTGTCAATTTTCCATTGAAACCCTTGCGACCGACCTTTCGATTTGAACATAAAGTTACATACGTATACATTTTTTAAAGGAAAAGAAAAGTTTGACTTCTTTTCATCATTTTTTAATTTTTTTTGTAGACATTAAATTTATAAAAATAAAGGTATTATACTTTGAATGAAACAACAACACTTGGGTGAGCTACCACCAAGTTTTTATAGGCTAAAGTTATAGTTATTTCCTTATTACCACGCCGCGCCGCTGCCGATTATCAGACTATTTTTGTGGTGCTTGGTCTTTTTGTTCAATTTTATTTCGAAAATATGATTGCGTGAAATCTTGGCAGCCTAACTACAAGTGTGAATTAAAACATAAAATCCCCTTATGAAATTCATATTTATTTATTATACATTTAATACTTTGATTCTTCTTAATTGTTAAAAACTGAAAAAAAAATCCCACGTTGGGCGCCACTCAACTTATGATTTCCTATAATTCTTTTCCCATTATTCTTTGAGGTTCTTTATTTTATATTTTAAAGGTTTAGCAAAGATTAAAGCATTATTTAACAGCTGCCATAGATTTACTTAACGCCCAACAGTGAATCAAAGTCGGACACATTTGAATACAAGTCGATTGTCATTTTGTATTTCGATTTGAAAAAAATTATTTAAATTTCAAATGGAATGAAAGTCTACAGTGCAATATTTAAAAGCGTCTCTTGACAAATTTTTACGTTTATTTGTTAGAGACTTAAAGATAAAAACCTATTGAAAGGTACCGACTTACATGTTATGAAAGCTAAAATGAAAGCCTTCCCAAAATCGATACCAAAATTATTCGATTCTTTTTTCAAAAATTTCAATCACGTGCGCTTCTAATCTCCAACGTTAAACAATTTTGTATCATTTCCGACTCTATATATATCCGCCACAAAATTCCCCACCATGTTTGGCATTGATTGCAAGTAAACTTGACTTTTTTTATTTCCAAATAATTGTATGTCGTTCCTGTTACAAGTCATCCAACAAAACCACCAGCCAGCCAATAAACTCTGTTTGAAGATATTTTAAGGAGCAAAAACATTTGTTGCCAAATCCGTTTATAACACCATGCCCGCAGACAGGTGAATAAATAGATAAATACATATACAAAAAATACCACACACTAACATATGTACATACATATGTATACCTAGATATAGACCTTATATGTTTTACGCGAGGGCATATGTTTGCTAGCCAATTTGGAAATGTCAACACCATGCTAGAGAAGGCAAAAAAAAAAACACCAATTTTTGTTAACATTTTGATTAAAGGTGGTACCACAGAAAATCCTCTTTTGATATTGCTATTCCCGTCAGATAAAAAACCAACTATGTATGTAGGTATACATTTATGTATGTGCATTGAACAAAATAAATAAAAACGAAACAAAATATCAATGACACGTGACATTTGGCAACTTTGGCATATCGACATGATTTTTGTGTCAAAAGTAAATTGGATTAGGTTTTGTATATAGTGGTGCAGTGGCTGTGTGTGTGGATACGTTTTTTGTTCTTATGTTTGTTGAGTGCCAGTTTAAATTTTGACAGAATTGATTTAAATTTTATAACATCTGTCATAGGGAAATTAAAATTCCACCAGCAACGAAAAAATAAACTACACAAACATCCTAATTTGGATATATTTGCAGAACAAATTACAATCGTGGTGGATGGAATAAATTAAACCATCGTTTTTCGCTCAGCCTCGTCCCCATTTTGCTGGGATGACACATTGCATACCGTGATTTTGGTGGATGTGTAAGTATGTATGAATGGTGGTGCAGATAGATTAAGAGGGGTGTGAATGAGGAATACACTAAAGTTTAACTTGCTTCATTGACAATAGGCGGCGCCACATGGGGGTTTTACCTTTGCCAGGAAACAAAATGTGGTTATGTAAATTATTTACTTTACAATAATAATAATAATAATAATAATCTAAAATTCGGTGGCGGCGGGTAATAGGAATTATAATAGTTTACATATTAAAATATATGCAATGGTTCAATGGTATTGAATATCAAGAACTACGAAATAACCAACAAAAATGAAATGGTTTATTTACTAATGCTATTCAAAATTCTTGAGCCTGCCATATATTTACGATCGAGCTATTTAGCTCGAGGATTTCGAACTATTTTTTTGTTAAAAAAATTCGCGGAGTCCCATTATATTTTTTTAACTGATTGCAAGCTAACTAGGGCGAACAAAGAGGCATATTAAACATATAAAACACATTAGAACGAGTTCAGAACACAACAGAACACCGAATGCATTCGAGTCATGGAACAAGCTTATTATTGACAACTGACGTCAACGGAACTGCCGGAGAGAAAAGTTAAAATTTTACCTACTAGCTCTGTTTGCAAAATTGTACAAATTTTCACAAATTTTCTTAAATTCCTATTTGCTAACTCAAAAAAGTTCCAACGAAGAGCAAATAATTTTCCCTCTATTGGATAGCTTGCAAACTTTTGCTACACAAATTTCTGTGTACAAGGGGTGTAAAAACTGTCAAATACACAGCTGCCAGGGGGAGAGTATGATAACTGTGGCGCCAAGAAATGATAACGGTTTTTTGTTTAATACAAGCATTTTTTACAATAGAAGGGGGGTCTATCTTTCCCATTTGGAGCTTGAAACTCGTTTTTTCAAAAACTATGCATAGATTTCACTTGATTTAAAAACTGGCTACTAGAACAAAGTATTGGCAAAGTATTGTTGTTTGCTTGAAACTCGTTTTTTCAAAAACTATGCATAGATTTCACTTGATTTAAAAACTGGCTACTAGAACAAAGTATTGGCTTTAAAAAAATGTATAATACTTAATTGTAGGTATTACCGTTATTTTGTAATACTTTTTTTACATTTTAAGTACTTTTTTCATGAAATTCCCTCTCCCGCCCAAACGGGGGGAGATAGACCCCCCCCCCTTTATAGTAAAAAATGTTTGTATTAAAGTGTTCTACAAAAAACCGTTATAATTTCTTGGCGCCACAGTTATCATACTCTTGCCGCTGCCAGTGTCTGTCACTTGACGTCGGCTAGGATTTAGGAATTTACAAAATATTCATTCAGATTAACTCTTCACATTCACTTGATGAAAATTCAGATAAGTCCATCAAAACCGGCGCTACATTTTCCTTCGACATTTTTCAGTATACAAAATTATTTTACAATTTAAAAATTAAAAGATTCAAAATTATTTTACATCTTGTACACAAAAGTGAAATTTTAAACCTATAATTTATCCAATTTTTCTTTAAAAATGATTATATTTTTATATAATTGAAAATCAATACTCACACATCACTGAGTCGAAAATCTCTCAATATACTCTATTAAATCACTTCACAAAAAAAAAATAACTTAACATTAATTCCACCAACGAAAAGCATCAATTGAATAAACTAAACGCACACCGAAAAAAAATTAAGCAATAAAACTTTGCCTAATTTGATATTCTGGGTATATACTATACTATGGATGTTCATGCTCAATGCTCCATCTAACCCTCTAGAGGTGTCCAGACAAAAAGTCTATAAAAAAAATAAAGCACCGCACAAAAACAACTCAATTGGAATAGAAAAAAAAACAGGCTAAAACACACAATTTCTCCCTTTCCTTTCTTTGACGGGTAATATTTCATTCACTAAATCTCCTGTTAATCAACTTGATGTTCTCGTGAACAAGTGTAATCATCCCTTAAATGCGTTTAAAATGCCGGAATAATTTTTCGAATGGCAACAAGCCACGAAAAAAGAACATTGTTAAGGGCGTTAGGGGTTGAACTTGTAAAAGTAATTTATTTTACGCTCATTTAGTCATGATTTTAAATTTTATAGATATCAGTGATTTTGGAGGGAGCGCATTTTGAGACTTCCGTCTTATGAATCGAGCGAGTGGTACCTGCCTATGTTCTTATTTTCAGTTAATACCTATGTACATATATTTTATTTTAGTCGAATTAAATTGTGAATATGAATGAATTTGCCATTATATTAATTTACACTCTCTTTTCAAAGGTATACTCCTGAAATAAATTTAATCTGAACATCACCATTCAAAAAGTAATTAAATTAAATCTTAAAAAAAAATCTCAAAATCTACCCTACTGTTTGTACTTCTACAGTTTATTCGCAAAGAGTATACGCTATACTCCCACGGGTGTCATTTGTTCCCGTGGTGGCAATAAATAAGTGTTTTCACTTTAGATATAGAGAAGTAAAAAAAGGTTGAGCAATGTGGAACAAAACAACCCCACAAGAAGCTTAATTTAATTTATTTTTATTTGATTTACTGACAATCGTTATGTTTGTTTTTTTTTTATTCTCTTTTTATTTTATTTTTACCTTCCAATTCATTAGGCTTTATGGCTTTTCAACTTTCTCTTTTTTTTATATAGGAATTCTTCTTTCGAGTCATAGTCCACCGGTGTCAACCCCCTTGGAACCGTGT
Organism: Epistrophe grossulariae; assembly: GCA_929447395.1. Classification (NCBI taxonomy): domain Eukaryota; kingdom Metazoa; phylum Arthropoda; class Insecta; order Diptera; family Syrphidae; genus Epistrophe; species Epistrophe grossulariae. The sequence continues at coordinate 18,069,085 of OV839567.1, read as the reverse complement.
AGAGTTGCACCTTATGTCAATTTACCAGCTTTAAGAAGTACGGCGAGTAATTCTTCTCAATCGGGGAGTAGTAGTTCAAATCAGCATTTTAGTTCACAATCGGCAGCTACAGCAGCGGCGTTTTCAGCATTTGATCCTGCATTAATTTCAGCTGCAGCACATCAGGTATGTATACGAATAATGTTTTTGAGATTTTAATGATGTTTTACGTAAACAAAGTACATTATAACATACAATTGTCTCAGAAAAATATTTGACGTTTCGCATCCAAACTTTGTTTTACATATTCACAAAACTGACATACGCATATATGTTTTTTTTAAGTCCGTGTATGAATTGCATTAAAATCGCGTTCAGAAAAATGAGATCTCAGAGATTTTTCTCACTCAAAAAGTGAGCAAATAAACCCACGATTTTTTTTCCTCAGAGTTTTGACAGCAAAGCTGTGAAATTTTTCTGAGGAATCCTGTTCAGGAAAATAAGATTGATATCTTATTTTCCTGAACATGCCTAATGTTTAATTTTTGACATTAGTAAGGTGAATCTATACAAAAAAACACGTATACGTCACAGTGACTTCAAATTTTTTGTTAATATTAGGTGTGTTCCTTTACTTTGAAACTCGGTGCATTTGTGTGAATTTCTACAAACTTTATTTCGTTTTATATGAACTTTGACAGACTTTTGTGTAGAAATACAGACAAATGCACAGAGTTTCCAGTGTAAAGGAATTAGGCTATTATTATGAATGTATCCAACTGCCACTACACAAAAATTGAAAAATTCCAAATTTTCAACTTTTCTATTTTCGTTTTCACGCCCAACCCTAATGTAAGTCAAGACCGATCTACTACAATAAACGTACAAATTGTAATGTCGATAAAATAAGTAATTATTTCAAAATTTGGTTAATGCGTCGGAAAATCCTAGCTATATTAACTCTCATTTCTATAATTTTTTTTTTATTTAGGTACCGTTATTGTTTATTGTTAAATTAAAATATTTAATCAAAACTCATCTTTTTTTTCAGTATGCTGCTGCTATAAGTAACAACTCTAGTGGATTATTTCCCATTCCACAGTATCCAATCAATCTAGCAGCCATTGCTGCAGCTCATAGTAAGAGTTCCAGCATAGCCGATCTACGAATGAAAGCGAAGAAACATGCAGAGTCACTAGGACTTACGGAGAACCCAGCTTAGAATTAAAATTAACGTTTAAAATTGTATAAACTTAGAATTTAAGAATTTTTAAATAATATAAAAACAATATCCGCATTTTATTATCCACATGATACGGTCTGGATCGGATCACAGTGACAGCCAGTGGTATATATAACCGTCTCTTTATTCATTGTGTTTGTATATTTTTCATTTCTTTGTTGGCTTTTTTCTTTGCAGTACATTTTACGCTAACATACCATAATAATAATAAAAAAAGTGCTAGTTTTTGCATCTCAAAATATATCCAGATAAAATGCTGCATCACATGTTGTTTTTGTATTTACGTGTTAAAATTTTATCCGGATCAGATCATGTGGATAATAAAATGCAGCTTATAATTTAATAACACTGTATATTTTTAGGATAGATTTATTATTCTCAAATCCCTATTTAATAAATTTCTATAAACCTTTATTTACTTAAATAACTTTATTTAAATTATATCCAGATTTATTTCGTATGCTATAATAATAAGTTATAAGTAATACATCTTTAAAACCGGAAGCATTAACGCAATCAATTAAAATTTTAAATGTCAAAATCATTAAGGTTAGTTTGTTTGAGTTTGTTTCTTATTTTTTGTTTCGATTCGATTAACCTGGAAAATTTAAACGTGAACCGTTGAAATGAATTAGACAAAGTGCTTATCCATTTCATCCGTTGTGATTTTGTGGACAAAAAATAAACCAATCATAAAACATAGAAACTTCAATATCAGTAATATTGTTTTGGCTTCCAGAATCCAAGAGTTCTTCAGCGGCTCCATTGGCAATATAAGGAAATTATTTTTCTTGGCTCATTGCCATTACTTGGAAGGGAATTGGAGACGTGGAAGATGAAAGGCAATTATTGATTTCTATCGCTGAGGCAATACATTTTAACATTTCACCTTTTTCAAAATGGTTTCGCCTCGATTTTGAATGACTTTTGCTTCAAATATTGCCAATGGAGCCACGGGGCGTAACGTATTAAGCAAATAACCAAACAAAGGATTGAATTTACTTTTATAGCTGACCAATCGGGTTAGTTGATTTACTCGTCATAAAAAATAACCATGTTTATTTTGAGTAAAATATTTGAATTAGATTAAAAACTACAACTTGGAGTATTTTGTAAAACTCCTGTAAGTATTTAAAATAAAAAAAAATTATTTTTAAATTTATAAATTAAAGTAGAGAACTATATTTAATTATTTTCTTATCCATGAAAGTTCTCTAGAGAAAACTGTGATTATTTTTATTTCTCTTTCCTAGATTTTACTTAATAAATAAAAATTCTTTCAAATACGTAACCTAGAACATTTTTCTTATTAACTTACAATTAAATCAATTTATTGATTTCGACAGTTTAAAAATATCCATATAGACTAGGTCAACATTTAATATATATACGCCCGCGGTCCACACATCGTCTTCCCTCATATTTAATTCTCAAGAGAATTCGGTCAAGTTCAGCGCAGATGTTGGGAGAAATAAAAGTTAAATATAATCACATTAGACTGGATAGCACAATTGGCCTGTCTTGGATTATTTGGATCATATCAAATCAAATGTCAGTATATTTTGTGTTGGTAAAGTATTACAAGGGCTAATCATTGTTGATGGAAACAGGTGATAGATGATAGTTCAATTGAATTGTAACTTTGAATTCTGATATAACTGTTATTTATTGTTACTGTATAAGTAATTGACTTCGAATCGGTTTTGAGATGAGTGTCTAATTTTGGAAAGTGGTTGTGAAGATATAGCAAGTCATTTGATGACACAGTGACTTTTTTATGTTTTTTTGTTAATTTTACCGTGGGGACAAGACAGAACACAAAGTTCACCAAAAATAAAGCTTTTATTGTGAGGAATTATTTCAATTTTAGGTTTTACGGAAAATTAGGTATGTATATTTATGTAGTTACTTACAGCCTTATTTATTAGATTTCACTAATACTCGTTTAAACCTCGGAATAGTTAAACCGAGTCGAAGCACTTACTCCGTCTTTACGCCACGTCAAACAAATTCTTATTTATAAAATATTTTCTTGGCAGTTTTAGCTAGACCGTCCTAATGTCAAATATATTACCAAAAAAATGACCAATCTAAAACTCTGGTTATTACAAACCCCACCTGATTTCCACAATGGCCGCGTTCATGTTTGTATCCAAAGCGATCTGGATAGCTTTGTGTTGTTGTAATCCCTTGTAAAATCACAGCTGATGACAAAGCAGCTGTTGGCGAAAAATAATCTCAAGCTATCCTAAAAATTCTGGGATACTCATCTATCCTATGGGAAATGTCAACAACAGCTGACTTGCGTTCAGAAACATACTGGATACTCGATTATCTTAGATAGGCTATCCTAGTGCAACCTGAACGCGGCCAATTATTCATTTTAAGAAATTATTATTGATGGTTTTTCTTACGAAATAAATGGATAAACAAAATAAAAGAAAACGGCCTGAAAACTGGGATGGTTCTCAAAAGCTAAACGAATAAATAATTTGCAGATTACGATAAAAACAAATATATTTGCTTAAATGTTCATAGATACTTCATCATCATTTAGGGAAGGCCGAACTATGGCTATTAATTGTTTCACATTTTCCCATTTTTCTCAGTGCCATGAGATTAAAACGAGTTTTGTACTGCTTTTAGTCTTATTCTTGCTGCAGCAAAAACGTTTAAAGAATTTAAATCTATTATAAATGCAAAATCCATTTTGTCTAACAATTAGTAACAAACAAATTAAAAAAATTCTTCTACACTCCTTTTTAGTTTCTAATTGTCAGGTCAAATTGACATTTAGATACTAAAACGGCTTTACTACGGCTTTATTCCTACTATGTACCAGTTTTAGCTTACTCCGCCTCTAATACTGGTTTATTTTTTTTATAAATAGATTTTTTAGGATTAGAGGCGTTGTAAAGTCCGAGTAAATTTACTCCGTCGATAAAACGAGTTAATAAATAAGGCTGTTAAAGAATTTAAATTTATTATAAATGCAAAATCCATTTTGTCTAACAATTAGTAACAAACAAATTAAAAAAATTCTTCTACACTCCTTTTTAGTTTCTAAATGTCAGGTCAAATTGATATTTAGATACTAAAACGGCTTTACTACGGCATTATTCCTACTATGTACCAGTTTTAGCTTACTCCGCCTCTAAAACTCGTTTATTTTTTTTTATAAATAGGTTTTTTTGGATTAGAGGCGTTGCAAAGTCGGAGTAAATTTACTCCGTCCGTCGATAAAACGAGTTAATAAATAAGGATGTTACTGTTTATACGGCCCGCAGGGCCTTCCTCAGATTTTTTTCGAGTCGCAAAGAGTGCTAGGGTATAAATACTTTTAATGACGATTGGTGATTATTATAACGGGTGATTTTTTAGCTGATTTGGTTTTGGCAACACTGGTTTTGACAGCTGACGTGTGTTTAGTACCTTGTGTCACTGTCAAACAGCTTCAGTTTGGTTTGCAATTTAACCATGGATCGTCTTACAAATGAACAACGCTTGAAAATTATTGAATTTTACTATCAAAATTCGTGCTCGGTTCGAAATGTTCATCGCGCGCTGCTTCCATTTTATGGTCGGCATTCTCGACCTTCTGAGCAGTCTATTCGGAAGATTGTGACCAAATTTCGCACCAAATTTACTTTGTTGGACATTAAACCACCAACACGTTTACGTACTGTGCGTAGTGAAGAAAATATTGCGGCCGTATCAGCTAGTGTGACAGAAGACCGCGAAATGTCGATTCGGCGCCGTTCCCAGCAGTTAGGCCTTTGTTACAGCACTACGTGGAAAATTTTGCGGAAGGATTTGGGCGTAAAGCCTTTTAAGATACAGCTGGTGCAAGAACTAAAGCCAGCCGACCTACCACAACGCCGAATTTTTGGTGAATGGGCTCTTGGAAAGCTGGCCGAGGATCCGCTTTTTTATCGAAAAATTGTGTTCAGCGATGAGGCTCATTTTTGGTTGAATGGGTACGTTAATAAGCACAATTGCCGCATTTGGAGTGAAGATCAGCCAGAAGCATTGCAACAGCTACCAATGCATCCCGAAAAAGCCACTGTTTGGTGCGGTTTATGGGCCGGCGGCATTATTGGGCCATATTTCTTCAAAGATGATGCGAATCGCAGCGTTACTGTCAATGGTGAACGCTACCGAGCGATGATAACAAACTTTTTTTTGCCCGAAATGGAAGTTCTTGACTTGCATGATATGTGGTTTCAACAAGACGGTGCCACATGCCACACAGCACGCGAAACAATGGCGCAATTGCGAGGCGAGTTTGGTGAACAGTTAATTTCACGTTTCGGGCCGGTCAATTGGCCGCCTAGATCGTGCGATTTGACACCATTAGACTATTTTTTGTGGGGGTATGTCAAGGCTAATGTCTATAGGGACAAGCCCGCTTCGATTGACGCACTGGAAGCCAACATCCATGCATTCATTCGTGAGATACCGGCCGATATGTGTGAAAGAGTATGCCAAAATTGGACTCAGCGGATGGGCTACCTGAGACGCAGCCGTGGTCAACATTTGCATGAAATTATCTTTAAACATTAAATTGCAAGGTTCAAACTATCGATTCAAATAAATATTTCATTCATTTTTTCGAATTTTTTGTGTTTTTTTTTAAAAAAAAGTTCTAAACCTCTTAAAAAATCACCCGTTATATTATAATTATGGCATTTGTCCAGCCTCTTTTACAATTGTAATTTTCCGCTGTGCTTTCGCAAGCATTTAGATGTCCAGTTAGAGACCAGGGGCCTATTTCACGCCCACGGAACGTACATCACATACATTGTATGAATGTATGTACCTTAAAGTAGTCGCCAAATTTGGCTCATTGTAAAGTTTGAATTTTTAAAAAAACTATGCGTCATCTTAGAAAACGAAAAATTATAATAAAAAATTGAAATTTAAGCCCACTCATACGTAAGCCCACTATTTTACGTAATATACATTTCTGTAATGTATGTGATGTATGTTCTGTGAAATAGGCCCCAGAAAACTTCGTTCGCATCAGTGAACTAGGCTTTAACGCCACGATGCGATTATGTGAATCTCATGTAAAATATATTGGGGAGAATATGATAACTTTAGTCCCAATAATTGATAAGGAAAAACACAAAAATCACAAAAAAAGGAATTTTAGGGCCAGTTTCACAGTGAAGTAAGTGTCACTTAAGTGCCGAATATGGAAAACTAATTCCCAATTTCACAGTGTAAACTTATCGGAATAAGTGACACTTAAGTCTCCGATGTTGGCCACTTAAGTTCCACTTACTCAGGTAGTAAAACTGCGGCTTAAGTGCCAAAATGGGAAAATTAAGTGCCACTTATTTTGTTAAGTGTGCACTGTGAAACTGGCCCTTAGTAATTTTCAATTTTCTCAAGAACTAGAAGACATAAAATCATTCGGTTTTTTGTGTTCGATTCAGAATTGATATCAACATTGACCGCAATAAATCAATTTAGCATTTTATTTCACAATTTTGAAAAAAATTGGTGTAAACTTTTTTTTTCAGAATTGATATTAAATTTGACCACAAAAAATCAATTTAGCACTTCATTTCACAATTTTGAAAAAAAATTGTTTTAAACTTTTTTTTAATTTTTTATTAAAATTTTCAGTTTGCATGCGAATTTTTCAAAAACTATTTACATAAATAATTTAATTTAAATTTAGGTTTAAAGAATTTATGGCTTTCAAAACCGGTATAGTACTTTATTTTAAGTGCTGCCGTTGTTTTTTAATATTTTTTTTTCCTTTTTGTCATTTTTTTTAAATTGCCCCTACTTCCTAAACGGGGCGAGATAGACCCCTCCCCTAGTAAAAAATGCTTGTTTTTGACTCTTCTAAAAAAATCCGTTATCTATTTTTGGCGCCAAAGTTATCCTAGGTACTCGTGTCAATATATTGAAAGCCGAAAGTTTCGCTTTGGTTGAGGAGAGCCTTTAAGGTTCCGCTTAACCAACGCGAAACATTGGGAACGACGACGAAACTTTTGGCTGTCAAAATTTATTTAAACACTTTAGTTTCGATTTTGGGCACAATGGGATTATAGGGAAGTGTGTACTGTGCTCACATGGATGTGCGCGGACTCTCATATATTCAAACAGTACTCAAAATCGAAACCAAACCGTTTAGTGCGCGTTTTGCCTGATGCGACTCACGATGCGATTAAGCGAATCTCATGTAAAATATATGAAAAATTTAAATTCCTGAATTGAATTGGAAAAAAATATCGAACTCATTATTTTTGCGAAACTTCAAAATTGTAACGCAGATCTTATTCTGCAATTATCACAATAAATTTAAATCAACTCCTTATAAACTGCCTTTTATTGGTAATTTATAGCTAGTGGAGAAACCAAGTAACGATAAAACGCTTAGGACACTTTTATGTACACTTTTATTTCTGTGTATTTTTGTTTCCACTAAACTACAAATATATTAGAACACATCCATTTTGTGAGTGCAAAACAACATTATGGTTCAAGTTAGGAATAGTCAATAAAATACTCAATAGAATAAAACGATTATGACAGTAATTGAATAAACTATTGCAGAAATAATAGGTGTTTTTTTTGCAACCCCGGAGCAATTGGTTGCAAAAACCACAACGGAGATTAGCGACGGCATTACAGAAAAAACTTGGAGTTTTCATACAAACTGTGTAAATATAATACAGTTGGAGGAGAGTTTTGGAAGGCAACGAAGCAGGTTGTGTGGAGAGCACAACCTGCAAATTCAGTTTTTTTTTTTTCTTAAAAACAGTAATAGTTAATTATTTTAAAATAATGTTTTGTTCTTCATCGAAAGTTGGTACTCCGTGGGGAAGGTGTCCACCTGGATGATAAAAGGAGTTGTTCACACACTCCAGCAACCGAAAAGCTAGTTTCCAAGCTGTGCCGCTGGAACTAGACTTGAAGCCAATCCCGTTAATTACGGGACTCTGGCGTGGTATCACATTACCCGCTAGCAACTGTATCATGTGTCCGTGACCGACGTGTTGCCCACATGAAATCCAAGCATGGAACCTCACTGGGGGAAGGATTCCATCTGGATCAAAACCGGAGATACATACACTCCAGCAACTGCTAATCTAGTCCCCAGGCTACCAGCACCCCTTGTGCTAATAACAGATGACAAACCTTCATCACAACAATGGACAAAGGATGACCACCCTGCATCATACCAAATCAGTGAGATGACCATCATATCACAAGAAAATTTGTTAAAGTGAATAATTAACTCTTTATAACTGCTCATAATTTGTTAAAAGTTAAAGTGAATTATCTTTTGTATTCAATCATTATTGTTTTCAGTGTTCTACTAAATTATACCCCTTTACATTATAGGTATTGTATATATGTATATTTTTTATCCGTTGCAACAGCCAACACATAACTGAAATATCGCTCCTGAGCAAGAGCAGATTGACTATATATTTTTTATATATTATAAATGACAGCCACGAGGCTTTCCAAAAATGTAACTAGATAGAGCAGGCAATACATTATAGCCGCAGTTAAACATAGCTTTGCTAAGTAATATATATTATGAATTGTACTCTGTAAAATTTTCTTAAGTCTCAATAAAAATTCAATTCAATTCAATATAATACAGTTTATCTGCGCGCTCAAGTTAAGCCCCCAAAACTATCTTGGTTTAGCTAAACCCGTTGGGGAATAGTTGTTGCTGCAATTAACATGCAAATTATTTAGCCCCGAATCATTTTTTTCGTTCAATTCCCCTCGGGCTTGCAAAAAAACACGCCTAATGTCATTTTTCTAGTCGCCAAAGTAGCAACGTGTGCCAAAAAATTGTTTGGAAGACTACCATGCTCATTTTATCGAAATAGAATTTCTGGTATTTAATCGTCACCCTTTGAAAGTATCCGCTGTGAACAGGAATATAAAGCAATCTATTACATTTTTGTTCTCTGACACTTTTTTATCCGTGTCCATAGATTTGAGTTCTCATTTTTATCAGTTAAATGTTTATTTTCCGTCAGTATTTGAAAACAAACCTGAGAGATTTTGAAACCCGTTTATATTTGTGAGATTGTTCCAAGTAATGCTCAGAAATAATAAAATTACCAATTATTTGAAATTCTTAAACTGTTATACCCCATCTCCAAAAGAGATAATTTCTCTCAGAATGCTTGACATGACGAGTGGTTTCATCTTACGATTTCATTATTGGATGTTAGCGATATCTCTATCTTTGCGATTTTGTTCTAACTAAAATAGCTGACATGTAATTTGACAGCTGGTTATTTTTATCTAAAAATATCGTTTTTTCTCATTGCTTTGTGTATTTTTCCCAGCGAAGATAAAAGAAAATGTCTTGATAGGGATATCATCATTTAGTTTGAGATAAAAATATCCTGTGGACTTGGCATGAACCAACATACTATTTTTGTACCTTTCAATTTCGACAGTGAAACATGCTATAGCTACGGTTACACCCTTTTGAAAATAATGCTCAATGTTATTTTTAACAAGGAGTCCCCTCTAATTTGTGTCGAGATCTCGGATATCTTTGAAAAACTCCAACAAATGAACTCGCCTAAATTTTCTAAAGCAAATCTGTCAAAATAAAATTGAGCCAAGTCAAGCTCTTTTAACAAAAAATCGCTTCGTCCATCTAAACAAAAATTTTATTTTCTTAAAATAAACAAATAAATGGATTTATACGATGACTTGGATACAAAGCAAAGAGCTGGCCAAATCGATGGCTGGTCATCAGGCATTAAAATGTTGCAAACCCAATTGGCCATTAAGAAGGCAACCAATCCCCAAACGAAGAAAGATCCGAAAAAAACAGTAAGTTTCTATTCTTTTTTTTTCGTAATTTCAGAAGTTATTTAAAGGAAGCACTGTCTAAATTATTAATGTTATCCTAGCTTTTAACTCCAATGATCAGCCTTCGACCTAAGAAACCACCAGAAGATGATATTTTCACTCCAATGAAAAGCGAACCACGTTCGATGAAAACAATGATTGCCCAGCCTCTGGCTCCGGTAATTGAGAACAACAAATCAAATGATTATGAATTGGATGTTGTGGATGAATATGATCCCTTTTGGCCAAATGAATATGAAAAGATGATTAAAGAAAAACGAGATAAGGACAAAGAACGCCGCGATGAACGGAGAAAAAGACGAACTGGCGGTGGTGGTGGTGGTGGTGGTGTTGGTGGCGGCGGTCTAGGTGGGGGTGGTGGTGTCGATAGAGATAACAATCGAAAGGAAGCATCTCCAAAGTATTCCGGTTTTTCTAACCGTCACAATGAAGAAGATACTTATGTCAGGTCACCACCAGCATCTGGAGGCGGTGGAAACAAAGGAGCGGCAATTGCTCCACCGCCATCGCTGCAAGAGATCTCTCTCACCAATGGAGATGGGTAAGTTTTGGCTGATCTACCTACTGATGATTGTCATTAATTATTTCATTCTAGATCCACCGCCGTCACAATTCCTTACACAACAAATTCAGTAGCGGCGAAAATTATGGCCAAATACGGCTTCAAAGATGGCCAGGGTCTGGGAAAATCTGAGCAGGGCATGTCGATGGCGCTACAAGTGGAAAAAACCTCCAAACGTGGTGGACGTATTATCCACGAAAAAGAATTACTTATGCCACCTCCACTCACGGTTCCAAATTCACCACCATCTGGCGGAGATTCTGGCCAAAAAATAGAACCTAGTATAACAGAAATAATGAAGGAACCCAGCAAGGTGGTTTTGCTTAGAGTGAGTATTCTTCGAAAATCTTCTCCGCTCGATTATTATTATTTCATTTTTCTTTTAGAACATGGTTGGCCCTGGGGATGTTGACAGTGAATTGGAACCTGAAGTGAAAGACGAATGCAACACAAAGTATGGTGACGTGGTAAGTGTTGTTATCCATGAATCGTTTGGTACAGTTCCAGAAGATGCCGTTAGGATATTTGTAGAGTTCAAAAGAATCGAGAGCGCCATTAAGGGTGAGTTTATTTTACTTTCGATTCCTTAACACAAAAACAAAACTAAATCATTTAAAATATTTTTAAAGCTGTTGTTGATTTAAATGGACGTTTCTTCGGAGGAAGACAAGTTCGAGCTGGATTTTACAATTATGATAAATTTAAAAGTTTTGAATTGCAATAGATTTAACTAGGCACGCATTTTTTTCTTAAAAAATAAATCTACTGACTTGAAATGACAAATTATTTTGGGGAATTTTTGTTTAACCTTATCTTGATCCTCAGTAAATATTTTAAAGTTCAATTTTGTTCTAAAATAGAGTGGATAACGAAGTCGTGCAAAACGAGATTCTTTAACAGGTCGGGATTTCCAGCTGGCAGCCACGTCAATCTAAACCAACCTAAACTACAGGAACAATATCGATTAATTTACAGATTACTTGATTCAGTTAAATTATTGCTTGCATAAATAAATTGGGTGGCGCGACAAGCTCGTGTAGAACCAGGGCCTAGTGACTTACAACTCTCGAACCCAAGACCTTCGGCGTAACAGTCCTACGCTCTAACCATTACGCCACGGGCTAATACCAAATTATTGCTTAGAATTAGTTAATTTATATGGAGAGTAGTTGCGCTAGAATTCTAGTTGTTGACACCAATCCAAAGAGCAAAGAAAAAATTATTTTCGGATCATTATAATATTTATCCTGATTCGTTAGGAGTTTCAAGTTGAGTTAATGAGACCTACACTACACAGAAACATGCGTTTAGAAAGACAAAGTTTATATTTTTAAAAAAGAAACTAGCTTAGGCTTTTATTTCATTTTACGATAAATTAAAAAAACAAAGTAATAATATTTATAAATACAAATTAAGGAATATTCAAACAGCTTGGAACTTTTACTGGAATGATATGTTTCGATTTTTTTGTTTAAAATTTAACATTTTCTTCAGAGCCGTCCTAATCGACGCTTAGTTTTGGATCAGTGATTGCAAACTTAGAGTTGCAAGTAAATGAGATCGTAATGGCAAATCTGAAAAAATTAAATAAATATTTATACATAGAAATCTGCCACCATTCAAAAGATTCAATTTTGTCTAATACAAACCTTGCTCCATCAGTGACTTTCTCCACATTATGAAGATTCTCAGAACCCGATGTAAATGCACTTACACGCCCCATTTTCGGTTCTACAGCTGAAATAGTTTTATTTTTTTCTACACCATCGATAAAAAGGAACCTTCCACCATTAAAGTCTTTATTGTAGTCAGTCAGGTACAACAGAGACGTATAATGAAATGACTCGTAAGTTTCCTTGTCCACATGCGGATGCCAATACTCATCGTGAATTGTTTTCGCCGTCTCATTTGTAATTCTAGAAAAAAAAGTCGGATGCGTCAAGTACAAACTATCAACATCAATATCAAATCGTTGAGCTATGGCTTCCTTAATCTTCGATTTAACCATTCGATATGTGATCAAAGATTCTTTTTTAAATGCTTCCTTTGCTTGTGGCAAAGCATAAACATTGATAAATTTTTCGCCCTGTGACAGTGCACCCGAATGCAGATCCAAAATCGATGCCCCACCCGATGAGCCACCATATTTGATTACATCTTTAACGAGATTAAGTAGAATTTTAGATTCCGCTTTGGTGATGAGCGAGTCAGAGACAAAACGTCCACAAGTCGCCGGCATGCATTTGGGGAATTTTTCCATTTCATGTAAATACTTTGGAGAACACGTGAGTTTTTGCATACGCAGTGGAATAGTCTCCTTTTGAGGAGCAAACTTAATTTCTTTGGCATCTTTTGTGTAGAAATAAACAACAGTCATGACAGAGATTATCATCACAGATCGTGTCCAAACTCGGTGGGTTGTAGATCGGGTAGCCTTTCCTAGATCGGGGAACGTTATGCTAGAAAAGAGCAGTGAAGATAAGTTTAGTTGAGTGGTAAATAAGTAGGTAGTGGTGTGCAAACCAAAGTTTTATTTTTATGAAAAATGATACGTATGTTGGTAAAGCCGGTCGTTAGGCTGAGACTTATCTAATAATCTTATTTTCTTTATATAAAGCTCATGTATCATTCAATTTGTTAAGAATATTATTGGAATCTTAGCAAAAAAATCTTCTGAGAAAATTATTAGATTTTAAATATTTAAGATCCCTTTAATTCACCTCTTCTGCGTTGAATTACTTCATTTTAATAGATAGCTAGATGGATTTAAAAAAAAAACTGATCCGATAAGCTCAAGCCAAATAAGCCATAGGAAATGAATAGAATCAAAACCAACAAAAGACTGACGAAACGAAACTTAGCCATTATGGTTATTTTGTAAACAATAATTATTTCTTACGTTTTTTTTTCAAATAAGATAGGTACCTATAGTTTTTAATTGAAAAATAAAATCGATATAAACAAACCTAGGTTTGGTTTTCTTTTGTGAATCATTCCCCTTCGTTTCTGTAAGATTGCTTTTTTTGATGGGAGATTCGGTTTTTCGTTTTCTAATAGTATTTTCTTTTGTTGTCATTTTATCAAAATAAGTTTATTTTAAATTAAAAAAAGTCAAATACCACGGAATATGGCAAAATTTTATTATTTTTTTCTCTAAAAATTCAACGCAAAAATAAAAACAGCAAAAATACTCCCAAATGTCAAAATTGCAGAATGTCAATTCCCTCAATCGAAGGCATCGCCACCAATCGTCAATTTAAGCAACATTACAGTACTGGATACAAATTTTGTCTCACTTTTTAGATTAGTATTCTATTTATATTCGTTATCACCTGTTTTAAATATTTTTTTTATAATCAAAAATCTATAGAACTAGGTGCTAACCAATGAAAATCGGCTGATTGACGATTAACGTGATTAAGAAATCAAATTTTGATTTCCCTAATAAAAATCCACATTCGATAATTTACCAGTTGCATTAATCCTTGATTAAAGACAATCAACTGTGAACAAACTGGTCACTTCGGTCACAATGGGTTAAATCTGCACTAATCCACCAAAATCGACTGGTTAATGATTTCCATGATTAATAACCAAACTCAAGATTCCTGGATAAGAATATTATCCGCCATGGGTATTCAATGATTTACAATAACACTTTGCAATAACTCTTGATTAAAGAATGATTAGCTAAAATTGAGAGATAAAATAGAAAATAGAAATATTCATGGCAAAAGCTGTGATTGAGCAACCTTAAAAGAATTTCAACAAACTTATTCGATTTTAGCAAAGTGGCAACTCTCCCCAATTTTGTTTATTCCTTCAAACGAATACAGCACCTTCGGACGCCAAATAGTTAAACGAAAATAACTGTCAGTCCATAATCCAAACCAGCTGTTCTATGATGACAAATTCCTCGTCTCGAAATTTGTCAAACAAAAATTTATCAAGAAAAGTGGAATTCTGAAAAGATCTTTGTTTTTAATTTAAAAAATCCTTAAATATAATTTTGAAATTGTGTAAAATGGGCGATCCGAATAGTGTAAGTATAGTTAATTAGAAAATTCCCATAGAAAACTGAAATGAACTTTAACTCTTAACTAGGACACCGAAACAGAAAGCACGGAAGAGGAGATTGAACCGAAATTCAAATACAAGCGGATTGGAAATGATTTGCAAGAAATCTTAAAATACGATGTTGTTACTTGTGCTGCTGTTCATCCAAAGGTTTAATTTCTCAAATCATTACAAATATATTATTCTTAAGTCTTTTTTTGTTTGTTATAAACATTTCCCCAGTTCTTGATCTTCGGAAGCTACAATGGTCGTCTGTATCTTTTGGATCATCAAGGAAACACAGTAGATTCGTATTTGAATAAGTCCAATACATTCTCCCATGCAGTTGGTGTGAATGAGATTTCTGTTGATTCAAAAGGGGAATATGTAGCAACTTGTTCAGATGATGGCAAAGTAAGTTCTTTTTTATTATTTTCACAAAATTTCCAGTTTCAATGACCTATTTATTAAGGTGGTGATAACAGGGCTGTTCAGTGATGAAAATAATCAAAAAATCAATATAGGAAAGTCTGTTAAATCGGTTGCTCTAGATCCAGACCCCAAAGTTCCAGCTGGGAAGCGATTCATTGTTGGTATGTACCTGCATAATACATTTACTTCTTTCCTCTTTATATTGTTTTTTGTTCAAAATGATTTCAAGGCGATGAGAAGCTAACAATGTACGAAAAGAGTTTCCTAAAAAATCTATATTCCACATCGCTGTGCGATGCTGAGGGCTATGTCCTCTCGGTCTGCTGGAATGGTCCTTTTGTAGCGTGGGCTAGTTACTTGGGTGTGCGGGTTTATGATTTGAATGAGAAGTGTTCCTTAGGGCTGATGAAATGGGAACAGCCACAGAAGTGAGTTAAATACCATATGTTTTTTATCGATGAAATATCATGTTTTTTTTTGTTTCTTTACCTCCCTCCGATTTAAATCAGTGCCAAATTGGAAAATTTTCGCTGTAACTTTCGTTGGTCGAATGCAACAACATTACTCATCGGGTGGGTAGATACTATCCGAATATGTGTTATCAGAAAGAGAACAGCGCTGGGTATTTCTACACGTGATGAGCCGGGATTTATTGTTGATCCGGGTAAGAAGAATTGAATCAATAAAAAGAGAATATTCTTAATTTTTTGTTTGAATTTCAGTTTCTACATTCCAAACGAGTTTCTATATTTCTGGTCTGGCGCCATTGACTGCAAATCAATTAGTAGTACTGGGCTATTCAAAAGAAAAAGATAGTAATCGTAAGGCTCTAAGACCAGTTTTATGTGTGATGGATTATAAATTTAATAACAGCGAGGAAGTTTGCACGGATAGTTTGTCATTGAGAGGGTAAATGATTTTGCTTTATATTGAATATTGAATATTGAAACCACCGACGCATTGAGCTTCTTAATGATGTAAATGTTCATTTATTTTATAAACAATTATTATTATTATTATAATTTATTAACAGATACTTAAAAGTAAGTTACAATTTTTATAGAGTCTAGCTGCGCGGACTATTAGCTCTGAAATTTAAAAGAAAATCAAATTTTATAATTAAGCTTACATGTCGCTACAATGCAGAACTAGTCTAAGTCCAAAATTTTAAAATGAGTTTTTTTGAACGTTACAAAGAATCTTTTTGTGTTCCGCGCATTTATTACATATGCCGCATATTCCTACGTGCAGTAGGTCCTTCAGAATTTCAATAATCAAGTATAATCATAATGTCGAAAGTCAGTATTTTACGGAATATGGTTCTTCTTGAAAAAAATTGTAAATGTGACTTAGACTAGTTCTGCATTGTAGCGACGATATGAGTTCATTGCAGGTGGAGCATACGGCAGGGTTTTGTTTGTTACCTTTGTTTTTTGGACGTTGGGGTATCGAGGATGAGATCTGTCGACATTGATTTCATTGTAGTGGTGATGGTATTGGCTCCAATCGTTTAACTGTTTGGTTTTCAATGAGTTTCGTATGGAGTTAGTCAGGTCATACTTAGTAAAGATGTTAAAGTTGTAACGGGTGCATCCTTAGTTGACTTGGCAGCACGGTCTGCTTCTTCGTTGCCGCGTATATGAGTATGACCGGAAACCCACATTAATTTGATAATTGGGATTTTAATAAGATGGTTCCTGATTTCACATATTAGGTTATCGTTGTTGTTTGGATAGGCGATAGCTTGTAATACGGATATACTGTCGGAGCAGATAATGATATTTCCGTGAGTCTTTGTTGCTGTTGAAATGGCCTGATGAATACCAAACGCTTCAGCTGTAAAAACTGATGTGAAATTTGATAAGATCCCAATGTTCAGAATATACCCGTCTTCTCGTGTTACTGCAAATGAATTGTTTTCTCGAGTCTTTGACCCGTCAAAAAAATTGAATTTCCATCCTTTATCAAAAAGTTTAGATTTTATATCTGAGAATAGGGATCGATAAACAGAGTGATTGGTGTTATATTTTCTGTACTGAGATAGTGTCACATCAATCGATTTGGATTTAATGTGCCAAGGAGGAAATGAGGGTTTAAAATTATATCCCCGTTTTGTTGGAAGTTGGAGTTGGTTGGTTTTGATCAATACTAGTTTAAGAGTCGATGGAACACGTTTTACACATTTTTGATTTATTGCCTCAGCGATGTCGGCATCAATTAGTGTTGATTTAGGGCATTTACCGTCTATATATATTCCATTTACTTTTTCGCTTCAATAAACCTTAAAATTTCGATCTCAACGTGCCCAAAGAATTCTCAATCCCTTCTTTTTAAATCTCACATAAAATAAAATTATTAAACTCGACATCTTCGGTTTTCCAAATGGTGTTCATATTTACCTCAGCGCTCGTGCGATCTAGCAAAATTTACAAAAAATTTTAAAAGATAAGTGTTGGTACGATACGCCTTGATGAATTTGTCCTTAAATGTTTAGAACGATTATCTTATGAAAGTAAAAAGCTCCTTCAATTTTGAAACAAGTACGAAATTTCAATTTGATTTTTAAATTTCTTGAAAGTGCTTTAAAAAAACATACCTAAACAACATTTTTTCTTTCTTTTCATTTCAGTTACGAAGAATACACAGTGAACGACTACATGCTTGGCTGCATTATAGAAGAGAATCGATATTTCATTATTGCCCCGAAAGACTTGGTTATAGCTAGCCTCTATGAAACCGAAGATCGAGTTCAATGGCTTATAGAACACAGGTGAGTTTTAGAAAATAATATCAAAACACCGTTATTAATTTTTATCTACTGATATATTAATATTCTTTGGTTATAAACTACATGACTAGAAAGTTTAGTTGATATAAAAATAGTAGTAAATCTAAGCTGCTATATTATTACAGCATGAATCCGCTGGTTTCTTCCAATCATAATAGTATTCCAATGGGCGCTTCAGTGTATTCTCCCTCGGAACTTCAAAAGTACACAATTTGCCTTCGTACAGATCTTTCATTTGTTGAATTGTTCGTTTATGTAAAACCAAATGCTGACGGCGACACTTTCTTGGCATATAGCCGGTGTCGAAGCGGATATCGTGACGTCTGTAGACATTCCTTAATGGAGCCAACCATGTTCCCATGGATATGTCTTCGCTAACATAAGTGTTGAGGATTTGAGAGTTTGCATCGACATATTCGGCTATAGAACGACTGATGACATAGCCGCCGCCAAGAGCATATGGCGCATATTTACTACAGATATAATAGTGCTCCTCTTTCCATTGTCCCCGGGTCTTAATGGCTGCTCTACCATTGAAGAATCCCCAATAGAGTTCTGGGATTGGATTCGTCTTGTAGCCGGAAGACTTTCTGATCAATTTTCTATCATACGAGACAAGTTCATTGAGAAGATAATCCATCTTCACATAGGAATCATCATCTACTTTGAGTAGATAAGAATATGACTCATGATTGGTAAGATGCTCAAGTGATAGAATCAGTTTCTTTGTAAGATTTGAGTAAGAATCATGCAAATCTGGCAAGAATAGCATATCTTTAAATTCTTTCTGTTCTTTTTTTAGTTCTCCCAAGAGAACTGGACTTAGATTATTTGTTCCGACTGCAAAGTAATGTTTAACTTTGATAAACCGCCTGCTGGCAACAGCATTCTCTACGCCATCTAACCAATCTAGATAAATCCGTATTCGATTCGATTGTTCTGCAACCGATTCCATTTCCAGAAATCCTTCAGCGTCATAATCCGGAACGTATACAAAGTCCTCTGGATAATAAGGTTGAACCAGAGAACCCCCTACTTTTAACCAAGTATCTCTGATTATTTGTCTTTTTTCCATATAATTGGGTGCCGACATAACCAATACCATTAAGAATATTTCATGATTTTGTTTCATTTTCGAAACTGAAGTCTTCGATGGACATTTTTCGATATTTGTGACGATTGTGGTCAAAAATGAACCAAAGAAAAAAGCAAAGATTGCACTAAAGAGGGTTATCAAGTTGTTCATTCGTCGCATTTTAAGCGACAAAATTTTATTTTTTCCTTTACTCGGAGTAATTTTGATGAAATTGATAATACCAGAATTAAATAAGAAACAATTTGTTGTTTTTTTAAAGAGTTTCGTAGTTTTTTCTGTCTGATATATCTGGCTTCTGGGAATGTTTATTCTTGTGAAAATACAATAAAAAGGAATCACAAAAAAAAAAAACCAATTGTCATTTTTTTCTTTATGGTGATGAAAGCGCCCTCTATAACAATTTGTGTTTGATGGATCGTCTACATTTGAATCTTCTATTTTTTTTTTAATTTATTGAAAACTTTTAACATGTATTTACACTTAAAGCCCAGTATACAGTTCTTATGAAAAAAAAAACAGAAGTGGTAATAATTTTTTTTTTCGGAAGAAAAAAAACCTGAGTTGAAATAAAAAATTTGTATTCGTTGTCCTTGTTTTTTCCAAAAAACAATGTCACCAACATTGTTTTGCGCGAAAAAGTTTCCGTGGTGAATAAAAATTTTTTTCAACAGGTTTGGTTCACACTTCGATAATTAAATTTTAAACGTCAAAAAAATTTTTTTTGCGATAAAATCACTCCCATAAGAAGTACATGTATTTTTTTTTCGAGGAGGAACTGTATACTAGGCTTAAAATAAAAATGGAAGAAAAAAACATTTTTAGATTTTCGGAATCACCAAAATTACAAAAATTTTAAATGTATACATATTTTATGTCAAATTAAATGCTCTCTTAAACCAAAGCGAAACATACGGAATGGCGACGAAACTTTCTGCTGTCAGAGTATATTTACAGGGCGATAAATTAAGGCTCAACTACATAAGCCAAAAAAGTGAAAAAGTGCAAAAGTGAAAATTTTCAAACTCATTTTAGGATAGTGTTTCTGACTGGAAAACTTATAAAAATGATGCAGAAAGCTTAAATTTTGGTTTAAAAACAAATTTGTGTATTCTTTTTCACAAAACAATGGCGCTAAAGGTAAAAAAAAATTTTTACTTTTGTACTTCAGTACTTTTTGGCTTATGTAGTTAAGCCTTAAGAATACCCTCACCAAAGTTGCATTGTGGTTAAGCATTCTGTTTGGTAATGTCAAATTTCTTGCGAATTTGCACAAATGTTCACTATTTGCTGTCGAAATTTATAGAAAAAAAATTCAGTTTTGCGAAATTTGTTAAAAAATAAAATTTACCAAACAGGCATATTAACAACCGAACATTTTTGCCGTCGTTCCGAATGTTTCGAGCCTTTAAGGCTTCCATAAACCAACGCGGGCATTCGGAACGAAGACGGATCTTTCGGTTCTCAGAATATATTTAAAGGGCGATATATGAGTACATCAGAACGACGATGCGATTAGGCGAATCTCTTGTAAAATGTTTTTACAGCCGAAAGTAAAATGTTTTTACAGCCGAAAGTTTTGTCGTCGTTCCGAATGTTTCGCTTTGGTTTGGGGGAGCCTTAATTCTTTTTTAAACAAAAATGTATATTTTTCTAAGGTCCAGTTGTACAATAGTGGTTCAGCCCCGGTTCAAGATTTTAACTCACCAATTTCGGCGGATTAACTAACGTTCAACGCTGGTTCAAGTATTTAATTGGTTATTATCACACACTTGAACAGTACACCACTGTTGAAACTCAATTAATCCGCCGAAATCGGTGGATAAAATTGCTAAACTACGGTTTAAATATTTGGACAACTGGCCCTAAGAAATTTTAAAAGGAAAAATTTGAGAAGGAATATTGAATTGAGTAGTGCTTTGAAAGAAGACAAAACATAATATTTTTTTTATACAAAAGTGAGTTGAATATTATTATTATTTATCGGCGATTTAGGTTTTATTACTATATAAATACTTGTATATTTTTCAATAAAACACGACTATCAATTGTGATAATAAAAAAATGGCAATGTTTTTTTCGGTTGGGTTAACGGAAGATTATTTTCGGCTCTAAAGACTTGTAACAACTGAACTTTATTTACATGTAATAACTAAAGAAAATGTGTACATACATATATATAAGAACTAAATATGTGTGAACAAATTTACCCGAGGGGCGGTGACCGCTTGAAATTGATATAATTATGAAATCGTTTCTTGTGCTTGGTTGTAAATTAAATTATATCGAATCATGTAAAATTTTACGGTAAACTAACCCAAATCTAAATTTTGTTTATAGAAAATTTGAAGAAGCAATGGATGTAATCTCAACAAGCGACGGAAAGCTATCACTAGTTGAAGTTGCAAGGTAGGATTTTTGTTTTATTCAAAAGAAATATTCAGCTAAATAGCCTATATGCAACAGGCTCTATGTTGATCATCTACTATCTTTGAAACAATTTGATGATGCCGCGAAATTATGTCTTCGTGTACTTGGGAATAATAAAGAACTTTGGGAAGAAGAGGTTTACAAATTTGTTGGATTTCAACAGTTACGATCTGTAAGTGCTTATTTGCCAACTCAAGAGGACTGTAAATTAGATCCACAAGTTTACGAAATGGTTCTATATGAATATTTGAAATTCGACGCAAAGGGTTTTCTAAACCTTATCAAAGAATGGCCAAAAACTCTCTACGATACCTCGGCTGTAATTAATGCAATCCATGATAATTTTCGTAAAAACTGCGCCAATGAACTTCTTGAATCCCTCGCGATATTATATTCACATGAGGAAAAATATGAAAGTGCCCTAACTATGTATTTAAGGTGAGCACCTATGACTTTCTATATATTCTAATTGAACCTCATAAATTGATTTGATCTAGATTACAAAATAAGGACGTTTTTGAATTGATTCGACGAAAACATTTATACAGTGTCATTCACAAATTGATCATACCACTCATCGAACTTGATAAGGATCAAGCCATATCAATGCTGATACAAAAACAAAAAATCGTACCAGAAATTGTGGTCCAGCAATTGGAACAAAAACAGGAGTATTTATATAACGTAACACATATAAAATCCCTCATTGCTTGTTATAGTTTTTTAATTAATTATTTTTATATATAAAGTACCTTGACGCACTCGATAAAGTAGACAACAGTGGAAAGTTTCATTGGAAACTTGTAAATCTCTATGCCAAGTTTGATCGCGACAAACTTCTAGGATTTCTAAGACGCTCGAACAACTATCCCATTCAAGAGGCTTTCGATATCTGTAAGCGTGAGTTGTTCTATCCAGAGATGGTATATTTATTGGGGCGGATGGGTAATACAAGTGAAGCTTTGAACATTATTATTCATAAGGTAGGATTTGTGTATTTTTGAATATTTCAGAAAAAAAAGTGTTTTTTGTTCTCTTTAAAGCTTAAAAATGTCGAAATGGCAATTGATTTCTGTAAGGAGTATGATGATTCAGATCTATGGAATAATCTTGTCGATGAATCTCTAGAGAATCCAGAAATAATGACAACGCTGTTGGATGGAATCATAGGTAAGGCATTCTTATTTTTGTATATATCTTAAAGAGACACAACCGATTTTGAGACTTTTTGATAAATAAAAGATGTATCAATGTTGTTTTAATTATCAGAAAAAAAGTAACACTAACGATTGGTCATACAGTATGTTAGTTTTTATTTTTTTTTAAATAAATAGAAAATAGTTCTGAATTTGATTTCATAACAGATGTCTTCTGGGTGGCTAATCAAAACGCAATAACCGTAAGCGATGCATTTATCAGATCGCCATCTATTGGAGATTGAGTAAATTGTAGATAGTGTCAAGCAATATATTTTGAGATTCATTAAACTACCGTCAAGATCATATAATTAAATAATTGATAATTTATTGTTTTTAATAACATTTCTAGGTTACGTCAATCCCGAAGCTCTTGTTAATAAGATAAAACTAGGTCAGGAAATTCCAGGACTTAGGAAATCTCTCATCAAAATGCTCTGTGACTATCGATTGCAGGTAAGTTAATTTTAAATAAATCTCATTTTGGTATATAGATACAAAATATTGGTCTGTAGGTTCAAATCCAAGACGGCTGTTTTAAAATAGTCCTTAGTGATTATTTTGAACTTCATGAAAAATTAGTCAAAAACCAAAATCAAGCCACACATATTTCATACGATAATTCATGTGCTCGATGTACGCATGACATTCTAACAAAAGACATTCTCCCACGCAATGATTTGATCGCCTTCGCATGCGGCCATATATTCCATGAGACCTGTCTACCAGACAGATTTGTAGATGAACGTTGTTGCATTTGTACAGCACGAAATGGTTGAAAGAAATAAAACAGCAGGAAATATAATGGATAAAAAAGCTTGTATACAGTGTGTATAAATAATATTTAATATGAACAATTATTTAAGGATGTTGCTATAGAACTTTTATATGATTGATTTCGAATGTATACAGTAAAATTTGTTTTTATAAAGCGAAAGATGTAATTTGTTAAAAAGATTTTTGTTTTTTTTAAATATACTTTTGTTATTTTGTTTTTTGTTTTACTTGTATCATCGCGATTAGCCTGAAAAAAAATAAGTTTAAACCGTAATCGCAATCATAGTTATGTAAGCTTAATTCAATGATAATTTTATAACAAAGAAACATAAAACCAATGTTTCTTTTATATAAGTGTATGTATAACGGTATTTAAAACATATGTTTATTACTCATAAATTAAATAAAACTTATTACATATAAATAGATGGTAGATGGTTTCAATTAATTCACTAGTGAAAATACAAAAGACTACAAATACATACATACGTGCAAACAAGCAAACAAAAAAAACATCAAACCATCAATATTCGTCCATCCTCATAATAACAGAATTCTTAAATCCTTCTTATCAAAAGATAAAAATCAACTGATGAGTCTAAGTGAGACCACCGGGATAAAACGCGATTTAAACGGCCGGCGTTTAAGCTATTTTGAATCCATAAATGGGATATAAAATAAAATAAAAAATTATCCGCTTTATTTTTAGCATAAAATGCAATCCGAGCTATCACACTCTGACACACCAACCTCACTATTTTCGAAGTTTTCTTTTTAACTCAAAATTATGACGATTACCTTATCGCCTTGCAATGGAATTTTTGGTCTAAATGGGGTGGAATTACAAATTCAAATAAATTATTTCCAAATTCGATAAGTATAAAATATTTTGTTTTAAATTTTGTCAATGCAAAAAGTTATCGACAAAGATACAGCTGTTTGCTCTCTGATGACAAATTCCTCATCTCAGAATTTTTCAAAGATTTATCAAAATTAGTCAAACCAAAAAGAGAAATTCTGCACAGTGCTTTGTTTTTAATTTAAAAATATTATCGACATTACAAAAAAATGAGCCATTCAAATAGTGTAAGTACGGTTAAATCAAAAATGTTCATAGAACAAAGATGATAGTTTTATTTTAGGACACCGAAACAGAAAGCAATGAACTGGAGATGGAACCGAAATTCAAATATAAGCATATTGGAAATGATTTGCAAGAAATATTAATACACGATTCTTTTACTTGTGCTGCTGTTCATTCAAAGGTTAAGTTTCTCAATCCAAATCACTGAATATATTTTTCGATTAATTATTATTTTTTTATTAAATTTACCTAGTTCTTGATCTTTGGAAGCTGCAATGGTCGTTTGTATATTTTCGATCATCAAGGAAGCACTGTAGATTCATATTTGAATAAGTCCAATTTCTTCTTTCATCATGCACTTGGTGTGAATAAGATTTGTGTAGATCCCAAAGGCGAATATGTAGCAACTTGTTCAGATGACGGTAAAGTAAGTTTTTTTTTTAAATTATTCGTCATCCAATTTCCAATTTTAATCATGTTACTTTTCAGGTGTTGATTACAGGACTGTTCAATGTTGAAAATAATCAAGAAATCAATATAGGAAATCCTGCCAAAACCATTACTTTAGATCCAAATCCTAAAGTTCTAGCTGGGAAGCGATTCATAGTCGGTGTGTACATAAAGCTTCGTTTAATTCTCTTTATTTTGTTTATAAGATTAGATATTTCCCAGGCAATGAGAAACTAACAATGTACGAAAAGGGTGTCCTACAAAAACTAAAATCTTCAATATTATGCGATGCCGAGGGCTATGTTCTCGCGGTCTCCTGGAATGGACCATTTGTAGCGTACGCTAGTTACTTAGGAGTGCGGATTTACGATACGAATGCGAAGTGCTTTTTGGGTCTGATTAAATGGGAACATCCAAAGAAGTGATTCCAAAAATATTTACTTTTTGATGAATCATCATTTTAAACTTTTTTTTTTGTTATTCTCTCCCTGTCAGTACGAAACTGGAAAATTTTCGCTGTAACTTTTGTTGGTCAAATGAAAATACGTTACTCATCGGATGGGTAGATACTATCCGAATATGTGTTATCGGAAAGAAACCATCGCAGGGTATTTCTACACGCAACGAACCGGGATTTATTGTTCAAAAGGGTAAGGAGAAAGGAATCGATTAAAAGAGAATATTCTTAATTTTTTTGTTTGAATTTCAGTTTCTATATTCCAAACGAGTTTCTATATTTCTGGTCTGGCGCCATTGACTACAAGTCAATTAGTAGTTCTGGGCTATTCAAAAGAAAAGGATAGCAATTTTAAGGCTCTAAGACCAGTTTTATGTGTGATGGATTATAAATTTGATATCAGTAAAGAAGTTTTCACAGAAAGTTTGTCATTGACAGGGTAAGTTTTAATTGAGAGTTCGAGTCATCGTGCCCATTTGAATGCCCAATCTTAAAATTTAATTAGACGATAGAGCTTGTCTGCTATATAAACTACAAACTGTAAAAAATCATAGTTTTTTCTCAGTTTTTCGACACTTTAAACTTAATAAAAACAACCAAAACCAGTCACATCCAACGCGTAGCTATCGATTTATTAATTCCTATAGCAAACAATTTTCTGCTCGATTGGTTTATTAGTTCTTGGATTCTCGTGGCAGCCAATTCGGTAAATGAGTTTGCACGTTCAAAGTGCTCATTCAAACGAAGGCGTTGTTCTTCGATTTTAATGAAATTTTGAGTAACTTAATATTTCAAAACAATGATTCATCTAGTAAGCTTCAAATTACATTATTTTATTACAAAAATTTGTTCCCACCACTCATTTCATTATGATGTAATTTTTTTTAATTTTAAATTAAAACCAGTCAAGCGATAAATTTTTTTTTATTATTAGCCGTTTTTTTTATTATGACCCATGCATGATCCATATGGATCATCCTGCGAAAATAATCATGAAAAGTGAACCCGATAAACAGCAGGTTCATGTGTTGTTGTTATGTTATGATCGATATGGATCAATTCTTAAAATAAAAAACGGCTATTATTTGTGACTTTTGTTTTTTTTTTTTTACTTTAAGGGCCAGTTTCACAGTGCACTCTTAAAAAAATAAGTGGCACTTAATTTTCCTGTTAGTTTTCCATATTTGGCACTTAATTGACACTTAAACGAGTGTGAAACTGGGCCTAAATGAATAGCAAATAAAGACGTTAAAAATCTTAATTCGAAAGCCATCTTGCGAAGCATGCATTAATTATCATTGTGATCCGATGATGGCAGTTTAGCCGAAACGCGTTATTAAAATAAAAATTAAACAAAACAAAACTATATATTATTATTATTACCATTATTAATTAATAAAAAAAATTACCTGAAATTTCGTTGGTCTCCTTATCTCATTTCATTTCAGATACGAAGATTACACAGTCAACGACTACATGCTGAGCTGTATTATAGAAGAGAATCGGTACTTTATTATTACGCCAAATGACTGTGTCATAGCTAGCCTCTTTGACACAGACGATCGCGTGAATTGGCTTGTAGAACACAGGTGAGTTTCAATATCACATCTTCAGTCATAATCTACAGCGACCAGACAAAAATTTTAATTGCTACGAAAATAGTACCTTAACCTAAAGTGCTTTGGTGTTATTTGAAGCATTTTAGATAAGGGGTGTTTTTTTGCAAGCCCGGGGGGAATTGGATGAAAAAAACGACGTGGGTGCTAAAAAATTTTACAAAATGCAACAACAAATAATCCCCTGCGGGATTAGCTTAAGCGCACAGAAAACGGTGTTACTGGCATGAATTACATACATGTTATCGATAGTTTGTATGAAAACTCCATTTTTTTTTCTGTGATGGCGTTGCTAATCCCCGTTGTCGTTTTTTTTTCAACCAATTGCCCCCGGGATTGCAAAAAAACACACCTATCATATACAATGTTAGATGAAACTAAGCCAAATCTATGTACATATGTATGTAAATGTTTTATAGAAAATTCAAAGAAGCAATGGATATTATTTCAATAGATGGTGGAAAACTTTCCCTAGTTGAGGTTTCAAGGTAAGTTTGTTTTGTTTAATTTAAAAGAAATAATTCAGCTTCACAGCCCTTTTAACAGGCTCTATGTTGATCACCTACTTTCTCTGAGAAAATTCGATGATGCAGCAAAGTTATGTGTTGGTATAATTGGCAATTATAAAGATTTGTTTGAAGAAGAGGTTAAAAAATTTGCTGCATTTCAACAGTTACGCACTTTTAGTACGTATCTTCCAACTCAAGATGACTTCAAATTAAATTCAAAAATCTACGAAATGGTTCTCTATGAATATTTGAAATTCGACGTCAAAGGCTTTCTAAACTTAATCAAAGAATGGCCGAAAACTCTCTACGATACTGCAGCTGTTATGAATGCAATTTATAGCACAACAACCAACAATGAACTTGACGAATCCCTCGCGATATTATATTTACATGAGGGTAAATATGAAAGGGCCCTAAATATTTATTTCAAGTGAGGACCAAATTGAAATGAAATTCTTATTTAAAATGATTATTATTGGACTTGATATAGGTTAGGAAAAGAGGACGTTTTTGATATAATATTGAAGTTGGTGCAAGAACAAAAAATCCCACCGGAATTTGTGGTCCAAAAATTGGAGAAAAAAGAAGAGTATTTATATAAAGTATACGATATAAACTTCGATATTTTTTTTTAGTTTTTAAGTAATTATTTACATAATATAGTACCTTGAAGCTCTGGAAAAAGTCGACAATAGTGGAAAGTTTCATGGGAAACTTGTCGATCTTTATGCAAAGTTTGATCGCGAAAAACTTCTGCCATTGCTGAAACAATCAAATAACTATCCCATACAAGAGGCATTGAATATCTGTAAGCGTGAGCTGTTCTATCCAGAGATGGTATATTTATTGGGGCGGATGGGTAATACAAGTGAAGCCTTGGACATTATTATTCATAAGGTATAGCATTTATGTTATTTTGAATATTTCAGAAAAAAAACTTGTTTTGTTCTCTTTGAAGCTTAAAAATATAGAAATGGCAATTGATTTATGTAAGGAATATGATGATTCAGATCTATGGAATAAACTAATTGATGTAGCTTTAGAAAAATCAGAAATAACGACAACACTGTTGAATGGAATTATAGGTAAGGATCTTTTATTTTTGTCCTTATCTTCGAAAATCGCAACAAGATTTGAGATTTTGTTGATAAACTCCCATCGGATGTAATAGACCGAGAGCCCACAGCAAATTTTGGGTGTGAATGATAGCAAAAATTCACTGGTATTTTTAGATAGGTCTTTACTTTTCATAAGCAAATATGAAAGTCTTGCATTTCGTGATTGGGGCCTTTGTCGGTAATGGTGCATTAAAAATGCGTGTTTTTTTTAAAGCCCGGATAAAAAGTATAGCAACTAAATCGTTATATTTAATAAAAGATCTGAGCGCCCTAGACATGAAAATGGGAGTCCAAGACATCTTCTGCATCCAAGATGAAGCCAAAGATGAGTATGAAACCGGTCTCTAAATAAAATGTGATAGCATTTAGAAATATTTTCTCACTGATAGAAGCTTCCCATCTGATAACATAATATGGTAATCCAAAACTTTTTCCATGGGTCCGCTTATCTACCAGATGCACTAAAATAATGCACTTTACCGACAAAGGCCCCAACTACGGCATGCAAGACTTTCATATTTGAATATGAAAAGTAAAGACCTATCTAAAAGTACCGTTAATTTTTGCTATCTCTCGCACCCAAAAATAGCTGTGGGCTCTAAATAATTATTTTGTTTGATCATTTTTTTGTATTTTTAATTACAAATAACTTTTCTAGGTTACGTGAATATGGAAGCTTTTTTTAAAAAGTTAAAATTAGGTCAAAAAATTCCAGGACTACGGAAGTCTGTAATTCAAATGCTTTTATATCATCGATTGCAAGTATACATTAATTTTAAATGTCAATATCTTTCATTTCGGTAAAAAAAAAAATCTTCTCGCCTTTAGGTTCAAATCGAAGAAAGCTTCATTGAAATGGTGCAGAGTAACTATTTTGAAGTTTTTGAAAATTTAACCAAGAGCCAAAATAAAGGAATGAATATTTCATATGATGATTCATGTGCTCGTTGTAAGCAAAGCATTTTAACAGTAAAAAATCAGCTCCCACGCAATGATTTAGTCGCCTTTGCATGTGGCCATATATTCCATGAGATTTGTCTGCCCGACAAATTTGTAGATAAACGATGTAGCATTTGTACAACACGAAAAGTTAAAAACGAATCACAGCGGAAAATATGATGGGGGTAAAAGTTTGTTTACCTGTTTATAAATGAATATTTTATATATTTATTTGATATATTTTATTTTCCAATGTATACAATAGCAGTGAATAACCAGCTCAACAAATTTTTACAGCAACAAAAAAAATTTAATAAATCAGAGTCATTCATCATCGACCCAAAAGTATGAAAAGTGCATCAGATTTGCACCTTTAAAAAAAAGGACAATTGAAGCGTCTAGAGTGAAAAGTGGTCAAGTGACATTTTTCGATTTTTTTGTTTTTTTTTTTACCAATACTGGAGTTAAGCGACAACTTTAATTTTGGTCAATTCTTGTATCTCTATTGTTATTACTTACAAAGTTAGCTTCAGATAAAGGCTTATAACTCAAAACTTCAAAAATGTCACTTGACCCCTTCTCATTCTCAACGCTTCAATTGTTTGTGTGTAAAAATTAAGTGAGCTGGCTACTCACTTAAAAAAAAAATCGACTAATAATATTATGTTAAACGTTTTTTTTTGAATCTGTCTTTACTTTTATCCTGATAAAAATCTTTAAAACGTATTATTTGTTTATATAAAAACTTAAAAGCAAATAAACAAAAATAAATCTATTACCTCCATTTCTTTTGTTAAAAGTGTGTCATTCTGCAATTTTTATAATAAAGGGGAATAAAATAGGGAGTTTATATTTAATATTAGGTACTTTTTGTTTCCATGTACCATCACTGGATATTACTGTTGTCAGTTTTCATTAGGCGTTTTTCTTTTTTAGCCCCGAGCGGGTCACAGAGCGGGCGAATAGAGCTCACTCCGAACAGAGCGTGACCTGAGCGCACCGATCTATTTAAGAAACTCAATTGAGCACTGAACTCTCATATCTGTCAAATTACATGAAAATTGTATGAAGTTAGCCGCGCTCAGCTTTGTGCTCGATGTGCTCGGTCATTTTTTTCCCAGCTCATCGAGCGAGTCCCGGTCGAGCTCTGAGCTAAAAAAGAAATGCAAGTTGAGAGCTTGGAGCGCTCCGAGTTAAAAAGTAACATAGTTTTCTTTTTGACAGCTCAGTGCCACGCTCGGGGCTAAAAAAGAAAAACGCCTATTGACTGTGCAGTTTTCCTTGATTTTGTAGAAGAAAAATTGTTCAATAATAGGTGTTTTTTTTGCAATCCCTGGGGCAATTGGTTGAAAAAAAAACAACAACGGGAATTAGAGACACCAGGCGTGTTTTTTTTCCAAGCCCGGGAGGAATTGGATGAAAAAAACGACGTCGGTGCAAAAAACATACATATAAAATGCAACAACAACTAATCCCCTGCGGGCTTAGCTAATCGCAGAAAATTCTCGGGGCTTAACTTAAGTGCACAGAAAAACTGTTACTGGCATGAATTACATACATGTTAGTCCCCTTTCACACGAGCAAACTGACTTTCCAGCAACTTTCAGTTTTTGGGTGAGAAGGGCACCAAGTAAGAGGATTGAACGGTCTACGATTGGTGGAAATTGAAAATTAAAAGAAAACGTCAAAAAATCTCCAGCAACTTGTTTCCTCGTGTGAAAGGGGACTTACCGGTAATTTGTATGAAAACTCCATGTTTTTTTTCTTGAGGGCTTCGGTAATCCTCAATAGCAAAATCAGAAAATATTTTGATGCCAATAAAAAGGTGATAACTCAATTATTAATTTTAGTCAAAAAAATTTTTTATTTTGGCCAAACCTTACAAATCAAATGAATTTCTTTATTTCAATGAATCATTGATTATTGAAATCTTAGAAATCGTTTTATGTAAGTCCCTTTTCCCACAAGGAAACTCAGTTTCCAGCAACTTTCAGTTTTTAGGATCGAGAAGGGCACCAAGTAAGAGGAACGAAAAAAGGTCTACGATTGGTGGGAATTGGAAATTAAAAGAAAAGCTCAAAAAATCTCCAGCCACTTGTTTCCTTGTGTGAAAGGGGACTAACAGATTGGGCCAAAATGAAATATTTTTTTGACTGGAAATAATAATTGAGTCAAGAGCTTTTTATTGGCATCAAAATAATTAGGGCCAGTTTCACAGTGAAGTAAGTGTCACTTAAGTGCCGAATATTGAAAACTAATTCCCAATTTCACAGTGTAAATTTATCGGAATAAGTGACACTTAAGTCTCCGATGTTGGCCACTTAAGTTCCACTTACTCAGGTAGTAAAACTGCGGCTTAAGTGCCAAAATGGAAACATTAAGTGCCACTTATTTTGTTAAGTGTGCACTGTGAAACTGGCCCTTACTGATTTTGCTTTTTAAGTGTCTCAAAATAAGAAATTAAAATTTTCAAAGATGAGTTTCAATGAAAGCTATATAACTAAACCCCGAAAATATCTGGATTTAGCTAAGCCCATTGGGGAATAGTTGTTGTTGCATTTAACATGTAAATTATTTAGCCCCGAATGGTTTTTTTGATCCAATTTCCTTCGGACTTGGAAAAAAACACGACTATTATCTAGTTTAGCTAATCCCCAACGATTAGTTGTTATAATTAACATACAAATTATATAGCACCGAATCGTTTTTTCGTCCAATTATACCTGTGCGTGCAAAAAAAAACACGACAGCCGGTGTGTTGTGGAGCGGTGTGTCGTTGAATGTGCACACTTGTGTGTAGTGATGTTGAAAAAGAAAAGTACAGATATATATGACATGTCATGACTGTTGCTTTGATTTTTGTTTATAATATAAGTGTTCTCTTTCTTACAAGTAGTAAACTCCACATCGTGGTATGGCGCAATCGAAACAGAAGCGATTCCTCCTATTTGCGCCTAAGTTAAGCCCGAGAATTGGGATTAGCTAAGCCCGCAGGGGATTAGTTGTTGTTGCATTTTACATGTAAATTTTTTAGCACTGACTCCGTTTTTTTCATCCAATTCCCCCCGGGCTTGCAAAAAACACGCAACAACGAATACGGATTCAAAAACAAAAAACAACCAGAAAAAAAAACGAAACAAATGAAACGTTAATTAAAAGGCCAGTTCAGTCATAATTCTCGATATAAGAGACATCTACTCGTTAGTTTCTTAAATTATTTATTTATGTGTATTGGTGTTTTACTTTTGTGCAAAAGTAAAAGTTAAGACAGCTTTAACTTTTACTTTTGTAAAATTTGAGAAAGAAGATAGGATTGCGTAGTACGTTGAAAAAGACAAAAGATTTTGTTCACTTTTGTACAAAAGTAAGTTGAATGTAGTTAAGGGCCAGTTGTACAATAGTGGTTCAGCCTCGGTTCAAGATCTTAACTCACCGATTTCGGCGGATTAACTAAAGTTCAACGCTGGTTCAAGTATGTAATTGGTTATTATCAGACACTTGAACAGTAAACCACTGTTGAAACTCAATTAATCCGCCGGAATCGGTTTATAAAAATTGCTGAACCACGGTTTAAATATTTGTACAACTGGCCCTAAGCCTTTAGGACTCCTTTAACTTTTACTTTCGTAAAATTTGAAAAAGGAGATAGGATTTTGTAGTACGTTAAAAAAGACAAAACATTTTGTTCACTTTTGTACAAAAGTAAGTTGAATGTAGTTAAGCCTTTATATTGGAGTCACGAATAAATTAAAAATCTTGTGTAAATAGATTAAAGTACACAAAATTATGATCCACTAAATAATACTGATTTTTAATACTTTTCTCAAAACTAAAAAGAGATCAATGGCATCACTATTACAAATAGCATCCACATGAATTTTCTCTCTTGTTCCACGAATGTCTACCCAAAGCAAAATGTCAAAAACTAACCCATACAAATAAAATTCGCCGTAAATTTTCAAACATCCATAAAACCAAATCGAGGAGAAAAGATCTCCTCTACTTAAATTTTCCTTCGCCTCATCGCCTGCATTCGAGTTCAATTTTTCAGTGTCGTCGGTCGCATTTTTTCAAGTTGCGGTTAATCAGACAAAATACAAGGAAGAAAAATATAAAACTTGCTTAAAAAACATTTTTCCATTTCGAAGAGTCTCGTCTAATTTGTTAATATTTCTATCGTCTCTAGTGTTTTTGTTGTGTTTTATAAAATTTAAACAAATTTATATTCAGACATTTTTTTTTCATCGGTCTGGGATTCGGTATATTTATCTCTATCTCATCTATTATTGCACACTCCACCCTTGTTGGGGGTATATCTATCGTGTGTTCTTCTTCGTTGTTTCGTCTCGTCGGTCTTCGTCGGTCGGAAGGAATTTATTGTTCCGTATGTTTTTTTTTTAAAGAAAATTAACAAAATACGAGTTGCAATTTTGATTTGTTAAAAAGAAAAACAGTGGTTTTCGTGTGTGTTTGTGTGAAATAAGAAAAAAAAAAAAATAGAGAAATACCTTTAGTGGGAAAAATTCCCGTTGTGTGTGAAATTTTTAATTATTAATTTACTCTTTCTTGGATCACATCGAACCTGAAAGTTTACGCATTTATCTCACGGTGTTTTGTAGACCGTAGCAGGTGGGAAGAAAATTAATTGGTAAGTCAATGATATAGAATTAAATAAAAAAATATTAAACGATTTAATTTCAATGGGAAAATTCACTGCAAAACAGAAAAGAAAAAAAAAAACTCATTTGCATTTTTCTACAAGGAAGAGTAAATGAGAAAATCAAGGAAAAAATAGGATGGGATAGGAATAGGATATTATAGGATAGGCGAAAAGACAAAAAGGAAAACATAGAAAGGTGAACGGCAAAAAGATGAATTCGCCGTGTTATTCGAGAGGAGAAAGAACAATAACAATTTAATTCACTTCACTGAATGGAGAAGTGATTTGTTAGTGTAGTAGATGTGGACTCTTGTTCTCCTTGTGCCTCTTGTCCTTGCGTTCATATTTTTTTTCATGTTTTCGTCTGGTTGTCGCGGTGCCGTGGTTGCCAATAGTTCTGTTTGGCAAGTTAATTTTTTCCACAAATTTTTACAAATTGTCAAAAATTCCTATTATGGTTTTTGAGCGAACAAATAGAAAAATTGTGAAAATTTGAAAACATTTATAAAACTTCAATTTATCAGAACAGACATTCTAGGTATAGAAATTAAACACAGGTCGACAAAATGTATGGTGCAGAACCAGACTCAATTCTTTTTCGAAGGTTTCTAAATTCAAATCGGAATTCGGATCACCAAATGGCTTCTTCTAATAGAGGTTTCGAGATATTGGCCATAATTACTATTGTCATTCACGTTTCGATGCGATAGAAGTCGATCAAATCAAAAAGTTGGGTGCGGTTGGGGTATTCAAAGCTATCTGCATAGCTCTTTGCTCTGTGGTCGCTTGAGAAAATATATACCTGCCTAGTTTTTATTTAACTTAAAGTTTTAAATTAAATAATATATAAAGCAAGAAACAGATTGGCACAGCAAAACATCGACATCGACAGCAACGTTAATATAATATATTCAAAGCCATTTAAAACCACTGGCTCTAAAGGTTGTCAAAGTTGCTATTGAAGTTGCTGTGCCAATCTGTTTCTCGCATAAGACTAATAGTTGATGACTTCGGCTTTCGACAAAAGTCTTTTATCGATAAAAAAACGAAACTTGTAATAAGGGCCATTCTTAAAGTGATAAAAGGATGCTTTATATTGATGTATGTACATACATATATGACGACTGTGAAGGATTTGTCTTTCGTCCATTCCGCGAAATAATGAAAATTAAAGAAGATTCAATTAACCACAACTTGCGCATCTACAAAAAATAAATACTACTAGGTACGCCAATTCACTGTTGAATCTAAACATCCAGTACCTACTCAGTTATCTTTCGCAATGTCTAAATACATCGGCCGTTTTCACTGATTGGATTTTTGTAATTAAAATGAAATCTATGTAAGATGAACTGAAATGAACAATGGTCAACTGATGAGTTCAAGTGAGATCGCCGGCACAAAACGCCTTTCAGGAATAAAGGCCGTTATAAGCTATTTTGAATCAATAATTCAACAAGTCCAAATACAATAGTGCTAAGTCTTCTACTTGGCTGATGTATTTCAGTAGATAGTATTTAGAATTTGTATTATTAAAAAAACCTTCTTATATAAACATTGCCACGTCCCGGGAAAAAAACAAAAAACAAAAACTTCCAATTTAATGATTAGGAATTCTAGTCTTGTTGGATATAGTTCACACTAGATATTCGTCACGAATCTATGTATGATGAACTGAACTGAACTTAACAAAAAATTGCGTATTGACAAAGGCCCTCACTAGTCAACTGAGAAGTCCAAGTGAGATTGCCGGGACGAAACGCCAAATTTTTGTAGGACTAAAGGCCGTTATAAGCTATTTTGAATCGATTGCCAATAATGTTCAAAGATGAACTTATCGAAAGCATTAGGCCAGTCCCACGGAAGAAAATTTAACTGGGAGCTCAATGCCAATTTGACGGAGGCGCAATCCTTTCGTGGGACAAGATTCTGGGACATGTGTTACCTATATACATAGTTCTCGTACTAAACTTCTTGAAACAAAATTTCAACTGTGCTTAAAATATTTATTATTTAAAGCACAAAACTTATTGAAATGACTGAAAAATAGTACCAACCAAAAAATTGAGAAATGAATCCAAAAAATGTTTGCCTCAGAAATCTCCGAAAAAAATCTCATTGCTCAGGTGAGATTATTTGTCCCACTTAAAAAACGATCTGAGCCTGGATCCTCATCTAGTAGTTTAATTGCTTCAAGGTACCGCTGGTTAAGATGTCTTGGGTGGTTGTTCAATGTTGGCTTCCTCATAGACTCTCTTGTTGCTGATATGTTTCCTACGAATCCTGTCGTAGTGCAAGCCTGTTCAGATCCGCATGGTCTTCCTTTCGAATATTGTCAGCTTTTTCATGTGAGTTTTTGTCGTCGTGAAAACAGTACGTGATGACCGGCTTGATGAGCTGCTTATAAAAAAGAAGCTTGATCTTCTGGCTGACTACGTTTTGTTTTCGCATCAGTAGATGAATGCGGTAAAACGCAGAATTAGCTTTCCTCAGTATAGCTGCAGCTGTGTGTGGGTTAAACCAGTATAGCTCATTGAAGTGTATACTCAGGTATTTCACGTTTTTTCTGGCTGACAGTTGAATTCCATCGGGTAGGGTGATCTTTGTGTTCAGTTAGCGGTTGTGGGTCGTCTTCATCTTCCGTTTTCTGAGCTTCTTCGTCGTCTGATGCAGATCAATTAAAATTTGGCTGAGTTGACTTTGAAAAATCAATGTGGCACTTAGCCTCAAAATTAAAAATTAAAATTTCCTATGATGGTTTTCAATGATAGGATAGTTATAACTGGCACCTTATACATATCGTAAATGTGCTGCCTAAATGCGTAAAGCTGCTGAGTCCACTTTTGTCGAAATTGAGATTTTGATGCCCTTTTCTACTGAAATACATTTTGCACAAATTCCTTTAATCATTTTTGTCCAATGTATCGTAGGTAGTTGTTTCAGAATTTTAAAGAGAAAATCAGTTTTTTTTATGCAGTCTTAAGCAAATTTTTGTTTGTTTTTCTGCTCTACTGTAAAATTTGCCAAAGCGGACTTAGCAGTTTTACGTATTAAGCCGACGACATGTCTTCTTAACATACTCAATAGCCGCGTTTTATTATCGCCAATAACCCATTATGGTTTACACTGTGAAAATAAAACGATACGGATCCTAATTAAAACAGTGTTTTATGCTTATCTCTTTTTTCCTTATGTTTGTTTATTTTTCATAAAGATCCTGTCTTTTTTCGTAACACTACAGTTTGCACTACCTTATCATTTGCAAAACTGAAAAGGCATCTACCCGCCAGAGTAAAACCTAATTTCTAGATCTATGTATATTGTATAAATGAAATCCCGATAGAAACCTAGATCCTAAGTTGTTTTTGATGTTTTTTTTGTAATACGGGTTAAAAGAACTCACACTTGTAGATAATAAAACGCTGCTACTATCTCTTCTTATGATTTTAGTAAAATTACCCGTAGAGGTTATTGAAAGATATGTAATTAACTTAACTATAATTAAAAAATCCACAAAGCTTTATAAAAGTGGTAACCATCAGTTGGCGGTCTGTCTTCTGTCGTTCCTGTTCGTTTGTTGGTTTTCCACCCAATGCTTTCGGGATTGTTTTCTCATATTATTTCCTGGCTTTCGGGCTTTCTTCCCTATTTGTTACGTCATTTTTGTCTACAGTTCTGTTCTTTTTTCTATTTTCTTTTCTCTTGATATTTTGTTACTGCAAAATTTTATTTCCAAGGGATTGTGGATTGTGAATACACTATCCCTTAAATACTTAAATCCAGAAAAGTAGAAGTTGCTGGATTTAGTGGTGTGTTTACTTTAGAAATTACAAAAAGAAAAAAAAAAAGAGGTAAGGTTTTTGTGCATTTTGTATTTTTGTCTGGGGAAATTATATTTTAATCTTATATGGTGGTTTGTTTATATAAACATGAATGGATTTTCAGACTGAATTATAGAAAAAAAGTAGTAAATATGTTTTTAATGTATTTAAAAATGAAAATAACTTCATTTAAACAGGCGAAAAATGATTGAGAGTTATACGAGTTAAGGCTCCCCAAACCAACGCGAAACATTCGGAACGACGACGAAAGTTTCGGCTGTTAAAATATATTTACAAGGCGATAAATGAGAGCAGCCGCACAAACACGACGATGCGATCAAACGAACCTCATGTCAAATATATTGACAGCCTCAATGTTTCGCGGTGGTTTGGAAGAACCTTGAATCTATTCAAGTACAATAATCAAAACTTAGTAGGTACCTAAATAATCCTCCCTTATATCTAACATCAAATTTCAATGCATTCATAATATCATGAGTAAGATTTAAAAGCCTGAATAACAATAGACTTATATTTTGTGAACAATAGTCTTCGGTTTCTCATGAGAATTTTACTCACTTTATAAGCAACAATTATGCCCATTAACATACCTATGTACATATATAAACTCAGAAATAAGCCTTAAAATAGTTTAATTACGAAGATGAACAAAATTAGAAAAACTTATAAATTGACTTAAATCAGTTTTCTTATTAAATTGTCTAATAGGCTTTGGAAATCAAGGACCGATTTTCATTAGACTATTCATGTTGAAGTTGGTAGACTATATCTGAACATAAATATGATGCAAAACAAGTTGTTATACAAACAGTCAGATTTGTTTTTTCTATCTCATTTAAAAATCAAAATATATTTTGAGCTTCTATTGTAAACATTTTGATCTGGACCTACAAAACAATGAAAAGCAAAAGTCAAACATTCCCAGGCAAGATAATTTCTATTCATTATCACAAGTAAAATTAAACAAATTTGTAACTATAAAAATGTGAAAAGTGTTTCTATTCCTAGCTATAAGCTTCGGTTATTACTTTGATTGTATCTTTTTGTGTTTTTTTAAATTTTTTTCATCTCATTCTTGCGATTAAATGATTTTTATTGTATGAATAAATTACTTAAGTTTCTACTATATATACGACTCTACAATGAAGGCATTAATAAAAATAGTACATAAATAAGATAATCAACCCTAAAATCATACCAAAAAGAAGATTGAACCGGTAATTCAAGTTTAACCAAATTAAGAAAGAAACAACGGAAATATTTATTAGTCATAAGTCATAACATAATATTAAGTTACGAAGTACCTAATAGGGGGGATTTTATGGTTAGATTTTAATTTTAAATGTAACAAATTTGACAGTTTGATGAGAATGTCTGTGATTTTGATTGTCTTTTATTTCCGGCTGATGTCTAGCGCATTAAAAAGTTAATGTTTTCTATAATCTTTTTTTATTTCATAAAAAGATTTTTAATTTCTCATCAGGCGACTGTAAGTTAAAAATATGAAGCTAGGAGTTTAGTGTAGAAATTTGTCAATAAATAAAATTTTTAGAACCAGTAGACCCTTGCTAACGTTGCTTCGCTCATTATTTTGAAAAAAAAAGAAGTTGCACCACTGGATCACATGAACTTGCTCTTGTGGTTCAAGCCTATAGTCTGTGTTATTATGTTATTATGAATATAAAGAATACCTATCTATCTTCCTTTTAATTAATTAAATAAAAATGCAAACAAGTAAATAGTACAGCGTGGACCAAAAGTGTCTTTCCTATGTAAATCTTTGATAAGTTCTTAACGAAAATATAAAAACTAATGAAATTAATTAAGAATAAGAGTTTGTTTCGTGGAAATTGTGAACGATACATTTGAAAATGTATGTCAATTATAGCCACTTAATTAGAATTAATGAACTCATTTGTTCTTTTGATAGCACTTTCCATGACTTTTTGAAGTTCTGCCGGTACGGTTAATTTCCGAATGTTTACATTCAACTCATTGTATTCCTTTGATTTGGTAATGTAGATAAATATTTATTTTTTGCAAAAACAACAAAACGTGGGTCTCTAAACGTGGGTCACGAAAGTTGAGTTTTTGGACAAATTTGATTTTTAAGGTGATTAGGTGCAGATCTTTCTTTAAAATCCGACGAATCGTGCCATGCGGTATACCAAACTGTTTTGAACGTCTCCGTATCAATGTTTCAGTGCTAGCTGAAACACTCACGAAGGACCCGGTTGTTTTCGGTTGAGCGGACTATTAAGGAGTCTGCCCGAACTTCACACATCTTTAACGTTTTCATATGGCTCAAATTTAGCGATTATATCACAAATTGTGGGAGCTGTTGGAATATTTCGATCTCCATAAAACTGCGGAAAAGCACGGTGAGTGTAAAAAATTGACTGTTCCCTTTCCAAAAAAATAATTGGACAGTTTTTGTTCGCTATGAGATTGTGTAGCACTCCGCAATTCCGCATTCCTCACTCCGCACTCCGCACTCCGCAACTCCGCACTCTGCATTCCTCACTCCGCATTCCGCAACTCCACACTTATAAATTAAGTTCTAATGGTCAGATGTTCAAGGTTAATGTCCTCAAATGCAAATAAAATGTTAGGCTTCACTTAAAGCAGCTCATACACGATTCAAATTAATTCAATTCAGCTGTCAACTTAATTGGTGCTTGGCTTTCCATATACTCAGATGAAAGAATACTGCTTAACTGTCAAAACCATTATTATTGTCTTAAGAAATTACACGACGTCTCGAGTTTCTTAAATTTATTAAAAGATGAGTGCAAAATATTATAGAATAAAAATAATTAGGAAAAGCAGGGGCCGAATTACGGCATCCGTGACTGGACGACACGTGAGGGAAATTTCATACAAAATATCGATGATATTCGATAATTCGTATGAAATTTCCCTCACGTGTCGTTCAGTCACTGATGCCGTAATTTGGCCCCAGGTTTGCATTGAGGTTGAGCTACACATCAAATTATTTCTAAATTTGATCTCCAGTTAAAAAGGGTTCACTTTGACAGTATATCAAATAACTTGCCTTTATAAATACTTCAATAAGATGAATGACTTGTAAATCAATTTGAGCAAATATTTGATTTTCTTCAACATCAACCGTCAAATTGATCAAATAAACTTAACTAAACTGGAATGTGACATTAAAAATACCTACATACATATTGTAATTTCAGACTGTAGAATGGTTTCTAAGACAGCTTTAGAAGTTTTGATGCAACTATAGGATACAAATTAGAAATCACCAAGATT
The DNA here is from genome assembly GCA_929447395.1 of Epistrophe grossulariae. Classification (NCBI taxonomy): domain Eukaryota; kingdom Metazoa; phylum Arthropoda; class Insecta; order Diptera; family Syrphidae; genus Epistrophe; species Epistrophe grossulariae. Next base: position 18,027,698 of record OV839567.1, on the reverse strand, counting down.
AGTCACGTGTTTACTTTATCTAGCTAACACAAGTCATTTTCATTGTCCCCATAGTTACTCTATGATTGAAATCTGTAAATTTTTATTTTAAAGTATGGAAAGCAATATTATTTGTACTAAACTTGGATGAAGGTATCTCTGGCACAGTAAATGAAATACTAAGGCCTTCTCCACACGAGGCGTTGCGTCTTATTTTGCTGTTTATAGGGTGAAATGGAGTGAAAACAAAAAAGTGGTATCTGATTTAAAGATTCTTTTTGTGTTTGAAAAATAATAGAGATTGGTCTTCGAAAATCACTCAAGGTCTATATATTTTTACGAAATTATAAACGAATTAATTGCTGTATGTAGTAATATTGTTCAAGCAGTAAATTCAGCAGAGTTTTTTTTGCAGTTTAAGCAGATAAAACTACTGACATTACATGGAAGGAGCAAATGTCAATTTGTGTTCGGTACTTGATTATAAAGACGACATTTTTGGGATTTCTTCATGTAGAAAGCACTAGGGGAAAATATTTAGCAAAACAAAATTCTCTCTGCATTAAAAAATTTGTAAATAAATTTCAGCAACTTATGATGCTGCTTCCGCTATGAGGCGTAGTTTTAATGGTGCCCAAGTGGTTGTACGGGAGTTTTAACCAGAACCTTTATGCATTCATTGCAGTGCACAATCAATAAACCACGCTTAAGATCATTCTTGTCAAATTCAGCCTATTCGCAATACGATTGGCATAGTAAAAGCGCTGAGTGGGAGAATATGTTGTTTTTTTATCAACACATTAAAATTTGTGGAACAATAAAATCAAAAGTCAAGACTGTTACAAATTTTTTAGATGTTAATCGCCTATATTTTTTTTGTACATAATATTGATAATACTAAAAATGAGCTTATACAGACTTATTTTCATATATGTAGGCACCTTAAGAATTATTAGTACATTTACAGAAATAAAATTTAAGGTGGGACTATCTTAATGTTATAATTTGAATATAAATAATTGTTGGAATATTTTAAAGGAGCTTTTTCCGCAAATTGCCAAATTGGGCCTCGAGCATTGTTATTTCCAGCAGGACATAGCAACAGATGGAGATTTTAGACCGCATTATGACTTGCTGCACCTTGTATTTTTAATGATCCGCTCCTCAAAAACATATTGAAGTTGTTATTTGAAAGGGGTCTTTAGGATTTCTTAACTAAAATATTAGGTATCTTTCAAAATATGTATAAGCATTACAAATTTTTCGAATCAAATTAAAAGTTCTATAAATCTATTACTAATTCTTTTGTAGTCCGAAACTTGATACGAATCTTGAAAAAAAAACTATCATAAATTGCATCTTAGTGAAAATCTCATATACCTACAAATTTCCGTTACGATCGAATTCGGTGTTTTTTTTGGAGATTCGGAAAAGTTTCCGATTACGATGGAATTCATCAACATCTCCACAATGTTCAAACTTGAATATTAATTATCAAATTATGTAATTAACAAAATTACAACCAATCAATTAATAAAAAAATAAAAAAAAAAAAAAAAAAAAATTATTATCGATCCTGCCAGGAGTCGAACCTGGAATCTTCTGATCCGTAGTCAGACGCGTTATCCATTGCGCCACAGGACCGTTGTGTCTCATATAATCTTTCTATTTCTTGACCACACATAAATTAAAGTTTCTACTCCAACAACAACAAAAGGTATCGACTTTTTATACCAAAAATAGAATCACATTCTTTACGCAAATAAAACATACCTACAATATAGGAAAATGAAAAAAAAAATATAAAAACCACAAAATATTTTTCCCTTCTCTGATTTTGCAGCCTCTTCCTTAATTCGCCGCTGTTGCCGCTGTGGCGATGGTGAGGGGTGTGAACTGCGAAAGGTGAAGCCAACCGAACGACCATACGCACAATGATTTTGTCAGATGATGGATAAAAATAAATTGTAGGCAAAATACCTACAACAGAATTTACAACAAAAAAAGCAAAATAATGTTTCAATTTAAATTTCCTATAAATAAATGTTAGTTCGGAACAATACCTCACATATTTTGCTTACTTTTTTGTTCCGTACAAAAATATATTTTCTTATGGAAGCTACTTTTAACATTGATTTTTTTTTTGATTTTATATTTTAATGATAAGCTAGTGCAAAGTTGAGCGCGCTAAGTTTTTTTTGTTTTGGTGTGTCTTTCCACTTTATTAATTGTTTTGGTTATTCACACCGAATAGTGTAAATGTTTAAAAAAAAAAAAGAATCATAAATAACTCACATTGAAGTGGTTTGGTGTTAGATTATAATTTAGAAGATGACATTGAACTTCCCTTCTCTATAGGTAGATAATTTTGTGTCGATGTTACATGATAGGTATACATATATGTATGTACCTATATGTACAATATGTAGGTATGTATGCATATAAAGCAATGGTGTAACTTGTTTTATATCAAATGTCGAATATATTTAAATTTTATAAGAAAAATCTTTTGAGTTCTTTCTTTTAGGGCATCCCACGCACAATTTATTCCTAAACACTACCTATACTTTATAGTCTGAGAAATTAAAATGCAAATGAGAAGATATGTAGATCTTCATAGGGTGATTTGTATACACCGAATAATAATTCTCATAAACGTTCGTCAATAATATTATGCAAAATTCAGTATTCAGAAATTCGTTTAAATTTTATTGAATGTTTTAATTAGAAGTCTCGTTTAAATTATCCATTGGCAAAGATTTTTTGTATTTTGTGTTTTATGAAAAAAAGAAACTTATCACGATATGCCAGTCGAACGCTTTTATTGATTCTGAAGTGTAAGTGCTTTTGGCATCGATTCTGAATTCAAATCCAGAAGCATTTTCTCTTCTATCGAGAAGAAGAATTGTCATTTTGTGGGGTTTAGAAGGATCCTGCGCGACCAATCGAAAACGCCATTTTTAACTTTTGACTTACAACGCTTTTGAGGTTTTGTATGAAGAAAAAAAGAGCCGAAATAAATATTGAAGCTTGTTTAACTTGTTTCGAGAAAAAAAAAATTATAAATTAAAATAAAAAAATATCTGAAATAAATAAAAGTGGATTGCTTTTTTTCTTTAAAATATACAAAAAGCTGTACAGCTGCATTGTGGGCACGTACCTACGACACTTTTCACAGCTATTCCAGTTCCAGTTTTCCATTCTATTGTGTTCAGGCAGTGAATCATCAAATCACATAAAAAAACGAACGAAAAACGATTTTTGATAAAATATACTGAAAACGGTATATTCAGCCAATTTCTTCAAAAAGAAATAAATATTAATTTAAAACTTCATATGTCCATCAAGAAAGCATTACCACTTTAAAATGGATTAACTTGGTTTAATTGTCGTAAATTTGTCGTGAACGAAAAAAGTTTTTTTCATTGAATTTTTCATTGAAAGTTTGTTCGCTTTTTTTTTAATAACCCCTGGCAATGCTTTAAATTGGATTAAAAACAATTATGTATTAGAATCTGAAAATTTTTAAGCGATAATGCTATTTTTACGGATACATTATGGGATCAAAACTTGGTGAAGAATCAAGAAATGTCTTATAAATCCAATAATATCACACTTTTTAATAAACAGAGTTTTAGGGGTAAGAACTTTGTCAAGAAATTGGCCGTTTTTTCGCGTGATCAAAGTCTTAAAACAACATATTGACGGTTAAAGTGCAGAACTTCTACGTCGTTTTTGCATGTTTTCAGAAATAAAAGAAAAAAACTGCAAAAATTTTGTATGACTATCTATGGTAAGAGGTAAAGAAAGAATTAATTCTTTTTCTGTAAAATGTTCAGAACGAAATAGTTAGATGCTAAAATTGCCAAAAGGCGGCTCTGAGTCTGATTTTTTTTTCAAGAAAAATTTTTTTTGTTGAATTTTTCGACTAACTAGGTCCTACACTTTGACAGTCGATATATGTAGACGTTGAGCAATTAGTTTAAAAAAGAAAAGAAAAAAGAACATGCTACATCACGTCACAGACTATACATTTTTGGATCTTCTATTTTAATTGTTTGTGATGAATGAGTTTCCCTTGAGGTGTTTGTCGTACAAAATGTTCGAAAATAGGTTTATGATGGTGTTGTTTTTTTTTTTTTTTTTTTTTTTTTTGAAAAAGCGTGCTTTGCTTTTGCTTTTGATTGCGTGTTATTTTTTTTTTATGTTTGTTTTTTGTCATACGGATGAATGAACTTGATTTAAATAATTTGATTTTATTTATTTTTAAGTATTTTTTTTTAATGATTTACCATGTAGGTTAATATTTTGTTATTTATCATAAAGTTAAACTTTTATTTTCTGAGATTGTTTTATGTTCTGTTTGATGATTAAAAAAGATGTCATTTCCGAGGTCTTCCCCGGATATATGACCCATAAAATACTAATTATACTGAGATGTGTTCCAAAATGAAGTGGTAAAATAATGATACGATAATTTTATTAGCAGAAGAACAACTGAATAACTTTGCTTGTTGGTGGATTTTAGTGAAGAGTAACATTTATATGCGTTTAGCATTTCCTTAAAAAAATTCCCCAAGTTTGAACCAGGAATTTTGATATTATATTTAGTGAAAGGGGCAAAATTAAGTTTTCTGTAAGTAAATAAGCTCAAAACTATGTTTTTTTTTGGAAGATTGATTGTTATTAAAGGTTCTTTCCATTCTGTACATTTGTACAAATTTTTATCTTTTGGATTAAAACAAATTGCGCAGCTTTTTATAATTGTGTATACCTATATATATAAGAAATTAACTGTACAAAAGAGTTTTTTAACTAATAAAAAATTAAATTAAATAAAAAAAAATCAAAATAAAAGAAAATCAACATACAAAAATTCAAAAATCAAAAATTAAAAAAAAACAAAAAAAATTCAAAAAATAAAATTTATAAAATTATTTTCAAAACCAAATTAGGAAAAACGATTTTGAAAAAAAAAAAACTTGAAATGCAGTTTTTTGTGTTAATTGCTTAAGAAATATTACATGTATGTAAGGAGTTTAATCAAAATCGTTGTAGGTAGCCGTTTTAAAAACAAACCGAAATCGCTGTACCTATGGCAGCAATCCGTTCTATACATGAGCTGAAACAAAAATACGAGGCGAACCTCAAGGGAATGACAAAACAAAAATTTTCTGTACCAAATTTGAAGCAGATCGATCCATATGTTCAGGCTCCAATTCAAATTACAGTAGATGCATAGACGCAAAGACGCATAGACGCAAAGACGCATAGACGCATAGACGCATGGATGCATAAGCTCATAGATTTATATACAAGTAGACGCAAAGACACATAGACGCATAGCCATATAGACGAATAGACGCCTAGAGGTAAAGACGAAAAGACTCATAGAAGCATAGACGTATAGACCTCATACGTCTATGCAGAAACCAACGGACGTTATGGCGAAATCCAATTTCGGACTTCTCTTTTAAATCTTGAAATTTTTGTCTGATAAAACCACCTATATTGGTTTTGTGCAGACAAAAATTTCCCCCATAATCCATAGAGCAAGTAAAAAGAATGCAGATATACAGGTGACCAGGCAATTATTTCTATAATTAGGTACAACAATCTTTTCAAAAACAACAAAAAATAAAAAAACACCCATATAGTTATCATAACACGTAAAATACAAATAATCCTCATAATAAACAGTTATGATGTCATATTTTAATTATGTACAGATAAAATACTTACACAAGATTGTAACCATCAATCAATAAAATCGTTTTCATCCGTCAAAAAAAAAAAAAGAAAGAAATATTTTTACGTCAACATCAATATTCGAATGATGTAATTCTCTTAACTTATATACCATCTCTACAGATATCAAATAGACGCAACGCACAAACATGACGCGTATACAAACACACATATACCTATTATAAATCGATCGCATAATCTCACTCAACCACCAAAATAAACATGTTTTCTTAAAAAAAAAAAAAAAATTTAATGGAATATCAAAAAAACATTCCCGCCATTAAAAGCGTCAACATATATCATACATACGCATGTTGCATAATTTCTTTCTTTGTGCATCACTGCTGAATGCATCCGTCATCAATTTTGATGATGATATGGCATCCATAATGTTGATGATGATAGATGATGGATTTGTCTTGTCAAATTTTGAACAAATTCATCGGAAATTCATTTTTTTTTGTTTCTTTCCTTTCTTGGAACGCACTCTACTTCCTTTTAACAATCAAAGAAGGTGTAAGTAGGTACATATGTATGTATGTAAACAAAATAAATATTGAATAAACGCCCGTTTATCGAAAATCAAAGTGGGCACATCATCCATTCAAGTAAGTATAAAGACATTATAAGCGAAAGGAAATGGTGAATATGAATATCCATTTTATCTATTCAAACAGACAGACACATAGACAAATAGACAAACAGACAAACTAAACTCTTTGTTTTATCGATAGAAAAGTGAAATTTCCTTTTCTTTAAGCCATTTCCATACAAAATGGCAGAGTTCAGTGGGTTTTTCACGGCTGCAACTGCATTTTCTAACATAATTCCCTTCCTTTTCAAATTGTTATTATTGTATTTATGTACCTATGTATGTTTGAATAAAAACTCTTCACGAATATATCGGTGCCTGTCTCTCTGTCTGTCTGTTTGTCTGTCTATCTTAAAACTTCATCTATTTGCCGTCGTCATCGTCATCATCGTCGTCCACCACACACACCACAAGAACGACGACTCAGGTTCGAATTCGTGTCCAATTGTGAAAATTCCTCTTCGTTTAGGAGACTTTGGTCTTCGGGGGGGAAATATAAAAATAACACTTTCTATTAGGTATATTTTTATATTTTCTTTCGTGTTTTATCGCAATGACTGGCGCGCGCTAAAGGAGCAAATATATATACCTACCAACAAAATATCCCAAGAGCAAAATGTAATATCGGCTTTATGATTGCAACTCGACTAGACGACTAGCTGTACATATATTATGTATACATTCTCGCCGGCCGTAGAGTTGTTTGTATGTATGTATGTAAATTTAGGTACAGAGCTGCAACAGTCGTGATTGCCTGATTATTTACGATCGAAGGAGTTATAAGTCAAGGTGCGTTTTGTTGATGGTGAATTCGTTCACTAAATTCGTGGCCATTTATAATGAAAGTGCTGCAGCATTCAGTGCAATAAAGTAAATCCAAAAAGCCAGCTGCTGTCAAACTAAAAAATTCAATGCACATGTAGAAATGTAAATATGTAGGTAGATATGTATGTAGATTGTAGATATATAGGTACATAGGTATTTTTCGAAAGTCATATCGGTTTAAATATTTTTCCCTTGTTTTTGGGGGGGGGTTAAATATTTGGACAGAGATGGATTAAAAATAAATCCATTGCAATTGCAATGAGTTATTATTTTTAAATAACATAAAAGCAAAAGTAATTAAAATACAATTTTTCCAAAAAGCAAATTATTTTTAAACACAACGAAATAGGTAGTATGTGTGGAATTGAGAATAAAAAGAAATCAAAATAAATTATTATGGGTATGGGTAGGTATAATCCCAACGAGAATTCGATAATGAGTTTTTCCTTTCTGCAATAATATAATCCAAGTAATTCATTAAACATTTTAACACATAATCCCATGAAAATTTATTGCGCATGCAGTATTTGTGTCGAACCCCAGACATTTTTAGCCCTCTCGCATTGAAGGACTAATTTTAAGTGTTTTTGCATTATATACCTATTTGGCTATATAAAAGTTATAGGTACACAAGTGTATCAATGAAAATTAGGCACTAAATTTGGAGTAGATTATGTTCATTGAGTTGAGGATGGTTTCACGCATTAAATTCAGAACTCCGAGATATTTTTATGTGAATCCGCCATTTTTTGTTCAGGAACAAACTAATGCCAACATAACCATTGACCAACTCACTTTATCTTTGCCAAATGAAAAAAAAAATCTGTGCTTTTGGGAAAAGTTCCACTAATTATTATAGAATGAGTATGATAGTAGGAATATATTTTTATTGGCACAGTGTTATGTATTGAGTGAGATAACGATGCTTATATACCTATTATTATTTCATGATGTATCGTTTCGTTGACCGAACGAAGCTGATAAGTGTGATTTCACGATTTATGATGAACGATGAACTTGAACATGACCATTGGTGAATTTTGTCGTTTATAAATGTTGGGATTTGTTCATTTTTTTTTCTTTGTCTTTTTTTGTGCGCACAATAAGGCTGAAAATTACATCGGATCCGACAAAACGTTATTGTTTCATAAGTTTGATACCTAAGTCTTGTGAAAACTTGTGTTTTGTTTCGCCCGTTTGATGTGCCATGTAAATTATTCAATATTCGTGTTGTGCGGCTAAAGAAAGAATCTATATCAATGAAATATGAGTATGTAGGTATATGAGTTTGTATATCTGTATGCATCGTACCTAATATCCTTATACAAAAGTGTGGCAGGTTTCTTTTTACGCCTTTGTTGAAGGTTGAAAATAGCGATTTTTAAATTCGTACATGGTGATACATTCTATCGTTCACCGTAACTCAAGAACGAATAGAGATATTAACTTCAAATAAATTTTAGTTAGCAGATAATAACGTCATAAATTGCAGAAAAGGGTTTCAAAAAAATTCAATCATCGATTTTCTTGCTAGGTAAAGCAATTGAAAAAAAATGTTTTAAAATATCATTCGTCTTGAATTTCTCGAGAACAAAAAATGTCAATGACTTCAACTTAATTTTATTATTTACATAATGATGTAACGAAGAATTGGAAAGTATTAAAAAAAATCACCAAACGATTTTTTTTTAAATCAAAAAACATGCAAACATTTTTAGAAACTTGTTTTTTTCGGCTCGAATATCTTGAGATCAAACAATGATATTGACTTCGGGTTGATTTTATTCGTTTCCATATTTGATTTCTGGTTCAATAGTTTTTTTTAAGCAGAAAAACTACAAAAAAAATACTTAAAATTGACGAAAAACTTTTTTTGGTTCGAATATCTTGAGAAAAAACACTGACTTCGAAACTGGACTAATTTTATTCTAGACACAATGACGTAGTCAATAGCTGATAAAGTTTCTAGAAACATTCAATTGACAATTTTTTTTTAAACAACAAAATAGAAGAACAAAACTACTAAAAAAATTGTTCAAAAACGTGTTGCGACTCAAATATCTCGAAAACAAGTAGTGTTATCGACTCTGTGATAATTTTTGTTTTACACACAATTCTTTAACTGAGAATTGATGGGGTTTATACAAAAATTCAATTGACGGAGTTTTTTAAACAAAACAAATTGCAAAATAACACTAATAAAAATTTATAAAAATGTTTTTAAATTTTTTATCGGATATTTTGAGAATAAATAATGATATTGACTTCGGGCTTATTTTAACCTATACACGATGCCGTATTTATTTACTGATATCTATGATTGATATGAAAAATACAATTAACGGTTCATTTAAACAAACAAAATAAACTACAAGAAATTTCCAAAAAATCTTGAAAATATTTTTCGTCCGAAAATATCTCGACAATCATGATCGACAAAACATGATTTCGACGCCATGGCTTATTTTATACTAAACACAATTGATAAATTTTGTAAAAACATTCAAATGACACTTTTGTTTAAAACCAAACAAAAATGCAAAAGAAAACTACTAAAAATAATTCAAAAAAGTTTTCCGTCTCGAATATCTCCAGAACAAACGGCCCATTTTTGACAAAAATTTGTTTCAGAGATATTAAAGTGATATACCTACATATATCACTTAAATTCCATTTTTTTTTTAATAATTAAATGCTGACTCTTTCTTTGAATCCAAATATTTTAATCTTGACGATCCGATGAATAGAATTCAAGATTTATAAGGTTTTTAACTTCTTTTAGGTGATTTTATACAACGCAAAAAGTCCGAGAAAATTTTCTTAAAATTGTTTTACAGCTTGAATTCTATACATATTGGCGCAAAATTTTAAACAACCTATTGTTAAGGGCTTAACATAGTATTAGTTAGCAAATTGCTAAATTATTTAGTAATTTACTAGCTCTTCTAAAATTGTAATCCTTTTTTTCGTTTTACTAACTAGTAAATTACTAATTCCCTTTTATTAAAATAGGTGCATCTAAACACGTCCAAACAATGACAGTTCATAAAGAAAAACAAAGCAAACAAACCTAAACTTAGGGAACGGACCTAATATTTGGAATGTCAGCAGTCAAAGTGACAACCTACAATTTATTTTGTTATTTTTTTATTTGTGAAAACTATTTTCTTATTTTATTTTGTTTATGTGCTTTTCCAATCGTTGGGAAGATTTAATAGTTTTTTTAAGGCCACAGCAATCGATTCTGCAAGTGATAATGATAAAGTAAGATATTGTAAAGTTGTCATAGTCAAACCAAAGAAATCATTTAATATAACTTAAAAATTTAATAGGTTCACTATAACCATTCAGCTAACCATTTGAAGCTGCCAACATGGAGATCTTTAGTTCAAAACAGTGTGGAAAAGTTGGTTAAATAAGTGAATACAGATGGAAATTTACTTTGAAAAGAATTAGCACACGAAAAAAAACACAATTTAAATCTTTCAAATAAAATTGCCAAGAAATTATTTTCGAGAACAATGACAGATTTCATATGGATTAAGCAAATTACTGAAATTTAAAGTAACCATTTTCTAATTTTAACTTTAGTAAAATGTTAAGAGTTAGTAAATTGCTAAAATCTTTTAAAATTACTAAAATGGCTTTAACATTTTACTAAATCGTTTAAAAGTTTGCGCCATTATCATTAAGATTAAGGTCTTTGGACTCGCAAAAACTGACACAATATGATAGATACCTAATTTTTGACCATATGACCATTTTATGAGCGCAATTTGTTAAGTGCATCTCCGTCAAAATGTCATTTTCCCAAAAAAGAAATCCCAATTCTCCATTTTGTTTATAAAATAATATGTACATATTCCTACATCTCAATTTATCAACGACCTGTCAAATCACCAATTAGTTCACTTGACACACACACACATTGTTTTTTTTTTTTTTTTTTCTCAACAGACAAACTGATAACACATTAAGATTTAATTTAAGAACTCTTAGTCACTTTCTGCGTTTTCATGACTAAATTACTTTGTCATTGTCTTTGTCGGCACTTGAAATAGCTTAAGCTATTGAGGCTACACGCATCGCTTCTGTAATCTTTCCGCGCGATGTATAGGAAAACATCTGGGCTATATACATGAGCTGAACAAGACAAAATGAAAAAATAAAAAAAAATAATAAAAACAAAAACAACTTGAAAATAAAAACACCTTCCTATATATTTGTAATGAAACACAATTTTGTTTTTGTCGTAATTGAAATGATTTTAAAAATTTTACCCTGAGGCTTTAAGTCTTTGAATGTTTTTTTTTTTTTTAAACTTAATTTCTGACAGGTGGATATAGGCAGATTACGAGGATGATAAATAAAACAGTTAAATTACACAATAATCATTATTAAGTGAGGTGAGCTACACATTCAGGAATAAAATGTTGAGCTTAAAGAGAGCAAGAGCAACAACAAAATTTAAGTAGGTATTATTTATACTCGTATACAACACTGGGGAAATAAATCGACCTAATTTATTTCAATTGAACTCGATTGCAGTTATAATGTGTATTGTTGTACATCTATTTAGGTACATATACTTATTTGCGAATAAACAACCATTATCTGATGAGTAATGGTATTTTGAATCCATAAACAAAGAAGTGAAAGGAGAATAAAACACAAACACACACACACACATACATACATTCATACATATACATACTTATATATTGAACTCACTGAGGGTTGAAAATGTATTTTGAATCTGTGATTCATTTGTATCGATTTGATTGGGATTCTCTTTAAAAGAATTAAGGGCCCAGCAGATTAATGAAAAAAAAAATGTACCTAAATACAATTGGCGTTTAAGATAAATATAAATTGTAATGTACAGACAGATGTAGCTATACAGGTAGGAACGTTAATTTATTTTGTTCCGATTGTTCAACGGAGCAGCTACATACAATCCTAAAGTTAAAAAGTTAATTTACCTTATTTTGAATCCAATTAAAATTTCGACTCGTGTCTTGTAATTTTAGTTAAATAATATCAATCTTAGCCAAAATATGTTAATTTCCAAATTTGTATAGAATCAAATTTGGAACAACTTTGCTTATGTCCGTTTTTATTCAAAACGTGAAAATTCGAGATAGCGAACAAGGAGAAAGACGGTCGAAAAGTTTTTTGTTTAATACTTACTTGGTGTTTTTTATAAAAGTTTTCTAACTTTGGACAACTGTCCAAATTTGGAAAATGTGTTCAAAAACCTTGTTTATTGTTGTCTTATGGTTGCCCAACTAAGACACAAGAGTAGATTGTCTTAACCGTGAATAATGAGATATTTATTTTTATCAAATAAAACATATTTCCACCAATTTGAAAATAGTTAGACAGTGTCTAAGTAGACAAAAATTTTATAAATACGACTGACTATGTATAGGCTCTTTATGAACCATCTAACAATTAGATAGAACAAAAAAAATCTCTTATTTATTTTATTGGTATTTGAGAACATTTTTTGTACATTCCGACATGGGCTTTTATAATTTGGAATTAATTTCAAAGAAAAAATTTTAGAAAATTCTAAATTCTTCACATGTGGGCATTGAGAAGTTTTTTTTTTCAAATATGTATTATGTTATGTCATCGAGGATCCGAATGCTAATTGAGGGAATTACCAGAACACTGTAATGTCTGTCCGCACTGTCAGGAATTGAGGTTTATATTCGCATTAGGCTTCGTTGGTGAGCGGTTTAAAAAATAAATTTAGATAAATCTGTAGTTATGTACCTACTATACATTTAGGGGCGAACTAGGCCACCGGGTACCCGGGATTTTGCCCGATGGGCCCTGGCAGAACAAAAATGTATGAAATATTATCCTACAGTACTTTCTGATCTTTTAAAAGAAAACTTTCTAATGAAATTTGGTCCCTAAGGGCCTTGCAATAAATATACAGAATTTGTGGCCCAAAAGGAATCTCAGGAAGACCCACACAAATCTGTTAGGGGTCCCACAATGTGGTAAAGTTGTTGGGTTCCTATACAAAATAATTTCAACAAAAACTAGTTTTTCTGGTGGGTCCCCCTCACTAATTATAACTGAGCTGTAGTTTTCCCAAGAGGGTCTCCAAAGGACTCCTAAACGAAGTTGTAGTTGGGGCCCCATCGGTAAAATATTATTATACCTACTAAACTTTACATAGGTATATTCTATAGGTTTTTTAAGAAGTTATCTACTTTCAATACGTTCAAAGGAAAGTTTTCATACAACATTTTTGGGCTGCAAAAACAGAATAGAAAAGAACAACAATTATATTTCGATTGCATGTGAATATTTTCGAAGTTTGGGTAGAAGTATAGGAAACATCAATTATAAATTTGTATTATTTTCAAAAATCAAGTTAAATTTTTTGTTTAACTCAAATACATACAAATTTATGGCTTCAATCAAACAACGATCACATTTGTGATCGTTTCGGAGTTAATTCTTTTTCACTTCTTCTACAAATTTTACTATTAAAGTCCCGGGAGGCTCTTTGACTCCCAGTCCGCCCCTGTATACTTTCGAGAAAAGAATACTTTTATATTCAATCGTATCATCGCATCTAAGAAAACCTTATACAAAATGTTTTTTTTTTTAACAATTCACCTGTGGTATATTTCACCACTTTACAATTTACAACTACAAATTTGTAATAATAGATACTTTATTAAATAAAAGTAATTGCATTTTTATTTTTTTATTCTGCACTCAAAATCGCTTCAGAAAAATTTAAAAGAATACAAAATTATAGAAAACATTACAGATCAACTTTCACCGGTTAACTTTTCTTAAAAAATTAAACAAATTTGTAATATAACTAATTTATAATGCATGCAATTACTTATTTTTGAATGCAAGATCAGTACAAGTTTGTAATTGTAAATTGTAAAATGGTGAAATAGACCACTGCACGTATTTTTTTTTCAACGCTCACTTTAGAGGCAGTCTAAGGGCCAGTTTCACAGTGTACACTTAACAAAATAAGTGGCACTTACTTTTCCAATTTTGGAACTTTAGGCGCAGTTTTGCTGTCTGTGTAAGTGGCACTTAAGTGGCCAATACGGGAAACTTAAAGGTCACTTATTCCGATTAGTTTAGACTCTGAAATAGGGCATTAGTTTTCCATAGTTGTCACTTAAAGGACACTAACTTCGATTTTGAAACTGAACCTAAGTTCGATCTTAATCTGAACCAATTAACCGATGTTGATTAAATTTTTTAATGATGACTTTATAAAAGAAGAATTAGAAATGATCGAATTTTTTTTTTTTTACAACCGATTATAAACAGGTTTAATTCTCAAAAATACTATATATGTACGTAGGTACCTACCATTTCTAAATTTTTTCCTAATACTGGCTTTCTTTAATATCATAAATGCTAGAACTTGTGTACAAAATAATGAATGCGTATTTTTTTTTTTGAATCATAAAGTTACTGAATAAAAAATGGAATAGCTGTGTTTTTTTTTAACTTTTGAATATCCTCAGCCCCTATTTTTGTACAAGAAAAAAAACAAAGTATTTTATAATCACTTAATAAGCTAAGCTGGTTATTCATTTTTCAAAAAAAGGCATTTTTTAGAGAAAATGTTTTTTAAATAAAAAATATAAATAAGCTTATTAAATATCAATATTGGTGAATTGATTTGTTTTTTAATTACATTACAAAAATAAAATATTATTAATAATATTGAGTTTGCTAAAAATATATTATAGCTTTAAAAATAAATTGCTTCCTCACGTCCGCTGTTCAAGTAGCTAAAACCTACACGGATTCACCGATTTGCTCCAAATTTGGTACATGTACCTGTATTTACATATATATGTAGATGAAAAGGTATGAATAAACTATTGTATTATTTCTGAAAGCTTTTCTACAACGACAAATGCATTTATTAAAAAGATCTATTTTTTGAGTTATCGCATGTTACTTCCAAACATAACAGATTTCTTCTAACAACAGAATTCTAAAAAAAAATATATTCGATAGGTAATTATTACAAAGGAAATTTTTAACTTTTAACCTATTAAACCGAGTGAAATTAGACTTTGACGTCAACAAAAAAAAATGCCGACAAAGTTGGATATTGGTGTTGAGCTTTGACGTCGCTTTGATTTTTTTTTGAAGTTTGGTCATTTGTTTGTGCAATATTCCTGCGCTATTATCAAAATTATCACGGAACTTATAGCTGTGTACTAAAGCTTCCAGAAATTATAATCGCAGCGTGTAGGTATAGCTAAATTTAAAACTCAAGGCAAAGGGCAATATAAAATATTAATTCTATTCCACTCTGTATTCTGACGCAGATAGAAACACAAATAATGTTTTTGATTTCATTTGTTTTTCTTTTTCTGTTTGTTTTGTTCTTAGAAGCTTAAAATACACTGCCAGACCTTAATATTAATGAAAAGGAGTGGGGATGGCTTGTTCGTGAGGTTAGGTTAGGACAACAGTTTGAAAATAAAGAATCACTATGAAAACAACAATAGAAGAAGCCTGGACAAAAATAAACTTAAATTACTTACAAAAACTATACGATCCTATGCCTAACAAAGTTATTGAAGTTATCGCAAACAAAAGAGGTTCTACTCATTATTAATTCAATAAAAGAAAATGCAAACTATAAAACGCAATTTTTTTTTTTATTTTTTTTTCCTTTTCCCTAATAAAACAGGTGATTATATTTTATTGAAGCATATAGAAAAAGGGATTTTTTTGGAGAGCATTGCAAAAACCTATTGAAATTTACCGTTACGATTGTTTGCCTCTTTCTTATTAATAGGTCACGAAAAGATCAGTCTTTGAAATTACTTTCACAAGAAGCCTTTTCTAAGTCCTGTATTTTTAAGGAGAAAATGGCTCTTCTTTTTCGTTTACCGGGGGGACCTATTCTATTGACTGGAAGTATATCTACATACATATTTATATAGTATTCAAATAAAAGTTTGAACAAATTATCATATAATCATTAAATGTCTTTTTGTGTACTTTAAGTAAATTAGAAAAAATATTTTCGACCTCCTTTTGCAACTTTTTAGTGCTGGTATTTATCTAATCGTGATGATTTACTGCACCCCTAAAAATTCTTAATATTCATTATTTTGAATGATGGTCAACCATACGAGGGGTTGAAGTGTTTCGTTACCTTGATTAACGGAAACCCGACAGTTTTCGACGATTTTACTGGACTTTTGACGGACATACTAGATTATTACTCGAACATCGAAGAATCTTTTTCAATAAAATATCGTTTTTTTTTTAAACTACTCTATGAAAATATTTAGTCTTATTCATAAATCCATTCCAAAGCATGTCAAATTTTGGACAGCTGTCCAATTCCAAAATCTTATTTAAAAACATCTTTCAACGATTGTCTAACTTAGACACTGCAATTTATTGTTCAAACCTTTTCTAAAGTAGCTACCTTCAATGAACAAATCGCACCCCTAGAATGAAAGTGACCTAACTAAAAAATTTGGCATATATTTTACAACCTGATTTTCGAGTTCATTTCGCTTTTTAAAGTCATTTTATTGAAAAAATCAGAAGTTGCAGAAATTTTGAGTTAGGTCACTTTCATTCTAAGGGTTCGAAATAATTTAAAAGTTATGTTGAAAGTAATGAAATGTTCATTCAACTTAGGTATTCAAATGTTCACGAAATTGACAGATTACAGGAGGTATATGTGAACATATTTAGACAACTGTTGGAATATGTTTAAATAAGGAGATGTCCAACTATTTAGAGTCTAAACTTTAGACAGTGGCTAACTGGACAACTGTCGCAAGAGTATTACAAAGAAATCTAATAAATAAGAATGATTGCGTTTATTAAATTGTTAACTTAGTAATTTTGGGGTAATATAGCCCCAACCGACCTTATCAATCTAAAGCTAATTTTAAAGCACTCCCACGATTAAGTTTCGTTTAGAAAAAAGAAAAGTATTAAGGAACTAAGCGAAAAACTGTGTTACTAAATAACAATGACATGCGATATAAGTTATTTACTATGTTCTTCCCCTTTGCTATACCTATATCAGTTTTTTGTCTCTGTATTTTTTTTTTCTCTTAATGAAACCTGAGATGTTCTCTAGAGATTCCGATATATAACCTACACTATAGCTGTCTCCTATAACACCCCTACGTGTTCTTGCCTGCCGCCCGATTGTGTTGTTCGACACACCAACTTTGACGTTTCAGTCTAAATACGTCTTGTGCTGATTTTCTGCTGCTATTTACTTGCTTGCTGTTGTTGTTGTTGTTGGTGCTGCTGCTGCTGCTGGTTAAGTGTTTGGTTCGCTGACTTTAATGGCAGGTATTGCGGTTAAGTTAAGTCTGTAAATATATATATTGCTGGTGTTAGAGTTTTATTTTTATGGTGCGACGTTACCTTTTTGAATTTCATACTAAGATACTTTTTATATTATTCACTCTCTGTACTGACACTGTATAAGTAGCAATAACTATAACTATAGTCTCTCTAATGGAATTCCGAAGCAGGTGCTACACAAAATTGTTGTCAGGTTTTTGGTTTTGTGGTTTTTGTTGTTGTTTTTCTTTTTTTTTTCTTCAATATTTGCCTGCGTTTCTCTTGGTTATAAGATTTCACATCTGGTTCGATCTATATGTATGTATGTAAGAGTATGTATAGGTATGTGAAGATATGCGGAGACGTATATTTGTTCAAGCAATTTATGTTGCGTTTTTATGGCGCATTTTGTGGTAAGTACCTACTCCATACGTACATACCTATAAATATATTGTTTTTTTTTATCTGTTGAAGAGATTTATTGGCGGCGCATATCTAATAAGCGTATATGATTTGAGAATTAAGTGAGATTTCAATATTGGAAAGTAAAATTAAATGATTATGGGTTAAGCATATGTATACCTATCATCGGATTATACATTTCTTTACAAGCAAAGACGTGTTTAAGCTGATAATTTATTTTTTTCTTTAAAATTGCATTGAAAAAATATCGAAACTAATGAAGCTTAGCCGCATAAACCATAAAATATCTATCTATGCTTTCGATTAACGATTTAATATTTATCAATTAAATTTTTTCAATTTTCTTTCGTAAATTTCACAAGAAAAAAAAATCTAGAGATGATTTATTGTAATTTTAAGTACCTATTACATTTTCACGGTCTTAAATTAAACGACTGAGTGGCCGAAGTCGAGTCGAAAGTTTCGATAGTCGGTAAATAAAAAAACAACTACGATCGAGGATCAATAAGTAGATAACCTCCAGGGTTGTCAAGGTTTGAAAAAGCGGAATCGTCCAGCATAAAGTCTAAATTTCTAAATCTTCCACCCAATAAATCACCAAATTTCTAAATCTTCCACCCAATAAATCACCAAATTTAAAAATGAAATAAAAATTCGCAACTTTGCTATTTCTATATCAAAAAACCGTTCACTTAAAAAAAAAAAGAAGCAATTAATTCATAAAATTAAAATTCAATAAATCCAAT
The DNA here is from genome assembly GCA_929447395.1 of Epistrophe grossulariae. NCBI lineage: Eukaryota > Metazoa > Arthropoda > Insecta > Diptera > Syrphidae > Epistrophe > Epistrophe grossulariae. The sequence goes on along the minus strand of OV839567.1, from coordinate 18,009,038 downwards.
GTAGGTACCTATGTAAATGTATTTCATATAAAAATTTAAATCGCCAAAAACTAAAAACATCGCCTTTTTGGTGGTACATCGCCAAATCGATATTCGTGTCGCGAAATCGATATTCGTGTCGCCAAATGAAATTTCAAATCGCCTATGTGGCGTTAAATCGCACAATCTGACAAGCCTGATAATCGCGTTTGCAGACAGTAAGTCGTTGCTGATGGAAACAAGTTGACTATCTATTGAATTGAACGACACTGATACCAATAAAAATTAATTTTTAAAAGAGTATCAGCAACTTAGGTTGTAAGTCGAGTATAACAGATCAACAGATTTACGTTAAGACCGACAGATCGACGCACAGCCCGACCGACAATTGTCGCACAGAAAAAGAATTGCGGGATCCACATTTATCGTGGACTCATTAAACGTATTCGTTTACTTCCAAAAACTGCCCATGTCTACCATTTTTACTCCAAAGACTGTCAAAGTTCATATATAAAAAAAATAAAACTGGTACAATCTGTCAATTTTTGGCATGTTAACGAACAGACCTTTTTGTTCATCTCAATTTATCATATTTAATTAAAATCGGTAATATTTACGAATAAAAGAGTTGAATTATCCACACCAGGTTATTCCAAGCAAAATTCTACACAAGTAATTTCCTTTGAGACTTTTTCTATAAGACGTACATCAATACTTTTTATTTCTGCTCAACGAAACGTACTATACTCGTACATAACCTCAAAAAAGAGGAAATAAAATGTCGTATAGGAGAACTTTAAGAGCTTTGCGATCTTTTTTTAATTTTATTTCTACATACATAGGTATTTCTATTTTCTATCCTTGATGCTGAAAAAAAGAGTTACCTATTAGGTATAAAAAAAAAGAAAGAAAAAACTAACTCAATACAACACAATTTCAAAGGAATAGAAGATGCATTAAAAGAGGACCGACCCGCACTTAACCATAGAGAAGGATTTATACCATTCAATATGACTGAATGGGAGGGGACTTGTTTTTCTGCTCTGATTTGTCTTTTCTTTTATGTGCAGAAAATATAAGCGAGAAGAAAATTCTCTTCTCTTCATATATTTAATTGTTTTTCTGTCAATTTTAACCTACTTGTTATTTCAACTGTGTATGTAAATAAAAAAAAGAAAGAAGAATTGTAATAGAGTTTTTATTTTTGTAAGTAAAGAAATATTGATCCAATGAGTTTGACAGTTGGAATTTTATATAACAAGATAAATGATTGTTTTTTGTTCTCAAAATTTGATAGCTCGTAATCGTTTAACGAAAAGCTCCTAAATCGATTTGGTATATATATGTACCTATGTTATATGAGAAATTTAAAATATTTGAATTTAGCGTGTTTTTTTTAGATTACTATAATACTCAGGGAGCTTTTACAGAGCTTAGTTTTTAATATTTGATTAAGTGCGAAGAATTTATGGAGTTATTTCAGTTTCGTGAAAAATAAACTTGGGAATACTTCACTGAAAGAATGCTCAGCGACTTCTAGACAGAATTGCGAGACCAATAGGTTTTTTGTCTTCCTTATCATCATAATGGTTTGATAATAATCTCGCGATTTCGATTTTTTAACAAATCCGTAACTTATGAATTTTCGTTCAAAAATCTATATTCACCAACAAATCTCAGCCCTGTCTCTTCTCCCCCAGTTAACCACAGCAAAAATCAGGAGTGGAATCGAAGACTCGTTGAGCTGGTACGTTGCGGCCCAGATACTCCAGCCATCTATCAGAAACTTTATTTTAAGCTCTTTTTGACAAGATCGACGTCGGACTCTGTAAGGCTCCTCCTTGATATTGTTTACTCTACACTCATCGATAAATTATATACTGAACCAAAAATATCAAACCGAAGAAACTTCAAATAACCCAAAGAAGTTTTTACCTGGCCTTCATATAAGGACTCTGGTTCTAGCCCGGTATGATAAAGGTCTTATATATATAGGGTTCTTTGAAAAAAGGGCTTCTTTACCCGATGACAGAACGATTAGACTGATCGATTCTTCGTTTATCAAAATAGCTTTTAACAGTCTTTAGTGTAAAAAAATTGAGATTTTGTCCTTGCGGTCTCATTTGGGCTCATGAATTGACAATAGTGAGGACCTTTTGTCAATACGCAATTTTTGTTAAGTTCAATTCAACTTACTCTTTTTGTTTTACAGATTTTTTTTTTATTTCTGCAGTCGTTCCTAACTAGTTCGAGAGAGTATAGCTTGAACCAAATCACTTGGCCTACGGTTGGTTGCGCAGAGAGAGGATCTAAGAGAACAAAAATGGTGCGCAAGATATTTAATGAGTAAAGTGAGCGAAGCTATGAGCAAAACTCAGTGATTTTCAGTGATTTTCGCATTTTTGTTGTGTATCTGCAGAGAAATTAAAAGAGAGCTGCGCAGTAAAATGGCCAAGTGATTTGGTTCAAGCTATACCGAACTTTCATGGCGTTTTGTACGAATCAAAGATATTAAGGCCGAGTGTGAATTGGATTTCAATTTCGATTAAATTTTATCCGATATTTTGACGTTTCCACATAAATAGTGTCAAAAATATTTAAACTAAACAAAATGGCGCAAAATTTTAAACATTTTAACGCGGCTCTAAATCTACTTTAAAATGGGAGTCGGCTCTTAATAATAACTTTAGAATGAGAGGCGGCTCTTTGTAAATTTTAAACGACATAAAGTATACTTTAGCGTTAAAGAGGTCTTCTAACTTTAAAACCAGCAAAACGCTTCTCTATCTTTTTAAAGTATGCTTTATCTGTGGGAAATTATCACTTTGAGTGTGAGTTACACAAACACAAATGCATCCACACAGGGAAGGCGTGCAGTTAGACAGCTAAATGCACCCAAAGGTATTTTGATCTGTTTTGTTTTAGGATTGTTTTGAAATTTTAAATCGTTAAAATAGTAAAAAAGCTTAGTAAATTAAAGAAACAAGTAATATAAAAGTAATTAAAGTGATTACATGCAATACAAAAATGTACAAAAATAGAAAACTTCACGCGGTGCTGCGTAAAATACTGCACCTATATTTAAAAACACCTATAACAAGCAGTGTAATTTTTGTTCATTTCAGAGGTAAGCTGTATCTCATATTCCACATAAATTAAGTAAAATTACTCTGCACTACGGGCGCTCAATGGGTTTGAGCGCCTTGCCATCACCAACAAAAACTAATGCTACCCTGGACGAGAATTTCAATTTTCACAGATGGGGTTCAGCCAATTCCCGTGATTGAAGTGTATTTTTATTTTCAAATAATTTGCTTTTTTAAAGCAAAATGCTACTAAATATCAATTGAAAAGTATTCTCAGATAATGTATTAGCCTAAAAAACATCACTTCACATTACTTTACTGTGGAATATGAGACACAATCAGCCCGTGAGAAGAAAAATTTGATAACTCCATATTATAGGTGTGTTTACACGATTTAACGCAGCACCTCATGTTGTTTTGTTTTTTTTTTATAAAATATTGCAATTATTCACTATGTTAACTTTTATTTCATTTTTTTATTTAGTATTTTCACTATTTTAACTCGAAATTTAAATCTCGAAACACTTTCCTATAGCTCGGCAAAATTACAGATTGGGTTCTTTTTGTTTTTTTTTTTTTTTTTTATTTTTCGTTCTGTTTGATTTATTCAGCTGTCAAAATTAGGCGTGTTTCACAAAAGTTTGCTGACGTTTTGTTAAACACGTTCTTTAGTTAGAAGAGTTGTTTAAAGTGTTTAGAATTAAGAAAAATTTAAACAAGAATTTTTAAATAAAGGACTATTTTAACTATTTTAACTAGAGGCTTAAACGAGAACTGTTTAAAATTTTGCGCCAGTGTATCGCTATTTGAATCCGATTGACACACGGTTTAAGAGTCTTTTCATGTTCATATCATCTATTTTGTCTGGTTCTCATTAACAGCCAAAAGCGGCGGTAATATCAATATTATAAGCATAAATGGATGTAGATATTGACTGATCGAAATTTGATAGTTTTTTGAAGTTTAAAGTCGACATCAAAATTTATGGTCAATTTATCAAAAACTAATTTAAATTAATATAGATTTTAAAATCTTATTTGTATCAAATTTAGTATATATATAGTATAATTTGACAAATTTAGCCAAATTTCGTTAAAAGTCTAAATGCTCAAAAATTTAAAAAAATATTGTAATTTTGTCTGGTTCATGTAAGTAGGTACCTATTTAAATCTGACGTTAGATAACAAATTCTGACATTTCAAAGTTGTAAATTCTTAAAATGATTTCCTACTTTGGCAGCATGTCAACTAACTGCATTCAGGAACCACAAAAATAATGAGTTTTAAGATAAGATTTAACTTGTTTCACTCAATTCCTAATTTTGACAATTTTTTGTTTTTTAATTTTGAATTCTGACCCAAATTATTAAGTCCCCAATTTTAAATACAAAAAAAGGCAATCAATACCTATACCACTTAATTCAGCGACTTCAAATCTTTAAGTGTACAAAATTTGATTTTCGTCTAGAATTTGCTTTAGAAATGGTTTTTGCCGCCCAAATTCATCAAACGAACCACTGTGTTACATAAATCAAATCATGTTGAACTAACTCGACTTTATCACTCAATTCCATTCAATAAATCAACGATTATTCTCAACAAAAAATGTCTACTAGTTTGACTGTCGATTACCACCACTTCATGAAATCATAAAAATTATGTAAGAAAATTCAATCTAACTTTGCTCATAAATTTCAAGAAGTCTCTTGTAAAAAAATTGGCCCAAAAAAAAAAATTGCACAACACTTCGTAAATCTTTCGCTGTTCATTACACAATTATCGCCATTCACCAATTATTCACGAATAACGCCCGAAGGTCGTTCTCAATATAAATGGTGCTCTCATACTCTGTACGTCATTCATATATAGTACCAAAAGTGCATAATGTACTTATATACGGCTGTTGAAAAGGTCCTATATATAATTGATTTACCTCATGTTCGCATTGAACAAAAATTTAATAAAGGGACCAGATTTTATTAAAGAAAAAAAGCACAAAACTCTCTTTCTCAACTCAACCAAAACCACATGTTGTTTGAGTAATTTTTTTTTTGTCTTTCGCCAAAGGAGTAAATTAATAAATTCCCTGCTGCGAGATCATACGCCATATGTTCTGCTATACGAGAAGTAGGCATAGTTTAAGTATCATACGACAACGTCGAAGTTTCAAGTTGCCATATTTGGTTTTGCCTTAACCATGTGCCAAAAAATGACATCATGCCATATATTTACTTTGAGCGTTGGCTTGTGTTGATTATCGACTGAATTTCACGCATAATCTGCCCATCAACCACTCGTCGAGCCGCGTTGACAATTGACATTAATCGCTGTCAAGTGTCAGTGTCACAGATCTGTTATAAAAAAAAAAAAAAAAAAAAAAGTGAAAATGTCAAAAAGAAAGTTGGCACACTGCAGATGCCCGGTGGTAGGTTAGGTAGCAGGTCATTTTGTTTTTTTACTGTCACAGATTTTCTGATTGAGTGTAATGTGTAAAATCGAGGTTAGATCAAATTCTGTATGCAGGTGCTGGTACCTATAACCAAGAGAAAACAAACATAACCCAAAAAAATAAACCAATTGTTTTCTCTCTATCTCCTGTCATATAACTTTCACACGTCAGAACCATATATTGAGGGAAATGTCAGTACAAAAAAAAAATCTGAACAAAATTATATAAAGAACTCTAATCACGTATATATAGATATAAGAAAGGCTAACTGCTAAGTGGCAATAATTTTAAGTAAAAACGAAAAAACAAATAAAAACTGCACTCGCACTCTCTGGCAAGTCAAATCAATTTCTTCAATCTTCATATTCATCTTCTTTTTTTTCTGTTAATTTTTTGAATTGTTTCTCTTTATTCAATTTAATTCTATTCAGTTTAGTTCTTTTTCTTTATTTGTGTGTGTATTTTTTGTTGTGTTGTTTTTTTTTGATGAAATATGACTTGTGCAGCAGTGTGGTTGATGGGCTGTTGTTGAATTCACTTAATGTGAAGTAGTTAGGTTTCTTCTCTTTGAATGTCGTCTGTATATATACTTACCTCACCGCAACCACTTGTAAAACTCAACTCAACTCACAGTGGCAGTGTTGTCTGAGTCCTTGAACTTGAATCCAACAAAAAAAAAAAATAATCTACAACTCGGGGATATTATAAGAATTGGGGAAATGGAAAAAATAAAAAAAAATACAGCAATTGAGAATATACCGTCAATGACAAGTAGTAGATGAGTTAACACCTCATATATGTACATAAATAAATATATAAAAACGTGAGAGAGTGAAAGAAATGACACTTCAGGCATTTTATCCACTTGAAACGCTAAGCGCAGTAGAACTTCTAAAATGCAATTCAAACAGAACTTAAAACCTGAATTAGATTTATAACTTGTCCTTGATATGGTTTTGTCTCTTTTGCTATTTTTTTTTCTTCTGTCATTTTTCTCTTTCATAAAATATGAACTTAAAATTTTTCAAAATGCATAAAAAAATGGGTACCTAACATTGACTGAGATCGTTGTAATTAGACATTTATTTAATCTGTCAATGGTAGACAAGAAGATAAATGACTGAGTAACCGGATGTCACAGTAGATAATTTGCAAAAGATATAAATTATCATTGATGTACCTATTAATACATCCACTTGAAGGAGCTGAAGCAATTTGCTCTTGCAGCATTTCCTGTGGTCAATCTTAGAAGCAAGAGGCTTAGATAATTAATGTTAATTATTTATTAATAATTGCTTAGGTACTTATCAAAACGCACCCTTAGAATGAAAGTGACCTAACTCGTAACTTCGTATTTTTTAAAAAACTGACATTAAAAAGCAAAATGAACACTAAAACCAGGTGGTAAAAAAGTTGCCGAATTTTTTAGTTAGGTCACTTTCATTCTAAGGGTGCGAAAGGGGCTCCCGACCTCGAGAATTGTACCGGTTTGAGATACCGACAACTTTCCATCAACCTCAATCCCGGGCACGCTGCTTCCAGTCATGCAGACCTTCCAAACGCTCTGGAAACCGCGATGGATGCTCTTGAGGATCTCTAAACCTGAAGTTTGGTCTTCTTTGTCACCTAAAACCTGGGAGTAGGATTCGAAGACTATCTATTGCGTCTTGACTGGGGTTTTGTTGTTCATTCGCTCAATGTTACCTATCCAATGTATTTGGTGTTTATTGGCTTTTTGGATTACATCCACATCTTTGCGTATAGACTTTTGAACCAAACCGAAGTAGCAGCAGTTTCTTCTGCAGATCTCCACTAAAGTGTCATTCTTGAGTTATTGTTTACTGCTAAGGTGTAGATGAACTTCTTAACTACCTTGAAGTTCCTACTACCAGTAGTGAGATTTTATCCCAGGCGGTGCAACAGAAGCTTATTTTTATTTTTTGATATCATGGGTATTCAGTCTTTGCGTCATTTACTTTAGGACTTACATGTTTCGATTGTTTCTTCAATCGCCCTGAAGGAGTCTATAACGGTACTTTAGGAGCGGTAAATGAAGTTGATAATGTCTAGACATATCCAAGTTGTTGGACGGATCTGTGGAAGATATTCCCTTCCGTGTTAAAGCATGCCTTAAACGCACTATCAACTTTAGGACGAGATGGAAGAAGTCCATGTAGCGCATATCCTTGCCGAAAGCCTGAAAATGTTTGGAGTAATTTAAAAAAACTATTACCCAGTTGTACATTGCATAGTGTATAGAAGCTTAATTTTAATTGTGATGGAAGTACCGACTCCAGAACTGATTCATAGAAAATCTTCCATAAAACAGGTCCCATACGTGACCTATTCCGCACTCCGTACTTGCCACTCTCCCTCCACACTCCGCACTCTGCCTTCTGCACTCTGAACTGTGCTGCACTCTGCACTACTGTAGACAAGGTACAATAATGACATCTGTCATAAAAAAAAAAAAAATAAACAACCTGGTTTTTCTGAATTCAATCGAATTAAAACACCATCGCGCATAACATAATACGCGGAAAACATTATAACTCACTTAGCGCGTCAATGACTTGCCATAAAATTTAACTCTATCCATCGCAATACATTTGTATTCCAAACAATTCCATTAATTTCCTCATGATTGTATGTAAATTACACAAACAAACAAAATTGTGTGAACTACAAAAAGTCATTACAACTTTAAAAAACAATTTTATAGTCTCCATTTCCATTTCTCCACTCCAACTTCATCCATATTTTTGCAGACATAATTTTTTGCTGCTGCTGCTGAACCGGCTTCGGAGTCAACTTTTCTCCTTCGATAATAATATTATAATCGTTGCTTTGGTATAATCAAAATGAAAAGACAACAAAAAAAACAAGAACACATTTAGAGACAAACAAAAAAAAACTCTCTTTTGGTGTCTCATTGTTCGGTATCGGTACTTTTGACAAACTAGGCGTAGTTAACCCGCGCACCTACCTATATAAAAATAAATTAGTTTATAAATGACAAAAAAAAAATGCAAAAAACAACTTCTTTAATTTAGTAAAGCGTTTTTGCCGCTGTTTTGATAGACATCACCCTGTACACATAAATTTATGTAGATAGACGTGTTATAAAGAAAGCCTATTAAGATTCATTTAGAGTTTTCACTTTCTCAAACGAGGCGTGCAATATTAAAGCCAATTTATACTCGCGCGCGCCGAGACGACTTAAATGACTTTAAACTGACACAGAGCTAGGCAGGGCTGAAATGTTTTGTAAAAAATAATAATAGTTGACTTGATGACAGTATAAACAATAATATTATCATTATGGGAGGATTATGGCATATAAAATAGATTTTCCTTGTTACATCGCGCTTGTCCTCTCATGTTGTCATATTTGGAAACAATTTTCATTATACAAGTAATAATAAGTTTGACTTGTAGTTTTTTTTTTGTTGTTGTTGTTATTCCAGTAATTACGTAAAAATAACAACAAAGAGAAAGTGAAATATTGTGATAGGTAGATTGTGTAAAGTATAAAATAATTATAGGAATGTCAAGTAGTGTCAATGAGACTTTAGTGCGTTTTTTGTATTTTAATTTTTACTCTATTTATGTTTTATTTGACAGAAAAGTCAATGAATTTAATTAATTGTTATCCTCTTTCTTTCATTACAGGACTTTATTGTGTTTAGTGGAAAAAAAAAATCTGCATCAAAGGTAAGTCAAATTAAATTTTATATTTACATGTTAGGCAGAGTTTACATTTATTTTTTCAGTTTTGAATAATTTTGTTTAAGTTTCTGATAAATACGAATTGTAACAAAAATTATTCTGAATTTTTCTCTTAACGGTCAAAAAGTGAAAATTGTTTCGTCAACTCGTTTAAAAACGATACCCCATTTCTTATCCACTCCGAAATTCGATATAAGCCTCCTTGGAACTGAGGTTTTTATTTTTATTGAATTGCAAGTACATCGTATCGTCTGCAAACAAAGCTGTTATGATATACTCTTTTTGATGTGGGAATAACAAATAGTGTCGGTCTAAGAGCATTTCCTTGCGGTATACTACACTATACTCGTACCCCATTGAAATTGACTATTTTAAAAGAAGGATTCCAGAATGTGTTGATTTATATATCTGTCAGGCTTTAAACCGTCTTCTGTTCCTTGTCAGATCTTATCGAAAGCTTGGAAGACATCAAGAAATGAGTTAGGTTAGGTTAGATTTATGTGGTTGTCAGCAGAACGCTAGACACACTTAGACCAAGGGGTTGGCCCATTGTGATACCACATGAATCTAGGAAGCTTTCTTCCTATACTCGTTGAACTATTTAGAGCTTCTTACGAAGAAATAAGTTTGAACATAATAATTTTTGTGTAGTGTTATTGTATTTCCCGGATCAATAATTCTAGAGTGGTTACTGTTGAAACTAAATTGACTGAACAGGGCTTGTATGAAAGAATATTTTTTTATGACAAGTGATACTCTAGGCGTATTTGTAACTTCTCCGCAAGAAGCCATCAAAAAAATATGTTTGTTTTTAAGCTGGGATTCAATCTCCAGACCTCTGGTGCGGCGCGGGCGTGACAGTCGATCGAACTAAAAATTACGTCACGGCTTCTAGTTGGAATCCATGAAGATACGCCATTTTATTAAGGCGTCTGCAGAAGCCTTACAATTTTTTTTTATATTTTCAAAGAAAGAGAGAGATTGCCGAAGGGAGGAAGAGAGAGAAAATGATAGAACGATATAAAGAGAGAGAAACTGATCGATAGAACGAGATAAAGAGAAAGAAAGTGATCGATAGAACGAGATAAAGAGAGAGAAAGTGATCGATAGAACGAGATAAAGAGAGAGAAAGTGATCGATAGAACGAGATAAAGAGAGAGAAAGTGATCGATAGAACGAGATAAAGAGTGAGAAAGTGATCTATAGAACGAGATAAAGATAGAGAGAGATAGAGAGGGAATAAGAGAGATAAGCTCGTTCTATAGAAGATAAATAGAGAGAGAGAGAGCGAAAGAGAGAGAGAGAGCGAAAGAGAGAGAGAGAGAGCGAAAGAGAGAGAGAGAGAGCGAAAGAGAGAGAGAGCGAAAGAGAGAGATCGAAAGAGAGAGCGAAAGAGAGAGAGCCAAAGAGAGAGAGAGCGAAAGAGATAGAATGGCTCGTTCTATAGAATATAAATAGAAAGAGGTAGAGAGTAGTTCGATCTGCATTAGTGATATAATTAGGAATCTCATATTTTTTTTAATTCGATTAGATTTTGTAGTTTCCCGGAGGTCAATTCCAAACTTGTGTATGCTGAAGAGTTCGGAGAAAAGTCTTGCCATTTTTTTTAAGTTATCCCCATTAGTTTACTAAAAATAGAGATCTTTCTTTTTTTGAGCTAGACTTCCATTTACTTTCTACATCATAATCGGTGAATGATCAGAAAATGGTCACATCTTTCCTCAATTTTCGTAAAATTTTAAATTTAAATCGAAAGTTTTGGGAAAAAAAAGCCAAACGACGTGCGTCGTTGGGATGAAACTATCCCCAAAAGTTATGTTACGAATTGAATTTATCGCCAGTTAAATAAAACATTATTTCGAGCGCTTCAAATATATTATTAAAAAGTTTTCTTCAGCAATTTGGTCATAAGCCTCCACTTTTGCACGGTTAGTTTTTTGAGTTCATGTTTCAATTGCGTTACATTCTTTCTCTATACTATAAGATGTCTTCTGACTTCTGAGACAGTAACTTTGAATATTTTTCGTAGCAATTTTGTCCATCCGATCTACATAACCTATAGTCATCTCAGCCATTGGCCTCTTTTTCACAAAGTCAATGTTGCTGTGCATACCGTAGGTACAGTTTGTTGTTATAATACAGGGTCATTCATTTCGTGGTTTCAAGTTGGTAGCGCTGGCATTTGTCACCTGTCAAACTCAGCTGTCATTTGAAGTGTCATAATATTAGTTGAATGTTTGCCATATACGATAATAGATCGCTTAACAATCGAACAATGCGTAAAAATTTTAAAACTTACGACACAGTTGGTAAGATTATCAACTTTGTCGCATAGTGTCGCGGCGTGCAGTGCAGTTGTCGCTTTGTGCGATATAGGTCATAAAATTTCGTACAAATAAGTCGTGAAGCTCACTTCCGCTGAAGTGCAGTTCTGCCGAGTGTGGTCTTACCTTTAATGTTATTAATCTGAGTGCTATTGACATAGATGATGATAGTTCATGTTGATATGATTTGATAATATGACAGTTATGTATAAATAAAATCATATCTTGCTTGTTATTTCGAAATAACAGCCTCCTAAAAAAGGTCCATTGTTATAACCCTTAAAAGACTTGAGAACAATTAGATTAGCATAAGATCAAAATTCTGAATCTTAGAACCAATTGAAAATTATGGAAATAGCATATTATAATCATCCCAAAATTAATTTATTATAATAAAAGCACAAAGTTACCGCAAAAAAAAAACTATAAAATTAGCTGTCATCTTTTTATATTACTCCTAGATTTACCGTTGCTGCGAATTCCTATCTAATAATGCAAACAATAACACTTTTATTTTATCTAACCCTTGCTATAACTGTCACTTTTATGACATCGTTTGACATTTGATGTCAATGACTTTATTAGCAAACCAAACAAAACCACGCAGTGTTCAGGTTCAGAATTATGAACAATAAAAAATATTTAATCCGTTATGTATACATTTTAGGGTTTTTTTTTTCTTTCACATAATATTTCTCTTTTGAAACAAAATAAAAAGGTATACTGTCATGAACTTAAACCCTTAGAAGACCTTTTTTTATAGAAACAGAATTTAAATTTTAGCCCGAAGTCATATAAACACTTTTATAATTAAACATCTTTTGTCCAATATAGAAGTCAACACACAATCGCACACCCTTGAACTTGTTCAAAAATGATTAATATATCTACTATTTTCATTTCAAATCTTTCTATATATGTACCTATAAGTAGGTATATCTTCTAAAAAAAGATTTCGTGTGGTTTCTTTTGTGACGTTTTAAATTAATCGGTCTTTCAGTAAACGGACAACTATTCAGTCAAGTCATGAGAAATGAAGTGAAAAGTAGAAAAAAAAAATGAAATATATTTCGCGCCAAAGGTTAATCGAATGAATTAATAGTCAACTGTCACGCAATCAAAAAATATGAAGTACGAGAGTTGGGAGGAGGTGTATAAAGTGGTATATAGTGTACGTAATAAATTATGTCATTTTTGAAAAGTCAAAAGAAAGGTGTGAATATAATATTGTTGGTACAAAATTAATGAATCACAGTTGTTGTTGTTACAAAAATAGTAATGAAATGGTTTTTTTTTTGTAGGTTGTGTTGATGTCACTGAATTGTCAAAATGCCCTCACTATAGTCAACTGATAAGTCCAAGTGAGATCGCCGGGACGAAACGCCAATTTTTGTAGGACTTAAAGGCCGTTAAAAGCTATTTTGAATCAAAGTTATTTTTCATTAATTAAAGTTAAAAAACAGTGACAAATTATTTTGTTAACTATAATTCACTTAAGCAATATTTAACGTTAACTTTAAAAAAAAATAAAAACCACAAAGCTAAATTCTGGCAGAAATTAGTTTCGTGTGAAAAGAAATTTAAATTTTCATGAAAACTTACATTTTGATGAAATACAAAAAAAAGTTACAGAAACGGTCTAATATGTACCCATAATATGCGTAGCCCATTTATAACTTTTTATGATATCGTTCACTTTTTCCGGTAGTAGACAAACGAACTATATATTTGAAAATATGACTTTGAGTTCCAAAACAGATGCGTATTTGTCAGAGTTACGAAATTACGAAAGTAAAACACAAAAAAAGGTAAATGGTGAGAAAACCATGAGTTTCTTCCAAACGTCAGCAATGTCCATTAACTGATGAGCAAATGTGTCAATTTTCTTTGGATGCTTTCATTTGACAATTTGAACTTCACTAAAAGTGAATTCAAAAAATGAAGTCTCGAGCCAAATTATAGTTTTTTTTTTCTATTGTTATTGCTTTGTTCGTAAATTATGGTTTATTATTCACCCTTATTACAGTTTTTATTTTACATTAAACCACATCTAACCAAATTTAAGCTGCATGAAATGTGTTCCGAAATGTTAAACTCATACCAAGTGAAACTAATGCAAAGCATCCGGAATGCGTTTCAGATGTTCTGGAACTCAACCTATTTCTTTCGGAATTTCTCCAGAATTTACTAAAATGCAAGGTTCGCTCGCGAATCATAAAATACGGATCTTTATCATTCTTTATCGATTTTCTCACGAACCATCAAAAAAATTATTCGCGGATGATAAAATTTTGTATCTATAAAAATTTGTAGTTCTCTCAGGAACAAACTAAATCAATTTTTTTTTCAGTTCTCAAATCATTCTTCATCAAGTATCCATTCAGTTGGATTATGAAGTGAAAAAATGTGAAAAAAGTAAAAAAATATTGAAAAAGTGAAAAATTATGAAAAAAGTCAAAAATGTTGAAAAAGTGAAAAATTTTGGAAATATGAACATTTTTTAAAAAAGAAACAAGTTTTGCGAAACGTCAAAAATTTTTGGACAAATTCAAAAATTTTGAAAAAATCAAAAATTTTGGAAAATATGAAAAAAGATAACAATTTTGAAAAAAGTCACATTGACATTTTTTTTTATTATTTGAACGGTTCGTGAATGGATTTTCAATAGTTCCCACGTGATAAATTCGGGAACGAACCACATTTTACAGATCCCAACAGATTCGATTCGATCGTGAAAGCGAATCTTATTTTAAAGAACCAAAAAAATAAGATTCGCGATCGAATCAAAAATAAAATTCCCTTTTGAATTTTTCATGAGAGACGAATCATATTTTTTTTATGCTAAAATCGCTTTTTAACATGAGCGAAAAATAAAATATCAATATTTTTGAATTTTCTGATTTTTTTTTGTATCCGTTGGAATTTGAAACTTTGTTGGCTTGACGTATAGAGGGCGAAATTTTTACTTTATAAGAAGTATAATTTTTTTTGATTTTTTTTTTGGGACACTTCTCTTTTATGCAAATAAAAAACTTTAAAAAAAGTGCTTGCAAGTGTAATAAAGTGTAAGATTTTAAAGAAATTAATGTATTTTTTAGAAAGATAATTTCGGATATAGTCTAAAGTTCTTAATTAAAGTTATAACAGGGTGTCTTATAGTTAATCTTAGTTAATTCTGGAGAATATTGTGCGTTTTGAGAAGAAAAATGTTTTTCTGATAGGTTTACAAACATTTTGAAAATGTGTTTATTCTGATGAAATCTTGAACTTGTTATGTGCTATCGCGTATTTTCCGGGGAATATATACATATATATTCCGGAGAAGCGAAATTCCCTCCGAGATTCCGGACTGTCCACAATTTTTTTTTTAAAAAGGATCTTTAATTAAAAAAAAAAATAAGACTAGAAGATATTTGGGATATTTATGTAAAAGCTCTAGGTCTAGTTAATAAATTTTTGACATATTAGGATAGTCGGGCATTTCTAACCTAACTTTAATAAACATAAATGAATCATCCAAACAAATTATCTCTTAAGATAATTTAACCTACATATTTAAATCTACCTACTCATTTTAAAATCAATTACAATTTGTTTGAAATTTTCTAAATCCTACTTCTCAGAGCTACAAAAAAATATACATACATATTCAGCAATAGTATAATAAAAGTAATTTTATTATACATTTTGACTATAAGTCATTGAGCAAAGTCATTTTCATTTAAAATCCCATTTAAATTCTATAATGTGTGTTTGAATTAGCATTACCGATTAATTAATGTCAATCAGCGAAAGTTTATATACTTCTACATAAATAAATAAATTATCATAAAATAAATTTCAAAGAAATGGCTGAGAATTGGTTAGTTCGATTAATGTTTTTTTTTGATGTTGATTTGGTTTAAATCTCATTTTAACCTGATGCATTTAAATTGTTTGTTTTTTTTTAATAAAAACATGCGGTTTGAGTTATGCCAAATATTTTATTTATAGCTTTTTATATATATTATCATTGTCTTATGACTTCTGGCTATTTTTTGTTTAAATTTATTTGAAAGCATTCGACAAGTTCAATGTTCAATATTATGAATTTTATGGTTTTAGTTTGGCAATCAAATAATTACTAGTCAATTTATTATATTCAGTTTTTGAACACCGAGGGCAGTAAACAAACCACAATTAATTCTTTCATAACATGGCAGTCCATGAATTAGTACCTATTAAATTGACCAAATTTTCAAATTAATTTTAGTTTTCTCATCTGAGCAAATTTTTGACAATTATCTTTGTCGATTTAATTATGGGTATTTTAAAATATTATATGAAATTTTCAGTGAATGTAAATAACTGTATCCGATTGACTAGTTGTCTTTAAATGAAGGATTTTTTTTTGTATAGCAAAAAACTGACCGTATTTTAAATTCACTTAAGTATATTTATTTAACGTATCCATTGTCAATGAAATCATTTTCCCAGATGCCAGTCCTTAAAAATGAAATGATCTAAACTAAACATAAAAAAAAAACAATACAAAATATCTCAATCGGACAAAATCCCCATAAAAATGTAATTCTCCTGGAAAAACCCCCATGGGAAAGAAAATCCCCAAATGAATATATTTGTAGGTACATATGTATGCCAAAGATAGAAATTGCTCAAGTTCATCTTTATAGATGATGTCATACCAATTTGGCATTAAAATCCATAAATAGGTGATGAGTGTCGATTTGAAGTTTTTTTTTTGTTTTCCCAAAATCTGCTGTATTGTGAATATTTGGTGGATGTTCTACTTTCCTGGTCTAAAACCGTATTGAAATAGCAATTCCAGGTTGCACTGATGAACGAAATTAAGGCTCCAGGATCTTAGTACCCCAGAAGTGGGATATTCGTAAAAAGTAGGTAGCTATGTCATCTGAAAGGCCATTAATTGGCCATAAAAGGCAAGTTAAATTCAGTGATCATTTGTCAGCAGCCATATGCGCTTTTTAATAATTTTTCAAAGCTGTAGATGATGCTTAATCCTCATTTGTAGGATATTCGGAAAAACGTCTGCCACCTGAAAGGTTACTAAGTGTTTATAAAAATTAAGTGTGTTTCAATAATTGATCAGCCATAACAGAGTGTGTTAAACTCTACTAATGAGTGACCTTGAAAAAAGATTTAAAAATTCATATCAACTCATCGATGGCTGATCAATTATTGAAAAAAAAAACTGAACTTTTAGATGATTTTTTTTTTTTTTTTGAATATTCCACAAATGCGTTGCTAACATCTACGATCTTGAAAAAAAAAACATAAATTCATTGAAAGTTTTGATCAATTACCTACTGAGCTTCGGAAAGTTATTTTTTTGAATAACCCATAAATAAGGTGCTTGCTTTCTCGTTGATCTTGAAAAAACACTTAACACATAAAAACTAGCCTACCGGTGCGAGAATTCTCAAAATTACATAAAAATAAAAGACGTATACGAAAACGAAAAATATAAATGCAGTTTTTTGGACAAATAACAACATTTTTAAAATAAATTATAATTCGGTAATTTCGCTTCATTTGACACATCATTTGTCAAAATCGGTGTAGTATGGGAGGCGAAAAGGGAAATAATATATATGTAAGATCATTTATAGCTGATCAATTGCTGCAACTTATTGACCTTTAGGTAGTTACCAATTACTGACCGTTTATCGATTTATATCCCAAAAATAAGGTGCTAACATCCTCTTCTGATTGTCGTTGAAAAAACTTTAAAAATTTATAGCAAATTGCCTATGGCTGACTAAATTACTAAAACCAACCGACTTTTTATGACTTTTTAGATGGCAGTTATTTTTTTTTTTTTTTGAATATCCCATAAATATTGTGCAAGCATTCTCGTTGACCTTCAAAATACTTTAAAAAATCATAAAAAATAAAGTATGGCTAACCAATTGCTAAGACTAACTGTGACAAATCATTGACCGTTTATAGATTCTATACTAATTTTTCGAAAGTTATGTACTAACATCCACTATAAGTAGGTGTTTAGGTACTATTAAGTGTAGAGGTGCTAACAATCTCTACGATATTATAAAAAATCTTTAAAAAATCTTTAAAAAATCATTAAAATTTTGTGACCAATTACTCATCTATGGCACAGTTTTTTTTTTCTTTTTTTTTAATATCCCATAAATGAGATGCATGCATTTTCGTTGACCTTCAAAAACTTTAACAATTCATTAAAAAAAAACCGCTTATGATCGGACAATTTCTATGAATTAGGTAGTGTAGTTATTTCCGGATGGCATACTAATTTTTTGAATATTCCAAAAGTTAGGTCCTAACATCTTCTTATGGGTGTCGTTGAATTTTTTTTTAATAATTCATAACAAATTGCCTATTTGGCTAAAACCAATTGATTTTGTATGAACAACTAATGAATATAGGTATCGAATACTTTTTTTTTTCGAATATCCCATATATGGGGTTTTAGGATCTTGGATTTCGTTATAAGACGTTCATGCTGTAGACAATGTTAAGTAGACTAATAGTTCTGTTTTTAGAGTAATTCAATCGTAATTATGGGACAAAAATACCAACCAACACATCTTATACTATTTGCCTTCAAAACACAGACATCATCGCATAAACCCAAGCGGCAAATCATCTCGAAACATTAACAACCGAAATTTGTTATCATCGAACTTCACATAAACAAACTGTGCGGGAAAATACATCGGTCTGTTTCACTCCTTGTCGAACTTCAAAATGTTCGAAAAGCTGTACCTACATTGTTACAAAAACTCGACACCTTAAGTTCCCTTTCCAAAGAAACAAGTGTTTTTTTTTCGTTATTTTTTTTAACACATGTCACTACCTATAATATATACCTTTAGCACTTTGCCAGTTTGAAATTTAATGTCGAACTCCCAATAACCTGGAAAATAATTTTAACTTAATTTGAAAATAAATTACAATCACCCTAAATGTCGTCCCCTAATAAAATCTACACTGAAATTAAACACCGGATATATGTATATTATTCGATACACCACATTTCATTTTAAAACACAAAAATAAAACAATCAAACTACGTACATTCTCTCCTGACACAGAAATGCCATTTTCTTCTTTGTCTGGGATGACATTTTCTTATCTTAGGGAGTAGCTTTTTTCTGTTTTTCTTTTCAAAAACGAAAAACACCTACAACACGAAACCCCTTTTTTCTATAATTTTACAACCAACAAGAGTGCAACCACCCTTAACTTTTATATTCCAGTTGATGATGTCGTGACATAAAACCCAGTTGATATGTGCTTGCCACTATACCACTAAGGGAAGGAATTTCAAAAAAACAACAAACTATGTAGGTATAAAGTATATAATAATAGCCAAGTGATAGAGTGTATATGAGTTATATAAACCATAATAAAAAAAGTCAGTCATTCACCTTATTCCAGGTTAATAAGATTGCACACAAAAGTATACAAAAAAAAACAAAAGAAACGTCAGAATAAAAAAAAACCCCTAGTGACATCTTGTGGACACCACACGGTAGTTACAATGTTTTGTTTTTATTTACCGTATAACCAGGATAAGAATAAAAAATAAAACTTAAATAATACCTGAGTGAAACACTGTTGTTAAATAATTACAATTATGGGAGAATAATACACACAAATGAGGAAAAGGAAAAATACTTGTGGCATACAAAACGGGTCACCATCGCGACCGTCGCTGCGCGTCGAGTCAGTTAGTTACCACCCATTAAGAATTTTTGTTTGCCTGCTTCGATGGCAGAAAATGTTGCATTTTGTCGTCTACCGCGGAACGATGAGAATGGCGGCAAAATGAAAAACAGTTCTTATATATCCGCCAGAATATATTGCAATAGGTCTTTGGCGGGTATAGCTGATTATTGTTATGTAACACAAACAAAAAAATGAAAAAAAATAAAATAAGGAAGTGGTGAATATACTGTCTCCATCTTATCTGTCAATGTTTTTTCTTGCGTGGTGTCGTTTGTTTATTTTTTTTTTTTTTTTTTTGCTAATTATTCAACTTTGCAAGTCCATTAACCCATTGATCGGATTGGAGCAAAAAGAAGACAAACAAAATATAAGTAAATAAATAAATATAAACAAACAAACATTAACGTAGATTTGAGACGGTCGTTCTCCGTTGGAATTGAGATAAAAGTTATGTTGTTGTTGACATTAAGTGTGGTGTAATGTGGTGAATGCTTTGACAGCTTATTATAGTAGTGAGCTATATAGGAGAAGGAAGAAAGTGCTTAAATACTTTTTGACGACTTATGCTATATCTTATATACCTGTTACGTGAAAAGCGGCTTAAAGTTATATAGATAAATTATATGTAAGGTAATTCAACTTGAGATAGAGGTGGAATGTTAAGTAATTATGTGAATGCTTGATGACGGTTTTAGTTTAAGAGGGATTTTGTATATATGCGATCCCTTTTAAAGGCATACTCGCGCTGTTGGCGGCGGCAATAAACACAAAAAGAAGAAAATAGTTATATTCATTTAACTCGTTCACAGCTATTAAAATAAAGACAATTTTAAAGGTTGGCGGTCATTTTGCGGATTTTTGTTGACAGTTTATTTGCTATCGTCATTTGAGGATTTAATTTACTCACGACTTTTGTTCATTGAGTGATTATTTCACTATCTCTTGAGGCTGGAGGCAAGCAATAAAACATTCACTATAACAGGTGTACCAAACACCTTTTTGGAGTCTTTTTTTGTGTCTACCCTAGCTTACACTATTATTAGTAGAATTTAAAAAAATATCTAGCATTTAGTGACTCCTGAAGTCCGTTCTCTAAATCTACAAAAAAAAAACATTTAAATTGAATCTTATTTTCTATTCTCTAATTTCTCAAAAATATTTCAACCGATTTTAATCAATTTTTTATGAAGGATGTTTTAAAAGTTTTGTATAGCAAAATTTTCAAAAATGTTTTTTTTGGATTTTTAAAAAAAGTTTAAAATCCCATTTTTCTCAAAAACTACTTTTACGATTTTGATTAGTTTTTTTATGTTAGCTTATACCAGTAACTTCTACCATATTTTTGAAAAAAAAAATTGTATCTATCGACTAAAAATGGTATCTCTCATAGAACCGTTTTTTTTTGTTCGGTTTTTGATTATCTCATTATTTGTTGAACCGATTTTAAAGATGTTTTTTATTTTTCGAATTTTATTCTCAAAATGTTCAGTTTAAAAATGATTTATTTAAAAACTAAGAACTGAAATAACTTCCTTTGAAAACATATTTAAGAAATGATTTACTGGCTTTAAAAACAGCTATAACATGATATTGTAAGTATTGCCGTTGTGTTTTTATATTAATTTTCTATTTGCAATATTTTTTTTTAATATGCCCCTATGTGGACAAATAGTGTGGGCCAAGATCTAAAAATACCAACAACAACAAAAAATTGATGCTTTTATCACAAAATGCACAATTTTATAACTAAGCCGTCCCAGTATATAGACCCTTAAGACCCTTAACTCTTCCGATTGGTTTATTTTAAAAACGGTTATTTTTATGGAAAAAAGTATATTAAAGTTTTTTGTAGGAAATTTTCTAAGCTACAAATTAGTCCTTGACATTTTTTCTGTGCAACTTACCATTTGGAAGTTATTCTTGAAAAATCATTTTGGGGCGCTTTCAACCCCCCGTAAAATTGTTGGCGGCGCTCATATCGATGCGACTTTCGACAGTTTCTTAAGAAGCCCATGAATAGGCTATGTACCAAAATTCAGATTTCCGGCGATTTTTTACAAGTCAAATGCTTTATTGACTGGACTATTGGAACTTTGGAAAATTTTTTGTTAACTTTTTGGGCTTTATGACAATTTTTGGACTTTATGACCACTTTTGGACTTTATGACCATTTTTGGACTTTATGACCATTTTTGGACTTTATGACCATTTTTGGACTTTATGACAATTTTTGGACTTTATGACCATTTTTTGACTTTATGACCATTTTTGGACTTTATGACCATTTTTGGACTTTATGACCATTTTTTGACTTTATGACCATTTTTGGACTTTATGACCATTTTTGGACTTTATGACAATTTTTGGACTTTATGACCATTTTTTGACTTTATGACCATTTTTGGACTTTATGACCATTTTTGGACTTTATGACCATTTTTTGACTTTATGACCATTTTTGGACTTTATGACCATTTTTGGACTTTATGACCATTTTTGGACTTTATGATATTTTTCGATTTGCGCGTTATGATTTTTTAAAAAGACCTAACGCCAAAATAAAAAAAAAATGTCAAATCACTTGAAATTTCTTTCGGGCTATTTACCATTTTGATTGATTTGACATTATGTCATTGCACTCTGCCTCTTCACACGTGTAGTTAAATATAATGTTAGAAATATTTGTGATTTTGAACGATCAGTCATATGACAACGTAGATGAAGATAATTAGAAAACTATCAAAAACCACAAAACGTTAATTTTGTATTTATGTTGGTTTTGATATTTTAACTTTTTGGCCTTTCTGCTATAGTGTCAAATCACTGAAAAATATTTGGTGTAATGACATTTTTTAGTTTCTGGGCTGTTTGACAGAATGTTCAACAAAATCTCCCAAAATCTTTTCAAGGACATTTTTCAAGTGACTCATCAAATTTTTTTTGGCTATATGACATTATTTTGATTTTTTTGACGATTTGACACAGAGCTGCTCAACAACCCTTGAGTTCGATTTCGCACTAAATTTCATTTATAGAGATTTTTTCCTTTAGCCATATTACTACACGAATGTATAATAATTTATCTAGCTCTTTATTGGTCCCTCTCATTGTGATATTTACAGAAATTTTTTTAAACTCTCCAATTTTTCTAACCCTCATCTTGTGTTTAACATGTTATTATAAGGATAGTCATATTATAACCTTTTAAGTTCCTATATAGAGATTATGCAACTTGAACAAAACTTTTGGTCTTTCAAAGTTTTTCTAAAGAGTTTCATCTTTCATTGTGTTTAATCCATAATAAATGTGGGTGCCATATGGATGGGTACCCATATTTTAGCTACCCGAAGTTCAAAGCTGCCTCCCGGTCTCTTTTATGATGCCTAGAAAAAGGAAAATCATTCCTTGCAAATAATATTTTTTACATCATTCAGCTGTCAAAGTTGTTCTGCTTTTTTATCCACACTGCATACACACAGACAAAGAAAAACACACACACACCTCCACAAGTAGACATTTATTAGAGTTCCAATAAATTTTGATTGACGAATTGAAAAGGCAAAAGTGAAAAAAATGTATATATGTATTTTTTTTCCTCCTTAAGTGGATTTTTCATCATCATCTCACGCTTTTCTTCTATTCGATTCTATAACAACGTCAATTTAATATATGTTATGACTTATGACTGTGAGTGATAAAAGTGAAGAAACAAAAAATTGATTTGCCCCTATTGTGACTATAATAGCTGCCCCCCTCATATGCTTTTGCCTGTTCAATAATAATTCTCCCCACCTAAAAATACATCCACTCCACATCTATATACATTATACATATAAAAGGAATGACCCAAATATTTTTTGTATTCGTCAATTCTTCGTTTTCAATTGAGTGTTAAATAGAAAGATAGATCCATTTAGATCGCTCGAATAGATGAAACGAGAAAACAAAAAAATAAAAAAAAATAACCAAACACGACGAATCCGAAACACAATGGATTAGCTTGATTGGACTCTTGAGGGAGGTTATATATATGTATAGAGGCAATGCAATGGCGACGACCGACACGGTCAGGAGTCGCCAACAGGAGGAGGAAAACATGGATGGAAGTAGAATCATCATCACCGTCAGAACTTGAGAGTTGAATTTAATAGGATAAATTCTTTTGCCACTGGGTGATTATGCTCCACTTAGCCAGTTGGAACGAGTCTGTATATATACTCGAATCCAGAAATCGGGCCATTAGGTCTTGGACTGATGCTATACTATATGGACAAAGAGTGAGCTTTACTTGAAAGACTCTCCTCAATTTGAACGATTGTACTATAACTTACTGTACATCTTCGGCCCAATTATGTGCCTCCTGTGCCTGCCTGCCTGCCATACATACCGACCTACCTATACAACTTGTTGTCAATATGCCCACTCGATTTTTCTCTATCTCGTCCGAAGAGGTTTTTCCTCTTTCTATTTTTTTTTTTCTTTTCTTATTATTGCACGAAAATGA
Source organism: Epistrophe grossulariae (assembly GCA_929447395.1). Taxonomy (NCBI): domain Eukaryota; kingdom Metazoa; phylum Arthropoda; class Insecta; order Diptera; family Syrphidae; genus Epistrophe; species Epistrophe grossulariae. Next base: position 17,985,237 of record OV839567.1, on the reverse strand, counting down.
AAATGTATTAAATTTCCTTTGGGGAGTATTTAAACAATTTATTCTCAAGAATTGACCTAAATGTTTAAATGTTTGTATTTTTTTTGATGTTGGTCGTAAATTTTGGTTTTATTAATTAAATTGGAAAATCAAATTTCCCCAAAAAAATTAAATAAAAAAAAAAAAACTTGAAAGGCTTTTGGTTTTTGTGGTTTAATTTATTTTGTATTCTTTGAATATGACACCCGTTGTGTTCTTGGGGGGGTTTATTTTGACGTTAAGTTGGCGTGTTTTTTGTGTATAATGCGCGATTGGTGTCAATCACAATTCATTGAGAAAAATAAAAATATGACGTCTCTTAACTGATTTTGATTAGGAACATAATTTATTGATTTAATCGTGGGTAGGCGTGTTTACAGGTTTTTTATTTTTTTTTTTGTATTTTTTGTTTGCATTTAAAGAATCGTATGGTAATCAAAATGTGGTGTTGGAAACATTTTTAATAGCTCAACAAGGTTATTGGTGTTTTTTTTAAGATCAAACGGAGATACAAAATTAGGTTTTTTTTTAGTACAAAATAAAAAAAAAAATTATGCCCACACAAATGGTATGGATATTTTAAATTTAATTATTTTTTTTATAAATTAAGGGTTTGACCTAGAAAGTCCATCACATCCGTTACATCGACGAATACACGACTAATAATTGAATACAAATTTACGCACACAATTTTATCTTGTCTTTCCGGTAGATCTGATGACACAAATGTCAACAAAGATATTTATTTTTCATGGTGCATATAAAATGATGATGAGATGCAAGGGAATTTCAATAAAACAGAAACCAAAAAACTACAATTTGAAAAAAAAAAATCAAAGATTCGAAAATGTCAATAAAAGTGACAGTGTGTCAATACACTTAAGCTAAGTATTGTCAGATCTTAGAATATTGTCAGAACTGTCAATGGTATAACAATAGCTAACAATTAGCTGACAATTGACATATTTCTTACAATGAAAAATTGTCCGTTCACACGGTTGGTAGATTTCTTCCCAAAGTCTGACAATTTTACTGTCAGCTCTTTTTTATCACTTTTTGTTTAACTCATTGACATTTCGGACAATGAATAAATTTTCAGCAATTGTAAGATGTTTGCAATGAGTCTGACAATATCCTAATCGACTGACAATGATAAAGATTGTGTGTTCAGACGATTGTTAGACTTTTGGAACAGTTTTTTCACTGACAGATCTGACAATCGTCTTTACTTAGCTTTACTTATACTTAAGTGGCGCTACATTTGGGAGTGGAACAGTGCCTCAGCCCTGGCAAAAAGGTACGTAGGTACTTTAACTGCAGAATAAACTCGTTTTGCCATACAAAATACTTTATAAAAAATCCATCGCGTGCGCATAAAAAAGTTATTCAATGTCAAATGTCAAAAATCTATCGGTTTTACACAATATGTCCGTTAAGTTAGCATTGATACTTCAACATTTTAAATTTCCAATTGAACGTCGTAAATTAGTCGCAAAATTTGTACGCTCCCTTTTTTTTAATAACGCTTGAAAATTAATTAAAAATATGAGTAAATTAAGCTAATCGTGAATTTGTCTTAAATTTTTCATGAAAAAAGAAATTATCGTAAATTTGTTGTAAAATAAAAAATTTTCGCGCTCTTTTTTTTTTTTAAATAACATTTAAAAATTAATTTAAAAAAAATGCGTAGATATGTCATCAATTGTTGTAAATTTGTTGTAAATTCGTAAACCAAAAAATTGTTGCTTATTTTTTTTTTTTTAATTTATTGAAAATGAACTATTTGTCGTGAAACAAAAAAATTGTGATGAAATAAAATTTTTGTCCCGCTAATTTTTTTTTTAATAACACTTGAAAATTAAATAAAAAAACTGTCGTAATTGGTCGTGAAACTCGTTTCTTCAGCATATTAAAGCTGTGGTTATGCTGGTTTCAAATTTTCAATGTTAAGGTATATTTTGGGTTTCTAAAACAATCTTAACATTTCTTTCTTTCATGACAAATTTACGACGAATTCACGACAAATTCAAGACAGATATCCATTTTTTCTAAATGGTAAAGCTAATTTAAAAAACATCATTTCCGTCGAAAAAAGTGTTGAACCAAGGCCTACAGACTTACAACCATTTGTGTTTGCGTGTTATTAGTTTACAGTAATGGAGAGGATCTGGAGGATTTGTTACTTCCTCACAAGAGGTAGTACCCCTGAAATAAGAAATTGCTTGTTTCTATGTAGAATTATAGACTGGAATTCGATCCTCAGACCTCCGGCGGGTGTGACAGTGACAGTGATAATAATTTAATTTTATACAAAAATTCAGCCTTTTCTAAAATTTTTGTTTGTATTAATGTTTGAATTTACAGCCTTTCTTTTGACAATTAATTTGTATTTAAATCCTATTAAATTCCATCAAGACCGCACCTTATTCATATTTTTATTTTATTTTATTTTTTTTTGAAAAAAACCCAAACTTGATTTTTTTTGCTGTCCATTTACGAAATTTAATTGATTCAGACGAGTTTCTGGGAATTCCAAAACAGACAACAGATACATTTGTACCGTATGAGGTTAAAAAATAACAACAACAATTGTCATAAAAATTATTAAAATTCTTTCAAATTTTTTTGTTTTTTTTTTGTTTTGTTTTATTTATGAGTCCAAAATAGCTGAAACTTTATTTGTGCGAAAAATAAAAACAAATTATTTAAACTGGTTGTAAACTTTTATATAAGTATAAATAATAAAACTTGAAACTCTTTTGTTTGACTATTTGTTTTGCAAAAAAAAAAACTTGTAATCCAAGAATATCTCTTTTATTTTTAAATTGTGTATTTATATACACTTTGGTACTACATACTACTTTTTTGGCAAACAAAGAGCAACAAGGAAAAAACAAACAAATAATGATTTCGACCTTAATGCCCTTTGGCTACTGCTTTGAATACCTACCCTTTTTATTCGTTCTTTAATGTAGTTATTTGTTTCACAAAAAAATATCAATTTCAAAATTATTGTTTTATTTAAAAAATGAAAATGCAATCCAGGTTTAAGCAACTCAAATTTTATATCTACAAACCGTACAACTATTATACACAACATTATTTAACATAGCGTAACATTACGTATCATTATATCGCAGCAATAATTAAGATATCGTAACATTATTTAATATAACGTAACATTATTTAACATAACGTAACATTATTTAACATAACGTAACATTATTTTACATAACGTAACATTATTTAACATAACGTAACATTATTTAACATAACGTAACATTATTTAACATAACGTAACATTATTTAACATAACGTAACATTATTTAACATAACGTAACATTATTTAACATAACGTAACATTATTTAACATAACGTAACATTATTTAACATAACGTAACATTATTTAACATAACGTAACATTGCGTAAAATTGTTTAAAGTAGTGAAAAATTACTTAAAAAAGCGTAACATTAATGAACATATCGTAATATTACTTAATTCAGCGTATAAATCGTAAACATAACGTAAAATAATGAAACATAACTTAACATAGATTAATATTAATCGATACAACGTTAAATAACTTAACACAACAAAACATTACGTAACAAAACGTTACATTATTTAGCATAATGTTACATTACATAAGATAATGTAACATTTATTAACATAAAGTAACATTACGTGTCACTACTTAACATAGTGTAACATTACTTTAAATAACTTAGCATTACTTAACAACATCACATTAATTAACATAACGTAACATTACTTAACATAGTGTAATATTAGCTAACATAACTTAATATTACTCAATATAACGTAACAAAACTTAGTATAGCTTGAAATTACTTAGTTTAAAGTAAAATTACTTAACATAATGTTAATAACTTAACATAACGTAACACATTACGTAATATGAAAACATTTTGCCATATTTCCCTCGGCAGATGTATTAACATACCCTATGATTTTATGAGCTTCTTATTGCACTTGTTTTTGGCACTTGACAAGTAAATAACGGGTGATTTTTTAGCTGGTTTGGTTTTGGCAACACTGGTTTTGACAGCTGACGTGTGTTTAGTACCTTGTGTCACTGTCAAACAGCTTCAGTTTGGTTTGCAATTTAACCATGGATCGTCTTACAAATGAACAACGCTTGCAAATTATTGAATTTTACTATCAAAATTCGTGCTCGGTTCGAAATGTTCATCGCGCGCTGCTTCCATTTTATGGTCGGCATTCTCGACCTTCATTTTTGGTTGAATAGGTACGTAAATAAGCACAATTGCCGCATTTGGAGTGAAGATCAGCCAGAAGCATTGCAACAGCTACCAATGCATCCCGAAAAAGCCACTGTTTGGTGCGGTTTATGAGCCGGCGGCATTATTGGGCCATATTTCTTCAAAGATGATGCGAATCGCAGCGTTACTGTCAATTGTGAACGCTACCGAGCGATGATAACAAACTTTTTTTTGCCCGAAATGGAAGTTCTTGACTTGCATGATATGTGGTTTCAACAAGACGGTGCCACATGCCACACAGCACGCGAAACAATGGCGCAATTGCGAGGCGAGTTTGGTGAACAGTTAATTTCACGTTTCGGGCCGGTCAATTGGCCGCCTAGATCGTGCGATTTGACACCATTAGACTATTTTTTGTGGGGGTATGTCAAGGCTAATGTCTATAGGGACAAGCCCGCTTCGATTGACGCACTGGAAGCCAACATCCATGCATTCATTCGTGAGATACCGGCCGATATGTGTGAAAGAGTAAGCCAAAATTGGACTCAGCGGATGGGCTACCTGAGACGCAGCCGCGGTCAACATTTGCATGAAATTATCTTTAAACATTAAATTGCAAGGTTCAAACTATCGATTCAAATAAATATTTCATTCATTTTTTCGAATTTTTTGTGTTTTTTTTTTTTTTAAAGTTCTAAACCTCTTAAAAAATCACCCTTTACTTTGGAAAGTTTCAAATCATGACGACTACATGCAACGATAAACGAATGCCTTGAAAAAAAATATAAATTGCACAATAATTTATATTTTTCAGCAGTTTTATTAAATTTTCAAACGATTTTTGGATTTAAATATTTCAATCGTGTGTTGTGCAAGTGCTTACAACTTAATGGGGCATTTTTATTGAAAATTTCTTCCATGTCTCCATGTTGGCATAGCACCCTTGTTCTTAAGCTATACCCCACCAATGTAATATACGTATGGGGTGTGTTCAGGCAGATGACTGACTCCAACTAAAGTGTATCGTTGTCGTAGGTGGTTGCTATTATTGTGACTCATTGGATTTTCAATTGCGTGTCAGACATGCAAAGTTGGGGAAAGTATGGAGACGGACACACAATGACAAACAAAAAAATACCCAATGCCCCCAAGAAGATGTGTATATATACGCAAATCGTGTTTTAAATCTGACAGAAGAATGTGGGGCTTCAATAATGCCAAGTAGACCGCGCGAGACAATGCAAAACAAAAGCAAACACACAAACAGAAAAGAAAGTATCTGTCTATACAATGTATAGGGTTGTTGCTGTCAAAAGAACGATTGTTGAGGGTGCTGGTGGTGCTGATGTTGTTTGTTGCGTTCTGGCTTCTGTGTAATTTCGATCGATTTGTTTGGGGCTTGTGTTTACATCGTATAATCGGTTTTGGTTGTGAGTATATAATAAACTTTGACACTAAAAAGTTATTGTGCCAAGAGAGGTTGCCTATATATACCAGTATTGGTTGTACGGTTCCGTATATTGCGAATTTTCTTTTGAGACTTTTCATGGAAATGCATACCTAGCCCTATATAGGTAAGCTCTGTCCTGTCTTGATTGAAAAGGGCCTGAAGCCTGAAGTTACTTGTTTTTTCCGATGAATGACTTTTTTTCCAGTAATGTGAGTCTCATCGTATATAGCCGTTGTCTTACTAACACTATTTCAAACTAACGACTGACAGTTGAGTTGTGGAAATGATATTAATATAGACATTAATTTGCGGTAAAGCTTATGCATTAGGGAATGTAGGTACTCGTATATATAATGTCGTTTGTTTGTTTGCATTTATTTTGAATTTTCTAATGAAATTTGAATAAAAAATAGAAATGGAAATCAAATACCGATAGTTTATAGTCGAATCGTATATACGGGTATACAAGTGATTTGGAATGAATACGAAGTGTAATTGAACTCATTCCAGGTTATGCATATGCGCTTGTGGATCTGGCATCTGGGTTATGATGTGAGTCACTTGGGTAATAGGCTATTGCGTGTTTTGTTACTGAGTTTTTTTTTAATTTTTTATTTGATTACGACTTAAAGTATAAGGAAGGTAAACAAGTAATAACAACAAGTGCATAATATGGATGATTGATCTTTGGGGAATTTTTTGATCTGTTACATATTAATGATTCGGAGTTTGTTTGTTTTTTTTTTTTATTTATTTAATTAAATTAATAAATAATTATGACGTAAGCTTGACGTAATTGCAGTTGATAAATTATTTCTTTGTCGTGATAGAAAGCTTTATGCGTTTTTTTTTGTAATCCATAATGGCAACATTTGACCGCGGTACAATTGAATGAATTACCTTTGTATCTCAATTTGATGAAAAAATTTAATTTGGAAGATCGAAACAAAGTCAAGATATGACAACAGAAGGGAATCATTCAAGCTAGAATTAAACAAGTGTACAAGTGTGTGTCCTAGTTTGTTGCATTGTTGTACAAATAACAATGCTTTTGCCAAGTGGATCCCACAGCCCGCATTGCATTCGAAATGACAAAAGAAAGAACAAATTACTTGTTTTAAACACCATTGGTCTTATTTATGAACTTTGTCTAACTTTAGACCAATTGTCCAACTTTGGAAAATATGTTCAAAAACCTTGTTTATTGTTGTCTTTTAGCTGCCTAACTTAGAAACAAAAGAAGATTGTCTTAACCGTGTATAATTATGTGATATTTATTTTTATTAAATAAAGCATATTTCCACCAATTTGAAAATAGTTAGAAAGTGTCTAAGTAGACAAAAATCTAATAAATACGACTGCAAGTCTTCGCGAATGCCCCAAAATCATTCTTGGTCATGATACAACCCTGCCACCTAAAGGGGTGGACAAATAGATTGGGCCAATATCAATTATGTTCATATAATATACCCACAATTAAAAAAAACTGATCTCCTATCACACAATGCAATATTTTTTTAACTATAAGCCGCCCCACTATAATATAGAAAAGTAAACGCCATAACTCTTCCGATCGTATATTTCGAAAACGGTTATTTTTATAAAGAAAAGTATATTAATATTTTTTGTAGGAAATTTTTTAAGCTACAAATTATTTCTTGACATTTTTTCTGTACAACTTACCATTTGCGAGTTTTTCTTGAAAAACCATTTTGAGGGGCTATCTATAACAATCTGATGAAACTCCAAGAACAAAAACTTTGAAGAGATTAAATCTGATTCGATGAGTGTCAAAGTATGTATGAAGTATGAAATATGATGAAGAAAATGTATCGCGCCTTGATTTGTCAAAAAAATCACCTGAATATGTCGAAATACCCCAAAATTGCATTTTTAAAATAACTCTAGCATTTTTACGACTTTGCTTTGCTGTACTTTTTTAGCCAAAAGAGTTTTTAAGGTGGAATTTGTTTTAACAATTGTTGCTCTTGTATACAAAAATTTTTTGACATTAACAAAAAATTGTGTAAAAATTTTGTTTGGTAATGCTGGATTTATTTAAAAATGTTATTTTGGGGTATTTCGTCATATTAAGGTTATTTTTTGACAAATCAAAGAGCGAAAAATTATTTATTTACACAACTTATTTAAGGACGTCGAGCGACAATTGTTTAAACAAATTCCACAGTAAAAATTCTTTTGGATAAAAAAAAAGTATAGGAAATCAAAATCGTGGTTATGCTCTGTATTCATTGATGGAATACGTTGTTAGAGATTTTTCGAAATAAAAAAAAAAAAATTCGAATTTTTTTTTCTTTCACGACAAATTTACTACAAATTCACGACATTTTATGACATACTATTTTTTTTTTATTTTCTTTAACTTGACCGTCAAGTTAGCATTTTTAAAAAACACGAGGCACACATTTTTTTTTTTTCACGATAAATTTACGACAAATTCACGACAGTTAATCCAATTATTAGAATCTTAAAATTTTGAAATTTTTACTCCCAGATATGAAGCAATCGATGATTTTCGTGAAATTTTTTTTTGAAGCAATCGATGATTTTCGTGAAATTTTTTTTTGTTTACGAAAATCTGGTTAAAACAAGAATAATGGAAAGTGACGCCAAAAATTAAAAAAAAAAAAAACGCTTGGACTCCGAATTTTTAATTGGTTTACCAATTTTCGTTACCTCTGAGAATTTCGAAAGGTAAATCTAGATTTGTTGGGTAGGTAGTACATAATGTATTTCCACAAAGATTAACGCGATAAACACATCGGCTTTCGCAAACCGAGGAAATGGATTAGATTTGCGTCTAATGAAGCGTCATTTCCGCATTTAATTAATTAATTTTGTTCATTCACTACTTATTTTGCACGATTAAAGGATTCGAGCAGAAGATGAAATTTATTATGAAGCTTCAAAAAAAAAAAGTGTTGACTTAAGAATACAAAAAAAAATAGACAGAAGAATCGTCCGAATTCAGAAGTTAAATTAACAGACGATTAGTTTCCTATGACGGTGATCAATCCATTTCTGGACTTCTATATCATGGAACTTGGAGATTTACAAAATTATATTTGGTGCTATTTAAGTATGTTTCTAATACATCTTTTGATCCTAATTTTGTGGGCTTTAGGTCTTCTTTGTTTAACTTTTTTTGTTAAATAGACGACGTTTCGCACGTGTTTACGTGCTTCTTCAGGTCTCTATAAGATTTAAAAAATTAATACGTATTTGTTTAATATATCAATTACTTACATTTAGATAATCCTAAAAAAATTATTTGAAATAATCTAAGATTTTTATCTATCTATAGATATTTGTAATTATTTTTGTATCTCTTAATATATCATCAAAAATCAAAATAATAATATTAAATTCTGAATATAAATTCTAATTTTAAAAATTAAAAAGAAAACTATGTCTGAAAAAACAAGTCAAACGTAAAATATTCCTCAAGATTATTTTTATATTTAGACCATAGATGTTGCTAAGACCTTCTAAGTCCCAACGTCTGTTAGTTGTATTTTCAGTCCTTAAAATATGTAGCATTTCCATTAACATTCTTTTATTATAATGTTTTTCTGTCTGCAAAATTTCTACATTACTAAAATCTGGTCTATGTTCTGCATCTATACAATGTAATGCTAAAGCCTTTTTTTGTGAATTTGCATTTTTTTATATCAGATTTATGACCTGATTTACGGTTTTTAAGTTTATGTTGCTTTATAAACAGAAGGACAACCTAGTAATCAATCACCTAAAGAATTTATTTTGCTAGATTTTTCTTCCTTCATTATTTTACTTTTAAGATAAAATAAATGTGTTAACATTGTCTCTATTTCTTATAGGAGCATCTAATATACGATTTGAAAGATTTGGAGTATATAAAACGCTTTTATAAGAGAATTGTTGTACATTTGGTACTAAATTTGTTTATATTAATGGATTAAAATACCTATTTATTAATGTTTTGATTATTTTAATTGGAAAAGAATTAGAAGACAGTGTATCGCCATGAAAGGTCACGAAAAAAGAATTATTAAGCATGTTTCATTCGATGTCAACGGAGGAAGTGATAAATATATTAAAATTGTCGAATTATTAATAAAATAATTGAGAAGGACACAAAAAAGGAAAAGTCAATATTTACAATTTAAAACCAAAGTTTGATCGTACATAAAAGCAACTGCGTTTGATCGTACATAAACTGCTTCGGACAGATGTCAAATGTACATTTATGTCTTTAATAATTTTTAATAAATGTATATTCCCCATTATTCTGCACGTTTTGTGACCTTTTTGCAAGCAAAACATCTAATCATTTTAATAATTTCATGGCAGACATAAAAGAGCAGTTTGTTAAACGTGTTAATGCGGCCTTATACTTATTCATGGCGTATCTACCTATGTATTTATTTCAATTGGTTATCTAATTACATTTCTTTAACAATATTTCCGGATTTGATTTCAGAATAGAAAACCAGAAGTATTCACACGTAACGAAGAATTTTTCCGGATTATTAACTTAGAACAAAGTAAAAAGCTCATAATCGACTTTGTCTAAGAATTATCCTTGTCATAATTAACTCATATAAAAAATAAAATCAGAATTGACATTACTTCTTGTTCTCCTTCTCTCTCTCTCTCTCTCTCTATCTCTCTCTCTCTCTCTACGTCTCTACCTACCTCAGTAAACCATAGTTTCTTTCTTATCAACGTATGTATTTCTATTATTTTTTTTTTAAATTGGCATTAAGTTATCGAAGTAACGGTAGCGATTATAGAAAACAAACGTCATGCATTATGAACACGAAACCCCCCACCGTGTGTTTCATTTCACTTCATGTCTGATGATGGAAATGGGTTTGTTACACTTGTATACAACAACTGACAAAAAGAAGCCCTTCAAAGATATGCATACATAAAAACATACATCGGTAGAATATATTTTTGTTTCTTTTATTAAAACGATTCTTTGGGGTGTTCTTTCTTTTGTGGTCCCTTTGAATTGAAACACACAAAATTAAATTCACAACCAACTGGTGTATAATGTGTTTATTCTTTGTCACATCATTTCCGGTCGATTTTCAATTCAATGGACATCGGTCGATGGCTTAATAATAGATATATGTAACAATATGACAGTTGTCATGAGAAGCACATGTAGGTATACTTTGTACGCAAGCAAGCTAGAATGGAATTTTTGGTTAAATTGTTTTCCATCATCGAGCTTATACAGTATGAACAGGCGGTTTGAACACTGGTCAATGTATCAGGAAAAATGTAAAATTTTTGAGATTTGGATTTTAAAATTTTTTGAGATTTGAGTGCTCTGTAGATTTTGGCTATTTCAGGCATGCTAAAGCCAAGTTTTTCAATACTGAATTAACCTTGGGTTAAATCAGAGTTAAATATTCATACAAATTAATTATTTTCAATTGCTGTTTCAGAATAATGTCAAAAATAGCTAAAAGTTAATCCAGATTAACTCATGACTATGAAATTTAAAAATAGGGAAGGAAAATCTGAAAAGAACTCCCTAAGGTCAACTACTGTACTTGATTTGAACTACAACGAAAAACCTTTTAAATCCGTCATCAGCTTGAACAGACAAAATCTAAGTATAGTAACAGGTCTCCCCGTTCCTCTTACTCCTCATTGTCTAACAATCTTTAAAACATAAATGCTTATTGCCTGTAAACCTGTATTTACGACAGACACCGCAATGGTAAAAATATATTGGAACCGATTACAAAACAACTCGATACGAGTCTATCTAAACCAACATCCAATTGCTCGGACTTTTAAATAAATCTTCCTTTACGCGGACAACTTCAAGACAACCAAAGGCTGGTAGTAACTATAAGCATTTTAACTTAAACATCCAATCAATAAACTCATTAATATTATTGGCAACAACTTGTCTCTTCGAGCAAACGCACAACGGCGGCATACTTAATGCATAAATCTTCTCTACTAAAACTTTATGAACCTGATAAAACTGTACACTGCAAGTTCATTTCAAAATGCATTAAAATCACGTCAAACCAATATATCCACACACTTGTGAGTCTTTCCATAGAAGAATTACAAACTGTTCATTGAATTACAACCACAATCTTCTTATAGGAAAAAATACAAAACCATCAAAACCAAACCATAAAACATTCACAAAATGACTCCTAACTCTCATCTCTGCACGCAATTATTAGCTTCATTCGTTGTGGTCTTGGTAGTGATGGTAGTTTTCTTTCCCAAAACGACATAACATCCTTTCTTTATTAGTCCCATCCCGCGCCATTTAAAAATCAGTTCCGAGATATAGAAATTCCATTGCATCGCGTTCCACCAACTGCAATTGCAAAGTCTCTCTCTCTTCTCTCTCTGTAGGTTGTCTCATATTAACGTCTTTCTGACATTCCACGATATGTGTATACAAATGATGCAATCGCTGATGTGTAACTGCAAAACGTCATGCAAGCTTCCGCTGGAATTTGTCAAATTGAAATATAAATTTCCCAGCATCGCAGTCGCAAATCTAATCACATTGCGCGCCATTCGAAATGGAAAATGGAACGACATATGCGAGTGTGGAAGAGAAGAGCACTCCATTAACTTCCAAAGATGTTGACATTTACATCAGACTCCTGATCTCGACGTTATACTATGGTATGTCTGTCCCCTCACATAAATATTACCCTTGGACTTGGAGTGAGCCAGCTCATCTAACTGTGGAAAGTTCATTTGCCTGAAGATAAAAATTACCACTTGTTCCAGATGTATACAAACATATGTGAAGGCACATAAATTGGCCAAGAGAAGTGCACAGATAAAAGGCAACCACATCACCAAGCCCCTGATAGTCAAATGCATTCTAACAGGAACTCGTCGGACAATAATTTCAGGATGATCATCAATAATCATGTGGAAATTGGGTGCCTAGCGGGGTTTTTTTCCTTCACATCGTGTTTCTGTATAGCGCTCTCGGTTAGAACCTATTTAAGAGACTTACCTTGTATTTTCCAAGGCTCTAGAAGATTTTATAAAGAATGGTTTGTTTGGTTGGTTGATATTCAAACGAGTTGATGTGATGCAGCTCGATGCACATCAACGGCGGCAACTGTGAGTTGATGGCTGTCGTCGTCGCCGTCGTCGTCAGACGATCCGACATGTCTATCAGGTTCATTAGAAAATTAATAATGAATGTAGCAACTTTTATATTTAATCGCATGGTGACTGACCACAATTATTTGCGAAGAAATATCCATAGAGATGTCATTATAAGTCACGAAGCTAATTTTGTTTAAACTTAAGATTCCAATCGGCACAATTACAATCCATTATGCGGTTCGTTAAAACCTCTCGGTTAAGATTGATTGACATTAGAACTAAATTCTCGTATATGTATTGCATTTTGACTTAAGTGTTGAGTAAAAATGTCAAACAGATTTTTCATTGTAATGACCAGAAATTTTGACGTACGATTTGTCAATTACGATAAATTTTCATAATTTTTTTTCACAAAAGTGATAAATTCAACTTTGGCTTACGACTCGTGACTGAAAAGAAAAATTTGGTGAAATAATCGTTTGTGACTCGCCTAGATAACATTCACCTGAAATGTCAAAAATTTGACAGTTTGAAATGTTGCTCAATACTTTAAGCGAACGTTCGTTATTATTTTTCGAAATCGTTCGAAGTCGAATTGTATATAATTCTTGATGACTTTGAATAAAATCGTTGTTTTTATTTTTTTATACCAATAACTTGATGTCAGAAATCTTCCTTTTCTTGTAAATTGCACAGGGTTCTTGATGCGTACTAAAATGTTCGTAAAACACGGGAACTAATTATTTTCGTTCGAAAAAGGGCTTTACGGCGATTTTCAGAAAAAAATTCTACCTGACAAATTTTGATAATATTTACAAATTTTGATAAATTTTACAAATTTTGATAAATTTTACAAATTTTGATAAATTTTACAAATTTTGATAAATTTCACAAATTTTGATAAATTTTACAAATTTTGATAAATTTTACAAATTTTGATAATTTTTACAAATTTTTGATAATTTTTACAAATTTTGATAATTTTTACAAATTTTGATAATTTTTACAAATTTTGATAATTTTTACAAATTTTGATAATTTTTACAAATTTTGATAATTTTTACAAATTTTCACAATTTTTACAAATTTCCACAATTTTTAAAATTTTTCACAATTTTTACAATTTTTAGAAATTTTCACAATTTTTAGAAATTTTCACAATTTTTAGAAATTTTCACAATTTTTACAAATTTTCACAATTTTTACAAATTTTCACAATTTTTTACAAATTTTCACAATTTTTAGAAATTTTCACAATTTTTACAAATTTTCACAATTTTTACAAATTTTCACAATTTTTTACAAATTTTCACAATTTTTACAAATTTTCACAATTTTTACAAATTTTCACAATTTTTACAAATTTTCACAATTTTTACAAATTTTCACAATTTTTACAAATTTTCACAATTTTTATAAATTTTCACAATTTTTACAAATTTTCACAATTTTTACAAATTTTCACAATTTTTACAAATTTTCACAATTTTTACATATTTTCACAATTATTACATATTTTCACAATTTTTACAAATTTTAAAAATTTTTGGAAATTTTCAAAATTTTTACAAAGTCACAATTTTTACAAATTTTCACAATTTTTACAATTTTTCACAAATTTTCACAATTTTTAGAAATTTTCACAATTTTTAGAAATTTTCACAATTTTTAGAAATTTTCACAATTTTTAGAAATTTTCACAGTTTTTACAAATTTTCACAATTTTTAAAAATTTTCACAATTTTTACAAATTTTCACAATTTTTACAAATTTTCACAATTTTTACAAATTTTCACAATTTTTACATATTTTCACAATTTTTACATATTTTCACAATTTTTACAAATTTTAAAAATTTTTGCAAATTTTAAAAATTTTTGCAAATTTTCACAATTTTTACAAAGTTTCACAATTTTTACAAAACTTCCAAATTCGTCAATTTTTCTAAAATTTCTTAATTTTTTTTTAAATTTTTTAATTTTTTTTTAAATTCTTAATTTTTCTAAAATTTTTTAATTTTTCTAAAATTTCACAATTTAAAAAAAAATATTGCAATTAAAAAAAAATACATACTGCAATTTTTATTAATTTCGCAATTTTTCTAAAATTTCTTATTTTCTCTGAAAATTCTCAAATTTTCTGAAAATTCTCAAATTTTTTGAAAATTTTCAAATTTTCTAAAACTTCTTAATTTTTCTAAATACTCACAATTTTTATCTTGAAGTATACTTAGGACATTGCTCATAAGTATTGTCGGGAAATAGTGCTCGTAAGATACTTGATATACATCTTCAGTTTCGTCTATCGGGTCTTGGACGCATTTAAGACTATTTTTCTTAAATTTAGACTTGACTCGAATTTTTAAAAACGCTTAACTTACTCAAGCTCAAGAATAGCTAATTTTGCTGCATTTATACATTCACACCTGAATAAGCGCTATCCTCTCTCTGTATCAGTCAGAGTTTTCTCTTTTTTTTGGAAACGCATAATTTAAAAAACACAGGACTATAAAAAGCAGGATATTGAACCCATCCCGACACGAGTTGATGTTATAGGGTTGGGACGGTAAAGTCTGCTGAACTCTACGTTTGCACAGGACCCGTTCAGGGTCCTAACAATTACAAGTACATTCGAAAGTCGTTGCCCTTTTCAAATAAATATGATCGTCATAGTGAAACCCTCCTTACCCTAACTGGAGCCTATTTAATTGGGTATAGAAAAACCTAGTTAAAACCCTCGTTCCTATTATACCCATTTTTTTTCTAATCAGTTGCCAGTAATTTTATTTGTTTTGTTTGTTTTAGATACAAAAAACTATTATTCTTAAACAAAATAAGTAAAATCTATTCTGGGTCAACCAAAAAGACAATCCCCCACACATTTTTACCCCCATCTTTTATTCAAAAAACTTCAAACCAACATAAAAAACCTCATCTTGTTTAGTTTCTAATGAAAAACCTTCTCGTTTTCTTCTTTTTTTTCCAGATACTACATAATAATATAACAACTTACAAGGACCAAGTACAACAAGAAAAAAACAACAACAATCGCAATGATGAATTAAACCAGGGTAAGTACTTTGTTATATACTAAAAAATAATATCTTCTGCGTATTAAGACAATCTCCGCACAGCAGCGGCTTTTGAAAACCACTTACAAAGTGCATCCTATATATATCGATGGAATTTTTGTTTTGTTTTTCGTGCTTGTTCATATCTCTTGCCCCACATATTTCCCAAGCATTGTATAACTCAGTCAAAGATATACATATGTACATAGGGGGAATGCTCAGCGAGCGTATATATTACACCACAAAGACTGTATGTGTATAGATAGATAGAGATGCCTTAGTTCAGTTTATTGGTTTGTTCTAGGTTCTAGGTCAAAATCGTTTATCAACTCCTACAACAGAAGCAGAGAAAAATATTCACCCGCCCTCCCACTCATATTTAAATTCAAATTCAAATTCCACCCACAACTGGAAGCAGAATGATATCGTATGAGTTGGAGACATTATGGGGCTTGCAAATAAATATGCACCCCTATGACCAGAGCAGAGGCAGACCAGCATCGTCGCCGTCGTTGGTCGTTGTTGTTGTCACATATAATTAGCATACCAGTGAGTGTGGCCAAGATATGACTGTCGACTTTGGAATCATTCGATTCTGGAAGTAGGAGCTTTATGTCACATTTTACTGTCACATATCTCTTTCTCTATAAAAAATACACAGACACACGAATATCGTGTTCGTCCACAATGCATTTTGTATGAATAAATTTAAATTCTGTCAAAAAATCAACAAGAGACAAAGTGAATATTCCCTTGTATCTCGTTTTTCAATTTGAATATATGTTAAAAGAAAATGGCTTGCTCCTGATAAGAATTTAGAATATTCGTTAATGAATATTTCATAAAATGACCGCAGCACGGTGCAATGTTGTATAGAAGTAGAAGTCGTTTTAAGATGAATAAATTTGACTGAACCAAATGTCAAGAGAATAATCGGGTATTTTTTGTAGATATAGACGCCTGTCAAAACATTAGCAAGTTCTTTTTACTCTTTTTTGACATAATTAACTCAAGTTTAAAGTCAGTTTTTTTTTTTAATTCGATTCTATCTTTGGTTTCTTGTTTGTTGATTGACATACTTTGGGTTCTATTTGAAGATGAGGAAGATAATATGATGGATGATTATTTGAATGGCTGATGACGATGGATAAGGTTTTATTTTGTGATGATAAATTTTCATCAGGAATTGTCAAGATTAAAATAAGATTACTAATTAAGCGCCATTCCTTAAGATGTGTATGATTAAATAGGTTAACAGCTTCACTTCTATGGAACACGAAGTCATTCTTGCTTCAGTGTTATATTAAAGCTATTGAATACTGTTATATACACAAATTCCTAAAATTTGTGAAATTGATCTGTG
The DNA here is from genome assembly GCA_929447395.1 of Epistrophe grossulariae. Classification (NCBI taxonomy): domain Eukaryota; kingdom Metazoa; phylum Arthropoda; class Insecta; order Diptera; family Syrphidae; genus Epistrophe; species Epistrophe grossulariae. The sequence continues at coordinate 17,967,968 of OV839567.1, read as the reverse complement.
TAATTTTCAAAATTTTTAAATTAAAACCAGTTTTCATTAGAAAAACTGCTTAAAAATTGGACCAATCTATGAACAAAAAAAACCCAGTGAGGATTTTTGATTGATCTTTATTTTGGTATAAAAAATACTGTTTTAAAAGTTCAATAATAAATCGAGCTTCGATAAGAAGTTAATCAAGATCGAAAATATCAGGTTTTCTTATATAACTTGACCATTTGACTATTTTTGAATTAGCAATATTTCCTAAATGATGCCTCGTATGGAAAAAGGTAACATAATATTTCTTGTAACAAATATTATGAGCTATAAAGTGAGTACCTATACAAGTTTGTTTAACAAATCCTCCATTTAAGAGAAACATGAAAAAAAACTGTATTTTTGACTTAAATTATTTTAAAATTATGAAATCTTTAAAGTTATATTTAGTAAAAAAAAACATGTCAATGTTTTTCCATAAAAGATCAAATTATTTATAAATTTTTTAAACCAAATTTAATAAAATTATATAAATAAATAGGACTAGGAGTGCGGAAAAACCTCTATTTTCGATTTCGATTTTTTGATGTAGCAATATCTTGTAACTGATCGCTCGTATTGAAAAAATGTCGTAATATTTTTTTTAGAAAATATTTAAACTGTTAAATGAGCATTTATTATTTTTCTACAGCTGTGCTATTTATAAGTACAAAAAAGGAAAAACCTGGGGTGGAATCGGCTAAGTTGATATGTGATTGCCACATCAACCATATTCACATGTGATTGTCATTGAGTTTTCCTTCTGTGTAACTTAATTCAATTGAATAATTTCCAATGCAATTTGTTAAAAAAATGGTTCGCCTAGTGAATGTTTCAAATGTTTGTAATGAGCTTTTAAAAATATAAATCAAAAATGACGTCTTTGAGATATAATTCCTAAATTTTCTTCATCTTTCGGAATGTAGTTAACTTTTTTGGTCACAAGAATGTTTATTTTTTTGTGTATGAATAGTTAAATAAAACAAATCGGGAAAAGTTTGTTGGTTGGTGTTAACTCTAGTCGTACTGGGGCGGATATATGTCAAATTTGTTGTAAAATGACAATCACATTTTTGAGCTATCAAATCTGATATCATCTTACACAGACTGAGATGGTTAAATGTGACTCTCACTTATCGCAAATCATGAAATCCTTGAAAATATAGCTTCTAGAAAAAAAAACGTGAAAGCTTTCTTATAAAGAATCAAATAATCTACAAATTTCGTAAATAAAAATAACATTAAATAAAATAGGCGAAAAACCATGTGCGTGAAGTTAGCACCGCCATTTTCGATTTTCAAAAAAAAAGTTTTGCTGTATTGTGTTCAACTTGTGCCGGCACGTGCCGTAAATCTTTTTTTTTGTTCGCAAATTTCCAAATTTTACGAATAAATTATTTTGCAAAATTGCGATTTTCAAAAAAATTTAAGTTGTGCTGTATAATGCTCAAAAAATAATACTAAGAATCGAAGAGATAAAAAAAAAATTCTTTGCAGTATTTTTGACTTTGAGCCATTCTTTTTTTTTAAATAATGATATCTTTGAAGTGATCAACGTTATATGAAAGATCACGTCTTTTATGGAATCCACAATATTGGATCCGCATTCATTCGCAGTAAAGTGTTCTCTTTTCTTTTCAGGATAAACGGAGGTGTGTTAACTTGACCCCAAAAAGTGTCAGGTTTTTTTTGATTTTTTTTGTAAAAGATGACCAGTTAAATGAACGTTTTTGGGCACCCATTATCTTTTTTTGACCACCCATACAGTTATCGAATAAATCGATTTTGTAAAATGGGGGGCAAAAAATGCCGCCCCCAAAAAATCAATTTTTTTCAATTTTGATTAATACAAATCGATACTTTTTTTTCATTTTTGTCTCCTTAAAAAAAATAATTTTTTTCGAATTTTGAAATGAGTAAAATCCGTAAAAATCTGATATTTCTGTTATTAATTTTTGTTTGGTTTTTAAATGGCAATATCTTCTAAACGATTGGTCGCATGAAGAAAACTGTCAAAACTTATGTTGTAAAATTGTATCACAACAAAAAACATAAATGTTAAAAAAACAGCCAAGTTCTTCTATATAAAAATCTGTATATTTAACAACTCAGCCGTGAAAAGTAGTGAGATCTAAAAGTATGCCAAGTTCTAACTTTATGAAGGTTTAATATCAAATATTTTAAGAAGAGTAATATTGAAACAACACCAAAATATGAGAGAAATTTATTATTTAATGATTACTGACTAAAATTTGGGGGTTCACATTGTCAAGTTTTCAAAACGTTTGGAATTGTGAGTAATTAAAAGAAAACTTGCCAAGTACCCCTCAAAGTTTTCGCGATTTTTGACGTCTTATATCTCGGGAACCACTTACGCTAAGGAGTTGAGGAGGTGTGGTGCTTGTGCTTGGCTAGCCCACCAAATGTTCCGAATTTGAAGTTCATGACTTTATTGGTACTGAAGTTAGAGGGGGGTCGAAAATCGCCTGAGTTTGTTCCTGTAAAAAGGGTGTAGTGCCAGAACTTGGCTGGGCACTACCGTGCCCTTTGATATTGTTATATGCGAAAAACCTATATTTTCGAAATGCAACCTCGAATTACTTTTTACGAGAACCAGATCTGGCAATGATCTTTTTAGCCAGTATTCCTTGTTCCAAAATAAAGATAATTAGATACATTTTAAAAATCAAATTTTTTCCACAGATGTGGCCTTACTTTGTACATTTAGTCTGGGCTACAAACACATACATTTTGGGGCAGAGATATAAAACCACAAGTCAAAAGTAGGTATTCATTTTTACATTTTTGTAGACCAAAATCCAAAAAATAATAATTTTGAATTTTTGGCCTTTGGACTTATGTAGGTACAGTCACTGCGCCAATATCTATGTGTGAGATAATTAATCAGAACTTCACTTAGACATTATAAGACACTTGGAGTATCACAGTTTCGGCAATCGTCTTATTATCAACCAAATGCTTAAAAATCTTGGAATCTTGGATTAAAAATCAGTTTTATATGAAGCGTAGTTCAACGAGTATAAGGTTTTTTAAGAATGTTTTTTTAATAATACAAATTCTATATACTATACTACTGGAATACATCAGCCAAGTCCTACTAGTCCTACAAGCCGTTAAAAGCTATTTCGAATCAATAATTCAACAAAGTCCATTAAAATAGTGCTAAGTCTTCTACTTGGCTGATATATTTCAGTAGTATAGTATATAGAATTTGTATTATTAAAAAAACCTTCTTATATAATCTAGCCAGGCCCTGGGCTAAAAACAAAAACAAAAACTTACAATTTAATGATTATAAGGAATTCTAGTCTTGTTGGATATAGTTCACACTAGATATTCGTCAAGAAATCTATGTAAGATGAACTGAACTTAGCAAAAATTGCGTATTGACAAAGGCCCTCACTATAGTCAACTGATGAGTCCAAGTGAGATCGCCGGGACGAAACGCCAATTTTTGTAGGACTTAAAGGCCGTTAAAAGCTATTTTGAATCTTAAAGGTTTTTTGTTTGCTCTCCTGTAAAATTTTGTCCGACTTTATAAAATGTTCATATTCTGACAATTTGTGTTATGATTGATACCAAAACCAAGATTTTGTTCAGTATATAGCTGCAATTAAGGGCTTATTCCCATATTACTTGATAATTAGTCGGATTTAGGAGTCGGATCATTCACATCACACCAAGTCTAAATACTTGCGAGATCTTCATCTAAGTTATTCGAAAGTTCTGTTACCTATATGTATACATTAACAATTGATCTAATCGAATACAATTACACATCTACGCATAAAGATAAATCAAGAAGTGTTACAAACTGATCACAAGTCATTTACAACCATAAAAAAAAAACAAAATAGGGCCAAGAATTGGTCCTTGTGGAACACCTAGCTTAATTGGTAACAGTGCTGAAGAGGCTTCATATGGAAAAAAAACTCTTTAAAAGGCTAACTGAGAATATATTTTTCATTTCCCAATGAAGAATCAATGGTCAATTTTATCAAATGCTTCAGAAAAGTCAAGCAGACAAAAAAGCTTAGCTAAACCTGTCAAAAATGTTACATCGTTTCGTTTTGTCAATATTCCTATTCAAATTAAATACACTGTGTTTGTATTTAATAGCCTAGTTTAATAGCATCCAAAACTTCAGTGGTTTTAGTTTTTTTTTTGTTGTATACGAACATAAACTTTTTTTTATGATCTCTCAATGTCAAATCGTAATTCAAGATTTACATTTTTAAAATAGTGAATTTCACGAACGAGCGGCATTTGTAAATTATTAAAAATGAACACGAAATTCGAAGTCGTTGTTCGCAACTTTGAGGGCCGGTATTAAAATTTATTGAAATTTTTTTTTATTATTTTTAAACCGAACTATTAAACTATTATGTCTGGCATAATTCCCAGACATAATAATAATTTCTTTATATTTACGTTTGTTTTTTTAATTTTTATTGGGGAAGAAATAAGAAGTTTAAATACGATTTTCCGCCGACCATCAACCCCTGTTACCTTAGTAAAAGTTGAGTTCGTTGTTCTCGAATAGCATATTCTGTATTTTTGATTTAATAGATAAAAAGCTTTGGTTGAAGCTTTTAATCGATAAAAAGCTTTGGTTGAAGCTTTTAATCGATAAAAAGCTTCAACCATTTTTGAAACGACAAATTCTCTCTACAGAATTGAACATATAATATTTGTTGATATTTTGCTTATTTAAGGAGTAAAAGCCAATTTTAAATTATGTGATTGTGCTATTAAAAAAAAAATATTTGATCATAGCTAAAATATTTGTCGATTACCTTTTCAAAAATATAAATGTTCAACACCATCAAAATTCATCATCCTGATTTATTGCAAATTATTTCTTTACTGTCTGAAGTCTGAACTTTTGAACTTTCATATCTCGATTCCTAGATTTTTCCGAAATCTTTCATACCTATATGTACTTATATGTAAATTCAAAATAGAAATTTAAAAAAATATAGATAACTTGTCACGATTTTTTTCAAATGTGACCTCCAGGTTAAGACTTTTATTTTCAAGAAGCTCATAAAATTATCATTTCGCATCCATATCCTTAATTGGTATTAATTATCACAATAATGTACTTTCAAATGGTCTACTTATACAAAGCAGCAGCAGCAGCCCTTTCCACCTAACCTATACTAAAAAAGTTATAACTTCCTTACAAATTGTTCTTCCAAGCTATATCAGAAGCTCAACATCTCAAGAGGCCCATCATCATGAGAAGTCTTAAAATCTTGTACATACCAATTACTCTTGATGATACTCAATAAGTGAAATCATCAATCTCATACCTTAAAACCGCTTAAATCTTTTTATATACATTATTCTGAACCACATCATCAATCCTTTCAATCATAAACCGTTTATTTATCATTAAAATGTCGTAATGCGCACCCAGGTTTTTTTTTACGACTGTTTGTATATTATTATTATTATTATAGCTTCGTTTCAATTAAGCTTTCTTCTACGACGTATCATTCTCAGAGAGAATTTATATTAGTTAATAAACAAGACAGCAAAAACAACAACAACACCATCAACAACAACAACTGCATTACAAAAGGAAGACAACAAAAAAACCACAAACAAGCTATATATAATGTATCTGACTCTTATGAAGTCGGGATAGGGTAAATTATTTAATACATTTATCTTAATAAAATGATGAATAGATTAAGTAACGTTTCATTTAAAATAAAAATATGCGTTATGCATGACTAAACTTAAACTAGTAGAAATTGATACTATATTCAAGAACAAATTTATCATTATGTAGGTCGCGTGTACTTGCTCTTAGAATAGTCATCTAGTTCTTGAAGAATTTACAGCAAAGTGTAAAATAAGCTGTTCGTTTTAGGCTCTAAAACCTCAAAACCTAACCATCCGATTAAGCTAAAACTAAATTTGCTCGCCGATATCAAACGTTTTACATATTTGTGATAGATGGCGCTGAACAACAAATTATCAAAATTGCATAAAAATTAAAAAAAAAAAAATAATTCGAATGAGCTCAAAAACAATATATTTGATATGAAATATGAATAACCTGTAATACCATAGGTTTTCAAGTTTCTCGATAGATGGCGCTGAACATTATAATAGGTGTGTTTTATTCATTGCTGGATAGCCAGCGCAGCACAAGTCTGAATAAAACGATCACTCACTCTATACGTTCATTTCAATAATTGAAAGCTCTTTCGCTTGCACAGCCATCTTTTTTTTACTGACTTCTTTTTGGCCAGCAATCAAATTGTTTTTGTTTGCCAAGGGAAATTTTGCTGCACAGCAATAAAACACACCTAATATCAAAACTCAAAAAACTAACCATCCAATTGAGGTGAAACGTGCACAATATATTTCTTATGGTGATTAGTTCAAACAAATCAAAAGTTTTTTTATTCTGACAGATAGTGTTTTAAATAAAAAAAACTTACACAATATATTTGATATAAAATTTCCAATTAAATAAAAAATTTCCAATTAAATAAAAAATGCCCAAGTTTTTTGACAAATGGCACTGAACACAAACATTTCAAAAATAACTTAAAAGTCAAAAATTAACAATTCGATTCATCTCAAATTTACAAAATATTTTTTTTTTTGAACTAAGGATTTCATATTAATAAAAAAAATGCAAGTACTTCAATTTTTCTGATAGATGGCGCAGAACATCAAAAAAATTTAAATTGGCTAATAACTATAAATTGGCTAATAACTATAAAGGACCATCCGATTGAGCTGAACGGACAAAATATTTATTTTTCTGAAGTCACAAATTTAAATACATATTTTTTCTGATAGATGGCGCTGGACACAAACTTATAAAAAGTTAGCTAAAAACTAACAAAAATATGAATCCATCTTGAATAGTTTAAATAAAAATGTGTTTTGCAATAGGTGTGACTCTTTCTGTCACACTTTAATATAAAATCATAACTAAACACAAATTATGTGTCTTGTTATAAGCAGGGTTGCGAATTTTTGAATTAAAAAATCTTTAAGTCATAAGCTAGTTGATGACTTATGAATTAAAAAAATTTAATTCATAAGTTAGTTTGTGACTTATGAATTAAAATAATTTAATTCATAAGCTAGTAAAAGACTTATGAATTAAAATAATTTAATTCATAAGCTAGTAAGTGATTTATGAATTAAAATTTTTTAATTCAAAAACATGTGAGTGACTTATGAATTAAAAAAATGTAATTCACAAGCAAGTAAGTGTCTTATGATTTAAAAAAAATTAATTCACAAGCAAGTAGGTAAGTGACTTATGTAATTCAGCACCAAGTAAGTGACTTATGAATTAAAAAATTTTAATTCAAAAACAAGTAGGTAAGTGACTTATGTAATTCACCACCAAGTAAGTGCCTTATGAATTAAAAAAATAATCATAAGCCATTTAGGGTCTTATGAATTAAAAATTTTTAACCCAAAAGCAATTTAGAATTGGAGAGAGAGAACATTCAGCATGATAACACATTTGCTCTGCAAAAATTTTCTATAAATATTGATTTTTATTCAATTGGGTTAAGAGAATGCATAAACGGCAAATCACACAAAAGTATTCAAAAGCTTGATAGCCACTATCGTTAATAATTATGCAGTCAAAACAGCTTATGAAATCCAATTCACTAATTAACTTTGAATTATTTTTTTTTTAATTCATAAGTCACTTGCTTGTGAATTAAAAACAAGTTTAAGCTAACAAGTGACTTAAGCTTCTGCAACCCTGGTTATAAGTTATGACAGAAAATTATTAAAAACTGTTTTAAAGCTTAGCTTACATTTAATTATATTTGTCTTTAAAGTGACAAAACTAAAAATAAGACACTTTTTAACTGATCTTGGCCTGCCAGTTCGCTTGAAAAATCAAGTTGCAACATAAAATGTGTAATTTTTTTTAAAGAGAGTTCGACCTAATTTGAAAGCAAAAAAAATGACATTAGTGCCATCTTGAGGAAAAATATTGAACCTAGGTTAATGTGAATTAGATTCAAATGACGGATGGAATTTTACCTCACTGTTAGGTATTGGTTCTAACTCAAATAATACGTTTTTTGAGTTGTGTCACTTTTGTACTACATGTGCGAAATGTTTTTTTCACGGAGGTAAAATCACGAAAAAGTGCCCCTTATCTGAGTAATTCGAATTCGGCAGAAAATTATAGGTCCCCTCCATTCCTGTCAATAACACGCACACAAAAATGATTGAGAGTTTTAAGTCACTAGGCCCTCCGTCCTGATTCTATACAAGCTGTCGCTGCGTATATGAGTGTCACGCCGCCACGCGGTAGGTCTGAACATCCAATCCCGGCCTCTACCACGGATCACCTAAAAATAGAAATGATATTTTCATGACCAATAATTTGGAAAAAACCTCCTAGAGTATCTCTTGTCATGGAAAACTAGCTCTCATCTTAACCATTCGGTTTGAGCAAAAAACTGCAGTTCCTCTTCTATTTTGCTGTCTACATGCTCACAGAAATGGTTAAGATTTGTAAGTCATTAGGTTCTGGTTCTACACGAACTGTCGCGCCACGAAATTTATTTATTTTTGGAATCGCGCGCGCATCATCCAAATATTTGTAAAATTTGTCTACATGAAATTAATATGGCTTTTAAGATTCCCACAAAATCGTTTTGCACCAAGCTAAAATAAAATTGCCTCGAGTTGCAAAATTTTTATATCTAGGCACAGACATGCAAATCAATTTTTTTTTAAAGATTTTACTGGAATGAAAATTCTGATTCAATTAATTTTACGAATCCATTACTTACCCCTAAAAAACCTAGGTATATTATCTGGCCAATAATAAAAATTTCATCACTTTTACGGTAACTCGTCAAAAGGAACAAAACAAAAAAATATTCTTTACTATCAACTTCACTAATTGCCACCTAAAATAGCATCATCTAGATCTATATTTTGCAAAAGAGTAGACGACCAAGAATAAATGATGAGATAGCAAATTATAAAAAAAAAAAAAATAAACGAATCTTATCGTTCTTTTAAAGTTGTGTAGGTATATTGTTGTTGTTGTTAATGGTTTTCTATAAAGATACGAACCTATGGCGTATACAGAATTCGAAATGGAATCAATACATCGCGTGCCATCAGCCATCTATAGGAAATCAGGCGGGGCAAACACAGCAGCATCAAGTTTTACAGCTTGTTCCACTTGAGATATTTTTTCGAATAAACAAAACTTACAGGCGAGACGCAACATCAAGCGTATTTATATATATATGTATATATAGTGCAACTTTGAGGCATTTATGAATTCATAACACTCTGGGTCAACTGATGGTTAAGGAGGAAGCAATATTTTTATTCTATTCACTTTCTGGAGTGGGACTTAATTTCCACTTAAATGGAAAAAATGTAATTAAATTCCATTCAACTTTTTTCACGGGAGGTGCTAACTGGGCTTAAGAGTTTGAAATATATTTGAATTAAGCTATTTGCGCGATTAAAAAAAAGGATAGTGTGGTGGCGTGACAGTTCGTGTAGAATCAGCCCTCTTGTAACTTTTACTCTTAATCATTTTTTGGCGTGAATCGCGTCCAGTGTAATTTGATCTATAGTCTAAACGGTTGGTCCGACTTGCTTCAAATTTGGTGCAGAGCATTTTTCTGGAATTCCTTATATAGTTCAGTCATATTAGACATAACACACAAAACAACCCAATTAGGGTAAAAGTCCCCTCAGAATAGTTTTTCATCAGGAATATCTCTCAAATGGTTAAAGATCTACAGAATAAATGTCAAGGACTAAGTTAATATGCCATTAAGTGGTAAACATATAAAGTGGCCCAATATTTTTAAATCATGTTCATATAATGTACCAACAATGAAAAAAAATTAATGCTTTTATCACAAAATGCACCATTTTTTCAAATAAACCGTCCCACTCTAGAAAAATAAAACCTATAACTCTACCGATTTGTTTATTTCAATAACTGTTATATTTATGAAAAAAAGTATAAACATGTTTTTTGTAGGAAAATTTCTAACCTACAAATTTGTCCTTAACATTTTTTTCTGTACAACTAACCATTTGGGAGATATTCCTGAAAAACCATTTTGACAAGCCTTTAACCCTCCGTAAAATTGTTAGCGGCGCTCATATAGAATGGGGACTTTTTATAGTTTTTTTTTTTTAAGAACAACATGAGGCTTTATATACCAAAATCTAGCTTTCCGACGATTTTTTCGAAGTCAAATGTGTTTAATGACTGGACTAAGAGGGGAAATTCGAATTTTTATTTAAACTCATCCAACAATCTACAATGTTTTTGTTCTTTTTCCATTTTTTTTTTCGAAAACACCTCTTACAATTTTGCTCAAACTTTGTACCTGTAATGATCAAAGTGAGTGTACGAAAACTACATTTTAAATTTTTGGCAAAAAATCTAAAAAACATAAATAGGATTTTTGACTTTTTTTTCGTTGAGAAAATTGTCTAATTTTCGAGTTATTCCCGAATATCTTTCTAATGGCTAGGTCGATTTCGTTATAATTTTTCAAACTGGTGCTAATTTGAACAATATTGCATTTAAATATTGTACCGATAAATTTTTATAAGCTCAAAGCAAATCAAAGAAAAAATCCATTTTTTATAATTTTTGTCTTTTTTCACACTTTCTCTGGGGAGTTGATCTCAATGACTTCTCGGACTGCAGCTATGAGGTCCATGGTCGTTAAAAAATGTATCATAACAAAAAGGTTAGAAAAAATGAACTGAATTTAATCAACTATCCCGGAGTGTTCTCTTGTCGATAAGAAACAAGTTAATCCACATCTATATAGCTCTCACTCTGATGTTTATTTTGTGATAACTGGCTTCTCTTTTTGAGTCCTGTTGGACCAGATTTCCACAATCAACATTATTCCACAATCTCCCACCTAATATTGATTGGATTTATTAAAAGAAAAATAATATATAAAGAAAAATAGGTACATATATGTATGTATAATGTATATAGTCAAGTCGAGACAGCTTGCTTCAGGCACATCAAATCTCTTGTCAAGTTTTTCGTTCTTTTTTTTTTTAATTTTGTCTGAATGCAAAAATTGTTTTTGATAGATACAAAGATATCGCCTGTTTTCATCCTGTTTAAGATTAGTTGCTACACCATCATCGATCATAATTTATACAAATAAAAGAAAAATCCAAAGGAAATTGAAGCGATTCCAAAAAAGATACAGATATAAAAATTTTTTGTTGATTTTTTTATATTGTCGTTTATTGGGATTTTAAATAGATTCTTTACAGAGTTGTGAAAAGAAGATTTTCTATTGTCTGGCCCTTAGAAATATAAGGCTCAAATTTTGTCTAAAAATTGTATCCCGTAGAAAAATATACAATTTAAGAAATAAAAGAATCCCTGTTACCAAGGAAAAACAAATTTTTTTAAATTGAAGTAAACAAAATTTTTAAATATTGATATGGAAAATCTAAGCGTGCGTCGTTTACAGTACGTATACCTACTTGTATTTCGAAGGACCGTAAAAAAAATCGGTATTTTTTTAAATTTTCAAAACTACCACAAAAAATTGATGAATTCTTTGCCATTTACTGTTATCCAATGTTACTTTGAAGATTTCCTTAAATCATCGAAAAACTACATTACGGGGCATATTCATAGTCACTGTTTAAGTTGACTATCTAATTTACATTGGATAAACTCCAGGCTAAGATAAACTGGGGTGTAAAAACGACCATGAATATGCCTCAATGTTATTAAATTTGGACCGGTTTGTGATGTTGACCAGAAAGTCAGAATCCCCAAGGCCAAAATCTCCAAGTGAAAAACTAGTAACGAAAAAATCCTAAAATCTACCTATGTATGTACGGGTGGGCTACGTTTTCCCGCGGCACGTTTTCCCGCGTCACGTCTTCCCGCGTACGTTTTCCCGCAAAACGTTTCCCCGCAGAACGATATTCCGAATCACAGTTTCCCGTGTAACGTTTGCCCGCCGATTCCTACTTTTTCAATACCAACCGACAGCGCATGAACAAAATTCATTTCAATAGCAGTTTTCTTGTACAAAAGTCTTTTCTTGTGTTAAGGTGAGATATGTATGGGTGGGCATGCTGCCCCCCTGCAACCCCCCTGCTTAGCACACTATAGGATTTGGGCTGGGTGCGAGGTTGAGTGTATGAAAAGTTTCTTTTTATCATTTGGTAGTTTTTTTTATGAAAATTGCCAAATTGCCCTTTTAAGCGTATGAAATAAAAAATCGCTTAAAATGAAAAAAAAAAAAAATTAAATATTTTAACAAACATAAAATATTTATTGCATAAATGCAAAATAGTATTGTCAAAAAGTACTAATTAGTATTGCCTATCCCGCCGCCAATCCCGTGGAAAATTTTATAGGCAATCGTTCCGCGGGATATCGTGCTGCGGGATTGTAGCAAAAAAAAACTACCTTTCAAATCGGCGGGCAAACGTAGTGATCCCGTATGTACATACATAAGTATACATACGTTGAGGATGATTGGGTATTTTTTGAGTTTTTTTCTTTGGAACTTTGAGATTCTTCTTTGAAACTGAGATTTTTAAAGATTTGGTGATTTTTGGAGAATTGGATAGTTTGAGATTTCTGGAGAATTGGAGATTTTTGGAGGATGGAAAATTTTTTATAGCTGGGAGGTTTGTAGACTTTGGAGAGTTGGACATTTTTAAAGAGTTAAGGATTTTTGGAGAATAGGAGATTTTTAGAGAGTTGGAGATTTTTGGAAAATGGGAGAATTTCCGAGATTTGGAAATCTGTAGGTTTTTGGAGAATTGAAGACTTTCATAGAATTTAATTTTTTTTAGAGATTTAGATAATTTTGCAAAAGAAAATATAAATCGGTTGTTTTACATTAACATAGGTCGCCTTTCCCCATGAGGATTTCTTCTTGTTGGATTTCATTTTTTAGGGATATCGTCCAATTGAGATTTGGATTTTTGGGGATTACCTAGGTATTTATGTTTTCTGGGTCAGTCATGTTTGCCAAAAAGTCATAATCCCAAAAAGAAAATCCCCAAAGCCAAAATCGCCAAACTAAATCCAGGCAAAGACAAAATCCCAAATACATAATCTCTTGAAGATCCCAAAAAAAATAAAAGATGTGCAAGTAGTGAATCAAGCAATAAAATCGGAAATTTCATCCGTTTGAGATTTTGGTTTTTGGAGATTACGTATGTTTTAGAAGTTTTCCGTTTTGAATACGTCTTAACATGAATTACTTTTATTTTTCCTTTTTTTTTTACTAAAAATTGAACATACGTAATCCCCAAAAACCAAAATCTCAATCAGACGAAATTCCTAAAAAATTACAATCCAATAAGACAAAATCCCCATTAGAAAATTTTATTGCTTGATTCACTACTTGCACTTCTTCTTTTTGAGATTTTTTCTTTGGGATTTTGTATTCAAGAAATGTTGTCGTGTGTTTTTTTTGTCTTTACTAGGTTTTCTTTAGGGATTTTGGCTTTAGGGATTTTCTTTTAGCTTTATGGCAAGCATAACTATTCCTACTAAAAACACTTGAAACTACTTGACTAGTTTTATATATTTAAAATTTAATCAAAATCGGTTCACACGTTCAAGAGCAAGTCATATTTTTTTAAAAATCTATTTTTCTTATAATATATACAAAACTCTTGTAATTTTTTCTTACACTATAAATACGCTTTCGTAATATCAATTTATATATCTTTCGTTATTTATTTTTGTTTATTTGTTCACACCATCCTTTTGACATCACCATGGTGATTATAATAATTATTGTTGTTGCTATGCAAATGAAAAACTTCCCATTGCAATCATCATCTTTTATAATGAGCGACACTTTTTCAATGTGGGTATACCATTCCAACTGTGTTCACTGTTTTTTTTTCAGTTATAAAGCAAGTTTCGGAGAAGAAAAATATGAAATACATTTTTCAAATCCAAACAGAATATTTCATCATGATGATGAGAACCATTATTCATGTCTGCTTCTTATACAATAACAACAAAAAAAACTATGCACTTGCAGATTTTACTTACTGCTGCATTGCACTGTGGGGCTAAATGATAAAAATCGTGGACAAAATGATTATCAAAATAAAATAAAATAAAATAAAATAAAATAAAATAAAATAAAATAAAATAAAATAAAATAAAAATAAAATAAAATAAAATAAAATAAAATAAAATAAAATTAAAATAAAATAAAATTAAATTATTATTTAGTAAACTGTGTGTAATCTTAATCAATATTATAAAAAAAAAAAAAATGTAAAAAACCTTATTGATTACACTTATATTATTTCATAGAAAATTAAAATTAAATATAATACGAATTTTAATTAAGAATGAATACCTCTAAATGCATTTCGATAGAACTTGTCTATCATCTTCAGCAGACACGATGGATGGTCAAATCATGGTTTTGCATGTAACATTGATGCTGAGTGTATTCATTCTTAATTAAAATTCGTATTATATTTAATTTAAATTTTCTATGAAATAAAATAAGTGTAATCAATAAGGTTTTTTACAATTTTTTTTTTTTTTTGATAACATAAATTAAATTAAACAAAATATATATTTAAATAAAATAAAATAAAATAGAATAAAATTAAATTAAATTAAATTAAATTAAATTAAATTAAATTAAATTAAATTAAATTAAATTAAATTAAATTAAATTAAATTAAATTAAATTAAATTAAATTAAATTAAATTAAATTAAATTAAATTAAATTAAATTAAATTAAATTAAATTAAATTAAATTAAATTAAATTAAATTAAATTAAATTAAATTAAATTAAATTAAATTAAATTAAATTAAATTAAATTAAATTAAATTAAATTAAATTAAATTAAATTAAATTAAATTAAATTAAATTAAATTAAATTAAATTAAATTAAATTAAATTAAATTAAATTAAATTAAATTAAATTAAATTAAATTAAATTAAATAAAAGAAAATAAAATAAAATTAAATACAAAATAAAATAAAATAAAATAAAATAAAATAAAATAAAACAACAATAATGAAATACACAAACAAGCTTAAGATTAGAATTCACAATATTCAAAATTCCTAAACTTTTTAAAATTATGATTATTGTTGATTGATGTCACGAAAAATAATCACCCCACTGTACGATGTGCATCTTGAATTTGAATTCATCAAAAAAGAATATAAACAAACTGTGATCAAAAGTGTTTAAAAGTTTTTCTTTTTGTCATTTGTTTCTATTTGGTTGATATTCACGCGATGTTAAGTTAGTCTTGGAATTGCAAAAATACTTCACTAATAAATTCAATATGATTGACATAGCGTGCAACAAAAGGAAATAAACAAAAAAAAAATAAACAGAAAAACATTCCACAAAATCACTTGTTTTTGTTGTTCTGTATAAGAATAAAACAAGAATTTATATTTTCGTTGAAAAAGTAATAATGTAGATACTATTTGAAATAAATGCAAAAAAAAATAAACAGTATTTATATATATACTACCTCTGCTACTGCCTGCCACACACTGATTTTCATCATTATTTTGAGCGAAAATATTTATTTGTTTTCTTTTAAATTCAGACATTTTTAATGGAAAGCTATAATGTATATTGTATGTTGTGTTGTGTAGAAGGAAATCGTTTTAAACAGTTGGACAAGCAATGAAAGTCTGATTGTTATTTCATTCTCATTCTCATTTTCAATATTTTGTGTTTTTTTGTTTTTAGAGTGAGGTTGTATTAGCTTGGCATACACAAATTAACTCATTAAAAATTCGACGAATCAATACACAATATCATTTAAAATTTTAAAAATAATAAAAAATTAATTTGTAAACTGATAAAAAGATGGATGACCAACGAATTATTATTATTTTTTTTTTTTGTAAACAATCATAACTAAATTTTCCCTAGAAGTTTTATGTGTCAATCTCATTTTACGATTTTTGTATTTTTTGTTTATTCTTGTGAAAATGTTCCTGAACTGAATACTATATGTACGTTCAGCTGGGCTGATTCTTATTTGGTTTTGCGAAAATAAAGTTTGCCAGCCTCTAAATCAGTGCCAAATAATAAAAAAAATTCCAGATTGTTTTTCAAATCTGGTGTCTCTAAACTCTCCTGGCCTGTTTGAATGACAAGTTCTATAAACTTTCTCGAGCTTTATTTTTATATCTTTTTAAAAGCTCGGCTGATTTTCTTAAAATTTTGGCTTCAAGCGTCAGGTACTACAAAATGTAATTCTTTCTTGAGTTTTTGTAGAAACAAAAATTAGGTATCACAGACATATTTGGCGTTTTTCTTTTTTGGCTCTGAGCAAAGCTCAGAGGTTGAGCGATCAGGCAAAGCTCTGAGGAGATTATGATCAGATCCCTCAGATTTAATTATGAAACACACTTGAGCACTGAATATGTCATATGCATAGTAATCTGTCAAATTACATAAAAATTGTATGAAGTTGGCTTCGCTCAGCGTTTTGCTCGATTTGCTCCGTCATTTTATTCTGAGCATACAGATCATGCTCCGAGGTAGCTCAGATGGAAAAAAGAAACACGACTTATGTGCTCTGATTTGTCTGAGGTAAAAAAGAAACATAGAATTAATTTTTGACAGCTCGGTGATCTGCTCTGAGGTAAAAAAGAAAAACGTCAATTGTTAAATTATCGCGCAAATATTTTGAATTTAAATTGTTTTTGTAAAATTTCTTTCCACTTTTTTTTTTTAAATTTCAATGGAATTTGTTGACATACACCGTGCCCTGTCTCGAGAATGGGGCCAATGTTATCAGTTTTCTAGGAAAACAATATAAATTTAGTGGTCCCTTTCGCAGGTTCAAAGGCACCTTCTAAACCGAGTTGTTTGATTAAAAATATTCACAACATTTTAGTGATACAGTAGAATCTCGAAACGATGAACAGATATAAAACAGGGCCGGTTCATCTTTTCAAACTGTTCATTTTTTCGAGCATCAACGTATGTTTGAGGAAGAAGATATAGTAAACATTAACAATTATTTACATAACAAATTAAAATAAACTCAAAAGTATTGTTCAGAGGGAACTAAAGGCAAAGAAGAAGTAAAAAATTATGTTGGGAATAAAGTATTCATCTTTTCGAGTACAAAATTTTAACCCGTTTATCTTTTTGAACACTGAAAAGGGCACATTTTCCGTTCATCTTTCCGAGCTGTTCATCTTTTAGAACGGTTCATCTTTCTGAGATTTAACTGTATTTCTTAACATTTGTACATATCGTTTTTTTTTTTTTTTTTTTTTTTTTTTTTTTTTTTTGGGTGTCATTTCAGAAAAATTAGGAAAACAAGAAAATAACCCCAAATCGATTTCGGTGCCTTTTCTTTGGGCACGCCATGCTCTCAGCGATAAAAACCGACACACTTCGTTGTGCTAATGTTAAAGTTAAAGTTAAACGAAATTCTCATTGAAACAGGGCCATCAAGGGATAAATATTCAATTTGCAAAAAAAACACTGATTTTTTTTTGTTTGTTTAATTTTAGAACTATTTTTTGGGTAGGTCCCAATTTTTGTTGGTTAAGATCCACCCTTACGTCAATAAAATTCACCTGAGGCCGAACGACACGTGAGGGAAATTTCATACGAAATATCGAATATAATCGACTACATTAATTTTTATTTGAAATTTTAAAAATTTTATATATTTTTCAACAGATTTACTCACTAATCTGGCAATTCTCTTTAATAGAGTGTTAAAACCCTAGTTTTTCACTCAATTAAAAATTAAAAATTGGAATACCTACCTTTTTGCCACATGTCAGGCCACAAAACAGATCTGGCCTGTGTATATGCTGGATCTGAAGCGCTCTAGGAACTTAATAATCCTAAGCAGACTGCATATTAGTTCCGTCATATAGGTGTCATTACTGGACACTGTCTAATAGGCAAGCACGTAACGAGGCTTGGAGTATTTTTTAACGACTTCTGCAGAACGTGTATGGACGAAGAAGAGGAAGAATCGATTCCTCACCTTTCTCTGTACCTATATGTCCTGTTCTATCTCAAAGACGTAGATTCTGCACCTATAGGAGAATTCTACTACAATGATCCTTATATTGATTATGGCAAATCATGACAGTAGTAGTCTCGCGCGCTTCGTAAGAAGCTCTAAATAGTTCAACGAGTAGTAAGTAAGCTTCCTAGATTCTTTTGGTATCATAATGGGCCAACCCCCCCTGTCTAAGTGTGTCTAGCGCTGCTGACAACCACCTAATCCTAGCCTCACCTAACCTGCTTAATTGGTAGTTTTTAATTACTCTAAAAGGTGTGTCGTTCGCGAAGTTTAACATGAAAAAAAATAATTGTTGACGATTTGGCGTTGACAGATCATAAAAAACCTTACAGACGCGTGAATAAAATTCATTAAGTAATAATTTTGAAGTAATCACGATTTATGGTTTCAATTATCTCTTCCGTTTCGTTATCTTGCCTTACTCCGTTCTACCGACTTTTCTTGAAAACCATCCCTACACGTTTTCCATGATATCCCAGTAACGGCGAATTGACTGCCACATGTTGTAAAATTTACAGCGAAGGTTTTTTGAACTCAAAAAAAAAAATATATAAAAAATTACATAACACTTACATTATAAAGACAGGCGTGTTTTTTTCAAGCCCGGGGGAAATTAGATGAAAAAAAACGACATCGGTGCTGAAAAATGTAGGTACATGTAAAATGCAACAACAACTAATCCCCTGCGGGCTTAGCTAATCCCAGGGAATTCTCGGGGCTTAACTTAAGGACACAGAAAAACTGTATTACCGGGATGAATTAACATGTTATCGATAGTTTTTATGAAAACTCCATGTTTTTTTCTGTGATGGCGTCGCTAATCCCCGTTGTCGTTTTTTTTTAACAAATTGCCCTGAGATTGCAAAAAAACACACCTTTAAAGGCTAGAAACCCATGTATAATTTTCTTTTTAATTATGGAAAATAAATTTTAAAATTAAAATTTAGATTTTTTTTTTAAATTTTACTTTTAATCCGTTGTTAATTTTGCTCTTGTCTCGACCAAACCACAGAAATTCATTCATAGATGTAATTTTGCTGTATCCCACAGGGTTGGCTACGTTTTCCCGCGGCACGTTTTCCCCCGTCACGTTTTCCCGCGTCACGTTTTCCCGCGTCACGTTTTCCCGCGTCACGTTTTCCCGCGTACGTTTTCCCGCAAAACGTTTTCCCGCAGAACGATATCCCGAATCACAGTTTCCCGTGTAACGTTTGCCCGCCGATTGCTACTTTTTCAATACTAATCGACAGCGCGTGAAGAAAATTCATTTCAATAGCAGTTTTCTTGTAAAGGGTGATTTTTTAGCTGGTTTGGTTTTGGCAACACTGGTTTTGACAGCTGACGTGTGTTTAGTACCTTGTGTCACTGTCAAACAGCTTCAGTTTGGTTTGCAATTTAACCATGGATCGTCTTACAAATGAACAACGCTTGCAAATTATTGAATTTTACTATCAAAATTCGTGCTCGGTTCGAAATGCTTTTTTATCGAAAAATTGTGTTCAGCGATGATGCTCATTTTTGGTTGAATGGGTACGTAAATAAGCACAATTGCCGCATTTGGAGTGAAGATCAGCCAGAAGCATTGCAACAGCTACCAATGCATCCCGAAAAAGCCACTGTTTGGTGCGGTTTATGGGCCGGTGGCATTATTGGGCCATATTTCTTCAAAGATGATGCGAATCGCAGCGTTACTGTCAATGGTGAACGCTACCGAGCGATGATAACAAACTTTTTTTTGCCCGAAATGGAAGTTCTTGAATTGCATGATATGTGGTTTCAACAAGACGGGGGTATGTCAAGGCTAATGTCTATAGGGACAAGCCCGCTTCGATTGACGCACTGGAAGCCAACATCCATGCATTCATTCGTGAGATACCGGCCGATATGTGTGAAAGAGTATGCCAAAATTGGACTCAGCGGATGGGCTACCTGAGACGCAGCCGCGGTCAACATTTGCATGAAATTATCTTTAAACATTAAATTGCAAGGTTCAAACTATCGATTCAAATAAATATTTCATTCATTTTTTCGAATTTTTTGTGTTTTTTTTTTTTAAAAGTTCTAAACCTCTTAAAAAATCACCCTTTACAAAAGTCTTTTCTTAAAATGAAAAAAAAAAAATTAAATATTTATTTTAACAAACATAAAATATTTATTGCATAAATGCAAAATAGTATTGTCAAAAAGTACTAATTAGTATTGCCTATCCCGCCGCCAATCCCATGGAAAATTATATAGGCAATCGTTCCGCGGGATATCGTGCTGCGGGATTGTAGCAAAAAAAACTACCTTTCAAATCGGCGGGCAAACGTTACACGGGAAAACGATCGCGGGAAAACGTAGTGATCCCATCCCACAAGCTCTATTCTCTTTTAAACTTAACTCCGATTTTTCGCATACGGGAACGTACTCGGAATAAATTAAGAAAATTCTAAAATATAAATATGTTTTTTTATAAAGGTTCTCAATTTTTTTTTTTTTTTTTTTTCTCATAAGTGGACGAATTTCTTGGTACCATCAGTGTCCGGTTATCATAGACTTCACTGTATATACATATAATGTCCATTCCTTGCTATCATTATTATTATAAATTATTACAATTTTTTTTCTAATTTGATATCGAAAACAAGTGATGTTTCAAGTGGTCCTCCATCTAAGTACTGACAGTATAGTTTTCATGATTGATTTGGTTGATTCCACTAATGCTGCATTTTTAATTTTTTTTCTTCCTAAAAGTTAATTCTTTTTTTTCTTTTCATTTCAGGTAAGCTTTGAATTTTTTGAATGATAACTTAATTGGTATGTATTTTATGTAAATTATCGTTTTTCTTCGACATTATACCAACACTTTTAATACCTACTTACTTTCGCCTCCGTCGTCGTCGTCTAAGGTACATGGTTATTTTCGTCCTGAAGTCCTCGCAAGAGGCAGTGCACATAAAAACAGCATAGGCTGAGATAACTTTTCACACCTTCTGGGTTACAGTCCACCAAGTAGAGAAGGTAGAAGGTTTTGAATCAAACAACAAATACTCGAGTGCGCTACCACTAGGGTTACCAGCTCTAAAATCTGAGAAGCTTGACAGTAAAGAAAGAAAAGCCTGATTTTTGAGAAAAACGGCTGCCAAATAAAAAAACATTTTTTTCCTTTTTTTTTTTATAAAAAAAAAAATAAAATGAAAGCATCTACAGAAAAAAACCGCAAGGGATATGGGACTTGGTGTTGACTTCAAATTACGTATAGGTGAACCGAAAACTCATTTCAATGAACCAAGAACCTACCCCAAAACTAATTTCTTGCTTAAACTTTTTTAAATAATATTATCAAAAAAACACTTTAACCATGATGTAGAAAAACTCATATCGTATTTTACAGAGTGCGTCAAAATGCATTTTTTAAAAATGATTTTCTTTAGAAATTCATTGCCTGTAATATTTTAATAATAAATCCTAACGGTTTTGGAGTTAACACATATTTTTTTTTTAATTTAGAAAATCCTCTATTTTGATTTAATTTTTGGGTCACCCTGTCCAAAGTTGATTTTTTACCATCTTTTTATTAATTTTACTTAATAGTTAGACTAACATTTTAAAAAGAAATATTTTTCATGACCTTCACTATGTAGCTACAAATAAATTGATAGCCCTAAATGGTGGTCAAAATTAATTTGTACTTGAAACGTTTCAAATAGCACCCTGTACCTACTACTTCTACTACTACTCAATAATATTTTTTGTTTCTGAGAAAAATTACGATTTTCAAAGACTCAAGCAAAATTATTGAAAAAGCGCTGGTGGATTTTGAATTTTTTGGTCTTAATTTTTTGATTTCAGTCTAAGCTTCATAATTTCGCCCGCTCCCGGTTGAATTTCGAGAAAGGTGTTTTTTTGAATCACCCTATTGAACAACTCTTTGTCCCTTTCTAAAAAGTGACAACTAAATGAAAAAAAAATGTATGTGTTCACTGCGATTAACAAGCATTTCGATTTGAAAGTATTCAGTAAACGTTTTTCTTCCAACGATTATATTTTGTGCGATAATTATAAAAAAGCCTGACAAAGGACGAAACCTGGCCAAAGCCTGATTGGACTTTAAAAGCCTGACACGTCAGGCGAAATCCTGACGGATGGTAAGCCTAGCTACCACCAAGTTTGTAGGATAGGCTGTAGAAATGGGATATAACTAGAGTTATAATTAGTTATCTCAAATCAAATCAAGTAGTAAATTTGAAATTTACAAGTGACTATATTGAAAAAAAAAACAAACAAATTTTTGATAAGAATCAACACTTTGGTCATGTCCAAATCGTTCTAAATTTTGTATTCACAAGAATTTTTTGTTGTAATAACTTAAAATCTTTTTAAATTTATAAAAATATTATCAAATAGAATTTTTGTTAATTTAAAAAGATTTCATGTTATTTCAACTATATTTGACAGTTTTTTTTTGTTAATTTAAAAATATGCCATGTTAATTCTTGTATATTCAAAATTATTTTATTTTTTTTTTAATTGTACTTTTTCAACATGGTCTTTTGTAAATTTAAATTTTTACTACAAAGCCTGTTGATTTAATCATGAATTTTTACTACAAAGTCTGTTAATTTAATTATGTATATAATATTATTGAAATTGTTTCTCAGTTTCTCAGTTTTCTGCAATTCAACAAGAATCTACTATTTCCTCCTCAAGTATAAAGACACTCTCAAACAATAATATCCTTACACAGCTAAAATTCTAAGCCTTGCAAGAAGTGTTACATATTGATTTTTTTTTATTTTAAACTGATTTCTGACCTTTTGATCTACATTTATATGTATACCACTTTCTATATCTTGAATCTATCCTTTATAAACAACATGAATTTCTAGATAAAATGTTGCATGTGATGCAACAACAACAACAAAAATAACACTTTGTCCCACATCTCCTTATTCAGTGAAAGATACTATCAAGAAATTTAAGATATCTAACATCAGATAGAATCCCTCGTGCATAAAGAGTCTCTCCTCCTCTATATATGTACATATATTCTAAAAGAATTTAGATCAATCTATATACACAATTTTGCCCGTACACACATATCACATCGCGCAGAGAAAATAAATTCCTTTACATTTTCATTGGAATTTTTTTCTTTACTCAAAGATACATTTTTGCAAAGTCATCCATGTACATATGTATGTATATGTAAGTGTGAGCATTAGATGAGGAAGAAAGGCAACAACTAACAACTAAAAAAAAAAAAATAAATAGATACTCAACTTAACTTAATGCACAAGTTAAGAAAAAGATACAATTTATTTTAGTTTTAGTTCACCATCATACCATCATCTCCACATTTCATTTTAATCTTTTATTTTTTTTTTGTAGGCCATTCGTTCCTGGTGGGCAAACACATCTTAAAGATATAAAATTGCAAAAGTATCTTTATCTTATATGTATAGCCCAGTCCGAATAGATTTTCATTTAAAAATAATCCCAACTATTTTGAAACTTGGCACCATTATTTTTAGACGTGCCAAGTGATGAGCGTTTGAGATATATAAATGACCTTTTAATTTTTAAGAAATGGTTGATGACGTAAAGCCTTTAACTTAACATTTCACAGAAACTTATAAATACTTATGTGAAAAATGTCTCCTTTTTTTTCTTTGAAATTTTTGTTCCTTGCGAAAATTTACCAATAATTCACTAACATCTTAAAAGACCAATTTTAAAGCCAATTTTTTTAATCTTTAATGTTGTATATGATTATATTTTTGCTAAGATCAATAGTTTCCTAAATAATTAAAAAAAACCAGCAATCCTAGCAAGTTTCATATTTCTGCCGCTAGAGCTCACATTTTTGTTCATTCATACACGTCCCAAGTGATGAATGGTTGTGATATAAATGACCTTTTAATAAGTAAGGAAATAGTTGGTTACCTAAACCCCATTTAGTGAAACATTTATTACAAAATTAAACATATTCTGTCTTCTTTTTTTTCTCTGAAATTTTTGTTCCTAGCAAAACTATACCAAATATCTCACTCCGGATAAAATCTTTAAAGATCAATTTTAGAGCAAATTTCATAAGCTTCAATTTTGTATATAACTAAATTTTTGCTACGATCAATAGTTTCCCAGATATAAACAGAAAACCGACAGTCTTGTCAAGTTTCATATTTCTACCGCTAGAGCTCACAATTTTGTTCATTATATAAGTTCATATAAGTGACTTTTTAATTTAAAAAATAAACGGTCAGTGACTTGAAGTTCATTTAGCTTAACATTTCTTACAAACTTAAACATGTTTTTTTTGTCTCTAACATTTTTGTTCGTTAAAAAAAAAAAACAAATAATTCACTAACGGTAAAATCTTGAAAGACCAATTTTATAGCAAATTTCATAAGCTTCAATTTTGTATATTAATATTTTTGCTACGACCAATAGTTTCCAAGATACAAACAAAAAACCAACATACTGATCAAGTTTCAAATTTCTACCGCTAGAGCTCACATCTTCGTTCATCAAAATTCCTTTATTCATCCCTGTTTGCTCAGATAACAAATTTTTAAATTTGTTTAAATTGTATTTAGATCAAAAAAGGCTCGATATACTCTTCATTTAACTGAGACTCCTTTATTCCACACAAAGATGTGAGTGAGTTTCGTTTAATATTTTCTTAACAAAAAAAAATCAACTTTGAATGTTTTCTCCACTTTTTTCTTTTCTTTATTTTTTTTTTTTTATTAAATTGAAGTCTGTTTCTGTTAAAAGTATGAGTACATCTGTAGAATATATTTTATATTGTGTTGCTTTTAATTATATTGTCGTCTCAGAGACTCATGGTAAAAAAAAGAAGAAAAGTGGAATAAAGTGCAAAAGGCAAAAAGCGGTGTGCGATTCAATTATAGTCGAACTCGAGAGTTGAGTTCTTTCTTATACGAGTATCTTTGTACGTACCCATATTCTTTGCTATCCTTTTGTGATTTTAAATTATTTTGCCTTTTTTGTCAAGATTGTTTTGAAAAGTTTATCATTTTTTTTTTTTTTTTTTTTTTTTTTTTTTTGAATTTTTCTCTGTAAAAGCAAAACAGGGTGGAAACATTTTTTTTTGTTCTTTTTTTCACCTATCTTTCCAATGGTAAACTTATGCTGACGAAAGAGTGATGTATTTTTTTTTTTAAATAAAATCCTCTTTTGATTATATGGAGTGGCCTTGACATGAGAAGAACATGGAATTACTATTGGAATTGTTGTTGTATGTATGTATATTTTCTTCTTTTTTCTGAGGAAGGATGGTTGGGTTGGCTGGTTGGTTGTAAGTAGGTCATGGTGACTTGTCAGAATGAGGCATAATACTCGAAGGAATACAGATGGTATACATTTAAAAAAGGAAGGATAAAATGGGTGTGGCTCAAATTGTTTTTTGATGATGGTATGTGTATCATTTAATTTGCACCTACACCTTCCTTCTTCGATCAAATTTTACTTTAATGAATACATTTGGTAATGTAGGTACCTTTATTGTCGCTTATACGATATAATACAAACGATTGATGATATACGAAACGAGCGACTTGAGAGCGACTGTCAAAAAGTTGGATTATAGAGTTTTAGAGAGTAAAAAATTTTATCTCCGCGAGCAATACTCTCATGACTGTTTCCACTTACGAGATTACTTTCGAGAAATGTTATGAAAAATTTTCTTTAACGGTAGATTCACATAAAAATGGCTCTCCACGAAGAAGTGCATGTAATTGAAAAAGAAATAAACTTTTTAGAGCCTAGTTAATTTTTTAGAAATAAAAGGACCTTTTTGGAATCGTTTTTGGTCCTATTATAAGGGATTGGATAAGGTACATCTTCAAGCAACGCACGTTAGGAGAAATGTATGAAGACGAAGGTGTCGTATACGCAAATGATTGAAACTTTGAAAGCCCAAGTAACATTTTGCCTCTCATAAGATGCTCCAAGAGCTTAACTAAATTATACATAGTAAGGGAGCTAAAAGTAATCTTGAAGAATACTTCTAGATTGTTATAACACTGTTAAAAGCGTTAAATTGCCTAGTTATGGGAGTCTTTCACCTTAACTAAGTCTTGCTATGAGAATGCGTCTCTTCTCTCTCTGCTGAGCTAAAAGTAATCTTGAAGAATACTTCTAGATGGTTATAACACTGTTAAAAGCGTTAAATGGCCTAGTTATGGGACTATTTCACCTCAACTAAGTCTTGCTTTGAGAATGCGTCTCTTCCAATAAGATTCGATATATCTACTAAATTGAACTTTTACCTCGAAAAACAACAACGCTCCTTCAAAATAGTACATATTTTAATTATTTTATTATTTATCAAGGATCTCATAAGCCTCCTATTGCAATACTTTTGGTATTTGAACTACAGACACTCTTGAAATATTACGTATTAAACTCAGTTCCTGTAAGGGTTTTCATAGAAGTACAAAAAGACTAAAACTCTTATAAAAGTCTTGTTATGGGATTATAAAGACTACGAACATCTGTTGAGAGCTGAATTTTCACAAAAGTATTCTTATATGACTATAAGTTTATTATAATCCTATTCGAAGAAGAAAAATTGATTTATCTATAAGATTTAAGTATTTTGAAGAGAGACAAAGAGAAAAAAGTGTTCAACTCTTAAAATAAAAAATTTTATGAGACCGATTTAAGTTTCATTACAAGAAAATAATTTTTAAGTATCCCTGCTATTTTTTTAGATTTCGAGAGCTTAGCTCTAGAGAGTTTGTTAGTTGGGAGTACTTGCGATTTTTTGTCGCTACGATTCAAAAAAAAATGATATGATTTTTGGTTTTATGACCGTTAATTCACATTTTGTCTTAAGTGTTTTATTTTTTTCAACTTATTAATCCTGGGACCTAAATCACAAGTGCGTTCCTAGTCTTAAATCTTCCTTGTGTTTCTTTTTATAAAGTTCACAAATTTTGTGACTGAAGAATAATTATGCCACTATAAAAACGAAAGCGCGTTCCCAGTCTTAGTCTTCTCGGAGTTAAGGAAATTAGCAGTGAAATCACATGGTTTGGAGAAGAGATACCTCTATATTTGTTAGTTTTGAGGATAATTGGTCATCGCATCAGTATAAGGGTACATGCTCTCTTTAATCCCCTTGTAACTTAATTTTGACAGGTGGAAATTTTATTGCCATTTCGAATATTTCTAGTTGGTTTGGGAGAGCGATGACTCTCTGGCGTCAAAATTATGTAAAATTCTGTTCCAAAGCTGTCTTGTTGCCGTGATTTCAGCCATTTCATTTTCCGCAACCGTCAACGCAGAACGTTGACAGTGTTCAACCGTCAACGCAGAACGTTGACAGTGTTCTGCGTTGACGGTTGCGGAAAATGAAATGTCACGATCTTTTTTAATCCATTTTGGCATCATTATATAGCCATTGAACTTCTCCAGTGGAATTTGAAACATTGTTATTTGATAGAGTTCTTCCAGATTATTAATTGAAAACTCGATAAAACCGCTTATTTCCCGAGCTAAAATAAAGGGTTTCTCAAAATTAACGCAAGGTTTTAATTTCACGCCATTTGTGTGGTAAGTTGTTGCAGCTAACGAAAAAAAAAGACAGCTTGGTACCTGACAGTTGAGAGTTATTAAAAATCGAGCGATATAATTGAAATAACAATGGCGCATATTCATAGTCGTTTTTAGACCCCAGTTTATCTTAGCCTGGAGTTTATCCAATGTAAATTAGATAGGATAAACCCAGTATTTTTTTAGAAACAACTTGAACAGTGACTATGAATTAGCCCCAATGCGTTTTCATTGTTAAACAACAGTTTGAAAAAAAAAATTTAGGTTAACTGGTCTCAAAACGACGCAATCAAGCGCTAATTAGGTCACGGAGCTAGGCACTTGTGTCCGCCATTTCTACCTACCTGGTCACTCCTTATTAATAAAATTGTGTGTCGTGACAGCTCGTATAGAACCAGAGCCTAAATGTGACTTACAATTCTCAATCATTCCGTGTTATTGGCGAGGGGATTTACATTTTTTTGTTGCCGAATACGAACGGTTAGGTTAGAGGCACTTTTTCATGACTAGACTCTTGGAGGATCTGTCAATTCCTAACAAGAGGCAGTTATACGTAGGTACCCGTGAAAAAAACTGCTGTTTTTAGGTGCTATTTCGAACCCAAGACCTTCGGTGCTACTCATCATTACGCTAATACGTTTGTCACTTGTTCTTTCAATCTCTAACCCAAGCTTGATTGTTGACAATATTCGGGCCTATCACAGGCCCCGTCGTAATAGATTCGTACTACGAATCTTGAAAAAAGTGTCACAGCATCGTCGTCGTACGAAAAATATTGCCCCGATTTTGTGGGCTATCGCTATAACTTTTCACGACCATTGAATTGGTTTGGAAATATTGCTGGTACAACGGCAGGTTTAATACTTTTTTCCGGGATTCGTAGTACGAATCTGATACGACGGGGCCTGTGATAAGGCCGATTGTGATAATTTTACTTTGAAGATTCCTAAGGTAAAAATTCTATTTTATACTTTTTTGTCGAAACAACTATTAACAAGATATTTAGTATACCTAGGCATCAGATTGAAAAGAATAAAAAAGTGTGTCAACTAAAGTTGAAGTAATTAAAAACAAAACTTGTGGAAGGCTGTCTATCTTAAAAAAAAAAAGAAACATAAAATTAATCTTTAAGAACTTCATTGTCTGAGAAAGTCAATTAAATTTATACCTCTTCTATTTGAGTTGCTCTAATTTTGCAAAAGATATGCGTCCTCCTCCATCATAGCATCTGCACCTGCACTTTAATTCTTATTTTGCGCGTAGTTTTTTGAAATTTACTTGAGGCAAACAACAACTTCATAAAATTAATTAAATCTACTTGGAAAAACTTCTGCTTTTTGCCTTCAAGTGGATCACGTTCTGGCGTATCTAACTAGGTACATATTTAAATATCCCACTGACCATCATACTATCCACCTACCACATCGAATTGTGGTACGCCTATATCCCGGGGGGTGTCGTTATAGTTAGTAGGAATACAGTACACAGATATACAACGCTCCTAGTTTTATGAAATGGCCATGACCGACCAACGACCAACCAGGACACCGACCACACAGAAATCCTCTCATCATCATGGTCGTCAGTCGGTCGTTATAGTATAGAACAACGAAGGCGGGCGGCGGGTGGTAATTCTGCTGCTTCTTCTGCTTTTCAATCATGATAATAAGTTTTAATTTGGTGTGAAGTGTTTCTTCCCCCATTAAAATTATCAAGAAGCCTACCACTACCACTAGCACCACCATCACCACTGCACTTGGGACTTGCCTATATGATGGAGAACCTGCCACGACAATAAGTCTGACACGCTACTACAGCCACCTTAACATGATGATGTTGTAGTACTATCAAAAAATACGACGATGAAGATGAATCTCTGCTTCAAGGGTAAATTTATTAAAGTGTAGCATATTTTTTTTTTTACTTTTTTTTTTTTAGTGTGATGGGAATGGAAAAAAAAGATCATTTGGTTTAGTTGAGGTGAATTCTAGTTCTCTGGATGGAGATAATTTTTTTTTCCATTTTTTTTTTAAATATAAAAATAGGAATTTTGAAAAGGAGCCCAAGATGCAATTTATCATTGTGGAACTCGTTAAGTTCTGATGTGTGAAGTGTGAAGTCAATGATTTGTGAGCGCTAAAGCCTTAAGTGCATATAATGTATAGGATTTGTGAATGATTTTTTTTTTTTTTTTTAATTTAAACCTATTTAATGAATCCTGAAGATTAAAGGAATTAGTTATACGTGTATAGCTGTAGGTAATTAAGTGGATAGATAAACAATTCTTAAGTACACTTAATATGTTTTAATGTTGATATAAAAGAACCGCCATCATAATCAAGAATATATTGCAGGTACTTTTAGTTCAAGGGTGGTCAAAATCTATTTGCTTAAAAAAAAATTGTATATTTCCAAAGTTTGTAAAAGATTTGATTGTTAAGGTCGACGGGTTAATAAAAACTATAGCTACGTAGGTAATGGCTGGATTTAAGCTGGGATCAATCAAAATTTCATACTTTTTTGGTCGTAGAGTAAGATTCTAGAACCGTTAGACATATATGTACATCATTTTACCAAAGCCAAGATTTTTTTTGTGGGAATTTATTCTGAGCAAATTGATTTTTTTTGGGAGGAAACAAGTTCTAAAATATGTCAATGCAAAATTATACCATTTTTTCAAAATTATTTTTTTGTCATCGTAAACTTACCAGACACCTTTTTTTCTTTTTAGTATGGAAGTCCAATATGTGTTCTTAAATTACTGAACATTTTTTACCTAAAAATACATTTAAAATTATTAAAAAAATAGAAAACAAAAAATAAACTAAAATCAAAAAAATATGAATAAAAACTAATTAAAATGAATAAAAAACTTTTAACGGTCTTACTCTTACTTTATCCTTTCTATCATTCAACACTACATCGCTCACCGTAGTTTTTTATTCTTATTCATCAAATATTCATATTTTCTTAATTTACTTTATTTTTTGTTCTCTATTTTTTAATAATTTTAAATGTATTTTTAGATAAAAAATGTAACGTAATTTTAAGAACACATATTGGACTTTCATAATAAAAAAAAAAAAATATATACTTAATAACGTGTTTATCGTTAACTAACGTTTCTTATACTAATTGGAGTCAAGTGCAGCTAAATTTAAAACAACAAGTTTTCAACAAAGCCTATTGTTTTTAGTACCATTGTTTGACGCTACTATAATAGAAGGCTCACTTCACTGTTAAGTTAGCAGTACCTACATGTTGTTTTATCAACCAACAAGCAAGATATCAGTTTGATATATAGGGCTCCAAATTTTCAGTTCTTCTTGCAGTTCTCGAAAAAAAATTTGAGAAAAAAAATTCATACTGTACTGCTTACTTTCACTATGAAGTCTAAGTGAAAATTGTTATGCCAACTTCACAAACGTCCTCTTCATTTGAATGACACTGTCAACTCATATGATTCTGTTCATTTAAAATGCAGCCGACATAAAATGCGGTGTTTGTCCTTAGATACTGGAAACTTGATCAAAAACTGTAGGTCATTTCTTCATCATTCACTAATTATTGATTTTGTCAAGCAATGAAGTCAATCAATACCGTCTGAATCGTCTAAAAAAGGACATGAATGAATTTAAGGTAGTGTTATCAAATCGAGAACATGTAATTTTTTGTTTGTATCCAATACAAAGTGTTTACACTTACCTTGCCACGTGCGTCGCGGCTTTCAAACCAGATTGGATGAATCCAGATTATGATCTTCCAGCAACATTTTGTCCAGTATCATTTTCTTGACTGACATTTCTGCTTAACTGTTGAGGCGGAGTGTTTGAAGATGTCTGAAGTTTGTATAAAGTTTGTAATTGTGTGTCGCTCCAGGTTCAGTGCTGACTTTCTTTTTTCTTGGTTTTTTGATGTCAACGTACATATGTGGGGTTCTGATGTTCTCATGTTGCTATGGAAGTTGGATCATCTTCAGGTGTTCTTGAATATATTTTTTCAAGTTTTTCTAAATATTTTTGTCTATCACAATTACTCGAAGCCAGATTTTAAATTTACCATCGCCTTATCGTTTTCATGCAAACTGTCACAGACTTTTTTTTTTTAAGGAAGCTTGTAACACTTCTTTTCGGGATAGTTTTATTTCCCTGGTTTGGCAGTTTACCTACGCCGCGCCGGCCGTTAAAATGTTGAGTCATATTATTTTTAAAGGTCGAAAGAAAGCTTAATATATAATGGTTGTGCTATATAAAACCTTGTTTTTTCTATCACTGGAGTAAACCCGCCCTTCGCCTGAATGGTAATGAATCTTTTCTAATATGCACTTTCTTTGTTTGAAGGAAAAACATCTTTGTTTGTTTGTTGATAAATGTGAGCGTTTTATTGACATATTTACGTTATTTAAGCTCTTAAGTCAGTTTAAGATCTGGATGTTCAAAATATACATATGGTGCTTATGGTATTGTTTTGATTATATATTCCGATTTTAAATAATAATTCACAAATAAACAAATACAAATTTGTTCATGATTCATTGTTCATGTTAATTTCCACACTATTCCCTTCAATGAGTTAGAAGAAAGCCACACTTTAAATGTTTCATTATTATTTATTTTTTGTCGAAAATAATTGTTAAAAATTATTGAAGTAAGTGAAAATATTGTAAATTTTCATGATACTGCTAAATAAACCAGATTTTTATAAAATGCAATAAAAAACTTATCATAGTAATTATGAATTTGGTAAACAATTTAAAAACAAAATTGGCTTATACCATGTTATTCATAATAATAATATCCCTTTACCTGAATCCAGAACTATTAATTTCATTATTTCAAAGCTTTAAATAAAATGCCAATTTTATTATCCGTCATGGTTTACTGATGTCATAATTAAATCTTTTCCCGAAAGTGAAATCAAATGTTCTTCGTTTGATAAAAAAAAAAATTAATTTAAAATCTAAACCATTACCTGAAAATGAAATCAAAACCAAAACAATCTCATACTCAGAATCAAACCAGAAGAAACATAAAAATTAGGAACTTTCCCTTTTTTTTGTGTGACCTAGTTTACATACCAACAACAAAAAAAAAAAAACACAAAAAATACAGTGAACAATACAAAATCAAAAAAAAAGCAACAGACCAACAAATTCGATACAATTTATCTTTTTTCTTCATCATGTTGCTTGTTGCTTTATTTTTGTTTTTTTTTTTACAAAATAAAAAATAATACAATTATGAGACTGTGAAAATAAGCGTAACACGAGAAGCATTTAACGAGCAATTGACAACAACAACATAACTCAAAAAAAAAAAAAAAAAATTAAACAAAATTAGATTTTATGCGCAGCGAAAGGTAAACCTTTAAACTAATTTTTATCGCTTGATATAAATTGTGTATCTTTTTTGCATATAGGTACAATCTTTGACTGCAATCTTTTTTAATAGTTCCACTTTGTCTGCTTCGAGTTCAACTAGACACAACATTTTTAACAACCATATGGACTACCTATAAACAACACAGTGAAGTATAGGTACTCGTATAACATTATAGTACGAGTATACGAGTGTCTGTGCATAAATTAGAAAAAAATAAAAATAAATGGTGTCCAGGTTTTGTCGCGTACTGTAAAGAGATACACATAAAATAAATTGCAGCGCATAAATAGAAAGTTACTATTTTGGATGCGGTCAACAACTACGACGACGACTACGACGCACGACGCGACGGATAGACGAGGGACGTGATATATCCAGCGCAACATATATACGCGGCGATTAACCTGCGTGTAGAGTAGATATGTACCGACTTTTAATATATATGATCGCAATCAAAATGACCAAATGCTGTTTATAATAATTAAACGCCACTTTCTTTCCGCTTAAAAAAAAAAAAAAAAAAAAAAAAAAAACTGGAACAAGGAGAGTGAAAAGTTTATCTATGTGCTGGATAAAGCCTTGGCCAAAAGTATTTGATATCTCCTACTTTGTTTTCAGTTAAAACTTTGTTAAAGCATCAAATTTGACATTTCAGTCGAAAAATAACATAAAATTTTGATGTTGGAGAAGCTTCTTTCCAAGTGCGTACGCAGGATTTCCATTAGAGGGGGAAGTAGTCGTTCAAATTCATCGAAAAACTATTTCAGGGTAGGAATCGACAACTTCCGACTTATGGCTTTCCTTTGACGATTCTTTGGTGTTGGCTGATTAATTATACCGAACCGGTTGTCTCACATTTGTTCGTCATAACGTTGCACTTTCAAGAGCCACCGAGCCTTCCGTAAAATGGGCGCAATGCGCGCAATGCGCGCAACTTATGTTCTAACGAACATATTATAGCGAATCGCCATGCTGATTTGGCATGAATTACTGAAAAATAAACAACCGATTTAACAGACGGTGCACAGTTATAGCCCATTTTGACTTTTTTGTTTCCTAAAATCATAACTCTTAAACGAATAAAGATGTCTTAACAATTTTGTTTAACTTAAAGAAAATTTTTAAGGCTATCAAGCTGGTGAGTTTCAAAAAAAATATCTATACAGGGTGTTTCAGGATTTTCTGTTGAAAAAAAATAAATTTTACTTAAAGCGATAGACATAGTTTGTATTTCACTTTACAAAAGGTCTAAAATTTCGATTTAGAGTAACAGCAGAGTGTTTTGAAGCTTATTTGAGTGAAACAGAGATGACAAAACTAAATAAACCATATGAGCTAGACAGTGAGGAAAAAAGAAAATAAACCATTTTTTTAAATATTATTTTTTGTTTATTAAGTGTACCTATATTTTAATTTTGTCGACATAAAAGAGTGCCTTGCATGTAGTTGGCCCCCCGACTTTCGAGTTGAGCAAAGCTGGTAATTGCAATCGTTTGTACATCGTTTGTACATCGTTTGTACACGTTTGTACAAGTTTTAAAATAATTTGTACACGTACCGTTTTTTTTTTATAAGCAATTTAAATAAAATGGCATGTAGTTAGCCCCACGAAATTTTGAACGTATTAATTTAAAAAATCTGGAAATGCAATTCGATGGATAATCGTTTGTACACGTTTGTCTTTTTTTTTAGTTTTTACATGTCCCAAAAATTTTTGACACAAAATTTTTTTTTTTTTTGACACAATGTAATCGTTTGTACATTTTTTATAATGATTTTTCATGCCGTTAATTTTTTGAATTTTAGTTTCTTTCTATTTTTAATTAATTATTCAAAATTTTGGGACACGCCATTTTATTTAAATTGCTTATAAAAAAAAAACGGTACGTGTACAAATTATTTTAAAACTTGTACAAACGTGTACAAACGATGTACAAACGATTGCAATTACCAGCTTTGCTCAACTCGAAAGTCGGGGGGCCGACTACATGCAAGCAAAAGAGTGTACCAAAAATTATTTTATTGGTAGATTACAAGTTTATTCGTGGAAAAAAAAATCAAAAGTGATAGATTACAAGTCAAATAGTAGACAAAAATTAAACATTAAACATACCAAACATATACAGGGTGTTTTGGATAAGATGCTTTTGGGGGCCGTCAACCCCGACGCCCCCCCTAAAATTGTTAGTGGCGCTCATATCGATGGGGAGTTTTGACAGTTTCTTAAGAACACTATGTGGAGACTATATATACCAAAATCCAGCTTTCCGGTGGTTATTTCCTAATTGGGCTGTTTTTATGGCTTTATTGACTGGACTCTTATGGGGTTTTCCTTTGCTAAATTCAGATTTCGATCTGAAATTTAATTTTTTCGTGGTGGTGGAAGAATTTTGTTTTCTGGGTCTTATTTCACAGAATTACTTCACATACATTTATGACTCAATGTAAATTTAAAAAAAAAAATATGTGTAAACTAAAAACTTAGAAAAGTCATAATTTTTTAAAAAATTCAAAAGAGTGTAAATTGTGAATATTATAAGGTGATATTTTATGCATAAGTGCTGTAACTCTCGCATCGATAAAATTCGTCGAGAAATAATGAAAATTGAAACAAAACATAATGGGTTTTGTTTTATTTTTCAACATTTCTCGACAATAATTTTTATTGATGCAAAAGTTACAGAACGTATAGGCACTGAACCAAAAAGTAACGTGGATACAATGAAAAAGCATAACCTAATTTTTGTTTCTATCAATTTGCGTCCAATAAACTGGTTTATTCGACCGAGAAGAAACGGTTTATTAGGTCAATAAAAAGCAGTTTATTGTTTT
Source organism: Epistrophe grossulariae (assembly GCA_929447395.1). NCBI lineage: Eukaryota > Metazoa > Arthropoda > Insecta > Diptera > Syrphidae > Epistrophe > Epistrophe grossulariae. Next base: position 17,932,074 of record OV839567.1, on the reverse strand, counting down.
AATTAACGTTTATTAATACAAGCAACAAATTATTGATTATGCTTATAAATTTATTAATTTATTTCTAGTAGCAATGTACCTTTTTGTTGTTTAAAGGAACGAATTTGTTAGGAGAACGAAATCATTTATTAAACTGAGCAATTTAGTTTGTTGTGCCAATAAATTTTTCGTTGATTCAAGCAAACTTATTGAAATAATTTTTTAAATTGGAATAATTTGCTTTGCATTTGCATTCCAGCTTCCCTTTATTATACCAACTTTTTCTTATTATGTTCTAGTTACTCAGTGAAAGAATGAAAGTAACAAAGTTCAAGTGACCTCAACTCCAAAATGCGATTCGCCCAAAACAGAATCTCTCAATAGTTTTGTTCAAGACTGTAAAATGTAAAAATTTATGTTTGATCTGTTAATTGGATAGATACATTCATATCTGCATACAAAAATAAACAACAACAACAAAAAATAAGCAGATAAACCAGCCCGCACCTATGTATCTATGCTAGATTTCCAGACGAAGTTGTTTGGTTGCATTGAGTTTCAGACTCAATCGATTGGAAAATGTTAAGTGAGTTATAGGTTGGTATGAATAAATTAATCGAAGCTTCGATGGCGGCTTAAGAAAAAAAAAAAATCATTTAAAGAGCAGAACATGAGGATTTTTTTTTATTTTATCGGGGAGCTATACACGACGTCAATCTGTACTACTATTCGTTCGCTGCACCGCGATAGTATAGTTTTAAGGTATTTCCAGTTTTGTTCCGATGATAGAAGTTCGTACTATGTGGTTGTTTGTTGACTAATTAAAAAGTTATTGAACTCTTTGGCGCTGATTTTTTTTATTTAATTTTTTTTTTAAAGGTGGGGGAGATATATAGAAAAAGGTGCCTTTGATGATGGTTTCCATATATAGTAACAGATGGATAGGATTTGTATGAGTGAAATAGTATAGTTTTGGTACACCCTACCCACTATAGGTTATATTTGTTTGTTAAGTAGTTTATTGCATTTTAAGTGCGGATTTGAAGTTTTTTTGTGTTCACTTTTTTTCTCTTGGTATATTTGATTCTTTATGTCAGGTGCGCACATGTGGTTTTATATAAAAAAAAAGAATTTCCTGATGAAGTTTGAGGTGAAGTTAAGTGGTTTGGAATTGTGCTCATTTTATAAGAACCACTGTTTTGATTGAATAAAAAGAACGTGCTGAGGTTTTTATTTGATTTTTATTTTTGTTGTTCCTCCTAACCTAGTGAACTTGTAAAGCAAGACGATATTTTTATGGTCTGATGGGAGTGCTCAATTGTATTTTTTGTAATTTTGTAATCATTATGGGTGTATACATTTTATGATATTATGTATATACAAATGTGCCTTTTATGGATATAGATGCTTATTTAATTTTATATTTCATGAAATTAAATAGAATTGAATGAGTAACAAGAAAATAGGTTAAGTCATCATGAAATCGACACTAAATTTCTGTATATAATTGATTTCTTGTCATCGTTTTGAGAAAGATGATGATTTAAATTCTGCGATTCAGATACTACGTCAAAATATAGGTGCGAAAAATTACACTGTTCAACATAATTTAACAGTTTTTTTTTGTAATCTAGCACTTGATGTGTGTTGGATAATCGAATCTGACCTCTGAGCTGTTCTATCATGTCAATTTTTCAAGATCTTGTAACCAAAAGTGTGTTTCCCCAAAAAATTGATAACAGAATCTGAAAGTACAAGTTGGTCCAAAATGTTATAATGCTATCGGAAGGAACTTTCAATTTTGCAAATGGCGGCAACTGTCAGTTATGATTTGCATATAATTTGACAAACCACGGGCAATTCTATATTTACTCTTCATGATCATGGAATATTCGTAGATATTTTTCTAGGAATCCCGGCAGTCTTACACAAACTGGTCAAACCCTCAAGCGTTTACCTATACTCGCCTTAAAGAGACTGAAAAAACACATGAAAATGAAAATTAAAGAAGAGATTTTTGGCTTTTTAAAAAGGTATATCATCACATTGTAAGTTAAACCGTTGTTTTTAAATAATTTTTTTTCTATTTTTAGTCAATTTTTTAGAAAATTGCCCCTCCCGCCTAAACGGGGGGAAATAGGCCCCCCCTCCTATACGTTTTTTTTTCTTGTCTTAACCCAACGTACTTGCTCTTGCTTTCTGGTGCACCTTATACCGATCACCCTGTATAAAAAAATAAAAAAAAAATAAAAACAGTAAAAATTGTTACTTCATGGTGTGAACCCATTGTAGAATGATGGAATTTAAAAACTGGTTATACCATTTTTCGCAATAAAATGATCTACAAAAATATCTTGAGTGTTTTTTTTTCAATAAAACTGCTAGAAAAAAAGTCCCTTTGAAGTAATTTTTTTTTTTGAAAATGTTCGTCGATTATTGGCTATATCATTTTTATTTTCAATTTAACGATAAAAGTTTTTTAACCGAAATTGTAGAGAATTAAATTCTCTACAAAAATTGTTTACAAATTTTTTTTGTCAGACCTTTATTTCTCAAGATATTGTGAAAAGGGGCTTCTTACCCCTTTTTCAAGACAGCGGCCAATTTGTTCCAGCCCCGAAAACGATTTCGTATACTCACACTGATGAAAAAAAAAAAGCTTGTCCTATACTAAATGCAAGGTTCGGGCAAAATTTTGTAACATTTCAATGGACTACTTCCCGAAGGTCTTTCCAAAACTATTTTAAATTCGGTTAAGAGAACCCAAATGAAAATCAAAACTAGTGAAAGAAATTGCTTTCCATCTTTATTTTTTCCCCTGCTTAACGACAAAATTGAACAAATCACACATTTGATAGAGAAGCTCCTTGGCGAAATCCTGACAAGACTTGAAATAGTTGGGAAGAGTGTTTTTCCCTAGTTGCACATTCCAATGCGTGTTTTGCATGGGACAAACTATAAGGCGTTCCTTTACAAGGCTCCATTTTATCTCTGGCTTTATTCTTCATATAATATCAGCGACCTCTAATCGTCTTAAAATTCGAATCTAGTTCATTTTGAATTGTTTTCAAAACTTATTGTTGGATCTCTGTGTCCATTTTCTTTTTTATTTTGAGATAAAAAATGGCAACTTAAATGATCATTTTTGACTTTTACGTTTTTTGACCACCCTTCTTTATTTTTGAAAAAATATTGTCATTTCGTCTGTCAAAATTCGAGAAAAAATATTGTGTGCGTTCCTTTACTTTGAAATTCTGTGATTTTCTATCCAAAACTACACCTTTTATTTTTTTTGTCATACTACAGACTTTTGTGTAGAAATTCACACAAATGTACAGAGTTTCAAAGTAAAGGAACACACACATATTGTTTGACGAAATAGAACAATTCCAAAAAGTGTCAATTTTAAATTATTTTTTTTCATGACGGTTATATTTCAAAATTTGAAAAAATAAAAAAAAGAGATTAAAAAAAAATTAGGGGTGCTCAAAAAAAGATAAAGGTTATAAAAATATAAAAAATGGGACCCCTTTTTGGGTCAAGAAAACACAGCTCATTATTGGTTAAGTGTTATTTCTCCATTTCTGCTTTTTACTTTGCTCTGCCTTTTCTCTGTGAAATCTCTCCAAAAGTTGACATAGTCAAGAAAATAAGGACGCTGTATAAAAATTCAGTAATTGGTCATAATGGGTGGGTCAGTTTCATTAACTGGTCAGCAATAGTTTTTTTTTTAATAAATTTTTAAAATACTAAAACTAACTGACAACTTTTTTTTTTTCAAATATCCCACATTTAAGTTGTTTAGATCCAGGAGCCCTAGAAACTTAAAAAAAAAAAAGAAAATGTGAAAAATTAATTTTCGTTGAGATTATTTTCTGAGAAAATTTTAATATTACCCTAGTTCCTTAACTTTGAAACACTGAGCAGCATTTGTATGAATTTCTATACACAAAAGTCTATCAGAGTTCATATAAAAAAAAATAAAATGTGTAGAAATTCACACAGTTTCAAAGTAAAGGAACACACCTATTTATTTTTGTGAACAGATATCTTTGTCATTCGAGATTTTTGAATTCGAGATAAAAATTTATTTCGACATTTATTCTAATTACCGATATTATTTTTGAATTCTTTGTACTTAACGTCATAAAAGCCGATATTTGTTAAAGAAAAATAGGTAAAATGGGTTAAAATAGTTTAGTTTGTTAATAATGTTTTAAAAGAAAAAATCACTTATTTACAATTCTGCAAGTAAAAGTCTTTTTAATGTTTGACATCTTCACAAATACATAACTTAAAACAATAGTAGGTAATGTCAATGAAAGAAAAGAAAAACAAAAAAAAAAACAATCTTTTTATATTCATTCCTTGAAGGCTCTTTTCTGCGTTCGACTTAATTGAATTCCTTTTTTTTTTTTTGTCTTATATCTTCTACTACTAACTCGAGTCGTGTTTCTTTGTATACCGAAGTACCGAACTCACTATATATACTGTCAAGTCCAATTGGAACGTGCCTCAGCTTCATTTCTGCTAAGCAATGTTTACACATTCAGTCTTCTCTTAGAGTCTTAATTTTCCTTTTTTTTTTTATAGATGAACGTATTTGCTTTCTGTATTTCGCATCTGTGAGTGATAACGCGTATGTCAAATACTTAAATGTAGCACACAAACTTTTTTAACACTGAGCGAATAATTAATTAGGGACATTTATGAATTTTTTAGTTGAATATTATAAGTTTTTACTAAAAATAATATTTTTATTTTAAAAAATTTGTTAAATTCGTAGGTATATTTGGACAAACCGAGCGTAAAATCTAAGAAATGTTCATTCGATACAGTCGAGTCGGAAGCCAGCTTGATGACTAATTCTGGAACAAAACCAACCAATCCAATTGATGTGATCATTCAGCCACTGTGCACTTTGAACTCCTTTCGGAAATTCCTCTTCCTTTTGCTAAGTAGAAAGTCAGTATTTCTCGGAATATAAAATTGAAGTTTGAATTTTTTTTTGTAAATCCTTTTCCGAAAAATAAATGCAAAAAAATCATCAAAACTGTCTTCTGTAATAATATTAGGCTGGTGACTAAAAAATTTTTGTTCTTACCTATTTTCTCATGATTTCTATCCTTAGAGCCATTTTATGACTTTAACCCCTTTCTACCTTGCACCAGAGAATTTATTTTAATTTTTATATTGGTCGGAGGAAAAAGTTTTTGAACAACAAAAAATACTCTGCTTACAGTTTTGAACATATGTGGTCTTATTTATAAACGTTGTCCAACTGTCCAACTTAAAAAAATGTAGATTTTAGACTTTTTTATCGTGGTAATGAAACATTGTAAACAAACGAACACTTAACGGACTTACCGCGATTAATTATTATTATTTAAGAAAATGTGTTCAAAAACCTTGTTTATTGTTGTCTTATAGCTGCCTAACTTAGACACAAGAGTAGATTGTCTTAACCGTGAATAATGATGATATTTATTTTTATTAAATAAAGCATATTTCCACCAATTTGAAAATAGTTAGACAGAGTCTAAGTAGAAAAAAAATCTAATAAATACGATTGATGTTGTCTATGATCCAATGCTTACGTACTGTAACTCTCGCATCGAAAAAAATTGGTTGAGAAACATTGGCAAATGGAACAAAAATCATTTGATTTGTTACAAGCGATGCGAGAGTTAGAGAACGTAGGCATTGGATCTAAGACAACAAATGTTCAAAATTATAACAAACAATGACAAATCTCTGTTGTTATTGCCAAAAAAGACAGAAATCGACAAAATTTTCAAACATCAATTTCTTGACCTAAGGGATTTTTGAAAACTATGTAGCCTTCTATCTTTTAAGGTAATACCAACAAAAAGTCAGACCTAAGACAAAAAAATGTTCAAAATTGTAAGCTGAATATTTTTTTGTTTAAATATTTTTTCACTTCGACCAATAGGAATTTAAATAAATCGATTTAAAAAAAATATAAAATGGGCAAAATTAAAACAAATCATATGAGTTTTGTTCAATTTTTCAACGTTTCTCGACCAATTTTATCGATGCGAAAATTACAGAACGTAGCCAATGGTTTTTATTTTTAAGTTGAGAAAAAAGAAATGCCAATTTATAACAGTTATAACAGTTATAACAGTTTTTCTCTATTAAAGTGTGATTGCATTAACGCCCTTGAGCACTTAATGCTCAAATTATATCCCCAGATAGAGAACCCTGGACCTGCGGGCGCAATAAAACAATACTTTTATAGTTAAAACTGTTATAAATTTGCATGTCTATAGTCATTTCATTATTTTATATCATTTTTATTATCATCGAAAAGACAATACCTATAGCTTTCTGGAAATTACTCATTACTCACCTTAATTTTTAAAGTGTGATTGCATTAACGCCCTTCGCGCTTGAGCACTTGATTCTCAAATTATATCCCCAGGTAGAGAGCCCTGGACCTGCAATACCTATAGCTTTCTGGAAATTACTCACCTTAATTTTTTTTTTTTTTGACACTAAGGCTCAATTTCACAATCGATAGACAGTCGCTTTAGTTCCAAATTTGGAAAACTATCGGAATAAGTAACACTTAAATCACCCATGATGGCCACTTAAGTTCCACTTACTCAGACAGTTAAACTTCGGCTAAAGTACCAAAAGGGAAAAATTAAGTGCTACTTATTTTGTTAAGTGTGCACACTGTGAAACTGGCCCTAAGTCGGGAGTAAAAATCATCCAATCTATTTAAAACTGACTTTTACGCTTCTTATTCCGGTTTTTGAATTAGTTTCTTTAAACAAAATAAATAACTGATGAACCTATTGCAAACGTCTTCCAGTGTAAAATTCTCATTCCAGCTGCTTAGTGATGCGAAATGCGTATTTCTCTAACTCAGCTGTAATCATGTCATCGAAATCGATATAAATACTTGATATGCCTTCAAGTATTCTCTTAAAGACCCAACAATATAGCTCCCCAAAAAAAAACAGAAGAAAAAAAAAAAACTCAAGTAATTTTCAGCAGATTCTCTAAAGGGTGGGGCAGCATTGTGCTGTTGTTATGATGATTGATGGAAGCTTGCCAAATTTTTAGGGCCAAGTGAATATGTAATTTCTTATAGTTCCTCGTACACACTTTTCCCTTCCTCTCCTCCTCCTCCACCTCCATAAGAGTGTTTATAATGATAATGATGACGATGACGATAGTCATGATGGTATATGTGGTGGTGGTGATGATGGGGGACTTGTGTGCGTATTATTGTCTGTTAAGTTTTTTAGTCTAACGGTACGAGTTCCAGTGAACGGTTCGCGATGTTAGTTCGCTAATGAATTGTTTTGTTTTTTTTTTGTTTTCAATTTTTTAATTATCATTGTAATAAATAAATTTGTTGGGGTCTGCCCATTGCTAATTGAACAAACCCCCTTTTTTAACAAACAAACGAACGAGGTCAGTGTCAGTGCAGTGTAGTGTAATATATTTAGATGAAGCGAGAGTGTGCATATAAATATCGTATCTTTTTATCTCTGTATATAGCCTTCTGTTTTTCTTTGTTATTTACTTTTTTTTTTATTAATTAATATGTGACCTTCTTGTTTATTTCTCACAAAATATTTCGCTTAGATAAATTTAACATTACTCAGCCGCCCCCCCTCCCCCTCAAATGTGCGCGGCACACGATTAAATGATTTTTGAATTTGCATATAAATGTAAGATATGTGTATATGTGTTTTTGAGATGGTTTAAATATTTTCCAATAAGATGCTATACCTACGTTTAAAATTCTTATAGATATAAATACAAGAATTAGTATTTAAAATGTTGTTATATTTTTGTTCTTATAATGAAATTCCTTAAAATTCCTAAAATTGCTATGACGAAAAATGCGGAACATTTTTTTTTTTACAAAATTTATTTAAAAAAAAATTAATTTTATTTTTTAAATGCTTCCACCCCGGCTGCTTCAAACTAAAATGTGTGTTGAGAAAGTTCTTTATTTATTTATTTTTTTTTATTTGAATTTTGTATATTTTGAATGTTGAAAAGTGATGTGATGCGAGTGTGTATGTGGAAATGTTGTCATGGCTGGGTGATTTTGCATTGGAAAATACGTTTTTTTTTTTTAATTTTTGTCGATTGATGAATTGTTATTGTGAGATAAAATTTTTGAAATTCATTACGAAAGTTCTAAATGCTCGCTCGGTTTTAGGAAAATGAGTTAATAATTTCTTTTTGAATTTTTTTTTTTAAAGTGTGAAGAGCAATTATTAGTCATTATAATTAATGATATGTACACGGAGAGAATTCGAAACTACCGATTACAAATTTCTCGTTTTAAATTTACAAAATGCGCTTTTTTTTAGAATTAACGCTCATTTTTCTTAAATTTATAAGTTAAAGTTTTGAATTAGCACTCAAGTCACGATAATTTACAAAATTTGTGATTTTGTAAATCAGTAAAAGAATTTGTATTTTACAATTTGAGAAAAATTAGTAAATTACAAACATTTTGAATCAAATCTACGACTTATACTTTAGATTTCGTTGACATTTTTCTTGGTTACACTTTCAGTTTGTAATTTACGAAAAATATTTGCAAATTTATCACAATAGAGTGATCAAATCTATAACTAAAGGGCGAAGTTCAGTAGTTAACACTTTATGTTTCTAATTTACAAACAAAAAAGTGGTGAATCATCATAACAGAAAGATGAAATTTATAACTATAATTTGTAATTCGTAAGTTGATACTTTCAATTTGCAATTTACAAAAAAAGATATGATGATTCAAAACAACAGAAAGATCAAATCTAAAACTGTTGTTTTAATTCGGGGAATGACATTTTCATGTTGTAATTTACAAAAGAAAATATTTTGTGATTCATCCCAACCAAAATATAGAATCTATAACTAAAGTTTAAATTCTTTGATTACATTTTCAATTTGTATTTTACAAAAACCTGTTGGTGATTCATCACAACAGAAAGCTAAAATCTATAACTATAGTTTGTAATTCGCGAGTTTACACTTTCAAGTTGCAATTTACAAAAAAAAAAGATGTGGTGATTTAAAACAAAGCAAGATCAAATCTAAAACTGCTGTTTTAATTCGGGGAATGACATTTTCATGTTGTAATTTACAAAAGAAAATATTTTGTGATTCATCCCAACCAAAATATAGAATCTATAACTAAAGTTTAAATTCTTTGATTACATTTTCAATTTGTATTTTACAAAAACCTGTTGGTGATTCATCACAACAGAAAGCTAAAATCTATAACTATAGTTTGTAATTCGCAAGTTTACACTTTCAAGTTGCAATTTACAAAAAAAAAGATGTGGTGATTTAAAACAAAGCAAGATCAAATCTAAAACTGCTGTTTTAATTCGGGGAATGACATTTTCATGTTGTAATTTACAAAAGAAAATATTTTGTGATTCATCCCAACCAAAATATAGAATCTGTAACTAAAGTTTAAATTCTTTGATTACATTTTCAATTTGTATTTTACAAAAACCTGTTGGTGATTCATCACAACAGAAAGCTAAAATCTATAACTATAGTTTGTAATTCGCAAGTTTACACTTTCAAGTTGCAATTTACAAAAAAAAAAGATATGGTGATTCAAAACAACAACAAGATCAAATCTACAACTAATTTTTTTAATTTGCGACGCACTCGGAAATCGTAATTTACAAAGATTTATTACTGCATTTTATCATCACCAGTTGTATTATTAAAACAATTGGCCTTAGTGCGAGTTTCGCCCGAAAAAACATTTCACCTGGAAATTTTTTCGCCTATTGTGAGTTTCACCCGAAAAATATTTCATGTTACGAAAAATCCTCTTATATTGCGAGGAGTAATTCGGGGCGAATTGTAATACCATTAACAGCTTAAATTTTCACTTAGTTTTAGTAGGCAAACGAAAGAACAATTGGAGGAAAAATGTAAATTTCTTTCAGTCAAAACTTACAATAGCTTTTAAAATTCCAGGCGAACAAAAAATTTTCGGCATTCGAACCCATATAACAATGGAAGCTAATTTTAAATATATTTGTAAAACAGAACTATCTTACATTTTCAGATTTGTTTTAAAAACAATATAACTTGCTCTTTAAATATCTTAACGGCTATATTGACTTTCTTCAAAGCTATTTTTACTGAAAAACTATTTCTATATAGGGGATTTTCATAAATTCTAATAACTTGGACATCTAAATCAAAATATTCATATGTACATATTTTGACATCTAAATCAAATCAATAATTGTTTTCGATTAAAACTCAAAACCTCTATAGCACTAGTTTTTCAGTAAAACTAGCTCTGAAGAAAGTCAATAATATGGCCGTAAACAACTTTCAAATACTTTTATGCTAAAATATGCATAGCAAGAAAAGAAGATATCCAACATTTGTACCTACAATTAAAAGCAGATGGTCTTTTTTAAGGAAAACTAATAAGTTTTTTCATCTTGTGATTTACTGCAGTTTTTCATCGAAAACCATCTTCTAATTTTCAAAACTCTCCTTGCAATTAATGGAGTGGCAAGTTTACAATTATCGTTCTTGCTTTGCAGTCATGCAATTCTGACTCTCCTTGCAATTGGTAGAATAGTAACACATAAGTTCATCCAGCATCCTCAACTCGACACCAAACGTTCGATAAGAAAATTTGGAAAGGCATAACTGCATAGCAAGAACAATAATTGTAAACTTGCCACTCCATTAATTGCAAGGAGAGTTTCCAACATTTGTACCTACAATTACAGAAGATGGTTTTTTTACTGAAAACTATAATAAGTTTTTAATCTTGAGATTTACGGCAGTTTTTCATAGAGTGACTGCATAGCAAGAACAATAATTGTAAACTTGCCACTCCATTAATTGCAAGGAGAGTTTCCAACATTTGTACCTACAATTACAGAAGATGGTTTTTTTTAATGCAAACTAATAAGTTTTTCATCTTGAGATTTACGGCAGTTTTTCATAGAAAACCATCTTCTAATTTTCAAAACTCTCCTTGCAATTAATGGAGTGGCAAGTTTACAATTATCGTTCTTGCTTTGCAGTCATGCAATTCTGACTCTCCTTGCAATTGGTGGAATAGTAACACATAAGTTCATCCAGTATCCTCAACTCGACACCAAACGTTCGATAAGAAAATTTGGAAAGGCATAACTGCATAGCAAGAACAATAATTGTAAACTTGCCACTCCATTAATTGCAAGGAGAGTTTCCAACATTTGTACCTACAATTACAGAAGATGGTTTTTTTAATGAAAACTATAATAAGTTTTTAATCTTGAGATTTACGGCAGTTTTTCATAGAAAACCATCTTCTAATTTTCAAAACTCTCCTTGCAATTAATGGAGTGGCAATCTTGAGATTTACGGCAGTTTTTCATAGAAAACCATCTTCTAATTTTCAAAACTCTCCTTGCAATTAATGGAGTGGCAAGTAGGCATAACTGCATAGCAAGAACAATAATTGTAAACTTGCCACTCCATTAATTGCAAGGAGAGTTTTGAAAATTAGAAGATGGTTTTCTATGAAAAACTGCAAAAACTTAATTGCAAGGAGAGTTTCCAACATTTGTAGCTACAATTGCAGAAAATGGTTTCCGGTGAAAACCTTGGGCTTTAATATTCCAGTCCAAGCCAGGCCATTAATTGCAAGGAGAGTCACATCATTTGTACCTACAATTAAAATAGATGGTTTTTTGATGAAAAACTAATCAGAACAAAAACATAAATGTTAAAAAGTAATCCAAGTTCTTCTATATAAAAACCTGTATGTAACAAATCAGCCGTGCAAAGTAGTGAGATCTAAAAGTACGCCAAGTTCTTATTTTATCAATATTTAAAGTAGAGTAGCTATAATTAAAACAATTCCAAATGATCAGAAAAATGTATTTTTTAATGGACAAAATTTAGCTAACTACTTTTCACGGCTGATTTGTTACATACAAATTTTTATATAGAAGAACTTGGTTTACTTTTTAACATTTATATTTTTGTTCTGATTAGTTTTTAAGTTTTTTTAGTTTTGCAAGACGGTTTTTGAAGAAAAACTTCCCTAAATCACAAGAAAAGAATAAAAGATGACGAAACTTGTCAATTATATCATTGGGTGGGTGCGTGCAAAAGAGAAAACATCATCGAAGCAACGATTAGCGCCTTCCCGTTTTTATTAAGCAATCAGTGCTACCAATCTCATATTTAAGGTATGTTTTAACTTGTAGATATTTTTCAAGGATAAGTCCTTACACCCACTAGTCAACTTTAAGTTGCTTGAGCAAACAAATTTTAGTTGTTCTAGATTCAATGAAATATATGTCATTGAGTATTGAGTTCATGTGAAAAAAAAAAATTCCAAAGACCAATATAAAGTGAATAACATTAGGCGTGTTTTTTTCTCTAATCTATATAGTATTACAAAACAGTTCAATATTATTAAAAGCAAAAACAATAAGCTTGAATATAGAATGTATTTTCTATTGAATTTGAAGCAAAATAAATAAAACGTATCATAATAGCAACTCAACGTCTCAAAGCGTGGTTCACATTATCGAACGTGATGGACAGTTTTGTCTGAAATCAGTTTTGCGCCAAAGGTTTCGCGTACACATTTAAAGCCTTCCCACACTATCCCACAGAGTATTAACGATTGTGAAAAAGTGGGAAGAAAATCATGTGCCTTAATATAAAGAAAATATGAAATTTCATCCCATACAATTTGACATATGTGTTTACATACGAAATTATTTTAATTGATTCTAAAACCATCACACTTTCCTCACCATTTGTAGATTTCAGGTTATGGTGAAATTGATTTGTTTGGCATCAAAATCTGAAAATCATTTCTTCATTCAAAATTGGCAGTCGTGAATAATTCTATCCAACTTTTGTTTTTTTAAACACATTCTCAGTACGCTGACTGTCATTCAATGCCAAATATTTTTTTTTGATTTTGCCTGACAAACCATCAAACAGAGTGCACACACTATCAGTTGTCAGCAAAACTGTCATACGTGGTCGATAATGTGTACCACGCTTTAAAATCGTAAAGTTTCCAACACACGTTTCATTAATGGCCTTTTAAATATTTTACGTAAATGATTCAGTCATTTGGCCAGTTTATATTTGAGAGCGCTCAGTAATTTTCCTCCGTCTCTTTGACAGAGCAAGAGAATGAAATATATTATATAAACAAATTGAATTGTGTTCAAAGGAATTTAAAAAATCGAGCGACGAATCCAACAAATTTCAGTCTCACTTTTTGACAGCTAAAGTAAGTATTTATATTTGTGAGGAAGCGGAGATCTCTAAAATATAAACTGGCCAATTGTCATAACACCATTAAAAAACATTTTCTACGTTTATCTACCATATTCATTTAAGACACAAATTCTTGCCGGAAAGTTTACGAATAGTTGGAAAAGATTTCCCAAACAAATTTTGACAGGTTCCCCCACACCAACGCGAATTTTCGGTGGTGACGACGAAAACAACAACAACAACACGCGGTTGTCAATGAAAACAACACGTTGTTATTATTATTGTTTTCATCGTCGCCAACGAAAATTCGCGTTGGTGTGGGGGAACCTTATTGAAGCACTGGATGCAAGCTGGGTGTAAATGTTGGCATTGTGTTTTGTTTTCTTTCGCTTGCACTTAAAAATGTAATGCATTTTGAGAGCGTGCGAATGAGAAGACAATACTACAATGATAATGCGATAAGGAAATAATTTTTGCGCCTTAAATGTATTTTGTTTTCGGTTGGATTTTGGGAGTTTTCTATTCATTCGAAAATAGAAGATTTGGAGTAGGAGTGAAAAAATTGCGTATTTTTCGACAGGAACGGAATACTCTCAAAATCCAACCGAAAACGACATTATTTTCAATTAAAGTCCAAAGTCCAAACTAAAGGCGCCAAAATCATTGTCTCTGTTGATGGTGGCTTTTCTTTTACCCACACAATCTCGAAATTCGGGCGTGCAAAAGAGAAAACATCAACGAGGCAAAGATTTTAGTGTATTTAGTTCAATCAGTGCTGCCAATAAATTTCATAATTATGGTATGTTTAAACCAGTAGATTTCTTTAAAGATTGAACGAATATCATTGGAGTGTTCCATTGGCTCTTCAAAAAATATGTGAAAAATTTCAAAGTTCAGATAAATTAGGTACGTAGTAATAACATAAAACTTTGAAAATACAAGTAGAGAGTGCTGCAGTGGATTGACCCCACTTAAAGGCCTTCCACACTATCCCACTGAGTATTAACTACGCTTTTGCGCTTCAGTTCAATTCAAAGAGCGCACAGTTTAGTTCAAAAGTATTTACTGAACCCGCTCTTCTAGTTTATTTAGTTCACCAGTTCAATTCAAATACATCTTAAAAAATTAAATTTTTGATTTGTGCAAAGGTAATATAAAAGTTGTTTCCCTTGCTTGATTTGGAATGAAATGTTCTCTATGCTTCAAAATATAATTTGTCCCCTAACTGTCAAATTCCATCGTAGGATGGCTACGATGGCGATAGATGGAAAGATACAAACAATTTAGAATTTTTTTTCTGCTCCGGAAATATGTTCTTATAGCCCAATCCGTTGAAATTGGGAACGAAATATTCTCTATGCCTCAAAATATAGGTTTCACCTATCTGTCAAGCTATCAACTGTTAAATTTCATTGAAGGGTGGCTACAATGACGATGGATTAAAAAACCTCTAAAAAATGCGAAAAATTTCGATTTTTTTTCTGCTCCGGAAAAATGCTTTTCTAGGGCAATCCGTTGACATTTGGAACGAAATATTCTCTATACCTCAAAATATAGGTTTTCACCTATCTGTCAAGCTATCAACTGTCAAATTTCATTGAAGGATGGCTACGATGACGATGGATTAAAAAACCTCTAAGAAATGCGAAAAATTTCGAATTTTTTTTCGCTTTTTTAGGGCAATCTGTTGTTGCAGTGCTCTTTAGTTCGTAAATGAATTGAACTACTGAACTATGACCCTGTTTAGACTGAGACTGCTCACTACGCCATGACGACCAGTTTCTGAATTTCTGGCTTACTGAAAAGTCACAGTCTAAACAGGGTCTATGAGATGGTGAACTAGTTCACTTGCAAGAGCTGCTTTTTGAACTAGTTCGTTCATGAACTACACAAGTCAAAAAGGTCTGCGTCAGCGTCTTACTGATTACACGAGTCTTTTTTTCGGTCGTTTCGTCTTTCGTGTTTTTCATAGCTTGTAGAAATGTATGGATTCGTTGCTTCATTCCACCTACATTTCTACACCCCTCACCAGAGCTGTCAAAAAGACCAAAGGAAAAACAACCGAAAAAACGAGTCGTGTAATCAGTGTCTAAATCGTGTCTCATGGACGCTGATTACACGAGTTTTTTTTTCGTCTTTTCGTCTTTCGTCTTTTTGACAGCTTGTAGAAATGTATGGTTCCGTTACTTCATTCCCCCTACATTTCTGCACCCCTAACCAGAGCTGTCAAAAAGACGAATGAAAAAACAACTGAAAAAACGAGTCGTGTAATCAGCGTCATAGTGTGGAATCAAAATATGGAAATTCAACCAACACGATTTGACAGCGCATCGCATCAATTTGACATTGTGTTAATACATGACATTTTTAGGATTGATTCCAAAACCATTTTAGGTTATGGTGAATTGATTTGTTTAGATGCAAGTGTGGAAGCAAAATATGAAAATCATTTTCTTCACACAAATTTGGCAGTCGTAAGTATTTCTATCCCACTTTTTATTGACATATTGTGTTAAAAGTCGATGGGGTAGTGTGAAAGGGCTATAAAAAGTGATCGTTCTCTGTTCAACGAGTTCTTTTTGTCTTTCTTTATTCTATTCTATTCTGCAAAAAATTTTAATACATTAATAAAAAATACTGACTTCAAAAAAAGTATAACTTGCCTATAAGTAAATAAAAGCATTGAAAACTACACAAAATTTCACAAGCTGTGTTCTATGCCACCGAATTGTGAAAATTTGTAAGAAATTTCAAGTTCCCAAACCAAAACCTATTCAGTATTACATTGAACTCGAAATATACTTTTTTCCATTTCTTTAATCAAGTCTGAGCGTGCCTTAAAATAAAAGTTGGTATCACTGATTTGATTCACGAAAAAGAAAAGGACGGAACGATTACTTTTGTGCTTGAGCAGACGAAAAAGATGACGCAATGGTGACGCCGGTTAGATTTTAGTTCAGTTTCATTAATAATGTCGTCGTCGTCTCGTTGAGTTCTCGTTTCGCGGTATCGGTACTTTGTAAAATTTTATTGGCGTTGGTGGATAATTTCAGTGGAATAAAAAAGGTAATTTCTTAGAAACAAATATTTACAAATAATTAAACATATTAATATTTCTTTTATTATTAGATTGCTGCGTAATTTTATGTGGATGTGGAGGCGAAAAAAAAGGATTTGGAAAAAAGCACATTGCTGTGGTGCAGGTGGGAAGAAATTTTTAAACATTTTCTAAGTAAGTAAATGCAAATTTATCTTTTTTAATTGTGGAATTTTTTATAAATATAAATATAAAGGGGGTTTTACATAAGATTAGATTGATTAGAGAAAAAATCGTATAGAAGGGGTCATCTATTTGCCCTTAAGGCTTCATTTTGTGCGGTACCTACTTCGTAGTTTTATTGGCGTGGGTTTGAGCACGAAGCCCAATTTTGTTGGTGTTAATTGATAATCAGTGGAATAAAAAGAATTTATTTTTGAGCACGTAGTGCAATGTTAGTGGAATAAAAAGAATTTCTTATAAAAAAAATACTAACATTTAAAAGAACTAGAATTGTATGTGCATGTGCGAGGCTATAGGGCGTTGGAAGATACAGATTGCTATGACGTAGGCGGCTTTATTAAAATGTTCTAATTAAATAAGTGCGAATTTATATTTTTTCATGGATTTCAATATAAAGGGTGTTTTACGTCAGATAAGATTGATTAGAGACAAGAAAAAATCGTATAGGAGGGGTCGTCTATTTCTATTTAAGGCTGCAAGAGCAATTTTCTGAGAAAAAAACTGAAAAATTATTAAAAAACAATGGAAAAATTGTTGAATATGAAATGAAATATGAAAATTCAAACCTATGATAACATTGAACTCAAAATTTTTTTTTCCATTTCTTTAATCAAGTCCATTGATTTGATTTACGAAAAAGAAAAGGACAAACCGATCATTTTGTGCTAGAGGAGACAAAAACCATGAAGTTGGCAGCCAGTTGTTAGCTTAGTTTTTTAGTTTCATTTATATTGTTCGCTTCATTTCCATTTTGCGCGGTAGCTATTTCGTAGGTTTATTAGCTTGGGTTTGAGCACGTGGATGTGGGAGACGAAAAGAAGTTGGAAAAATACAAATTGCTGTGGTGCAGGTGGGAAGAGATTTTTAAACATTTTCTAAGTAAGTAAATGCAAATTTATCTATTTTAATTGTGGGATTTTTTTATGGATTTCAATATAAGGGGAGTTTTACATAAGATTCGGTTGATTAGAAACAAGAAAAAATCGTATAGAAAAGGTTATCTATTAAGGCTTCATTTTGTGCTGCAGCTACTTCGTAGTTTTATTGGCGTGGGTATGAGCAAGTAGTGCAATTTAATTGGCGTTAATTGATTACTTCAGTGGAATAAAAAGGTAATTTCATATAAAAAAAACACTAACGTTTAAAAGAACTAGAATTGTATGTTCATGTGCGAGGCTATAGGGAGTTGAAGATACAGATTGCTCTGGTTTCTAATTAAGTAGGTAAATGCGAATTTATCTTTTTTATTGTGGAATTTTTCATAGATTTCAATATAAAGGGTGTTTTAAATAAGATAATAATGGTTAGAGACAAGAAAAAATCCTATAGAAGGGGTCGTGTATTTCTAGTTAAGGCTGAAAGAGAAATTTTCTGAAAAAAATTTCAAAAATCATTAAAAAACAATGCAAAAATTGTTGAATATGATAGAAATATGAAAATTCAAACCTATTATTACATGGAACTCAAAAAATAATTTTTTCCATTTCTTTAATCAAGTCCATTGATTTGATTTACGAAAAAGAAAAGGACAAACCGGTCACTTTATTATAATTTATTATAAAAAAAATACTAACGTTTAAAAGAACTAGAATTTTATGTGGATGTGGGAGGCGATAGGGAGTTGGAAGATACAGATTGCTATAGTGTAGGCTGCGTCTACGAGGTATTTACCCCGCCGGAGTGAGAAGAGCTTTATATACATTTTCTAAGTAAGTAAATCCAAATTTTTCTTTATTAATTCTGGGATTTTTCATGGATAACAATATAAAGGGTGATTTACACAAACGGCTAGGGCATATAGGTTGACTAGAGATATAGGTTGGAAGGGCAATTTTCTGAAAAAAGACTTGAAATTGGAAAAAAAAACAAAAGAAACACTTACAATGTTAAGCTTAACCGTGTTTCAAAGCCAGGTCTATTCTTATTCTTTTCTTTTAGTTAAATTGATTTGCAATTTTCAAAAACTAAAAGACATTGAAGCATCTTAGTGTTTGACTAAAAATTGATATGGACATTAAATATTAAAAAAAAAATACTAGTTAAAAACGTAAAATTTGATTGAACATTATTTTTTAATTTTTTTTTTCAAATTTTTTAGTTAATTTATTTTTCAAATTAATTAATTTTTCAAAAATTATTCTTAAAAATAACTAAATGACTGAATTTCTGTCTTATTAAAAGCATAACATTGTAAAAGGGTATAGCATAACATTGTAAAATTGCTCTTTCCTTCTAAACAGGAGGAAATAGGCCACCTTTTCCATATATATTTTTTTTCTTATCTCTACCCAACCTATGCCTTAGCCTTTTGTCGCATAGTTTCAGGTACAAAAAATCTATATAAAATATTTCGACTTGAAAATTGAAATCTTCTTCAATTTCTACCAATTTTAATAATCTAATGAAATTGGTACATAAGACAAGATGCATTTAAATATGAAATCGACGAAAATTACCATGCTCTTATTTCTAAACCACTTCCTTAATTTGGATAATTTAACGGTTTCGAGTGTTGATCACATTCATCAAAATGGTTCTGAAAACCATTTTTAATTATAATAAAAATCTCGAAAAAATTTTATGTAGTTTTCATTTTCATTTTCATTATGAATGTGAAAATGAAAAAAATATACGTTCGTTTAAAAAAAAACTAGGTATTAATGTAAATGTCTTTCAAATTAAATATTAATTTGCTGCTGAAGATTTTGTGCCGTTTTACACTTTTTCAGTTTTTTTGGCGGTTCCTGCACATAGTGCAATAAAAAAAGGTAATTTCGTATGATAAATATTTTCATTTAAAAAAACTATATATTTACATAAATATCTTTTCAATTAAATATTAGATTGCTGCTGAGGATTTTTGTCGTTTAAAACTTTTTCAATAAAGAAAACTTATATTTTTCGAAAAATATGTTCGTTTAAGAAAACTTAACATTTACGTAAATTTCTTTTAATTTAAATATTACATTGCGGCTGAAGATTTTGTACCGTTTAAAACTTTTTTCGTTTTTAATATTTAAAATATTAATAGATATATTTTTTGAAAAATATTAGATTGCTGCTGGGGATTTGTGCCATTTAATACTTTTTGGGTTTTTTTTTGGCGGTTCCAGCACATAGTGCAATTAAAAACGGTAATTTCTTATGATAATCATTTTCGTTTAAAAAGACTATATATTTACATAAATATCTTTTGCCGTTTTACACTTTTTCTGTTCTTTTTGGCGGTTCCTGCACATAGTGCAATTAAAATAGGTAATTTCGTATGATAAATATTTTCATTTAAAAAAACTATATATTTACATAAATATCTTTTTGATAAAATATTAGATTGCTGCTGAGGATTTGTGCCGTTTTACACTTTTTTTGTTTTTTGGCGGTTCCTGCACATAGTGCAATAAAAAATGTAATTTCGTATGATAAATATTTTCATTTAAAAAAACTATATATTTACATAAATATCTTTTTGATCAAATATTAGATTGCTGCTGAGGATTTGTGCCGTTTTACACTTTTTCTGTTCTTTTTGGCGGTTCCTGCACATAGTGCAATTAAAAAAGGTAATTTCGTATGATAAATATTTTCATTTAAAAAACTATATATTTACATAAATATCTTTTTGATCAAATATTAGATTGCTGCTGAGGATTTGTGCCGTTTACACTTTTTCTGTTTTTTTGGCGGTTCCTGCACATAGTGCAATAAAAAAAGGTAATTTCGTATGATAAATATTTTCATTTAAAAAAACTATATATTTACATAAATATCTTTTTGATCAAATATTAGATTGCTGCTGAGGATTTGTGCCGTTTACACTTTTTCTGTTTTTTTGGCGGTTCCTGCACATAGTGCAATAAAAAAAGGTAATTTCGTATGATAAATATTTTCATTTAAAAAAACTATATATTTACATAAATATCTTTTTGATCAAATATTAGATTGCTGCTGAGGATTTTTTTTCTGTTCTTTTTGGCGGTTCCTGCACATAGTGCAATTAAAAAAGGTAATTTCGTATGATAAATATTTTCATTTAAAAAACTATATATTTACATAAATATCTTTTTGATCAAATATTAGATTGCTGCTGAGGATTTGTGCCGTTTACACTTTTTCTGTTTTTTTGGCGGTTCCTGCACATAGTGCAATAAAAAAAGGTAATTTCGTATGATAAATATTTTCATTTAAAAAAACTATATATTTACATAAATATCTTTTTGATCAAATATTAGATTGCTGCTGAGGATTTGTGCCGTTTACACTTTTTCTGTTTTTTTGGCGGTTCCTGCACATAGTGCAATAAAAAAAGGTAATTTCGTATAATAAATATTTTCATTTAAAAAAACTATATATTTACATAAATATCTTTTTGATCAAATATTAGATTGCTGCTGAGGATTTGTGCCGTTTACACTTTTTCTGTTTTTTTGGCGGTTCCTGCACATAGTGCAATAAAAAAAGGTTATTTCGTATGATAAATATTTTCATTTAAAAAAACTATATATTTATATAAATATCTTTTTGATCAAATATTAGATTGCTGCTGAGGATTTGTGCCGTTTACACTTTTTCTGTTTTTTTGGCGGTTCCTGCACATAGTGCAATAAAAAAAGGTAATTTCGTATGATAAATATTTTCATTTAAAAAAACTATATATTTACATAAATATCTTTTTAATCAAATATTAGATTGCTGCTGAGGTTTGTGCCGATTTACACTTTTTCTGTTCTTTTTGGCAGTTCCTGCACATAGTGCAATAAAAGAAGGTAATTTCTTATGATAAATATTTTCGTTAAAAAAAACTATACATTTACATAAGTATCTTATTAATCAAATATTAGATTGATGTTGAGGATTTTGTGCCATTTACACTTTTTTCAAATAGTAAATAAAAAACTTATATTTTTCGAAAAATATTTTCGTTAAAGAAAACTTGGCATTTACGTAAATGTCTTTTAATTTAAACATTAGATTGCGGCTGAAGATTTTGTGAATTTTAACCTTTTTTTCGTTTTTTGGCCTTTGCTGCACAAACTGCAATATTAATATATTTATTGAAAAATATTTTCATACTAGATATTTACATAAATATCTTCCTACGGTATAAATTTAATTTCTTATGAAAAATATTTGCGTTTAAAAAAGCTATATATTCATATAAATAAGGTGAAACCCACTTCAGCGAAACCTGCTTTACTAAAAAAACCACTTAAATAAAGAACTTAGTTAAACCCCGTTCATTTTTCAACAAAATTTTCCATATAAAAATCCTGATATATGAAAAAAATATTCCCTAGAAATTTTATATTTTTATAGTAAAAAACTAGGTTAAGGAAAAAAAACCAAACAAAAAGCATTTCTTCATTATTGTTTTGTTACTAAATAAATATTTTTTTTTGTTCAAAAGATTCGTTTCTTGGAGACTTTTTCCAGCAATTTTCAATATTGGAACACAAAATACTATGCATTTTTAAGAAACGAAAAATATTGTTATAAATTAAGATAATAATAATACATAATATCTATATAGTTTTCCATATCTGTGCCTATGTTTCAACAGAAAATCACGAAAATACAAAAAGTGAGAAAATTTTGATAAAAAAAAGCATTAAAAAAAATCTTAATAGAATGATTGTACATTTTTTTATTTATAATTTCAATTATCTTAAGATTTGCATTTAAAGTTTTTGTTTTCCGAATATATTTTGAGAATTGTTTCTCAGATTCGGTACCTAGTAATTCAGATAAAGCCCCTCAAGACTTGCGTTTAAAAACTTTAAAAGTTATTAGTAGCTACTTTTCAATTTGTTTAATCAGGAAAAAAGACTTATTTTAGTATATTTATATATATATGTATATTTAATTTTCAATATTTTTTCTTCAGAAAAAAAGACATAAATTTTCAATATTCCTTCTTCGGAAAAAAGACTTAGAAAAATCTTAGGACTTAGAAAAATTTTCATTTTTTTCCTTCGAAAAAAGACTTAGAAAAATTTTCAATATTTTTTTCAGGACTTAGAAAAATTTTCAATATTTTTCTTCGGAAAAAAGACTTAGAAAAATTTTCAATATTTTTTTTAGGACTTAGAAAAATTTTCAATATTTTTTCTTCGGAAAAAAGACAAAAATTTTCAAAATTTTTACTCCGAGAAAAAGACTTAGAAAAATTTTCAATATTTTTTCTTTGGAAAAAAGACTTAGAAAAATTTTCAATATTTTTTTTAGGACTTAGAAAAATTTTCAATATTTTTTCTTCGGAAAAAAGACAGAAAAAATTTCAATATTTTTTCTTCGGAAAAAAGACTTAGAAAAATTTTCAAAATTTTTACTCCGAGAAAAAGACTTAGAAAAATTTTCAATATTTTTTCTTTGGAAAAAAGACTTAGAAAAATTTTCAATATTTTTTCTTCGGAAAAAAGACTTAGAAAAATTTTCAATATTTTTTTTAGGACTTAGAAAAATTTTCAATATTTTTTCTTCGGAAAAAAGACTTAGAAAAATTTTCAAAATTTTTACCCCGAGAAAAAGACTTAGAAAAATTTTCAATATTTTTTCTTTGGAAAAAAGACTTAGAAAAATTTTCAATATTTTTTTTTAGGACTTAAAAAATTTTTCAATATTTTTTCTTCGAAAAAGACTTTTAGGACTTTTAGGAAAAATCGAGATAAGGATTTACGAAATTTTTTTTTCCAATTATCCGAGACTCTCTAAAGTGAAGATTTTTTAGTTATCCAAGTTCGCTTACGTGAAAACCCCGGTTAAGTGAAATAATAATTAATTTTTCGTCGTTTCACTAAACGGGTTTGGCTGTATCTTTTAAATTTAATATTAGGTTGCTCTTAAGTTTTTGAGCCGTTTTAAACTTTTTTTTTCGTTTTTTGGCCTTTGCTGCACAAATTGCAGTAGGTATTAAAAGATATATATTTTTCGAAAAATATTTTCGTTTAAAAAACAATATATTTACATGAATATCTTTTTAATTAAATATTCGATTGCTGCTGAAGATTTTGTGCCATATAACATTTTTTTCTTTTTTGGCGGTTCCTGCACATAGTGCAAGTAAAAAAGGTAATATTTTTTGAAAAATATTTCCATTAAAAAAAATAGCAATTTATGTAGAGATTCTTTTTAAATTAAATATTAGGTTGTTGCTGTATTTTTGTGTGCTTCGTTTGTTAGAAATGGAAAGCTTGTTTGAGATTCTTACCTCGCTGGAGCTGGAAGAGTTCCATCAACATTTTCAAAGTAATTAGATACGATTTTATGTTTTTTGATTTGGTCATTGGTAATGGAATACTTTATACAGGGCTTTTTGCATAAGATGGGACAAAAGGTTTGGACGTGTAGGTTGAGTCAAGACAAGAAAAAAATGAGTTGGTTCGGACGGTCAGTTAAGGGAGGAAGGGTAATGTTTTTTTCAAAAGAAAAAGTTATGAAATAGAAAAAAAAATCATAAAAAAAAACTGAAACATTTATAATGTCATACTACAACTTTCTTAAAGTCAGAAATTTATTCCGTCTTTTAATAAAATTGTATTTTTTTTTAATTCTCAAAAACTAAAAAACTCTAAAGCATCCGGTTTTTAGTGCTTGATTTAAAATTAATAGTGTCATTAAATACTAAAAATAGTAATTAATAACGTAAAATTTTTAACAAAATTAGTTTGAAAATATTTTTTTTTAAATATTTTGAGTTTGGAAATTAATTTTTCAAAACTATTGACAAACATTTTGAATAAAAAGAAGCAAAATAAAAATGGATTTCCGGCTTTAAAAAATTTTTGATTTTTGTTTGATTTTTTTCCATTTCAAGGAAATAGACCACCCTTCACATAAGAGTTTTGGTTGTATCTTCCAAATCTGCACGCCCTAGCCTTTTGTGGCATAGTCTTAGGTACAAATAATAAAATATAAAATATTTTGATTTTCAAAATTATTTTTTTTGTATGAAACCAATTTTAATAAACTTTTTTTAAATTGGTAGATAAACTACAATGTAATTTCCAAACTCCTTGCTGTTTTGGATAGATTAAACGGTTCCGAGTGTTTATTCATTTTCATATTCATTTTGAAAATGTTGAAAATGTTTTCTACATGCATATTTTTACAAATTTTTGTTAGAATTTAATTTGGTTTTTAGATCCACTTTGACAACTAAAACCAACACTCGGAACCGTTTCAATTATCGAAATCAAGCAAGTGGCTTGGAAATAAGAGCGTAATACATCGTTCGATTTCAAGAAATTTCTACCAATGATGGGGTGAATATTTCGTTAAATAATGTAACAGACACGAAATTACGCATATTAATCATGATAAAAAAAATTAATACCGTATTCCATAAGCCACGAAAAATAATTAAAATTATATTGACATCTGTAAATACCAATGGAAACAATTGCTATTTTCGTATGAGCATTTCTCTCATACCGAATAGTTTTTGGTGTAATTGAGTTTCTGTTATTTTGGGCTATAGTTAGCAAATTTAATTTTAGTTTTACTTTTATGGATGAAATGATAATGATAAATATTTTAAAGATTTTAACATTGTTGATGCGAATACCCTTACACTTTTGACCGAAAACGACCTTTTGACACTATTTCCAACTGACGTTGGCAATCGGGTCAAAGTTAGATCAAAAATTTCAACTTGGCGAAATGGCATAGTAAGGCTTTTTTATATTTGACTTAGCTTGTGAATGATTTTCTTATTTTTCATGTAGAATGCTGGAAAAGTACATACCTTAGTGGATGGAGTAGAAAACTGGTTGCATTCTCAAAGCCAATCCTCGACCCCATCAACTTCGTCGAGAAGCAATTATGCGCTTCAATCTTTTGTAAGCAAAAATTTTCATATAATGGGACAGCTATAGCGATCATTGTAATGCATCTGTGATAATATTTTACTTTTAACAAAGATAGTTTCTAGAAAAGCCCAATTAGAATATTATCCAAAGCTATCCGCTTCGGTTTGTATTGTTGTAATCTGTTAGGTTCCTAAAATTTGGTTTTCTGGTGTCAGGCCTTCTGTTGTTGGTTGTTCTTTCTTTGTAAAGGAATAAAATATAAAAATATTTTTGAAATGCATTTTAGAAATTAATTTTTAAGAATGAAATGATCCAAATAGCCGCGTAAAAATTTAAACTTTCTTTTTCTTTTTGTCAGCTGTTTTAACCTATTCGGATTTTTTCGTTCTCAAACAACGCGGGCATTGTTTATGTTTTGTTGTGTTTTCATTTTTTCAGTGTTTCAATTTAAAACCTCAAAATTGTTTAAATAATAATATGCCATAATTTAGATGCCTGCAATAAATGTTTACATATTGTTTAGACCGCCCTGTTAAAAAAAAATGTTTTCGTTTCACCGATGCATGACAACGATAGCTACTTAGTCTGACTTCTTAATGTCACAAACACATTAATACCATGACATTTTTCTAGGACTTAGCCTATTTTTTAAGTTCTCATAATAAATTTAGTATTGCCTATAATGCAAATAAATTTCTTCCGGACTACTTAAGAGAGGAACTCATACAAGAAGCAGTTAAATTTTACACGGAACAAAATTATTTAATGAGACACGATGATTTTGTATGCATAACAAAACAGATATCTGAAACTTTCCCAAATGAGCCTTCGGTATTTTAAATAAGTTTTCATGCATGTAACAAGAACAATTTTACTATTCAATTTAGCTTGTCTACTACAATCAAGCCACTAAAAAGGGGCGACTTCAAACCATTTACAAGACAACTTTAGCTCGCCTCCGTCGAAATGGTTTACCAGTTATGTCTAAAAGGAAAAAAATGTCACTTACAGAAACAATAGAAAACATAGGTTTGTATTTATGGTTCATTTATACAGGAGGGCATTCACGATGTCATGTAACTTTAACTATAATTTTATTTTTACTTTATCTGCTTTCAATATATGACTGTTGCATTGCATCGTGAATGTTCCTGAAAATGTTTCGTAAAAAATTCAAAATAAGTGAAAAAAATAAGGGGTTATATACGTATATTTTTTATTTTTTTTGAGGAAACAACATTCTTATTTATTTTCTTTGATTCGGAAGTGAAAATATGTTGTGCTGGGTTTTAATGGAAATAGTATGTATATACATAGATTAGTACAATTTCGTGATGAACGGATAAAAGAAGTAGATATTATATCATAAGAAAGACACAACCATAGTTTCACTGTTACCTATACATAAATAATATTTTAAGTCCTTTAATTTATAAAAGCATTAATTTTAAAATACTGCTTTTATAATTTCTATATAGAGTCAACTATACATTCTGAGGATCAGAAGTGGTTAAAGACCCACACCACTCCATTTGCTACATTAGAGACCAAGTGGATGGCAACAACAGAAATTCGATCGAAAAAGATTAAAGATTTAAAAACAAAGGATATTACAATTATTCTAGTTGATTGGCCATCTTTCTTACTACCGGAAGGACCTAGATTGGTATTTCTTTTAAGTGCTTTTACTATTTTTAATGTTCTTATCAGTATTAGTAACTTAAAGAAATATACCCTTAATCGTTATACATAATATATAATATCACCTCTTAAAACCACCTGAAATTTTATCATTATAAATTACTTCAGAAAATTGTTCAAAAATACGGAAAGCTATCAAAACACAAATTCTTTAACATTGAATAAAGTTTTTGAATTAATTTTCTTTAAACGTTATGAAAACTTTTGTTTGAGTTTTTTTTGTGTAAAAAGTCGAAATTTCTCTTTGAAAATTAAAACAGTGGAATACTTGGCCTTAAAATCATTGAGCTGAGACTTTTCGCTGTGTTACGATGTACTACCAGGCATGTTGTTTATCTTCATCTAAACAAGATGATTCACCCTCCTAGAGGAGAGGGGGAGGGGGTGGTAATTTTGTTTTAAATCGACATAAAATAAAAATAAAATTTAATTAATAATTTTTAAATAATTTGAATTAAAAACAAAATAAAAGAACGGACTGCTGACTTTAAAAAGAAGTATAAAATGATATTGTAAGTCTCGTCGTTCTTTTGTAACGCTTGCTTATTTTATGGCAACGATTTCCCCTTGACAGTTAACAAACATAATTTGACGGAGAATATACTTATATATACATATCTATATGCTAAACGATGACTTATGTGACATTCAAATAGATCCTAGTATCTTTTAATATATTTATTAAGAATTTTTGGTTATGGAAATACTAATAAATTTTATAAATTTCGAATCTAGATTGACATCGATTTCGAGTATCTTCATCCAGGCAAGGATTTAATTTTATTGGACAAATGGACAGACTTCATAGCTGAAATGATGCCGATTTTAAAACACAAAATTAAAGACAAATACAGTTTAGCAAAACTAAAAACATTTCAAACATGTACCGGTGAGCAGCGAGATATAGTATTTACATTACTTCTACATGCAGTCTTACCTCCTGGCGGTCATTCCAAAAATAAAGTCACAAAGAAAACCTGGAAATTTAGCATTGCAGATAGTCAAAACTCATTTATATTTAAGGTAAATAACTGTAATTCGTATACAGAACTTATTGAACAAAGAAGAAATGTATATAAAAACCATGATATGCACATGCAACCATTTATTTTGATAGTTTCAAATGAAGACTTTTCAGAAATAACAAATATTCAAGTAGTGTATGACACAATTATGTACAAGTTTGATTCTTTTATCAAAGCACTTTCGTGTGCATTTAAGATTCACTACGTTTTTGATTTAGATTACCAAAAAGAATGTTACTCGGTTTGGGAGCTTTTACAATGTAAAATTTTTGATATTTCTAGCTCGAACGTTGCCACTAACGTTAATAATATACTTTCTTTCCTAAGAACTTAAATTTTGTATCCTTTATTATTTTTTAAGAATTTGCATATAATGATCATCTCCTATATTTAACTTACTAATTATTTTATTCAAATATTTACACTAGTGTTAACGTTATACTTTCAGTGCCTAGCACCTAATTTATTATCCATTAACTTACACTAGTGTAAATTGACCTTAACTTTACACTTTCTTATATTTATCACTAACATAGTATCCTTAATCTAGTATTGGTTTAATATTTTCACATATTTGTGTCTAATGACCAAATTGCTTTAAGCACTATCTCCTGCATTTTAATATCAATATAAAATTGGATTAAATGAAAGCGTATCATTTTTTAAAACATTCAAGCTTGAAATATTTTCCTTTCAAACTTCTGCACTAACATTAACAATTTTCTGTATCTTATTGTATAATGTTCAAATTATCACTTTTTTTAGTCAATGAGTACGGTAGGGAAACACATTTGCATAATATAATGAATAATGATCATCTCCTACATTTAAAACTAACTTCTTATTTTATTCAAATATTTACACTAGTGTTAACGTTACACTTTCAGTGCGTAGCACCTTATTTATTATCCTTAAACTTACACTAGTGTAAATTAAGCTTAAAGGTACACTTTCTTATATTTATCACTTGCTATAGTATCCTAAACCTAGTACTGGTTTATTATTTTCCACATATTTGTATCTAAAGACCAAATTAGTCATATGAAATTTAGTATTGCAGATAGTCAAAACTCATTTATATTTAAGGGAAATAATTGTAATGCGTATACAGACCTTATTGAACAAAGAAGAAATGTATATAAAAACCATGATATGCACATGCAACCATTTATTTTATTAGTACGGTAGGGAAACGTTTTTTACGATGTTTACTTGTTTTGAATGCAAACATGTATTCGAGTCGATACAATCGCTTATCACTCATTTCAAATGTTTCCATATTTTTAAAGCCAACCAAAAATATCAATGTGTTCAAGATAATTGCACATCACAATTTCTGAACATTAATAAGTTGAAGAGGCATTTGGAACAACATTCCAATTTCAGTAAAATAGAGTTCTCTGTCGATAGAAATATTTCAAAAATTCCAGAAAATATAAGTCTAACTGAAGAATCTAAAAATTGCAACAACCCGGTGTACATCGATTGTAATACCGAAAATAATGATGATTTTTTTTCTACAGAAAATATAGAAGAAGTTCAAAATGTTTGCCTTGATTTTGTACTCAAACTTAATAGTTATAGTCACATGACAGCAAAACAAATAGATGAGATTATATCTGATACCTCAAATTTACTTCAACTTATATTTGAAAAATTAAACCCTATCCTTAGATATATTGATAGTACAGTCAAACAAAAATTTTCTGACCTTTTTGAGTATTGTGCTGATCCTTTTAAGAAATTTGGAACCGAATTCAAATTGCATTCATTTTTACAGGACTTAAAGTTGATTGAAGAACCTCAACAGTTTGTCATAGATAAAACAGTAAAGTTAGTGAATAAAAAAGGTCTTTCTAACTTTTCTGATAGTTTAATATCGGGAACAATTCTTCCAATATCATTTATTTTCAAAAGTTTATTTGAAACTTCCAACAACTTAGAAGATGCTTTATTACACATAAAAAAACTTGAATCTTGCGATAATTCAATTACATCAGACTTCTTACAGGGTGATCTATGGAAAAAAAAGAGAGAAAAATACCCCAATGATTTGTGCATCAACTATAATTTATATTATGATGATTTTGAAGCTGGTAACCCTTTGGGAAGTCATTCAGGATCGCAAGCTATGGCAGCATTTTACATAAATATTCCTTCACTTTCCCGAGAGCTAAGTTCTCGCATAGACCATATTTTTCCTGTCATGTTCGTAAGAACACAAGATTTTAAAAAATTCGGAAGCAACAAATGTATTCAAATTCTTGTGGATCAGCTGGTTCTTCTTGAAACAAAAGGAATAGATTTCAAAATTAAGAATGATCAAGTTCTTAACATACGTTTTTTATTAGGTCTTATAGTCGGCGATAATTTGGCAGTCAATCTTTTGCTAGGATTTACACAATCTTTTAGTCATAACTTTTACTGCAGAATTTGTTTAAGTCCTAAAGTTGAAAACCAAACAAAAGATACAGAAAATAGATTGCTTTATAGAACTATTGCAAACTACGAAGATCAACTAATTAATAAAACGTATTCAGAATCTGGAATAAAATTTGAATCAGTTCTCAATGAAATTCCCTCATTTCATGTCACAGAAAATTTTTATTCTGATTTGATGCACGATACGTTTGAAGGTGTTATCAAGTACGGACTCACAAACAGTATTTTATATTTCATTTCGCAAGGATTTTTCACTCTTGAAGAGTTAAATGATAAGTTAGAATTTTTCGATTACGGTGAAATCGAGGCACGTAACAAGTGTCCAAAGATAAAACCTTCTCATTTAAAAGAAAAAAAACTTCAAGCTACTGCCAGAGAAACAATGTCATTGTTGCATTTTTTTTCGTTAATGGTGGGTCATAAAATTCCAAAAGTTAATAAGATTTGGAAATACATACTATTATTGGAAAAAATTATGTTTAAAACTTCATCATCTTCTTTTACAATTTTAAATTTTTAATGACACTTTAAAACCTAAACACCATTTAATGACCCATTATGGCTCTCTAATAAGATATTCTGGTCCTTTGAAATTTCTTTGGTGTATGCGTTTTGAATCGAAAAATAGGGAAATGAAATCTTATACAAACGCTACAAAATCACGTCGAAACTTACCGTACTCATTGGCAAAAAAGTGTTCACTTAAACACGCATACTTCCTGAATTCATGTAAGATTAAACATAATAACTACAGTACTTTAAAAAAAAAAAAGGACAAAATTAATTATTTTCATGAAATAATAAGAAATCCAATTTCGTTTGGAGACTACGAGCAACTACAGTTTTACTCTGAAATACAGTACCAAGGTACTCTTTATAAAACAAGTTTTTTTGTTTTCAAAAGCGATATGTTTTTCAAAATAAAAGATATAGCTTTATTTGAAAACAAAACATTTTTATTGGTAAAGGAAGTCATTATAAAAAGCATAGATCAACATTTTCAATGTTTTATAATATCACATATAAGGACGGAATACGAAATATTTTCAATAGATTCATTTCAAATGAAACCTTTCCTTTCGTATACGCTAATGGATGGTCGTAATGTTTTTAAATTGTCAAATTTTTAATGCTAATTTAAGGCAACTGATTTTATAGTTTAAAAATTTAAAAGAATTCCACTTTTATTTTCAAAAAATAATTCATAATTATGCTATGCTAATTTTTGTAAATAACAATGTAATATGTACCTATATACAAAGAGAAAACCAATAATAAATCGAATCTATCTATAATTTTATAATATAATTATTATATAATTTTATCAGAAACCAAATCATGTTAAAAATCATTGTAATAAGATTAATACGTAAGAATTAAAATAAGATAAAATTTAATGTTAAGATGAATATAGTAGTTTACATTAATTGAATAAATAATGTTTTTTTTTTACTAAAATATAAACTTGTTCTTGTTTCTTAAAAAAGGTTTATTTATTTAAGTTATTGTATAATCTTCTTAAAATAACATATAAATTTAAATAAAATAAAACTTATTAAGTGTAATTTACAAATAAATACTGTCAATTTACAATGAAATATTTGAAATCTACAATATTACAGCGCTAATTTGCAATAATATTATTGTAAATTACAACCGTATTATTGTAAATTACAAACGTTTTCTGTAGAAATACAAATTTCTCATTGTAAATTACAATCAAATATTTGTAATCTACAACAAATAAGTTATAATTTACCACTGCACAGGCTTGATTTTATGCATTTACGTTGTAAATTGCAAAAAACTTTTTTAGAAATAACACCGAAGTAAGTATAATTTACAAAAAATTTGGTGTAATTGACAAATATATATTTTAAATTTACAAAGAAATATTTGAAATCTACAAAATTACGGCGCTAATTTGCAATAACATTATTGTAAATTACAACCGTATTATTGTAAATTACAAACGTTTTCTGTAGAAATACAAATTTCTCATTGTAAATTACAATCAAATATTTGTAATCTACAAGAAATAAGTTATAATTTACCACTGCACAGGCTTGATTTTATGCATTTACGTTGTAAATTGCAAAAAACTTTTTTAGAAATAACACCGAAGTAAGTATAATTTACAAAAAATTTGGTGTAATTTACAAATATATATTTTAAATTTACAAAGAAATATTTGAAATCTACAAAATTACGGCGCTAATTTGCAATAACATTATTGTAAATTACAACCGTATTATTGTAAATTACAAACTTTTTCTGTAGAAATACAAATTTCTCATTGTAAATTACAATCAAATATTTGTAATCTACAAGAAATAAGTTATAATTTACCACTGCACAGGCTTGATTTTATGCATTTACGTTGTAAATTGCAAAAAACTTTTTTAGAAATAACACCGAAGTAAGTATAATTTACAAAAAATTTGGTGTAATTTACAAATATATATTTTAAATTTACAAAGAAATATTTGAAATCTACAAAATTACGGCGTTAATTTGCAATAACATTATTGTAAATTACAACCGTATTATTGTAAATTACAAACTTTTTCTGTAGAAATACAAATTTCTCATTGTAAATTACAATCAAATATTTGTAATCTACAAGAAATAAGTTATAATTTACCACTGCACAGGCTTGATTTTATGCATTTACGTTGTAAATTGCAAAAAACTTTTTTAGAAATAACACCGAAGTAAGTATAATTTACAAAAAATTTGGTGTAATTTACAAATATATATTTTAAATTTACAAAGAAATATTTGAAATCTACAAAATTACGGCGTTAATTTGCAATAACATTATTGTAAATTACAACCGTATTATTGTAAATTACAAACGTTTTCTGTAGAAATACAAATTTCTCATTGTAAATTACAATCAAATATTTGTAATCTACAACAAATAAGTTATAATTTACCACTGCACAGGCTTGATTTTATGCATTTACGTTGTAAATTGCAAAAAACTTTTTTAGAAATAACACCGAAGTAAGTATAATTTACAAAAAATTTGGTGTAATTTACAAATATATATTTTAAATTTACAAAGAAATATTTGAAATCTACAAAATTACGGCGTTAATTTGCAATAACATTATTGTAAATTACAACCGTATTATTGTAAATTACAAACTTTTTCTGTAGAAATACAAATTTCTCATTGTAAATTACAATCAAATATTTGTAATCTACAAGAAATAAGTTATAATTTACCACTGCACAGGCTTGATTTTATGCATTTACGTTGTAAATTGCAAAAAACTTTTTTAGAAATAACACCGAAGTAAGTATAATTTACAAAAAATTTGGTGTAATTTACAAATATATATTTTAAATTTACAAAGAAATATTTGAAATCTACAAAATTACGGCGTTAATTTGCAATAACATTATTGTAAATTACAACCGTATTATTGTAAATTACAAACGTTTTCTGTAGAAATACAAATTTCTCATTGTAAATTACAATCAAATATTTGTAATCTACAACAAATAAGTTATAATTTACCACTGCACAGGCTTGATTTTATGCATTTACGTTGTAAATTGCAAAAAACTTTTTTAGAAATAACACCGAAGTAAGTATAATTTACAAAAAATTTGGTGTAATTTACAAATATATATTTTAAATTTACAAAGAAATATTTGAAATCTACAAAATTACGGCGCTAATTTGCAATAACATTATTGTAAATTACAACCGTATTATTGTAAATTACAAACTTTTTCTGTAGAAATACAAATTTCTCATTGTAAATTACAATCAAATATTTGTAATCTACAAGAAATAAGTTATAATTTACCACTGCACAGGCTTGATTTTATGCATTTACGTTGTAAATTGCAAAAAACTTTTTTAGAAATAACACCGAAGTAAGTATAATTTACAAAAAATTTGGTGTAATTTACAAATATATATTTTAAATTTACAAAGAAATATTTGAAATCTACAAAATTACGGCGTTAATTTGCAATAACATTATTGTAAATTACAACCGTATTATTGTAAATTACAAACTTTTTCTGTAGAAATACAAATTTCTCATTGTAAATTACAATCAAATATTTGTAATCTACAACTAATAAGCCATAATTCACTACTAAAAAATAGTAATCTACAACCTTATAGTTTAAAATTGCAATTATCAGGTCGTAAAACACAACCGTTTTGTTGAAATTTTTAACTATAACACTATAATCTTCTCAATGAACGAAATTAATTGCAACAAAAAAGTTGTATTTTTAAAAAAAATTCTTTAAATTTGCAACACAATTATCTTAATTTAAAGAAAATATTTGTGTTTTACAACAGGGTAGTTCTCAAATTGCGATTAAAAGTTTGAAAATCACGAACAGTTGATTCGTGTATTACAAATGAGACTTTAAATCTTCCACAAAATAGTTTTAATTTATAAATGTTTTTTTGTGATTTGCAATCAAAATGTTGTAAACTTATCGAAAGATTTATAAACGGCGAAAATATATCTCCATCAGATTGAATAAATTGCCACTAAGAGTTTTAAAATCTAAAATAATTATTTGCAAATTAAGACCAAGCAGTTGCAAATTATAACAAAATAGTTTAAATTCTACGTTCTTCAACTCTTGAATCTCTCCCTGATCGTTTAATTTCTAAATACCTTTAATAGCAAATTTAAAAAAATGAGCTGCAATTTTAAACAAATTGATTGAAATCGTTTTTTTCTCTCGGGATCTGGATTTAAACTTTTGGTTTGTAATTCAGTACTTTTAATTTGTAATGTCATATTTTTGCGATGTTTTCGTGATTACAAACAAAGAGTTGTGATTTACAAAAAATGAGTCGAGGGTACGAAACTGCACATAATTTTCGTGAATTTGCGTCCATTTGTCGTGATATGCGCTCCGACTTCTTTCCGTGTACCCACAGTGATTTCGTCATTTTATATTTTGTTTTTTTTTTTTTTTTATTTTTTTTTTATTGTAAACTGAATTGAAAAATTTGGTTCGAGATATGCACATATTTTAAATGATGGTATGTATGTATATGAAGATAAATGTACATATCGCACCCTTAGAGTGAAAGTGACCTAACTCAAAATTTCTGTAACTTCTGATTTTTCAATAAACTGACCTTAAAAAGCGAAATAAAACCTTAAACCAGGTTGTAAAAAAGATGCTGAATTGTTTAGTTAGGTCACTTTCACTCTAAGGGTGCGATATATAATTATTAGCGAAAATATTAAGGGCTATTGAAATCTGCAAAAAATAATATTTTTCCATTTATAACCTATTCAAGTCGTCATAAAACAATATTGTAAGTTTTTCTCCTGTGGACTTTATGACCCTGTGCCAGTATTTATGTGTCAAGTAACTAATCAAAACTTTACTCAGACATTCACAAGTGTTACGAATTAAGTTATTATTATGTTTTTTTTTTTTAAATGTGTTAAAAATACATTATAAATAGAAATTAATGTGAAAATTCTTAGGAGCATGTAGCAAGTTTTTAACAATGTTTTTAATGGAATCATGAAATTAATTTAGAATTCTTAAATTTGATTCATCTCGCATAGGATTTATTTAAAATGTTCACTTTTTTGCAGTAGGAATGTTTTTTTTTTTTTCTTAGTTGACCAATTAGATGTGGAAATTCGATTTGAGTCATCGAGTTTTGTTTTTTTTTTTTTTTTGGAAAACTATCACCGAGAGTTCAATTAAGTTGTAGGTCCTGTGTCATAGTGTACCACTTAAATCATTTAGAATATATATATAATCTTTATACGTTTTTGCTGCATCAACAAGACATTTACTTGAGTTTAAAAAATTTTTAACTTATCAGATCAGTATTGTGCCATTGCATTTATTTAGTGATTTTAAGTGATCAATTTTTGAATGATTAAACTATTTCGTCGTAAAGCATTTTTGTGGGCCGCTTGAATCGAAAACTACGAAATCAAAAATGAAAACTTTTGTATTGCTTTTCGTTCTGAAATTCTCGCAGTTCGGAAAGCAAAATTTATAAATGTACCTGATCGCACTAAATAAATGTATGAAGAAAACAATCCAATCTTTGCATTGAATTGATTGTCCGAAACATTAATTATATAGCAAAATTATGACATTTAAGATTTATAAGTTGTTTATTTAGCTACATGTAGGAAGAATGACTTTCTGTGATTTTTGAGATTTCTTATTTATTTTTTTGCAATTGGTAAAACTCTTCATCAACTGATGAGTCCAAGTGAAGCGCCAATTTTTGTAGGACTTAAAGGCCGTTAAAAGCTATATTGAATCAATAATTCAACAAAGTCCAAATAAAATAGTGCTAAGTCTTCTACTTGGCTGATGTATTTCAGTAGTATATAGAATTTGTAATGTTAAAAAAACCTTCTTCTTTTTTTTTGTGGTGTTTTCTTTCAAAGGCCTTTCGAATTTTTTGTATAAACAATAAAATGCGTCAAATGATAACAATCACCCTTATTCCGTAAGGCGTTTTAGTAAGACGACATGGTTCTAGAAGCGAAAATTGGAATTTTACTAAAACGACTATCGTGTTAATGGTTAAAAGGTTGAAGAATTCCTTTGGTAGTTATCTTATCTAATTGTGTTTAGGGTAACGAAATTAATTATAATACAAAAAATAATCTAACATACAAAAAATTGAAAAACGATTTTTGTATTTGGAGACTCATAAAATCTGCATTTCTAGTGTGAATTTAATGTAAATCCACATATTTCCGTAATGTAGGTACACCACTTTTTTTTTGTTAAAAATTTCTTAAAATTCATTTGCAATCTTGTTATTGCGGTTTTTAAAAGTCCTTAAATGATAACGTCATATCAAAAATCTTAGTGAAAAGTGATTTTCTCGAAAATTGAGTAGCATCATTTGATTCAGCATTAAAAAATACTTGAAAACGATACCCCACTCGACCTAGTTCCAAAACGTTGAGTTTTTAATTATTTCGCATCCCGATCATTACCTACCCGTTCACCCCTCCCCCAACAAAATCGAAAAAAAACTATTTAAGGGACCAATAAAATCTGCATATGTGCCAAAT
This sequence comes from Epistrophe grossulariae, assembly GCA_929447395.1. Classification (NCBI taxonomy): domain Eukaryota; kingdom Metazoa; phylum Arthropoda; class Insecta; order Diptera; family Syrphidae; genus Epistrophe; species Epistrophe grossulariae. The sequence continues at coordinate 17,894,498 of OV839567.1, read as the reverse complement.
TAATTTTAATCACAATTTTTCCGTAGTGCACACCAGTTGTAGCCTTTTGCCAAAAGTCCTTTATTGATAACGTCATATCTCGAAAAACACAAGGCCGTGAGAAGTATACCCGGTATTTTCAGATTCAGCACCATTTTTTTATATCAAAATGTATCTATACCGCAATTTTGAGTTACCTTAGGAAAAAGAATCCATATTTTCACTAGACTATTTATTTTTGACACAAAAAATGAATTAGGTACACAATTTTTTTCACATGAAACCTGCACTTGTTTAAAGAGGTCGAGTGACAATTATTTAAGCAAATTCACATTAAAAACTCTCAGCTAAAAAAAAAAAAATAAAAACAATCAAAGTGTTGGTAATGCTGCAGATTTATTGAAAAAATGGTATTTTAGCGTGTTTTGTCATATTTTCCTGCCCATGCTAATTTTTTGACTTTTATTATTTTTTTTTGTGAACGTAACAATAATAAAAATCAATGGAAAGATTGTGAAAAAACACCATAGATTTTATGCTACTGGGAAAAACCGGCAGAAAATAATATTTTCAATTGTTTTGGTTTTTTCTTCTTCGTTTACAAATTCCAAATTCTCTTGGATAAAAATAAACAATAAATTAAAGTTGTGGTAATGATGGAAGATATTTTGGAATTAAAATAATAAAAAAAAAAAAAATAATTTTAAGTCATGGAAATTGAAATAATGCCAAATTGGACTTATTTCGTTTTTTTAAGACCAAATACTCAAATTTGGCCTTTTTTTCACTTTTACGAAGAGAAATAGGGCCAAATACTCACATTTGGTCTATTTAACATGCCGCACACAGGTAAAATTTCCCAAAAACGTGGCCAAAACTATAAAAACTAAAATCGTTTTGTTGTTTTTTTTTTTTTAATGTAAAGTTGGTAACAATTAACAAGAGCTTAATTTCTGATTACTCTCGCTATTAAGATTGCAACCGTTTCGTCAGTTGATGCGTCTAAAGTGGTACCTTTTAGAGAGCACGTTCAGGACCAATTTTGACTGCGATACGAAGTGAAGTTTTTTGTTTTTTTTTTTACTTTTTATTATGCTTTTTGATAAAAAAAAATTATTATGGAATTTGTTGCTGGTAGTAAGTAGAATAATTTCAATAATTTTTTTATTGTAATATTTTTATTATGGGATGATTTTTTATTTATCAAAAAAAGACCAGTTTTGGGACCCATTACGAAATCGTAGTTTTTGTTTCGTAAAGAAAAAGTTTGACTTCTGGGCATTGCTCAGCATTGAAATTAAGCTTTAAATTTACCCTGAAATATTCTGATTCAGAATCAATCAAAAACATTTGCGACTTTTTGCGACTTTTTGCGACCTTTTGCGACTTTTTAAAATAATATCAATGCAAGATTTTAAAATAAGTGAAAATAAAAGTGTGCCGCAGAAACTTATAATTAATATTACTGATTTTTTACAAAAAAACTTATGTTAATAAGTAGTGTTTTGGCTTAAGTAATAAATACTTCTAATATTTTTTAATCAAAGGCTAGAAAATAGATGGTGCTATGTTTTCTAGTTTAATTTCGAGAAAATTGAAAATAACTAAAACTTCTTCTAAAAATACATTTTTTGTTTGTATTTTAACAAAATTAAAAAAAAAAAATTACTAAAAATAGTGCATTTACGTAAAAATTGCTTTTTCCAATGACTTAATGCAATAATAAACCAAACAAAAACAAAAAATAATTTTGGCCATATTTTAGTATTACCAGTTCAAAATTTTAATAATTGGATTGAATTTTTCGTGAATGAAAATGACGGTCGGAATTATTTTTTTATTTTAATTCCAAAAAAAAACGAAAACGACTTTTATAATTTTATCAAAATTGGCAAACCTGGCAAATTTTAAATACAAATTTTTCGTATGACCAAAAATAACCGTACCTCCCGTATAAGTGTTTACACTGAAAAAAAAATCGTTTGTAATATCAATAAACACCGTTTATTGACTGTTTTTTCATTGTCTAAATAAACTTTTTGTTGATACTACGAACATTTATTGTTTCAAAAATTTTTATTCAATAAACGATTTGTTAGCTCAATTAAAATCCGTTTATTGAAAAGTAAAATTTAAAAATTAATAACCGGTTGCTATAGTACCTATCAATAAACTTTTTTTTTTGGCACAATAAACCCATACATTGCGCCAAACAATTTTTTTGTAAAACTTCTTTTTTACTTTGATAAATGCGTTTATTGGCGAAATAAACAAATTATTAAATGTCAATAAACATTTTAATTGATTTTAACATTTTTGTTTATTATCGCAATAAACTGTATATTGGCTCAATAAACTATTCATTGTCCCAATAAAGTTTTTAGGGGTAGCCAAATACTTTATTTTTTTAAAATTATGGTCGATTCTCATAAAATTCACAGTCTGTTCATGTTGTGATTTTTATATAGAGTCGGTAAGCGTTAACCATAATTTGCATCTTAGATGGGTGCGACAGCATAAAAATACGAAACGCATTCTGGAGTTGAGGTCACTTGCATAAAAATTGAAAGTTCAAGTGACCTCAACTCCAAAATGCGTTTTGTAAAATGCTGTCGCACCCTTCTAAGACGCAAATTATATTCGATGCTTAGTGACTCTTATAAGAATCACAGCATGAACACAATGTGAATTCTATAACAGTCAATTATAATTAAAAAAAAAAAATTAAACTTATTAACACTTTATAGGGACAATAAATAGTTTATTGGGCCAATACAAAAAGTACATTGCCATCACCATTTTTGTAAAAGATAAATAATTCAATAAATAATTTCTTGTCTCAACAAACATTTATTGGGCCAATAAACCACTTTTTCTTGTATCAATAAACGTTTATCGGGACAACGAACCACTTTTGCTTTTATAAATAAACGTTCATTGAGTCAATAATCGTTTATTTGGTCAATAAACGCTTTTGCTTGTGTCAACAAATGTTTATTGGGCCAATAAACAGATTAAGCTTATATCAATTAACGTTTATTGGGTTAATAAACCACTTTTGCTTATATCAATAAATATTTATTGGGCCAATAAACCGATAATTGGCCCAATAAACCAGTTTTTTGGACGAGAATTGATAAATAAATTTATTGTCCCAACAGACTTTTTTATTGTATCTACGTACCTTTTTGGTTCAGTGTAAAAACCGGTAAGGAAAATCTCATTTTTCTCAAAAACGACTCCTACCATTTTGATTAAATTTTGTATGTCAGCTTATACCAGTCCCATCTACAATATTTTTGAAAAAAAAATCATCTATCGATTAAAAATGGTAGATATCTCTAATAGAACCATTCTTTTTGGTTTTCCACTATTTCATTATTTATTGAACCGATTTTAACGAAATTTTTTACACAAGAGCTTCTAATAAGTTTAAATAATACAGCATATCAAAATTTCTTCTTCTGGACGGGAAAAACTTCAGGCTACATGAAAAAAGCTGGGGAATGGTTTTAAGTCATCGCTTTTAAAATATCAAAAAAGGTATATATAACAAGATTTTTCCATTCGTAATTATTCCTCACTTTAAATTGATTAAACATTTTTTCTCGTATTTGTCACGTCGCTATCAACATTTTACCCAAACTCTATCGTTTGTCAAGAAAAAATTAACAACATTGTTATTTTTCTACTAAAAAAGTGTCAAAAATTTATCGTTTCAATACACTATTGACAAATTCTTATTGAAAATTTGTTCCTAATGAATAGAAATTTTTGTTATGATCCGAAAAGTTAGCAAAAATACTTTCCCAGAATTTTACAAAATTTTCAAATTATTTATCGGAAGAAAATTTAAGAATTTTCAGGTTGTGATATTTTCACATATCGCACTTCTCTATTTTCATGACAGAAAGTTCTAATTATGTTCAAATAATTATTAATTTCGACTCAGTTTAATAAAATACCTTTGTTTAGTTGTAGATATTTAGTCGAAAACAAACAAAAACCAATTTTGAAACAAGAATTTTTTTCAGGGTGCTATATATTCCAAAGATTCGAATTAAAAATATCGTCTATAACCAAGTTTCAGCTTAACCAATTATATTTTTGCAAAAAAATTTTGAAGTGCATAGAAAATATTTTACTTAACAAAATCAAGCTAATTTTGTATTAATCTTCAAAAAAAAATTGTAAAAAACAATTAATTTGGGAAGAGTAACTAAATAACTAGTTCAAAGTAGAAGTTATACCCTATAGCACCAGTTTTTTTGAATTAAATGAATATAAATCTATCTGCTTATATCGCCAGACCCAGACAACTACTGTACTTACCAACTAAGCTTGGTTTACTATGATTGCGAGCGAGTGTGATTCTTGACCCCTAAATTGCGATTATACGAAGATACATTTGATTTACGATATACTCCCAGCCCCAACCTCCATCTTAGTACCTATGAATCATTACCACAGCCTTAGTCACCCGGCTTGGAGCTCTTTCGAAAATTTGTCTACAGCATTATACAAATCTACAAATAAATCATTTTGGTTCAGACGAACGTACTTAGGTGAAGATATATATTTCGGTTTCAAAGTTCCGTTACTTTCTCTCTATATATGTACCTACAATTATTTATTTAAAAACTAAGTAGAAATTGCTAATGCAACATTGTAATCCATATACCTACCCATACCTTTAGTAATTATTTGAAATTTGCAAAACCAAAAAAAAGAACACATTTTTTTAGATAGACAAAAAAAAAATATGTAGGTAGGTAAACTCCAAAAGCTAATTTCTATGGCGCAACAATCAAAATCTCGTTAGTCAAATGTATATGCACGCGGAAACCATATGTAAAACCACAACCTTTTTTTTAATCATAATTTAAGCAAATTAAGAATGAAATTAACCATGTTTACCGAAATGATCATCCACTTATTGTATGTTTTCGGGTTGAACACGGTTGGCTTCCTCTACAAACCCTATTAAAGCATTTATACCATATACCACCCGGCTTTGAATCACAACTGTGTTCACATTCACAAACGTTGAGAAAAAAAAAAACACAGTCAAGCCTGCCCAACTAACTCAACTTTAACACTGAACTCACATCCGATGGATACTTTATATTTGTACACTTCGTTTCATTTGATTGAGGTCATTTATTGTAAAAGGCAAAAGACACAAAATGGTAAAATGGTACAAACCTATACCTTGTGTGTTTTTGGGGACAGTCTATATAAAATACCTCTATAAGCTCAAAAAGTTTAAGTCCAGAATTTGAATACATACTTGTTCACGGTTTTAAATCGACTTCTGTAGGGTTTTGAACAGCTCCGATACGATTTTCCATATACAAATATTTCAATCTTGGACTTGACTGGGAGTTTGGGACTAAACGTATCCAGACTCCCAGAGAAGGTACCATACCGTCATCTTCCAGTGTTGAAACAAAATCAGCGCAATTTTTTTTTTAAATCTGGTTTTGTAGCAAAACAAGAAAAAGGTGTCAATTTTCAAGGCTTTTTTTTAATCCAAAAAATTTACCAGTTCCTTAAATTCCATATTCCACATAATTGTCTTCACGGAAATCATATCTGAAAATATTCACGATGATGGCTTCAACTAACGTTATTCTTGCCCGCATGAAGCGAAAGAGCTATATGTGAAGTAAAAATAAGAAAAAAGTAGGGCGAATTTTTTGACATTTACCCTTATATCATTTGGCCTTAACTAACTCACCGGAAAAGGTATGTACTAATTCACCCCAAAAAAGGAAGATGGAATATGAAAACGTCATTTTTGAAAAATCCAACCTCAATCAAATGACACAGAGTGTAGTACCTACATGTTATTATTTTTTTTCTGTGTAACTTTTAACGTTGCAATCATGTTCAAATTGGAAATGACAGCGAAAAACTGCTGGCTATATGCTGCCACCATAGCCATTGTGTCTCCATGTCACGATGTTCATATCCCTACAAAACTATACAAAGTCTGTTTCTGCTGCTGCATGCTTCTGCTGTTGCTAGAGCTAGAGCTAGAGCTAGTGCTTCCCTATATATACAAACTCATATAAAACCTACACGTATCTTTCAAACTTTGTAGATAATATCCACATGTGTGTAACGGTATATCGTTGCCGTTGCACATGGTTACCTTTTAGCTTGAAGTTGTTTAGTTTGGTCTCTGGGTGTTTTTTTTTTTTTTTTTAATTTTTTGTGTGTCGCTTCCAAATATTATTAGTTCCGGTCAATAACTTTCGATTGGTTGTTGCCGTATAGTATAGCTGGTTGCCGATAAACGATGATTTTTCATCACGAAATAAAAGAAAAACCTAAATAAATAAGTTTCAATATCCCCGTACGTAGTCCGTCTATATCGTTAGTAAGAGTGAGGTTATGTACCTAACTTCATATATCTACCTAACTGTGAGCTTGGGGAGCTATAATAGTTTCATTGAAATTTGTCAATTGGCAGTTTTTTTTATTTCATTTATTTTTTTTTTTTTTCATTTTATGGATTTAATTTTCATATAAATCGTGCTCTCATACTCAGACTGGTGGTAAAAGTAAAAGTATCTTTATTTTATATTGCGCTAGCTATACTCGTATTTATAGTGAAAATCAAAGTTTCTCTTCCTGTATTTAATATATTTTTTTTTATTTTCGAGGAGATTTGGCGATTGGTTCTGTTGTTTTTATTTATTTTTATAATATTTGAAAAATTGCACGGAGGCATTTGAAGAAATAATGAAAAGTCTTATTGGAAAGGAAAGGGCAACAAGGCCGGTTAAAGTTTCAATTGCGCCCTGATATTCGCCCATTTGAGATTGTTGGACTTATCAGGGGTTTTAAAATATTGACCCTCGGATGACGAAACTCAATTCTAATTATTTTATTTCCTCGAAAAATGTAATAAAGTTATCTAGACCTTAAACAAATTTCAAAGTCAGTTCCTTAAAAAAAAATTGGTTTATACGACTAGATCGCAAGAACTTGCTCTTGAGGTTACCAACTTCAATGTAGCTAAGTAAAACAATTATTAAAAAAAAATGTAAAAAGTGGATTTTTTGTTTGGTTTTATCTTTGTTTAAAAAAAAATTTTTCAACATTTTTAAATGCAATATTTTTTAAACTATTTAAAAGCTGCAAAATTATAACACAAATGTCCTTTCCATTAAAAATCTACACTTGAAAAAATAAGCCAATTTACTCAAAAAAAAGATATTCAAAATTTTATTTCTGAAACGCGAATTTTTTTTTTTTTTTCAAAAATTTGAAGCTTTTCTACAATCACTTAAGTCATTACAGGTACGAAGTTTAATCAAAATTGTTAATTATAGAGCCGTTTTCAATAAAATTTGAAAAAATCGAAATCGTTGTTTGACAGCTATCCGTTTTATATGAGCTAAAACAAAAATTCTCTCCTCGAGCGAATCACATAAAAGTCCTCCTTACTAAATTTGAAGCAATTCGGTCTACACGATTAGGGTCTAGCTCAAATTACAGTGGACGCACGGACGGACAGATCAACAGACGAAATGATAAAAACTACTTTTTCGGACTTGTCTTAACTTTGAAAGTTCTTTCTTGTCTTAACTTTGCAAGACTTTCTAAGTTCTGCCAATATGTTGCCAATCAAGGCGGTCTCCTACGATCGAACTAAAATTTCAATTGTCCTTGACCTCGTCGATATATACTTTCAAACTGTTTTTGTCAGTTTATGGCCTATCCAGTATCCATAAATATGTATCTATATATTATGTACACCAAAATCGCTTTTATAGTAAGTCCTTCTAAATTATATCAGACCAATAAAATATTTAAATTTCACGAATGTAAAAGAAGGAAATTTAAGGAAAAGTTTAGGGAAATTTTTGTTAACCAATTTTTCCTCACATTTCTGGAAACAAAAAATTGGTGCACGACTGGCTCGCACGAACTTGCTCTTATGTGCGATCACACTGTGTTCTTAAAGCTTTAATAATTCAAACACTATTTTTATCTTATAAAAGAAAGAAATTAGTTATGGGAGCTTATATTCTATACCTACCACCTGCTTAAAACGTAGTTAAGTTTAAGGAAGTATTATGCTTATTTTAAGCTCTTTTTTTTACATAAAATTCATTAAAATAGGTCCAACAGATAATAAAGAAATAGAAGAATAGCAAAAAAAAAATGGTTCTATGAGAAATTTTTAATCGATGTAGATCAATTTTTTTTTTCTAATAATATGGTGAATCGAATTGATTTAGGTCAAAATCGTAGGAGTCGTTTTTGAGAAAAATTAGATTTTCCTTGCCGGTTTTTAAACATTTGTATATATGGGAGGTACGTACCGTTATTTTTGCTTATAAGAATTTTTTTTTAAATCTGCTAGATAATGTTGAAAAACTCCTGGGTGCCAAGTTTAATAAAAATCGACCAAATCGAATTACCTACATATTAAGTTTTCAAAAAAAAAAATTTGAAACTTAAAAAAAAAAAAATTCGTATAGAATTCTTTTGAGACTTTTTGAAACATTCTTCATACAAAAATCAGTTTAACCGTTTTTGAGAAAATTGAAAATAAAGGAAATGGATGGGAACGGGTCGTTATTCTGTATTACAAATTTCTGTATGACCAAAATTCTGTAAATGAATTGAAAATTCTGTATGATCATATAATTCTGTATTTTATTATTCTGTAATTCTTTTATTCTGTGTTCAAAAATTCTGTAAATCCAGAATTCAGTATATCAAAATTTTGTAAATCTAGAATTCTATATATCAAAATTCTGTAAATACAAAATTCTGGAAAATTATAAATACCTATACATTCTCAACTCCAAAATGCTGAATTTCAATAGTGAGCACTTTTTTTCATTATACAATTTTTCTTTTATAATTTACAGAATTTTAAAATACAGAATTTTGGAATACAGAATTTTGAAATACAGAAATATGGTTTTACAAAATTATGAAAAACAGAATTTTAGATTTTTAGAAGTTTGAAATGCAGAATTTTAGTTTTACAGAATTTTAAGTTACAGAATTTTGAAATACAGAATTTTGGAAACTGAATTTTGGCACTTACAGAATAATGATCCCAACCCGAAATGGTTCTATGGGAGGTACCAATGACCGTGAACTCTCTCATAACCAGAAACTGATGGTACCCAGAAATAAGTCCGGTTATTAAAGGTGTGCGCTTATGAGAAAACAAAAAAAAAATATAAATTGAAAACCTTTTAAAAAAGCCATAAGCATTTCTTATTCTAGAATTTTCCTATTCTAATCCGAGTGCGTTCTCGTATTGTACCTAAAAATTTGAATGTACTTTAAAAACAGAATATAGCCTGCGAGATACAACAAAATTTCACCTTTGAATGAATGAATTTCTGTGCAAGAAAAATTTTTCAGATTTTTTTCTTGCGTGGATTTCACCCCTATAATCTTCATTTTCTACAAGTTATGTAATTTATTATCCAAAAATACCGAAATGGACCTTATAAAATATGGAAAAATAGTACTCCTCATGCACTTTGTCCGCTTATGAGAGAACCAAACTTAAATTTGGTGCCCGTGTCCGATTATTACAGAGTCCGCTTTTACTATGAAAAATCATGAATTTAATTTTGTTATTTGAAATCTGTCCGGTTATGAGAGGTGTCCGTTTGGAGAGAGTATACTGCATAACCATTTTTCGGAATTTTTATTTTATAAAATGGTAGTCGTTTTGTAATAAAAATTACTGATTTTGGAGAAAAATAACATTTTCATTTTTTGCTAAAAAAAATTGTACGGAACGCTACTGTTATTTTTGGTCCTTAAAAATTGAAAAAAAAATCTGGCCTATGTACCAAGTTTGAAGAAAATCGACAGACAGACAGAATTGCGAGACCCACTTTTTTCGACTTCGCTATCATCGTTTGTGTTTGGTCAAAATCTCGATATTAATTTTTTTCATTCAAAGTGGGTATTAGAAATTACAAACTGAGTATCAAAAATTCATTTGAAGAATTTATTATGGGTTCATATTAAATTTCCACGTGTATTTGGTAAGGTTTTTATTTTTCATTCCGCGGGAGGTGAGTACCTACTTTACTTTGATGTTCATTTTAAAAACGTGCTATATTATTTCTTTTTAATTTATTTAAACCAACTTTTCGATGAACTCAAAACTTTCAACAAACGTTTTTTTATTCAGTTTTGGCATAGGTTAAAAATTTCAATTCACTTGCTTATCGGAAACTTATTTTTTAAACCGATTGCAATTTTTTTTTTCAAATTTAATATCGATGTGCATTCTTGGAATGTTTTTTCTATAAGCAATTGAGCTAAGGGTTTTATTTTTTTTCTATGGTATTTTGTTTTTATTTTGTAATAAAATTTTTTTTACATTCATTGTCGATATAGCCATTCAGTTGCAAACATTTTAATGTATTGATAACATGAATAAATAATATTTAAGACCTTAAACATTAAAAAACCAAATGTGACTAAACAAATTGAAAATTTATTTAAATCATTTTAAGCTAACAACATTATTTTATCTTTATGACGTTGTTAAAACTTCCCATATACATGCTGATGAAACTATATTCATTAAAAGTTCGAAAGAAAAAAATTATACCGTCGTGAGTTAGTAACGCGTGTGTGACTAGCCGGTCGGTCACGATTCATAAGACAAAACAAGAACCAAGAAAAATGTGTGAAAAATACCACAATGATTTATTCAAATTTAATATTTGCCAAACAAAACAAAAAAAGGCGCAGTTATTAAAAAACAAAATTCATTATTTTACGATACTCTTAAAATTCAACAGTTTTTTTTTTTTTGGTTAAACTAATATTTATGTTTTTAGTTTATGAATTTTGAGTTTTTAAATAAATTTAGTGTTCGTTGAACTTCTATGCACTTGATTAACTTTATTTTTTTTTTGCAAAATAAAAACATGTAGGTATGTTAATACGACTTAAATTATTATAAACAGAATATAAGAAATAAATTAATGACAAACGGAACTAAACAATAGAATTTTGAACGGAGAAAATAATTAATGTGACAATAAATTAGGTTTTTTGAAACTGAATCAAAACGGTCTATGGAGATTAGTCGAGTTATATTGGGAAACGAGTTTGCATCAAGTCGTTTTGCTAATCAATGATAATGAATTAGGTATCAAAATTGAGTTAATGAGTACCTACTTTTTGTATGGTCGGAGGGGGTAAGAGGTAAGACCATTAAATTTAGAATTCACAGGTTGTATATAGATAACTAGCACTTATGATGACAGTCTGGAAGGCGAAGTTGCAAGAATTAAATCATTTCTTTTTTAGTTTGTTAATTTTTTATGAACATTTTTACCCAATATTAAGTTAATTAATTTAAACTTGATAAAATAAAAAGTACCTACGGCAAAGATCGGAGCCTATTTTACCTTAATTATTTTATCAGAGGTAGGTACTGCTTCTTGCGAGAAAGTGCCAAATCAAAAGTATCTCTTAATAAATAGTTTAAATATTAAAAAATAACAATATTTCCCGAACTTGCTTTGTCTGGCATATTTGTAAGCCGACCACATAATAATTAGTTATAAGATTTATATATTTATATACATATGAAAATTGTGTTTCAAAAGTCTCAATAAAGAATTGAATTGAATTAAAAAAAAATATTATCTCTTGTCATGGTAAAGTTCCTTATATAGGCGTTGAGAGTCGGCAGAAATTTGTAGGTTTCCTTCATTCCAGCTGACTGACAACAATACGTACACAGAAATGGTTGGGAGTGTTAAATCACTAGGCTCTGGTTGTCCATACTATAGGTTCGTATATCATCCAAATTGCGACACCACCTCCCAGACTATAAAACTTGAACACATTCAACTTTGTTGGTTTGAAAAACTTTCTTATTCCTAATTACGTATTTATCTTAACCCGACCAAACGTTTAATTATCTTCAGTCTTGACTCATGAGTTTTTTTTATTTAGGTAGGTAGGTAAGGTACTTACACACGAAATATTTAATTGCAAGACGCATTTGTAAGGTTAAATAACGAAATAAATTATTCGCATGCATGAGTTTAAGTTCTTCAAACTTTGTATGCAAAACTTTGAGTCAGCATCGTTATAAAGTTTATATTATACATTGTTTCTCTATAAATACCTAAAGAAAGTTCGTTATTAGTTCAAGGAGATTACCTCTAACGCTAAACGGCAAAATGACAGACCAAGAACAATATATAATGAAGCTAAACACCAGCATAAAAAAAAGAAAAGTATTTCTTAGTTTGTGAGTTTGATCTTAATTTTTGTATATGTACATATGTGCAAATACTAAAAATAATAAGGTCAAAGTTTTGATTATTCATTTGTATAATTTGTTTTAATATTAATTTAAAGGTTCAATGAGTAACAATTTCTTGTGTTTTATCAATATTGGGCTTGCAACACATTCCATTTGGGATGATAGATATTTTTCGGGAACCCGCTAGAAATTATAAACCAAGTCATTGGCTCTATAATATTTTTTTTTCATAATGAAGGTTTGAATGAAACAACAACCACTTGGATGAGCTACCATCGGAGTTATTTTAAGACTGCCAAGCCGATCATCAGATTCCTTTAGTGGCGCTAAGTCTATTATGTGTAATGTAAGTTTAAAAACTTTTTGCTTCAACTGGAGAATTGAACCTATATAGAACAAGCACATTTTTAACCATAAATGCAGGAGGTAAATAAATAAAGGAGGTAGAGTAATAGCATCTTTTCAAATAACCTATCCATAAATACACTCAGTCAAAAAAATTAAGAAATATTGTAAGAAGAAAAATCAAATTTCGGAACAAAGGCTGAATTTTGATAAAAAAAAAATTAATTTTGAAAAAAACTTACCATTCCCAAAATATTTGGAATTGCTTTTTATTAATCGATTTGTTTTGGAAAATTTAATTCTTTTGCAAAATTTAAAAATTTAATTTTTTTTGGAAAATTTAATTTTTCTGCAAAATTTAAAAATTTAATTTTTTTGGAAAATTTAATTTTTTTTGCAAAACTAGATTTTTTTTGCAAAGTTAGATTTTTTCAAAATTTGATTTTTTTCAAAATTTGTTTTCTTCCCAAAATTTGATTTTTCAAAATTATGTTTTTTAAAATTAGATTTTTTTTCAAAATTAGATTTTATTTCAAAATTTGATTTTTTTCAAAATTAGATTATTTTTCAAAATTAGATTTTTTTTTCGAAATTAGATTTTTCTCAAAATTAGATTTTTTTTTTCAAAACTTAATTTTTTTTTTTTAATTTGATTTTTTTCAAAATTTGATTTTTCAAAATTATATATTTTTTTTAATTAGATTATGTTAAAAATTTGATTTTTTTTCAAAAATTTGATTTTTTTTTTCAAAATTTGATTTTTTTTTCAAAATTTGATTTTTTCAAAATTTGATTTTTTCAAAATTTGATTTTTTTCAAAATTTGATTTTTTTTTAAATTTGTTTTTTTCAAATTTTATTTTTTTTCAGATTTTTTTTTTAATTTTTTTTTTGTTTTAATTGATTTTTTTTTCAAAATTTGATTTTTTTTCAAAACAAATTTTTTTTTTCAAAATTTGATTTATTTTATTAAAGGTCGCAAAATTTAAATCACTTACTATAAGTTTCCTTACGGAAAAATCATCAATCATCAATATCATTTCACCAATAAAGAATTAAAAACGTATTACCAATATTTTTGATTTTTTATCAAATTTAGGATTACACATGTAATTGACATTAATTGTGAACTTGAAGACTTGAGTTTAATTTTTGTTTATCGTCAGCTTTCTAAATAGTGCAAAAACCATTGCAAAAAACAATGCAAGGTTTCGTAACATGTACTTCACGGCGCAGGGACATAAGGCCCAGGGACATAAAGCCCATATTTAATTTTGGCCTTAAGTTCCACTGAAGTGGGACGGGACCTCACTGTTTATACGCCGTAATGCTGGATGCTAGCACTGTTCTAATTTTCTTTCAAATAAAACATCAACAAATTTTATTACTATCTTCTATGCCTCTAAAAAATTTGGGACTTATGTCCCATTGTTAACAAAAAAATATTTGGGGCTTGGGTCCCACTTGAGTGGGCCTTAAGGCCCAAATTAAATTTGGGCTTTATATGCAACTCAGTGGGACATAAGCCCCAAAAATATAACTTGGGCTTTATGTCCTTGGGCCTTATATCCCTACGCCGTATTTCACTTCAGTGATACCAGAAGAGATTTTAAAAGACCCAGCAGTTTCGACAAAAAAAATCCCATCATTTTTGTACTAGGAGAACAAAAAAACCACAATATTTTTATTGAAATATCTATTAGGTACCCAAATATTAACAAAAAAGCTTTTATGAAAATGAGAAATGTGTATGTGAAGTTAAGAAGGCACTTACAATTTAAATCGGTCAACTTTGCAGTCGGAAAAAATGGAACACAAGAATTTCAATAATACCAACAAATCTTTCCGTTCCTAAACCAACCAACGTGAAACATTCGGAACGACAACGAAGCTCTCGCAGTCGCAACAAGAAATACAAATACGCATGTTTTTTAATCGCACGATTATTGAGATTTTTTTGGTCGCAAAATTAAATAGATGAAATGCTATTTATTTGCATTCGCGTACATTCTCATTAAAAATGTTTGTTATATTTGTTTGCAATTAAAAAATCGCGTGACTAAAAACTATAAGTTCGTTCATAGCAAAAATGCGATCGCAATTTTTTAATCGCAATGTATGAAAATCATGGGTGTTCCTATAGCATTACTTCTACTTTAAGAACAAACTTCCCGAAGAAAAAACATATCAACTATAATAGCAACTGACAGAGCAATACTGCACCACCCACTGATGACACTAGTTGCTTGTGTGAGACAAGTTTTTGGCCTTAGCTCGCCTTGTCTTACCGCCATATTATTACTTGATTCATCCAGATTAAAACTTTAATTATATAAATTCAATGTAAATACATCCAGATTTCACTTTTAATGGAGTGAGTTTAGAGTCAGACTTTAGAGACAAAAAATCTTTGTTCTCATGGTATAATTTATTTGTTTTTAGGTAGATGTTAGCCAAGAAGGAAGATTACAGTTGAATTTGTCCCCCCTCTGCTTGTTTGACAGGTTTTCTATTTTATTGATGTCGAGATATAAATATAAGTCAAGAAAACAAAATTGGAAGAATATAAGTAGGAAGGTAAGTATAGTAAGTTGCGATTATGGTAAAAATATCATTCGGCCCCTCACCCCATAAAAAAGCGTTTAAAATATTTTCCCACTATTTTGGTTGAAAAAAAACCACCAATCTGGGAACACTGTTTCACTATAAAATGCACAAAAAGACAACGCGTCTCGCTTTACATTATTCCAACTCCCAAACATTGTAAAACAAAGAGCACCTCAATTCAAAACCATTTCTGTCTTCTTAAATAAATTATATTATTTCTTAACCAATTTCCTAAGACACTTTACCAAATTCCCATTCCTACAATTGACATCTTTTTTATCAAAAGGATGCTATACTCACATCCTACCACCTTCAACCTATAGGTACTTCACTGAAAGGAAGAAGAATTCATTTCAGCTACTAAAAGCTTTGTATTTTATGTGAAACATAAAAAATGTTCAATTTACTAATTCCGTCGAAAGTATGTACAAGTAGCTGCATATACATAATATCAAATAACCATCAATGACAGAACAGCAGAAATTTAAGCCTTTTGCGTTTTTGAAAAAAAAAAAAAAAAACAAATATTAAGGTTGTGCATTGCAACGAGTTGCTATGAAAATTCCTCTTTATATATATTTAGGGAAAAGACACACAGAAGATGCAGCAGCATCATCATCATAATGCATCTGTGTACTGTACAATGTACATGGAATAAAACCACCGCATTGGATTGGAATGGAATGTTAAGAAGGAAAATTTCGAAGACTTTGCTTCTGCAGGCAGAGTTTTGTATGCAGAAGCTGAAAAACTTTATATCGCATATAAAGTGAACCCTAGAGCACTGTAGTAGGTATATACATATTTTAGAGCAAGGATGTTGCCCTCTATTTTTCGTTAAAATACCTTGAATTCTTCTTCAATTACTGGGTGGTGAATTGTGCTTATATTCGTTTTGTGTATACTTTGTGTGTATGTTGGCATATTGCATTCTTGCTTTTTTGGGGAAACATACTTTGAAAGTTCTATTGATTTTTTTAGTTATTTTTGCCTGTGATGATTGTGAAAGGAAGATTCACTAAACGAAAATTAGATAAGCTTTGAGGCAAAAATATAACTAAATTGGAGCATTGAATTAATTAAAGCAAAAAAAAAGCCTCTCATGTAATATTTCTCTTCTCAAAACGGTTTCTTATTTAGGCGGAGCCTTATGTGAGTTAAGCTTCAACAGGAAAAAGATATAGAATAGGACTGTTTTTTTGCAAGCCCGGGGGGAATTGGATGAAAAAAACGACGTCGGTGCTACACATTTTACATGTAAAATGCAACAACAACTAAGCGCACATAAAAACTGTGTTACCGGCATGAATTTCATACATGTTGTCGATAGTTTGTCTGAAAACTCCATTTTTTTTTTTCTGTGATGGAGTCCCCGTTGTCGTTTTTTTCAACCAATTACCCCCGGGCTTGCAAAAAAACAAGCCTAATGCCTGTATAAGAGAAATAAAAATTTAATTGTGTTATATGCTTGAAATTTTGAGCTATCAATGAAATAGACTAAGGGGTTGCTATATATGTATGTATAAATCGATGACCCCATGCAAAACAATACTAAGAGTATTTATAGACCCCCCCCCCCTCTCATACGATTTTTTTTTGTCTTAACCTAACCTACTCCTCTAGCTTTTTGGTGCACCTTATACCAATCACCCTGTGTACCATCCTTCAATGGATTTGATAGTTCATAACTCTGTATTAGATGAGAAAAAGTCACATTAATGAATTCATGACGATATTACATTAAGTAGACGTCATTTTTCCAAACCAAAAGTGGGAAAAGTGGCTTCCTGCATTTACGTACCCAGACTCGGTATACTGCAGTCATTTAACCATACCGCTGCTCAGGGCCGTAGTTTGGGGGGGGGGGATTTCGGGGCAATGCCATACCTTGAAATCTCCAATGCCCTACCTTGAAAAATCAACTATCGTAACGATTTTCCTATTCCCTTAAATTCGTTCTTTGTATACAAAGATTTGTTCCACCAAAAAAAATATCCTCGTTTCGCAATTTTTCTCCTTTCCTACATTGCACCAAAAAAAACAATACCCTCATTCATAAGCAGTGCAACGAAATGGCCCATACTGTACTAATATATGTTTCAGATACGATGCGCATTGCGCAGCCTACTATTTTTTTCTTGTGTGTGTTTTCTTTCACCCTTGCAGTACCTACATATTAATTTCGTTCCCAAATGCAAATATTAACAGTTTGGATGAGGTGAGTATAATTGGTAGGAACTATAGGAAGTATACATAGCTGTGGGATACAGTTAGAATTTGTTGGTTACATTTAAATTGGATGCACAAAAATTGTTGTAAGAGTAAGAGACTCAAAAAAGAATAGATAAATTGGTGGACAAATTATAATAATATGCATATCCGAGAGTTGTGCCGTCTGTCCACGTGTTGCAGTCTTTGCTTAATTTAAAATAAGCAAATTAGAGTTTATTCGTCTGCAGTGAAGGTGTTTTATAATCAGTTAGCGACAAGGTTGTTTGTTAATTGCTGTGAACTAAAGATTAACACCCCTATTACGGTTGTCAATTATGAATACGATATTTGATGTTTATCTATAAAATTAATGAATCGTTATTATCGTTGTCAAAAATCAAAATTTTTGATGAAGTGAACGCTTTTTGATCAATTGTGAATGAATAAAATGAAATGAAAAAGAGTTGGGTAGGTATATAACAAGTTGTCACTGAGATCCAGGGTTGTTTTATCTTCATGATCTGATCTGGATTGGGTCTGGGGGAAAATAAAACACAGCGCATAATAATAACCAATAACTACATATGTATATGAATGTTTTGCACTTATCTATCACCCCCTCCCGACAATTGAGTAGGTACCACTTTTACCAGATCAGATCATATTTCATAAAAAAATTTTACTTCCGCCCTACCTGTTATCACCGATGCCCTACCTTAAATTCAACTCTAGCTACGGACCTGCCGCTGCTACCGCAAATGCTGAGCAAATCAGAAAGGACACATGAAATACAAAAGTCTGTGGTATAAAATTCGCACTGCATGATGCATAGAAAAACAAAATCGCCGGACAAGTCAGGAAGCGACCTGAGATAGGTGGAAATAAAAACTGAGAAAAAGGAAAACTTTTAAGCTCCCTCACTCCAAAAATATAAACTCAACCAAAAAACTTAAATGAAATAAAAAACAATAAAACGTAAGGTCGTTCTAAAGATATTGGTTAAAACACGACAAACCAACAAATTATGCAAAACATTTAAAAAATAGATCAATCGTTCTTTTGTTCAATTTTGTAGGTTTGTCACTACGTTTATGTAAAAACGAAGCACTATAAATGTCTGTTGTGTTTCTCTAGTTACTCTCAGACAACCCATAACTGATAGAACTAGAACTAAAATAAATGTTGTCATTCTTTTTTTTTTCATGAAAGTGCTGCGGACTAATTTTTTCTCATATCCATAAATCACTTTGAAATATCTGAAACCGCAACATTATTCATACATTAATTATATACGCATTGATCTTCTAATCAAACAATAAACCCTTATCCGCTATCTGAAGTTCGCAACCGATTATAAATTTCCTGCTAGAGGGCTTACTCATAAAAAGCCCTTAAGATAATATTAATTGATTCCTAACACCTAACCATATATTTATTATTATTGAAACAATCTGCACAGGATCAATAGCCTTTTTGAAACCATTTATAGGTTTACAACTTAATCATCTTACGTCACAGAAATTAATCACATATAGAAAAAGAAAAACACTGCCAAAGCAAAACACGCACCAACTGATAGATTCATCAAACATAAGCTAAGCATATGCAAATTTATCCCAACCCAACCAACAACGCCAGAAACATACAATTTCTTCGATTTTCTCTTGGGACCTTTTCTATTGCTCAATTTCAACCTTTGACTAATTAAAAGTCATTTAACAGGTCTATCGATGTATTAATTTAACTTTTCTTCAAATCCACACGCCGACATTAATTGGTTATTAATACAAAAAAAAAAAACAAAGTTATATAGCGGAACGCCCAAAGGTTTATCATAAAGGTGCTAAACCGCAGATTGATAGCTTCTTATAGCTGCTGATTTTGTTTTGTTTGTTTGAATGCGTGTGTTTGTGATATGAATTCCTAATGAACTTCTTTAGAATTATCATAATTTTTCTTCTTTTTTTCTAGACTCAATCGGCTAACAAGACAGAGAAACCTCTTCAATTCAAGCTTAGGAGGCTAACACGCCACAAGGCCAGATCCTGTTGAGGGCTTGACATCTGCATGTTGTGCCGGACAACTAGAACATCACAAAAATGACTGAAAGGTTACGTTCGATAAGTATCGGTGGTGTTGGTGGTGGTGGTTCGTCTTCTTCTGGTGGAGGAAATTCTGGCTATACGATAATTGGAGCACCAACCCTTATTTCGAGTACATTTACTGGAGCTACAGCAACACCAGGTTTGACAGCAATTGGTAGTAATGCTGCAGGCAGTGTCGTTGGATTAATTGGTGGTGGTAGCGCAGGCGGATATAATCTGAATGCTTCAGGCTATGGCGGCGGTAGCAGTGGTTTACTTGGAAATAGCAACAACAATAATAGCGGTAGTGATACCGAACCGGACTTATTGCCGGTTATGGCACAATTGAATTTTCATCTGATGCAAGACCTCGGCAATGCAGGAGTGGATTGTAATTCAATTATGAACACATCACAAATTTCGACAGCTTCTAATGATTCGATAGCAATGGGAGTACAACGGCATCCTTCGGCTGCTTCATCAACAGGCAAGCATTTAGGAGCTAAGGTAAGTTATATTTCATTTTTATTTACTTTGATAAGGTTTTAAATTAAAAGGTGTCCACAATTTGCCTGTCTGTCTTTAATAAATGTTATAAATTTTAGAAAAAGATCTTCAAGTTAATTGAGATTTTTGATTTTTCCTTTTGGTTTATTTGGATTAAGTGAAATTGGTTTTGACTTCCTTGAAGATAATTAATAAAGTGCGCGTTCGTTTAGAAAATGAGGAAGGATTTAAATTATTTTTAAAATGTTAATATTCATTATTCACACAAATGGGAGGGAAAAATTCGATTCAAAAAAGCTTTAAAAGTCCTTTAGTATACAAAAATTGACTTCTATTCCTGGTGATCTCATTTTAAGACATCAATTGACTAATGAATTTCACATTACAAATACTACAT
Organism: Epistrophe grossulariae; assembly: GCA_929447395.1. Lineage (NCBI taxonomy): Eukaryota > Metazoa > Arthropoda > Insecta > Diptera > Syrphidae > Epistrophe > Epistrophe grossulariae. The sequence goes on along the minus strand of OV839567.1, from coordinate 17,874,077 downwards.
TTCTAGGACTTCTTGGGGGACATAAAATCACCCATGAACTCCTGTTTTTTTTCTGGATCTGGCTTCAGCTTTCTCTGACACTTTCAAATTTCTTACTCTTATAACTGTTTTGCATAATGTCTTGCTTAGGGCCGTATATAATGCACTTTCACTTCTGTTAACGTGATCGCTTCTAACCTGATCTGATGTGGAATTCTGAGTTTAAGTTTCGATCGGGCAATATCAAAATAATAAACGCAAAGATATATTGACGAAGAACTGCAGCTTCCAAGTGATATGCAGTCAACTTCCAAGTACTGCCAAGATAGCCTTTCCAAATCAGCTGCTTTTATCAATTTCGTTTCCTCTCTGATCGATTATTCACGAACTCTTGTTCAACCTCATGTTCAACAATGTCTAAAGTTGGAAGAAAGAGTTTGAAAAAGACGATCTTTTTGCTCTCAACTTTTTTCTCCTTTCCCCTTGATTACTGAATTTGTATTTTTACTCTAAACTGTTTTTTCAAGCTGGCATAACGCACTCTAAACATGATGTTCTGAACGAAAAAAGAAATTTAAACTCGAAACTCTGACCGCAAAACTGTGCAGACTTTGCTCGAAATTTAAAAACGAAAACGCATATACGCTTCGAAAGATTTCTCGAAATAGTTTAAAATCATATAGAAGGGATAGATACCTAGACTCGACGACAGTGCTCTTAAATTATCCTCAATTTGAATAGTCGGTACCTTCAGCAGGTTCCAGACCTAAATCGAGCTTATACTCGACATGCAAAGATATGAGTAAAAGTATTCTTTAATCCTGTCCAAAATTGCCTTCTTTTGGATTTTGGTCACCATTGGCAGTTTTTACAATGCATTAGATAATACACATTTTTCGGCAATTTAACAATCATATATACATTGATTTCACAACTCCGCGGGAAAATCATTTCCCATGCATTAGCTGTGGTAGGTCGATGTGTATTTATATCGCAGCTTAGATAACATTTCCCGGAATATTTTTCAGTTACAATTGCTTCTTTTAGTTAAGGATTATCGAGATTGCTATTAGGTCAATTCAATTACGAGAATTTGGTTCTTCAAGTATAACTATTTTTTTTTTCGTTTAGAACAGACTGTCGTCCATATTGATTCAAAATAGCTTTTTCATATTATTTTAGCAGTTGTGTTAACTTAGTTCTAAAAGGTGTAAATTTTTTTGTAAAGGATGACCGCTCATAGGTCAATTTTTGACCAACCATTCATTTTTTTGACCACACATACATTTTTTTGACCACCCATCAATTTTTTTTACCACCGTTATTGAAAATTCGATTTTGCAAGAAGAACATTGCTTCAAAAAATTGAATTTTTCATATTTGATAATTTTGTTTCTATTTGTCTCTTTTTTGAAAATTATTGGCCACCCCTAAACTTTGTTGAACACCCCTAAAAATATTTTTTTTTGATTTTAAATTTTGTTCTCTTTTTTTAAATTTCAAAACTTAAATGAGACCAAAACGAGATTTTTGAAAAAAAAAATTCGATACTTCTTTCTCTTTTTTTTATTTTGTGTGTGTTTTTTTAAGATGAAAATTGTGAAAAACACAATAATGTAAAATTTTAACCCTTAAAAATGAATCTAATCTAATTTTGAAATAAATTGCCGTGTTCAAAAAATAGAGATTTCAGAGATTTTTCTCACTCATAAAGCAAGCGAATCCAAGATTTTTTTTCCTCAGAGTTTTGACAGCAAAGCTGAGCAATTGCTGTGGAATCCTGTTCATGTAACTGAGATTCTTGAGATCTCCTAGATTCATGAGTATGCGTAATAGAAACAATAAAAAAAAAATAAAAAAAAATAAAACAAAAAATAAAAAAAAATAAAACAAAAAATAAAAAAAAATAAAACAAAAAATAAAAAAAAATAAAACAAAAAATAAAAAAAAATAAAACAAAAAATAAAAAAAAATAAAAAAAATAAAAAAAATAAAAAAAAATAAAAAAAAAATAAAAAAAAATAAAAAAAATAAAACAAAAATAAAAAAACAAAAAAAAAATAATAAAAAATAAAAAAAATAAAAAAAAAAAATAAAAAAATAAATTAAAAAAAATAATCAACGCGCTTTTTTCAAATTTGTCTCTATTTGGTACTCTATTTTTGGTCCAGATGGGTGTCTGGATTCTGGCATCATCGCGAAGTTACTTCTTCCATTTTTTGAACTTAACCTTCATCCAATAAGTAATGAATATTCCACCCTTTTTATACACGATTTTGTTTGCAGCTGCTCCTCCCAATTAGCTTCAATTCGGAGTTAAATGCTTCAATTTCAGATTTCTCTACTGCTAAGGCTGCTGAAATTTGAACGCTTTCTGATTCGTTTTCAGGAGTCTACTGATGAGCGTTCTAACCTCACTCCAATCGGATTAAATTTCCACCAAATCCACTCCGCTTTTTTGAGATCTAATCTTTTTTACGATTCGTACGGTGCACAGTGGCCCGTTTATGCAAAACTAGTGGCAATAATCATTTTCGGGGTGGGTCTATAACGCGAAACTCTTAAATTTATTAAATTAACAATTGTTTGGAGTTTGGACCATTAGAAATCAAAAAAAAAATTTCGTTTGGATAAATAATTTCGTCGTCGTTCTATGAAAACTCCCTAAGTCCAATTTTTAATAACTGCGATACCGCTTTTGAAATTCGCCATAGTTAATCAAATATCAAGAGTTAAGATTATGTAAATCTCAACTTTAAACTTTAATGTTGTTTTAATTCTTAATTCAAAATTACTCAAACACAAAAATGTTCGCGTTGTTGTCAGTAAAACATCCATAACTAATTCAAATGTTTCCATAAAAAAAACAAAATGGACTTAGGGAGTTTTCATAGAACCACGACGATTTAATTTAAAGTAGGCAAAATTTGTATGGTGGCAAAAAAAAAATTCTAATTTTGTTCATAGTTTTGAGTGTAAAAAACTGAGGGGAGTGCGTGAAAAAACTTGTGTTTTGTTTGTTTTACTTCATATATTTGTTTATTATTACAAAATTTAATTTTGGACCCCGTTTTCAACTTTAAATTGAGTTAAAAAAAAACGCCGCAAATTACCGCCTTTTAACTAACGGGGGAAAAATGTTTATATATTTTTCACATAATCCATTTAGCTGTACAAAGTTGCATAAAGCTGTGCTGGAGAGATTTGAGATATCCGTTTAGGAAGGAGGGTCTGTTTTATAAAAAAATTACTTCAAATGAAAACAAATATTTTGAAAAACAACGGCAGGGCAGTACCTGCAATTATAGCCGTGTTTTTTTGGGATTTTATATATAGTAGGTATAGTAAGAAACTAAAAAAAAAACCCGTCCGCAGTAGGATTCTACTTGTGTGGGTGTTGTATTTGTAACTCTAGTAAAATCCTACTCTACTATGAATAGATTTCCCAAAAAAACACGACTAGTAAAATATTCTACCAGTTTTGAAAGCCAGAAGTTTGCTGTTATATTATTTTTAAACCAAGTTATTTTTATCAATAGTTTTTGAAAAAAATTACTTTCAAACTAAAAATTTTGAAAAAAAAAAATTAAAACAAAATTTGGATTTTAATAAAATTTGTGTAAATAAGGTCATAAATTAGCACTTAGAATTTCTGCCGCTATCAATTCTTAATCGGATACTGAAAACTAGATGGCCCTTCCTCTGTCTTCTAGTTTTTGAAAAAATTTAAATTACGAAAAAAGTCATAATTTCTTTTCTTGTAACAATACATTTTTGTGTTAAAAATGCAGTTTTTTGAAAGCCAGAAGTTTGCTTTTATATTATTTTTAAACCAAGTTATTTTTATCAATAGTTTTTGAAAAAAATTACTTTCAAACTAAAAATTTTGAAAAAAAAAAAAAATGTAAAACGAAATTTGGATTTTATTAAAATTTTTGTAAATAAGGTCATAAATTAGCACTTAGAATTTCTGCCGCTATCAATTCTTAATCGGATACTGAAAACTAGATAGCCCTTCCTCTGTCTTCTAGTTTTTGAAAAAATTTAAATTACGAAAAAAGTCATAATTTCTTTTCTTGTAACAATACATTTTTGTGTTAAAAATGCAGTTTTTTGAAAATTTTAGTTTTTCTTTCGTTTTCATGTCTGCTCCGCAAATTTTCGATTTCATTCCCTTTTTTATTTACAAATCCGCTCCAAAATTTTACAACTCAGGTTCGAACCCTACTGCTGATTTTCATGTACGGCAGTATCTCTTTCACATTTATACTTTCGGGCAGAGGTGTTGCATTTTTGTGAAAACGTTTTTCATACATCGCATAGTTCTTTGCTAATTCTGCTGATTGTTTCCGATCCTAAGCTGATATAGTCCCTAAATTGAATCCCAAATGAACTCTTCAGATGATCTTAATGTAATTCTGGTGCTTTAACAGAGTGTTTCAGATGAACTGCTATTGACATTTTGGACAGTAAGAAACCATTAGCAGATGAATACTTATCATTTGGTTAAGCATAGTGTTGGTCACTTTCTACCTTGTCTGTCTCACTTGATGTTGCGTAAAATCTTAGAAAACGAGTCCCTGGTGCCTTACACATCTCAACCATTCTTAGTTTTAGTCGACATGAATGGAGGCGTACCTGACCTACCGAACGGCTAAAACGAGGGGTATACCTTTTTCATGAAAAGAGATACTATTGGAGGCTTTGTCACTTCTTCGCAAGAGCCAATAAGTACTCTTAATGTTACCGTTAAACTGTTGTCTACACCTAAATCATCGTAAAAAAAACAAAATTATTATCCAGAAATTTGAACTTTATAACGTGGAGCAATAAATTTCATTTTAATTTGCAAAACAAAAATACCTGCTTCCAAACAGGTTCTCAATAAAAGTATTAGGTACACAAATAAAATTGTGTTGTTGCGACACCCTGTAGAGTAAAATTTATACGAAACAAAAAAAAAACACCAAAATCCGTCTTAAGTCCATTTGCTCCATTAATTCTTTAATTAAACTTAAACCCTCTCTTGACACTTTTGTGGGATATACAGCCGTATAGAGGGATGAAAACAATTCCATATGCAACCCCAGCGCACAAATACCTCTTTGATTCCAAGTGCGAGGGCATAAATAAAAACATCCTTAAAAATAAACAAAATCTTTCATTAACTATACTTTTTGAATTTCCATTCGTTATTCAAAGTTTGGGGGTGAAACATATCTAAAACATCCACCCTCTGGGCTTGAAACACTCTACAATGTATAATCATAGTCGAACATACCTTTTTATTTTATGTTGGACACAAAAAACGGCGTCGGCGGCGGTGGCATTGAATGTTAAATCAGCAAATGTAAATGTAAAATTATGCACACACAAAATAATCATCCCCCAAAGAAAATTGGCGCGGAAGAGTCACTAAAAATATAGGTAGAGGTATAATGAGGCATTAAATGCCTGACAGGGAGCATTATATGACCAGGGGGTTTGAAGTGATCATTAGACAGATTAAGAGAACTTCCAAAGTCACCGAAACTCTACCTACCCACCCTTTCCTTTCTTTTCCCTTCCCAAAACCCATTTACATCAACACGGTCTGTCGGTTATTTTTGAAACAAAAAGTAAAAAAAAAAGAAGCTTGCACACCGCTTGAACCTGAAAAGGTTTTTCTTTACATTTTATAATTTTAGGTTAACAAAAGTTGAGGGTTGAAAATAACCCACGGCTACAGAATGATACTTCTAATGTCTGGGGTGCTCGTCGTCATCGCTTCAAAAAAAAAAAAAAGGTCACCTCACTTCAGTTTTGTGTACGCTTTGCCACCTTTTTCCGAATCTGAATCTGCTGTCAATTCGGCAAGAGAAATCCCAGAGGCAACGATGCGATGCGATGTACCTTGTGCCAGAAAAAGGTGGGGTTAGGTTGAGTTTTTTGTTGTTGTTGTTACTGTTGGGGTTGTTTAGCCGGTTGAGCCTGTGAAAATATCGATTTTGTTTGTCATATAAGGCTTGGCGCTTGATGGAACGTGTGTAAAATTTTGTTCACGGACTAGATACTGCATTTGTCTTTTTTAACTGTTCATACGACCATCCCCATAAAACATGAAGCATGTCACTTGTCAAATTGAATTGACGAAGTCAAAGTTGGGTGTATGTGTGATATAGGGATGCTATACAGCATCAGGTTAGCGTGAAAATTTATATATCGCCGCCATTTTACATCTTTTTGTGCTTTTTTGGTTTTTTATTCAAACAAATTATGAGGGTTGGAGTTTTTGTCATAAATCTCTTTTACATTGGATGGTACACACGTTTTTTGGTTATGCATGATTTGAATTCCAAATGAAGACATTAAAATTCGTTATATAGAAGGTATAGGTACACGGTTAAAAATTCTGGGGTATTTTTTAATACAGCTCTTGTATTACAGCCGTATGCAATACAACAAATATTACATTTTAATACTAGGGAAATATTAAAAAAAAATTCTAATCAATTCTTATTACATTCTAATATTTTTGTATTAAAATATCATTTGTAATACAAAAAAGAGTCGATTTTAACCCAAAAGAATAAAACATATCCCTTGTAGAGAGGGAACATTTCTCTCTCAGTTGCCATTTCAAATATGAGAATTTTTCTAATAATTTTTGATTACATTCTAATACCTCCTCGCCCTTTTTTTGCTTCGATGCTTTTTTTTGTCAGCCATATTGAATATGAACATTTTGAACAGACTGCGTCACTTTTTAATACACCCAAGATTAAAATTTATTTATATTGTATTAAAAAGCAAGAATAATAAAAATAAAAAAATTTAAATATGCATTATTTTGAAGGCGCTTTGCAGTTTTTCGAGGCACAATATGTTAATTAGTAGACAAAATTTCAATCGCAATAAGATTTCTATTCTCATTTCTGAAAAACGATGGAGAAAAGAATGTTATTTTTCTAATAAAAATAATAAGAATAATTATTCCCAAATGGAAATAAATTGACATACAAAGATAAATAGGTACTCTTGCAAAAATACACATTCATTATTATAGCTACTACGAATTACGAGTATGTATTCATAATATTTTCTGTGTTGCATTAATTCTCAAAAGAAATATCCTTTTGAGAGAAAATTTTCTTGTGAGAAATTTCTTTGTGAGAAATTTCCTCAATTTATTTCCTCTCTTTTTCTAATAAAGTTCTATTAAAAATGTAATAATTTTTGTATTAAAAGTAAAAATGTAATATTTGCGATGTATTAAACTTTAATACATTTTTGGTGTTGTCATATATACAACCCTGAAAATATTAAAATTAATGCCAGAATTTTTAACCGTGTAGGTGTATTTAAATTGTGTGTGTTTTGTTGTATCTTGGCTCAAGAGGAAGTGTATGTAATTGAGTTTATTTTCTATATCCTCGGGAAATATCCGTTTTAAATTGTTTAAATTGATGTAGACTTGAACAAAAAAAAAAGAAAGAATAAATTGAGAGACATTTTTTTATTTTTTACATTTTAAAAAGGAAATGTATGCAATTTGATGAAAATTTTGTTTGCCGGAAATAAATCCGTCGCTGTTTTCCGTTTGGATGGTTAAATATGAAACTCACACAAAAAATAAATACAAATTCTCTTTGAAATTTAGTGCGAATAAGTTTTTCCTTTACATTTTGGCCCGCCGAACAAAAAAAAATATATAATATATTTTTTTCCCGAACAAACCACTTTAAAATTAAAAGTTAACATTTATGAAAAACAATCACATTGAAACGTATTCAATTTGAAAATTACAATTTAATTTTTTTAACTTCATTGCGAATGACGAATTTAAAAGTGAATACTTTTAAATTTAAAGTTTCTCAATTTAAAACTGCAAAGAAAATTTTTACTTTTAAATTCGAAGTAAACATTTTAAAGACAAATAACAAATTTAATGACCCACGCTTTGAAAAACATTTAAAGTGTTTGTATTAAGACTAAAAGACAACACTTTGAATTCGAAAATGACATTTTAAAAGTCATTTGAAAATTCAATTAGCCAGTTCAGGTTTCTTGAGATCTCTGAGATCTCAGCAATCTCAGAAATTTGACGTAATTCCTCAGTAAGATTCCTCACTTTTGTTGTCAAAAAGCTGAGACTGAAATTTTTTGGATTCGTTTGCTCAATTATTTTTTGTCGCAATTGATCAATTTATAAAAACGAGATGGAGAGTGCTTTTGACTTCTTAAGGAGAAATTTTGTTCAGGTTTCTCCTTCTCCTCAGTGGACCTGACAGACGTTTGCTCAGTGAGATCTCAGAAAAGTGAACTGGCTAAATGTAAAATTTGAAGTGTTTTTAAAGGAAAAACTTTTAAATTACTAATTTTAATATCTGTTTGAAACGTTCAATTTTAAGCTTAAAGTATATTTAATGGTAATATTTTCAAATTTCTTATTTGTCACTTCTCCAAAAATTTGCTGGACATAAATCTATATTTTCATAAGCTGAAGGGTAAAATTTGACTTAGTGTTCACAAAATGTGGCGTTTCGTCCCACCGGTCTCACTTGGTTTCATCAATTGATTAGTAAGGGCCATGTCATAATTTTTGTTAAGTTCAGTTCATCTTACATAGATTTCAAGACGAATATGTAGTGTGATACTATATCCAACAAGATGAGAATTCCTAATCATTAAAGTTTTTGTTTTTGGTTTTTGAACGTGGTTTGGAATTGTGTGTATATGTACATATAAACAATATTCAGAGACAATGAGGAGAATATTTCTCCTCACTTTCAAATTACGGCGTTAATTTTTCTTTTCGAAGTTATTGTACCAAAAGACATTTAAAATGAAACTATTAATAATTAATAATTTAAAGTAAACACTTTAAAATTGATTGTTGGAATTTTCAACTCAATGGCTTTTATATTTGAATGTCAAATTTAAATGAACGATTTCAAATTCATTGTAATTTTTTAGTGATATTTTAGTTTTAAGTCCGCAAATTTTAAAATTAAATGTATTCATATTATTTTCAAAATTAATGTGTTTAAATACATATTAAAAGCAATTTCTCTTAATTTCAAAGCTATAAACGTTTTATGTAAAACATTTCCTTTTAACTTTGGTATATTTTTTGTTCTCATGAAACACTTTAGAATTGCACAATTTAAATTTGAAAATGTGAACTTTTGATTTTAAAGTGCACTTTTTCTCTTAGTGTAATAAAAGTTTAGAGATATAAACAATTTTTCTGTGTTCTGAACTTCAAATTCTGTTAAATAAAAAAGTGTGAACTTTTTTCTCATTATCAAAATAATTTTTGAAATACAGAATATTGAAACACAGAGTTTTTTCAAATACAGAAATATAAATTTACAGTCTGTAAATTTATAATTCTGTATTTGAAAATACAGAATCTTAGATTTACAGAATTTTTTAGTAAAGAATTTTAAAATTTGGCACATACAGATTTCGAGATTTTTGCTTTCTAGATTATTGCTTTCTATAGATATCGTGGTAAACCCCTGTCAATGTCCTCTGACAATGAGCTACCAAGAGCTGACTTTGGCCAACTACCTTTTCATGAAAAAAATAGTCACTTATGGTTGGCAGATGTTGTCTCAAAGTCAGACAATTTTATTGGCTGACAATGGGTTGAAATTGACTTTTCTAACAATATTGCCAGGTTCAAGATTGTCAGTTTAAATACGGTTGGCAGATATGTTTGTTTGTGAAAAATTGTTTGATCCGTTAATATGCATTGTCAGATATTTTATATTGGCAGTGTTAAAATAAAACTCGTTTTCGGGATTGAAAAACCAGTTCTTAGAAAAAGAGTGAAACTTTGTACTTTTGTATCGAAAATGGTAGTCAAACACAAACATAACGAAAAAGGGTTTGTATACTCAAACTGAATTTCCCTGCTCAAAATGCTATAGGTTCGGCCAAAATTTTGTTGCATTTCAATAGACATTTCAGCAATTATTGATATTTTATAAACATAGACATCTGACAATTTTTCTTACCACTTTTTGCAGCAATTGGGGCCGTATGTCAGCAATAACGCGCTGAATATTCTCTCCCAAGGCGTCAATCGTCTCGGGCTTATCTGCGTAGACAAGCGACTTCACAAGCTTAAAAAATGATGCAGAAAACTTAAAATTCGGTTTAAAAAAAACAATTTGTATACTCTTTTTCACAAAATAACTGCGCTAGCCCGAACAAAAATAATTTTTCTTTTGTATAATTTTGCTAAAAGTGGCCAATGTAGTAAAGACTTAACCCTTCAACTATGAACTCCAGGAAAAAAAAATCCTAACTAGTTTTTTGTACAATTAGTCATTATCGAGAGACTGAATCAGAATCTTTTGTTTTAAATACTCAAAGAGGACTCCCAGCAATTCTCAACCTAAATTTCAATATTCATCATAGTTCATTCATAGTTTTGCAAATAATAAGTTACTGCTACCAACTAGCCTATTTATGATCTGATCACATTGAGGTATCCAAATCACCACTGATTGCAACCAAACGGAACTGCGTATAACGTAGCGTATACAAAAAATGTCACTTCTGTCTGCACTTTCAATAAATTAGTTCCTTTTCCAATTAGATTCTCGTTTATTCACATGAATTGCAATTGTATAGCTAGTATAGGTAAGGTATACCTATCACAGATAACTATATATAGCTAAGCTATACTTAACTTTGGCCACAGCACAGCATCCACTCTTGTGTTCAACTAAAGCCATCCAGCTCAGAACACCGACCAAACCGGCAATGAGCAATCAACCTGATTACAATCATTATGTATGGTCCCAAGGGGAGTATGTTAATGTGTTGTGTGTTTTTTTTTTTTAATTTTTTTTTTACTTCTCTGTTTAATGAGCAAACTCGCCAACAGAATCGAGCTACATATACATCTATTGGAAAATGTGCAACAAAAAAATTCTATCCGATCAAAATCCACCAAAGTGTACTTTATCACTTGGCAATCTGCCATTCCACGTTTCTTTTTATATTTGTTGTTCAATTCAATTCAATGGTGACACCAGTTAGAAGGTTACCCACAGGGACCATTTGTGTTATTTCACAATGGCTGACAATCTTCTGCCACATCGAATAGTGATACATACTCGTTTATTTAAATTGCAGCTTTAATTACTTACTATAGATATGTGAAATCGCGAGTTTGCACCCACTTTTTAGCTTTAATATTATATCGAGTATGGCATCCCCTAACCAAAGTCCACCACTATGATGGCAACGGGAATGGGTGATGACTGCATTCTACATGACTTACATACGTAAACATGAACTTGAAGAGAGTTTTGTTTAATTTTTTTTTTATTTGCTTTTGTTTTATTATTATGAACTGCGTGTAAGGAGCGAGAAAATGAGATGTATCTAAAAGATAAATAATTCAGTTGAATAAAATTAATGTTTACGACTGATAATTATTATATGATGGTGAACTGGAAAAAGTCATTTATTATTCAAATCATGACATTTCCCGGAATGTTGAAAATTATCAGGAACAAAATATAAAAAAAAAGAAGTTACGTATATTATATTATTTATTTTATTATTATGAGTGGGTGGTAATTAAGTTTACCTGCCGTTGTTTAATAAGTTTTGATACGTGAATGATAAATATTAAACACTTGTAAAGAGCTGGAGATTTCAGAAGAAATATGACAAAAAACTCATTAACCTGCAAAAATAAAAAGAACAAAAATCATTTATTCAAAAATCTTATGGTGAATGCCATTTGAGAATACTTTCGCCATAGTTAACTCTCAAATTATATACATACTCCTGGATGTTTTTGTAACTGAGCGTAATATTTGCGTCGAGAACTCCGGTGTAATTTTGAGGGTTAATTTCTCTTTAGAATACTATAACCTATAATTCACTTCATATCATTCTTCTGCTAGATATACTATAAGTAAAATTCTGTCAGATAAAAGTTTGACCTACAAATCAAAGGGCACAGGAGTGCCCAGCCAAGTTCTGGATTTTCGAACACCCTCTAACTTTAGTACCAATAATGTCAGAAGCTTCAAATTCGGAATATTTTTGACTAAAATTTAGGGACTTTATTATGACAAGTCTTCTTTTTATTACTCACAATTCAAATATTTTGAAAACATGACCAGCATGACTCCCAAATTTGGAGTTGTTTTAATATTACTCTATACTTAAAATATTTTATATTAAATTTGATAAGAACTTGGCGTACTATTAGGTCTATTTATTTATAACAGTTGACTTGTTACGTGCAGATTTTTGTATAAAAGAACTTGCCTCTCTTTTTGGTTTAATTTGAATTTCGTCATAGACTGCCCCATTGTCAGGAAACCGATGCTCTAAACTGTGCCAATTGCTAAACACCGAGATCTAGGTGTCCTTAATGGTCCTAAATGTTGCGTTAACTGTGCTAACGTCTAAAAACTTTGAAAACTTTTTGAAAATATTGTTTAAACAAGTTTAAGCAAAAAAATAACTTTGGGGCTGGTTATTATTCATTGAAATGTATTTTCGGTTTAACTAGACGTAATTTGAAGTCAACACCAAGTCAGAGATCCCTTGCGGTTTTTTTTCTGTATACGTTTTCTTTTTATTTATAAACAAAAAAATGACAAAAAAGTAGGTTTTCGAAAAATAAATATTCATAAATTACAAACTACAAACAATCCCTGAAAATATCATGCTTTTAGCACCAAAACTCGAAAAGTTATGCAGTTGAGAAAAAATCCATTTTTAAATAATTTTCAAGCTAAATTATTGAAAAAACGCTGGTAGCGACCTCTAACTGTTCTTCGATTTTTTGGTCTTAATCATTTGGTTTCATTCAAAGCTTCATAATTTCGACCGGTCCCGCTTGAATTTCGAGAAAGGTTATTTTGAATCACCCTTATAACCACCACACATAGTACCAAGAAATCTATACCCTTAAGACTGATATTTGTTTCATTTTTCTGGCGATGCGATTGTCGCAAGTTTATGTCGCAAGTTTAAAATTTATCAAATTCAATAAAACGTTTGTATATATGCACTTGCGAGATAAATTTCCATGACTTAAAAATCTTAGTCCCAACAAGAAATAAACCGCACGATTTTTTATTTCGCAATGAAATGAGAAACATGGTATTAAATGCATTTTAAACGTTGCTATATTTATTTGCAGGAGATGCGTACATTTTCTATAAAAGATGTCTGTTGTAATTGTTTGCATAATCGCGCGAAAGAAGAAACAGCAAGTCGGCGGCTAAGTCGCTTTTGCAATTTTTTTCGGAGAGCAAAAAAAAAAAAAAATTTTTGCATAAGTCTCCATACAAAATCTGATTTTCTGTTGAGGATTCTGCAACAACTACGATACATTGGACAAAAGTTACTAAAGCAATTTGTGCAGAATGTGTATCTTAAGAAAATGGCATCAAAATCTCATTTTCATCCAAAAGTGGACTTAGCAGCCCGAAAATTCGAACAATATCTAAATTTTTACTATCTGAAAAATTCCGAAAATAAGTCGAATTTTCAATCGATATGCACCACCTCTACATTTATTTCAAAGCCCCATTAGTTCTTCTGCACACGAATCGTCGCGTCATAAAACACTCAAAACTTTCAACCGATTTCACTCAATTATTGCTATATTTACATTTCACCAACATGTTTAATTCATTTTATTTCAAACTGTACGCCTGGCGATTTGCAGCTTGAACGCTGCGATGTTTACGGCTCCTCTGCGATTGTCTATTGAAACACACGTGAGCTTCACACAAGCCGCAAACAATCTTAGTACTTGTCAATGACGAGGCGCTTTGTGTCCAGAGACCAGAAGACCTAAATAGAGGCGAACTATCAGGTTCATGTAATATCTCGGCATCCTTGCGAAATTCACTCAATTGTGCGAAATAAATGACACTGATCCATTAAATGGAAACAAATAAGACAAGCTTCTCATCGAACGAGAAATAAAAACAAATATTAAAACGACATAACCTCGGAAATATCGCCCAAGCAAAAAAAAAAAAAAACAAATTAATAAAATAACAGATGAGCTCATGAAAAATTTTCCTCTAAAACCAAAAGATTCTGAAGTATAATTTGCGTTTTCCAATATGTCGTGTATGGGCAGAGTCATGGATGTCGTCCCGAAAATCTAGACTTCAGCTTTACTAATAGCCCTCTGTCAGTTCTTCCTTTATTCCTCTCCACAAAATGACGTGCTAAATTTCATATATAAAATTTTTTCTTTCAAAAATATTTTTTTTTCATTACAAACATTTGATATCTCAATTTATGAATTAACGCATCTTATTTGTTCTGAACTAACCTGTTTTCCGTTGGGGAGGACTGCTTCAAGTTTCTTAAACTCGCCTTGTCGCATAACATAAAATACTTAAACACTGAGTCTTTATTTAAAAGCCTCCTTGATACCTATGAATCATTCAAACAAAAGTTCCACTCTGCAAAGCCCTTTTTCCTGGATGACCAAACTCCCGTTCTATAAATAATAACTAATCTCAATTAAAATAAACCACAAAATACACCCTAAATCCACATATTATTATAGCCGAAGTACTTCGTCCTAACTCAAACAAAAATAACTTCTCTTCTTCTGTGTACGTGAAATGTTAAAGGTCCATTTATATACCTTTTCCCACAAAATAAACCGACTCCCAGCTAAGTAAACATTAAACCCATGTGTCCACTTCGAATTTTTTGGTCAAGACAAAAAAACGAAAATAAAAATCAATTGCAGCCCAGCCCATGTTTTTTTTCATTCACTCACTTCACTACACGCGCCTACCCTATAGAAGGTATCTCCATAGAGAAGGCTAATGGCTTCGGGAATGCCCATAGCTCTGCATGTAACATTCTCGTAGCTATGTATATCCTAGCGTGTCATCATCGGGGATGGTTTGAATAACAATGTACAAAACCTTTTTTTTTATATTGTTTATTTATGAGGGGAATGTTCTACCTCTTCCGTCATTCTCTTACCCCTCCCTGACCCAATTAATACCATGAACTAGGCCATGGAACGTGAAACCACCCTTTTTCAAAAGAATCCTCTCATCTGGCACAATGCCAAAGAAAGAATTTCATTTAAAAACTCTCATCTTTATTTATTTATTTTTTTTTGCAGAAACCCTCAACTAGTACAACCTGTCGTTTTCCCAAGCTTGAAGAATGTGCTCACTTCCACTATGAACGTGTCCAATTGGGCCCTCTCTCTGTACGTCTGGTCGATGACAAGTCAGAATTACTCAATAGCAGCATTGCATCACAATCATTGGGTGGCGATGTGGCAGCATCACAAAATTCTTCACTGCGTTCATTCAGTCCGTCGATATGTTGGTTTATTGTAAAGGTGATTCCGAATCGTTCGGATCCGTTCCTGGTGAAACGTTCCTTTGACAATATGAAATTACTCGATGAGATGTTGCATCGATGTGTGTATGACAGGAAGATAAGCGGTCTCAAGGATTTGTCTGAAATGGATTTTAAATCCGAGGAAGATGTGGAATATGCAGTGGCTGTATATTTGGAGCGATTTTCGAAAATTGCTTCTGACTCACTCACTTGTGGGACTATTCTTACATGGTTGCAATTGGACAATAAGGGTAGAAGACTGCCCCTTGCAGATACTGATACTATGAAGTGTATAAATACTCCAGCTGTTGGAGCTGCTTATGGTGTCAGAAGGTGAGTAAACAGTCCGCTTTAATCTTCAAACTATTTAAACATTCCTTTTTCAGATATACTGCTCAAGCCTCCGATGAGATCTCTATCGAAGTTGGTGACATGATTTCTGTGATCGACATGCCAAGTCCAGCTGAGTCTATATGGTGGCGAGGAAAGAAGTCTCATTTACAGAAATCCCACTACGAAGTCGGTTTCTTCCCACAGAGCTGTGTTGCGACAATAGGCGATAAGGTTCCTCGGCATTTACCGCTTCCGGCGCCATTAGTTGGCCAACTAGATGTCTCACCCACAAAGCCTGTGCTTCGTAAACATGGCAAGCTTATAGCCTTCTTCCGGTCGTTCATTTTATCACGACCCTCCCGGCGCCGCCTGAAACAGAGCGGCATTTACCGGGAACGTGTTTTTTCCTGCGACCTAAGTGAACACCTCTTGAATAGCGGCCAGGAGATTCCAATGGTTCTCAAATGCTGTGCCGAGTTTATAGAAGAAAACGGCATCGTAGACGGTATCTATAGACTGTCAGGCATCACATCGAATATACAAAAACTTCGGCGTTCATTCGACGAAGAACAAATTCCAGATTTCTCAAATCCTGAAATACGTCAGGACATTCATGCTGTGAGCTCATTGCTTAAAATGTACTTTAGAGAATTGCCCAATCCATTGTGTACGTATCAGTTGTATGATAACTTTGTAGAGGCAATTCAAGCAAAGAGTGAATCAAACGAGAGGCTAAAGCTGATGAAGGAGACAGTTTTGAAGTTGCCCCCGCCACACTACAGGTGAGTTTGGAATTTTTTATTTGGGAGACCCTTTTTAAAACCATTTTATCTTGCAGAACGTTAAAATATTTGGCCACCCATCTGAATAAAATCTCGCAGCACTCCGCTCGGACCGGAATGACTGACAAGAATCTCGCAATAGTCTGGGCACCAAATTTACTTCGGTCGCCCGCCCTGGAATCGGGAGGTGTGGCCGCCTTACGTGGCGTCGGTGTTCAAGCCGTGGTCACCGAGTACCTGATCCGTAATTGCCATTTAATCTTCGATCCAAGCGATGAGGATTTTCGGTTGAGCTACGCTGGAAATCCGGCCAGTGCTGCAGCTGAACAAAGGATGGACTCACTTACTGATTGTGAGAGTTTACTCGTCGAACAGCGAGAACATGATCAATCTCTGTGCTTTGTCGAACGACCGAAATCGCTTAGTGCAAGTGGACCAAAACTAATAAGCCTTGAAGAGGCACAAACGCGTCACTATCGATTGGACAGCTGTGAGATGAATAAATCCATGCCAATCAATGTGATTAGTAATTCAGCAAATATCGGTTCATATATTGAGGTTGGGGGAGGGCCGTCGTCATTGCCCGATAAATACCACACCGTCTTGCCGGTACCTCGGAGTTGGCAGAAACGGAAAACCCATTCGTGGAAATCGATATTCACGAGAAATCCTCGTAACTCCAGCAGTAATAACGATGTCAAGGGATTGAATACATCCACGACCACACCTGCGCACAAGGCCAATACAACAGCTCAAGTCACATTCGCCGATGAACAGGCTGGCGGCGAGGGTGGCCTACATATGAAGAGCACCAAGCAGGACAAACCTAAGTCGATAGATCTCTTTGAAGTGGGTAAACCTATGGATATCTGCGTGAGGACTAGTTCGGTAGATAGTCTTCGAACAACTGGCCATTCGAGATCCGTTTCTCATGATTCCTATTTTGATCTTCTACAATCTCCCCAGCGTGGTGTAACCACCTGCCCATCCCGTGAACTTTCCGAACTTGGTCTGAACTTTGACAGAGAAGAACCAGAAATGCGAATCTTCTCTGATAGCGAGAGTCTGGTGGCGAGTCCGAAAGTAGGAAAGGAAAACATTCCGCCTTCGAGGAGAGTACTGCGAGCTCGTCCCGAGGAGTTCTCTAGCACAACAAATTCCGTAAATCCCAGTCCCAAAAAGCAACCAAGACTTAATCTCCTCTCGCCTAGTAGCGCCGCTGCTCCACAATCATGGGGTCCCAATACAACGGCTCAGACTCCCTGTTCCAATGGTGGTGGTGATCACAACGATGAGAGCTGCTGCAAGCGGTACAAACTAGAAGACCAACTCTCGGACATTCAATTCATTGATTGCAGCACCCCGGAGCATACAATCAGTAATCCAAATACAATGTACACCAGCGTTCAGGTTCACAATCCTCCTAAACAGTCGGTTTCAAAGACCTCCCTAGATTCAGAGGGAAGTTCGAAGACAAACAACACCACATTTGGTTCGATCTTCGAAAATAAGGACAAAAACGGCGCCGAAAGCTCACACATTATAACCCGATATAGCTATCCAACGGTGCAGGTAGGTGCCAAACGGAAAGATGACACTGCCTTAAAGGAACGTTTCAGCTACCCTGGGTCGGGGAATAGTGGAAAATACGTTTGTCGTTTGGTTTCGAAAGATGTCAAGATGAACGTTCAAGATGAACAAAAGAAGTCAGCAGCTGCACAACAACAACAACAACACTCAACAATTAATGATGAATTGCAGACACAAAGGTATGAAAATTAAATAACGGTTGTGTGATAATGCTTTGCGGGCTAGGGGCTTTAGATTATGCACAAGCTATTTTTTTTTGTTTCAAAAAAATCAATAGAAAGGCTTTTTTTTTCGCTTAGACAAGCTTCCTAATTGGAAAACAAGATAAAATAAAAAAAAAAACTTATCATTGCAGAAACTAATCCTGAAGAAAAGTACCTACATTCTTTTTGTTTTGTTATTAATATCATTTTAGAAAATTGTTTTTAAAAAAATATCAACATTTTATAGCTTTCTACAAAAATGTGCCACTTGTGTTCGCATCGCTAGAGATGGTGTCATTGGAAAGATCAGACAATTAAATCCGAGGTCAAGGGTCCAAATACTCCCTGTGACAGTTGTCTAACAACTGCGAATCTATTAAATATAAAAAAAAAATTGTCATATTCCTGCAATCCCAAAATCCTTATCCAACTACCGCCACCACTACCGTCAAAAAAAGTAAGCTCTACTTTTTTTTTACTGAAGATTTTTTTTTTTAAATTGACACTGCTTTATATTTGCCCATCCTGTCACATTCTTTATCAATTCCCCGTTTTTTTATTGCATAATTGCTCGTGCTGAAAATTCTCATCTAATATTATGCTGTTTTCATCGATTGGTGGAGAGTGCAGTTAAATTGTAGGTCTATGTTAAAGCATATCTTAAAAAATCATCCCATAAACAAATCTTTTCGTAACAAATTACTCTCGCTAACTCATCCCATTACATATTAAATCATAAAATGTTCACATAATTCATAAGAAAAAAAAAAAAAACAACTGGAAATAGAGAAAAATGAAAAATCTCAGAAAAATTTGCATGAAACCAAAAACACAAAGTTACTGTGTACTGTACATAATGGACTCCATCCACTTACCCCATTTTTGTTTGTATTTCACCTCCCAATAATCAAAAGATCAAAATTTGGGCTCATGGATCTTAGTACCCACATAAAGTGGGATATTCGAAAAAAAAGTTTGGCATATAAAAGTCTAAATATTGGTCACGAAAGGTCAGTTTCAGTAATTAGGTGTTTATGAATTTTTAAAGTTTTATTCAAGGTTATATCCATAAGAGGATGTAACTTCATTTTGTGGGATATTCAAAAAATTAATATATCAATTAAAAATATGTTAGTTTTAGAAATTGGTCAGTCATAATTTTTTTTTATTGAACTTTTAAATTTTTTTCGAAGTTATTGTTAGCATCTCACTTGTGGGATATTCGAAAAAATTCCATATAAAGGTCACTAAGACAATTGTTTTTTGTAATTGGTCGGCCATAGGTTATTTTTTTAAGATTTGTAAAAGTTTTGTTCAAGGTCGCCAAAAAGAGGATTTTTGTGTCTCATTTTTGGGATATTCAGAAAATTAGTATGCCACCTGAAAGTCAGTAGTCAGAAATTAATCGACCTTAGATTTTTTTTAAATTAAATTTAACGTTTTGTTCAAGGTCATTAAAGAATTTTTAATTGATTAGAGTTCCTGAAACACACTGAAATTACAAACTTTTGTAAAAAAAATTTTTAGTTTACAGAGGCTTTAAACTGGAAATCAAAAATGATCAATTGTAAAATTGAAAATTTTGGCGAGATCTTGCATTAGGAAAATTTCCGAATCTGTCAGAGTCTGATTGGAAATCCGGAGAAAAATGCCAATCGAAGGCTTCAAACAGATCTTATTCAGCCCTATCACAAATTCCATCGTAATCGATTTGTTACGAATCACTTAAAATGTATTGCAGAATCAATTGGTAGTGGAAAATCTATTAAGAATTTCTAATTTCGGGAAATTTGCTATCACAAATTCCGAATGAAACGGAAATATGACGTCCTTTTCTAATAACACTGATTCTTGTCGTAGCCAAGTTGTAAATGATTGTGTTTCATTAAAAATAGTTTTTTTACAAATTCTAAAATTTGCAATGGTTGCAAACGCAAATTATTCAATTTTTATTTTGTTAAAAAATCTTAAAATCTTACAATAATTGAATGCCACGCCATCCAGTACGAAGCAATTTACAAAGAAGTCGAAACAAAACTATGCTCCTTAAAAAAAAAGAGGAATTAAAAGAACACCTCTCAAAACAAGCCGGGCTGAAATTAGTTCCTCAGTACATTTGAAACCTCTTTTTTTTATAACTTTAATTTATTTTTATATTGAATCTATTTTCTTCGCGAAAAAAATGCTTAAACATTGAATAAATAAACAAATACCAACAACACAACTTTTTTCACGATCTCAATCATTTGAGTGCTCAGGGATTTTTTGATTTGTTTTTGCGATATTTATTAAAACAAAGAGTCTAGCCATACTTAACACAAATGTTCAGCTTTTTTTGTGTAAAATAAAAAGGGAAAAAAGATAGGATTTTTTAAAAAAATTAAGGGATTTTTGTTTTTAAAAGCTCCAAGTATTGCTGTGACATAGGACAGCTGATTTCGAAATTCATGATTAATTCTTTTAATGAGGCATTGCTTTTTTCGATTCCATTCGGATTTTGTGAATTCTTTTTTTCGGGGCTCGTAGTGAAATGATCCATTCGGCATTCGGGGATTTTCCACGATGCATTCTGTGATAGGCCTGATTGATTCTGAAGTGTTAGTGCTTTTGGTTTTGATTCTGAATTAAAATCCAGTAGCATTTGTTCTTTTATCGAGAAGAAGAACTTTCATTTTGTGGGGTTCAAAATGCTTCTGGACGACCAATTGAAAAAGCTCAGCCAACTTTACCGAGAAAATTATTTGTCACTACATAAAAGAAGATATTGGAGTAAAGACAATTTTTCGATTTAACTTTTTTATAAATTAAAATTTGTATTATCAGGCAGTGTGATAATACAAATAGGTATTTGTCTTGAGCTTTTAATCAAAGGTAACGTAATCAGACTACCGAGCTCTGAATTTTTACTTCAGGTAAGAATGATATCCGCGATATTCCAGTTGAAGAATATTTTGAAATTTTAAGGTTATGTTACAACGAACGATAAAACAACAAAAGCTTAAAATTGTGCACCACCAATTTAAGGCTAAACTTGGCAAACTTTTTTAATTGATTTATTAAAAAAATTTCAACATTTAAGAAAACATTGTTTAAAACCTTAATAAAATGGAATTTGAACCTTCAGACATCTTATTACATCTTATTACATCACTATCATATTTCATTCTGACTACCTGTTACTTAACCATGTATATTTATATGTTCTTACTTGCCCAGAACCCTCTAAATTGTGTGCATTTAATTATTAAGTGTGTGATTTTATTTTAAGTTCTTCAGCTTGTGCCAATCTCTAGTCTTTGGTTTGTAACAGCAGCGTTTTCGTGTTATATGTACATATATTGTGTGCTATACTTTTTCATCTTTTCTTCCTCTTTTCTATTCATCTCATTCATATAAAGAATATCAAAAATTCCTTACTTTTTTTGTTTTAGAGTAACATTTTCACAACAACAATATCAACAGCATACTCAAAAAAACAATAAACTTCTACCAGATTTGTTGAAGCCTAAAAATCGTTACAGTTACTGTGATCCTTTGCAAGATTCAAATAATTCAATAAATTTTCTATTACGGAGCAATTCAGCTGACATGAATAAAGATAAACTTTCAATTGGATCGAGTAATAACGAAATGGAACGTTCGAAGATAAGTGTGACCCCATCGTCACCTATACAGAGTCCACGCTACTCGCTGCTGGTCGGTGAAACTAGTTCTGAAAATAGCAGCGCTGTGACTACTCCAATATATGAGCTGGATCCGATTGCTATGATGGCAGCTTCACAATCATCGTCGCAATATGATGAGACCAAAGGATTTGCTGGCTGCTGTCGTGCTTCGGTCGATAGCATTTGCAGCAATGTAAGTTTGATCAAATTCCCCTCATTAGAATTCATTTCTTATTTTATCTTTATTTCATTATTGTAGCTCACATCACAAACTGAAAAACGTGATATGAACGCACTCAAGCGGGAACTTTCTCTTGATCTGGATCCTGCTAATATGTGTTCGAAAATGTCTGTTGATCTCACAGATAGTACCAGGCAACCGCATTCATTGCATCTCATGCCATCGCCCAATACTCATACAGAAGACAACACTAGTCAGTCAGTAACTCCCAGTGAGTTCGGCTATCAGCACCTTAACCGGCAGTCAAACCTCGTCTCCTTGGAGAGTTCACCTAATTTCGACGAGTACGATAACATGGAACGGGCTTTCCTAAACTATGACAAGTCAGCCATCACACCAAGCAATAGTACAGCCCCCTTGATGGGTCAGAGCCCAACAAATTCAGCTAAAAAACTGGTCCCTCTTAGTCCCATCAAGGCCACAATCAACATCACATATAATTTTAAAAGCCCCCGTGAAGGTCCTTTGCTGCCGGAACCTGAAACTCCAAGAAAATCACTATTGGAGACGAGTTTTGATGAAAATATCGTCTACGAGCAGGTCAAGTTCTTTCGAAACTCTGTCACCGAAGTGAATCAGCTTCTAAGTAATGGAAACCCATTATATAATATCGAGAAGGAACCGCTGCAGGAGGAGGGCACAGATGAAGATCAAACCCCATCGCCAATTCGTGAGGTCAATAGCAATCTTATAGTTCTAAGCGACGAAGAGGAAGATAATCATGAATTTCCAAATCTTTCCGACGACATTCAAATGTCGGATAATATTGACAGTCTTGAGTGTGATCCAAGTCTATCGCTCTATGAAAATGTTGAACTTAGAAAACCTGCGACGGTCTATGAGAACATGGAAGGAGGTTCCATGAAATCCGGAAATGGTCTGGAAAAGCTTCAGCTCGATCGCAGTTCAAATTCTTCTGATCCACGACGATCACCATCGAATTTTAGCGTTAAGCAATTGGCAACTAAATTCGAAGTATCTCCTGTGGAGCAACAGCAAGCTTTTGATTTCAATGTGCGATCGTTGAAAAAATCCGATATTCCTCCATCGAAGAACTCTCCTCCTCAACCTCCAGTCAAACCATCACACAACTCTTCCTCTAAGCAGCAGTTAAACAAAACAAATCAAATTACACGAAGTCTTGATGAAAATGCATTTGTTAGAGAATTTGGACCGAAGAGACTTGAAGACATAGCCAGAAGTGTACATCAAATGGATAAGATCGAGGAAGCAACTCGTCGAAAATCGTTCGATTTTACACGCCCCAAATTCTTGAATCCTCCTAAGAGACTGCCTGGTCTTCCTATCAACGAAGAAGTTTGCCAAAAGAATTCGCTTAAATTGGATCTAAATGACGAAGTAGAATCACCATCGTCGACAAGTGAGACTGAAGTGAAGATTACTCCAACAACTGAGAATCGAATTTCCTTAATTCAAAACAATGTTGCAGTCGAAGACCCTAATAATCCAGGTTCTCTGACAACTCCTCTGAAAGTTCTGAGCGGAGTGAAATTGGATCGTGAAAGGATTGACCGAATCAAAGAGGAACGCCGACATCAACTCAAAGAAAAATACCGAGCTGATTCATTCAAATCCAAATCGAAAACTGAATTACGTGAATTCCAAAAGGACGAGGATAAATTCACATCGGAGTCACTGAGGGTGAAGTCAAAATCACGTGGGGATGTTCGAACAACTTTCTTTCAAAAAGATGTTGATGATAATTTAAAAGAGGCGAATTTTCATACTGTCAGTGGCGGAGCTGGACGTGTGAGGAGTATCAGTGATGAGAAGAACCAGAATAATTGTGAGCCCGAGAACTTGGTGAATTTAGATAAAAATGGAGCAGATTCGACCGAGTTCTCAGCTAGAGCCACAGTTCAGAAATTCGAAAGGAAGAGTCTGGATTATGCAAGAGAGCGTGATGCAACTAGTTTAACTGCTGGTGCAACCATTGCTGTAGATGGAAATGTACGAAGTGGAAGTGCCACGACCAATCCGGCAGCAGCAATGCTGGGGAAAAATAGTATTAGTTCAACGTAAGTAGAACATCCTAATTCCACAATTTTAAAATTTATTTTGAATAATAAAAAATCATCTAGGCTCTTTACTTCTAAATGGTTTTTTTTAGAGGTTTACAATTTATAATAAAATAGAAATAATGTTATTGCCTTTGGGGTATTGGCTTTATTTAAAAGATATTTTTTTGCCATTATTGTTTAAAATAGGGCATCCCGACACCTCAAATGTAATACAATCTGAAAGTCCAATTTTCAATTACAGTATCGAGTAGCTTGAACCGTATTTCGCCAATTACGAGGCGAATTTTTTACTTATAAGTGGTCCAACGTGTGAGTGAAATGGTGCTGTCACTAGAAACAGTCTTGTCAATTTAAAATCAAATCTCTTAAAAAAAATCAGCCTTCAAAGTTAATAGTTCTTGTTACAAGCCTAGATCTTCAGTGGGTTGCTTAGCATTAAAGTTGCCACCACGAAGGAAGTTATAGCCCAGTAGATTTGGGAGTTCTGTTTAGCCGTTTTCAATTTGTGATAGCTTCGGTGGGGAGTTTGTTGCTGTTATCTGAAACCCTGTCTTTACACAATACACACTTGCTTAAGATGGAGCTACAATTCTAACAAGAAGATTCTTCCAGTCAGCTTGGTTCCTGGTTCAAACTCAAGGTTCATTGAAGTCCGTTTTCACTTGCGTGTTCCATATGTGTCGAAGTTTTCATTTACTGTGGGTGGAATCAAAGATTTTCCGGTTTGGAGCTGATTGATGTCCATTCGGTCTAAACGTACAGACGGTTGTGACCTCTTAAATCTACACATACATATCTACCCTTTCCATGTCTTCTAACCATTCTGCCATCTTCGAACCTGCCCACTGTTACGATCAAAAAAGTTCCGCCACGAGCTTCAAAAGCCCCGCCAACTATCATGCTCAAGAAATCCTTTCCCTGCCAATCCCTTAAAAGGTTATAAGTGCCCCTTCCATTGCCTTATCCCCGTCTAAGTCTCGCCTAAAATCCCCGTCCTGAGCACGCCTAAAACCCCTGCTTCGTTTACACTATCACAAATTGCCCGCCCCCCCCTTCGTCACCCCAGTTGAAGACAAATCTTGAATTGCTAATATTCATAATTTATCAACCTCTTACGAGACTCGGTTGCGGAAATATTACCTTCAATTGTTTTAGGGCGCGAAATTTAGTAAAATATCTTCGGATAGAAATTTTTCGAAAACTAGACCTCCTAGACAGGGATGGAGGTAGCTTGGTGAGTCAGCAGCTTGACGACTCGGTGGCTCAGGAGATGGAATGCATGCCATTGTAAAAAAAGAAAGAAGTTTAGATTCTGATACAAAGCCTTTATTGAAATTCTGTTACATTAGAAAAATACAATAAGCCATGTCTGCATCATTTATAGTTATAACAATAAAATAAATAATATCATTAAACGATCAGTTTACCCTTGTACGAGGTTTTTCTGTACATTTAATTGTTTACCTACATACTCATTTAGTTCTTGTAAATTGAATTTAATAAACAATTACACTTTAATATATTAATTTTTTTTTCATTTTCACAGGAGAGACAAGATATCACCAAAATTTTCAATACGTGACGTAACAGCTATGTTTGAATCTCGTTCACAAAATCAACAGTAAACATTTTAAATTACAATACAAAATATATATATAGTTATATATATTTAAATAAACAATATAACAAAATAAATAATAAATTTTTAAACCTTTTTTTTGTTATGCTTAACATAATGAAAACAATAACATTCAATGACTATATAAAACACAACAAAAAAAGAAACAATAAATTTTAAAATTTTTACAAAAACAAAAAAAATAATTAAACTATGTAACAAATCTATATAAACGTATTTCTTTACATATACAACATACATATTAATTACCATTGTATTTAACAAAAAAAAAATAAACATTAACATAATCCAAAGAATTGTACACATTTATATAAAGCCAATTAACAATAACAAGAACAAAAAAACAAAATGCATACATTAATATTTAATTTAAGTCGAAAAGTAAAAAAAAAAATACTCAATTGATATTGACAGAAAAGCAAATATTATCACAAAAACCACTTATCTCAAAGTCTTTGTCTCTCTTTCTATATATACTACTATATGGCATTTTAATTGTATTTTAAAAATACAATTTTATATAACTTTTATTTTATTATTTATAATTGAGTAGAAAATCTATTGAAAAGATTATTCGGAAACATTACGATGAAAAGCTTTAAATTTAAAACAAAAATATTACAATTGACTTAAGTACGCATGCGCATTTATTATTAAACCCCGCGCCAGAAAAAAAAATATTCCACACATTTTTCTTTCCAAGAAAAAAAAAAAAAACACACTTGCATTATTTTTATAATCGCTTAGAATCTTTCATAAAATCATAAATTAATCGATGGCAAAAAGTTAAATTACAAAAAAACAACAAAGAAAACGTGAGCATGAATTGAATTTAAGGAAACAAAAATTTGAGAGAAAATGTTGTTGTGTTGCTTGGGAAATCAATTATAATTATTTAAATTGAAAACTTTGGATTTGCATGATTTGATTGAATTTATTTTGAAAACATTAAGAAAAAATGATTTTAATTTTTAATGTAAAATACAAAAAAGAACATTAGGGAAAATTATATTTGTTTGTTAAATTATTTTCATTATTTTATCACTTAAGTTTAAGATAATAATTATTCTTAGGAGTAGTTTTAAAATGGCAAGAGTGTCCCTTGGACAAGGGAATAAAACCTTTCTTTTTTTATATACATAATAATCGTTTAAACAATTTATATTATTGCAATAATTTGTTTTTATTTTATTTTGTTCTTAATTAACTTCAATTCTTTTTATTATTATTATTATTATTATGAAAAAAACTCGTTTTGTTAATTTGATATTATTATTTTTTAAAAATGTAATATATGATTTTTATGACATTATGTAAAATGAATTTGGTGTTTTTATTTCTTTTTCTTCTCTCTAGCATTTTTAAAAGAATATTCGAAGGGTAAATCCTGATATTATGAAGAATTTTCCTTTGCATCTGAAAAATTTCACGTTAATACCATTGAATAACATACGGATTACGTAACACAGTTGATATACCAAAATCACCGTTTATTAGCCAAGATTATAATGAAATACGAATTTTGGAAATTGGTTGAAAATTAGAAATAACACACCCTATTTTCTCAAAAACTTACTTTTTTATGTATCCAAGCCTAGAATCCAATAAAATTGTATGAACACATGTGAAAATTTGTTACTGGTATTACTTGTGACAAATTAAGCTTTCTATAAACACCCCACTTTTAAAAATCGAATCAGTATTTTTCGACTTATTGTCAATTTTGTGAAAACATAAATCTGATCGATAGATAGACTGTAATATTGAAAGATTTTCCGTATATGAATATTTAAAACGTTCTATTGAAGCTTGTGGTTTACATAGGAAAACGTTTGATATACCAAAATCACCGTTAATTGGTCAAGATTATAATGAAATACGAGTTTTGAAAATTGGTTGGAAAATAGAAAAGAAAATGCCAATCTTGTTAAAAACGTAAATTTTTTTCTTTCCAAGCCTCTAAACCATTTTTTTCGTATGAGTACGTATAAATATTTGGTATTAGGAAAATACGCACGGGGTCAACTATTCCATAGACACCTCAACTTGGAAAATCCGACTTGTAGACTTATAGCGGATTTTGTGCGGTTCAATCGTTAATTTTTCAAATTTTCACACTTATACTTTGAAAATAATAGGAACTTAATTTTGTATGTATTTGGTTAAGACACCCATAGTCATAGCCACCATTGATACCTGAGGTAATTTTAAGTCGAAAAACTTAAGAGGTAATTTGCTCGGTTTGGCTTACTTGTCGGCTTATAACGGTTTTTGTGATTTTTTGTCCCATTTCTTTTAACTGGCCTTTACTCTGCCAAACAACCGATTTTTGATTGTTTTTGGTTATTTACATAAGATTAACTTGTGATAATTACTTGTTACAAATAAACCTTTCTATATAGACACCTCAATTTTAAAGATCGAAGGTATTTTCCGACTTATAGCCAATTTTGTAAAAACACAAATCTGAACGACTGATAGACTGCAATTTTGCAAGATTTTCCATTTTAAAATATTTAAAACGTTATACTGAAGCTTGTGGTTAACGTAGGAAAATGTTTGATATACCAAAATAACCGTTTATTGGCCACGATTATAATGAAATAAAATTTTTTTAAATTGGATGGAAAATGGAAATGATACGCGCTTTTTAATCAAAAAGTTGCTTTTATATCTATCCAAGCCTCTAATTCATGAAAATTGTGGGAGTACAGGAAAATTTTTATATTGCGATTACTCTTGACAAATTTACCTTTCTATAGACACCTCATTTCCACAAATCGAACCAGTATTTTCCGAGTTATAGCCGATTTTGTGCGTTTCAATCGTGAATTTTTCAATTTTTCACACTTACACTTTCAAAATAATAATTGGTTATGACATCAACATGTAACCACCGCAGATGAAAACCATGGGTTTCTCACGTCATTCTAAGTCGAAAAACTTAACAGGTAATTTTCTCGATTTCCCTTTGTTTTCCACTTATAACGGTTTTTATGACTTTTTTGTCACGTTTCTTTGACTGGCTGTAAATTTGCCAAATTTCAACCGATTTCTGAATTTATTTTTTCATTTTAAATAGAGGAGTTCACAATTTTTACCCGGCCTGCAACTTTTTTCTATGCGGATACCGGTTTTCCAGCATTTTATTATCAATCCCTTTTTTTGGCATTCTTAGGTTTTTTTTTTGACTTTGGTATCATTTTTTTCACAAAAACACGTTATTAAATAGCATTTTTCTTTTTTTATTATGAAAGCCAAATTTGTTTTCTTAAAATTATTTAATATTTTTTAATAAAAAAAAACTATTTAAAATTATTTACATAAAAATTAAAAAGAAAAATTCAAAACAAATTTAATTCTTTAATAATTGAATAAAAACGTTTTCTTAACTGTTAAGGGCTTCTAAAGGTTTATTTTCTCTCCTTAAACTTCTTTTCCCAAATTCAAGATAGAATTGCTCAAGTTTTGACCCATTTCGGTCGCCTTTTTCATACTTTTTCGAACATAAAATCTGAACGACCAAGACACTAGATTTTTGTTAAATTTCCAGTTGATGAAGATTTAAAAAGCTCTTTTGAAGCCTGTGGTTGACGCACCCGCATGTTTTTCATACCAAAATGACCGCTGATTAGTCAAGATTATAATGAAATACAAATTTTTAAAATCGGTTGGAAAATAGAAAAGAAAATGCCTAATTTTTCAAAAACTTACCTTTTCTTATTCCCAAGCCCCTAAAGCAACTTTTTCGTATGGGTACTTAAAATATTCGGTATCAGATAAATGCGCACGGGGCCAACCTTTCCATAGACACCTCAACTTGGAAAATCCGACCTATATTTTCCGACTTAAATCGCATTTTGTGCGGTTCAATCGTGTATTTTTCAAATTTTCACACTTACACTTTGAAAATAATAGAAACTTAATTTTGTATGGAATTTGTTAAAACACCACAGTCATAGCCATAATGGGATCCTGACATCATTCTAAGTCGAAAAACTTAAGAGGTAATTTTCTCGTTTTCGCTTCCTTTTCGACTTATAACGGTTTTTCGATTTTTTGTCCCGTTTACTTTAACCGGCTCTAACTTTGCCAAACTGCAACCGATTTTTCACTTTTTTTCGTTATTTACACAAGATAATCTTGTGATAATTACTTGTTACAAATAAACCTTTCTATAGACACCTCATTTTTAATGATCGAAGCAGTATTTTCCGACTTATAGCCAATTTAGTAAAAACACAAATCTGAACGACTGAAAGACTGCAATTTTGAAAGATTTTCCATTTAAAAATATTTAAAACGTTATATTGAAGCTTGTGGTTAATGTGGGAAAATGTTTGATATGCCAAAATCACCGTTTATTGGCCAAGATTATTAGGAAATAGGAATTTTGAAAATAGGTTGGAAAATGGAAATGATACGCCCCATTTAATCGAAAAAATGCTTTTATATCTATTCAATCCTTTAATTCAAGAAAATGGTATGATCACAGGAAAGGTTTTATTTTGCTATTATTTGTGACAAATTTCCCTTTCTATAGACACCTCATTTCCACAGATCGAAGCAGTATTTTCCGAGCTAAAGCCGATTTTGTGCGGTTCCATCAGGAATTTTCCTAATATTTTCAAAATAATAATTGGTTTTGACGTCGGCTCTTCCCGAAAAATTATAAACAAAATATTTCTATTAATGTCGGCTCTTCCTGCAAAATTGAATCAAAGTAAAATTTTCTTGAAAGTGAAATTTTTGTTGCGGTAAAACCGTTATTAGCATAGAAAAAAAATGTAGGGCGGGTAAAAACTGCTAACTGTACTTGTAAATACAAAAAACTAATTCAACAATCAGTTACAATTTGGGAAAGTGAGCCAACTAGGAAAACGTGACTAAAAATCATAACAACCGTTATAAGTCGAAAAGGAAGCGAAAACAAGAAAATGACCTCTTAAGTTTTTCGACTTGAAATGACCCCAGGAACCCATGGTCTTCATCTCTGGTGATGATTGTGGGTGTCATAACCAATTATTTTTTTGAAAGATAAGTCTGAAAATTGAAAAATTCCCGATGGAACCGCACAAAATCGGCTTTAACTCGGAAAATACTGCTTCGATCTGTGGAAATGAGGTGTCCATAGAAAGGGAAATTTGTCACAAATAATAGCAAAATAAAACCTTTCCTGTGATTATACCATTTTCTTGAATTAAAGGCTTGAATAGATATAAAAGCATTTTTTCGATTAAATTGAGCGTATCATTTCCATTTTCCAACCTATTTTCAAAATTCCTATTTCCTAATAATCTTGGCCAATAAACGGTGATTTTGGCATATCAAACATTTTCCTACATTAACCACAAGCTTCAATATAACGTTTTAAAAAATTTTAAATGGAAAATCTTTCAAAATTGCAGTCTATCAGTCGTTCAGATTTGTGTTTTTACAAAATTGGCTATAAGTCGGAAAATACTGCTTCGATCATTAAAAATGAGGTGTCTATAGAAAGGTTTATTTGTAACAAGTAATTATCACAAGATTATATTGTGTAAATAACGAAAAAAAGTGAAAAATCGGTTGCAGTTTGGCAAAGTTAGAGCCGGTTAAAATAAACGGGACAAAAAATCGAAAAACCGTTATAAGTCGAAAAGGAAGCGAAAACGAGAAAATGACCTCTTAAGTTTTTCGACTTAGAATGATGTCAGGATCCCATTATGGCTATGACTGTGGGCTTTTTAACAAATTCCATACAAAATTAAGTTTCTATTATTTTCAAAGTATAAGTGTGAAAATTTGAAAAATTCACGATTGAACCGCACAAAATGCGATTTAAGTCGGAAAATATAGGTCGGATTTTCCAAGTTGAGGTGTCTATGGAAAGGTTGGCCCCGTGCGCATTTATCTGATACCGAATATTTTAAGTACCCATACGAAAAAGTTGCTTTAGGGGCTTGGGAATAAGAAAAGGTAAGTTTTTGAAAAATTAGGCATTTTCTTTTCTATTTTCCAGCCGATTTTCAAAATTTTTACTTCATTATAATCTTGACTAATCAGCGGTCATTTTGGTATGACAAACATGCGGGTGCGTCAACCACAGGCTTCAAAAAAGCTTTTTAAATCTTCATCAACTGGAAATTTAACAAAAATCCAGTCTTTTGTCGTTCAGATTTATGTTCGAAAAAGTATGAAAAAGGCGACCGAAATGGGTCAAAACTTGAGCGATTCTATCTTGAACATGGAAAAAGAAGTTTAATGAGAGAAAATACACCTTTAAAAGCCCCTAACAGTTAAGAAAACGTTTTTATTCAAATATTAAAGAATTAGAATTTGTTTGAATTCTTTTTTTAGTTTTTATGTAAATAATTTTAAATAGTTTTTTTTATTAAAAAATTTTAAATAATTTTAAGAAAACAAATTTGGCTTTCATAATAAAAAAAGAAAAATGCTACTTAATAACGTGTTTTTGTGAAAAAAATGATACCAAAGTCAAAAAAACAACTTAAGAATGCCAAAAAAAGGGATTGATAATAAAATGCTGGAAAACCGTTATCCGCACAGAAAAAAGTTGCAGGCCGGGTAAAAATTGCGAACTTCTCTATTTAAAATGAAAAAAATAAATTCAGAAATCAGTTGAAATTTGGCAAATTTAGAGCCAGTTAAAGAAACGTGCCAACAAAATCATAAAAACCGTTATAAGTGGAAAACGAAGGGAAATCGAGAAAATTACCTCTTAAGTTTTTCGACTTAAAATGACGTGAGGAAGCCATATTGGCATGAATGTGGGTGTCTTTACCAATTACATATAAAATTAAATTATTAGGTATTTTTAAAAGTACAAAAGTGTGAAAATTTGAAAAATTCACGATTGAACCGCACAAAATCCGCAATAAGTCGGAAAATATAGGTCGGATTTTCCAAGTTGAGATGTCTGTGGAAAGGTTAGATCCACGCGCATTTTTCGGATACGGAATATTTAACGTACTCATACGAAAAAGATGCTTTAAGAGCTTGAAAAGAAAAAAAGGTAAGTTTTTGAAAAATTAGCCATTTTCCTTTCTATTTTCGAACCAATTTTCAAAATTTTTACTTTACTATAATCTTGACCAATCAACCGTCATTTTGTTATAAAAAACATGCGGGTACGTTAACCACAAGCTTCAGAAAAGCGTCTTGAATTTTCTTCAACTCAAAATTTTATAAAAATCCAGTCCTTTGTTCGTTCAGATTTTATGTTTGAAAAAGTATGAAAAACGTGTCCGAAAGAGGCCTATAAATTCGAGAGTTCTTTCCTGGTCTTCAAAAATGAGGTACTAAATGAAAGATAAGACAATTTCAGATGAGAAAAAAATTTAGCTACCGGTTTGTGGCATTTGTGGGGACTGATTTGGTAAATGGGACGCCATGGTAAGGAGCTTTGTATGCGCATGGTAGTGCATTTCGGGTAGGGTGGGGCAATTTAAGAAACTGGCTTATTGTTTTTATTCAAAAAATATGGGCATCCAGCATCTATCATTTTAACTTGAAAAATTATGAGGTAATTTGATCGTTTTCGCTTCTTTTTCGATTTATAACGGTTTTTATGATTTTGTCTCCCAGTTCTTTTAACATGGTTCCGATTCTGGACTTAAAAATTTAAAAAATTTAACAACATCCAGTGAGTATTTAAGTAAAGATCTCTAAATAACTTTTTAATTTTTTACACCTAAAAAAATAATCCAAATTAAATCCAAAATTTGCCAAACTTTGATAAATCTAAATAAAAAGTTTCACGCTATACTCGTTCATGTTTTTTGAACTCCAAGCATAATTTTATAAAATTCCATTCAAACAAAGTAAACATACCTATATATGCTTCCTATGGAATGTACTAATATTCTAGGACAATCCATATTAAAATCGATATCATGCGTGGACTAATTTATACATTTGATACTCGTACATTAAAAAAAAATGTAATAAACAATTAGATAATTGAATTGTTACACCAACCAAATAAAACAAACAATTTTTTATAAAAAAGACAAAATTTTATTAAAAAAAAATAAAAGTTTTCAGAATTTTAGCTTTTCCTGTTAGCTAAAACTGCAAATATAATGACAAAAACAAGTTTACATAGCCGTTGCTTTAAAAAAAAGTATTTTTGAATTTAAATTAAAGAATAAAAAAGTAAACAAGTTTGAAACGAATAGTATTAAATACGAGTACTTATAATATTTAATGAGTTATATTGGACACAAAGAAAAAACAAAATTACATAAAAGCAAAAAACCAACATTTTTTAAAGCTATTTTACGCAATAAATAAAAAAATATATTGCTTGCTTAATTTTAATTAAATTAAAACAAAAAATATATAAGTACATATATACATAAATAAATAAACAAAATTTTTTATGTGATGCTTTAGTATTTTACTTATAATTAATTTCAGAGTAAATTAAAATATACATTTTTTTGTTTTAAATTTAAATTTGTACTTATTTTATAGTTAGATGAAAAATATGTATTTATTTATTTTTTAACAATTATTATTGTAATATTTTATTTAATGTAACATTTTATTTAAAAATAAATTAAATATTTATACAAACAGCTTTTATTGAGGATATTTGTAATTTATAAATATTTATAGCTAAATTATGGCAATAGAATAAAAACATTTATTATACATTTTTAACATGAAAATAAATTGAAAAATAAAAAAAGTAAAAAGCATTTAATAATTTTTACATGTTAACATACATTTTTGGATATTATATGCGATAAGTTGAATAAAAACAAAAACAGATAATAATATAAATAAAAATAAAACATATAAAGTTTAATAACAAATATTTCTTGTTTCTATTTTATTGATTTTTTTGTTTACAGAAAAATTTCCTTAAAAGCTATAAAGAGATCAAGAGAATGTATGATTGCAAATATAATATAGGCATGTACAATTACATTTTAAGTAGGGCCACTAGACGAATTAAACTTTTTTTTTTATTATTTGAAACTACGTAGGGTAATTAATGGGTTCGATAAAATTAACTTTTTTGTTTTCTTTTTCTCACTTTAAAAAGTTGGTTGCTTTTGCAATTTAAAAAACCTTTAGAAAATTTCACATTAATTCTGATTTCCCTTCGTATTGATTTTTAAATTAGGCTAGGCTGTACGAAGAATAACCGCCCAAATAAAGATGGCGCTAAAGTCATTTTTAAATGAAATGAAAATAGTTTTCACTAATTATTAATCTTATTTTCTAATTGGATTTGAATTGTGTGTTTGAATTGAGAGTTAAAAAGTTTGATTGTCACTAAAGAGCACAGTTTGAGCGATAGTGTTTTTTTCGAAACATTAAAATGTACCAAAGACACAAACCAAAATGTTTAGAATATGACAACAATTAACAATTTATATTCAGGGGTTGAATGATTTTACTTCTGCTTTTGCGTTTAAAAAAAAAAAACTTTCCCATACCGGGAATCGAACCCGGGCCTTCTGGGTGAAAGCCAGATATCCTAGCCACTAGACCATATGGGATATATTTAGAGCAATATCATTTCGTATATATGACTACTTGAATTTGTTAGATGCCATTTTTCATTTAGTTCAATAATATTAAAAATCTCGCTAAGAAAATATTAAGAATCTATGTATCTATAACTATTGAAAGGTTGGTTGCTTCTCAATGATTAATGAACAAAGGAATTGATTATTATAATAATTATGAATTTTTGTTTTGCTTATTAAAACTAGATTCCGATTTCTTTTTTAATTTTCTCGAAAATGACTTTAACAACTTTGATTAAACTAAGTACCTACCTACCTTTATTTTTACCAAAAAATTCGATTTACAGAAATATGGTTTTGATGTTTTTTTGAGAAAATTGACTTAAACTTTAGTTTTCCAATTTTGATCCTAACCCTTCCTGGCCCTACCTGGATGTATAAGTACATTTCAATGAGAAATTCTTTTTGCTTTCCCTAAAAGAACTTATTTTTTTTAATTTATTCCTTGCATATTTCTTCTTCAAAGAGCTGTGTCAACTTGGCCTTAAAAAGTGTTAAATTTTGTTTTATTTTTTTTTTGTAAAAGACGACCTTAAATGACCATTTCTGATAACAATTTATCTTTTTTTGACCGAAATTTTATTTTTGAATTTTAAAAGATGACCATTGTAAAAAAAACAAAACAATTACCTTAAAAGAATAGAACCACCCTTTAGAATTATTGTGACTAAAAAAAAATAATTTAAAATGGCGCAAAAATGATTAACTACGATGTTAAAACATTTTTATTAGTATATTATAAATAGTTGATGGGTGGTCAAAAATGGTTATTTAATTGGTCATCTTTAACAAAAAAAAAAAAAATTGATTTTTTGGGGCCAAGTTATCACAACTTCTTCAATAGTAAATTTTTTTCAACTTATCAAATTAATTACCTTTTATATAATATTTTACCAAATGTATGCCATAAAATTTGTCCATATCAAATTTTGAACTTGTTCACACTTTCTTCTAAACGATTGCCTAAGACCCTGTTAAAATTGTCCGGGTTGCTGAGTCTCGAATCGTAACTACTAAACACTTTAAGCCCAGTCGGAATAAACATTTGACCTGGAAACAATTTAATCATTCCATTTTCTTTCACAATTCGTTGGAGGGGGTTATAAGGAGCATATGGATAGTTTTTCGGGAAAATCGGGCTGGAGCTAAAGCCACCATCTTAGAATTTTCTTAAAAACTTGACTTGAAATAGAAAATAAAATATAAACAAACAACGGCAACACTCACAGTGTCATGCTTTATATTTTTTAAAAGTCAGAAATTCATTACTTAATTTTGTTTTTAAATCTAACTATTTGAGTAAATACTTTTTGAAAAATTAATTTTCAAACTCAAATTAAAACAAAAAAAATTTAAAAAAATTTGAAAACTAACTTTTTCAAAATCTTTCAGTATTAAGTTTGTTTTAACTATTCAACGCTCTAATAAATTTTTAGTCAAACGCTAAAAAACAATTGCTTAAATGTCTTTTTGTTTTTGAGAAAATTGAAAATAACCAAATGTACTTTACTATTTTTTTTAATGGAAATAGGATCAGAAATTGAAGCCAAATTAATAGAAACTTATTTGTGATATTTCTCAAAAACTAAAAGACTAAAAGACGTTTAAGCATCTGGTTTTTACCGCTTGACTTAAAATTGATCAGAGTAAAATTTTGAAAAAGTTAATTTCAATTTTTTTTTTTCAAATTTCAGTTTGAAAATTAGTTTTCCAAAAAATATTAATTTTAATAATTTAATTTAAAAACAGAATTAAAGAATATATTTCTGGATTTAAAAAAAAAATATATAACATGACATTGCAAAAGTTGCCATGTTTTTTAAATATTTTTTTTTCTATTTTAAGTAAATTTTTTTGAAAATCCAAAATGGCGGCTTTAGCTCCAGGTCGATTTTTCCGAAAAACCACAAATATTTTTCTAATAATCCCCTTTAACGAACTGTGAAAGAAAAGTCTAGATACGTTTTCATTAACTTGGCTTCAATACTTGATTTAAATTGGTCTAAAAATCCTATTTCTACTGAAAAAGTAGTAAAGTACCTTTTGTTATTTTCAATTTTCTCAAAAACTATGAGACATTTTAAAAGCTGCTTTTTAGAGTTTCACTAAAAATTGATAAGACCATTGAATGTTAGAAACAAAAATACAACTCAATACTGTAAAATTTTGAAAAAAATTATTTTCAATTTTTTTTTTTGAGTTTGAAAATTAATTTTTCAAAAAATATTTATTTAAATAATTTTGTTTGAAAACAAAATTGAAGAATAGACTTCTGGCTTTGAAAAAATATATAACATGACTGTGTAAGTGTTGCCGTTGCCGTTGATTTTTTTTTATTTTAAGTATTTTAAGCTCCAGTCCGATTTTCCCAAAAAACTACACATCTGCTCCTAATAAGGTTATTAGGGGCAAATGTGTAGTTTTTCGCGCGTAATTGATTGAGAAGGTCTCTTATGAATTGTGACAGAAAAGTGTACAGTAAAATTTTTTCCTGGTCCAGACTTTTTTTTAAACAGAGCGACTGGTGTATTTAACACAACTCATCAGTCCGGTTTTTATGTTTTCTTTGTGTTTCTCGAAAGTTTCTCGTGTTTTATTGCCGAAAAACTGTCGTGTCATAGGACTTAATTTTCTCAATTTTATACAGTCTCTAAAGTCTTCAATGTTTTGATATTGTGCAAAAAACATACCACTACTATCAAAATTTTATATTTTAGGTTAGAATATTAGTTAATCTATTTGAGTAATAATGTAAACTCTAATTGATAAAATAAATAAATTTCTTTCGAATTAAATCTTCACACTGATAGATAATAGCATAAAAAATTATAAAAGATTTAGTACAATGTTAAAGCATTTTTAGTGCTAGGTCATAAGAGCAGCATTTTCCAAATTTTAAACGTGTAAGCATCTTAATTACTGTTTAACATTTTATTAGATTTAAAATCAACAAAAATTCATATTTTTTTTATATTATTATACTAACCCAAAATGTCACTTTGACAATTAAAAATGTGAAAATGATTTGTTTATTTACTTTTTTTGCATGAACTGTCACTGCTTAAGGCGTAGGTATTCAGCTTCATTTTTTTATTAATAGAATAGATTTGGATACTAATTAAAAATGTTTAAAACTTAAAAGAGCTTTCAAGTTAAAAAAACGTTTGGCAGTATAATGCTAATGCATTAAAATCAGGTTGATTAAAATTTTGCGCCGCATGGACTTTTAATGCAATTCAGACTTAAAAACATATTTCAAAGACTTTGAAATAAAATTTACTTAGCAAAAGCTGAATTCCGTGGAATTTTTTCAAACATCATACACAACAATCTTCTCAATGTGAACAAAAAAAAAAAATACACCAAAGCTCCCCTCTCCCATCTGCTCGAATAAATGAAACAATAATTGAACTACACCGCCCACTATACTTGCAGCAATTACAATTCAAATTTAATAATATGCTCAAATCAAGTCCTTTTCGTCCTCAAATACCCTTTCATCCTGCGATTCCAAATTATCGATAAAATATAATTTTAATGCATTTATATACACGAACGACATATAATCAGAAATGATGTTATCAGTGCGGTCCTCGCCTAACATCAGCATCAACATCATCAGCCGTATAGCAGTGGTGCACATTCCAAAAGCATCAAGCGCGTAATTGATCGAGTTAAATGCTGTCATTGACTTAATTAAAGGACACGACAATTCCACCAACGAACAAATAATGGAAAACTCTAAATGAAATAGTTACACTGTTCATCATATATAAGAGTGAGTGAGTTTAGTTTGCTTGCTCGTATACCTGGTGTAATCTGTGCAAGAGGAGATTTCTTCCAACTATTAGAGTACTATACGAGCACCCATCCCTTTTCGAGCTGAACAATATTCAGTAATTTTCTGCAATTGAATCTGGGAGAATGAAATTCCCTTTTCACTTCGTCCATCCATAAATATGTGAAGGGTCGAATGGTAACCTAATATGTGGCACACGTCAAACAGCAGCCGATGGTTTAATTTCATTTTCATCCTTGCAGTCAACTATTGCCGAAAAGGCATTAAGTGGGAAGTTTACCTTTAAAATGATTGTACATATAAGCACAAGTGGGGGCGGATTTATAGTCGCACTTTGAGTCAGCGCGTACGTTTTTTATTTCTTCTCAACACAGAGAATGAGAAAATCCGCGCGTCAGTCAAACCTCTTAATCCAAATTGAAGTAATGATTCGCTCTTGTGTACGTACCTATAAATAAAGGAGGATAATCAAACGACAAACTTTCAGTCACCGATGGTTGTTTGATGGCGTAAGGACATCCATAATCCTTATGATGGTTTGGAAAAAAGACTATACCTATATATGTGGTTTTTTAACGATGCTTCACAATCACAACGAACGAAACCAGAGTATCGAATTTCGATGTGCCAGTCTGAATATGTTTCCTGCTTATATAATAATCCGCAACAAATTGAAAAACCAAACCAACATCCTGATGCAAATACCTGAGAATTATCCTTGGAAATTGATGAATGAAACCAAAGAGAGAGAGAGATGCGATTACAAATTCACCTTAAAAAATATAATATACTCCCGTAAGAAAATTATTTTGATGGTTGAACTTTATAGTCGCCCCTTTGAGATAAGTTGATGCTTAATATTACTTCCTCTATATCCATTGTTTTTTTTTTGTTTTACGAAGACCGACCCTCAGTCTGTGGCTGTGGTAAAAAAAAATAAAACTTAAATATGTAAGTATCATGAGTTTAGGGACCTATTCGAGGAATCTTATTAAAGCGGTGTATCAAATTTTCAAAGTAAAAAATAAATGAAAAACACTAGAAAATTCGAGTGATACTTGGAAAAGTGATTGGAGGGGTTGTTATATAATGAGAATTTTTAAAATAATCGTTTCCGATACATTCATTCATTATTGCATGATTTTATAATGTGTTCTATATGTCAATCGGTTTGTGTGACACCTGACACGGAACATCCAGTGCATATCAAGAGTTCAAAAACTCCAGTCATTTTTCATCATCGCCCCACGAGCAATTTTAATACGACGAAGGAGCAGAAAGAAGTACCTATACCAAAAAAAATTTAAAGAGGATGAGAAGTTTTCAAAAATTTGTATTAGTTTTTGATAATAAAAGTACTAGATCGTATTTAATTAAACTAGACGCGTCTAGATAGTCTTAATAGTCAATATAGTCTAGATGTTCTAGATGGTCTAGCTAGAAGGTCTTAATAAATTCCAAATAGTCAAGATCATATCTTGATAGTCTCAATAGTCTAGATGGTGTAAAATTCTAAATAGTCTAGATGGTCTTAAAATTCTGGATATGCTAGATGGTCTTAGTATATAAAATAGTTTAAAATTCAAAATAGTCTATATCGTCTAGATAGTCTAGATACTCTTAATTTCTTAATTGCCTTGATAGTTAAGATGGTCTAAAATTTTAAATAGTCTAGATGGTACAGATATAGCCCAGATAGTCTAAATAATCCACATTGTCTGTCATTAACTATCAGTTAAGATGGTCTACAATTTTAAATATTCAAAATGGTGTAAATAGTCTAAATAGTCTATATAGTATACAAAGTTTGGAAACGCTGGATATAGTCTAGAAGGCCTATATGGTCTTGAAGGTGTTTAGATGTAGTCTAAAAGGTATTGAAGGTTCTCATAAAACAGGGTGATTGGTATAAAGTGCACCAAAAAACAAG
This sequence comes from Epistrophe grossulariae, assembly GCA_929447395.1. Classification (NCBI taxonomy): domain Eukaryota; kingdom Metazoa; phylum Arthropoda; class Insecta; order Diptera; family Syrphidae; genus Epistrophe; species Epistrophe grossulariae. Next base: position 17,832,966 of record OV839567.1, on the reverse strand, counting down.
AGCAAGTAGTTTGGGTTAAGACAAGAAAAAAATCGTATGGGAGAGGGTCTATTTCCCCCGTTTAGGCGGGTGGGGCAATTTCCTAAAAATATTGACTTAAAACAGAAAACAACGGTAAAACTTATAATGCCATACTATACCTTTTTGGAAAGCAAGAAATTTCTTCTTTAATTTTCATTTTAAAAAGTTATGTTAGTGAATAGTTTTTGCAAAATTAATTTTCAATCGAAATTTTGAAGAAAAAAAAATTTTCAAACTAGTTTTATGCTAAATTTTATGTAATAAAATATAAGTTTTGTTTTCAAAATTCAATGCTCTTATTAATTCTCAATAAAAAACAGAAAACGGGACCTATTTCACCAAACACTTTTCACTTTGCAACTTTGCACTTTTACTTTTCAAATTTTGTTTCACCAAACGCAAATTTACAAGGGGAAATTATTGAATTGAAAAGTTTTCCTCTTTGCAAACTACGTTTCACCAAACACAAATTTGCAAAATGCAAAGTTCTTTTTGCAAAGTAAAAAGTTTTGTTTGTTTGCAAAGTATTTGGTCTTCTTGTTTCACCAAACAAATAAACTTTGCAAATTATATTAAGAATTTTGAAAAGTTTTTCAGTAATATGCAAAGAGAAATTTTAATTTGCAAATAAGTGTTTCTTTGGAAAAATTGTCTTAAAATAATTAAAAAAATGAACCATTTTGAAGAATATTTTGAAAACGAAAAAGTAAATAATAATAGTTACCAAGATACCATACATCACTGTTTATTGAAATAATTGGGACTTATTTCATAATGAACTAAGTCCCATGAACTAACTCCTAAATTTATGTACTAAGTTGAACGAACTTTTGATGGGAGTTAGTCTAGCCACTTCCTAGATAACGAATATGCATTTTTTTAGTTTAATTTTTTGAAAGTTTTGGAAAAAAAACTTTTTTTACGAATTTTTTTTGATTTTTTAGAATCGCAAATATACATTTTTGAAATCGCTAGGTTAGCCGCAAGTCAAGTTAAAAGCTGTCAACTTTGATGCCTCCAGCACGTCTATTTTAGCCGCAAATCGCGTAAATCGATAAAAGTCGATTTTTCATATAATGCCATGTATCAATTGAAAGATGGCACTTCCTAGATTACGAATATGCATTTTTTGAGTCGCTCGGGCGCTTAGTTTAGCCGCAAATCTAAAAATGTTTTTTTTAAAGTTATGGAATAAAAACTGTTTTTTTGATTTCAGAGCAGGTAATTCCTGAATTTAACTCAGTTCTTCTACCAAAACGCGTTTAAAAAAAAATAGAAAGGGTGTTAAAATCCTTGAAACCCGCGCAGCGGCCTAGACCAGGTACTTTTTTACAAGAAAATAAATGAAAAGATTAATTTGTAATCATTTACACTAATTTGGTACCTACTGTCAATGATTTTTTTTCAATGCATATTTCATCTTAATAGATATACAATCTCAGATATACTTTGCAACTTTGCAAAATACGAATTCAATTGCAAAGTTCTTTGAAAGTTGGTGAAACACTTTTACTAATACTTTTATATAATAGTCTGAAAAATTGAAAAGTGAAAAGTCTTTTCACTTTGCAAATTTTGTGAAACACTTTGCACTTTTACTTTGCAGGAAATTATTTTTTTGCAAAGTTGCAAAGTGAAATAGGCCCCAGATGCTAAAATGTATCTTTGTTTTTGAGAAATTAAAAAAAAAATGAAAAGGACTTTCACTGCTCATCAATTTTTAAATTAGCGGATTATCCCTTTTTTATTTCTTATTGCATACCATCAGGTTTTAAGCAAATAATAACAAAAAAATGAACTGGATATGAAAATAATTAAATTTTTATATATTAAGACCGGATTAACTAGATTTCACCTTTTTTATTGAGGCATATGTGTTCAATTTAACAAAACTGACCTGCATGCCTACCTGATACCCAAATAAAAAGGATTACCTATACCAAAAAAAATATGATTTACCTTACCACAAATAAATATGGAAGGACATTCTTGTTTAAAACTCATTTCTAAATTGCGTATCAAATCGTCAAAACAAAACGTTGGCAAGTTACTCTCGGGAAGAATTGACAGATATACACTATTGCTACGGTTTAGCCAATGGTTCCAGTTGGGCAGCACAGAGATTGTACGCTGAAAGGTTCCCCAATAGGAGATGTCCCCACTATTCACTTTTTGCAAGACTTCACAATCGTCTTCGGGAACATGGAGTGCTGCAGACTCGAAGAAGAGAAAGGTCATCTGTTGGATCAACACACATATAGAAGAACGGATTTTGGATTTTGTACGACGTAATCCCACCCTAAGCACCAGAAGGATAGCAACTATGCTTGGATTGCCTCAGAATAGAGTTTGTACAGTGATTCATTTAAATGTAACTGATATTAAAAATATTACTAGTTAATTAACATGCTAATAAAACTAATGGTATGTATGCAAAGATAGAACAAACAAAAAACGTGTTTTTCTTGGAAAAAAGTACTTTTCATTTTTTTTTTAAATCTCAAAAACTAAGATAGGCATTTTAGCATCCGGTTTTCTGTTTTTTATTCAGAATTAATAAGAGCATTGAATTTTGAAAATAAAAATTATACTTAATTACATAAAATTTTGGAAAGAATTAGTTTGAAGTTTTTTTTAAATTTTTTTTTTTCAAAATTTCGAGTTTTAAAATTAATTTTTCAAAAACTAATGTCCAATACAGACACATTATGCTAAATTTTTAGTGAAAATTCCGACGAATGAATAAGTATGGGCCGCATGAAAAGCTGTGGAAGCCATTTGTCCGATGTGCTCTTCCATACATAACCCAATTTTGTGTACCTACTTTGTGAGATTCAATAAAAAAAATAACAATCTAAAAAAAAAAAATGTGTTTTCTATGTAATACAAATCTTGCGTTAATTTTGGAACACCCTTTATTTCAATAAAGAAATACCCAACTTCATTTTAATTATATATACAACATTTGAATTTTTTAAGTGCCATTGGGAAATTTTGTTTTGCAAAATTACAAGCTATAACTACACATTTATAAATCACACAAAAATAAAAAGGAATTGTCAACTCTATCAACATAGGAACTGCAGCCATTTCTTTGACACTTCCACTTTATATTTCAAATGACACGAATTATGTTGCGTAACGCGCATATACCATCCTTGTTCGAATTCACAATAATTATTATTGTTTTGCTTAGGCCATGGTCTTTTGTAATATACCAACAAAACAAAATGACATTAAGATGATCAACCCTAATTGGACTACCAACTACCATTGAAACGTTAATTAGAAGAAAGTTCATCAAGTATTTTAAAATCAGAAATTGCGTAGGCGTACGGACGTATACATATATACGAGTGGGTGTTTATATAACAACAAACGTCATCATCTTGTACTCAAGTACATCCACGTCCACCTATCGCTTCCTAGATTGTTTAGCTCTGTATAAACGTCCTTTTATAATAAAGTGATGTGCTTGTTAATTTTTTCAGCCTGCGTACGTTCTCCACTTTGTGTCGGACAATTTGTTAAGTAAATTTATACATAATTATATTGAAGCAAGGAATCAAGAAATAGAAAAACTTATATATGCAATCAATATAAGGTTATAAAATATTTAGTCGACAGCATTTAAGTAAACAACAAGCAACAAAAGAAAAAGAACATTTTCGAAAATATTAAGAAGACAATTTGATACAAAAAAAAATAAAGTGACACAAAAAAGTTTACGTAAATTGGATATGGAATTGGATATTCGTTGATAAAAAAAAAAAAAAACATGATGAATATTCTAAGCGAAATGCTTTGAAAATTTTATATGATATCCGCGGTCAAGCAGAGCAAAAGCCACTTTATGTCTTACAAAAAATTTATCAGAAAATTATGATTCTTTCATTGAACTGCCGAAAGTTCGAAATTCATGATTTAAAGCAACTCAATTTTTTTTGTCAACAGTAATTTGGTGTGAGTTATTGTGCAAATAAATATCCTTTGGAAAATTCTTCAATCAAAATCAATGAACGTTATACATTGTGACAGTGCTTTCAGATTAACCGTTCTATAAGGAATCTTTGTTTAAAACATTATTCAAGAAACATTGCTTCGAAAATGAACATTCAAGTGCCTTCGTAGCCGCCGTTATCAGTCTGAACAATCTTTAGAAATAATCGAAAATTTAAATTTAAATCTGATTTATTTTTTGAACGTTATCGATGTTAAGCTAAGTACAGACGATTGTCAGATCTTACAATGTTGTCAGATCAGTCAGTGAAAAAACTGTTCCAAATGTCTTACAATCGTCTGAACACACAATTTTGTCTGACAATATTGTCAGACACGTCACACGACAATCTGACAAAAAATTGTCAGGTATCTTACAATCGTCTGAACACACAATTTTTATCATTGTCAGTCGATTAGGACATTGTCAGACTCATTGGTCATTGTCAGATGTTTTAATTGAAAACATCTTACAATTGCTGACAATTTTTCATTGTTCGAAATGTCAATGAGGTGGTTAAAGAGAGATAAAAAAATAGCTGACAATCAAATTGGGAAGAAATCTACCAACCGTGTGAACGGACAATTTTTCATTGTAGGAAATATGTCAATTGTCAGCTAATTGTTAGCTATTGTCAGACCATTGACAGTTCTGACAATATTGTAAGATCTGACAATCGTCTGTACTTAGCTTTACGCTATCTTCTTTCGATGAAAGCTTTGCGCAGTATCAATTTCTCAGCCAAAATTTTGGATTTCCTTGCGATATTTCAAAGAAGGTGAAATTAAAAGACTACGAACAACTTGGTGCAATATTAACAACAACAACTCACTGCTGTTGTTAATTTCAAACCTTTGTAACTAAATTTACTAACGGCATTTAAAATACTATCAACGTTTCCTTAAAGTGTTTCATCAGGTTAAGCTAACTTAAGCTTATAAAAACCTATTTTCGCTCAACAATTACCGAAGAGCGATTAACCTGTCTTGCAACTATTTCAATTGAAATAGACATGCTTAATCGCATTGAAGAAGAAAAAATCGCTAAAGGATTTTCAAAAATGTATTCACGGAGAACCGCATTTTAGTTTCAAAATTTTGTAACATGTATTTTGTCGAAAGCCTTTTATTGTTATTAAATAAAATCCAATGTAAGGGTTGATTCAAAGATCGAAATATGGAATACCGAAAAGCATTGCTCATCGAATTTTACAACAGGTAATTTTGAGTACAAAAAAGCATTATTCTCGTAAAAGTGATTGAAATGAACTGAGGTCCTCTTTTGAAAATAAAAAATGAATAATATTTTTTACGAATAAATAAGTAGCAAGTTTTGAAATCTTGATAAATTGGGCCAATTTTTTAAATAACCTGCCGAGGGTAGTGCATTTAATTTTTTTTTAAATATAAAGTGTCAAAGTTAGCTTACAAAATATTTTTGAATCATGACTTAGTCAAACTTTATTTTTCTTTCTAAACTTATAATATTTATTTTTGTATTTGTGATTGCGATCAATAGCATGGTTATTTAGGATTACGTAAAAAAAATCACTACAAAATTTGGAAATTTGTGCCCACAGTATGTACCTAAAAATATGGCCTAGGGTATCGATTTTCCACTATTTTTCGAAATATTGCTATTATTACTTAACCCAGGGAAATGGATTTTTTTTTTCTTATTTTTTCCAGGACAGGTATAAGCTACTCTATCACCCGGTCCCCGCTTGACGTTTAGTTCCACCCTGTATAAAAGGGATTTCAAAATTATAACAGATTCAGTTGAGCTATTAACGAAATATACAAGACTAACCTATAGAAATTAGGAAATTAAAAAAAATAATTCTGTAGCAATTTACAGTCTTCTTGGAATTTTTCTAAGTTTTCATATTTTGAGCTTTCTATTTCAGTTTTAAATTCCAGAGAATGATTTGGAGTATCTAACTCCTGTACTAATTCATTTTAGCTTTGTCGGATTTTTTCGAAGTTTTGGCCTATACCTGATTTAAAAAAAGCTATAGCTCATACACTTAGCCTGTAGTTAAATTAAAATAAGTAAATAAATAAACAAAAATAAATTAATTAATAAATAAAATAAATAAATAATTTTTCTGGGTTCGAAAAAAATGTGCTACAAACTCTTCGATGCTCCAGCCTTCATTATCATAGGTTGAAACATCCCTGGAATCACTAACGCCTGCAGCTACACCTAAAAAGAGAAAGAGAAAAAAAACATATCAGAGAGTTTTCTTGAACTGGCAATACATAGACAAAAAAATATTTGATAATTATTATCTCAAGTAGTGGATTGAAAATGACGATAAAATACAAAAATAATGCAGACATATACTGATAATACCTCCATTTTTTTAATTTTTTTTTGTTTATTTGAATTAAATTGGTTTTAATTTGAAGCGTAAGTTGGTGTTTATACGTTATGTATTGCTTAAAACAGCTACAAGATAAAGTATGTAAAAAAGGTTTTCATAAAATACAATTTCTGGATAACATTTCCTATAATTTCTTTGTGTCCGTTTTATTTTATTTTTCAAATTAATGCATTTTTAATTTTTTGTTTTCTGTTTCATTATAACGTTATAGTAAGATTTCTTCAATATTTAATGTTTGAAACATTTTATTTTTGTTTGTTTTAAATATTCCCTGAAGAAGACAGCAATGCCTGTCGAAAGTTGGGAAAGTAAATGAAATGCTTTGATTAACAATGATTTCCAAGTGGATTTCAGTGAAGCCAGAATCTGATAATATTTGCCAAATGATATGAAACCCTTCCATCAAGAAGGTGACCGAAATTCCCGATAAAATTCAAGAACTGCTTAACGAACTTCAAAATGAGGATGGCTGTAAAGAATATTTTATATAGGTATGGATAATCAGACTCGAGGAATTTTTGACTTAAGAAAATGGGTGCCGTGAAACAATACCAACTTCCAATTTTCAATATTTGGTCTTATCGCACTTTGACAATGTGAAAAAGGGGCAAATTATTTTAAGAAATAAGACATCTTATCTTTTACTAAACTGAATAAAGGCCAACAATACAATGATTCAGAACATGTCAGCTTGTCAAACCAAAAGAAAAAATTTGGCGCGAAATTTTAAACTTATTATTTTACAAAAATCCGAAAAATGAATGCATATTTTATTTCACTATAATTGCATAATCACAGTTATAGATTGGTGCAACTGGACCTGGAGTTGGAACAGCAATGAAAAATAATCGTACGTCCTATTTTTACGTGCCCACAATGCAGATGCACAGCTGTTTTTTTCACGGATATATTATTCACTTTTTTATTTTCGATATTTTTCTTTTAATTAATGATTTTTTCGCGAAACAAATAAGCATTAAAATCGTCAAAAACGCTGTGCTTCAAAGTCAAAACTTGGTGAACTCTTGCAGCTTCGATTGGAGCTACATTGCGTTGTGTGTGTAACATTGTGTGTATTCAATATTCTGTTCCAGCTGCAATTCCAGTTGCAGCTCCGTCTCCATTGTTTTCAGGCAGTTACACCGTAATCGGAATTTTCGCACATTACCGTAAATAAATGATTTATTCTCAAAAGATTTAAGATTAAGCCGGGAATATCGAATGAAAATGCAATAAGACCAATTTGAATTTGTGAAAGTGAAAAAGACCTTGAAAATTCGTTTTTTGAAATAAAGTCAATTTTTAAAGTTGGCCATATTTCACCAGAAAATGTCATTTCACAATATGTATTTTGATTTTTGATAACAATTTGTTTACTTCGACGATCTTTTTCAGTAAAAATAGTTGAATTTTTTTGTTGCTTTCAGTTAGTTTTCGAACGTGTTATTTTAGAAGGAATCGAAAACAGTTAAAAAATTAACAAGAATTCTTAGAAAAGTTGCTGTATTTAGAAATAAATAAAATAAAAAGTTCAAAAACCCCTACATGAAAATTTGAAATTGACTTTTCGGTTTCGATTTTCTTTTGAAATGCTTCGCCTGCATTTGGTTTGTTTCCGACATTTTTTCGAATTAAATCTGGTTAAATGTCAATTTTGAGGAGTGGTGATGAAATGCTCTCAGTGAAGTCAACCCATGGCATTTGCCAACAAGGAAGATATAATTATGACTTCGAACCTGTAGTTTTAGCAAGAAGGGGTAATGTTTTAATCTTTCGTGAACGCTCTCTTTAGCCAGAAATTATTTGTGTCTTAATTATACCCCATAAGATTCATTACAAAAAAATCATGCCGACTATAAAATCATGAACTTTTTTTTTCTCCATTAGGTGCTCGGGGACTTTTTAGATTTGTTTTAGTCACTTGCGTACCAAATTGATTGATTTTTTTTTTCTCCAAAACATACTTTTGGTGCGGACTTAAAAGGAAAATAATTGCATGCAGAGCGAATTGTGATTTGTGGGTCGTGAAAATGTAAATATCTATATATATCTTACTGCCGCCACCAAATACGGTACTTAATTGGGGTGAATATGTAATATTGTCACGTTCTTAATATAAAATTGTAAACCTCTAGCTAATACACTCTTAAGTTAAATACTTTCTGCTGGTAGACACACCTGAAGTGGCAAAAAAAAGTTAGATAATCCAGAAATTGCAACAAAATTTCCCACATCATAAATCCACGTACCTACATATCAGCTACCTATAATTATCCTGGGAGCCTGGTTCAGTAGATTTTTTTTTTGTTGAAATTGTTACTTCCCAGACACTTAGTCACGCCATATATTTCTATACGACTTGCAAAAATTTCTTGCCATTTTTCAGTCACCTTAATAATGCGAACAACAACCCCTGTATTATTATTTATATATGGAAATAAATTGTCTCACCACTTCATCATACCCTCTTGACAACATTGCATTGCATGCATCACCCGGTTAATCACAAAGCAAATTGTTTAGTAAACATAAAAACTGATGTAAACACCGCACGTTATGCGGAAAACGGGCAGGCAAGTTAGGTATAGGTATAGGTACTTCGCGTCGTCCTCGTCGTTGTTGTTGAATTTTTGTGATTTGAGAGATGACAGAGAGATATGACACGTGCCTTCAATTACTCTTTGATTGAAATCAACAAGAAAAAACGTTTAATTTAGCTACCTATGTATATATGATGAATTATTATTAGTCCTTTTTTTATATACATTTTAATAAGGCATAAGTTATCGTTGGGAAATATTAATTACATATTTTAAATTCAATTCGCATAATTAAATGGAAATACATAATTTTCAAAAGGTATAGATGTGAGGTGTTCTCGCTAAAGCCAACTTTATTAAAGGAAAGTGCTATAGAAACCACAAGCTTTTATTTGGCATTTCACTAAAACCGATGGGCGTTAGGCAATAACGCCCAAACCGATTTCGAAATATCGCAAAAAAAAAAAAATTGGGAAATATCTCCCAAAGTTATATTTTTCCAAATCTTAAGTTGGAAATATCGCCCAAATATTTTCAATGTAAATTACACAATTTTGTTTGTGGTTTGTCTCTCCAAGTTGTGTTATTTCAATAGATAATTAATCTTAATAAATAAATTTTAAAACCCAATTTTATTTTGTTTTTTATTTTTTATTTTCATTTTATTATTTTAAAAAAAAACTTAATTTCACAACTTTAATTTTTTTTTAATTAAAGTTGTGAAATTAAGTTTTTTTTAGATAATAAAATCAAAATTAAAAATAAAAACAAAATAAAACTGGTTTTTTTTTATTTATTAAGATTTATTATCCAATGTAAATTGTTTTTGTAAAATTTGGGAGTTTTTTAATAAATTTTGGGCGATATTTACAAACATATTTTTAATTTGGGCGTTTGGGGGGGCATGCTGGTTGTATGCAGTCTCTTTTGTATTTAAAGACACTTTGCATATATCCAGTCTCGCACCTACCCCAAATCCTATAATGTCCCCAAGCGGGGGGTGGGTTTGCAGGGGGCAGTATGCCCCCATACATAGGTACCTCACTGTTTATACACCGCCGTTTTATTTTTCAAAAATTTATATTGTAAATGTTAGTATTAAGTTTTATTATTATTTGGGCGTTATTTCCTTTTTGTGGATTTTTTTGGGCGATATTTCCAATTTTGGGCGTTAGTTCCCATATGATTTTTAAAATTTTTAAATAAAAATTAAGAAAATGGAAATAACGCCCCAATCGAGAAAAAACAACAACAATTGTCCAGAATTTTTTTGTGCGATATTTCCAAATATTGCCTAACGCCGCGCCGTGGCACAGTGAGGCAGCTCTATAGAGAGCCGTGATATAAAGTCCATCTCAAAATTTTTAAGCAACGGGAAAAAAATGTTGTTTTTCTCAATTAATAAATTTTTTTTGATAAGACGTGGTAGAACTTTGTTTTGTAAGTCAACTATGCTAACTTAACCACGCTGTCAAAGTTCTGTCAAGTTGGTGGGAGAAAGCAAATAAAAAAAGAAGATTTTTGAAGCATCTTTTTGTTTAATTTTTTTTTTCTTATAAAGAGTAGTGATAAAAATGTCATATAATATTTCTGATATTGATGAAGGTGTGTAGTTTTTATTTTAATAAAGAAAAATTTGAAAAAAACTTGTTTAAGTATATAATGGCAAGGTTACAAAAATTAGCTTTTTTTCTAAGCTTCATGAGAGCATGAAACTTAGAGCAATATCTTCTGTTTCGGCATTTTCCAACCAGATTTGTGAGTGTTACCATATATGAACAGATATTTGGTGAATATAAATCAAAAGAGAAAAGTGCTTGAAAAATGCCGAAAATATTTTTTATGAATTTTTTAAGTTAAAAATGATTAAAACTTAAAATTTTTGTATGGTTATATAATTAGTTATCAATAACCATTTTTTTGTTTTGCTTTTTTTTTAATTCGCGGCTGCATAATAAAAAAAACAAGTTTTTCTCTATATTTTTTCATTGTGTTTATTAAAATATGGCAATTTATATAGGTGGTCAAAACCAAGTATTTCAATGTTCCAGACGAAAACTGGTTGATTTATATTTTACAAGCAAGAATTCGACGACAAATTTGTCGCCATTGGGACTTTTCTTAAAAATAAAACTTCATTTTCTGAAAATTCTAGCCACTTAAAACTGAAGCTAAAAGGGGAGCGTATCGGAATCCCGCTTTTTAAAATCCCGTTTTTCGAAAATCCCGAAAAAAAGTTTTAAAATCCCGTCTACTAAAATACGGTTTTTTTAAAATCCCGTCTTCTAAAATCCCGCTTATTCATAATCCCAATGTATTAAAATCCCGCTTTTTATAATCCCGCCAAATCCCGCCAATCCCGTTTTTCGCAATTACTTTGGGTATTAAACTTGGTTAATTATGAACTCATTCCCATCATTTTAGGAACTAACTGCCAACTACCAAAATGATAAAACGAAATTTTGCATACACCTAACCTCGCACCTACCCCAAATCCTATAGTGTGCCCAAGCAGGGGGGTTGCAGGGGGGCAGCATGCCCCCCCATACATACCTCACTGTTTATTAAAATCGTTGGGACTTATTTCATAATGAAATTCAAATTTATGATTTGAACTAAGTTCCAACGAAATTTTGGTGGGAGTTAAAACAAGTAGTTTTAATTGATAAAGCGGGATAATAAGAAACGGGATTATAAAAAACGGGATTATAAGAGACGGGATTATAGAAAGCGGGATCTTGAAAAAGCGGGATTTTAAAAAACAGGATTATAAAAAGCGGGATTTTAAAACCGGGATTTTAAAAAACGGGATTATAAAAAGCGGGATATCGAACCCAACCCTTAAAAAAAACACCTTTTTCGAAATTGGTGTGTTACCACTCGAAAACTTTTAAATAATTTCTTTGGGCAGATAAAATGTATCCATTTGAAGAAAAATGGCTCCAAATGAAAAGAAAATATAAAAAAATTCAAAAATCTTTGAACACTAACGTCTGTTTTGATAAAAATTATAAAATTGCCGTCCCCCAGCAAACTGCCTCACGTATATTTTGGAAATTTGCCGCCCAGATAATTTGGAAAATTTAGGCCCCCAAGCAAAATGCCGCCCAGGGCCTGTGCAATCCTTGCCCCTGCCACACTACACCACTGCTACTCTGAGTTATATATCTATTAGGAGAATATGGGTAGTTCTTCGGGATAATCGGGCGGGAAGCAGCCCTATATTGGAATTTTCTTTAAAAAAAAACTTGAAACAGAAACAAAAATATTTGAAATCAACGGCAACACCTCTCACAGTGCCATATTACATCTTTTTAAAAACCAGAAATGGGTTGGGTTCGATATCCCGCTTTTTATAATCCCGTTTTTTTAAATCCCGGTTTTACAATCCCGCTTTTTATAATCCTGTTTTTTAAAATCCCGTTTTTTCAAGATCCCGCTTTTTATAATCCCGTCTCTTATAATCCCGTTTTTTATAATCCCGTTTCTTATTATCCCGCTTTATCAATTAAAACTACTTGTTTTAACTCCCACCAAAATTTCGTTGGGACTTAGTTCATAAATTTGGGAGTTAATTCATTTGTGACTTATTTCATTATGAAATAGGTCCCAACGATTTTAATAATCAGTGAGGTATGTATGGGGGGGCATGCTGCCCCCCTGCAACCCCCCTGCTTGGGCACACTATAGGATTTGGGGTAGGTGCGAGGTTGGGTGTATGCAAAATTTCTTTTTATCATTTTGGTAGTTGGCAGTTAGTTCCTAAAATGATGGGAATGAGTTCATAATTAACCAAGTTTAATACCCAAATTAATTGCGAAAAACGGGATTGGCGGGATTTGGCGGGATTTTAAAAAGCGGGTTTTTAATACATTGGGATTATGAATAAGCGGGATTTTAGAAGACGGGATTTTAAAAAAACGGTATTTTAGTAGACGGGATTTTAAAACTTTTTTTTCGGGATTTTCGAAAAACGGGATTTTAAAAAGCGGGATTCCGATACGCTCCCCAGAAAATCTTCCAGAAAAGATACGTTTACTGAAATTCTTCGGTTTCAAGTTTAAGTCGAAAATTAAATATAAACAAAAAAAATTTCATCTTGAAGCTATTCAAATGTTTGAAGTAGAAAATGTCGTATGTTATGATTCCGATTAAAAGTACACAAATAAGTTAAAATAAAAGTTTGTTGTATTATTATTTCTTTAATTTTTAGATCAATATTGTGTTTTATTTATTACTCAATTAGGTGAAATAGTTTTGTTTGAACCAAATAAGATTAATATATGTATGTTATTTTTATTTTATCAAAAACATTCAAACTTGAGTTTTTTGGATTTTTGTTGGTAAAAAGTTTTTCTCGAATAACTCAAAAATTAATAAATAATTTTGCACTTGGTTTTCAAAATCAATCTTGCTAAAAATTTGTAAGAATGTTGAATATTTAGTAAAACATACCACTTATAAAAGCAAAAGTTTGAACAAAATGAACTTCATAATGAAAAACTTTTTTTTTTCAAAATTTTAACTTTAAAATTTTATTTTTCAAAAAATAAACACTTTAGCAACTTCAACGAAAAACCAAATTAAAGAATGGATTATTAGCTTTTCAATAAGCTATAGCGGATTACTGTTCAACCTTTTGTTAATTTTTAATGTTTTTTTTTAACTTTAAGTCAACTTTTCACAAAATTGCCTTCGCGCCTAAACGAGGGAAGCTGGATCCCCCCTCCACTACAATTTTTTTCTTAGGCTGTATCCAAGAATAATTCTGCAAAATATCATCTGCGCTTTATTTATTTTAAGAAAAATAAATTTTTTCGTGTCTTTTTCGCGTTAAAATAATATTTTTTTATACAAAATCTACTTAAATTCAAGATAACACTTCGCTTTCATCTTAAAATCACAAAAAGTTGCAAAATAACACTTAATTCCTAGTGAAAATAATTAATATCACAGAACGACCTATCTTGCCTCACTGTGCTCATCGTGTCGCAGACAGACAAACAAAATTAAGAGACCCAATACTTAATATAAAGTTTAATCAATATCTCAGATCTCAAAAATTTGTACGAAAGCATTTCTTGCATTATTATAATGATTGACATTATTTTTTTTGATTTATATCTCAACTGCAGACTTGTCTTAAAGTTACGGTGGAAATACATTTTGAGAAACGAATTAAGACTGCAGTTGCAAATGAAATTACACTACGAAAAAATTGTTGTTTTCATCAGACGTTTTTAAATGAAAGTAAAGGCTGTGATTAAAAAATGAAATAAGACCAAACGGTCTAAAAAAAAATTAAAACAATTGATTTAATTGTACTTTTAATTTCATACCAACTATATCTATTGTGTAAGTTTTAGCTCAATCGGGTGGCTAATAGGTTATTGAGTTTTAAGAATTTTTTGTATATTTTAGTTTTCAGTGCAATCTTATATCGGAAAGTCTTAAAAACTTTTGATTTAAGTGCATTTTTCGATTCAAACCTGTAATTTTCAGTTGAAACCAAATTTTAATATAATTTTTGCTAGGTACCTATATGGCGTTCAAACGCCATCTATCAGACAAATTTAAAACTTTTTGTTAAATTTTTACTCCATATGGAATATGTTGTGTAATCTTATATATATATAGATAATTTTAATATCTTGGTGTTCAGCGCCACCTATCGAAAGAACTTTAAAAAATTTTACTTTCATGATTTTCATAATTTCATTTGAAAAATAATACGAACAGCTATTTTTTATATGTTAAATTATATCTATTATTGAGGATAGATAGATATATATTTGATTTGACTTCTTTAATCGTGTTCATATCTCATATTTTGCGTAAATTTAATAGAAACCCAATTTTCTAAAAATATTCGGCTTAGTTGTCCTCTAAATGTCTGCATATTCAACTAAGCTATACATAAAATTCCCAAAATAGATTCGACAACGAAATATAAAAATAAATAATTCTTTCCTAATAATAAATTGTATGAAAACTAGGTAACTGAATTCTCCTATACCTATACCATCATCCTTGCATTGAAATTTTTGCCCACCATTATAATATCATCAGAGAAAGCTTCTCTCGACTGAGCCCTACATCCAAAACATCCTTCATCAATTTTCAAAATCTTCGTTTATTAGATTTCCATCCCCGCTGTATCTACCCTATAACTTCTTCGTCCTTATCTAAAAGCTAAGTGTCCTGGATTCCGTTGAAAAGCAAAAAAAGGAAGGGACAACACTTTTTCATCATATCTATATCCAGGTCGTGTCTTCTTCGTCGTCATTCATACAAAGCTGTTTCTGTATATAAATACATATACGTACATATACCTATATTAACAACAATAATACCAACAACAAAATCAAGAAAAATAAATGAATATTACATAAATGAGCGGAAAATAACCACATAAAATGTTAAAACGTTTTCTGAAAGAGTGTTGGCATGAATATGGTGTAATTTGTTCAATTTACCCGAACCCCAAATGAGAAAAAGGAAGAAAGAGTATGAATGAGAGAGAAGGAGAGATATGGAGACAAAAAAGAGCGAGGTATATATAGTTAACAGAAGCAAATAGCAAAACTTAATCCCCCCATAAAGGATACATCGAGCTTAAACGAGTAAATTGGACTTTCTTCTTCCCTTCTCCGTTCTCCACTCTCCCACTCCCACAAACAAGATTGTTCGTCGTCGGTCTGCCATTTTCAATATTTTCTTTCTTCTCTTGTTTTTTGAATCTGATGGAAAAATTAGAACGGTGAGAGAGTATGAAAAGACTGAGAAGGAAGAACCAACCCTCAATTGATGGATTTTGATTGGTTAACATAAAGATGCGCAGGACCGCCTTTCAAATTTTCCCATTCTGCTGTGTGAAGGATCTATCTCTGAGATACCAGGGTAAATAATGTAGGTATACTACTGGGATTGTAAAGTCACCCCCTTTTGTGTAGGTAGTCATTCTTTTTCTTCTCTATTTTTTTTTTTTTTTTTGTATACACTTCATAGGTTTTATGCGAAGCCACCCAATTCCATACATCAATTGAATTACAAGCAATTCAAGGAATTATGGGAGCAAAATATATAATAATGGGAATCATTAAAAACGGATGTTCATGGTGAATCATGGTTGGTGGTGTAGGTATAGGTAGGTGGTGGTGGATGTGCCTGGTGATGGTGGTGATATAGAAGACTGTAAAGTGTATACAGAATGAAAGATGTTTTGGATTGGAGGAAGGGGGGCTTACAAAGTGTTTGTTGAAAGAAGTGTTAAAAAAACTGAGGTTTCAATCTGTGAGGTTGTTATTTTTGATTATAACCTCAATTTGTAAGGTATTGCCATCATATGTATATGTAGTGAGAGTCATATGTCCTTTCTCTTGTGGAAATACCTAGAACGTTGGAAACATTAAGGTATAGCTATGGGAATGTTATTGATTTTTTTTTTTTTTGAAAATGATGGAATTTTGACCTTATAGAACATATACCTTATCTAACCTGTTTTTATAAATAAACGAATTCACTATGGTGGGAGTCAAACTCACTTTTGTCAAAATCTTCTACACATATCAAAACTTTTTTTCTTAAAATCTAGTTTTCGATAGATTTTTTTTTTCAATTTACATTTCTCTCACAAAATATAAATTTTGGGAACTTCTAGGATATCAATCGGAATTTTTTCGGAGTCAAGCTCTTTATTTTATTGGAGTAATTTTATGTTGGAGCATCTAAAATTTGATTCAAAATAGCTTTTAACGGCCTTTATTCTTACACAAAATTTTTCGTCCCGCCGCGGCGATCTCACTAGGAATCATCAGTTGACTAGTCAATACCCAATTTTTTTTAAGTTCATCATACATAGATTTCGTGACGAATATCTAGTGTGAACTATAAAGCTATTTTGAATCAATAATTCAACAATTCCAAATACATAAAATAGTGCTAAGTCTACTACTTAGCTGATGTATTTCAGTAGTATATAGAATTTGTATTATTAAAAAACCTTCGTAACTAAAATTTGTTTTTTTTTTTTTCATGGTTTTTCATTGTAATATATTTATTGTACCGTTTTCATAAGTTTTGTTTTTAAAATCTATTCCTATATTACAAAAAAAAATGGTTACAAATCTTTTTTGAGGAGAATTCTATATAAAAGATAGATACAATAATTTAGTTTTATCTTCACATTAAAAAAAAAATAAAAAGTTATATGTTTTCGAAAAAAAATGCACTTTTCACCACTGCTCCTCCTAAAAACTTTGGCCCTACTCCAAATTTAGGATGTTCTTAAAACCACCAAAAAAACTATAAAATTGTAATACTTTGAAGTTTTACATGACAAATATTTGTGGACTATAAACAAATGTGAAAAGTTGCCATGTCCTGGGAATAAAATGATGGGTTTTAAATAACAGAATCTTCTTAAGGTTTCTTCTTTAAATAAAATACACGACTATGAAACAACCTTTGAAAATCGTTGGAGCGGTTTTTTAAAAAAATATTTGTTTATACATATTATGTATATAAAATTTTGTAAACATTTTTAAGAAAAAAATTTGTTCGCAATTTGTTAGGTTTTATTAATGCGGAATTAAAAAAAAATCTACCCATTTTCGAAAAATCAAATTTTCAAAAAATAATATAGAAATTTTTTTTTAATCAAAAATTTATTTTTTTGAAAATTTTGATTTGCAATATTATTTTAAATTTATTAGAAGCTCTTGTATAAAAAAAATTCATTAAAATCGGTTCAACAGGTTTTGAGAAATTCGAAGACTAAACAAATGGTTCTATGAGAGATACCGTTTTAAATCGATTGATAAAATTTTGTTTCCAAAAATATGGTAGACCGTACTGATATTAGCTCACATAAAAATTTTAATCAAAATCGAAGGAGCCATTTTTGAGAAAAATGAGATTTTCCTTAGCGGTTTTTAAACACTTGTATGGGAGGTACCTACTGTTATTTGTGGTTATAAGAACAATTTTCATTTCAAATCTGCTAGATAATTAATCTTACAAAAATTTAAGCTTTTTCAAAAATCTAAAAAAAAATTATTTAAAAATGTTGGTATACAAAACCTTTTTTCCCTTTTTGAAAAATTCTCCATAAAAAATTGATCAAAATCAGTTGAACGGTTTTTGTGAAAATCGAAAATCAAAAAAATGGTTCTATGGGAGGTACCATTTATAACCATTTTTTGGATTTTTAATGATTTTTTTAAATTGAGGGAAAGAAAGAGGGGGTAAAAAAAATTTGTATGGCAGGTACCGTTATTTTTGGCCATACAAAAAATTAAAAAAAAAAATATGCCGGGGGAGTGTCTAAAAAAGGCTATAAGGTACCAATATTAAAGAAAATCGACCCACCCGTTTGGGCTGCAGTCGAAAGGACAGAACAGACAGAAAGAATTGCGAGACCCACTTTTTTCAACTTTGCTATCATTGTGTCAATGTCAAGTTTGTTTTTTTTTTACGAATCCATAACTTGTCATAGGTATATTACCTACAATCTTCTATTTGAAAAACACGGGTACACGGACTCCGTGTAATTATTACACGCAAATAAAAATCCGTTCTCTTAAAATACGTGTATTTATTTGCTTAATATCCGTGTATCCGGATATTAAGCATACACGGATCTTTATTACACGGATTCTTAATACACGGAATGGTTTTTGATCTTTATGTTTTCGAGGGGTGGGCTTACAAGCTCAAATTTTTTTGGGATAATGGATATTTTAGATTTTTATTTTTGGTGATTTTCCAAAAAAAATCGATTTTTAAAGAAAAAATTAAATAATTCTGAATTTAAATCCACTGACAAATTCGACTACCAAGTCGTTGTTGTATTTTTATTAAAAAAATCCCATAAATTTGGCCCTCTCCAGTGATGATTGGATTATTTAAAATACACGGATCTTCGGATACACGGATCCACGGACACACGGATGCACGGATACACGAAATACACGGATTCAAATCCGGATATTATAAGAACACGTGTATCCGTGTTTTTAAATATCCGTGTAATAGGGAACTCTTTAAGATAGGTACCTGACTAAACAATAAAATTAAAGGAAATACATATTCTTATTGCCAACACAACCCCCATGTCTTAGACAGGGATGTGACCCGGAATGGTATTAAATATTTAATACCTGATCGACCCGAAATTAAATTATTTAAGAAAATTTAGTCCCGGGTCGACCCGAAATTAAATTAAATATGAATTTTGTTTCGGGTCGACCCGAATTAAATTTTTTATTAGAATTTAGTTTCGGGTCAATGAGAAATTAAATTCTTATTAATTTAGTTTCTGGTTGGTTGACCAGAAATTAGAGTTTAATTTCGGACCGAGTTTAGTGACGGAAATATTTAGTTTTGCACCGTTTTGCCCAATTTTGGGTCGAGACCCGAAATAATTAATACAGTAGGTACCAAAAATTATAATAATATGAGGTCATTTTTGCAAATAAAAACTCAATAATATTTTTTACGAATGAATAAGAAGCAAGTGTTGTACCATTTTGAAATCTTGATAAAATAGGTCAACTTTTTAAATAACTTGCCGAGGGTAGTGTCAAAGTTAGCTTACAAAATTATTTTGAACCATGACTCAGTCAAACTTTATTTTTCTTACGAAACATAAAATATTTATTCTTGGATTTGTGATTGCAATCAATAGCATAGTTAATAAGGGTTACGTAAAAAAAATAAACACATCAACATTTGGAAATTTGTGACCACAGTTATACCTTAAAATGTGGCCTAGGGTATCGATTTTCACTATTTTTTCAACATATTGCCTATTATTACTTAACTAAGCGAGATGGATTTTTTTTTTCTTATTTTTCCGAGTACAGGTACAACCCACCATATCACCCAGTCCCCGCTTGACGTTGAGTTTCGGGACACCCTGTATGAAAGTCTCGGCATTAAAAGGAAGTAAAAAATATAACACACACATCATTTTTTAAGAGACCATATGACTTTGAAAAAGTAAACCACTAAGATTTCCATAACTGATTGAGTGCATTGCCATCCTTCAAGTTCTTTGAAGATAAAATTCTAAAATCCGTACTGAAACTTAGAGTGCATGCGTACAGGATTACGTATTTAGATGGGTTCGTATTTTGACAAATCTTCATGCATTTTTCATGTGAAATGTTAAAAAGGTATATTATCTGCATTGTACATACACATTAAATAGTATTTATTTTTAAATTATAGCTTTTATATTATTTATTATGTACATATAACATAAAAGAAATTTTGTTTAATTTTTACGGAATAAAAAAATATTCCACATACGCCATAGTGACCCACATTGATAAATTAATAATAAATAAATCAACCATAATTTAATTGTGAAAGTATGTGTCTCTTTCAATAACAGTCGAGCGTCAGCAGTGGCGTATCGTGGGTTTTTGCTGCCCGGGGCAGAGCCATTTTTTGCCGCCCCTAGCAACTTTTTTTCTGATGTCTATATTTTTTTGTTGATTAAAAAAATTTAAATGAACCAGCTTCTTTACTTTCCTTGTTAAAATTTATTTTTTTTGTTAATAGATTTATTCTTTATTTATATATAGATATCAGATAGAAGTGTTTAATAGGGTGATGATTGCTGAAAAACAAAACCTGTTTAAAAAAAATCTGCCCTTAATTATATTATTATTCTTATTTATTTTCATTATTTTTACACATTTACATTTACCCATAGTTATTAGACAAATGACTAAGATTATCTGATTACCATATTTTATCTTGAAGTAAATGAAGAATCGGAAACGTTGGTCAAAGTTTATTTTTAACTTAGACACTGGATTTATCTCTTAGAACGGTTCCCATGTTTTTACAGTTCAATAAAAGGTGTTAGAATTACCACAGCTAATTTTAGATGAAATCATAATTTTTTCACTATTTATTCAAGGATTCACATAAACTGTATAACCTACTTTTTTTCAGAATAATTTTTGATATATTTTACACACATTTGTTCTAATTTTTATTGCTTTCTCTAAAGGACCGTCTGTCTGAGTTTTCAACCAGTAATAAAAACCTTGTCGCGTTCAATCCAATTCAATTTAAACTTCCCTCAAGGGAGCAATTAATTAAGCTCAAATTTCAGCATAATGAACAATTTTGTGCGGAAGAAGGTAGTATTTGACATTTGAGATTTTCTTGTGCGATAGTGAACCTAAATAATATACGAAAAAATGGATTTTATTTACTTATACCTGACTTACACCCTAATTGTGAATAATATGACAGTAAATGTGAAAACTAAGCTTTCTAAATAGAACAAAAAATTAACCTGCAAATTTGAGAACTGTGAATAAAATTTGGCACTCTCATGCTGATTGCCCCATCTCCAAGCGGATAAATGAAAATGAAGCAATTATCAGTAAGTTCACTGAATTACAAAATTTATTGAAAATTTAAATTTTTCGGTGATAAATGTGAACTTAAATAAGCCACCTCACATCGAATCAGTCGAAACAAATCAAATGTTTTTATTTTTTCGAAGTCTCACTCTCACGATTCACGAGCAGAGTTCTAAAATATCGGAGCAGACTTGTAAAAAAAGTGAACTAATTTTAAAATTTCCCGAGTAGGTTTTAAAATTAAGAAAAATTTCAAGTTTTCAAAAACCGTAATTTTAACAAAAAATGTAAGTATGTATTTTAAAATACATAAATTCTATTAGTTAGTTGTAAAATATAATAACGTGCATTTACTTTTATAGTTTGGTTTGGCTAAAAAAATTTTGAATTTTTCAGTGAGGATAGAAAATTAGTAGATCTCAAAAGTGACGGAATAGATTTATTTTCCTTCTTAAAATTGAAGGAAAATTGTCATTATTGACTGTGAAGCTGTGTTGCCGCTCAAAAAATGGATCCAAATGAAAATAAAATACAAAAACAGAACATACGAAAATCTTTTAACATTAACGCCTGTTTTGATAAATATATATTTGGAAAAATTGCCGCCCCTAGAAACTCCCTCCTGAATATTTTGGAAATTTGCCGCCCCTAAAATAGATCCAAATGACAAAAAAAAAAAAATATAAAAATAGAACATACAAAAATCTTTTAAAACTAACGCCTGTTTTGATAAATATTTCGAAAAATTTCCGTCCCCTAGCAAACTGCTTTCTGGATTTTTCGAAATTTGCCGCCCTTAAAATGGTTCTTAATGAAACGAAAATATAAAAGAGAGTATATTATATACAAAAATTTTTTACACTAACGTCTGTTTTGATTAATATTTTGAAAAATTGCCGCCTCAGCAAATTTCCATCTGGATATATTTAAAATTTGCTGCCCACATATTTTGGAAAATTGACGCCCCCAAGTAAAGTCCCGCCCGGGGCCTGTGCCCTGCTTGCCCTTGCCACGCTACGCCACTGAGCGTCAGACCATGGGGTTAGTTATAGCTTTCATTGGAAACCATCATTGAAAATTTTAAATTTTTATTTTGAGAAACTTAAAAACGAAAATTAGTGATTATTTTGATACCAAAATAAACTTTTTCAAATTTATTTATGAAATTTTCAAAAATAAATGTTGTTAAATGTATACACATTTTGTCAATGAAGATTTTATTAAGTATTCAAATTCTAAAAAACAATAATTGAGGACTTATTACCCACTTTCTCTCTAATACGAGTATTAGTAAATTATGAACGACTTAACTTTGGATTTCTGTCCCACGAAGGTGAGTTATAAGTTAACAATTTATTTTTGAACTTATCCAAATAGGTCAAGAGTTGATTATGGACTTTTTTGGCCTGTACACTAAGCCTGCCTTCACAAAAATATACTTTTCCTATGCGACCAAAAATGTCTCTTTCACGATTTCTCTAAAAAAAAAACCTTATAGATCATATATTTAGGGGAACCTCATAAAACTTAAACCTGACCAAAATAGTTCATTCCAGTACATGTTGAAAATTATATACAACGTAGAATTTATATACATTATGTATGCCCTTATTTATATACCAGTTCGAACAAATTCCACATTACATTTATCCACAATAATATTCAATTGATGGAAAACCAAAAATTCAATATCAAAATATGAACCTACCGATGACATTGTCTCAACACAATCCATATCGAAAATAATTAAAGTATATGTATCCCATACATAGTAGGTAATCCAATCGATATACCCAGTAGCATAATACCTCCCTAGGTACATACATATATACTTATACATCTGAAGGCATTTTAAGCTTTTGCCAATTAGCGTGCTCATCGAACAATAAATTAATTACAATATTAATTATTGTGGTATTAAAATTATTTAAATTAGTTCGATCCCCCGTTGGCAAAAACTTGTGCACTTAATAAATGAAAAGACCCAGATTTCAGAAAATATGTATATATGTAGGTATGTATATATGTGCGCACTTATGTGGTTTACTGATGATTCAACACACAATAACAGAGCTGGTGTCACATCGCCTTTATATAAAACTGATGACTGATATAATGCGCTGGTGAGTGTGGTCTGTGAAAAATTATGGTTTTCTTGTTTTTGTTCGTTTGTATGATGATTTTTGTTTCGTGTGTGTGTATGAAATTAACTTAATGATTGCAACATTAAATGGTTTTCATTCAGAAATCATCAGAATATATAGGTAGTTAAATGCATTCTCACCCAAACCACCCATCCAAAGGATGCACCAACAACACAACACACTAGCACGGTTTTTCAGCACATATAGAACACCCACTCCGCGCTTTTGAAAATTATTTATGACAACATAATTCATGTAAAATCTCTTAAATGAATTTGATGAAAACCCACTTAAGTCATTTCGGTTGGTTTTACCAAGTAAATTTCTTCGTATTCACTTCACCATGAATATACGAATCCTTATATATCCTATGGCTAGAGTAAGAGAAAGGGAGGGAAGAGGCAACAAACAAGGACCCACTTCCGAATTACATACACACATTCATACAAACAAAAAAAAAATTACAAGGGGTGTGTTCTAAATTCTGAGAAAATTTTCAACCCTCAGTATAGGCCGGGTTGATGTTTCCATAGCAAAAGCTTCACATCAATATAAGGGATGCTGCGAGGAGGACTGTATAAGGTACAAGGATGAGCGATGAATGTTTCCCCTTCTCTATAAGGACGATGATGATGATGACGATTATGAAATAATTTCCCTGCCTGATGATGATGTTGATGGGTAAATTCAAACTCATTTCAACCGTCAACGAGTGTGGTGTCGCAAAGTCGATAGTCGATATTTACAGTCGGTTTGAGTTTAACGGTTTTTTATTCCATCTCACCTATATAAACTATATTTAAATTCTTGATTTTTTCCTCCATATTATACAAGTTATAATAATGTCGATACAATTAAGTGATCACAGTAACAATAAACAAGGGACTTTAGTTGCTAAAACACCATTTTCAATTGAACATATTTTATGTCAAAATAATTTGAATAATAATAATAATACCGTTAATAATAATTGTGATACGAAAAGTGCTGTTAGTGGAGAGAAAGTTGGTTTAAAAGCATCATCAGTTGCATCAGCGGCGGCTATTTTAAGTGGGAAAATAAGTGAGAATGAAAAACCTAAGGAAAGTTCTGCAATGGCGGTGGCGGCGGCGGCGGCATCTGGGCATCATCAGCATAATCATCATCATCACCATCGGGAGGAAGAGGAATACCAAAGGATTATTCAAAATCATAGGTATTTGTCTTTGTTTTAATTTTTATTTCACAACAAAAAAAAAGGTTAGGTTCGATGAAAAATTTCAGTCAAACCGTTCCAAAAAATAAGTTGGTTCAAGCCTTTAAAATCGGCTTTATAGAACAAAACAGTTTATTCAAGTTGGTTGAAGTCTCCAAGGTCAAATTTTGATATTCCAGAACTGCTGAAACATTTTGAAAAATTTAACATTTCGAAAAAACCATTTCACAAATAGCGATGCTTGGGTATTATAAGGCGCGGCTGACCCGTGCTTATAGGTGTTTTTTGTGGCCGTTTCACTATACGTTGTTTGCGTTATAATTGCAGCTTCTTGATGGTTGGCGGTTTTGTTTTGCTATTAATTCTTGTGACGTCAGCGGTTGTACCGTAAACCAGGTTTGCTATGTTGGATCAGGTTTAAAGGTTCGGCCAAAATTAACGGGACTGGTAATGTCATTACCTAGAGAAGAAATTCTAATTTTACTCTTATTACATATTAACAACAAAATCGTTGTCCCCGTTAAAAGTGACCAAAGCGGGTACAACGATTATGTTAGGGTTACTCGAAATGTGGTTAGAGTTAGGCTAAGTAGCATTATCTATCAAATTGGTTGGGAATTTTTCAGTTCAAGAAAGTTCCTCGCATTACGTAATTTTTACCCCCACCATTTATCCGTTCTATCAACGAGGCCATTTTTAAACTATAATGTGGGTGATTGAACAATCAAAATTGTCGAATTTGAATCGATAGCAATAAATACCATGATACATCACTAGCACCATGCATCCCCCGAAAGTCACTGATTAGTGCTGATTTTGGTCTGACAGAAACATCGTTCCGTATATGTACACTCTTTCCACCAAAACAAAATTGGAATTGTCGTAGCCGTCAACAGCGAGCCATAGAGATAGGCCTCGGATGGAATGGATACCAACGACATATGTGGTTCCAACGGGATTGTCACACAGCGTTTGTCCGATGGACATTTTTGTATACGAATACGATTTGACAGAGTGGATTTAGGTTTTAGGCGAATAAATACTGTTGACAATTGATACCCTCAAATGAGAATAACGAACTCTATCTAGAAAATTCGGCCAGATTTATGCCTATGCGAAAATTTCAGTGAGATTTAAACCTCTCGAATATGTGGCACCTAGCAAAGTCACGTTGAACAATTGAACGATAGTTATATTTCTTACTTAATGTCATAAATGTTAAAGAAGTCAAGTATCTAGCTCAAAGGAAAATTAGTTTTAAATAGATTTAAGACAAACAGATGATAGGGGAGACAGGGGGAAATATATTCAACATAGGTTTTTGTTTTGTATAGAAAAATAAGTAATATTTTAATTTCCTTAAACAAAAAAATGTTTTTTATCGCTTTCCTTATAAAAATGCGAATATTGAAATAAATAAAAATAAAATACATTTTTGTCCTGGTAGCTCGTGGAGAACCAGGGTCTAGATCCCAAACTATTTCGGGCAAGAGACCCCTTTTCCAAAATGAACTGAAACCTCAGAACCCTATACAGCCAAATTTTTACAAATACTTTAAACATCCTATCTCTAGGTTTTGTTGATACAAAATACTTACCAATTTAAAAACTCGACATTACTTTCCAATCAAAATTTAAGCAAATAAATAGACATAAGATTCAGTAAATGTCAAGAGTAATTAATAATTCTCGACTGAAAAGATGAAGTATCTTAAGTCGACTCAAGATGATTTGCTTTTTTTTAATGAACCCTATTACCAACACAGAGGCGCACAGTTCTGTGAAAATAGCATATTGACACAAGGTAAAATATCTTAAGTCCACATGAGATATTGTGTTGAAGCGAATCAAAAACTTTTTAGTATACTTAAGATTCTTCTTAAGAGTTTGTAATAATTGTGAAAATTTAAGGTAAAACATCTTAAATGGAGTTAAGATACCTTACCGCGTGCAAAAAAAATTACCCTTAAGTCGACTTAAGATTTTTTAAATCAATAATTTAAAACAAATTAAAAAAAGGCAAACTATCTTAAGTCATAATTTGCCCTATAACTCAATAAATCTCGACTGAAAAGGTAAAGTATTTTAAGTCGATTTTTAACATTAATTTTCAGGAGAGCAAAAAAAACTGTCGAAAGAAGCTTCACAAAAAACCTTTTAAACATAGACTTCTAAGAATTAATTTTTTAGAGGTCAAATTTTATAAACTTTTTTTTTTAATTTATTGTAAAAAGATATTGTTAATATTTATTGAGTTATACGGAAAAATATGACTTAAGATAGTTTGCCTTTTTTTAATCTTAAGTCGACTTAAGAATATTTTTTTTTTTTGGTTTGCACGCGGTAAGGTATCTTAAGTCCACTAAATATGTTATACCTTTTCAAAATTATTATAAACTCTTATGATGAAATAATCTTAAGTATACTTAAAATTTCTTAATTCGCTTCAACACATAATCTTATGTGGACTTAAGATATTTTACCTTGTGGCAATATGCTATTTTGCAACATAAGATGATTTTTTTTCCTTTATAAAAAAGAAACGTGAGATAGAAGAATTCGGATGGCACAGAACTGTGCGCCTCTGTGTTGGTAATAGGGTTCATTAAAAAAATCAAATTATCTTAAGTCGACTTAAGATACTTTACCCTTTCAGTAGAGAATTATTAATACAACTGAACTTTCAACCTATGTAAGTCCAAGCTTGTTATACAGTAAAATATCAGGAGCATGTTTGGACTTGAACTTGATCATGCCTTCGGTCTCGTTAAATCGCGTATATGCTTCAAATGCAGAGCAATTCAAAACGTGTCTGAAAGACTTGTATGCTCGAATACATTATCTTGTACAAACTTTTCCACACAAATTGACTGTAGCCGAGATTTTGATATTGTTCGAACTTGTGCACGCTTATCGACTTGTTAAGTTTTTTAAAAGTACAACAATAATACTTTCTACTAAAATATTGGTAATTCTTATAACAAATTGGTACATATACGTAACACAACTCATACAGTATCTTGAACGTTTCAAATAAGAACTTGTGTTAATTAATAGGGGTCGATTTTTAGACCTCGTCGACCCCCAAAATCAGTTTTCGTTTATCGATTTTGACCCCAAACGGTCGATATCGACCACTTTGGGAATCCCTGGTCTAGAGAATAGCAACTCTTTTCTTGTACGATTAGTCACTTCCTAGTAAGTGCACTTATCCTCGGAAAAAAATTGTAAATTTTGCTTGCGATATATCGTTGCTAGATTGCAGACAACAGCTATAATCTAAGTCAGATTTAAAAAAAATTTCAGGAGAGCGTTTTTAAACTTAAAAACGTTATAACTCCGGAACTTTTAAATTGGCATACAAAACTTACATATTCTATATTATTTTTTTTAAGCTGAATCATACAAGGTCTATGTTTAATTTAACAAATAAATTATTTCTGGTGATTTTTGGACATAGGATCATTACACACAAGTTCGTAAAATACTGATTATCGACATGATGATTATATTGCATTAATACAATTCTGAAAGAACTACTCTACGTATAGGCATATGGTTATGATACCGAAATCCGCGGAAAACAACAGGGGCCTATTTCACAAAACATACATCTCATACATTACAGAAATGTATGTGACGTAAAATAGACACCATATGAGTGGGCGTAAATTTTAAATATTTTTTTAAATTATGCGTTTTCTAAGTTGACGCATAGTTTTTCTAAAAATTCAAAATGTACAATGAGCCAAATTTGGCGACTACTTTAAGGTACAAACATTCATACAATGTATGTGATGTATGTTCCGTGAAATAGGCCCCAGGTTTTCTAAAGACGTAAAAAAAAGCTGAAAAGTTTGACTTAGACTAGTTCTGCAGGGGGATTTTACTCATTACGTAGGGATTTTACTCATTACCATTAGAGAAGACGAAAAAAATATGTAAGGTCACGTAACTTTGTCGGTCTGTCTGTATGTACCACTTAAGCGGTTTTTTTAATTTTTCAACTTAAGGTTAAGGCGAAATTGAAACATTTTTAGCTCCAAAACTAAGGGTACCTGACATACGAATATCATGACAGAGGTTGTTTATACCTCAGATATGACTATAATGATTTTCAAAAAACTTAGCGTACCTACTATTGAATTTTGGTAAACAAAGATTTTATCACAAACTTTGACTAGCGATATATCTCCACTGAAAAGGTAAAGTATCTTAAGTCAATTTTTAACATTTTTCAGGAGAGCAAAAAAACTATCGAAAGAAGCTTCGCAAAAAACCTTTTAAACATAGAATTCTAAGAATAAACTTTTTTTTAATTTTTATTAATTTAATTTTATGAACCTTTTTTTAAAATTTATTGTAAAAAGATATTGTTAATATTAATTTATGAGTTCTAGGGAAAATTCTGACTTAAAATAGTTTGCCTTTTTTAATTTGTTTTAAATTATTGATTTCAAAAATTTTAAGTCGACTTAAGGGTGATTTTTTTTGGTTTTGCACGCGGTAAGGTTTCTAAAGTCCACTTAAGATGTTTTACCTTAAATTTTCACAATTATTACAAACTCTTAGGATGAAATAATCTTAAGTATACTTAAAATTTTTTAATTCGCTTCAACACAACATCTTATGTGGACTTAAGATATTTTACCTTGTGTCAATATGCTATTTTCCAACATAGGGTGATTTTTTTTTATTTATAAAAAGGAGGAGGAGTGAGATAGAAGAATTTGGATAACACAGAACTGTGCGCCTCTTCGTTGGTAATAGAGTTCATTAAAAAAAAGTAAATCATTTTAAGTCGACTTAAGATACTTTACCTTTTCAGCCGGGATATATACCTACCCTAGAACCGCTTTTTGATTTTCGACTTTCTCGTTAACAGTTTTACAGATTTCGATCAAAATTTGTGTACTGTAAATTTTTAAGATTGTATATAATTTAAGCGGTGAAATTACTGTATGAGTTTTAAAAAGAGTTGGGGTCGAAATTCTGCCAAGGTAAAAATTCTGCTTTTAAAATTCTGTTTTTTTAAATTCTGCCTACAAAATTATTTTTTTACAAAAGCGCGCGCTTTTTTACATTTTTGAATTTTTTTTTATTATTCGCAGAATTTTGTAAAACGATATTTCGAAATTTTAATGTTTATTCCTACTAAAATTAAATTTTAATTTTAAAAATAAATCTTTCTTATTCTTATTTTAATTGCATTAAACATTTCTTTTTTGAAAAAATAAGGTATACACTTCAAAAATAGAAAGTACCTATATTCCGCTAAATTTGTTATGAGAATGCTCTCTTTTTTTGTAAAAAAAAAACAAAATTTCGACCCGCTCCCTTTCAAAAATTACGAATAAATTACAAAAAACTTCTCTTTCTCGGGTAAAATTAAACATTTTAGTAAACGTTTTCGAGATTCTACTATCATCGTA
This sequence comes from Epistrophe grossulariae, assembly GCA_929447395.1. Taxonomy (NCBI): domain Eukaryota; kingdom Metazoa; phylum Arthropoda; class Insecta; order Diptera; family Syrphidae; genus Epistrophe; species Epistrophe grossulariae. Next base: position 17,802,862 of record OV839567.1, on the reverse strand, counting down.
ACGTTTACTAATAAATATTTAATTTTACACGAGATTAAGAAGTTAATTTATTCGCAATTTAGGTTAAATTTTCAAATCCATTCTTCAATTCTGTTTTTAAATCAAATTATTTAATTAAATACTTTTTGGAAATTTAATTTTTAAAGTCAAAATTTTGAAAAAAAAGGAATAAAAAGAAAATGTTAAAACTATCTTTTTCCAAATTTTACTATAGGAGGGGGGGGGGGGGGAGTCCATCTCACCCCGTTTAGGAGGTAGGGGAAATTTTATAAAAACATGACTTAAACTAAAAAAAAAATATTCAAAAACAACGGCAACACTTACAATAAAGTACTATACCCTTTTTGAAATCTGTTCTATAATCCTAAATTTAAACTAAATTATTTATGTCAACAGTGAAAAATTCGCATGCAAACTCTAAATTTTGATTAAAAAAAAATGAAAAAAAAAGTTTAGACCATTTTTTTTTTTTTTAAATTGTGAAATGAAGTGCTGAATTGGCTTTTAAGTCTAAAGTTTTTTTTTTAATTTTTTTTATCAAAATGAGTTTGCATGCAAACTTTTCAAAAACTATTGACATAAATATTTTAAGCCAAATTTAGGGTTATAGAACAGATTTCTGGCTTTCAAAATCTGTAAAGTACTTTATTGTAAGTGTTGCCGTTGATTTTTAATATTTTTTTTCTATTTAAGTTATTTTTTTTTAAATTGCCCCTACCTCTTGAACGGGGCGAGATAGCCCCCCCTTCTCCCATAATAAAAAAATTATTGTTTTTGACCTCTCTACAACAAACCGTTATCAATTCTTGGCGCCAAAAATGTTCATAGAACTCATCCAGAAATTTACAAAATTGACAGATTACAGGGATGTCAGTGAGTATAATATGATGAGAACATATTTAGACAACCTGTTGAAATGCGTTTATAAATAAGGAGATGTCTAACTCTCTTAGGCAATGAATAGCTGCACAACTGTCTAAAACTATTTTAAGGAAATCTAATATATACGACTTTTAGTGTTTTATTTGAAATGGAAGACGAGTTTTGACAGTTCAATGATCAAGTCAGAACTGACAACCAAATATTTAAGTTTGTTTAATAAATTTTCACAATTGAAGCGTTAAGAATGAGAAGGGGTCAAGTTTAAAGTTTTACGTTTATAACTTTTTTTCTGAAATCGAGAGAAACTTATAAAAAAGCCATAAAAAAATAAGAAAAAAAATGTACAATTTTTAGTATATCAACCAATTTTATTTAAATTCATTAGAAGTTGGTGTTTTACAAAAACATTCAGCACTTGAATCCATTAAGCGAAAATGAGTTTAATTTATTTTTTATGAAAAAGGGGTCAAGTGAAAGTTGGGGTTCTTAAAATTTGGTTTTATGCTTCTTTTTACTATCAGGAATTTCAGAATTTTGCGTTTTCACAAAACCAACGGTTTTCTTGAGGTACAAATTGCATCTGGTCATCGAGATTTTTAATTTTTTCAATAGAAAGTTTTTTGGTTTCTTCTCTCTTGGAAAGAAATCTTGGTCTATAGCACTTACCACCTTTCTGCAAAAAAAAATATATTGCTTGGTATTTTATCTTTCGGCTTTTATTGCATATAGGGGTTAAGTGTGCACTAATTAAAAATGCGTTCTCAACTCATAGAGGTGTTAAGTAATCTTAACCCCTTCTTAAAAAACTTCAAAACAAACTTGTAGTTAACCCCTTTATCTGAAGCTAACTTTGTAAGTAATAACAATAGAGACACAAGAATTAGACCAAAATTTAAGGTTGTCGCTAACACCAGTATTGGACCCCTTCTCACTCTAGACGCTTCAATTAATCCTTTTTCATTTAGGGCCATGCTAGGTGTGATGACTGTTTGAGAGAGCTTCTACGGATTTTGCGTACAATATATTTTTTAACAATATATTTTATCAACACAGAATTGAAGTCAAAGAGGATGAACGTGTTTTCGCATAAATATAATTGATTTTCTTGTTATTTATATATATTCTTATATGATCTTGCCAAAATGTATTTCTATAAAAATCAAGTCTTTGTAGAAATGAAAATTAAATTTAACCGAGTTTAAGTCCCTATAGACTTTCGAATTTTAGGGTCCAAATTTATGATAATTTATAAATTTATCTCAAAATATGAGATCCAAATCGGAGTTTTAATGTGTTAGAGTCTTGTGAACAAAAGAGTTAGAACTCAATCAATCTCTAATTTTTATATTATCGTCACCTGATTACAAGAATCAGCTAACTCGATTTTTTTAATTTTTGAGGTGTTTTGGTTTTTGCTGCCTTGAATCGATTCGCATCGTAATTTTTACCCTTTACCAGTAACGCAGAAAAATATAAAACAAGAAAAATGTGTACCTACTCTATATAGAGCAACTATTGAGATTTTGATTAAATCCAACACTAAACAATGATGGGGATTTTTAAAAATAATGGTTTTCGCCATATCGTCCATCGGTCTGTTTGTTTGTGCATAAACGTGTACGAACATCAAGCTATAGAGTTTTAACGGATAAACGGGATTGCTTCAAATTTGGTACAGAGTACCTATTTACATATTTGATTTTAAGTCTGAAAATTTATTTTTTAAAAACTATTTAGATACTAAGGCCGATTTTATTTACTAAAAGTTGAACACAACTTGAGAATTTTTATTTTCAACTTGTGAATTTCTTTTTATTCACTCAAAGTTTACGTTTTCAACTTTCGATTTTCAACTCTAAGAGTTGATTAACTTAAGATTAGTCAACTCCTGGAAAAAGTGGAAGTTGACTCAAAATCAAAAGCGTGTTGCCTTCAGTTATCGCAATAAAAAATATATTAAAAAATACTTATGTGCCGAAGTAATTAGTGAAATAAATATTGAGCTCACATCGTACTCTTAGACACTTTAAACGAAACTATAGTTGGGATGGTTGGTACTAAATATTATTGTGGCCCATTGGTAATCTAAGGAGGTAACAAATTGATTTATATATTCTATAGGTTTTTGAAATACTTTAAGTTAATTTAAAGGAAAGCTTTCTAAAAAAATTGAAAGAGTAAAGACTAAAAATGAATTGGATGTTGCAGCGAAAAACTACAAATCTTTGGAAATGTTTAATATCAGCGAGGCCCTTTGACTCCCAGTCCACCCCTGCATGTGCAAGTTAAACCACCCATTAGCAAGTTAAGCCACAGATTTAGATAAATTATCATTTATTAAGCTGGTTACAAAATAAAGATACAAATATAAGATAAGGTAGTATTTGGCTTAAACGGCGTTAAGACGGAGTAAGTGCTTCGGTTTAACTATTCCGAGGTTGAAACGAGTATTAGTGAAATCTAATAAATAAGGCTGTTTTATTATTTTTTATTTTAAGTAAATCTCCCGTCTAAGCCGGAGGAAATGGAACTCCATGTTATAAGATTTGTGTATTGTTTCGACTCAAACTACAAGCTACACTGAAAATAAATTCCTAGGTAATATTGATAAAAAATTTTTTGTACACTTCAACAAAACAATTTTATCGTTTTGATAAAATTTTATCAATATAATCAAATAATTTAATCTATTTCACAAAATTTTAATAATTTTTATCAGTTTGATAAAAATAGCACAGCAAATAATATTTTCAGTTTAACAAAACACGTTTTGTTACTATAACAAAGTAAAACAGAGATTTTTTTCATATCCACAACTTTTTTTGTGGAGCAAACAAAATGTTTGTTGCATCTACAAGAATTCAATTTTGTAAATATTTGTCAATACTACAAAGTTTTTGTTAATTTTTTTTATCAATTTGACAGAAAATCAAAGCATTTAAACAATATTTTTGTTGTAATGAAAAAATTTTGTTGGATGTTTGGTTATTTTGTAGTACTGATAGAATAAAATTGTGATATAGATAAAACTATTTTGTAAGTAATTTATTTTGTCAGTTTTACAGAAAAAATTTATCAATAAGATAAATCATCAACAAAAAATTTTGTTGTACCTATGTGCAAAATTGTAATTTATCCATTCTACAAAACATTTTGTTGGTATGACTGAAAATTTGTGTTGCATACCTTAATATTAGTTTTTCCGTAAAATTAAAGTTCACACTCGGTTTGCAACGAAATGTATATAACAGGCCGATAAACGCACACAAGAAAACCGTGGGGTCCCCCACGAATAATTTTTTGAAGCTTGCAAATAATTTTTTTGGATTCAACAAAAGAAATTTGTTATTTTAACAAAATATTTGGTTAATCTGACAAATTATTTTTGTAGATTCAATTCAACAAAAATAGATTTGTTGAGCTGAAAAATTAATTTTGTGGTTTCAACAAATCAAAATTGTTGAATTGAAAATTATTTTATCAACACAATAAATTAAATTGTAAATATGACAAAAACATTTTATACAATTAAAAAACTTTTTGTTTATACTTTATTCAACCAAATATTGTGATGTTATTTTGTAAATATGACAATTATTTTGTTAATATGACAAAATAATGCTTGTCAGTTCAACAATTTTTTTTTGTCACATCAACAAAAGATACACACTTTTTGTTACTTTTATCTATTTGATAAAACATTTTATTGGGTGTATGTTGACAAAAATTTTGTTGCATCAACAAAATTTTTTTGTTGTAACGACAAAATAAAATTTTGGTTTGTTACTTTTATCAATTTGATAAACCATTTTCGTTGGACGTATATTGACAGAAGTTTTATCAGCTCAACCTACATTTTTATCATAAATACCTACATTTTATTTTCAGTGTAGATAATTCTATTGAAAAACAACGGTAACATCTGCATTAAAATCTTATAGGTTCTCTTAAAGGCAGAAATCCATTCTTATTTTTTTTTTTTAAATAAAGTTTTTGAAAAATTTGCTTTCAAACTCAAAATTTTAGTGAAACTTAAACAGTAGAAAAAATAAGTTTAAAAATAATTTTTTTTTTAAACTACAACCCTCTCAACCATAACGCTGTAGTTTTTATTTTATACCAAGCGTACCCTATATTATAGTTTTTATACTAAATATTATTCTACTTGTATGTTATAAAGTTATATAATTGCTAGATTTTGAAAAGCTGTATTTTGCAAACTTTTAGGGTTACAGTGACGGTTTTGGGCTCAAATTGAAGAAAATGTAGTCACTTTGAAATCGTAGAGCGAAGTTATGATCGAAAACTAGTACCTTAGGGTTGAATTCTTTAATAATTGTAAAAGGGGTTTTTACATTTTGGTTTATTCACTATGCCAAAATCATAAATAACTCCGCAAAAAACTTCGAACTATCGGCTTTGACGAAAGGTCGTTTAGGTATATTTAATGGACTTACAGATTTTAAACTTAATAAAGACTTAAATAAAACGTTTTGAAATGTTTAATAGAAATTATTCCATTTCAGATTCAAAATCTCCGATCGTCTTCCACCACCACAATCAGCTCAACAGCAACAACAACAACAACAATCCCAACTGCCATCTAACATTCAACAATCAACCTTCAATGGCAACCATCCGCCTAGTTCTGGTATTTTATATCCAAATTCAGCCTACAGTGATCATGGATTCCTTCAAATGACACTTGGCTATTTGTCACCATCGTCGGGAGCTTATAAATCCGTCGACCCATATTTTCTTTCTCAAGGTAATGATAGAATATTTATGTGTGTAATTTAAATAAGCATATATATTTAGTCAGAAATCTCATGATAGTCAATAATGAAATGTGAGGTGTACCCTAAGGCGTCAGTTATAGCGATCAGGAAAAACCATCTAAAAAATTTGAAACAGGAATTTTTTCCTTATGAGCGTTTATAGCGAGCACGAAAATCATGTCAGTTAGTTATAGGCTCCCAATCAAGTTTTCCTGATTGAAATGAAACGATTTTTTTTCACTAATCTGTCAGTGGAACGAGTAAAAGCTGGAACGCAAATAATTGGAACGATTTGTTTCATTTTGATCGAAATGACAATCAGCTGGTACGGAAAATGAAATTCAGTCAGGAAAATAAACAAATAAATTTTTCCCTAAAAATATTTATTCAATTGAAAATATTATTGACACAATCAATTATTCTTTGAGTTATTTACCATCGATTAGTGCATCAATTGCGTTACAAATCTAATGAAAACCTAGTAATAATCTATTGAAAAGTTTTTCCAAGTTTCCGATTTCCTGATCGCTATAACTGGCCCCTAAGTTCATTTTAAACCTTTTAAAATTCCAATTTTTAGATTAACTGGTTGAAGAACGTATTGATAGTATATGTAACAAGAACTGGAAAAAGCAGAATACTTTGGTACACGATATTCCATAAAACCTGAACTTAATTCGGATATGTTATGTTCTTAGCTTTAAAATTAAGACTTCTTGTAATCTTCATACTATTATATAGAAGTCCATATAAAGAACTCACCCCGGGTTGAACTTGTGCCATATTTTTCTGACACTTCATCTGCAGTGGATGACCATTATTGTTACCTACTTCCAGCAGTACATATTTTTTTAAATTCTGAAACCCAATATACCCAAACACTTCGATTGTCCTTTTTGAGTGATAATTGAGTTAAAAAGTATTTTCAAAAACAAAATACTCACCACGGGGTGTCATATATCAACCATAATTTTTAATCGATTTATCTCGAAAGAAAAGTTTTGCCTTTTTGGCTTTTAATTAAAACACACAAATAAACTTTTTCTCTAACCATCCTACACATCGTACCTATATAGTCTATAGATATTTATTAATTTTATTTTCCATCATCAGCAGGTCTTTTCGGAGGTGGTCATTTATTTGGTGGTGCTGGATGTGGTGTCCCAGAATTGGCACTTGGTATTGGAATGGGAGTGAATGCACTTAGGCACTGCCGTAGACGCAAAGCACGTACTGTCTTCAGTGATCCACAGCTATCGGGTTTGGAAAAACGTTTCGAAGCACAAAGATATCTTTCGACACCGGAACGTGTAGAACTTGCCACAGCATTGGGTTTGAGTGAAACTCAAGTCAAAACGTGGTTTCAAAATCGTCGAATGAAACACAAAAAGCAATTGCGTCGCAGGGATGCAAATAATGGTAAGAAGGAACTTTCTTCTTCTACTTCTGTAATTGAAAAAGGGAATTTCTTCAAAGTTTCTTGAATATTTCTTGAAAATTTCTTGGCCTTTGTTGTTTGTTATACTTAGGTATATATTTGAGAAAATTTGAAATTCAATTAGGAAAAAGTTATTACTTTGAAGAAACCCTCGGTTCTTTGATTTTTAATGCATCTTGTGCATTATATTTATTTTATTGTCTTGATATAACAACAAAGGCCCAAGGAAGACGAGGACATTTTCAATTAATTTGAACGAATTTTATTATATAATTTTAGAACCCGTTGACTTTTCACGTTCCGAAACGACAGAAAAGACAAGCAATGGCAATAACTCCTCCTCCCATCATGCTGCCACGACAACAGCAGCATCAGCATCTTCGACTTTGTCTTGTGATTTGGAGAAAGGTTACCCATCAGGTTATGGCTCGAATACGACAACGTCTTCATCAACTACTGCTGGTCATCATCATCAACGTTCACAGCATCATCATCATCATCATTTGAAAATGTTAAGGACAATATCAGCCTCGTCGGGTGATAGTTTGGTGATGAGTGGACACCCGGACCAAGATGACTTGACAAGTGATGACAATTCTGAAGATGACGGCAGTGATGTGGATATTGTTGGCGATACCAAGATGTATATGACGTAATAGTAGTTTTATATGAAGAAGAAGAACAACATCAAAGATGTACATACATATAATAATTAATTTAATATATTTAAATATTATTTATTCCAAATTTGTAAATAGAATAAACAAACAATTTAAGAAATTTGAGAGTGTGGATCTAGTCAGAAAGTAGTTTAAGAAATAATAATAATAATTAATTTCAAATTTAAAACGTATATTTAACGTATAAACGTGTATTGTGTAAAAAAAATTCAACGAAAACATTTTAAAAAATAATAATAAATGGTTAATTGAAGCGAATTTATTTTTGTTTTTTTTATCGTAAAGCAGCACAGAGAGTCAGAAATCTATAATCTAGACAAAACTTTTAAAAATGTTTTTAATGCCGCTGGAAAATATACCTAACAAAAATGCTTAACAAAAATATATGGCAGCTTTGCTCTTACAAAAAATAAAAAAAAAACTCTCGTGCAAATGTTCAAAAAAGATAACAAGTTTTAAGAAAATTGACAATTGAAAATTGAAAATTGTAGCCGAACAGACGAACAGAATTGGGAGAGTGGGAACCAATATTTTATCTCCACAATCATCATAATGCCAAGTTTGATCAAAATTTCGAGTTCGATATTTTTGAGCTTCTAAAATAAATAAATATTCAATTTTTAAAGTAAAAAAAATAACCTCACAGTTTGTTTTTTGTACGTTTTTTTGTTGAAGTGATTAAAGAAATGTCAATTTACAACAGTTAAGTTTTAATGTATTGTTTATGCGATCCATCTCGCTCGCTCCGTTGGGCATACTTCGGGCGCCCAGATTTTTTTTTTAAGGCTAAGATGTCAAGATTAAAAAATCCTCTAAAACACAGACATTTTTGAAATTGAGATGAAGGCATAAAGTATTCTGTTGTGTACTTTCAACTTTGAGATACGGTTAACGCGCTCTGATGAGCATTCTATGAATATGTTCTAACTGCGCTTACAGGGTGATTACACGGTCACACAAAATAATCAACGCGTTGACCCTAAAATTCATGTTCTTTGGCAAACTCGTCAAAATTTTGAAAAAAAAAAAAAAATTGCCGAATAGCCATTTTCTTGTTAACTATATTATTTTCTTCTCCATTTTCAAAATGGTTCATATTTTTTATTATTTTTCGACAACTTTTCAAAACAAACTCTTATTTACATATCACTGAAAAGCTTTTCTAAATTCTTAAAACAAATTTGAAAAGTTTATTTGTTCGGTGAAACAAAAAGAACAAATGCTTTGCAATTTAACAAAACTTTTCACTTTGCACAAAGAACGCACTTTGCAAATTTGCGTTTGGTGAAATGAAATTTGCAAAGTAAAAGTGCAAAGTTGTAAAGTGCAAAGTTTTTGGTGAAATAGTTGAGTGCGTGAAGTTAGCCCCCCTTTTTTGGAATTTGCTATTTTTGAAAGTTGTTCCAGGTTGTTCCCGATTTGTTCCGCATTGTTCCAAGTTTTTTTTGAAAAATATTCAAAAATGGGGGTTTTAGAGCCAAAAAACCGTTTTTGACCTAGCCCCCCTTTTTTCGAAAATCAAATTTTTGAAAATTGTTCCAGATTGTTCTAGTTGTTCTGAACATTGTTCCAAGTTTTTGGACCCCTATTGTCAAAATTTCAAAAGTTATGGGCAAAATTCGAAAAAATTCTAGCCCCCCTTTTTTCGAAATTCTTAATTCTGAAATTTTTTTCGAGTTTCAAAAAGTGTTCTAAACATTGTTCCAAAAACTCAAAATTGTAGGACGTGTATTTTTAAAGATAAAAAACTCCGAACATTTTTTCAAAAATCCAAAAAAACGGCTCTCTAATATTTTATTTTTTTTTAATGCATTGACTTTTGAAACCTTATAATAAATGCATGTATTGAAAAAAAGTTCTGACCTTACATTCTTACTATCAGCTTAAAAACTAACTTTAAAAAAAATCTCCGATTTTTTTAACTTTTCAAAAACACCCCTGCCCCCCCTTTTCCAAAAATCCAAAATCTAAAATTTGTTCCAAGTGCAGAATCCCTCAAATCCAATTGTTCCAAAGAATCATCAAAAAAGATTTTAAGCCCAAAAAACACTTTAAATGAAAATATCTTATTATCCTTGCTCTGGCCCCCCTTTTTAGAAATCCAAAATTCAAAAATTTTTCCAGGTTGTTCTAGGGCTCTTCTAAATTGTTCCAGACTTTCGTTTCTTAAAATTGATTTTTAGTATGAAAAATTTCAAAAAAATGCTCCCCTGCCCCCCCTTTTCCAAAAATCCAAAATCTAAAATTTGTTCCAAGTGCAGAATCCCTCAAATCCAATTGTTCCAAAGAATCATCAAAAAATATTGAAAACTGAAGATTTTAAGCCCAAAAAACACTTTAAATGAAAATATCTTATTATCCTTGCTCTGGCCCCCCCTTTTTAGAAATCCAAAATTCAAAAATTTGTTCCAGGTTGTTCTAGGGCTCTTCTAAATTGTTTCAGACTTTCGTTTCTTAAAATTGATTTTTGGTATGAAAAATTTCAAAAAAATGCTCCCCTGCCCCCCCTTTTCCAAAAATCCAAAATCTAAAATTTGTTCCAAGTGCAGAATCCCTCAAATCCAATTGTTCCAAAGAATCATCAAAAAATATTGAAAACTGAAGATTTTAAGCCCAAAAAACACTTTAAATGAAAATATCTTATGATCCTTGCTCTGGCCCCCATTTTTAGAAATCCAAATTGCAAAAATTTGTTCCAGGTTGTTCTAGGGCTCTTCTAAATTGTTCCAGACTTTCGTTTCTTAAAATTCATTTTTAGAATGGAAAATTTCATTAAAAAGCATTTTCGTTTAAAATGCATTTTAATGAAATTTTTCATTTAAAATTTTTATTTAAAATTTTCGTTTAAAATGCATTTTAATAAAATTTTTCATACTAAAAATGAATTTTAAGAAACGAAAGTCTGGAACAATTTAGAAGAGCCCTAGAACAACCTGGAACAAATTTTTGAATTTTGGATTTCTAAAAAGGGGGGCCAGAGCAAGGATAATAAGATATTTTCATTTAAAGTGTTTTTTGGGCTTAAAATCTTCAGTTTTCAATATTTTTTGATGATTCTTTGGAACAATTGGATTTGAGGGATTCTGCACTTGGAACAAATTTTAGATTTTGGATTTTTGGAAAAGGGAGGCAGGGGAGCATTTTTTTGAAATTTTCATACTAGAAATGAATTTTAAGAAACGAAAGTCTGGAACAATTTAGAAGAGCCCTAGAACAACCTGGAAAAAATTTTTGAATTTTGGATTTCTAAAAAGATATTTTCATTTAAAGTTTTGGGCTTAAAATCTTCAGTTTTCAATATTTTTTGATGATTCTTTGGAACAATTGGATTTGAGAGATTCTGCACTTGGAACAAATTTTAGATTTTGGATTTTTGGAAAAGGGGGGGCAGGGGAGCATTTTTTGAAATTTTTCATACTAAAAATCAATTTTAAGAAACGCAAGTCTGGAACAATTTAGAAGAGCCCTAGAACAACCTGGAACAAATTTTTGAATTTTGGATTTCTAAAAAGATATTTTCATTTAAAGTTTTGGGCTTAAAATCTTCAGTTTTCAATATGTTTTGATGATTCTTTGGAACAATTGGATTTGAGGGATTCTGCACTTGGAACAAATTTTAGATTTTGGATTTTTGGAAAAGGGGGGGCAGGGGAGCATTTTTTTGAAATTTTTCATACCAAAAATCAATTTTAAGAAACGAAAGTCTGAAACAATTTAGAAGAGCCCTAGAACAACCTGGAACAAATTTTTGAATTTTGGATTTCTAAAAAGGGGGGCCAGAGCAAGGATAATAAGATATTTTCATTTAAAGTGTTTTTTGGGCTTAAAATCTTCAGTTTTCAATATTTTTTGATGATTCTTTGGAACAATTGGATTTGAGGGATTCTGCACTTGGAACAAATTTTAGATTTTGGATTTTTGGAAAAGGGGGGGCAGGGGAGCATTTTTTTTAAATTTTTCATACTAAAAATCAATTTTAAGAAACGAAAGTCTGGAACAATTTAGAAGAGCCCTAGAACAACCTGGAACAAATTTTTGAATTTTGGATTTCTAAATAGGGGGGCCAGAGCAAGGATAATAAGATATTTTCATTTAAAGTGTTTTTTGGGCTTAAAATCTTCAGTTTTCAATATTTTTTGATGATTCTTTGGAACAATTGGATTTGAGGGATTCTGCACTTGGAACAAATTTTAGATTTTGGATTTTTGGAAAAGGGGGGGCAGGGGAGCATTTTTTTGAAATTTTTCATACTAAAAATCAATTTTAAGAAACGAAGGTCTGGAACAATTTAGAAGAGCCCTAGAACAACCTGGAACAAATTTTTGAATTTTGGATTTCTAAAAAGGGGGGCCAGAGCAAGGATAATAAGATATTTTCATTTAAAGTGTTTTTTGGGCTTAAAATCTTCAGTTTTCAATATTTTTTGATAATTCTTTGGAACAATTTGATTTGAGGGATTCTGCACTTGGAACAAATTTTAGATTTTGGATTTTTGGAAAAGGGGGGGCAGGGGTGTTTTTGAAAAGTTAAAAAAATCGGAGATTTTTTTTAAAGTTAGTTTTTAAGCTGATAGTAAGAATGTAAGGTCAGAACTTTTTTTCAATACATGCATTTATTATAAGGTTTCAAAAGTCAATGCATTACAAAAAAAATAAAATATTAGAGAGCCGTTTTTTTGGATTTTTGAAAAAATGTTCGGAATTTTTTATCTTTAAAAATACACGTCCTACAATTTTGAGTTTTTGGAACAATGTTTAGAACACTTTTTGAAACCCGAAAAAAATTTCAAAATTAAGAATTTCGAAAAAAGGGGGGCTAGAATTTTTTCGAATTTTGCCCATAACTTTTGAAATTTTTACAATAGGGGTCCAAAAACTTGGAACAATGTTCAGAACAACTAGAACAATCTGGAACAATTTTCAAAAATTTGATTTTCGAAAAAAGGGGGGCTAGGTCAAAAACGGTTTTTTGGCTCTAAAACCCCCATTTTTGAATATTTTTCAAAAAAAACTTGGAACAATGCGGAACAAATCGGGAACAACCTGGAACAACTTTCAAAAATAGCAAATTCCAAAAAAGGGGGGCTAACTTCACGCACTCGAAATAGTTCCCTGGGTAGTATAAAATAAAACACACACATTAAATTTGAGTTTTCAGGTTCGTATATCAATTCAATTGTTTAAATTAATTAAATTAATTTAAATCCGAAAAATATGTTGTATTCCTATGATGGTACTGGTATTCATGTCGATTATGTAATCCGCGATACTGCATCCGCAGTGATTCGCAGAGCAGTACACTCTTTTTTCTCTACCCATTTGTCGTGAAAAGAAGAGAGAACACTGTACTGAGCACCACTGCGGATCTAGTATGGCGGATTCCATAATCGACATGAGTATATATTAAATTTTTGTAAAATTTTAAACGACATTAGCCGTGTTTTTTGGGATTCTATACATAGTTTAGAAAGAAATTCCAAAAAAACTCATCCGCAGTAGCCTACCCATCTGCGTAGGATTCTACTTCTGCTTTTATTTGCAGTAATTCTACTGTGGGTGTTGTATTTGTAACTCGTGTAGAATCCTACTGTGCTGTGAATAGCTTTCCCAAAAAAAACACGACAATTGTCTACGATTTCTTTTTTTGAACCATTACTTCCTGTCTTGCTGAAAGCTGTAGTTAAATTCTCATATAGGCTCTTCCACTTAAAAACAAATTTCTTTGTTAGGGCTACTGCTTTTTGCGAGTAACTGCCAAATCCCCTGTCAAGAAGTAGTACCTTAGCTATTCAGATTGGGTAGAAAATTGTAGGTCTGTTCCATTCCTTTCTAATAACAAGCACACAGACAGGAAAGGATGAGATGTGTAAGTAACTAAGATTTTGCTAAATTTGCCTTTTGTTTTTTGCTTAATTGTTAGAACACGATTCATATCCTCTTGATTCCATTGAATTTGACTTTATTGTTCCCTTTTTTGGCATAAATGCCTTTTTTTGTCATATTTATCTTTATTGCCTTTTAACAATTTTTTAAAACATTTAGCGTTTTCTTTTTATTTTCCTAAATATTTTGTTTAAATACAAAATTTGTTTCGTTATTTAAATTTAAAACAAATTTAAATATTTTAGACCTCGTGAAAATTAGGTTAAAAAGTGTGTCGAATTTGATGCTTATATTTTTTGACAGTTGAAACAGAAGTTAACCTATGATGGATTAAATTTAATCAAAATATTAAATACGCAGTAACACACTCTCCAAGAAAATAAACTAACAAATATGTTACCGCACTCTATATTCTCTCCATTAAATGAATGAGAAATGAGGACTTCAAAATAATTGCAAATCAAAGTAAAGCCTTGTACGTTATAGTAATGAAAATTTGGTAATTCATTTATTTTCTGTGATCTTGAACTTTTGAAATTGAAAATCGAAATGGACCGGAATATGTGATAACAAACGATTTATCACAGACAAGGAAAAATTCCATTTCATTGTATTCAATTCTCTTGAAATCATAACAAAATAAACATATATACATTATATTGAAATGGTTGGATAAAATTATTTTTCTAGGCGACACAGAAAAGCGAGACAAAGTTTTGTTTGCCAAATTTATTCGTGATAGCTGTGATGAGATAAAAGTGGCTGCGAAAAAAAGACAGGTTGAGGGTTATTTTATTGAAAATGGAGCGCTACAGGAAAGAACAACGCATATTCATTGTTAAGCATCAGTTTGAAAAAGTAATAGTTCAGAAAAAAATTTGTTTGCATCAAGCACAGCTGTGTGAAGCCAAAATCTCGACCTCAAAATTTTGGGTCGAAATAAATCAGATATGTTTGTCAATCGTTTGTCTCGGCAAAATAATTTTTGTCTGTCCACCCCCAGGAAAAAAGTTATTAGGTAAGCTTTTCTTTTTTCTAGGAACATTTCTTTTTTCTAGGAACACCCCCAAACTAAAAAGTCATCTACCACCCGCAATTGATAACTTAGGAGGATGGGTCATGCGTGCGTTTCTTTATGGAGCCAAGTGACTTCGATTATCCACTGCTCCCTTATAATTGTCCACCAAAAATTTTTGTTTGTCCGCCCTTAATTAAAAAAATATTCAATTTTTAATTGTTTCGCTCAAAACACAAAAAATTAAAATTTCACTTAGCGGAATGGAATCTATCAAAATTTTAAAAAAATGTTCTACCCTTACTTGAAAAGTTATTAAACTTTTTTATTTTATAGCAACACCCAACAAACTTAAAAGCAAGGTTGTTATGCAATTTAAAAATAATTTGCGTTGCAATAAAAAAATGTTTAATGCAAGTTGAAATTGCTTGAATTAGAAAAATATAATGCAAGTTTGCATTACAAACAAAATTTAATGCAAGCTGAAAATATTTTACATAAAGAAAAATTGCAAATTTAATACAAAAATTATTTTCATTAAAAAAAATGAAAATTTAATTCAAAAATTATTTGCATTAGAAAAATGCAAATTTTATTCGAAAATTGTAAAATGTAAATCTGGGGCCGAATTACGGCGTCAGTGACTGAACGACACGTGAGGGAAATTTCATACGAAATATCGAACATCATCGATATTTTGTATGAAATTTCCCTCACGTGTCGTTCAGTCACTGATGCCGTAATTCGGCCCCTGATTTCTTCGCAAATTCTCAATTTATTAGAACAAAATTTTAAAAATCGTCGGAGTGGTTCTTTTATTTTGCATACACAAAATTTTATAAACATTTTTTAATTCAGAGTTCAAAAAATTAATTTCGAAAATAAAATAAACCATACTCGGTATTTTGTTTAATAAAATTTGATTTGAAAACGAAAAATGTTCTGTCAAGATATGACATCAAAACCGGAAATCGATTTTTTTTGTTGGTAGAAAACCGGAAGTTAGCATTTCAAATCAAATTTTAGATAACGTGGATCACTTTGATATTTTTTGTAGCCCCAAGATGTAACTTATATAATCTAAATACTATACATGTCAAGTTTTACAGTTGGATTCCCATTCGTTTAGAAGATACATAATTTTCAGTGATAAGCCGCCATGTGAAAACCATTTTTTGTATGAAAAACCGACCAAGTAAGATAACTTAAGCGCAGCAAAATAATAACGTGTTCTTATAGAGGGACTAAAATACAAGCTGTTTTAACTACCGGAAGAGAGTCTATCTCTCCTTGTTTAAGCGGGAGGGGCAGTTTAAAAAAAAAAGTGCTTCAAGTCGAAAACAAAATATTTAAAAACAACAGAAACACCTACAATGTATAGTAATATGCCAATTTTGAAAGCTAGAAATCTGTTCTTCTATATTATTTTTAAATCAAGTTATTCCTATAAGTATTTTTTGAAAAAATTACTTTCAAACTCAAATTTTTTAAGACAAAAAAAAATGAAAAAACAACAATGTATACTATTTTTTTTAAATTTGTTGATAAGGAACTAAATTGGAATTGATTTATCAATTCTTAATAGAGTACTGAAAATCATATGACCAGTTTTAGATCGCTTGGGCGTTTACGTCTGCGTTCAACATATCCTTAGCAGAAAAATAAAATTAAAGAAAATATGGATTTTTTTCGTAATTTTCAAATTTCTCAAAAACTGGAAGACATAAAACCATCTGGTTTTCAGTATCCGTTTAAAAATTGATAGGGGCAATTAATATTCAGTTCTAATTTAGTATCTGTTTTACAAATTTAAAAAAACGTTAGGATTTAGAGTTAAAATATTACGGGTGATAAAATTCTTAAGAAAATAATTTTAAAAAAATGCATTTTGACCCACCCTATATATTATGAGTTTTTTTATATTACGCGTTATAATGTTTTTTGAAAATATTGTCTAAACAAGTTTAAGCAAGCAATGAACTTTGGGGCAGGTTCTTGGCCACTGAAATGCGTTTTGGGTGTAATTAGACGTAATTTGAATGAACACCAAGTCCCAGATCCTTTGCGGTTTTTTCCTGTAGACGCTTACTTGTTTGTTATAAATAGGGCTGGGATTTCCATGCAAATGCATGTTTTTTGTCACTACATTTAGAAGCCTAAGACCAAATTATCTTTACGAACCATAAAATTTCCTTTAAAATGGCATTAAATCGTTAGTGCATATTTTGCATATTTTATGCAAAATGCATATTTTAAGTGCATATTTTCATATTTTTCGTAAGATGTCGAGTCGAAATCCTGGGTCGAGAAGTTGGTTTAATAATGCATTATGCGCACCGACCCTATATTCCAACTCGATATTTAGATCCTGAATGTAAACGTAGTAACAGTCGACAAAGTGAACGCGTCCATTGAACCAAATACCCTTCTCACTTTCTTTGAACTGTTGATGGTTTGAAAAACTTCCAATTTGTCGAGCAACAATAACGAAAGCGTTTTTAATAATCTTACAATTGATGAAATTTATTGTTTAACTCCTTTTACTTCAGTTGATGTAAAACGTTCTTTTTCTCTTTTCAAAGGCCAAACAGGCAAATTTTTGTGTTTGAAAACTTTAAATAAAGTTTCATTATTTATGTGAACAAAATATATATATGTAAGTTTCAGTTACATTTTGAAAGATATGTATATGTATTGTTTCGTCTTAAATAGAAATATTTATTGTTATTTTGTTAACTTTTAATGTTATGTTATCTTTATTTCTGTTAAATAAAAGACTGATTTCTTTATAAATAAAAACTGAATGAAAAATGTTTTTTTTTATTTTTTTTTTTTGAAAAAATATGGTAAAATAGTGTTTTTTTAAGTGCATATTTTCCATTTTTAAGGGCATATTTTAAGCGCATATTTCCGATTTTTAAGTGCATGAAAATCCCAGCCCTAGTTATAAACAACAAAAAACTATAAAAAATTGTATTTCAAAAATTATTTTTCTAAATTATTTTTTGGTGGTTTTTGAATCTTTTGGCCATAACTTTTTTTTTAAGACAAATAAAAAAAAACTAAAAAATATTAGCACTAGATTAAGCCGAGATGAAGCGATTGAAGTAATTTTTATGAAAATGCGGCGAAAATTACAGTGGTGACTGAAGGCCAGTTTTTTAAGTTATTTTTTTGGTGGTTTTTGAATCTTTCTGCCATAACTTTTTTTTTAAGGCAAATAAAAAAAAACTAAAAAATATCGGCACTAGATTTTGCCGAGACGAAGCGATTGTCTTTTAGTTCTTTTTAAATCGAACAATTATTACGACTTTGGCGGTTGTTCAAACTTCAGCGGACGTATTGTCTGCAAAGTTCAGGATCATAAAATTTCATGCTTTTAGTACCAAAACTAGAAAGTTTATGCAGCTTTTAACATATTTTGGGAATAATTCCGATTTTCAAATGAAATTTATGAAAAAACGCTGGTAACGATATCTAAATGGTGCTCGGTTTCAATCTAAGCTCCATAATTTCGCTCGGTCCCCGTTGAGTTTCAAGAAAGGTGTTATTTTACAATAATAGGTAGGTACATTGCCTGAAAATTACATTTTGTTTACTCCTTCCAATAATATTCATTAAAAGCTTAAACTTGGAAATATCCTGCAGAATTTTTTCTAAAATGTAAAATGAAAGTCGATTTCAATTCGTCAACCCTAAAGTTAATGCCAATTGGCAAACCTATCAAAGTCCAAACAAAAATAAAACCAAAAAAGCTAATACCTAGAATACTTCGTCAACTGAATAATAGAAAATCTAATAATAAAATGCTGCACTTTCTGATGCTTTCATCTGAGTTTCATTCGTTTCATTTTTTTTTCCGGTCCTGCTGAACGTGCATCGACTAGGATATTCATATCATTCGTTTCGATCGGAAAACAATCATGACTCTCCTGTCGCAACAAAACACAACACACACACAAACTGGAGGCACACTTCTCAAATTAACATTGATAAACATCTTCTGATGAGGTGGGCGTTGTTTGACAATCCCATCGGACTAATAAAATGGTTGGATTGATGAACTTAATAAAAGATGTGTGTATACGAGTATAATAAATGTATCTATATGTATGTAAGTGGAGGGCATATGATTCGGGTGTAAAATAGCTTCTTTTTTTTGAAAAGAGGGTTGAAATAGACGAATTGTAGCTTTCAAAGTATAATTTGCCATCACTTTGTTCAGCGTGTCGTGTGTAACGTTTAGAAATTTCAACTCGATAAATGCAAATAGCGCGGCGACTATATATATTTGATTGAAGGATAATTTCATTATTAAGGGTTTTGCCATGGTTAATTGATAATAATTTGTATAAAAGGATTTTTCATGCTGAGATTTGACGAAGGGTGTTGTTGTTATAGCTTAACATATAGTCCTTTGCAATAGTTTGTGTGTTTAGTCCACCACCAAATAAAGTTAATCGCAAGCCATAAGGAAAATAAAAAAAAACATCAATAATACTTGGTTACCAGGTGATTTGTGTGACAAAAAAAAGTGTGTAGGAGAGAAATGGATTGAGCTTTGTATGTACATCTCCCACCAGCTCAATCTTTCTTTGTTGACATCATGTTATGTCCCTTTGTTTGCTATTTTTGTCTCTGGTTTTAATAAAAATCACAGCGTGAGATTGTTCAAATATAAGTATTTGCTATTATAGAGGTGTTAAAGGTAGGTATAGGTAAATAAGTGTCTTTTCATCCCGTCAAGTGTTTGGTGCGAATTGTTATTCTTCATAATGTCCAGGGGCAACGAGCAGGACATTGGAATTTTATTTTATAATTAATGTTTATTATTGGAAACATCAAAGAGAGTTTATCTTATTAAAATGGATTTTAAACTTTAAAAGCAAATAGATTATAATAAGCGCATCAATATGGGTAGAAAGGCAAAATTTGAAGCAATTATTTTTACAATGGAAGTGAAACTATTTATCTATTAGTAGCGGCCCAAGGGGCCAGTGCAGCATTCCTGAGCTTTAGCATGTTTACCACAGAAACTATGGGTTTTCATGGAGGCTCAATTATGGCATGGAGGGGTATAAGTTCCTAAGGGTATACGGAGTTGGCCATCGTTGATAATCGATTAAAAGCAACGCGATACGTTGAGAAGATCCTTGAGGAACACGCCTTACCCTATATGGGGTTCATAGGGTACGATCAGTTCCTGATTATGCAGCACATTGCACGACCACATGCAACGCGTTGCGTATATGAATACTTTGAAGGCACTGGTATTCAAAAACTGCAGTGGCTCGCGTGCAGTCCAGATTTAAATCTCATAGAGCATATCTAGGACATGCTAAAAAGAAAGATAAAGTGCTCATCCCACCCCCTACAAACACTGGACGAGCTCAGGAATGCTACACTGGCCGCTTGGGAGGGCTTATCGCAAAGGAATATTAAAAACATTATCCAGAGTATGCCAGATCGAATGCAGACTGTACTATGGCCAAGAGGAGGGAGCACACGATACTGACACGTCTCAAAACCCCCCAAAAATACGTAATTTTTCATTTTATACTATTTTTAATTTAAATGTTTTTTTCGGAGAAAATTTTAAATTTTAAATTATCGTTATAAAAATAAAGTAAACCTTTGATTTATCTTAAAAGGGTTGAAAACAATCAAAATATGCACATTTAACATAATTACAATCAAATCATTAATAAAAAACTATTTGAGGGCGAGTTACAACAAAAATCAAGTGTGGCCAAGATTCTGTGCCGCTGAGTGTATATGATCTAAGCAATCTCAGAGCAGGATTCCCCAGTTTTGTTGCTAAAATACTAAAAATATAATTATTTATTGAGTAAAAAAGGGTAAAAACTAAAAATAGAATTCGATAGTTATTTATAGGGTAAAATGAGGTAGAACAGAAAAAAAAATAGGTACTGTCAAATTTAAAACATTCTGTTTTTGAAAAAGTTATACCTACATACATACATGTTAAGAGATTTTAATTCGAAGATATTTTTTTTTATTTAGCGATTTATGTTAAAAACAAACGAATAAAGAAAATATTTCGAAAGATTGGTTAGCTTAATAAAAAAAATATATTGAGCAAAAAATTTAAAAACTTCAGATTTCTGCTAACTTTTTGGAGAAAAATTGTTCAGATCACGAAGCTGTCAGTTTCTGTTTGTGCAAATAAACCCTTATTTTGCTTATTCTACTTAACTATTTAAAATGTGAAAGATATGTTTTGTTTTGGATTTTTGTGCTTCAATCAATTCGAACGGCTGGACGGTTTGTGGGAGACTATACTGGCTCTGTGAGGCTATGAGAAGTTTTATGGGTAACAATTACTACATAATATACACAATATATAGTAAAATTTCGACACTTCGCACAGTGTGAGACAGCTAAATGGGTGATTCTCTGCCAACTGTGATTTTTTAAATAAGAATTTTGCTAAAATTAAAAGTCATTGAAAATTAATTAAAAGCCAATGTTTTATTCAAAATTGTATGTTTTTTAGTTTTTAAAATCTGTTCTTTGAGGTTGGAGTCTTTATTTTTATGCTAGGCTATAACATTTATTGCACAAATTTGTTTTAATATGTTTTGTCCGAAGTACTGGTACCATTCTTAATAAAAAAAAATAACAAGATTTTTAGCAAAATTGCTTGAAATCATTTAATTTAAGTTCATCATAAATAAATATACCACGGTACTGACACCCACGGCACTGACATTTAGGCTTTAATATAACCTCATATCTCAAAGGTTCTGAGAAAAATAAAATCCGTTATAATTTTAACTTATATGACTTCAAAAGAAATACAATATTCTAAAAATCACCCCAACAAATTTCATAACACGCTTGGATAATACTACCACGGTACTGACGCAGGTAATTTTGTGACACACGATTTTAGAATAAAAACACTTCACTCTTACAGCAAAATTAGGTAAGTAAAATAAATTGACTTTCGTTAACAATAAATAAATAGTGCCTCTTTCAAACGGCACCACACAAATGCCATAAAACTAAAAACAAAATGGCGGTTCAGCGGTAAATCTTTTGAATTCAAAAATAAAATGAAATCCGTGGACAACATTCAATTATTATTATTTAATTATAGAGCAAATATTTTGACTTGATATTCTCAAAATATAATCAAGCAACTATTGTACTCAAACTTTTCTGAGAACAACATTTTTATTCAATGATATATTTTAATAGAAAATTGTAGATTTAATTGGAAAAACAAGGATGGGACATGCCACGGTACTGACATTTTGCGTATACTTTTTCAAGTCAAAGGGAAAGGGTGGCAAATTTTTATACAATCTGTAATGTAAATTGTAGTACCAACTTATTTCCACAATTCAAACCATAAATTCATAAGAAATTTTTACATTAAGCTACAAATAAAGCCCTGGACACAAAGAATCACAGTTGTCAGAGAATCACCCAAATAGCATTTAAATTTTGTCTGGATTTCTTTTGGGCCATATTTCCAATTTTGGACGTTATTTCACATAAAAAAAATTAAAAAAATTACAAATAACGCCCAAATCGAGAAAAAAAACAACAATTGTTCACATTTTTTTCAAATCGACTTGGGCGTTATTGCCTAACGCCTAATTTTTAACTGCCTCTAGCTATAAAGTCTTACATATACTGTAAAAAGGGTGTAGTGCCAGAACTTGGCTGGGCACCTTTGATACATACATATGAGCAACATGGTGCTATACTGCTCATATAATACTACCTTTAACTAAACTAAATTTTTGCCAGGTGGCACAAAATATATAGGCTCCCGTGAATAATTTATTTCTTTTACGGATAAATAATTTTTAAAATATTCACAGCCCTATTAATAATCACCAAATAGATATGAAACAACACTAACACATGTTTTAACTTATAATTCTTAATAATAAACGTGTATTAGACTTAAATGACATTTGACAATGAGCGGATAACTTATCTCACCAATTTTGGTGTTCAACGAGCGGATAACTTTACTGTTCACAATTCAATTCAAAGCTGACTGAAATGACAGTTAGCTTTCAAAAATGAAAGAACTACTTGAATATGTAGTACAATTGAGGGAAGTGCTGCCTACTTTTCGGTGTTATTCAGTGAACCGATAAAATGAAGACAGAATAAGTTTATTAATATTTTATTTTATCAAACGGATAAGTCCACTATCCATGTGTTAGGTAAAACGTGTATTTACGAGCGGATGGTGTATTTTTATTAATAGGGCTGTCAGACTTTAAAATCGCACATAAAAGCAATTGTTCGTGCGACGGCGACCCATTCGTGCATTTTATTCTATTTGCAATTATCTGTTAATGTTTTATACAAGACTTTTAATAAGTTTAAATAATATTCCATATACCTTCATAAATATGTATAAAATAATTTTTTAATTTTATTTTAAATTTCAAAATATTTTTTTTCTGAAAAAAGTTTTGAAATTGTAATTTAAATTACCTACAAATTAAGGAATAGGGGAGACCGGGGACAAAAGTAACACGTCATGAAAGTAACAAGCCCATTTACAACCTGTATGCATGTGTTGAAATATTTCTGTGTATGCAGTTTTGTAAACTATTTAACTCTTCTCCTTCCTAGCCAGTCGGTGTCGATCGGTCGAGTGATGAGCACGTGTCAGAGTGAAAAAAAAAGAAAAAGTGCATTATTTCAAATTTTTTCGCCGGACGGTTTTTTAAAGAAAAAAAGCATTAAATTTCAACATTTAAAGGTAATTTTCTGCTAATACAATCTTTAATATATTGTTTTTTTATCCCTGCTAAGCATTTTAGAAAATCTGTCAATTTGTGTGAATTATTTAGTTTTTTTCGAAAAATAACGACACGTGGATGAAAGTAACACTAAGACATGGGGACGAACGTAACATGTTACTTTCGTCCACAAGTAGTTTTTAACTTGTTATCTGAAAGCTATCTTATGTTTTTCGTATTTTAGAATGCCTCGATCTCGTATAAGAAGAACTAGTCGGGGAACGATTGACACGTCAATATATAAACAGGCAGCTGAGGAGGTTCAGAAGAATAACAAGAGTATTAGAGCTGCCGCAAAAGATCTCGGTCTCTGCCATGTCACTCTTAGCCGTTACATAAAAAAAATTTCAACGGGTAACCCGTCTCCTATTGTTGGATATCGAAGTTCAAAAAAGGTGTTTTCTGCTGAGGAGGAAAATGAACTGGAAAACTACCTTATTTCTTCATCAAATTTGTTTTTTGGACTTTCACCAAAAGAGGTAAGACGCCTGTCATACGAAATGGCGGTCAAACACAAAAAAACATTTCCAAATTCATGGCATAAGAATAAGTTAGCTTTCACGGAGTGGTTTGGTGCCTTTTTAAAAAGACATCCAACGTTGTCTCTCCGAAGTCCACAGGCAACAAGTTTAGCTCGTGCAACGAGTTTCAATGAGACTAATGTCAACAAGTTTTTTGACAACCTTGCTGAAGTGATGGACCGTTATAAATTTGAGCCAAGGGATATATGGAACGTAGACGAGACCGGAGTTACAACAGTCCAAAAACCAAACCGTGTTTTGGCTAAACGCGGAACAAAACAAGTTGGTGCCATTACATCTGCTGAGCGCGGAAGATTAGTAACAGTCACCATAGCAATCAATGCACAAGGAGGTCATACACCACCGTTTTTTGTGTTCCCATTAAAACGATATAATGAACACATGGTAAGAGATGGACCGGTGGGATCAGTGGGAGTAGGAAACGGTAGCAGAAGAAAAAGAAAGGAAAAAAACTATCTAGGAAGACTCCCGAAAGCGACACTTCTTCCAATGATGATAAAAATGATTGTTTATGCTTGGTTTGTTTAGAGTGATTTAGCAGAAGTTGTGGAGGTGAAAAATGGGTTCAATGTCAAGAATGTAAGGGTTGGGCTCATGAAGCTTGTACAAAGGGTGATACCTTTTATATATGTCACAACTGTCTTTCTGAATGAAAACCTTCCTACCTTAAAGATTTTTAATCAATTACCTATACAGGTATAAAACTGAAATTGGCGTTTATTTTTGTTATTGTTTCTTTTCGAAAGAAAAAAAGTATTCGCATTTTAATGATCTCTTGTATAACCGATAAAAAGAACTGAAAATAATTTAAGTTTTTATTGTTACCTACTCTCAAAATGAGTATGATCCTATTTTAATGAATTCCTATTTATGTTAACTCGACGAGTGTTAGTTTTTTTAAAGTTTTTATTAATTTTTTTTTTTCAAAAAATGTAATATGTACGTTGTACAACTATATTTTATGTTCCTAAGTTAAAATAAATATACAACGAAGTTAAACGAATATAAAAATGAGTAATTTCATAATTTAAACAACTGTGTTTTTATTTTTGTTTGTTACTTTTGTCCCCAGAGCGTGTTACTTTCGTCCTGGACACATAGGACGAAAGTAACAAGAGAAGAGCCTTGAAAAAACTATCATAGCTATGTCAATTCGTCATTTTATTAAAATTTTACTTCATCAGTTTCTACATAAATAACCCGTCTTAAAGGTGAGATATTTCGTTTTCTGTTATTCTTACAAACGAAAGTGCAGGAGCCCAAAAAGTAAAAAATGTTACTTTTGTCCCCGGTCTCCCCTACTGAATTTTTTGAACTAATTTCTTTTTCTTAAAAATGTTTTCGAATTGTAAGTACATAATATAATTTTTTTTTACATCCGCTCTAACCATTTTTAAATTTTGTTTTTTTTTTTCATAAACATAAATTAAGGTTTATTAGCGCCCATATTATTCACTCGATACATCCAGATTAAAACTTTAATCTAGATGTAAAGTATAAAAATTCAATGTAAATATATCCGGATTTAAGTTTCAATCTGGGTGTATCGAGTGAATAATATGGGCGTAAAACATCAAATAGTGTACATCGCATTCGTGTCAAAAAAGAAATAAGAAGTTGTTTAACCAATTTATTTCTTATTACCTTGATTTTTAACAATTTCTAAGTTCTATGTATGAGTATGCGCAACAAGGTGGTGTATTGTTCATTTTTATTAACTCATAAAATACTATCTTCAACTAAACTACTGAGCAAGTGAGATACAATAGCTGAGTTTTATTTTCCCCCAGACCCAATCCAGATCAGATCATGAAAATAAAACAACCCAGGATCTCAGTGACAATTTGTTATATACCCAACTCTTTTTTCCTTTTGTTTTTTTTTTATTTGTATACACCCGTTGTCTGTTTTCTTTACACTACTGACGACATTTACAAATTAAGGGTGTGTTCAAAACGGATTTGGAAATCCAAATCTAAAACAAATAGTTTTTCTTTTTTAGCCCCGAGCGTGGCACTGAGCTGTCAAAAAGAAAACTATGTTACTTTTTAACTCGGAGCGCTCCGAGCTCTCAACTTGCATTTATTTTTTAGCTCAGAGCTCGACCGGGGCTCGCTCGATGAGCTCGGAAAAAAATGACAGAGCACATCGAGCACAAAGCTGAGCGCGGCTAACTTCATACAATTTTCATGTTATTTGACAGATATGAGAGTTCAGTGCTCAATTGAGTTTCTTAAATAGATCGGTGCGCTCAGGTCATGCTCTGTTCGGAGTGAGCTCTATTCGCTCAGATCCCGCTCTGTGCCCCGCTCGGGGCTAAAAAAGAAAAACGCCTAAAGTTGGATCTCGAGTTGTTTTTGTAATACATGTATTTTCGTAAGCAAATACAATCTGGTTCGGATCTCAGGGAAAATAAAACACAGCTAATATAACCCTTTTTTTATTATCAGAATTGATCCATATGGATCATCAAACAACATACATAACAACAACAACTCATGAACCTGCTCTTTATCGGGTTCACGTTTCATGATCCGAAAACAGACTTCTGCCTCTCCTCACTGTGAGGCTATATTATTTTCGCAGGATGATCCATATGGATCGTAAGCCATAATAAAAAACGGCTATAGACTCCAACATCTAATTTACAATTACCTAAAAAAAACAAGGGCTCTGTTAATGTTTGCCTATATTATATTATATTCACGTTTTCAATAGATAGAAACCATATCTTGTGGTCGCCTTCCGGGAAAAAATTGTATGATTAATTTCAGAAAACGCCATTATTTAACCGTAAATTTGGCAGTACTTTAAGTAGTATCTCCGCTCCATCTATGTCTCACAAACTGTATATAACTCAAACAGCAGCTGTACAATATATTTTTGACAGTTGCCATCAAAAAATAGTCATATGATCCATGATGGCATCGATAAGAAAGAGTCCATAGTAAATATTATTACTTGTCAAAAAGAGCCAACAATATTACTGTAGTTCCTTGTACAGCTGTTTCATTTAAAAATTCTTTTTCATTTCGCATATTTGCCAACAAAATCTTCATAAATCCACCATCATTCTCATTTTAATTACGGAAGCATTCGTCAGTTCCGAAAATCGACTCTAGAAAAGAATTTTCTTCTGCGCAGAAACAATCCGCAGTTGAGAACAAAAAATATTAAAAAAAAATAAGCCCAAAGAAAATTGACATAAAAATTCCACAACACACGCCAAAGGTGAAAAAATTGTTGTTTTTTTTTTTTTTTTTTTAAATTGTAAAATCTAAGATAAAAGTGTTTTTATATTTTTTTGCAGAATTTTATCGCTTCTATTCTCGTAAAGAAATTTAAGTAAATAAAGATAAAAGGAATCCAATCCACAAAATGTTTCGTAATAAAATGATTGTAATTTGTCTGCTTGTTGCTGGGGCCTCATCTCTAATAAATGGTAAGTGGAATCAATGAAGAAAAAATGAGAAGAAATTTGTAATAACTAAATAATTATTATTGAACTGTTGGTGGTTTTTAATTTAATTTATTTTTCGTCCATTAACACCTGCATGTTCATATGCTAGTGTCGGAAAAGGAAATAATATGAGAAAAAAAAAAAAATGAACAAACAAAAAGGAAAACTAATCGCAATTCGCAATAACCACAAAAACCACTTTTTTCCATTGCCAATGTCAATTTGTTTTTATTTTCTTCTATGTACACAACGCATTTCGTTTTATTTTTCAATAATTTGATAAACAAAAACAAGAATAAATTCTATAAATAGCTTAACAAATATGGATTTTCAAAACAAAGAAAGAGTTGAATATTCTCGCATAAAAACCGTTGATTCGATTACAATTCAGAATTCACAAAAAAAAAAAAACAGCAAAATGGCAAATAGAAATTCCGTCTTCAAAAGTTCAAAAGCACAGATAAGCATACGTTTTCTACTTCTGCTGCTTCTCTTCTAGTTCCACTGAGTGTTGTGCTGTGCTGAGTTTCTCCAAACGAGTCTTTACTCTTTGTCTGTTGTCTCGAGTTGTATATGTATGTAGGAATGACTCATAGAAAAAAAAAAAAAACTTCTATTAACAATCGAATGCATTTTGACTCCCATTTTCTGCTGGCATATTGTTTGTTGACACAATATGATTGCATTTTCTTAAGAATTTAGTTTTTTTTTTTATTATTAATATAGCTGGACACTAAGAATGAATAAAATTAACTGTCCCCTAATGAACTAAATTCTGTTTATTACATTCCATTTATTGATTATGATAAGGAGATAGTTTAGTTTATTTATTAGGGTCTTATCATTATAGGGGTTGGCGTCTTCATTAGAGGTCCTATTATACAAGTACCTACATAGATGTTTTTGTATGAAAATATAAGATAAGCTAGATGTTTTCACAGGAATAAAACCAAATCCTATAATTTTTAGCTATTTACGCCACGTTTTAGTAGGTATTTATAAATTGAAGTCAATTCAAAATCGAATTTCAAAGAAATACACAATCTAATTACTTGAAGCTTTTTTTGAAACCCGTTATCACTTTTTGTGTCAACTTTTATTATTATTACAAACTTATGTACATCAACAATTAGGTATAGTTACCTACATTTAACCAAAGAGAATAAAAAAAACTTTGCTTGATTCATTTTTTACTTACTGAACCCAGTTATATGCTTAAGCTGAGAGTTAAAATAGAATTTAAATTTCAAAGCAGGTATTTCAACACAAGAGTTGAAGGATCGTTTTATTGATTTTTTGAAAAGAATTTGAAATTTCGATAAAGATAAAGTGGTTGTTGCTTTATAACTTATTTAATAAGAAAAAAATATGTAAAATAAAACAAAACACGTGCATTGAAGGCTGCATTCATCAATAAGTATTAAAACAAGTAGGTACTACTTCTGGTACCTATATCCAAAGCTTCTACTGGCGAATTCCTTCCAACGAACGAATTGATTTTGTTTAAAATTTGTTCTAAAAACAAATTATTTTATTTTGATTACAAAGAGTTCGACATTAGGTTTGTTCGTTGAGCCCTAGTCATCCTGGGGTCGCGCTAAAGCGTTTTTTTAAAAAACGTGAACTCTGACTGGTGAGAGAGGAAACCAAAATAGATGAGTTAACGATAAGAGCAGGGAGAAGGGCGTGGAATTATGAAGAGAAATTAACAGATGGAAAAGGAAGCGAGATAGCGAGGGAATGTTTAGAGGAGATCAGAGAGAGAGGGATGGAAACGAGAGAGAATCACGATGGGAACAAGGGAGAATGGGAATGAAAGGAAGAGGAGACAGTATGACAGGATACGAGAGAGTAGAATGGGAAGACAGAAGAGAGCAGGAGAAGGAAAGACGGGATTTAATCATGGAATCCAGATATAACAGGTGGTATAAGGAAGTAATGATCGAGGGGATCCCGCAATATCTGAAAGCGGGATGGAAGGCAGACAGAACAAAGAGAATAGCGAGAGTCAGACTCAGGCAGCTATTGAATGAGGTGAGAGAAAGATGGTACTGGAAACAAGAAGAAGAGAGAATGTGCAGAGTGTGTAAAGGTGAGCCAGAGACGTGGGAACATGTGATAGAAAAATGCAGGTCAGGTGGAGATGAAGGGAGATCAATAGGGGAAAAAATGAGGGATATAATGGACGAAGGAGGGAGGGGGGAAGAATGGATAAAGGCACTAGAGGTTGCGAGAAGGAGTAAGGAGGGACGGTGGGAGACTTGTAACCCTTAGGGGATGCAATGCAACACAATACAATACAATACACAAAATTAAATAAATTTATAATTGGACAAGAAAACCTTATCATTTTGCAACAATTTTTTTGCATTTTTGTGGTCATATACCATATTATAGGTGGTAAACCACATTTAAAAAAACTTCTCGGTTTCCCCAATGAAAGTCCGACTCATTGATAAAGGCAAGGGTGGGTACGTCACTCTTAAGCGACAGAATCTAGCATTGGGTTTTTGAAGAATTACATTCCACGGGGGTATTTGAACAGCTGAACAGTTTTATCAAGATCAGAATTTAATGAACTTATATTAATAATACTGGCGTAACAGTTTGATATCCAAAGGAATAGAGTTTGACAACGAACACAAAAAACTGAGAGTGCTGTGGTGAGAGAAAGTTAAAGTTTTTCTTTCAACAAAACGAAGTAGAATCAAAGTGGTTATAAAGCTCTTTTTTTACGTAAACATTGTGAACTCCATAGCTCCAAAACGTTACAAGATAGGTATTTATCGCAAATGAGAAAAAAAGTAAAGTAATCGGTTATAATTTATCGGTAAAAAAACACGAATAATATCAAACTGTTTCTCTATAATTACCAAGCTTATTAAAAGTACCTACTTTGTTGGTTGACCACAATATTTCAGATCGCCTTGGCATTTTCTGGCTTTACTCTTAAAAAAAAAACTTATTACATCTTCTCTGCCCGATCGATTATGGAGTTTTTTAAGCCCATAATTGGTCATGATATTTTAAAACTTAAAATCATTCTTTAGGTTTTATTAAGAGTTATTAAAATTGAACTTGTGCGGGACAGCAAATGAAATCAGTTTTTTTTAACCCATTTTTGGCTGCTTGTTTTGGTTTTTATTATGCATAAAAATCAACTTAAATGATATAAATTTAAACGGAAATGAATGTAGTCATGCATATGTACGTCACGTTCATAATATATAATTGAGCAACGTGTACTAACTAACAAGTGTACTCGAGATATTATCATCGATTTCTGTCGTAATGGTTATTAAATGATAGCACTTAGATTGTTCCTATCCTAAAGCTATCTAGCACCTGGCGTTGACATTTTGCAAAATTATACGACCTTAGACACGGGTCAACTGAAGCATTCGATAAAGATATTAAGCTCAAATGGAAAGATACGAAAGCAAACAGACACAAGATTAATCTTAATCAACAGCCTAGTTTGAATGCCGAATGTGACATCTGAAAGCATAGAAATTGTTAGTATTATGAGACACACGCAATGTATTCTCATTATACATATGATAAACAAGTTTTGTTAAGATTAACGTTTGAATAGAAATATTTTTTATACCATAAAATCATTATGTTTATATGAACAGAATTTGGAGCCTCAAATGCAAAAATTGCGTTTCGCCCAGGTACGATGATTCGAAGAAAACAAATAGCGCTATTGTTATTTGAATTGATGATCAACAAGAGCCTTTGGACGAGGCATCTTCAGACAAAGGAGAATATTTTTTTTGTCCCAGGAAAGTTCATATTCAACTGAAAACGAAAATGTTTTTGATGAAATTAAACACGCTGGTTGGAATCAACATCTTTCTAACGCCTGCATAGTTGCCACCCGACTGGAAAGTCAGGGAAAGTCAGGGAACGCGAATTTGGTCAGGGAAAGTCAGGGATAGTCAGGGAATTTCGAAAGTGGTCAGGGAAAATTTTTTGAGCACTGAATTTTTTTGTACAATGAAAAAAATTTAATATTTCGTTGAACTCAGGGACACTACTCTGTATTTTGTTCCGAAAGTCAGTTGTATTCGAAAGTAATTTTTCGTCCCGCTTTTGAATTGGAACTTTGTAAAACTTTCGAAGGTCAAACAATAGTATTTAATACTTCATTCACTTATGGATTATTTTTTTCAGATTGCGAATATTTTTGATTAATTTTTGTAAATCCTGGAAAATGTTTTTGAAAATAGGGTACTTAACTCGAGCTAGACTTTTAAATAATGAAAAAAATTTGGGCCGAAAAAAATTAAATTGTTTAAGAATCGAATTTAAGTTATAGTACGAGAGCTAACAACGTCGACAGAAAAAAGCATTTCAACAGTCATGATTTTTTTTTCACTATCTCTAGTGAAATTTAGAAAGTCTGGCAGGTGGGATGCGTTTTTCTGTACGCGTCACTTTTGAAACCGTAAAAATTGATTTTTAAAGTCATTTCAACAGTTTTGGCTTCTTTTTCATTCCGTTCTATAAACTATTTGCCATATGAATTACAGGTCATGTAGGTGTCAGCGGTTGCAAAATACGTCTGACAAGCTTTTTTTTAAATAAAAAAAATAGAATATGAAATTTTAATTTGGAAACAAATTATTAAAAAAATAACGCTAACATAATATTACTATAGCTTATTGGAATCTATTCTTTTTATTTCACATTTGAATTACTATATTTGAATGAGTAGTTTTTTAACATTAATTTTCAAAATTGAAAAAAAAAAAAAAAAAAAAACGTTACACATATCTACTATTTTTTTTTCTTAAAAAAAATTAGGTACACATGTTATTAAATTCCTGTTTATCTTTTAGTATATAAATCACTAAAAACTATAGCTGGTTACATGTCTTCTATTTTTTAAGAATTTTTTTTTGAAATTTTTGTTCGGATTCCTAGAGCTCTTAAATAGCTCCAAAATACTAGACTAAAACTTTTTTCCTTACGTTTTAAACTTTTTCCGGTGATTGCTCTGCTAACTGCATTAATTTACAAGAAAAGTACTCGACCACTAAATTTTTTTGTTGGGTACTTAATTAGCACTCGATAAGCGCATAATGATGACGACACAAAAATTAAGTTATGTTTCTCAAAGAGTTACTACATATTTTATTTTTTTTAAAAATTGGTCAGGGAAAACTTTAAAATTGATCAGGGAGAGTCAGGGAAAGTCAGGGAAATTTATTTTGAAAAATAGTGGCAACCATGGCCTGATAAAATGAGTTCCAAATTAATGGCAAACAAAGTAAATCTAAGAATTATTAATCATTTTTTCTCAAAAGTATGATGTTCTTCCTATCTTTTTCTTATCCATTCATCTCTCAAAATAAAAAAAAAAACTTTGGAATAAATCTCTAAATTTGTACTTGAAAATAAAAAAAAAAAACACTGGTAATTTTGTTTGTATGAAAATCATAGTTCGAAATAATTGGCGTTAGTTGTGAATAAATACAAATAAATAAAATCTGACAAACTACTGAAGACTAAGCAAATAAGAGAAAAGTTGCTACAAAAATTACTACAAGTCACGAATTACTAAATTACATATTGCTAAGTGAAAAATATTAAGAATGAAAGCTTTGAGTAACTCAAGTCATATTTTGTGAAGAGTTAATGGCTCATTGAAACTATAGTTCTGAGAAAAACAATTATTAAATAATTTTTTCCTTAATGAAGTCATGAATTAATCACGATTACAGAGTAATGTGATCGTATATTCTACATGGTGTTTTTTAAAATATAATATTAAATTTTTCCTTCTAAAAAAGAATATCGATTGAAATAATGACTTTCCAAAAAAAAAATAATTTGTATGTGAACAGAACACCACTTAAGAATAAAAATTCAAGTCCTTCAACATGACTACAGGATCAGACTGATTGCTGATGATTTAAAATAATTTAACATCATCAGCGAAGATAAGCACCCTACAGGATTTTAATATAGAAACAAAGTCATTGATTGATAACAACTATAAAGACGTAGTGGACCAATGAGACTAAGGCTTGATTCACAATTTAGAAGACGTGTGTCGGTCGTCGATCTCCACATTTATTCTCTCATTTATTTTAAACACTGAAATAATACATAATAAAGCATTTCGTGTTGTCACGTCGTTGCGTCATAAGTTCGAAAATATGAAAAGAAAAAAGACGCGACATGACGACGAGAAATGCTTTATTATGTTAATGTATCATTTCATTGTTTTAAAGTTGTCATTAAGAAAAAAAAAAAAAAAAAACTACCAAGAGATCTCGTCACACTGATGTATCATTTTAACGCCACAGCATTGTCAATCAGGCTTAACTCTCAAGGTATTGAGTCAGAAATTATTTCTTTAAAAAAGAATTTTGTATGTCCATCTATTCAAATATGATCTGCTGGTACTATATAAAAGCTAAACGGTTACTTCACTTGATTTTTAAAATTAATAATAACGATTAAATTCTGAATAACTTTTTATTAGCCAGAAATTATTTCCCATTTCCTTTCATTATTTTTATATTTGAATGCATTTTTGGTGGTCGCATATACATAAGTATGTACACTCAGCGGCATGAAATCTTGGTCACACTTGATTTTTGTTGTAACTCGCCCTCAAATATTTTGTTGTTAATGATTTGATTGTAATTATGATAAATATGTGCATATTTTGATTTTTTTTAAATCCTTTTATGATATTTCAAAGGTTTACTTTATTTTTAATGACGAATAATTTAAAATTTTTCATTTTCTCAGAAAAAAACATTTAAATTAAAAATAGTATAAAATAAAAAATTACGTATTTACAGGGGGTTTTGCGACGTATCAGTATCATGTGTTCCTTCCTCTTGGCCATACTACAGCCTCCATTCGATCTGGCATACTATATATTATACTGTTTTTAATTTAAATGTTTTTTTCCGAGAAAATGTTAAATTTTAAATTGTCGTTATAGAAGTTATAAAATCTATTGAAAGTATAACGCGCCTTTTGTCGGAATTATTGATTTCGTGATTTGGCAAATAGGGACGAACTATATTTTGACGACCAACGGCTAACTTGAATAACGAATAAAATATCAAATTTCTGATTTTTGTCAGATGCTAAGTGCGATATCGGTTCTAATATATACAATTTTCGTGACTATATACATATAAATAAATTAAATAAAAATAAATACATTGGGTGGTGCGAGAGCTCTAATGACTAACTCTCAACCATTCATGCGTGTGTTGTAAGAATAACTCCTAAACTATTTTAATGTCGTTTTCCATTGGTTTCACTCAGGGATTAACTCATTCTGAAATCCAATGGAACAAAGTTAGCATTCTTCTACTCAACTTAGAAATTTTCTCATTATATTGGTGAATCATCGTGAACATTTCATGTTATCGAACAGGCATACAATCAAACAGAGTCCGATGTTTACTTTTGACATTTGAGTGAGTTTGTTTTGAAGTTATAGCTTAAATGTATTAGTGCTTCTTGAGTGGATTCTGATTTCAAATCGAGAAGCGAAATTTTCTTCTGAGAAGCGTCGGTTGACTGTTTTTTTTGCCAATGGAATGGTTTCAGATGAATTATTTTGATTCTGGACGCTTCCAAACGTCCAATGGATAACGACATAAGACTGATAAGATGAGAATTTTTCAACACCCCTCAACTTTAATTTTTGTATCATCTAGCCGATTTTAACAGCACTATGTATCTTCTATGGACTAGTCTATAAGCCTTCATTCAAATTGTATGACAAATTTTATTTTTAAATGTAATCATTATGTTAAATTTTGACGTTCCCAAATAAAATCGACTTTCATTAGTGTCAAAATTAATATGTACTACATTTCCAGAGACCATTCAATCGAGATTTAATTCGATTTATTCTTAATCTTCTTCAAATCTCCAAGATTCACTATATACCTATGCACATATAACCAAATCGCGTTGAACATATTCATTCAAATTCGAATTTTGTTTATTTTTTGATCCAAATTAAACTTTTTATCTCACTTCCATTTCATTAAGGAGAATTGAATTAACATTTGCATTTTGAAATTTACTGTTAATTTGTTAATCCACTTGTTAATCTTTTTGTAAAAACATTAAAAACAATTTATTTATTCTATTTCTATATCACTTTCGGCGGCAAGATAGCGTAAGCTTTAAACTTCTTGCTACAGTTTGCAACTTGTCATTTTGTATATGGGATTTGACAGCAAAGTGTACTGTGTCTTTCGACGTCGTACAATGTTTTATGTTACCAAACTGACATATATTTAGCTGTAGGCTTTTGAAGTCTTTCGACATTTTAATTCTTTTTACATCTTTTCATTGTTTATATTTTTTTTTGAGTATAAATAGCGCCGCCGTTAATAATTCTTAATTCTTACTTTGTAACAAAATAACTTTAGTTTATTTGTTTGCAACAGAAGTTCTTTTTTAAAATGCAAAATATAAAGCTGATTGTGCTTTGATGACAACTGTTATCTAAAATTGCTATAATTAACCTACCTCCATGGCTTCGGCATCTGCCAGTTTCTTATCACTTATGGAGATAATAATGTCAATCTAAGCGGTTTAATTTATTATTTTACCATATATTTTTGAACTATCTTGATAAGTTTTTGTCAAAGTTTTTATTTCCAAATTAGAAATTATTATGTTCCGGAAAAAAAACATACAATATGTACATATGTATATAATTGATGAAATTATTGATAGTGTCTGAAATTCAAGGCCGGAACGATATTGATTAAACAGTACCTACACCATACACATTTTATGTGACGATCTTTTGTTTATTTAATAAACGATCAAGAGATATAAAATCTGAAACTTAAAAAAATAAATTCAATTCGAAAACTCAGTTCACAATTAAGTCAAAATATGTATTGTTGTCGGCTCAGAGTGAAAACAAGCTTCTTCCATTTTTTTGATTTTTTTTGGCAAAGCCTGAGTGTAAACCACTTATCTGATTTGAAAAATAAATACACCAGCTACCGAAAACAGTTAAGTTGATGGTACTATCATGTGAGTACTTAAAAAGAATAATATGGCACCGTGCTGCCATTTTTGAAAAAAAAAAAAATATTTTCCTTAAGGACTTAAAAAAAAATTCTATTACAGGTACGGTCCTAAAAATAAATAAAACTTCGAGGAAATGTCCAAGAAACTAGAAAGGATTTGTATGGGGGACCCTGTCGGGAATCTCGAGGGAACTTTTTTTTTCAGAATATTTTTCTGCTACCGTGAATCTACTCCGGAATGAATTTCCCTTGAATAAAAATCCAAATTAATGCTCGCGTTCGAGGAACTATCCAAAGCTATACGAATAGGTTTGTGTTGTTGAAATCCCTTGTGATAAAAAACAGCTGGTCGTAACAACAACAACCCAACGTATCTGGAAATTTTCTGATAGTCTCTCGAACCCAAGGAATGGCAGCCAAATTCCCCTGGAAAATAAATTCCAGATACCAATTAATTGAAATGGAGACTTTTTGCCTTATATCTCTATCGTCATAATGTCGAGTTCGATTTTTTGTATCAATGCATAACTTGCATAGTAACTAACTTGTCATATTATGTAGATGCTATAGTCTCGAAAGTAACTAAAAATAACTTTTATGCAGTGGACTTCAAAGAAAAGTTCAGTATACTTAAGTGCAAAACCAGCTTGGTTACCGCAGAAGATAAGAGGATAATAAAGAAGATAAAATAGAAAAAAAGTGTGGTGAACATACCAATAAAGCATTACAAGCATTCTGCTATGCGGAAACTAGTGGAGCGGATGTTACGAGTATGTCCGAGATAAATATTGAAATGTTATAACAACCAGGAATCAAAAGAATTAAAAATAAAGTTCAATGTTCTGATATAATTCTTAAGATCGTACAAGACAATTGCATTCTGAAGGTTCGCGGTTATTGTTTATTTTATTTTCAAGGCCAACAATGGTGCGGAAGATAAGGCGTCTTCGAAAGAGAAGCAGTGCTGCTCTTTTTTTACATAACCTACATCATTGGACTTTGTAATACCAAGTGATGTTAAAATTATTTAGGCTCTGAACTTTTCATTGATTACAATGTTGAACGGTGGGTGAATTATTATTATGTTATGACTAAAAGTGCCTTGTGACACTATCAGCGAACAACGAACTTGAATTTTGA
Source organism: Epistrophe grossulariae (assembly GCA_929447395.1). Lineage (NCBI taxonomy): Eukaryota > Metazoa > Arthropoda > Insecta > Diptera > Syrphidae > Epistrophe > Epistrophe grossulariae. The sequence continues at coordinate 17,765,206 of OV839567.1, read as the reverse complement.
AATTTTATTCACATGATTTATCGCTGAAAATTACTGCTAAAAAAACGTAAACAAGTTAAATGAGTTCGCCGCCGGTTTGTGGAACTGAACTGGATGACAAAAATGTCTGTCTTATCGGTAAACCAGTTTAAAATCTATTGCAGCAATTCATTAACAAAAAAAAAAGTAGAAAACCGTTCAGATAAAAATATTTTTTTTTAATTTACCATGTTTTTTTTAACGGACTTAAAAAGTATAAAACAATTTCTCCTAGTCCCAAACAGTTAAAATGAAAAACGTGAGTATAGAAAGAAAGCGAGCAAATTTAATTTTATTAACACATTTTAAAATTCAAATCACATTCCAAAACACAATAATTTGCAAAAATAAACACAAACTGAGAATGATTGTACTTAGCCGACTTTAATGTCTGTTAAGTAACTTAAAACGTTGTACGACGTCCTACGATGTACTGTCAAATCCAATAGAAAAAATGACAAGAAGCAACTTGTAGCAAGAAGTTGCAGTAACCAAGCAGACATTTTATTCACTCAATAGTTGAACACAACTTGAGGATTTTTAGTAGAGTAGAGATGAGATTTTATGTACATATGTACCTACAAGTTTTTTTTTTTTTCTTTATTTTTGTTTAGAAAAAAATAGTAGCAAAATATGTTCCGAAGTAATTATTTTTAGGCCGTCAACTTCTTCAATAATTTAATTCACATTTTAACTCTATTTAGTACAAAAAAAAAAACAAAAACAATTTAACACAAAAAACACAATTTGACACAAAAAAAACACTCAAATATGATTGACAGATTCAAATTTAAACTTTAAAATGACAATTTTTGTTTTAAATTTCACAAATATCCAAGGAATGTTTCTCAAACTGGAAACTGGCCGACATTAGGGGAGTTATTCACCGAGCGCTCATAACTTTAGAGCATTGAGTGCTCATAAAACTTATGAGTGTTCCCGACCGACTCATAAGTTATGACCGCCCTCTCCGAAAACTTGTTCGAAAAATTTTAAAATAATTTGTTTTTATTTTTTCTTTCAAATTGTCGACCGGTCACAATTTTGTATTTCTTAATATTTTTTTGATATTCAATAAATTTATTTGCTTTTTTTGTTAAAAATTTTTTTTCTTCTATCAATTAAGTTGAAAAATATTCATGTTGATTACAGTGTTCTCTTTCCTTTTTATGATAAATGGCTTCAAAGAAAAGAGAGTACTGCACTGCGATACACTGCGGATCCAGTATTGCGGATTCCATAATCGACATGATTAATTGGTCTTGTTGTTTCTACTACTGTTATTATTTGTGAGATGCATTTGTGCGGAAAAGTTTCGGTATGCCTCATTACGAGAGAGTCGCTCTTATTTTCGAACTACGAAAAATACTTACGAGTGTTTGGTGAATAGCGCCCTAGATCTTCAACTGGAGAGTTGAGAAAATAATTAGTGAATAAAAATAAATTTTAACTTGCGTTTCAACTCTCGAGTTTAAGTTAACTCTTAAGTTACCCAACTTGAGAGTTTGCCTTAAATACTGAATAAAATAGCTCTAAAAGAACTACACACAAATTTTTTACGATTTTGTTTCTTCGTGTGAAAGATACAAGAGATTTAGAAAAAAAACGTCAATATTTCAAAACATTTTACACCCTTGCCAAAAAGACGGTTATTTTAATAAATCTATTCAATCACCCCGATTACAAAATTCGATGGGTGAGCAGGAGTAAGTAAGGAGGGCTTGTTCCTATACCTAATGCTGACTACCACTTTCAGTGAATACGTGTAAGTTCACAAACGTTTCTTTGCAGAGATGGTGCACAATCTTTTGTGTTAAACATTCACTAAGCATTCAAACCAGCATCAGTTTTAGGGTAAAGTGTTCATTATTGCAAACTTGCATCAAATAATGCGCAAACTTCAAGCAAACCAGAATCAAGAAAATTCATGATGCGTACTTGCTGATGTATTGCATCAGCATCAGCTACGTTGCCCATCAGCATCGCAACAAAGCAAATGTTTGATGTTTATGAATTTACACTACAGTTCAACTATTAATCATTATTTTCTTACACATATTTTTTTTTTTTAAATTTGTTATTATTATTTTTAAAGATATTTGTGACGAAAGTTATGGCCGTCTGTCCACGCACAAAGTGCCATTGAATATTACAGCTTGATAAATGATCGGCTGTCAAAAAACTTGAAGTGTTCACTGAAATAGTGTTAAGCGCCCCCTATGAAAGCCTTAATTTTGGAATATAAACGAGCACTCCATGTAATATGTGTATCTTCTCTAAGATTTTACTTTTAACGTAGACTGTGTCAATGCATGAAACGTTGACGTTTGCATGAGTGACACCAGTCTATGTTGCGGCCATTTTATATTTTTTTTTTATATTTCCATTGAAATTATGGTTTTATTGGGGAAACTTCCTTATTTTTTTACTAAGTTGAGCAACAATGAGTGCATGTTAAATTTGAAAAAAAAAATGTTATTAGATTTTTCGAATCGTTTAAAATTTTTTAATGTTAAAATTATTTGGCATGATCTAGGTAGACCTGGGGACACGATATGGTAAAATTATAATCATATTTTCAGAGTTTCAATCGAGATAAGGCTTAGGTATACGTAGCTAATTATTACTATTTTTTTTAATAATATATAAATTGGTTTGATGAAAGCCATCCAACTTGCAAAAGTGATGGAAACCAAAATATCAACCCTATGCTGCTATCCGATCTGATCGAATTTTTCGATTCACGTGAATTATTCAACTTAATTTGTTACAAATTATTCAATCTTTCGAGTTCATATATTGTAGCTATCAGTCATTATTTTTGAAATTCATGGGAGAATCTAATTGTTTAAATTGTTATCGCAATTTGGTATATGTTTTTTGGAACATTCGTTTCCTCCGACGCGACGGATAGCAGAATACGAAAATTCACGCGAACGGTAAGCAGAATAAGGCTGTATAGGTATGACTATTTTGAAATATTGACCCATAAATGTTCGACATGTAAGCAATTTATTTAATTTTTTTCTTTTAACTGAAATTAACTACCTTACACCACCTCCATACACGTCATGTTATCGTTGATATTGTTCCTCAATAAGATAAAAGATAACAGATTTTTAGTAACAAAGAGACTTAAGTCTATATGACTATCAGCAATAAATTATATTTTAACCAACAGTAAACAAAGATAACGCGCAGTTGAACAAAAAACAAAAAAACTGCTTAAATCATTAAAAAAAAAATTCTTAAATGTGTCTTTGTGATCACTAATTACATTAAAATGTACATTTATACAAAATTAATAAAATCAAACAAGTTGTTTTATAAATTTCTAAAACCACAATGTTCACCTGAGGGGATTTCCATACTTTGTCACGTTTAACCTTTTTTCTTTTCAATTCTATTCATCTCAGAGATTAAGTGAAAAAAACAATTGAATCTCAAAGAGAAAAATCTGAACGGATATTCAACTTGATTCGACTCATATATTTTTATATTTATTTTTTTTACCACAACGACTGTTTTCTGTGAATTTCGAATTGATCTAATGTAATTGGATTCACGTGTTCGATTAATGAGAACTCTGGTTATATTAAAGAATGTTGATTTTTGGTATAAATTTATACGCATTATAATTGGTCGTGGAAAGGTCGCTCCCATTTCCCATGTACTAGGAATACGGTTCAACGTTTAGAATTTAGCAAATGATCAATGAAACTAAGTTAGAATTTTCTTGTTGCTGTCTATAAAACATCATTATGGGTTGTTGATAATAATGATGATTCATAACTTCCCAGGAAACTGCAGCTCATGCAACTCAAACTTCCGCTTATTTAATTTTATCAATTTGAATAAATGCAAGGAGGCTTATTGAGACATCTTTTTTTTTAAGAAAGTCTCAACGTCAAAAGAACTCACAAAAAGAAAATCAGAATCTGAATTTTGTTATCTTTGAAACTGATTCCAAAATAAATGTCATAGGTCGGGAATTGTTTTTTTTTAATTAATTATCTACCATTTCATTAAGCAGCGCGCATAATTATTCATAGAATAAATAAATACAACAATTATGATTCAATGGAATTTTAGAGGCGTATATTTTTCATTTTCGCTGTTTCTTTACGTTGATTGTGGGTTTCCAAACGAACCATGAAGTTGATGATATATTTAAACAAAAATAATAAACTTTTCCAGCTTGATGATAAAAAAGTGTGTGGCGTTATTGTTTGTTTTAGCACACCACACTTGCAGCTTAAATTTCAGAGTCAGCGATAAGAGAACCAAGCAACAACAACAAACAAAAAGGGGAATTTCAGTTACAGTACAGATGGTGTCTTTAGTTTATTGACTCATCGCATAATATACACACACATATTTTGTTGTTGTTCAATTAAATCAGAACCTATTTCAGTGCCTTAGCACTCAATGACACGAACAACAACTATGCATAGTAGGTATTTAAATTTGCTTGTTGTGTGGAAAAAAATGTATATTCCCCGATAAAATTATTAAATGGAGCTGCTTGGGGCGTGTTATCTTGGTTATTGGCTTATCTCTTAAAGTTAACTCAATACGTAATCATAGCTTCAGAATTTTGTTGTTGTTGTTTGCTTTCAATCTTTTTATTCAATAGAATTCTTGCTGTTAAAAAATTAAGAAACAAAGAAGACCGCCCAGTCAAGGGACTTTGGAATAAAATAATCTCATTGCAATTTTAGCTGTTACAAATGTTTTTTTTTTGTGATATATGTATATGACAAATATTCGAAAAGAACAATAATGCTGATATCTCGAATGCAAAATATTTGAATATGATATCAAATAGTCAGACAGACAGTGACAATGGCGCTTTATTAAAAAAGATTTCTAATTTTTTTTTTTGGTGTAAAGCTATTAAAACTGAATATTTGGTTGGATCTAAATTTGTTGTTTAATGTTTAAATCAATATAAGCATTGAAAAAGAATTGAAAATAATTGATCTTATCAGTTCTTTCGTCGCTCTTTTGAAAAACTGTCTTTTTTTATATTGTAGAGCAAGCCAGTATTCTGAGTGCATTATTTTTTATACGGTTCTCAAATGGCTACACACTTACAAGAGTAAAGTCTAAATAGTTCGAAATACTCGGAAATATGCTTGATTAAATAAAATGTTACATTAGCCAAGGCTACAACCGAGTCCGTTGTCTAAGTTAGAAAACATTTATAAATACGACCGTAAAAAACACAACCAAATTGTCTTATCAAGGCAGATATTGTCATGTCCTCTAACAAAATTAGAATTCACCTCTTATTTATGGAACCAAAACTTGCGGTCTTCGAACCCCCAGTTGATTTATATTAGGAATGAAATAGAATATATAATACAATTGTATTATTTGATTTTTAATTCAGGTCAACTACAACCCCAGATGCCACATGATCCAACTGTGTTAATTCCCGCCCTTTCCGCGAAAGAAGAAGCGGTTGCTGCTGAAATAACTACTACTACCACAACAACGACAACTGCAGCTCCAACAAAGACAACGACATCGACTGCAGCCCCAACAAAGCCCACCGCATCCACTGCAACTCCAACAAAGCCCACGTCACCACCACAAACAACAACAACAACAACAACATCTAAACCAGACACAACAACTGTTGGACCAGTTACAACCCCAGCACCAAATCCAGTCCCAATTCCAGAGCCACCAATGGGCAGATGGAATAGTACTTGCATTTTAATTCAAATGGCTACCCAATTAAACTTTACTTACGAAACAGCTGGTTAGTATTTAGTTAAAAGTTTTTGTTAGTTGCAAAGAAACTAATTGTTTTTTTTTATTTTTACAGATAACAAGACTTCGAGAGCTATTTACAACATTCCCGCAACAGCTACTTTGCATGACGTTAACTGCGAATCAAATAACACCCAAGAAATCGCTCTTAATTGGGGACCTGTGAAGGCTATTCACTCGATGACCATATACTTCGAACGCAACAACTCCAATGTCAATGTCCATACTATCATGGTCAATCTTCCTATCGATCCTGAAGAATTCTATAACCCCAAGGGTGAGTACGAGATACTTTTTGGAACAAAGAGAATATATTTTCTATTTTTTTTTATAGCAAATCAATCTGTCCAGTTGATCTATCGTGGAGATATTTTCGAAGTACCCTCTCAAATGTCCTACCATTGCACTCGGCCACAATTCTTTAATTTGACCGAAGCTGTCAACGACAAAGCTGTCGTCGGCACTATCCGACTTTCTGATGTCCAAGTGGAAGCTTTCCGTAAAGAAAACTCTACATCATTTTCATCAGCTCGTGATTGTGATAGTTCAGAGACCCCAGACATTATTCCATTTGCTGTCGGTGGTGCATTAGTTTCTCTCATTTTGATCGTTTTAATTGCATACCTGTGCGCTCGTCGTAATTCTCGTAATGCCCGTGGTTATATGAGTTTTTAGAAATAGACAAAGAAAAATTTAGAAAGAAAGTGAGAGAGAGCAAGGAGTAATCAAAAGTTTTTAAAAAAAATTCCGATCATATTCAATTAGAAAAACTAAAAAGAGACTAAAGCAAAAAAAAGAATTTCTATATTAACAAAACGAAAAAAAACAGAAAAGATGTGTAAATAAATAGGCTACGTATTTTGTTTGAATTGACTTTTTACGATAATGAACATTCATAAATAAGTTTGTTCTTTTTTTTAAATTCCAAAATTTTAACATTTGAAATTAATTGAAAAGTTTTTTTTTTATTTTTATTTTACCATTTTCCCTTAAAACATTTTTATAAGACTAGAAAAACTAGGGTGTTAAACCTATCATACGAAAATTGGCGTAGTTAGGAATTTAGAAATATTTTTTGTATGTGTATTAAAAAAAAAAGAAAGAAAATAATGCTTGAAACAAAAATTGAGGTTAAGGACCAAGCTGACTAGACTAAGAGTGCATAAAAAAATTATTCTATGTTTTTCAGCCAAAACAAAAATACAAGTGATTGATTCTATTAATATTTAAAAAAAAAAAAATAATGGTAGACGATTCTATTAATATTTAAAAAAAACAATAATGATAGACGATAAACGATCATTCATTGGATTATATGTATTTTTTTTATTTCAGTAATAGTTATTCATTTTTTTGTTTCTTTTTTTTTTCAATAATAAATTATAATTAAAATAAGAATTGAAATTGTTTTAACTCGTTTTAACAGAGATTGGGAATAATAGAATACAATAAAAACATGAGGAAGGCAATTAACCCATCAGTCGGGAAAGTACATAGCTAAATGGAATGCCTTTTTTTCATGGCCAGATCAAGTTTCTAAAAGAGCCATACAAAAAAAGTTTTGTTTGTATTTATAAATATTTAAAATATTTTTTGAACTATTTAGAAGAATTAAATTAGATTTATATTTAAAAATGGGTCGATCCATTAAAAAGAAATATGTACGTGTAACTCCAAAATAAGGCAATTTTTTCAAAAACGTGAAGTTCCTATTTCCATTATGTGAATTTTTTGATTAAAACTTGAAATAGATTATTTTACTTCAAACATTAAATGTACGAAATTTAATCAAAACTGTTGAAGACGTTTTTGTCAAAATTGAGCTATTCACCTATTGCATCGTAGGGTTTCGGTTTCGATTACCGATATCCATATTTGCTCTTTTACTGTTTCGTAAATATCGAAAATAGGTTTTTTCTACCTATTTGTCATTCAATTCGATTACATGTTCAGAAAGTTCTAACCAGCTAGATAGAAAATTGAGGCCAAAGAAAGAACAAATTAGAAGGGGTTTTTGTGTGATAACGCACTTGCAGTTAGGTTTCACACTGTTAATAGGTGTGTTTTATGCACTGCTGCATAGTTAGCGCATCAAAATTGCCCTTGGCAAACACAAACAATTAGATTTCTGGCGAAAAAGAAGTCAGTAAAAAAAGATGGCTGTGCTGGCTATAGAACTTTGAATTATTGAAATGAAGATGGCGAGTGAGTTAAATCGTTTTATTCCGACTTGAATGCTGCGCTGGCTATGCAGCAATGAATAAAACACACCTAATATTGAAAGTTTGAATGAAACAACAATTCTTAAGTGAGCTACCACCAAATAAGAAGAACAAACATATTCTTAGAGAGAACCTTGGCTCATTGTAGAAAAAACCTTTTGCTCCAAACATTTCATTATTAGATTCAAATGTGACGTGAAATGTGTATCATTACCGTAACTGAAAGTTCTATTAGGTAATATCTATTTACCTTATTGTTGAGCAAACAAAGTTCTATCGATTTTTTTTAATTACCCATCGCATCGCATTTTATTTCACCATGAGCAGAAACCAAGAACCTAACTACATAATTCCGATTAATAAAATTATCGAGATTGAAAAAAATCACGAATATACATACCTAATTATATACTTACTAAGCTCTAAAAAAAACTTAAACTAGATTCGAAAATAAAATTACGTCACACAATTTTCAATCATGTTATCGCCCCAGATTTAAGAATAGTTTTAAAATTAATTTTGCATATTGAACATCAAAAGTTGTACTTTTCTTTAGAGTACGCCATCGGAGACCGTTTCAAAAGTAAAGTAAAAGAAGAAAGAAATTGCCTTGAAAAGTGTAGGTTAGTAGTACATTTTAGATTTATCAAGGTGTTGATGAAATATAAACAAACACAACACATTGGATAAAAACCTAAAATTAAATAAGGATAAAATCATCATTAGACGTAACGAAGACTTAAGCAAAATATGAAGCAGAATATGAAAAACCAAAAAGAATAATAAGACGAAGAAGAATCTGTTACCGTAATGTAAGTTAAATTTAAACTAAAATTGATTAAAAAGTTTTTACTCACTGTTGTATAAAGACGGCAATTTTCATTAGTGGTCAACCTATCTGAAAGAAAAAAATTCAAGATTCAGTTTAAAGAAATTTGAAAGAAATCTTGTGCAAGAGAATTTCTGTAAATCATAATTAGGTTGACCATTACTGTGTGTATCGTGTAACATTCGAAACGATAAAAGTCGATGATACCAAAAAGTTTGGTGCTTTCATGATTATATGGACCCTGTTTAAGGCCAGTTTCACTGGGCACACTTAACAAAATAAGTGGCACTTAAATTTTCCTATTTTGGCACTGTAGGCGCAGTTTTACTGTCTGAGTAAGTGCCACTTAAGTGGCCAATATGGAATACTTAAGTGTTAGTTATTCCGATTAGTTTTCACTATGAAATTGGGCATTAGTTTTCCATATATGGCACTTAAGTTACACTTACTTCGATTTTGAAACTGGGCCGTAGATTGGGAAGATTGTGTCCGGACTGGTGAGTCTTATCATGTTAAACAACAACAACTTCGGAATGCTGAAACACATTAAAACAGCATTAAAGTAGACTCATGAGTACAGTTTTTATGTTTTCTTCGTGTCACACGTTGGTCCTCACCCCGCACTTCTCTTGCCAACGAACTGCCGTGAAACCGGACTCAATCTAAACAGCGTCTCGAAACAACAACAATTTCAACATTCCACATGTCGAAACAACAACAAAGTAGACTCATGAGTCCGGGGCCAGATACTGTAATAAACGAAACAAAAGCGATCGTTCGTTTTTCATAAATGAACATAAGCAATTCGTTCGCACACGCTAGTGTGTTCGCTTTTGCCAAACAGAATGTCACCCCCGGTTTTTAATGTTTTCTTCGTGCCTCACGAGAATCCTCGTGATACCGGACTCGAATCTTCCCAATATGAACAGGGTCATGTAAAGCTTTCGGAATTTGTTTTTCTAATCCTTAGTGAAAACATATTCAGCCTTATTGTAAGTTTCGCACAAATGACATTCCATCCGGAAAATTTAATATTTCACTTTTCGCCTATTGTGGGTTTAACCTGAAATTCTGTGTTAAAAAAAAATTAAAGGTGAAATATTTTTCGGGCGAAACTCACAAAAAGGTTGATTAATGATTATGTCCCTGATGGTATCTGATAAAAAAAACAACTTAAATTAAGATGTCTTGAATTTTCGGTTATCGACGAAAATGTCGTTTATTGATTAAAAAAACGACTAAAGGCCATGGGATATACTTGGCAAAGTTAATAATTTAAACAATAGAGGATAATGTGCATATTATTAAGATTAATAATAAAATGTGGATAATATCGTATTGAAACAAATAATTAAATAAATAACTCACCACAATTCAAAAAAAACCTTGAAAACATGTTTCACATAACATACATACCTACCTAGGTACTTTTGATAGAAAATGAGTATTCAAACTTAAAAAAATAAGGATCAAAATTGGTACACTTCAAACTTTGTTTAATTAATATAAGTAAAATAATAACCACTTTTTTATTTTTGATCGAACTTTTTAAACTTAGAAAAAAAAAAAAATAGGAATGTACATACCTACTTTAAATTTTATATTTTTGAGATCTCACAAATTTTCCTGCATCGACAAAATTTTAACACGATTTCTCCGCAAAAATTCAATGACGAGCACTTTACATTACATATTTCTTTAACAAAAAAAGAAAAAAAAACACTTCCGAACAAAATTGAGCAAAATAAGGACGATTTAATATCACATATTTGATCTTTTAGGACCTGCACTTTTTTGTAAATTACGTACATGGCTGAGTATTTTTTGACAGATTCCGAGATAGAGAGAGAGAGACAACTAGCACTGATCAACTATGAAACACAAACTATACACAAACATTCACATGATGCCGACCGATTTTCTATTGTATTTGAACGTCTCCCAGCCGAGTAAAGGAGAAAATTCACCGTTACTTTTAAAACAAATTACTTTCTTGCCTGCAAAAGAATTTTGATTTAAAATTTAAAAAAAGACAAATAGCAGAATGAATATTTCTGTGGCAATAAGATATAGAGTAGCTTATGTCGACAAAAGCGATTTTTCGGTTTTTCGATTACAACAATAAAAAATTTCAATTATCCACTTCAATTTGCGCTCGAGATTCCCGACTCGCATCACTTACCCTAATAAATATTGCCATACCAAAAAATTTAAAGTACCTATAATGTACTGAAGGGATGTGGGACATTTTTTTTTACTTTTGAGGTTCCTGCTCTTTTGTTTTTAGGAATTACAGAAAACGAAATATGCCACCTTAAAGATAGACTATTTATCTATAAACTGATGAAGTAAAGTTTTAATAAAATGACGAATTCACATAGCTGTTATCATTTTTCCAAGACTTCTCTTGTTACTTTCGTCCTTAAGTTAAGTTGAGTTAAATATATAGCAGCATTAGAAGAGATAGCAAGAAAAGGATTTATAAATAATTTTGACAATTAATAAAAAAAAACTGAACAAAGTGCTTCTCATTTCTTAAAAACACTATCTTTCTCTATTTTTCTCAATTTACACTTTAAAATGATTGGCCTATTTGATTAGTAATCCGGAAAAACAATTTAATACGTGTGAACTCTTCTGGAACGATTCTGAAAACAAATTCCGGAGCAAATTTCTATTTTTTTTCAGAAGACACCAGTCTTTAATGAGTTAAAAATGAAGAAAAATGTACCGATTTATTTGAATGAAAATATTACTTTGCAATTTTAATTCCTTAATTGCAAAAATAAAAATAAATCTGCACTTAGCACTTCACGCTTACTTCGCACTCCCTATTAAGCACTTACCCTCATCGAGATACCAGATATGGAGTAGGTATACACTTTTTAGTTACTGTCTAACTAAACTAACATTTTGGACTGCTTTTAGACGATTGCTCTTCTTCTTTCTTTCTTTCGGTTGCAAGGATGCTTTTAAACACTGCGATTTTTAATGGTTGCAATTTTTGTTAAATGAAATGGAAACATATCTGCACATTCTTCACTCTGCTTATGTCTCAAAAAACACGAAAAGGCAGAAATAAGAAAGGGCGATAACACTGCAATTTTTTCAACCTCAGCAATTTTGTCTACCCCGGCCAACACATACGTCCCCCGCCTAGTTTCTTAAAAATCGCAAGGGATGATTGCATCGTTTAAAAGCAGTCTTGCATATGGGTTGCCTGGCGAAATATGGTCAAGGCATAGAGTTGCCAGTTGCCACGTTTTAAAGGTCAGTTTTTGGGTTTTTTCATTTGATAGGTTTTTAGTGATAGCTTTTAGACGATTGCGATTTTTAAGCGGCTATTCTCTTTTGGTCTTCTTTCGGTTGCAAGAATGCTTTTAAACGCTGCGATTTTTAACAATTAATGTTAACTTTTCATTTTTTGACTTTACCTTTTCATTTAATCTTCGTGTGTGAGACGGTTTGTTTTAGTTTTTTGTTTTAGGGACATTTTAAAGTGTTGAAATTAAAAATAATTGTAAAAAAATAAAAATGGAATCCGATGAAATTTTCGAGGGTTTGATAAATTGTGCTGGGGCAGCAGCAACATCAATGAATATCGATGATGAAGACACAAAAAGGATTTTGGTTAATATCCTGGAATGTGCTAAAGATGCTTTGGATTTGCCGAAAAAAAAGACAGAAGGGTGTGGGTGAAAAGCTGGAGGAATCGAAAGATAAATGGATCCCATGTTTTTTGACAAAGGAACTGCAAGTGAATGATCCCGATAGCTTCAATAACTACTTAAGAATGTCGCATGAGCAGTTTACTTTCCTTTTATCATTAATTGAAATTGATTTGAAGAAACGGGACACTGTGATGAGGGAAGCTATACCACCTGCAGGAATACTTTCTAGCCACTGTAGAATCGTATGTAAGCACCAATTATTACCAAGGCGAGATTTCATCTTCAACCTTGTGCAACGCAGTTCCTGTAGTCTTTAAATTGCTGTACCTACTATTACAATTACAAAGGTGCCCTTAGCATTACATTGCTAGCTCTTGTAGACGCTAATTGCCGTTTCATCTTTGTGGACGTGGGATGCAATGGAAGAACTAATGACGCAGGTGCACAAGCTCAAAGTGCGTTGCAAAATATTTTGGATAATGCTAATCAACATCTTCCGAAAAATAGAATTGTTGGCGAAAACAGAAGTCTTCCATATGTGATTGTTGCAGATGACGCGTTTCCTTTAAAGAAGCATATATACTCAAACCCTTCCCTTATCACACTCAAGTAAAGAAAAAAAAAGTTTTTAATATGCGCCTATCTCGTGCTAGACATGTTGTTGAGCACTCCTTCGGAATCCTCAGCAATAGATTCCGAATTTTCCAATCAACAATAAATCTTCGGGTAGAAAAAGTAGAGATAATAACACTTGCTTGTTGCGCTCTTCATAATTATCTTATTGAAGTTTCCCAAATGAGTCAACCGCAAATACCATTGCAACGAGTGCAACCATCACATCCTTCTCAAAGGACAGAAAACCCACGCAGTGGAGTAGGAGAGGACGTTCGCCTAGGATTTTTGGTGTATTTTGATAATGAAGGACGAGTCGATTGGCAAGATTCAAAGCTTTAAAAAAGAAATAAAATATGTAAAAAAGAAAAGTGTAAAAAGAGGTTTTAATTCACATTAAACAAATTTTTTAAATTGAAATTTTGATTTTTATTTATTTTAACTACAAAAACTTTCGTATAAAAAAATTTGTTCAAAATAGGAACAACTGAGACAAAGTTATCTTCACGTTGAGTCAGAAGGAATCTTCTTTTACAATGTTTCAATCAATTTTATAGCTATAACCATACCAACCAGCATTTAACAACTGTACACTTACATACCTACTTATAAAAATTTAGCGGAGAGACACTCTTCTGTTTTACTTTTTTTCATAGGTTGCCAATGCTATAGAAACATCATGGAATAGTCCACCGGCAATAGGCGTGTTTTTTTTGGGAATCTGTATATAGTACAGTAAGAAATTCCCAAAAAAACGCAACGGCAGTACCACGGTTTTTATATTTCACATTTGGTATTATTGAAAACCTGTCAGAATAATTTGGAATTTAAAAAAATCTATCTGCAGTAGGATTCTACTTTAAATTTTATCGGCCGTAATCCTACTGGCGATGTTGTATTTCTAATGTATGTAAAATCGTACTATACGACGGAGAGCTTTTCCAATAAAATACGCCTAATGTTGAATATATTTCGAAAGTTTTTTGGATCGTTTAGTGCACCGAATATTATAAAAAAAAATATTTTTTCCTATTTTCTGAATAATTTTTTGCAGAAGCAGAAAACAATTTCTATTACGATTGAGTTGTATAACCAAAATTCACGAACACGAACTGTATTTAAGTATTTTGTTTAACCTTTCTAGGACAATCACAACAGTTCCACTGAAATAAATAAATCATAAATAAATCTTAAATGTCTGTTGTTTGTTTTTTTGTTGCCCCCGCTGAAATATGAAACTTAGCCGTTTTTATTTGGATTGAATCCAAATTCATTCGTTGCAAATTTCCAAATAGTCAACGCCTTTAGTGTATTTATGGCATTTGATCTTGCCTTAAATAACTGCCGCGTGAGCCCACCAGCATGTTGTTGGCAAATTGATTTCGGATAATTTGATTATTGAGAGTATTTTTGCGGAGTAGACCAATACACCGGCGACGCCGGCGGGTGCATTCTGTCCGGTTTGATTTCGTGCAATAAAGAAGGGCTTTACTGAATTATAACTGGCAGCTCATAATAATGGAAGAAGTAAAACATTGAGTGCTGGATGATGAGTCATGACCAAGGGTCAAAGAAGGAGCAATTGAAAATCTTGCTATCACATTAAACTCCCATTTGAAGTAAATCAACGATGAAAACAAAAACCTGATGATTTGAAATACGTAAAACGTAGCAACATAATACAGAATGATGTTGGATAGGAATTCAATGCGGCCCACCACATTGAGACAAAACGATAATGCTCTCCTGTAATTAGGTACGTTCCTTAAATAGCCTTTAATATCCTCTTGCTCTGCAAATACACGAACAAAGGCCATCAGTGGATCATCGTATCCTAAAAATTCTTTAAGAAATTTACTGAATGATCCACCAAAGCATACCTACTTATATTGTTCATTGGATCTAATTGCACAGCTTGAACTGGAATTTTAAATCGTTGGCGTATTGCTTGAGAGAGCCTTAGGTGACCATATTCTAAGGAATACTCCACAATGTATTGATCTTCATCATAATCAGTGTTTTCGATAAGTCAGGAGTGCCGTAATAAAAGTATTGCACTGTTGTATCATTCTTTGACGTAATTGGCCAGATGTTCTTTTAAGGAGTTCTTTGTACTTACTTCGTTTGTGACCACTTTATGGTAATTTTTCACAGAAGCATTCACCACCAACATCTTTGGTTTGGGTGCAACACAAAATTAAACACAAACAGTGCTAAAAATATAACGAAGAAACAAAACAATGAAATGCCTAATGTCAACGATGTGCGACTTTGATACACAAAGCATCAAAAGTAAGATATCATACCTTGGGTTTTTTGGCAACCGGCTCCAAATTTTCAGCATCGGCATCAACCGTTGTCTCATCAAATTCTTCTGAAATGGACTAAAAATTATAGTATGTAGTATAGTTTTAAGTAGAATAAAACAAAAATACCCACCTCATTAGCATTAACCTCATCTTCATCCAAATTACTTTTTGACTTCCTTATTTTAATATGCCTAATATGGAATTTTAACTGGTCATAATACCACAACTTTGGGATGTAAATTTCATCCGCGCCCATTCGACTTTTCTTCGATGCCTCAACGAGCCTCTGTTCTTTGGTGAACATGGTGCGCAAGTTGTTTATTTTGGCTTTTAAATTTTCCATGGTTATTCCCGGCATAATTTTTTTCATCTCACTTAAAATTTTTAAATGTGTGTCTTCTTTTTTTACTCTATTTATATAATTTTGACTCATCACACAATATAAATGTTCATTGCTTTCGTATACAATGATATCAGCTTCTCAACAGCTTCACGTGTCCAAAATTTCTTGTCCATGTTAATTTTTTTTTCAATTTCAATAAAACACAAAATCAAATAAAATATCGCGTCTCCAAAAAATTCTTTTTTGACAACTAACTTTTGCCTACAAACTACGAAAACAGAATAAAACACAATAAATAATAAGAAAAAGCACAAAGAAGAAAGGGCGATAACTCTGCAATTTTTTCAACCTCAGCAACCGGCCACCACATACGTCCCCCGCCTAGTTTCTTAAAAATTGCAAGGGGTGATTGCATCGTTTATAAGCAGTCATAAGAAACTTTATTTAAACATTTTAAAATACGAAATTTTTTTAAAATCGTAATTTCAGTACGGAAAATTAGGGTAAACGAAGAGAATAGGTCTAGATTCTATTTTCTAAACCAAAAATGAGAGTTTTTTTGTTTTATTAATCGATAGATCTTATAGATACCAGAAAGTCATATATGTATATAAAAGAAAATTCTATAAAATCTAAACTCGAGATAAAAACATTTAAAAAACAAAGAATGCAAAATAGAAGTCGTCGGGGAGGAAAATAACATAAAATCAGGATAATGTTTTCTAGAAATAAATTTTATAGTTTCGAAAAGCAGAAAAGAAATTTAAAGACCCGTGTTTGCCAAATTTTCGATTTATGGTTTTTTCTTGGCTAGGTGCATTTTTGAACAATACATATTTTTGTAGGTAATTTTCAGTAGCTGTACTGAAATCTTGTATACTTAATGTAAACTTATTCCTTTAATCGATTCTCAGTGCGAGTTCATTCAAGTTTTAGGGTCCCAATAACATGTTTTTCAGTCAGTGCCTAACCCTCGCATCGACAAAATTGGTAGAGAAAAGTGGAAAAATGGAACTCATATGATTTGTTACAATTTTTATCGTTTATCGACTAATTTTATCGATGCGACTTATGCCGGAACCACACCTATCTCGTGTGGTGTGTTGTGGTGTGGAGCGGTCATCAATGAGTTGGTTAAAGAGAGATACAAAAATTAGCTGACAATCAAATTGGGAAGAAATCTACCAACCGTGTGAACGGACAATTTTTCATTGTAAGAAATATGTCAATTGTCAGCTAATTGTTAGCTATTGTCAGACCATTGACAGTTCTGACAATATTGTAAGATCTGACAATCGTCTGTACTTAGCTTAAGTATTTCTGAAAGATGCATGCGCTTCTGATACTATCGAAATAGAGAGGGCGACATTGTAAAATTTGCTATTTCCATAGTGTCGCCCGATCTTTTTCGATAATAAAAAGCGCATAATATCGAACTTTGATTTCAACAGATTTTTGATAAATGAACGTTAAAGTTAATCTTAGACCGAAGAAAAAAAATGCTTCTGAGTTAACTCGGGTTCAATTTATTTGAAGAATTAACTAACTCTATTTTAACTCAGAAACTGAAAAACTGGTCCTAAGAAATGAATTGTGAGAAGAAATATTCTTGGATTCATTAGTTACTTGCCATCATTATTTTGTCAGTACCTATATTGGACACTTTATTATAAAAAATGTCACACTAGTAAAAATTAAAGCAACCAATTCCGTTTTCTAACTTAGATAACAATTAAACATGTTTATTTATAACTTGGACGATTCTCTTAAGTTAGTCAACGTTTAAAAATATGACCTTATGTGTATAAAGAATGGAAGAATGGAGTTTAGTAGTGTGTGGTTGAAAGAGTTTTTGAAAAAGGAATCTGACAGTAAAAGGCGTTTTTGAAAGGGGTTGGTTAGGCTGCCAAGCTTTCGCACCATCCAATTAATATTGAAGGTTTAAATTAAACAACGAAGTTTTTATAGGCTGGAGTTATAGCTATTTCACTACTTTCACGTTGATCATCGTTTTTTAGAGTTATCTTTACCAAGCACAACAATATTAAAAGATTTGACTGATTCAACCAATGAAAATTTAGATTTATAAATTTTTCGAGCTTCTGATTGGCCAGCTGTCATACGAAGTTAGAAGATTTTAGTGTCATCGGACAAAAGCTCGAAAAATTCAGAAGGCTGAATTTTCAGATGAAAATTTCCAAGTGTTGAATCTGGCCATTAACTTGAAGAAGACGTATGGTTATATTGTGCGTTGATGAACGGACCAGATGTATGCAGGGTTAGTACGGAAGGTAATCGTTTCCAATAGAATGCGTGAATCAATAACTTATATGTATAAGCACAAATTTAAATTTCGATACGTCATCAGAACGATGAGATGTTGATTTTCCACAAAGCAAACTTAGTGGTCGTGCGTCGCTTATAAAAATCTTTTTGACCAGTCATCTTAAAATTCCAAAACGAATAGGTACTCTGCGTCAATGAGAAATTAATTAAATGTGATTCAAGATATTTTTTGTTTCAAGATTTCGTAATTCGAAATCCTTCGTTTTTTCGTAGATATATGACCTTTTGACAAAAATCAACATTTCCGCCATATTCGGGATCGACTTAATTATCCTGTGAAAACTAACCTGCCTTGATTTATTATTTACATAAACCAAAACACAGTCACATCATTATTTTATTTAAGCTCCCTTGAAATTTAATTTAATGCTGAGTGATAATTAATTAGCACTTGAAAGGAAATGTTTCCACCAACATCATTACTTTCTCCAACATAAAAAAAATAGGTTTCTCGGCCGTAAAGCCAACAAATCACAATTTAAAATTTATTAAAACACTCTGAACAAGATATAGGTTCACGTATAGTATATAATATAGGTAGGGTATGCCTTTTTTGTATTCAATTCCATTCCATCGCCTGCCATCGCTCCCATGGTCTTGGGGGCTACTATTACTCCCTAGCCAACTATATTTTCTCTCTTATCCCATATTAAACACATTAAATCCATTGTAATCCTACTCCAGGTAAATGTTAATGAAGTCCTGTCGTCCTCTCAATGTTAAGCCACAAAGATCCTGTCATACAATAATATATATAAAGCTTCACGCACAAACTTACATACACATGTATCTACATAGGTAGGTACGTATAAAATACCACAATATCCTGAAGGAGCTAACATTATATTCTGTTCACAACAGAAGGTGCTTTTTTGTTGTCGTCTCCTTCCACTTTGTGATTCCATAATTAAAACAAACAGAAAATCACACTCTATACATATACTATACTTTTAGCGAGTGGAAGAACAAGAGAAGACAACAACAAAACAAATAAAAAAAAATAAAATACCCTTCCCATCCACATCAAGGAGAGAATGTGGCAGATAACACTTGATGAGAAGTTATGTTCTGATGTGGTCTTGTGAGAAAAGACGAAGGACAATACAATGAAATCGGATGAAGAGTGTGCCTCCTACACAGGCAGCAAGACGGGCGGTCTTCTTGTTTATCTTTGTATTTTTGTTTCCAAGTCTTCCGCACTATACCTACACTACACTACCAAATCTGATAACAGTTAATTATTCTACCACCAGATTGCTGAATGATAATGCGGGTGGCAGTGTGGGTGAAATAATTAAAATATGTGCGGTATTGTTAGAGTGGTTTTTTTTGGATGAGGGAAGAAGGATACCCGAAGTGGCTCAATCTTCTGAGCCACCTACTGCTTTGATTTAATCTTCACAAAAGAATTTTTCGGAAAGGAGTAGGTACCTAATACCTACCTATCTTACAAAATGAACTAAATCTTTTACTCGTAAACAAGATTAGGTACCAGATCCTTTCAAAGTTGTATACAGCTATCTTGAAACTTTATGCTTATAAGGTGACCATATTCAGTTTGAAGAAAAATGACAATTTCCAACTACATATTATTATAAGATTTTTGCAAATAATTACCTTGTTTCCAAAAAAAATATCGTAAATCAACCTTCTAATAAGACTCAATCAGAAGTTGTGTGTTCATTCAAAAGTACCTAATTTCACGAAAAAGTACTCTCGGGAGTTAATATAGCTGTCTAGCCCACTGTCAGTGTGTTTTACTCTCTCCTTAGCCATCCAAAAGTACATACTTTCACGAAAAACAAAACTTTCGAGAGTTAATCTAGAAGTATAATTCTCCGTGAGTTTGTTTTACTCTCAAATAAACTCTCACCTTGTCCATTCGAAATTACCTGCTTTCATGAGAAAGCACCTTCGTGAGTGTGTTTTGCTTTCAAATGAACTGTCACCTTGTCCATTGGAAAGTACTTACTTTCAAGACAAAAAAAACTCTCGGGAGTTAAATTTAGCTGTCTACGCCTCCGTAAATTTGTTTCAGACTCACCTTGTTCATTCGAATGTCCCTGCTTTCACGAAAAAAAACTCTGGAGTTAATCAAACTGTCTTACCCTCCGTGAGTTTGTTTTACTCTCTAACAAACTCGCCTCTTGACCTTTCAAAAATACCTACTTTCAAGAAAAAAAAAATTTGGGGAGTTAATTTAGCGTTCTAACCATGCGTGAGTTAGTTTTACTCTCAAATCAACTCTCACCTTGTCCATTCGAAATTACCTGCTTTCACAAGAAAAAAAATATCAGGAGTTAATTTAGCTGTCTAACCCTGCGTGAGTTTGTTTTACTCTCAAATGAACTCTCACACTATCAATTTGAAAGTACCTGCTTTCACGAGAAAAAAAAACTGTTAGGGGTTAATTTAGCTGTTCAACCCTCCGTGAGTTTGATTTATCAAATAAACATGTCACCTTTAAAATTACAAAACAATTATTTCTTTTTGAAAAAATAGACATGGTCACCATAAATATCACACTGCAGGTGATATATGAGTACATATTGCATGTTTAGTTTATTTACCTCCTTCATCACTTTGTTTTTCAACATTAAAATTTAAAATTGACAAGCAAAGGAATGGGAGAAAAGTAAGATCCTTTCGGTTTTTTTGCTGCTTTTTCCAAGGATTCACTCTTGGTGGAGAAGGGTTATAAAAATCCATCACGTTCGACCTCAATAAATTTTCTATTTTCAAATGGAAAAATTTATTACATCCTGTTATCAATTTTCATGCTGAATCTCTCTATATACTCTGTGTGATGGTGGTGCTGCTGCACCAGGTATAGAGGTACACCACCTACTACATCCATATCAAAGGAAAAGAAGCTTAAGGACATAAGAGTGTAGGATTCACTGAACAACACTGAACTTGTAGTAGATACAAGGAACACAATCTTCCATATATATATCTATAGATATTGGTTAGGAGAAGTGAAATGAAAAAGCTAAGTTATTGCAATAAATTTGGAACTCATGTCACTCGATTCCATTTTTGGTTTGTTTTTATTTTTTTTTTTTTGCAACAGAATTGCAATCTTAAGGAGCCTTGTCTCGTAGAAGACAATTTTTTTGTTCTTCCACTCAAAGAAGAACTACCTATAATATTGCAACAAGAATGGAAACATGCGATATGGATGTAGCCTTGCTCTAGGCTTCCTTATGTGAGCGATTTATGAGCAATTTTAAAACTAGGTCATAAAGAATACTTTTCAATTGAGGTAAAATAAAGTGCATGACTGTACGACCACCAAAATTGGGTGTGCATGTTAAAGCCAACAAAACTTAAACATGAACGTGGTGCGGTGGGTAGGAATTGCAATCGATGGTGCTAGAAATTTTGTAAGAAATTTTGTTCGCCAGTTCCTCTCATATCACATTGCTTAAACAATACTCGAACAACGAGGAAGATTTTAATTGAAAACAAATTTAACAATTAATCTCGATTTTTTGTTTTTAAATTAAATTTCCATCTAAGCGTATAATAAAATAACTTAATCCAAGCAAACATAGACAATTTGATCTCTTGCTGCGCTACATTTGCCTTAATCAAAATAAATAAATAAAGCTACAAAATAATTAAGTTAAATTACTTAATTTCTTTTTTATTGAGTTAATCTTTTTTCAAGTTTGTCTCCTTCTCTTTTACATAAATTCATTGGCCCATAAAATAAGGATGAATCCGAATTTAAAACATAAAAGAGAAAACACAAAATTAAGCAAAAAAAAACCCTTGCTAATTGCAATTTCTAGAAATCGTTATCATTAATTTTAACCCAAAGTCATTTATTTATAATTATAAACAGTTTTGTCTAAAAAACATCAATCGACACGATTTTCGCATAGAAACAAAAAATTTAAATAAATCAACAATTTTCATTCATCCCAAATTGTGCAAAAGAAAAGAAAAAATCAAGAAAATTGAGAGCGCGATTTGGTCGCACGAACTTGCTTCCTATGAACAGGGTTAAAATTATTTGCGCAACATTTTAGACGATTAAGAATAATAAACATTTATAATTTTGTTGATGCTGGGTTAAAAACAGAATTGTCCAAGTTTTAAACGATTTAACATTGTACTATAATTTTAAGATTTTATGAAATTAAAATCACCAAATGCCTATATTTATATCTTTGTAGTACCAAAAATGTCACTTTGAAAATTAAAATTTTAAAAATAGTGTTTTATAACTTTTTTTCATCAATTGTCACCGATTAGGCGTGTTCAGCTAGAGTTTATTAAAAATAAAAATGCACGACTGGGTCGCATAAACTTGCTCTCATGTGCGATCACATTGTGGTTTTGAAGTATGAATAGTTTAGATCTATTCATCTGATTAAAAAAAAAAATAGCTATGGGAGCCTATATTTCAATTTACCTGCTGAAAATGTAGTTAAGTTTAAAGTAGTATTATTTGAGTACATATTTATATGAATTTGAAAATTGTCAAAAAATCAATATACCTAATTAGAAACAAATTAATCAAATAACCTCTGAAATGATTTCGATACCAACGCTATGTACGCCATGTGATTTTTTTAAATAAATCTCAATTTTTGAGAAAAATTTTTTGAAAATCTTTGGAGCGCTTTTTTAAAAAAATAATTTTTTATATATAAAATTTTGTAAACATTTTAAAGAAAAAAAATTTTACGCAATTTTTTAGAATTTCCGGAGTTAAAAAATTAATTTTGAAAAAAAAATCATCTACTATGAGAGATACCATTTTTAATCGATAGATACAATTTTGTTTTCCAAAACTATGGTAGATGGTTCTGATATAAGCTGACTCAAAAATTTTAATCAAAATCGTAGGTGCCGTTTGTGAGAAAAATGAGATTTTCCTTAACGGCTTTTAAACACTTCTATATGGGAGGTACCGTTATTTTTTTGGTTAAAAGAATGATTTTTATTTAAAAATCTGTTAGATAATGTTAAAAAACTGCTGGGTGCCAAGTTTGATAAAAATTGATCGAGTCGTTTTCGAATTATAGAGATAAGATAAAGTAAGATTTTATACAATTAGTGTAAATATTGAAACTTTTTAAAATCAAAAAAAAAAAAAAATTGAAACTTTTTGAAAAAACATTCGCCATAAAAATTAATCAAAATCAGCTGAACCGTTTTTGAGGAAAAGAACCAAAATGGTTCCATGGGAGGTACCATTTTTCGGAATTTTTTGGTTCCTTTTTAAAAAAAAAAATTTTGGGCACGTTTTTCATTTTTTGCTAAAAAATTGTACGGACACTACTATTATTTTTGGTTCTACAAAAAATGAAAAAACGTTTCAGGGAATTAGGGGGAAAAAGGCTAGGTAATTTAACTAAAATCGACCCACCCGTTTAGGCTGCAGCCGAAAGGATAGACAGAATTGCGAGACCCACTTTTTTCAACTTCGCTATCATCTTAATGTCAACTTTGATCAAAATCTCTATATATACTACTATACATATGTTAAGATGTGAAACGCAAAATTTTTGGTGAAAAATAAAGAGAAACATAAAGCATAATTTTGGAAAGATGAGGTCAATAAATTGAAAGATCGAGTAGGTAAAGCTGTTAGGGACTTACCCAGAGCTTTAAAATTTGTTTTTTTTTTTTTTAATATGAGGCGGGTATAAACTATACTTGATTATACTTGATACTTGATATACTATGATTGGGAGAGAATTCATATATCAGCATATTACATACGACATAACTATATTAATACTATTTTCATGAGTCTGGAGACATGCAAATTTGTATAACTGTTGTAACAGTTTTTTGCCAAAAACCAATTTTGGGAGCCCAAAGTTATGCTCATCGGCGGCGGCGGAGGGTCCTGTCCTTGTCCTAACCTATACAGCACCTACAGTTTTATATTAGCGATTTTTTGATGAGAATGTTAAGCCAACTCAGCAAAAATCTTAACACATTAACAATATATTTTTTTATTGTTTGTACATACAAAACAAAAAATGATTTCTTATTGCTTTCGGTTAAAAATTAAGCTGAATTACTACCTAAATATTTTCACCAAATCACGGCCAATAAGAACTTTTATAAATTGGATTTGTCATACTCATGAGTTGAAACTTTCAAACTTATTACACTAAAAGTCGAAATAAAATTTTGGGATTGAATGAATGTACAAATTGAAAATTTAATCAATATATGATTGCACGATCGCATTTATAGGAATTTCCATCAAACTTTTATTCATTTATTTAAAATTATATATATGATTGAGGTGAACGATCTCATGGGATTTTTTTTTGGAATCATACGCATAATAATTAATTTTGATGATTTTACGCGGTGCACTAAACTCTGAACAAAGGATGTAGATATATTTTTAAGACATCTGAGTAAACCAATATTTGAGTTCGGTTGTTAGGTCAAAATTGGGCGAGTTATATATATTTCCATCATATGATTTTTTTTGCAAAAAATCTGAAATATACAATTTAATTAAAATATAGCTTTGATGATTACAGGTATACGAAGTTTAATCAAGATCATTAAAGTTGCTTTTGAGAAAATTTAAAAATATCAACATCGTTGTTTTGGAGCTATACCCGTCCTTAATAATCTAGGAGAAGAGAAACGAATTTCATAAAAATTATTTGTACCAAATTTTAAGTAAATCTGTTCATTCCGGTTTAGGATCATAGTTCGATGTACATTGAACACGTACAGAGTGGACGCTCACAGACCGACATACATATTATTATGATATTGTATTATGTTAAGCTTGATTAAAATCTTATAGCCCCACAGACAAATTATTTTACCCCAGAACTTTTTACTTTAAAAAAAAAAGAGCCTAAATTTCATGCACAATTCTGGTCGTTTTTACTTGGAAAATAGACCAATTTATTCAAGCAATCTTTCCTGAATGTCTGCGTTTGTTTAGTATTTTCAGAAATGGAATGAAGGCAAAAAACATTTTTTGTTTTGAAAAAAAAAGCCAGAAAATTGTATGTATCAGTCAGTGTTATCTAAGCCAAAATTATTTATGAATCCCTCTAAATGAAAAAAAAGAGTCCTTTGTAAATAAATGAATTCTTTTAAAAAATAAAGTGCACAACTTTTAAAAATATCCGATTGTTAATGATTATTAAAGCTTTTTTTTATTTTATAAAACATTAAATACATTAATTCATTAATAAATACAAATAAATATTATTGTAATTTAGAGTTTTAATTTTCAAAAATAAACTTAACATTTTTTGAGTTTAAATGGTTCTGAAAAATGTGTTCTTTTTAAAAAAATGTATCTCCGAATTTCACCGAAAAAAAGAATCCCGCGGGATGCAATTGTATCCCAGTGGTAACTCTGATCAGTGGTCAGCTTATTCTCTTTTCGGGTCCCCTGTCCCACTTAAGACACTCCGTTGCTCTATTAGGGTGTTTTCAGTCACCAGGCATGGCGCCTATGTCTCGAGTTTTCTTGCCGAAAACTATATTGGTTGCCCATCTTTGCCGCGAGTTATAATTTTATCTCCCTTCTAGGGTTCTCTGTCCCTCACCATTTCACGCAACTTCGTTGCTTTGCTTTAGTGGTAAGAGGACCCGAAAATGGAGTTTTCATTTGTAATTGTCAATTTTGAGCTAGTATGATATTTTAACTTTAAAAAAATGTTGAAAACATATTACGATGCTTACTTCTTTAAAATTACGAAAATCCTGATTTTAGATGTGCGTGCCCAACTTGTGATGCGATGTGCCGTATTTAGAAAAAAATCGTACTAAGCGTTTGGTTTTTAGAGGCTAGTCATTTTTTTTAGCGTGAAGTTAGCACGCCCATTTTCGATTTTCAAAAAAAAAAAAGTTGTGCTGTATTGTGGTCAACTTGTGCCGACATGTGCCGTAAATATTTTTTTTTTTTTGAAAATTAAAAATGGCGGTGCTAACTTCACGCTGTGGTGCTTCGCAACATTTGCGTTCGATCGTAAAAGCTGCAAATATGCGAATTTTTTTGTTACCTCTGTGGTTCTTATAGTACTATTTTTTGAGCATTATACAACACAGCTTTGATTTTTTTGAAAATTGCAATTTAGCAAAAAAATTTATTCGTAAAATTTGCAAATTTGCGAATTAAAAAAAAAAAATTACTGCACAAGTTGAGCACAATACAGCACAAATTTTTTTTTTGAAATTGGAAAATGGCGGTGCTAACTTCACGCTAAAAAAATGACTATAGGCTCTTAACCCAAACGCTTAGTACGATTTTTTTTTAAATATTATTATTATTATTATAAATTCTTTATTAAACATCTCGATTAATTAACAATTTTATATATATATATCTAAGAATAATAGCATGACAAAATTTTGCCGTCTGCCTAGATTGACTTATTTCGAGTTTTTTCCATATGTAGAAAAAGTTAAAGTTTAATTTCTTAAAAAAAAAAAAATAAAAAATTCTTACTACGTTTAACATATTAATTTTAGTTTTAAATTTTGTTTCATTAAACTGTACAAAAAGCAAAAAAAAAACAATAATATATTAACATTTTTCAATTATAAAATAGTCTTAAAGTTTTAAATTCATAACGAAAAGTAATTTTTTTAACACTATAGGGTACAATAAATTTCCTTTTTATTTAATCACTTAGTCTATAAAAGTGTTACGGTAACTTAAGGCATGATTAATAAAATAACAAAGACTTTTCCAACCTGAATTACCATTCAAGATCTCCTTTGTATCTTCGCGTGTAAGAAAGCTATTTGAAAAGTAAAGCCTACGAATTTCTTGTAACATTGGACAAATAGCTAGAAAGTGGAAAACATCTTCGACTTCATTCCGGTTGCACAGACTGCATATCGGGTGAAGGTCAGTTCTGTGTGGTTTATAGTTTAAATTGAGCATCTCGGTCCTTGCTTTAAAAATAAGACTTATTTGATTAAAAGAGAGTTTCTCGCTAAAATAATTGTTTCTATATAGTGTGTGGTTTAGTTCTTTGTATATAAGCCTAGTTTGAGACGTTTGTGCTCTATTTAAACATTGCAGATAAAGAGAATCATCCACATTTGCTATACACCCATAGAACACGTTCTGCCAGTTGGTCAGATCTACATTAACGAGATCGAAATTTAAATTGTATTGATTAGCCAACTCATTCCATTCTTTAAAAGGCGATAGATTACATCGAAGTGCGTATCTCATAATTTGTTTGTGAAGATTTGAATCAGGTCTACTCATAACATTAATTATATAATCTGCATTTGCTTTTATATTTTTTAGAAATATTTGCGGTATACCAGATTCGACATGGATTGCATAAGTGGGTGTTGAATTAGCGAGTTTGAAAATACGTTTAAAAAAAAACCGTTGAACTATTTCAAGTTCATCTATATATTGATAACCAAATACCTGATTTGCATAGCAAAGGCATGTTTTTATTGTTGCATCAAACACTCTAAATTTAGAGGACGCATCAACATATTTGTTGCAAAAGAATTTGCTCCACATTATATTTATTGCGGTTTTGGATGCAATACATTTTTCTTTAACATGGGGGCGGAGATCAAGGTTGTATGTTATCAAGAAACCTAAGTACATATATTCGTTTACAATTTCTAAAGGTTCGCGCTCTAAAACCCATTTTTCCTGCGGAATTCTTTTTCTATTTTGTCGATCAAAAATCATAATTTTTGATTTAGAGACATTTATTTTGAGGTCCCATAAATCACAGAATCTTTTGAGTTTGTTGATTTGGAGTTGTAGCGTTGTGGGGTTATCTGCTAATATCACGATATCGTCCGCATAAAGAAGCATCTTTATTTCCACATCACCAAACGTTATACCTCCAGGGAAATCTTTGGATACATCATCAATAAATAATGCAAACATAACCGGACTTAACCCACAACCCTGAGGAACACCAGCGCATGTATCAAAAAAATCGGACATCGAACTTCCATTCCATACTGCTGCGGAAGTATCGGAAATGAGGAGTTTGTATAAATGGAGGAATTTTGTCGATAAGCCTATGGTTGACAGTTTATACAGTAAAGAGTTTCTGTTGACCGTATCAAAGGCCGCTTTTAAATCGACAAAAAAAGCATACAGTTTTTTTTTTTTTTTTTTTTTTTTTTTTTAAATATGGTACATCGCTGCACAACCATTTTTTTTACGAAAATCGAAAATGGCGGTGCTAAATTCACGCACATTGATTTTAGCCTAAACATTCTTTAACATCGTACTTAGTCTAAAATTTGCATCAGGGTATTTAATTTATTTTCAAAACTGGACTTTTTGTTTTATTTTTTTTTTAAATTTATTCGATGACAAGATGGAGAATCAGCCTTTAACTAGATAATAATTTTCAACCAAACTATATTGGCTCTGATTTTTTTTGTATGAAACCATGAATAACCCTTAATAAATCACTATTTATATTTAATTTATGATACAAAAAAGAGTAAAAAAAATGCTAAGTCCAACCAAATGATTAAACACTTTTAGAGGTTTTTCTTCTTTTTTATTCTCTTCGGAAACTGCTTTGTCTTATTTTTTTTTAGAAAATAAAGAAAAAAAATGTCCATTTAATATAGTAAACTTATTCTCCTTCCTCTTCTTTAAAATGGGTGGTGTTGAATTTTTGTGAAAAAAAAATTTTTTTGTAAAGACTTAAGAGTTTACAATTTGTGTCAAAACCCATAAAATATTAAAGAAAAAGTTTTTTGGTTTAATTTTTTTTTTGTTGTAAGGGTTGAACTCAGTGCGTTGAAGGAAAAGTGTTCCTCCGACTTCTTGTGAAAATAAAAAAAAAACGCGAAGCAATGAGACAAAAAATAAAAAATCATCCCTAAAAAAATAAATACTTTAGAGTTTAGTGCAAAAGAAAAAGTTTTCTTGTTAAATAGCCTAACCCTCTGTTTTACATATTGTGACTTGGTAAATAATAATAACTGACAGAATTTTCTTCTTTTTTGTCCGCTTAAGACTTAATGAGAAGTCATTATGTTATTTTTTGTTCTGATTTTTCTTTTATGGGGGAAGAGAAAGTGTATTTTGTTTGTTTCGAAGCACGTTTTGAATTACAAACATAAAAACTGGCGTAAATTTAGAATAAGAAGAGAAGATATAATTTTTGTGACAATTTTTTTTTTCGTCAAAAAATTTTTGTACACAAATTTTTTTAAACAAATTCCACATTAAAAATTCTCTTGGATAAAAAAAATACAGCAAATCAAAGTTGTGGTAATGCTGGTTTTATTGAAAAATGCTATTTTTATTCATATTAAGGTTATTTTTTTGACAAAGCAGGTGCGACAAATTATTTTTTTACACAATATATATTTATAATGAATTTTTTTTTTATTCGTATTGCACCAGGTAATCACACTACGGAGCCAACAATTTGAAATTTTAACGAAAGTAGGAAAATCGAAATTACATACTTTCAGGTGTGGATGGCGGTGAAATTTTAAAATTTCATTTTGTGTGGAAAGAAGAAGATATTGATTCTAAGGAATGACAAAAACTACGTACATTGAAATTCTGCCAATTTTGACCCTCATGAAAATGTGATCGCCAGCAGAAGACTTTACCCTCTCAGGCTGTTACATTTGTGTAAAAAAAACAATTACTGGAACACGCCAAAAAATTCTTTGTAAATTGTAGTTTGAAGCCTTTTAAATCTTATGTAATTTTTTTAAAATGCTAAAATTGACGAAAAATTCGGTGCAAAGCCGGGCAGACTAGCTAGTATATAAAAATGAATGTCATGCATGTGGACTGTAGACTTGAAAACTATTGAACGAATTTCGATGGAATTTTAAAAGTTTATTTCTATTATAGCAGTGAGATTGTTTAGAGAATGTCGTTTGGTTGAAATCCGCCCTCTGTCACGCCCACTGTTATCATATTTTTTTTTATTTTCTCCTTATTGAACTCCTTAAAACGTTAAACAATTTTAACTGAGCTCTCTCTAAACTAAAGTATTACCTACATATCTGTCACTAACACACCCAGTTTTATTGTGTTAGAATTTTATCCGTATATGGATGATATTATAAGAAGGCTGAAAATTTATATGAAATCTCTTTTGAGCCAAAATCATGAAATTTGCATTTTAAATAAAAAAAACAGATATTAAAATCTTCTATTTAATGAACAACAACCGTGAAGTCTAATATCACTAATAACGAATATTTAGTCAAACGCCTTATTGACTTCACTTTATTTTTGCGCGCATATTCTTACTTTTCCATTACAAATAAAATGAAAATAAAATAAAAACAAACGTCAATTTTGGATGCATTTCGGCACGCTACATGCCATCTTCAGCACGTCTTTTTACTGACTAAAATATTAAAAAGATAATCATGACTAAAGCTTTCAATTTATTATACATAGTGATAAAGAAAACGCAAAAACAATTAACTAATACGAAATAGAACATTTAGCTAATTTCGTCTTCTTATGATGTTGAAGAGAGAAGACTTGATCCAAGAATCTGTCATCACTTACATATTTGATGAGCTTTAAGTGGACGCATACGAAAGCATTTACATGCACAAAAATAACAACATTATATTAAATGTACACAACTTCTTGCACTAATATCTATTCGTGTTCCTAGTTATAATTCTAGAGATTATGCTCTCTTTTACGAGCATTTTCATAGATCCAACTACGGTCGTAATGAACCGGTTTCTCGTTGCATCAGGGAAGCAAATTCAGTTTGTACTAGGTTAGACTTTTTCAGAATTTGCACTAGAGATACTATTAGAATTTATGTTTTAAATGTACTTCGATCTACTTGATGTTTGTATATATTTATATATTATATTTATATTTTTTTTTTTCATATATTAATGTATTTATAGTGAACAAATGTTATCTATTAGTCTATAAGAGAACTTTGTTCTTTGGTTGATGAAATAAATAAATAAATAAATTAATGAATACAATGGATGCACCGATCAAGTCTTCTCTCTTCAACATCATAAGAAGACGAAATTAGCTAAATGTTCTATTTCGTATTAGTGAATTGTTTTTGTGTTTTCTTTCTCACTAGTCAGCTTTATTCATGATTATGTTTTTAATATTTTAGTCAATAAAAAGACGTGCTGAGGATGGCATGTAACGTGCCGAAATGCATCCAAAATTGACGTTTGTTCTTATTTTATTTTCATTTTATTTGTAATGGAAAAGCAAGATTAAGCGCGCAAAAATAAAGGGAAGTCAATAAGGCGTTTGACTAAATATTCGTTATTAATGAAATTTTTATTTTTTTTTTTGGAAATTCGCCTACAACCACGCCTACTTTTCTTATATATGAGATTCATCCTCAATTTAATTTCCTAGAAAGTTGAAATTTTGTAATTAAAATCGCTTAAACCTAAATTATAACATTTGTGTTTTTTGTTGGAAAGTCCGCCTGCTACCACGCCCACTTTTATCATATTTTTTTGTTGTTATTTTTCTCGTTATTGAACGTCCTTAGAGCGTTAAAATTTTTTTATTTAAACTTTCTTTAGATTTAAGCATTACATGTGTTATTGGGTTCCGCCCACTACCACGCCCAATTTTTTTAAGGAATGTTTAATAATACCCTAAGAAGGGTGTACATCTATTGAAATACAAAATATTTGACTACCGGAGTATTGAGACCTTTTCAATTTTTTTTTAGACACTTGCGTACCGAATGTACATATGTTGTGTTTATAATAGGAAAATAAATGTATGCAGAGCGAATAGTGCTTGAATTCATAAATTCTAGGGTTTTCAATATGATTTGCCTGTTTAAGAAAATTTGTAAATTTCTTGGGATATCTGGGTTTTTTAACCCGTGCGAAGCCGGAGCGGGCCAGCTAGTTTATAATTAATAAATCTCTCTCGAGCCAATACCATGACATGAGACGCCGGGACGAAACGCCAAATTTTTGTAGGACTAAAGGCCGTTAAAAGCTATTTTGAATCAATAATAGCAAGTCCAAATAAAATAGTGCTAAGTCTTCTACTTGGCTGATGTATTTCAGTAGATAGTATATAGAATTTGTATTATTAAAAAAAACCTTCTTATATAAACATTGCCACGGCCGGCCCCGGGCAAAAAACAAAAACAAAAACTTCCAATTTAATGATTAGGAATTCTAGTCTTGTTGGATATAGTTCACACTAGATATTCGTCACGAAATCTATGTATGATGAACTGAACTTAACAAAAAATTGCGTATTGACAAAGGCCCTCACTAGTCAACTGATGAGTCCAAGTGAGATCGCCGGGACGAAACGCCAAATTTTTGTAGGACTAAAGGCCGTTAAAAGCTATTTTGAATGAGACTTTTGTTTTTAAATCCCCCTACAACCACGTCCACTTTTATTACATCTGAAATTCCTCCTTACTTACATTCCTTAAAGAAAGTTGAAATTTTGTAATAAAAAAATCTCCTGAACTTAAAGCATGACATATGTTTAATTTTTTTTTAAAGTCCACCTATTTCCATGCAGACTTTTATAATACCTATTTTAGTTTTCTCCTTATTCATTTTAAAATGAATTCTCCCGCTCACTACCACGCCCACTTTTATTAAATTAGAATTTTATGTCTTAGAAGGCTGAAAATATATAAGAAATTTCTCTATAGACCCGAAATCATGAAATGTGTCTGCAACGCCTACAACCACTCCCACTTTTCTTATATCTGAGATTCGTCCATACTTTTATATTTTTCCATAATTATACAAAGTTTTCTTAGAGAGTTGCAATGTTGCGATTAAGAAACTGTTCAAAATTTGGCGCTACCAAGTGTGTCAGGGTTCAGCTAGTTCGTTAGTAAGAGCATAACTTAAGAACAGTTGGACCGATTTGGCTAATTCTTTTTTTAAAAGGTTCGTAATAGTCCCAATAATATTCTTATGGAATGAAAAATTTAAATAGTCAACTGATCCTATAGAGTCAATTTTTTTGCAATATTCTTTATTTATTTATGAAAATGATATTCAAAATTACGTGGTTTTTAGTGTCAAAAAATAAAATATCCAAATCCGTTGGGTGGCGCTATGGTGTATTTATTAATAAATTATTTATTTTTGGAAAAAATGAATGATAATCACAACATCCGTAGACTATTTTCTTAAGACCTTTTGTTGAAATTAAACTTTATTTATTTTTATATATTATAGAACCTATAGCCCACTTAACATATGAAAATTATTAAAATATTAAGGTCACTAAGGGCCATTTTTGAAACGGAACTTTAATATTTAAGTTCTACATACTGGCTTAAGTTCCTCTTATTGGTTTGCACCAACAAAAATCTTAAACTTAAAAGTTGCTATGTAGAACATAACTTAGGGGGAAGAAAAAGTAGAACCTACATTTCCTAAGTAGTACATAAAGCAAAAAATAATTTTTTTGTAAATTTGGTTTAAATTTGTCAGAACAAGAAACAAATTTATAAATTGAAAATGAATTTCGAAACGCTGCTGGACGTAATTGTAGGTAGATGTTTATGGATTGTATGGATTGCCACCTCCTGTTTGAAGTGCTGCATATTTTTAAGCAGCAGCTTCCTTTCTTACTTCTTTCTTGTAATGGTTGTACAATTTTTTTAATGCTTCGCAGCTTCTGAAGCATCTAACCCCAGATTGGGAGTTGAAGCTGTCGGTGATTCTACTCCAGGCTAATTCCTTCTCCTTCAAGTGGCCCCGTCCATTTTTTTATTTCTCTTCCTTTTTTCGGCCATTTCAAATGATGTAAATTTAATGTACGTATATATAATATTTTTTTTTCAGTTTTGATGAAAATAATTATTAAGTTTGACACTCATACGCTAAGATGAAATTTTATTTTTGTTAGCAACGTAAAATAAGTAAAGTTAATCTTAAGAACTAAGTTCCACATAGAGCTAAGTTGAGAATAGTCCAGATTTATGACTCGTTTAAGCGAATGGCCCTAAAACTTATCATATATAGAATTTTTATTATTTAGAACCAACAACGTAAGGACCTATGTGCTTCTTTTTTCTTATAGCGTATAATGTCGCTTCTGTGTTTATAAGCTGAACTTAAATATATTTAAGTTTTATTTCAGGAAATGTGTCTTAATGTTTCTTCCGCATTATCAACTTTTCTGAAGATTTTGATGACAGGCCTCATAATGTGTGGTCTGTCACACGATTTTCCCATATCTGTGGCAAGATTTTTTACCCTGGAGGCTTTTACTAAGAGTTCTAAATTTAAAAAATAACCCATTTAAATTTCAAACCCTTTAAAAACAAAACCTTAAACAAATATTATTATTCCCGTTTGTGGAGACCTTTAAAACAATGACTTAGAATACAAAATTATAACGAGAACACTTATGCCTCGTTGAAAATAAAATTAAATTCCCAATTCATACAAGTTTGTCCTCCATACCTTTATCCCCATTAATAACACCATTTACCTGTTGTAACCTATGTTCTACGGTTCGTCATCATCTATTTGAATAGCCGTTACATTAAACTCTCCCTCAACCATCCAACCCTATAGAACTCACTCCTGTGTTCTCAGCCCCTTTATACAGAATATATACTTGAACCCTCTGCGCGGATTCTCAACATTAAACAGAGAAATGGGGAGCTAATGAGTGATTTATACGATTAAAGCACCTTTAATATCCCTATAACGATATAGCGCGAGGCATGAATCTAGAACATGAGGTCATGGCCTAGACCTAGTCTCGTTTATATAGTCAGTCGTTCGATGGTTCTGCGTCATCGTTTAGCTTCGGATTTTAAGTAATAAAAATCCAAAAAAAAAAAAAAAACGTTGTTCCATTTTGCAAGTTTATTGGTTCCAGTGGGCGTAATAATTCATCTTTCTCTACAAAACGATGGAACTAACAGCTTTGCTATTACTTTTGTAATGAGTTATGGCCTTCCGAGAGTGCCGAGTATTAGATTCCTGATGTACAGTAAAGAGGTACCTAAAGTATAAGCTTTCCCTATATTGAAGTCAACCCGACGACCGAGCGACGCCGCGCCGATGAGGCACACGACCAACAACAACAACAAACAACAACGAGTTTTTTTCTGTCTGAATACGAGTGTTGTATACATTTTTAAGGATAAGAAAAACGAAATGTTATGCTATTAAATGTGAATTGAATTTTACGGCCATTTTGGGAATTTTCCCGGGGTTGGATATATATATTATATTGCTTGAAATCGATTTGATATCATGGAGAGTGTTTTCGAGTCCAGGGAATTGAAGGGATAATTTTTCAATAAATTTAATTTAATGAAGTTGTATACGGAGGTGAATTTAGGTGGTAAATTTATGGTGATGTTGTTGTTATATATGTATTTGTATTTGTATTGATATTATATGGATATTAAGGTCGTTTTTGCCATCACAGTTATGTGGGTTAATGGTCTTTATTAAGTGGTAAGTGGCACAAGGGATATTTGAATAATGGAAGTTCGAAATGGCAAAATGACTTTTCTCATTTAAATTGACCAAAATTAAATATTTATTTCACTATACCTTAATATTTTGCGGTGGAGGTTAAGGTAGAATGGTCCGATTTAGACAAAAGTCAGTTGGTAAAAATCATATCAACAGAAGAATATTCGGAAAATAAATAATTGATTCTAGAAAATTACATTAAACATTAGAATTGTGGGAGCACAACTATACCAAAGTCTATATAATTCAACGTTAGCACTTTTGATTAATTATTTTAATTATTTTCAATCAAGGTTATTCACCTATCTTAACTGTTTGGGGTTAGAAACCCAAGGATTCGGTTAACTTTAATATACCAGCGGAAGCAAGGTCTTTACCTTAAAGTGTTGTTGAAAGCAGTAGAAGTACTTGGCAGTAGATGCTGCAGTCCAAAGGAACACACTTAAGATTAAATTTTCTAAATGAAGATAAAACATCAGACTTCACTTGTGTATAAAATTTTTTGAAGAGGAATAACAAATTTTATGCGAAACAATTACATAATTGTGTTTTGGGGTCTTAGGTGCCTTCGGGTTGCAAAAGCTTGAGCTTTTGTTCACCTTAACCCAGCAAGATGAGTCAGT
This sequence comes from Epistrophe grossulariae, assembly GCA_929447395.1. NCBI lineage: Eukaryota > Metazoa > Arthropoda > Insecta > Diptera > Syrphidae > Epistrophe > Epistrophe grossulariae. The sequence goes on along the minus strand of OV839567.1, from coordinate 17,729,013 downwards.
AACGGACTTCTAAATGGAAAAATTTTCAATTCACAATCTCTCTTAATTTAATATTTAATATTTTTCAAGTCGCAATCCAAATCTTTTTTATTTTACAAGTCCAATAAGAGCTTATGTCTTTTTTTTAATTCATAAACTCACAACCCTCGGTGCCTTACAACCAACTAGTTTAACGTATGTACTAACAATTTTAATGAATTCATTTTAAAATCAATTCATTAAAAAAATGCAGTCTTTTCGGTACTGCAGTTAATTGACTAAAAAGACTAATTTCCTTAAGTCTTTTAACTTACAAAAAGACTGTAACTGTAATTCGGGCAATGTAATTCTACCAATAGAAAACTTAATGATAAATACAACTTGCGTGGGCTTCGTGCTTCATTATTTATGTGCGTGAAATTAGCACCGCCATTTTCGATTTAAAAAAATAAGCACAAATTGAGCACAAATTGAGCTTGAAACAGGGCAAGTATAACTTTTTAAAAGTTCGTTATTTTGAAAAAAAAAAATCAAATTTCCGAATTTAAAAAAATATTAACGGCGCAGGCAGCACAATTTGAGCAGAATACAGCGCAATTTTATGTTTTTGGAAATGAAAAATGGCAGTACTATCTTCACGCTTCCCAAAATTAATTTTTGGCCCTAAAAGCTATTAATATAAATGTTTTTGCAAATCGTAATTTTGCAAAAAAAAATGCATCCATAAAATTTCCAAATTTGCGAATTTAAAAAAAAATATTTACGGCACATTATTTTTTGGAAATCGAAAATGATGATGCTAATTTTACTTTTTAGAAAAACTTAATTTTGGAAAAAATTCCATTTTCAAAATTTGCTAAATTTTTAAAAATATTTACGGCACATGGCAGAATATGTTGGACACATCGCATCACAACAGTTTTTTTTACGAAAATCAAAAATGGCGGTGCTAACTTCTTTTTGTCCTTACAATATTGAATAGTAGGTACATATTTTAATATGTTGTTGTTGAGAGGTATATGATAAATTGACTTAAGTCTTCGAAATTTACATTACATTATATGTACCTTAAGCTCTTGAACTACATAAGTTTCCCACATTACGCCATCTAATCTAAGTAGGTATATATACTCCTTTTTCCACTAAGATACATTTGAAGTTTTTTAGGTAAGTATGTATATACCTATCCATTACACTTGAAGAAAATTTTAGTCGAATTTTTTTCTGGAATTAAGAAGGTGAAATTTAGACCAAGTTTAGGTCGAAGAGAAATAAATATTTAATAAATAAATAAATTCTATGGAGTTTGGTCATAACAACATAAGTCCAAAATCTTCGTTTTGAGATAAATGCATTTTAAAGTTAGAAAAATTCCTCCAAATCCGGTTTTATTTAATACATATATATTGGGATGCAATTTTTTTTCAAATAATAATTTTTACACGAATATAATAAAAAAAAATAATTTTTAAGCTTGTGTATATGTTTTAAGTGAGATATGTTGTTTTGACCAAACTGTTTTTCGTTCAAGAAAAAGATTAATTCGAGTTGTGTCCTTAGTACCAATATTGGAATAAGTTTTAAACTAAGACTTTTTTTTAGAAATAAATTTATTTCACTTTATTAACAAAATAAAATGAGTAAAAACTTAAAAAAAACATATTATTAGAATTAAGTATTAAAAAACAGGAACGAAACTGAGTTGTGCTGTTTTTACCAAACACTTTTTTAGTTTAGTTACGCCATTCTGATCAAACATTATTTTAGAAAAAGGAGTAAAGTGTGGTCAGGACTATTGAATATTTTTGGAACTAGTTTACTTAGAGTTATGCTGTTAAGACCAAACGAAAATAGATTTTTTTTAAATAGTTCTGCATACTTTACTCATTTTCGAAAAAAAAATGACTTATGCTGTTATGATCAAACTCCATAGAATTAATATAAAAATATTTGGTTTAAATGCACCCCCGTGGATCTGCCACTGTATGAAACTGTTGATCTGGGGTTCTATAAATTAAAAATGTCCACGTATTCTCACAAAAAGATATTGGCATCAGCCCTGCCTATATTTGACAGTGTCTTTAACAGTCCAAATTTATCTATGTAACACTCAAGGATCATAAAAAGTTGTATTTGAATTTAATTTTACTTTTGAATAGTCATATACATAAATAGATATAAATATGATGTTTCTGATATCACAACAGTTTAATGAAGATAATTTAGGTGTGTTCCATTACGCACATTTTATTTTTTGTATATCAACTTTGACAGACTTTTGTGCAGAAATTCACAGTAATGCACAGAGTTTCAAAATAAAGGAACTAGGCTATTAATTCAAGGAACTGAACGACGTCAGTTAAATTTTTAATTTAACTTTTTTCTATTAACTATCGGTCTAAATTTTTCAAAAAAAAAAAAGAAGTTGAGTGCAGTTGAACAACCTCTTCACCGCCCTTGACCGAATGCTATACTTTTTTTGCGAATATCCCATAAACGAGGTGCCAAAAATCGCTAATGACCTTGAAAAAGTTCAAGCTTGGATTACAAGTTTTCTAAGCCTGACCAATTTCTGAAAATAGCTGACCTTTTATGACCAATTAGTGACCTTTTAGATGGCATACTTTTTTTGCGAATATCCCATATATGAGGTGCTAAGATCCCGGAGCCCATTTTGTTCCTTTTTTTAAATTAATATTCAAGACCTGTCAAGACTTTTATTAAAATCGCAAGTGAGTATAGTCTCATTAGTTTTCACTAAAAAAACGTTAACAAAATAGAACCTATGTATTTAATATTTTAAATTGCTGCGATTATTTCAGTGAAATAAGTGTGTCTCATTTCTTGCGACGAAATAATCGTGCGATTGAAAACACCAAAGACGCGTGAGTGTTTATTTCTTTTTGTGAATTAGGATTTTTTTAACGTCGAAATTTAAATTCCAAATGTGAGCATAAACGTGTAATTAAAATTTATTTTAATTTGTGGCAATGAAATGCCAGAAAAATGAAACAAATTTCAGGTCTTTTATTCTATTTTTTGCGAGTATTAAGGCCACTCCCAAAAAAAGGGCTTAGAATGAAACCTGTCAGAAATAAATCCTACTTGCAATTAAAGAAGCTAAAATCCACTAAAAAAATAACTCAAAGTCGATTTTTTCAGAAATGCCACAAAGGAGTGTCCATTATATGTAAATATTGAGGTATCACGAACGCACGAGACTTTTATCATCTCATGATGATAATTATGATAGCGATGTTAAATGGGACCTTTATTTATATTTGTCTTTAATTTTTTTTTTTGATTTATTAAAGTATGTCAATGTAGCCTATGTGATTTTTATTTCCTTCTCTTTTTTAATTTTAACTTAGTCCTAAGGACTGTTTAGATGCAACCTGAAATAGAAAGAATTTTGAATTTTGCTGGCACAGTGGACTGAAAAATAAGGTATTCTATCGGCCTTATCACAGGCCCCGTCGTAATAGATTCGTACTACGAATCTTGAAAAAAGTGTCATAGCATCGTCGTCGTATCAAATATATTGCCACGATTTTGTGGGCTATCGATATCACTTTTCACGACCTCTGAATTGGTTTGGAAATATTTCCGTTACAACGGCAGGTTTAATACTTTTTTTCGGGATTCGTAGTACGAATCTATTACGACGGGGGCTGTGATAAGGCCGTATATCTCATGAAATCCTTCGGGTTTATAGAAAAGATTGCTGCCTCACCTCTCAGTTAGCAGTCAAGCACTACATTCATGGCGCCATTGCCACCAACAAAATTAATTATTATTAAAAGAAAACTATAATTTACATGTCAATGATAGACCACTTAAAACTTTGATCCGTAAGAGACAGCCTGGTTGAGAATTTATTTTATTCCCTGAATGATACTGGGACAGTCAGGCGTATGTGGAGATTTTTTATTTATAATTTTTTTTTCTTCTATAACACAAATTCCTCAATAATTTTTTTTTTAATAATTCCCCTCTATTCATTTCAACTTTCAACTTAAATGTGTGGCCTTGCCGTTTTTCCCTCAGTTAAATTAAAAAGGATTCTCCAATCAGAGTATCGATTATCCTCAAGTTCAATTTGTCCACTTTTGCCCTTTTTTTATCCTTTTATTCCGTATAACTGACATAACAAAAATAAACACCGTATAAAAGGAAGCACTTAAGCAGGATCAAAAAAAAAGGACCAAACAACAAAACAAAACGAAATAAAATCCTCTTAACATTTTTATATGGAAACTAAAATAAATACGAAAAAATACAAAAAAAAACATGCAGCAAGTAGTACGAGTATACGTAGAAAAATAGAAGTTAAAGAAATTTTGCCAATTGAGTGAGAAAATCCTTAACGAAATCGATTTTGCTCTTTTTTTTTTCTTCTCTTTTTTTTTTTACTTTTTTGCTTCTATATTTCGTTGTGTCCTTTTCGTCGTCTATTTGTCCTAAGATTGTTATTTACTGTTGTTGTAGTTGTTGGTTTGGCGGAAATATAGTCAATATGGGTGGCAATAAGCTATTTTAAGATTTCTATAGATGAACAAAAAAAAATAAAAGAAAATTTCTTTCATTTTCTTGTTTTCAAAGGAAGAAATAAAAAGAGTGCTAGAAATGTGTATCAGAATCCGATAAGAAGGACATTCGTTCTTTGCAAAATATACTCAAACCAAAGTCTGTTGGTTGGTGAAAAAGTTAAGGAATTTAAAAGATTGCCATCTAAAGTTTAGGAAGGAAGTTTACCTTGAAATTTTATGTTGCTTTACAAATTATTATTATTTTCAAGTCCTTTTTAAGGATTCAGTTTAATTTTATTTTTTGTTTGAAAAAGAATTTTTGTTGATATTTTGTTTCTGTTTTACCTCTATTGCCAAACAGAAATAACGAATGAATTGTTTGACTGCATTGGACATGAGAGTCCTTTCGAAATGTACCCGATTTTAGTTATAAGTTTTCTCTTTTGTTATTTTCAATTTCGAGAATGGTCTTAAATAGCACTATTAATTATAGTAAATCTAGATAGATAGATATAAATTCTTTATTTAAAAAAAAAAGGTTATACAATAATTAAACAAGAATAAGGACGTGGCAATTCTGCCGTCTGCCTGATATGACAGTAAATTTATAAGGATCTAGAATATCTTAATAGATTAAGCTCTAATGGACTGAAATGGACTAAAGCCTTAGTGAAAAGCTTTAGAAACCAAAAAATGGTGAATTTAATTTAGTTCCTATTTTATTATTTTGGAAATCGTGCTTGGCCAAATGGCACATGAACTCCAATGGATATCTGCCAAATATCAGCCATATTTCGCTTTTGATAAGAATATAAGTGTGAATTGGCTTCTTGTTTTTTTCTCATATAGACCATTAGTTTAAAGATAGAATTTTGGAAATCATTTATTGTTTGATTAAAATCTTTTCTTTAGGTTTTTTTTTACAAAATCATAACTTGCCCTTCCATATTGCAATTTAAGAGAATTATATCTTTATTGTACGTGGTGTGAATATCCTTAAAGGATAAGAATACAATGCCATCGAACGATAGAAGAATATCAAGGATTCCCAGATGTTTATTATCTTTCCAATTCTTATGAGAAATTGTATAGATTTTTTTATTTTTGTTTGTATACTCCTTATTACCTTTGGTTTTATTTTCTTAAGGAGGATGATGGGGTGGGGTGTTTTGGACTAGATGCAATTGAGTTGGAGGAGAAGATGGGAGTAAATTGGAAAATCGAAAATCCTTTTGTTATTATAGGTAAGTATATAAATATGTCTCCAAATAATGATATTTTTGTAGAATCTTTAAATCAGATTTTTGTATTTAACTCCTATAATAAAAGGAAAGAATGAAAATTGGATTTAGGTGATGTTCGATTTTCTTTTCTATTTATTAAAACCATATTTGGTTTTGTGGACAACGACAATATTTTAAACTACTAGTCACGTTGACGACCATTTTATTTTCGTATGAATCTATATTGAATCATCAGAGTGGATGCAGTTTTGAAGACGGTGTCAACGCAGTCATTTGTGGTAATGTGAAAAAATTTCACTAGTATACTTTTTGGCGATTAAACTGAAACTTCGTTATTTTCACACAAAAACTTTCAAATACAAGGGACTTTTTAGGCGCTTGAAAATCAAATCAACAACATAAAAAATATATGCACAACTGGGTCGCACGAACTTGCTCTTATGTGCGATCACACTGTGTTTAAAAAAAAATGGTACGCAATTTCTTAGCCTTTTTTATTGTGGATATTTTTTTTTTATTTTTATTTTCGATATATAGAATTTTCGAAAAATAATTTTGAAAATTTTTTTAAAAATCAATAATTTATTTTGTTGAAAATTTAAGTAGGTATGCAATATTATTAGAACTTATTTGATGCTTTTGTGCAAAAAAATTCATTAAAATAAGTTCCACTGACAATGAGATAGTCGAAAATCAAAAAAAATGCTTCTATGAGAGATATCATTTTTAAACTGTAGAATTTTATTTTCATTAATATGGTAGATCGTAGATGACACAAAAATTTTAATCAAAATCGTAGGAGCCGTTTTTGAGATTGCTTGGGAGGTACCGTTATTTTTGGTTATACGAATAATTTTAATTGAAAATCTGCTAGACAATGTTAAAAAACTGCTGGGTACCAAGTTTAATAAAAATTGACCGAGTCGTTTTAAAATTGTTAAGTTCTCAAAAAAAATTTGAAACTTTTTTTAAAAATCCAGAAAAATTTTTTTTGAAAATTTTGGTACACAAAACTTTACTGAAATTACTGAATTTAAAAAAAAAGTTGTGGGCACGTTTTTGAGAAAAATAAGACTTTCATTTTTTGGTAAAAAAAATTTTTTATGCAAGGTAGGGTAGGGCGGGGCTAGTTGGGCCACGGGACAAGTTGGCCCACGCGAATTACTCACAAACTGAAAGTACTACAAGAAAATGATCATTTACGAACAAAGCGTGCACTCTTACCAGCACGTGCCATAACGGTTCCAGTTGCATTATGCCCTTAGAAGGTAAACCACACACAGTTTTGTCTTTTTCGAGGGTAAAAGTCAAAAATGCGGATAAGACAGTTTTTTTATTTTCCTAGTGAAAAATCCACTTTTAAGGGCTGTGGTAAAGTTTTTTTATAAGTTCCTATAGCAAGTGAATTAAAATCACTAACTCATTTTCAAAAAATTGATTTTTCAATAAAGAAATGTTTTTAAATTGAGAACAAAAGAATAATAAATATAGAATCTATCGTATAAGTTTGGTCGAAATTTACATGAAGGATCTTTAGAATAATACTTTTATATTTTTTTTTATATCATACAAATACTTTTTAAAAATTTGTACATGCAAAATTTTTTTTATCGAAATCAGTTAAGCCGTTAGCAAGAAGACCGAAAGTCAAAAAAACGTTGCATCGTTAATAAGTTATCAGTTCTTGGTAAAATTTATATTTCAGTAGAATGGAAACCATATACAGTGAAATCTCTCAAAACCGGACACTGATGGTACCCAGAAATTTATCCGGTTATAAGATGTGTCCGCTTATGAGAAAACGAAAAAAAATTAAATTGAAAACCTTTTATAAAAGACGTAAGCATATTAATACTCTAGAATTTTCCTATTCTAACCCAAGTGCCTTCTTGTATTGTAAAAATTGGAATGCACCTTAAAAAATGTAGCTTGCGAGATACAACAAAATTTCACCTATGAATGAATTTCTGTCCAAGAAAAATTTTTGTGATTTTTTTTTTGTGAGGATTAGACTATATTCTTCATATTTCTACAAGTTATGTAATTTACTAGGTATCAAAATTATCGAAATGGACCTTATAAGAATTGAAAAATAGTACTCCACATGCACTTTGTCCGCTTATGAGAGATCCAAACTCTATTGTGGTTATTAAATTTGATGTCAGTGTCCAGTAATTAGAGAGTCCGCTTATGGGAGGTGTTCTTTTGTAGAGAGTACACTGTACCTACAAAAGAATATCCCACACAAAATATTTGAACAAAATCGTAAGAGCCGTTTCCGAGATAAATAACCTTTTTCATTACAGTTGTATAGCAGATAAACTAGTTTATGGAATTAAATAAAAAATGTCAATTTCACCTCAACCGAATTCCAAGTTTGAAGAAAATCGCTTTAGTGTTTCAAGCTGTAGTATCGAACACAAGAAAGTGGTATTAAATTTTCATAATTATAAGTGTATGTATATAAGTCATAAAGTAGCTACATCTAATTAAACTTAATTTTCAATTTATCTCCATCAACACACTATTTTGCAACAAAAAATTTAAACAAAAATAAAACATGTTCATATTTCCATCTCCAATTTATACCTATTCATAACTCATCCATGAAATTTAAAAATAATAAAATAACATCCAATCTATCGCATCACTATAAATTTGATTTTTTTTGCATCTATATAATTATGACAAAATAAAAAAAAATAAAAGAAAAGTCTATCGAATGCATTCAATAAACCTGAAATTGATCCATTTAATTTTCATGTTTGCCAAATGCATCATGCATGACCTATCTTCAAATGAAAAGACCACCAACGCCGCGCCGCCGGCCACACACACACGTAGAATTTAAAATTAAAATAAATACAAAAACAAAAAACTAAAAAACATTTCTCTCTTGTCGATTTATTCAAAATGCATATATAATATTAATGTAGATTGCAGAGGTCATAAAAACCAAGCTTTCCAATTATTTGCAATTAGTTCTATTATAGCCATTTTTAACCTCCTATGTACCTACTCTAGAAATCATATTGCCCTCTCTCTTTTTCTGTCCCTTACCCCTAAAATTTTTGATAAACCTTTTCACACACACACTGCAAAATTCATTGAAAATGTGAAAACACGATTTGGATCTGGTGAGAGTCTATACAATTTGATGCCTATTCAAATTCTACTATATTTTCACAATATGTTTTTCGTTTTTTTTTTTTTTTATTTGAGGTGAAAACATGCCAAATGGCATTGACATCCGCTAGCGGTCTAACTACCCTTTTATATGTAGATATCCATCATGTTTGGAGTATGGGGTAACCGGCGCGATGTGAATGGAATAGTATAAATGGTAAATTCTATTTGAAATCGTTTATGGCGTCGATGATGAAGGGATTTTTTTTTTGTTATTTTTGAAAATTACCCTCGAAATCGGTTTTTGTTGACAATCTCTATTCAACGAATGTCCAAATAAAAAGGACATGCGTGTCCTTGGTTTGAAACAATTTAAATGATAGTTCAATCCAGGTGCGTATCTAGGAATTTAAGAAAATGGAATTAATATGTTAAATCGAGACAAAAAAAAGAAAACATGAAGTGATCTAAAATATTACACCTCTAATAATAAAAAAAAGCTTAAATATCTTCCTTCAAATTCACAAATCAGCTAAAAACTTGGTCAAAAATTAATTCACAAACTCAAATATTTATTAATTAACAATTAACTACTAATTGACGTTAAGTAGTAATTTAAAAAAAAATGCGAAAATCTACTACATTCAACAAGAACTCTGCTTTCGCCAAAGAGTATTATATTTATTCTCACTTTGTCACAAAGTGTTATCTTTTGCACACAAACTTTCTAATTTTAATTTTTTTTTTTTTTTAATGATAAATCACCAACTAGCTTCTGAATTTAATTTTTTTTCAATTCACAAATCCCAACTAGCTTATTAATTAAATTTTTTTCAATTCACGAGTCCACTACTGACTTGTGAATTGAACGAGGGCTTTAGCTAAAAAAAAGCCTTTGCAACCCTGATAAATCGTTAATTCACCTTCTACGATGAATTATCTAATTAACATGAACTAACTTCAGTTTTGACTTATTGATAAGATTTCGCACTTACCTCACTGATTAAAGACAATTCATTCCTCATTTCAGTTTATTAATAAAGGTGGAGTTGGTTTTGAAGTGAGTTTTTAATTTTTTTAACAGAAATTTAATGGAATGCAAATATATTACATTATACAAAAGTTTAATTAAAAATTTCTTAAATTGCATTTGAAAATGAACATGCATTTAATTTGGAAATATTATTCTGTGGGAAATAGAAAATATCAGTTCAATTTTAAAAGCAGCCTTTGCTTATTCTTGGTGATATTTTGTCATTTTTCGAAAACGTCACCTACGTCAAAAATGCATTTGAAATTGCAAAATTTTTTTGCTCGAAAATACAAATAATGCTTTATTTTGTTCAATAGCAGTTGTAGCTTGGATCAAGTGTTCGAAAAAATAGGGATAGGTAAACCTGAGCATTAAAAAAATAAGATGCAAATCTTATTTGAATATTTAAAATGTGTTTGCAAAACAAAAAGTTGACAATTGTATATGTATATAATAATTGACATTTTTAACTTCTGCGTTGAAAAAATAATATTCAATTCAAATTCATCTAATTTACTTTACTTTGAAATAATTTGGAGCTTTTACGAAAAAATCAAATAAACGTCAACACAATCATTATTTTTTGATGCAGATATTGCTATCGTCAACTATGCAATCTTCTTGCTTGAACAATACTTGTTAGATCAACATCAATCAATTTTCTTGCAAACGCATTTGACGTTAACGGACACTCTGCCTTTTCAATCTTTTTTCTGATGAACTCGATTTTTTTTTACTGCCAGAGTTTTTTTTTCACAAATGATGTTATGAAAAATATGACAATATAAAATAATGCTTTTGAATAAAAATTTCGTTATGGGTTTTCGAACAAATTGACTTTTTGCAGTTTGCGTTAGAGAACATCTTAAAATTGCATTTTTGACGCAAATGACGTTTTCGAAAACGTACTTTTTTTTGTAGAAGCTGCTATTAAAACAAGTCCAGAAGACCCTTTGTTTAGATTAGAAATACTCGTATTATTTGGAAAATTTTCACAGGTTGAATTTTTTGAATTATCAGCAAATTTTTATAAATTGATATTCAACTCCATCTGTCGGAAAATTTTAAAACTTTTGATTTATACATACATATACACTTTTCACTTAAAAAAAAGATATGTATTGTAAAAGTACCAGCTCGGTCGGATGGTTAGTTTAAGATTGTTGACCAAATTTTGATATTTTCGTGTTCAACGCCATCTATCGGCAAAATTTAAAACTTATTTATTTAAACTTCTTACTTCATAAACAATATTTTGTTTCAAAATTAGTTAATCAGAAAGTAATTCTTCAGTTTTACCTAATTTTGATAATTTTGGTGTTCAGCGCCATCTATTGAAAATTTTACATTTTATTTAATTTCACTTCTCAATTTCATAACAAATATATTGTAAAAGTTAAGCTCAATCAGATGATTAATTTTTTTAAAACGCGCCATTCTATCAAGAAACTTAATATTTTTTATTCACGTGCATTTCTCACAGAAAAACAAATAGACTAGAAGGTTTTAGCTCAATCTGATGGTTAGATTTTTTTTAGTTTTAAGAGCATAAACGAACAGCAAATTTTAATTTATATTATATTTTAGAATAATTCATATTGAAAAAGTATGTTTAAAAATGCTCATATTATCAGCCCAATTCTAAAAATTCCCAGGGAAAAAACCCCATATTTATTCAGAATTGGGCTGTATAATGTACATATATCTTTCATTACCCTCCCCAAGGATACGAACTTGGTCATGATTATTAGAGTTTCCAAAAAAAAAAAAACTGTTTAAATTCTCTCTTTCATCGAATTCTATAAAAGTTTTCAATTTAATTCATTTAATCAATCAATGTTTGATAATTAATTAATGAAGTCCGAAAACTTCTTTTCCTTTCATTTTGGTTTGAGTTTGTTTTATGGTAAAAGTTCATCAATTAAATTTAAAAATCTACACAGAAGAGTTTTGTTAACCTAGAAAAAAAAAACAGAATCATCAACTCAAAAACTTTGGTGTATCTGTCGAGGTATACGCTCTTGGTCTGCCACTTAGGGGTAATTGCTCACTTAATTAAGCAAGCTATGGTATAAGGGTGGCTGTGAGAATAACAAAGTACAAGACTACTGACAAAGAAAAAAAATTAATACAAATACAAGATGTCTGCCCTGCTTCGAAAATGTATACAATATACATTTATAGTAAATTTAAAACACTTGAGTTATGTATTTGTGAAAGGTGGTGGTTGGTTGGTTGAGCAGGTGTGGTGGATTTTGGGCTTTATTTTCTGTGTTATGACGGAAGAAAAGGTGTAAAAAAGAACCTTGTCTAATTGTTCGTTTTGGGATGGGTTTTCAACCTTTCTTTTTTTATTTTTGACTGCGAAGACTGCAAAATGTTATTTATAGTTTGAAGGGTTTTCCTTGCTTTAAATGGAAGCATGTTTTTTTTTTTTTTCATCTAAAATTTGGACAGATTTTGTTAGTAAAATGTACAGAGGAAAAGCTTTGACGAAAGGCAGAGTGTAAATGGGCATTCTCAGGTGTTGGTTGGGTGAGTTAATTTTCTTAAATGAGGGAAAATGTCAAGAACAACAATGGAAGGATAAAATAACTTAAAAAAAATGTTTAGTTAGCGATAATTGGAAGAAGTGGAAAAAAATGAATATAATTACAAAAAAGTTAGTAAGGAACCCAAGAAATCAAAGAAACCAGTGAAAAATCTCTTGTTGGAAATATTTATTTTCCTGAAAAATAATTGTTTTTATTTTTTTGGAGATAAAACACCAAGATCCTAATTGTGTAAGAAACTTTATGACAGCGATACAATTACAAGTACTTAATTGGTCTTGTGGTTTAAGGCTATAAACAAAGTTGAGAAGAAAGTAGAAAAAACGGTCCTTTCAATAACAAAATTGATTTATTTTTTATTTGTTTTTTTTTTTTTTCAATAATATTTTGTTTAAAAATATTGGCATGGCTTAAATTGTTTGAATTAACCAGTTTTCTAAATTTGAACAAAATCGACAACGAAATTTGAACAAAATCGACTGAGTCATTAACAAGAAATCAGGAATAATAAAAAATTTCGATGCGTTACGGCCTGACTTATTGTTTTTAAAACAGTGCGAGTGTTAGGAAAAGAGGGTTCCTATATATGATTAAGTCGGAGATAACGGATGGACTTTGGGTTTGAACTTAAGAGCTATGTAAAACATTTTGCATTCGTTAAAAAAAAGAACCTCTATTCTTTTGAAAATGGGCTCAAGGCAGAATTAAAAGAATACAATTATTGTGTTTCATTGGATCTATATATTATATTCAAAATAACGAAGGTGAAGAACATTAGAAAACTACTTCTGTTTTAGTGGAGCGATTGAATATAATTCAATTAATAAGTTCAAGTGAACTCAACTCCAATATTTGGAGTTGAGTACTCTTGAACTTATTAATTGTATTACATATATACATAACTCTAATTACATACGCATTTTTGATAGAAGAGCTTTATGTGAAATTATTATGAAACATTAAGTGCAATAAAACTAGTTTAATATGTTTACCAAAAGTATTTTTGCAACCAACAAAATGTCATCACTACCACTTCAGTAATGTGCGGCAAACAAAAATGTAAAAACCTATACTGTCCACGGAAAATTAATCAGAAAAAAATGCCAAACTCCCAGCAAAAGCTGAATTTTTGGTGGTAGACCTTTATTTTTATCTTTTTAGCATTTCCTAAAATATACCTTAAATTTGGGCCAGGGTTTGAATTTTTTAAATAATTTTGTTTTACCTAAGTATCTCGAAAAGTATTAATTTATTATTTGGTGGATGAAAAATTTTATCTCTCCTGGAAATAAAACGGTCAATAGAATGAGTTTAAATTTGAGTCCAACATGTCGCAATCAAAAACTACTAAAACTGTATAGTAGCAGTAGCTTATATATTGAAACAAAATTAGATTGACCGTGTTTAAATATTTCCCAAACCAAAAATAAATAAATAATTATATTTCTATTAAATCTTACTTATGAATAAAATCAACATCAAATTTTAACCACAAAAATTTATATCAATTTCCCAGCATGATAAATTTCATTATAAAATGTGCTCCCCACTGTCGGCGACGCGACGCGGCATTCATCCTCCCTTATATGTGACGATCGGGCTCTAAAAAATTTAACAAGTTACCAAAATATCATTTTCTATAAATTATGTGCAAATATTGCTATACGCAATATTTTCCAGCAAAATGTCAATAGCACACTTAATCATGTCTCTTGACCGTCAATGGTAGTATCACAGGACTTTTGGTCCTTGTGTACCAATTAATTTCATTACTTGCCATGTTGCCACAGGACACAGAATATTCTATACTATTTCAATTTTCCTCTAGGTAGGTACATACATAGACCAACTAAATTTTCATTCTGAAAATTCCCAATAAAATTGCATTACAAAGTCATGCAGTATAAGGATTTAATTTGATTTACTGCGGTTGATGTTTGAATTTAAAAATTTAGTAAAAAAAAAAAATAAATTCTTAAATTCTCATAAAAAAAAAAAAATTTCAAATGTATATCAATATTTAACCTTTTGAAATAAATCCATTTTTTACTTCAAATAAAAGCTAAGAAATGAATCAATTCTTTTTTATTTTTTTCTATCTATAAAGTCAATGTCATGATTTTTATTTTATTTTATTTTTCATCTTCGTGTGTATGTTTGAAGTACCATCGAACTACACGCAGAATTGAAGGATTCGCTTTACTAGAAATGTCATAAAATAAAATAAAATAAAAATTTCCTCCCGCCTACATCTCTTAGCTCAGCGCAAATAGAAAAAACGAATAAAGTTTGTCGTCGTGATGTGCACTAAAATAAAATAGAAAATAGAATTCTTTTTTAGAAAAAAAAAATTAAGTACAAGACTGAGTTGTATGCCTTTGCTCTATTACCTTCTAGATCCAGAGTATTCAAATTTAAAGTTAAAAATATAATTATTATTTCTAAACGTCAAACTTTTTATTTTTTTTTTGCAAACTCAAATTATTTTCAAAAAATATCTTTTCAAAATCATTCCACCATGCGGCTCATATAAAGTTATTTTATATAATTTATTTTATTTATTTTATTTCTCTTACGAATGCGTAACTTAACCTTAAAGCACCTTACAGTGCAAGTTAAAAATGATAGTCCTCATATAAAAGGATGAAGCGGAAGGAATATATTCAATAAACCGCAACGCATCGCTGGCTATATGTTGCCTATTCATACAAAACCACATCATGGACCCATTGCTCCTGCTCCATGCTGCCTCCCCCCTCCCCACCATTTGTATACACACATATGAGAGTGCAATAAAATTATATTGAGCACAACCAGCAAAGCAGCACCCAAGAGTGCCACAAAGATGTGGAATTCTTTCAATTGCTTTGCGTAAAAATGGGTAGAAACACAAAAAAAAAAAAAAAAAAAGAATAAAAAAAAAAAGGAATCCTATTCGATGGAAAAGAATCCTTGAAATTGCTTTTATGTCCACTAATGCGCCTATATACGTAACCTCAAATATAACCCCAGGTGGGGTGAGATTGCGTCACCCGTCAAACCACACAAAAAAAGGGTTGCTGATGCATAACACACACACACTCCACGCAACACATCCAAGGCCGGTTTAGCAGATAAGCAGACTTAGGGGCGCACCTGATTAAAGGCGATTTTTTTTAGTGTCTTTTGTATGATTATAAGGTCCATTTTTTCTGAAAAAAATTGTGTGTTGCTTAATGCAACAATATTCCGATGGAATAATGGAGTATGTGCTTGCTCATAGTTCAAGCAATTACTTATTAAAGGTAAGCAATTACTTATTTAAGGTAAGCATTTACTTATTTAAGTTAATAAATGACATATTTAAGGAAAGAAATTACTTATTTTAAAGTAAGCAATTACTTATTTAATATAAGCAATTACTTATTCAAGGTAAGCAATTACATAAGCAATACAAAATTAAGATCTTGAAGCACGATTATAAGGAGACTGCAGGCTCCTGTGGCGAACTGCGAGAGGGTCTCCTTTCTGTTTTTTTGCTTTGGTTATTAGCAGCGGTTATAAATAAATACATTTTGTGTCGAGACAGCTCAAGCAGAACCAGGGCCTAGTGGCTAACAAATCTTAACTAATGCTGTGTGCGTTATTGGCAGGAATGGAAGGGGACCTACAATTTTCTGCTGAATCCGAACGGCATTAAGATGAAAGGCTCAGCCTCAAATTCTGAACAAATCTTGTCATAGGTTTATCTTTCTTTAATTGGTGTTCCAAAAGCTATAGAGGGAAACGAAAGCCCAAAATCTGAATTTTGGAAACTTTACTGCTCGATCATTTTTTTTTTCAAACTTTCTCGAAGAAAATTTTTGATTAAAAAAGCAAGTTTTTTTTAATCCCGCTGATCATTTTTTTTTAGAATTAAAATGAATTATCAAAATTTTTATGTGTGCGCATTAAAGAATAGAAAATACGAAGTTCAGCTTATTAATAATATTTGTTATTCACTTTTCTTATTTTTGGCCGATTTTAAAGTATTTTATAACCAAAAGGCTTCAATGAAGCTATAAATATCAGAACAGAAAGCAATATTTCACTGAGTAAAGGAAAATTATCCTACAAACGGTCTAAATAAATCATTTAGATATTAAAATCAAAGCAATTCACAAACTTCAAAATTACATTTTTAAGTCAAAATCAACAAGGATGACTTCTTTACGTCATTTCCGAGAACTTAATTTTTAGGGCCTCAAGACACTTTAAATCCAGCACTGTTGAAATCTTTTATAGACTCACCGTATATACACACATTTATCTTCTCAATAAAAAACAAAACACAAGAGGAAAAGTAAAACAATTTACATAAGAATCGAATGTGTTGTGGTGGTGGCTCAGCGAAGCATCAATTTAATAGTTGGGAGACATGTTTTCTATGAAAGTTCTTCTTCTTATTCTTTATCTTCTTCTTGAAGTAAGTTGAATTGAAATGTCTGCTTTTTTTTCGTTCATAGAATTTAAAAAGGTTTTCTTGAAATATTTAAGAAAGGTGAACATTTTAAAAGAAATTTTTATTTTTTTGTAAACAAATGCTTAAAAAGGAGTAAGTAATTCCCTATTGAGGTGGAATTTGAATTTTTGTCTGTGCACATTTAGATTGAAAGGTACCTACCTATTCTCCGTACAATGGTTCGTTCTGTTCATTCTTTGAAATTTTTTGTCGAAAACGGTTCTAACAACTTTGATCAAACAAACAGTTTAAGACAAAACTGTCAATTGAATGTTTTTACAAACAGTTTTCATTGTCGAGATATTCGAGACGAAAAATATTTCTCAAGTATTTTTAGTAGTTTCTTGTAGTTTATTTTGTTTGTTTGAAAAAAAAACTGTTAATTGAATATTTTTGTAAGCCCCATCAATTGTCAGTTACAAAATTGTGATGTAAAATAAAATTATCCCAGAGTCGATAACATTGTTTGTTTTCGAGATATAATTGAATCGAAACACATTTTTGAACAATTTTTTAGTAGTTTTTCTCTGCAATTTTGTTGCTTTACAAAAAAAACTGTCAATTAAATGTTTCTATACACTTTATCAGTTATTGACTTTATCATTGTGTCTAAAATAAAATTAGTCCGGCTTCGAAATCCGTGTTTTTTCTCGAGATATTCGAACGTTTTTCAACAATTTTTAGTATTTTATTGTAGTTGTTTGTCAATAGATTTAAAAAAACTGTCAATTGATTTTTTTTTGTATTAAACCAGTTATCAAATATGGCATCGTGCGTAGAATAAAATTAACCGGAAGTCAATATCATTGTTTGTTCTCAAGATATTAGAGCGATTTTCTAAAAATTTTAGCGTAAAAAAACTTCCTGGTGATTTTTTTTTAATTCTTTCCAATTCTTCATTACGTCATTACGTGTAGAATAAAATTAAACCAAAGTCATTCAAATTTCTTGTTCAAGTGATCTTAACTCCAAAAATTGCGTTTCGCCCAGGTACAACAGTTGGGCTCATCAGTTACCTAGATGATGATGAGCCCAACTGTCGTACCTGGGCGAAACGCAATTTTGAAATATATTCAATAAAAACAAAAATTAATTTTCTAATTATTTTCATCTACGTTATTTTTTCTCACCTTTTTAATTGTCCCAATTACCAATTAATTCCTATATTTAATTTTTAATTATCTGTTGGATGTAAGTTTGGCATCAAGAAGTTCCTCAAGACAATTAGCACTTGTATCCCAATTTACTCAAGAACCACCGATTTGAAGATTGTTGCTTTGTAAGAGGCAAGCTTTCCTTGTACAAGTGAAAAATATGGCCTGCGTCTAAGAAACATTCAATTTGATTTTCCAATCATTGACATAAGCTGGTATTGTATTTAAATCTAATAACAAGTTGGTTTTTATTGTGGAACCGACTGAATTCGATGTCTAGATGCAGTTATCATCTGCAAAAATACCTTTTTCCACAATATCTTAATGTAGGGAAATCTAATGTAAATAAAATATATAAGATCGGACCAAGAACCGATCCTTGGGGTACACCTGCTTCAATATTGAAAATATCGGACACACAATTGTTAACAAATACTTTGAATCTTCTTTATTGCTCTTATGATAAAAATTAATTGAATTGTAAATGATAATGAATTGAATTAATTTTTTTTTTTCAGGGAAATAGCTGACTTTTGAGAGAAGGTGACGAATTCTCCAGGATTATTAATTTCTGTCATAATTAAGTGCCTGTCATCTTAGCTGTTTGGCAAAAAATTTCAAACTGACAATATGCAGACAAGAATGGTTTTAAACTAGACTCTGATTCTCGAACGTATATACGACTTGTCTATTTCCATTCTTTTGAGTTCTAGCTCCTGATCCTTTCATTATAAAA
Source organism: Epistrophe grossulariae (assembly GCA_929447395.1). Taxonomy (NCBI): domain Eukaryota; kingdom Metazoa; phylum Arthropoda; class Insecta; order Diptera; family Syrphidae; genus Epistrophe; species Epistrophe grossulariae. The sequence goes on along the minus strand of OV839567.1, from coordinate 17,710,180 downwards.
AGATTTTGGGATGTAGAAGAAATAAAGGTTTCAGAACTCTCTGATAGACTTTTATTCGGTTCAGACGTTAATTTGATTCCTCACATAGGCCTATAGTTTTAGTCAACGAATTGTTGTATTTTAATGACTATAAGGTTCTTTTCTCTCAAAGGATTAGTCCCTTCAACCAAAAGTGAAACTACATAACAACAGTCCTCAGAAAGGTTGCTTGTAAAAATCAAAGATAACTAAACTTTTATGGAATTGAAAATAACACACGCGGCTCGAAAATCACTCAAATTTAAATAAAAAAAAAAGATAAACAAAGAGAGCGTTTTTTATAGATCCAATAAGGAACTTCGAAAATAACTTAACTATAATGGCTATGGGCTATAATGGAGGAAAACCTACTCGAGCGGGGTCAACGTTGAATCTTTGCTATGATAGTATCTCTTTCATGCATTTAACATCCTTAATTTTATGCCAAAGGACACTACAATTTCCAGTGTCTAAAGCACACAAACAAAATTTAACGTAAATCTCCAAGCACTTCTTCCAAATTTTTCCGTTTTACTTGTACAATGTACATATTTCGGTTCTTGTCTGTCAGAGAAAAAAAGATTCTGAAAAAAAAAATGTTCAACTCAAAATTTTGAACATTTCTTGTCTCAGAATAAAATCAATTATGAACAGGGTGACCAAAAACCTGGCTCAAAGAAGGGGTTTCAATAAAAACATCAATAATTGAAAACCGTTATGATTCGGCAAGGACAAGTTACTAAATTCTGAAAGGTGATGTCCAGTTTCTATCACCAGTTTCAATTTGGACCATTGATTATGGGATACCATGTATACTTCGCATAAAGATATTAAATTTATCAGAAATTCCGGAAATCATGTTTTTTTTATTCAATTTTGTGTACTATGCTGTCTAAAATATATCTTTAGGAAAATTTATTTGTTTTTAATTTTCTTCACTTCATAATAATCATAAAAGTTCTAGACACTTTATATCAAAAATGTAAAAATCTACGATCAAAACTTCGTCTCAAAAGTTATTCCAATTCCAGTTACAGAAGTTTAACGACGTCATCCAGCTGCTTTTCCTATATAATCTTCTAAAACATACAACTCCACCAAACCAACTGCATAATTAAAGAACACTCTTTCTTATGAGTTTCTTGAAGAGTCCTCCATCTTTATCAAATTTAGAATTACAAAATTCTCACCCCATCATCATCAACGTCGTGCCGTGCAACCGCCTTCACCGCCAGCATGGTCGTAATCAATCATTTTAATGGGTCATTTGGCGTTAGCTCAGGAAACACTCGTTGCCGCGTGCTATAGTCCTTGCACTTTCACATTTTTAACCTCCCCAAAAGTTCTTGAAGACTCAAGGAATGAATATAAAAAAAAATCCTTGCAGTGAACTTTAATGACTTCCACCTTGTGAACATTTTTTTTTTTTTTTATCCATCACCAGTAGAATAAATGCTCCATGCGTCTGGGCATGTTCGCAAGCCATAAACTATGATCTCGATGTAGCACCAAAAGGAGAGGTGTATACCTAAACTATACTGCTCCCCCATCACTGTGTCCAATATATAGCTTTGGTCTTGTCTCGACGGCGGCGACCGCTAGCCAGGGCAAGCAATGTGTTAGTCCACGTAAAGCTATATAAGAAGCCAGATGAACCATCAGCTGCTTCTATTGCTGCTGTTGAAGTGAAAACTCTTTTACCCTCTATATGAAGTGGTAAATGAAATTCCATTTTCTTTGCCATTATTGAGGTATTTTTTTTGTGCACCCTTATGCGTCTTATTGCATGGGCTATCGCTTTTTGCACTTTTCTTCTTTCCACTAAAATTATGAAGTCTTTTTTTTAGCCCCGTTTTTCTTCAAAGAAACGAACGAGTTAAGGAAGCATAATGTTTATACTCGTACCCGTTCCGTCCGGATAGCATCTGTATGTTGTAATTTACACAAGGTGGTGTTTTTTTTGCTGGAAAATCCAGGATATTTTCTTTATCCTGCAAGGCTGATGGAGAATGATGTTATATATTTCATAAATACAATCCTTGAAAATCCAAGCGATACACAAGCTTCTTATATGCAATGTTGCAGCAGGACGTTGAAGTAAATTCCTGCTGTCTTGTTTACTATCTCATGGTTCGTGCAGTTTTTTTCCACTTCCGGCAACGTCTTTTGTAAACGATTTGCATTTCTATTACCATATATGTCATCAGAGATAACGATGTAAAAATTTCGATTATTACAATTTTCAGAAGTGGGATAGATGATAAAGAATAAAATTTGCAGTGGTTGCAATTTTTTGATAATATCTTTGAGAAAATTTGATAGAGGATTATAATAAAAATGAGAATTAATAATTTAAGAAGCATGTTCATAGCCAACAAAATTTACCACTTGAAGATGTGTCCTTAATTTTTCTTCGAATCTCGCATGCTTGGGCAATAAAAACACCATTTTATATGAATTCAATGAAAATGTCTTCTTAGAGAGTCCCATTACATACGAGTAGCTGTTGTTGGGGTTAAATCCTAAAATGTTTCCATGGTTAATGATGGAAAGTTTTTCGCAAAAAAGAATACTCCATTTAAGGTTGCATAGAGAAACATGTGTGTTTTCAAAGACTCTCTACTCATTAGGTTGCGCCATTTGAATTCTTAATTTGTGTATTTACAACCTTGGGGATGATCTTGTATATAGTTAAGTCTTCTTATATATGAGATATCGGTATATATAGTGGGTAGGCATAGCAGCTATATAGTTACGGGCGACGTTAATCTAATTAGGTGTTTGTCTCATTAGTATTTTTTCCTAGTGGTCCTTTCTGCTTTAACACATATACACATACGCTAGACAATTGAGTTTGAGGCTAAAAAACTTTCGATATAGGTATATGAAGTATGAAAATGCGGGTGTTCAGTAGGTTTGTAGACTTTTTCCTGCTTCAAGTTAAAATGAAGAATGAATTCAAAAGTAAATATTAACTTATAGTCCATGTTTATCGTTATTATCATAAGCACAGATAGGCTGTCTAATAAGCTCATCAAATTTGGAAATATAATTAGTTATAAGGGAAACAAAACGCAACAAACCATGAAATTCTTTTTGGCAAGCTTTCTCAACAGACAACTTACTGATAATTTCAAGTGGATCCAACGAAATTAAACGGTGCAGGGACATAAGGTCCATTTCATGCTGCCCCTCTGCAACCCCCTTGCTTGAGCACACTATATGATTTGGGGTAGGTGCGAGGTTGGGTGTATTCAAAGTTTCCTTTCATCATTTTGTAGTTTTTATATAGTGGGACATAACCCCCAACATTTTTATTTGGGACTTCGGTCTCATTTGTGTTCGGACTTAAGGCCCAAATTCAATTTGAACTTTGTGTCTCACTGAAGTGAGACGTAAGCCCCAAAAAAAATTTGGGCTTTATGTCCCTGCACCTTAAGGGAAATTAAAAGCATTAAATAAATATTAATGAATTAATAGTGAATTGAAAAATTCTTCACACTGTAGTTTTTAACATTTTTCTGAACCAGCACTTTTTATTTTGTGGGGTGAAAGGTTCAAAATTTAAGTTTCTGTAAATTGCTCGAAAACTATCAGTGTTTTTTTAGAAAAAATGCCAAGACAAAATTTTTAGCTCACCTAAATTATTTTGTTAATCGTTACTTGAAGTAAGTAAATTGTAATTTTTACAAGCGTTTTTGTCAAAATATATGTTGCACTTACGAAAAAGTGTTTGAATCTTTGTTTATAGAATTTAAAATTTAAAATTTTTGCCTCGAAATACTTTCTAAAATTCTGATACTTTTTCCATCAAATCACACAAAACTGAATTCTTCCTTTTGCACCTTTCAAAATCAAAATCCATGGCCGAAATGTAGGGTACTTTTTAGGAAGTTCTTAACACCTTGAATAAGTCGAGAAAATTTGACCAAAAATAAATAACGATGCCTCTTGTTTCGATAAGGAAATAATTAGTGTCCATTAATTTAGAAGTAGAAGTCCGAATATTTAATATGTTCATACAAAAAATTACATTTATTCACAAAATACTGAATTTTTCCCCTTATATATCTCACCAAATTAAAAGCAGTGCTTTAAACATAAGGTATTTTTGAGGATGGGCTTATGATAGAAAATAAAAGCTCTTCACTAAAACTTATAGCTTTGTCGGAAGATATTCGAAGTCAAAAACTAATTTTACTGGGTTACATTTAGGAGAATAAGTTGAAGTAACTGATTTTCAGTTTTTCAACATCGATTAGTGTGACTAACTACATAAAAAAAAAACAAACCTTTTTGATTTTTTTTTCACCCCAGCAGAGTTATGCGGATAATTGCACATCAAATCCCAAAAAATTGGTATTGTATCGTTGGTGCAAGTTTTTTTTTGAAATATCTACTAAATAAAAAATTCTAAAAAAAACTAAGACTTGATAACTAACAATTGCAACTATTCATGTGTTACGTGTTGTTGGCAGGAATATAAAGAATATAAATTTTTTTGCGTCGACTATACTAACGCTACAATTATGTCTTCACACTTTTTTTAAATTTTATAAAGGGTGTTTTTTTTAGACGTGTGGTTTCCAATCTGGCAATACTTTTTTCGGTGTTGGTCTTTTTGATAGCTGTCACTTGATTTATGCTCAATTTGGTTTGCCATTTCATAATGAATAGACTTACTCCTGAACAACGTTTGCAAATCTAAATAAAAAAATAAAATAAGTGTCATTTTGACAGCAAAACCAATCTTGAGCTTAAATTTTTTTGTAAAACAGAAGACAAGACTAGAATCCAATCGCTTTTATGAGCCACTCCACGCTTCATTAAAGTTCGCTCTTTATAGTCTTTATCTCTTTGAAATACAACTAAAAATGCTTAAACGTTTATGGCTGGCAGTTCTTGGCCTTTTCTTTACAAACAATTATCAAATTTTCAAATTAAAAAGCCATTATTAATAAATAACTCATCTGCAAGTATATAGTTTAGTTTATGTCTTTTAAGAAAAGTTTAATTTTAAAAGAAAATTATATTAGTCTTTCTCCATGAATACTTCAATTTAGAATATATTTTCATTCAAAAGATAAAACCTACAGCAAAACTAAATATAACTCTTCCTCCAGTCTGGCAAACACAATATACGTACTATCTAAGTCTTTAACCATCAAGACAATCAAAAAAACTATGCATCTATCTACTGCAGACTCATATAGCATAGAAAATTTGAAAAAAAAAATGCAATGATGTCCAAAAACGGAGAATATCTTTTGGTTGGAAAAACCACTCATCCTAGACACATCAATGACGCACATTGTCTCGTCATCATCCAGGATGGTTATAAATTTACACTCCGGGTCACTTGAATCAGGTATCACGTATGATCAATATTTTTGAAAATAATTTTATAATTCAAGTTAGAATTTTTTTTAAACTTAGGTTGCTAATCGCATGCCCGAAAAAACGTTTGTATCTTTTATGAAAAAAAAAATGTTAAGACAGAAATATTCAGCTTTTAAATTTAAGCATTATCTGTCATAGGTCAGCTCTGTGTATTTTGTACCCAAAACAATTGAGGGCACAAAGTTATTTTAGTACTACATCCTGCACAAACAGAGAGAAATACTTTTTTATTTTTAGAATATTATGTCCAAAGATCATTTCGCACCCTAAGAATGAAAGTGACATGACTACAAAATTGCAAATTGTCTTCAAAAACGTATGAATTATATTACTAATGGCAAGATCAGAAGTTACAGGATTTTTGAGTTAGTTCACTTTCATTCTAAGGGTGCGATTTATCAGAGTGTTGACTTTTTAATCGGCGACAACTTTTAGAAGAAACCACGGATGCAAATATCGAACAGCTATTTAATTATCTTGCATTTTTAAATTTGACTGTAAAGAACTCTTAAATACTGTAAAGTACTCTAATGTACTGTAAATACCATAGAGTACTGTAAAGTACTGTAAAATACTCCTAAGTACTGCGAAGTGCTCTATACTACTCTAAAGTATTGGAAGTTTTAGTGTACTGTAAAGTTTTCCAAAAACCACTTTAAAAGTTAAAATTTTACACATACAGACTTAAATATCTCATTGTTTTCAGCTGAAAAATTTCAAAAGAAAAAATTATTATTATTAAGATAAAAAATAATAATTATGAAATATTTCCGGGGTCGAATCATTTTCAATAAAGTGAGCTGGAGTGTATCTAGAGCACCCACACTAAACCAAAACAGACACACATAAACTGTCCAGTTCAAAATAGGATAGTCGTTTCACTTAAGAGAGTGCTTAGACAATTTAATATGGCTCGGAATAGAAGGTCCTTCGAGCTGGACAAAAAAAAAAAAAAAAAATGCTCCACGTCTATACAAAGGCTAACATGAAAACTGCTAGTTATTTCACATCAAATGAGCTTCCTTTCTTCCGTTTGTCGTCATCGTATCATATCGTCCTTCCTCAGTCCATACCGCTCCTCCTTCTCTCTATCTAACTCTCCCCACCACACCGTCATGAAGGCATTTCAATTCCTTTTCAATTGTTGTTTCCTTTCGTCGTTCAAGCAAGGATATTCCTATGTCGGTTGGCATCGGTGGAGTATATATTATGTTCAGCTCCCCATATTCTCAGTCTCTCTACTTCCAAATTTGAGATTTGATGATGATGATGAGAATGCGAAGTTGGCTGGAGTCAAACTAAACTGGTGGCGGCGTGGTGCGGTGTCGTCTGGTCTGCGACTGCTGCACTCCAGCCATATCAGGCGGGACAATTTGTTCGTGCGTTGAATTGCAAATTTCTGCCGATCGCAGGAATAAAAGAAATTCGTACATGAATACAAAGTATCGATAGACTATCCTTTTTATATGAATGCACCTATGTATATGTGTGAACTTTGTATAAGGACGAGGAGCACGCATCATTTAGACGAGAAGTTTCTCTAAATAAGGTTAAACTTAAACGGGACAAAGGTGTATGAGAGCTCGAATAGAAGGTAGTTTTTTTTTTTTGATTAAAACTTCCTTTATAATGCCATCCCCGCCCACCACTTTCATGCCTTCTGTCGCGTCTCGCGTCTCTGTCATTTGCGTAATCGCATTTTGAGTGAAAGTCATATTTTCCAAAAGTATAGAAATACCATTGAATTCCTCTCTTATTGTTGCCTTCAATGTTGATTCCCAATGGAATCCTGTATTAGAGTCGTAATGGAGTTTTCCTCATTTTATTCATCTTTTCCCTTCTCTTCTTTATATAATTTAAAATGAAATTGAACGGGATATAGGATACATGGGATGTTGAAAAGTTTTAAGAAATATGTTCAAGCCAATTCTGCTGTGGGTATATACGGAAATCAATTTCAAAATGAACGGGACATTTTTTTTTTTTTTTTTAAGTGAAGCAAAAGGCGAAGTTTAGTGGTGGCTCGTTTATGGTAGATGGTATATAGACTTTCAACCCTCAAAAACGTTTTTGAGCCAATAGAACAGTTAAGTGATTGTGTGGCGCCACATTTATTAAGAGTTTTATGGCCTTTTGCAAATAAGTGTTTAAATATAAAAATGTTTGAGTTATGCAAAAGGAAGAAAGAACGAGGACAAAAGCTATACAGACTTAAGGAATTCAATGATAAAGAAAATGGAAGTAAAGTAGGTAGGTATAGTTCGAAATCAAGAAGATAAATGGACACAGTTTTTAACAAGCTCGAGACTGCTTCAAAAGTCAATATGAATATTTTATTTCTTTATGAATTTAAGGTGTACTGCGAACAAACAAGAAAAAAATGAACTTTCTATAGATACACTTAGCCCCAGTCTTAGCTCGAAAAAAAAGCGATTGGTTACAGCGTCAGTAGGAAAAATTCGGAGCAGATTTGTAAAAAAAAATGGAGTAAATCGACAATTTCCGGAGTAGAAAGAAAAACTAAAGATTTCAAAAAATGGATTTTTAACAAAAAATTTTATTAAATAAATAACACAAATTGCATTCGTTTCAGAACAGAATATCAGAATAATCAGGTAAAAAACTGTTAAATATCTGTTATAAATTGGAATATCTCGAGTCGATTCGTATTTTTATTAGGGCCGATGATTCCAACCAGGTAATCATCTACATGGGTACCCGGTTACCCGGGTTGCTTGTACTCGGGTAGCAAATTACCCGGGTACCCGGGTATTAGGGGTATTACCCGGATAACCGGGTAGCTAAAATTACCCGGGTACCTGGGCAGGTGATTACCCGAGTGGAATCATCAGCCCTAATTCAATGTCTCCAATATATTGACGAGACATAAAATTAATTAGTTCCATCTTAATTATTTTACAAATGGCTGTGGTTCGCACCCAGTTTTTTTTGCTTTCTTTTTTTTTTCCCTACCCGGGTAATCGGGTAGTTGGGTACTAGGGGACCCGGGTAGTACCCGAGTGCCCGGGGATTACTCGAATTACTCGGGTACACGGGTATCATGAGCCCTAATTTTTATGTCAATTATAGCGAGTTCATAAAAAGTCATAAGCCACTTCGAAACTGACGATTTTACTGGAGATACAATATTTTCAAGCAAATATCTACCCATGATATAAGCTTTTTAAACGAAGCATTATGGCTTCTTAGGAGATTTTTCACAAAGTAAACCCATATGCAGTTCTCTTAAAAATCTTATATCTTGAGTTCTATTGATATAGAATTGAGATCTTTAAGCTTAGGAGCATTATTTCTTGTTTTGATTTAGGAATTTAATTTTTAACCTCCTAAATCTACCACAGGCTGAGAAAGAAAAACTGACAGTTTTTTGAATTCGATATCAATACAATGGTATTTATGAACCCACTTACTTATATTTTGCTTATACTTTTAACCCCCACAATTGCTATTACCTCTCTGAGACTGTTAAAACTGTTTTCTTTAAAGCATTGAGAAATTTGAAAATATCGATAGGTGTAGGTATAGTTAAAAGTTCGGCAACTCCGAGCGTGGAAAAATCTTAGTACCATCGTACTCCTAATTCTCTTGCTGTTGTTTTAAATGAAAATACAAATGAGAGTAAAAAGGAAAAAATCAAAATTCAACAAAATTTGATAAAAAAAAATTGTATTGCTCAAAAATCCATGAAAAAGCTTAAATCTAGAATTTTGTGAATACGGGTCTTTTAATTTCTTATTTCCTTCGTAAAAAAAATATAAAATTTGTTTTTAGAAAACATAACTCTGATTTTTTCATTTTTTTACTTTCAAACTTTTTTATCTCGAGTTTTAGATTTTCTAGAATTTTCTTTCGTATAATAGGAAGATCTATCGATTACAAACAAAAATCAACTCTCTACCAATTTCCTTTTAGAAAATAGAATCTATAGACCTATTTCTTCGTTTACCCTAATTTACCCTTCTGAAATTCCGACTTTAAAAAAATCAAGTAGGTATTTAAAAAATTTTAAATAAAGTTTCTTTTCACATGATATTTTTTTATATCACTTTAACCTCCCATATGTGCTGGGTCAGATAATTGAAGAAAAAACGCAAAAATCGATATTTAAAGTCTGGAAACCATGACCATATTTCGCCGGGCTACCCATATGCAAACCGATTTTGTCTAAATCTAATCTAAAAAACTGTATATTCCTTATCATGGTAACTCGATAAAGTTAGGTCGTCCTATGGCGGGATCTTCTTTTCTTGAAAAAAAACATAATGAATTTATTATTTTAACTCAAAATCCTTCAAATTTATATTCCCATAAAAAAATCAAAAAATATCTGTCATCACTTAAATAAAAAAAAAAAAATAAAAACTCCAATATCACACCGAGAGTTAAATTATTTTATCATTTACGATGAATAATTTATTTAGACGAATGATGTGAACCTAAGTAACTAAATAACATGAAAATGGCACACAATTCCAACAACACCGCACCACCACATCAAACATAGAGTTTTACTTATGAAGCAGAAACATACATACAGAGGTAAGGTATAACTAAAAAGGCAGATTATACCTTCTTCAAAAATCTAACTAAAAATTAAATTCCCAACACGTTTATCCACTCAAATATTTTACGTGCTTTCGAAATCACATATCACATCAACATCATCATCATCTTCATCAACGCCTGAACGCAACATACAAATATCTAGGTAAGGTACTCTATTCGCAGGTGTGGTGAGAAGAGGTGAGAAAGGAGAGTATGTCTCCTTGTACATATATTCAAATTAGATTTTTACATAAAAATCGCTGCACAGAAGAAGAAAATCTCATATACGCTGCTCTTCACTAAATCACTGTAAAAAAAAAGAAAAATCACTCAATCTTTCGATATACACAAACGAATAAAACGATATGACGGTGATATGGTGTCACTCTTCTGAATGTTTGTGAAAGGAATTTTCTTCTTCATTCTTCACCTCCTCCTCCTCGAAGAAGAGGAGTTTCTGATTGCATGCATTTTCGAAGACCTACATACATTATATCAAAGGAGGAAAAGTTTTTTGGGCCAAAAAAAAAAAATAAAATAAAATTGTAGAACTGACAGCTTTGCATGTTCACACCAAGGCTGATCCGTTCTCAAATCCAATCGAAACACAAGTGTGACAGCTGAATTCAAGCTCACACAAATTTAAATGCGATAAATGAAAAATAAATAGAATAGCTATACCCGACGACGAATCGAGTCCTTGATGTGAGAATGTACATATTTATAAAAGAGGAAGTGTGCTAATTTGATGCTGACAGCATTGAGGAATTATTTATTGCCTACATCCACATTCCACATAGCTAGAAAATATTTGTGTCTTGGTGGTTTTAAATAATTTTAATGGAAGAAGGTTTTAGGCATTTTGGGTAAAAAAAAAACAATGAGCCCACACCTAAATAACAGGAAAATGGTTGTGGAAAAGTGTCAAAAAATACTGAAATGTTATAAGTTAGTACGCATTCCTGCCAATAACACGCATACACGAATGACTGAGAGTTGTAAGTTACTGGACCCTGATTACCAATTTATTTATTTTATTTTTTATAAGTCAGTTTTCTTATCGAAGGTTAAAATGCAGAATCTCTTACCTAAATCGTTTTTGAATTTTTTTAGAAATCAAAAAAAAAACCTGCCACATTTTATATGGCGACCTATAGTTAGAGGTTTTGAATTCTGTTTTTTTCTGTTAAATCTTCAGAACAACATTGTTACACTGAAATTGCCAAAAAATGGTTCCGATTCTGCTGAATCTGAATTCTGTCTTTTTCTGTTAAATGTTCAGAACAACACTATTACGCTTGAATTTCCATAAGATGGCTCTGATTCTGATTCGGCTGTATCTGAATTCTGTCTTTTTCTGTTAAATGTTTAGAACCACATTATTATACGCTGAAATTGCCAAAATTCCGATTCTGCTAAATCTGTATTCTATCTTTTTCTGTTAAATGTTCAGAACCGCATTATTCCGCTAAAATTGCCAAAAGATGGCTCTGATTCTGTTGAATCTAAGTTCTGTTTTTTTTTTCTGTTAAATCTTAATTCTGTCTTTTTCTGTTGAATGTTTAGAACCGCTGAAATATTATTTTGGAATTTTTAGTCCTATACTTTAACAGTCAATATACGTCTTGATCTATTGAATGATGGCTGTCAAGAGTATTGAGTAAGTAAAAATGTATACAAATTCCAATAATTGTATGTTGTTTTTGACTGAAACTGTGATACAATCAATGAGAAACAAGAGGTCTAATTAGACAACAAAGTTTACGAGTATCTACCCAAAAAGAGGTCAATTCAACCATAAAAGGCTTCTCATATAAAACCACGACCCACACCAACTGAACAAATGCTCCTAACTACCATTGGTACCAAAAGCACGCACACTTTCAATATAAATTAGCTGGAAATTTCAAAAGGATTCTAAGTTGCATTCAAAGTCAAACAACAATATTGCGCGAACTAGACTAATTTATCCCATGAGTAAAATTTAATCAAAAATTACTGTGCCACTTTGTCACATCACCAATACCTACATATGTATATATGCTTTCTGAACATTAAACCCAAAAAATCCTGCAGTGTTAAAATCTCTGATTAAAAGGACGATACGACAGAAACCGCATGTGGCATCATGACATTAAAGCGAGCCTTTATTTATATACGGTTGTGTGTGTGTACACATTTCCGTGTCCCCCAAAAGGACTCTCAAACTCAAACATTTATATTCATTTCAATCAACCCCGAACTGCCACCGCAGATGGTGGAGTAACCACCGCACAGCCTTAACTCTCTACACAAAAGAACATTGAGTAATTGCAGGCTAAAATAATTGAAATGAGTTCGATCGTGGGTGAAAGGGATTTGCAATTATTATATTGTTTTCAACTCCCATCATCATCATCATCGTGGATGTTTAATGAAATGTGGGTTGTCTCCCAAAAAAAAAAAGTAATAAATTCTATGAAAAAAACAATAATAATCTTTGTTCCACTTCAAAGGATTTATTTTTTCTTCTTTGAGAAAAATATAGGAAGGAAATAGCAAAAGATGAAAAAGATTGAAAAAAAATCAGAGAATGTGGCTTTCCACTTGAGGAGACAGAGGCTTTGAGTCAAAAATAATAGAATAAAACATATGGAAAGACTTCTTAGAGCTTCTTAGTGAAAAAAAAAAGAAATAATTTTAAAGATGAAGGAAAGTCTTTAACTATAAAATTATGTATGTCTATCTGCTTTAAGTAATTACTGCTTTTCACTCCTCATTCATTTAAAACAAAATCTCCAAGGTTTTACTTCTAAATATGTTCCTTGGAAGAAGAACATAATATTATAACAGTTGTGGTTAATTTTTTTAAGAAAGAAATTAGTGAATCTGATTATGGTGCAAGTGGTGGAAGAAGAACATATTATAACAGTTTTGGGGATTTTTTATAAGAAAGAAATTAGTGAATCTGATTACAACAACACAAACATATATATGCCAGTAAGACCTAGGGTCTTATAAATTAGGCAAATGTTAGAAGGAATAGAAGGATAGGATAGATTATTGTTGATTATGGTGCAAGTGTATCGTAGTTGAAGTTTTTCACTTTAAAGTTTGTCTTTTTAATTTTATTTTATTTTATTAAATTAAGTTTTGTTAAAATTAAATAAAATAAGCATTTCATTTTTATAACTTTTTACCAAGATATATAAATAAAGCGCTAAGGTGCACTACGTCTTTCTCTACCTCACAAGAACTCGGTCTTCCGTAGACATCAACTTGTCGAATTTTGCGTCAAGACTTGGTCCTACACATCCGTAAAAAATCCAACTTAACCCAGGAGCTGAAGGAAAACGACCATAGATAACGACTGGGTTATGGAGTAGTTGGAAACCGACCCTGATGTCAGCGATGTGGCTCATTTTTGGGCAAGCTAAATTTCCGTATTTTAGACGATACCACTTGAGGGTCAACAACTGGAAATGTATCCAAATAGAGTCCCTATGTTTCGCGTACTTCCACGAAAACGAGATGACTTTGCCATAACCAACAAGATGGCGCTACATAACTCTATTACTATTACAAGATCTAGTGTAAAAATTTTAATTAAAATCAGTTAAATAGATAACAAGATAGTTAAAAATAAAAAAATGGTGCTATGATATGTAATAATAGTTAAATATGGCTAATGTGTTCCTTGCAAATGGTATAGATCGTCCTTATATTGCAACACAGAAAAATTTTAATCAAAATCGTGAGAGTCGTTTCCAAGAAAAATTATACGATCTTTAACGTTCCATTCAGTTGAATGGAATGGTTATTTTTTCTTAATTTTAAATAATTTCAAAAACATCGCTTGTGTCACGTCTAATATAAATCAACAACTCGAAATATCGAGTTTTGGAAAAAAAAAATTAAATTTTTTCAAAAATTAAAAACAAATATTTTTTTGAACATTTTGGTACACAATTAGTTTAACCGAAATTCAAAATAAAAAAAGGTGACTTATTTAACCATTTTTAGCAAATTGTTTCTGATTATTATATTTTAACTCAAAGAAAGTCAAGTTTTTTTTTATGACAATTAAAACTTAATTGTATTCTATTACAATTTTTGTTTGTTTATTAATGAATTTACGTATTTAATTTATATTTTATAAAACAAAAAATCTTTGATAATAGTTAAAATCGGACATTTTAAAAAGTTTTGCACTCATTTTTTAAAAGGACTCATTTGTTTTCAAAAGGAATTTTTGTTTTATTGATAGGGATTCATAAATAATTTTGGCTGCGGTAGCACTTCAGATAGGGTAGGGCGGGGCTAGTTGGGCCACGGGGCAAGTTGGCCCACGCGAATTACTCTCAAACTGAAAGTACTACAAGAAAATGACCATTTACGAACAAAGAGTGCTTTCTTACCAGTGCCATAAGGGTTCCACTTGCATTGTACCCTCAGAAGGTAAACCACACACAGATTTTTCGTTTTCGAGGGTAAAAGTTTTTCGTTTTCGAGGGTAAACGTAAAAAATGCGAATAAGATAATTTTTTTTATTTTCCTAGTGAAAAGTCCAGGATTAAGGACTGTGGTAAAGTTTTTGTGGATAGAAACATTCGCAGAAAGATTGTCGGGTGAGGAGTGGATATGCTGTACAATACTTGCAGAAAGTGGGCTCATATACACACTAAACAGTAGCCGGAGATGGTTCCTTCTTCGATGCGTCGATTACAGCTGCAGCGATTACGATTTTGGATTTGTTTCCCTTTATGAGACTTGTTTTCCACTTTTCAGGGCTTGGTCCAACTAATCCCACACACTGGGCCAACTTGCCCAACTATAGGGGCAGAAAGAGTAGAAATTCTGGAAATAGTCCCAATTTGGCTATGGTAGTAGGAGTTTTCGCAAAAACCAAGTCGATTAAAAACTATCTCGTTAACGACATACCTTTCCTTGTTTAGTTTTGATAAAATAATCTTACGAGTCTAAATGAATTGCATTTTATCAGTTCCGAAAAAAATATTTAAAAAAAAATGATATAAGATCCCGCCAAAGAACGACCTATCCTCATCGAGTTACCAGATGAGGAGTATACAGTTTTTATGTGTAGTGTCCAAACTAACGTTTTGGTGAAATATGGTCAAGGTACAGGGTGGCCACGCTTTAAAGGTCGGTTTTTGAGTTTTTACAATTATCTGACCCAGCTCATGGTTTTAGGTTTTAGTAATAAAAAAAAATATCATGTTAAAGGAAAATTTATTTAAAAATTTTAAAATCGGAATTTCAGTAGGGTAAATTAGTGTAAACGAAGAAAAGGGTCTAGCTTCTATTTTCTAAACGAAAATTGGTAGGGATTTTTTTGT
This sequence comes from Epistrophe grossulariae, assembly GCA_929447395.1. NCBI lineage: Eukaryota > Metazoa > Arthropoda > Insecta > Diptera > Syrphidae > Epistrophe > Epistrophe grossulariae. The sequence continues at coordinate 17,694,860 of OV839567.1, read as the reverse complement.
TTTTTCAATCGATAAATCTTATAAATACAATAAAGTCATACATATAAAAGAAAATTCTAGAAAATCTAAAACTCGAAATAAAAACATTTGAAAAACAAAAACTGTGAAATAAGGTTGTCGGATAAAAAAATCACCTAAAATCAAGAAAATATTTTTTTTTAAATAAGTTTTATAGCTTCGAGAAGCAGACAAGAAATGAAAATACTCGTAATTGGAAAATTGTTGATTTAGGCCCTTTTCTTGGCGATGTGAATTTTCGTTGGTTTTTGATTTTTTCCTTTTTACTCTCGGTGGTATTTTTAGTTAAAACAACATCAACATAAAGAGAATTTTGTTACGATGGTTCTTTAATGTTTCCAAGAACATTGTCCCCACACGGAGTTTCCAAACTTTTAATTGTAGATATGTTTTGAAATTTTTTAGTGCGTTAAAGAAAACAATTCTATAAGGCTTAGAGAGGTGACAGACAATTTTGGGGATGAAATTATAACCAACATGTAAATAAGTGGGTTCAAAGGTACAAGTGTCATGATATCAAATTCTAATGTCTGGCAGTTTTTTTTAAGCCTGTTATAGCATTGCGTGGTACAATTATTGTGTGAGGAGTATAACCACAAAGTCGAAAACGCGAAAGTAAATTCTCAATAAATATTTTAATAATTAGATATATGTTAGAGAACAAGAATGTTCTATTTTATTTTATTATAAAGCAACTTAAACTTATGTTTAATATTGTATTCACTGCAGCTTGAGTAAAATTACCTTGATGAAATAAAGAATTCTTACAAAACGTTGGGAAAAATAGTGAAATTTATAGTGCATTTTCATCAAAAAGGCCAAGATAGCCTAAACTACAGTGGAAAAGTTACAAGAAGAAATTGATAAAAATACCAAACAACAAATCAGAATCTTTTAATTTTTTAATAAATAAATGTAAATAGACTTGCTAATTATTTAAATTCAAATTCTGAAATTAATTTAAAGGCTTTCAACAATTCATAATACTCTTGTACTACTACTACTTTGTAAGCGGCTTTAAAGAAATGATAAAAATAATAATAATATTTTATGATAGGTAGAAAATTTTGCCTTTTTGAAGAAATAATTGAAAAAATATTTTATTCGAGTAATTTTTTGGGTTTATGTATTATTTTGTTTAAAGAATAAAATGTATTAATTTTTAAAGATTTTTTTGTTTTATCTTTTTGAGGGATAAGTTAAAAAATATATAATTATTGAAATAAAATTTTCATAAACAGTCAAAACATTAATTATTAATAACGTTAATGTGCTTATAGCCTTTTTCAATAAAAGTCAATTACAAATTCAATGCTAGGTCATGAGGTCAACAGCAACAAATAGAGAACTGAGATCAAAATTTTTCAGATAAAGGTTGTCCCAATTTTGTAGAATTTTAAGAACTCAAGTCGTACCACCCAATTTATTTATTTAAATTAAGTCAAAAGAGTTACCTTTCAATTAAAAAAATATTATATTCGAAATTAAAATTCAAGAAGAGTAATTATAGCATTTAAACTCGTCTGATTTCTTAGGAAACAAAAATTAAACAAAATTCATTAAATATAGAAAATATTTTTTATGTGTTCCTATCTGCCTCCTGACGAAAAAGTACCCTATTTTATTCGTTAGAATAAAAAATATTGATTTTTTTTCTTATTTTTAGGCAGAAAAACCTATACACCATACTCATCACACTCATGTCTGGCTGTTCCCTCAGGCGGGAAATTTTAATTTCGATTTTCTGTCCACAAAAGTGCTGCCAGAGTTCTATCCTCTTCAAGTAAAATTTTTTTTTGACTGATAATATCCTATATATATCTAATATCTATATATGTACTGTTATTCGTAGGTATGTGTGAAGGAAGTTTTGTTGAAAGCTATCTATATAGAATTTGTATGTGCCTTGCCAATTATAACTTTTGCCAAAGTAGTTCTGGATAATCCTTGTGCATCAGGAGGACCAATTCTCGTATACCTATAGCAACATATGTGTGTGATGCCATGTGGCTCGCTATTATGTATGGCAAAGGAGCAGGAATGAACTTTGCCAAAATGAATTCATCTAATGAGCCAACATTTCCTGGGCCAAAAAGTTATTGCATCCGATGGTATAAAAATACATACACGCTAGACGAATATTAGGATGAGGCATCAATGTGCTGATGCATGCTCATATATATCTAACGAATGAATGCTGTGTGGGTCAAGTCTAGACAAAGGATTAAAATGCAAGCACAAGAAGAGGCGTTTAATCCGTTCCATACGGATACAATAATAACAAAAGAAACAACACTACCTACATATGTATGTATATGAAAAAGTTTTGCTTCCTTTTGTGCCACTTTAAGTCAAACTTAACATCAAATTTTCAACCTATCACTGTTCCAGAAAAACGAGATAGACCATCAAGAGTAGAAGAGTAGATAACTTTATTCTTTGTTGTTTTTCTTCTTTTTTTTAAACTCAGATTGTTGAAAGATAAGAATTCTTCTTCTCGGTATCCTTAATCGTACTTTCGTTCTTAAGTTCCTAAAGAATTTCCCTGACAAAGAAAAATTCACATCAACATCAAAATAAGACCCTTTCGCATCCTTTGCACAGGAAAATAAAGTTAAAAAGGACAATAATTGAGATGAGAAAAGGACACAACAACAACAAAAAAAAAAACTGGAAGAACTTTCTCAAACAATTTTCATTACATCCAAATGCAATTATTCCTTGGAGACACACTTAATGTACTTTCTTTCTAGCGAGAGGAGCTTCTGGTACTATAGACGAGCTTGAGTGTGTACCAGTACCTCTATATACCTATGATGAGCTCAGGAGTAAAAATGTCCTTTCTTTTTTTCATTTTCAAAAGTGTCTATGGTCGTCTCTCGCTATTTCCCAGAGTTTTTTGTTGTTGTGTTTTGTAAGTTTTTCTGTTGACGTCGTCATCGTCATCATCGTCGTAGTCGTCTGCTGTTGCATGGAAGTTTTTTTTCTATTCATACAAGGGTCCTTGTATTTATTTTTTTTTTATGCCCGCAGGATATCAGTGTCGGTTGGTTAGCTGAATGTTTTGGGTTTAAGGATATAAACATTTGTTTTTGTTGTTTTTGGATTATGTAGAATTTTTTTTTTATATTTTCTATACGGATGGAATAGATTAAGTGTAGAGTCTGTTATGAGTGCTTAACTTAACGGACAGCAGATTACTTTGAAAGTCCTTAAGTATTTTAAATGCCGTAAATAATTTCTTGTAGGTATATATGTATGTAAATTGAGGAGGTTGGAAATTCTACCTAAATTTGTATTTGTTTGAGGGGATATTGCGCTAATTGGAAAGTATTAACCTTTTTCTTTTGAGAAATTATCTTTTTAAACGAGGGCTCTGTCTTAAGCGAGTTGGTGGTACCAATCGACATCTTTCGACATTTTTGGAAAGTTTTATTTATAAACGTTAGCTTATTTTAGACAATTGTCCAAGTTATGTATAAATAAACATGCGTTTAATTGTTGTCTAAGAGTTATCTAACTTAGGCAACAAAATCGGTTGTCTAAGTCTTGACTAATTTGATAATTTATTTAATTAAAAAAGCATATTTCTAAAAATTTCGAACATTTTAGTCAAAAATCTAATTAATACGTCTGTGAGAATTTAGAGTCATTTTGAAATCAAGATTAATTTTACATAAATAGCTCCTTAATATAATATGTTAGTCTATTGGCGGAAATTGTTGTATTTTGTACGAAATAGGCTTCCAAGGTTCTAATAAAAGAAATAGAATACCAATGCCCAAAATGAACTTCAAAACGGTGTAGGACAAGGTACAAAGTATACACATCATCAACAAAGCTCTTCAATATTTGGTGTAAAATGGTGTGAAACGATCAAACCTATTCATGATGGATCCAAGGAAATCAAATTGGTTATCGTTAAAAGCCAGAAAAATCCAGCACCATGCAAGATTAGTTCAAGATAAAACATTTCAATGACCATTTTGTACCAGACCGAACACCTAGCAATCTTGCATTCTTAATGGAATTGGAATCAACAGTACAGCAGCTGCAGCAGAAAGTCAATGAAATTATTGTTTTTTTTATGATAATCCTGCCAATAATTTCGAGACTCTCTCCACGAAGAAGTAGCTGAGGTAATCAATTGCGGATGACGTTAAAATTATTCGGGCCGGATTCATGTTTTCCAACAATATGATAAGAAAGTTTTTACGAAGTTCAGCCATTTCAGGAAGAGAAGGATATCAGCAAAAAAGGTCAGCTCATGAAGTTAGGTATCAATTTCGGGGATAGATTATGTTTCAACTCACATGTAACAGCCGTTTCTAAAAGAACGAATTTCGCTTTCCACCTTCTGCATTAAAAGTTGTTGGCCCTACAAATTAACTTCCAAATGAACTAACTCCCAATGAAGTAATTCCCACTAGAATCGGGATTTAGTTCATTATCAAATAATTCCCATTATTTTTGGAACTAACTCCCAACATAAAATGAACTAAGTCCCAACTTCTAAGACCCATCATCAAATTCTGCTTTTCAATGCCTGGAGTATTTGAGAATCCCTGTTCAGTAAAATTATCAAAACAATCCTAAATATCTAAAAAATTGCAAAGGAACTTTGTTTGTTTGTTAAAAAAAAAACAACCGTTTGTAGATTTTAAAACGAAAGATCGGTAGGTACCATTTATAGACCTTCTGGGTATATTGTATTGAACGATGGAAATAAATTCTGCTTCAAAAAAAAACGTATATTTGAATAATTACACGGAATACCATTTATTCTAAGAGTGTTAAAAGTGATTTGTAAAACATTTTCAGATTCAGCATACTAAAATTTAAGGTCTTATTTCCCATAATTTAATATTCAAGAATTTAAAAATACATTGAATTCCTGTACCAATTCATATTTATATTGCGATAATTATTTTAAACGAGAAAATTTTATTGTAATCATTATTTTAAAAAGTTTTAGATTTGTAGAGGACTCACCTTTATAATCTTAAATTCTTCTTCATCTAGAATTCAATCTAGAAAATAAAATAAAAGAACAGATGATCAATAACATGATTTTATTATAATAATTATTATGGGTTTAAATAAATAAAATAGACACTTGTTTGGTTATATCAGGGTTGCAAAAGCTTAAATGCTCTTTTTTAAGCTTAAGCCATCGTTCAATTCACTAGTAACTATTATGGACTTTTGAATTGAAAACTTTTTAATTTTTTAATTTGTGAACTAAAAAAATATTCAATTTACAAGCTTTTAACGATGTGTAAATTGAAAAAAACTAAAATAAAAGCTAAAATAAAAACAAAATTGGAATGATTTTGTTTAATAAGTTAGAATTCGTAAAATTAACGGAACATAAAATTTTTATTTAAACAAACATTTTTTGAAGATCTGACTCTCTGTCTTATCGAGGAAAGTAGCATTATTAAGCTTCATGTTTCTAGTTTTTATATTTTTTGGGAACGTGTCGTTATTTTGTATTCCAAAATTCTGTATGACCAAAATTCTGTAAGTGAATTGAAAATTCAATTTGAACATAATTCATTATTCATTATTCTGTTAATCTATTATTCCGTATTTCAAAATTCTGCAAATCTAGAATTCTGTATATCAAAATTTCTACAAATCCAATATTCTGTTAATCAAAAATTCTGGAAAAATTAAATTTCAAATTTTTAATTTACAGAATTTTAGATTTATAGAATTTTTGAAACACAGGATGCCAGAACAAAAAATAACATGATTGCGCACTTTTTTTTCAATATCCAAACAATGTTTCTCTTCTATTTTACAGAATTTTCAAAAATAGAATTATGAATTTACAGAATTTTGAAAAAATAGAATTTTTGAATACAGAATTTAAGAATATATTAATTTAAGCACATATAAAATTATGACCCCAACCCATATTTTTAAGCAAGTATTTGTTTCTATAGTGCAATCATAGCGCAAGAAAAAGTTTTTTTTTTTCAAAAGATGCAGTTTTCTTGAAACATTTTTTTTTTGAGTCAAATGAAATTTAAGAGAAAACTTGTTTATTTAGCTTTAAGATTTCGTTTTGTTCTCATACGATTTTTGTTTGTCTGAGATATCTGACTTTGAATGGAAAAAGAGACATTATTTTTGATCACCAATATGGATATATCAGCAACTATGTGATGCTATAGAAAATCTAAGGGCAATTTTGTCCTGATTAACGCACGTGAGCTCATTAGACCATCAACCTTAAGCGAGGACGGATTTGCTTTAGATTCGAAACAGAGTGTTTGTATGCTTTGTTTTATAGCTCAAATTGAAAGATTTTGGTTAAATCTTGCATCTTATATGATTGGAGTAAAATTTTATTTCAATTTTTGGAGAAGAATTGGCTTCAAGGTACCTATTATATCACACCAAAAATTTAAATGTAAACAGAAAGATTCAAGTTCTTCTATATAAGAACAATCTGTGTGTAACAAGTCCTGAAAAGTGAATAGATCTAAAAGTATGCCATGTTCTAAGTTTATGAAGAGATACTTAATATCAATTTATATATATCTCAGACGAAAACCTTGTTGTACTTAGCGAATTAAATATCTCTCAAAAGCAACCGATTGAAAATAATAGTTAGCATTTATTTTCGTGCTCTGATTCAAAATGGATGTAATAAAACTTTTTTCAAGTTAAAATTTTCATTGCAAAAATATGCTTCTGGCGTTTTTTTTAACGAAAAAGTATTTTGTTTATAAGAAAAAGTATTTTTTAAAAAGAAGAAAAAGACATATTTTAACAGAACAAAGCAATGGGACAGCATCACTGGTAGAATGGTTCATCACATTTAACTATATCGTTGTTTTAATAAGCTGTTAGCTTCCATTTTAATTGCTGTTTAGTCATTTCATACCTAACCTTGAACTACAATATTAAGTTCCAGTCAAGTATAAATATTTTTTTTACGTGGTTTTGAAACCAAAATAAATAACGACACTAAAACCACGATGACTAATTTTCAGAATTTCATTGAATTTTGACATGTCATTATTGCTATATTTACTAATAATGATGTACAGGGAAACCTTTCTCAGACGGACAGCAAGATGGTCGATACACTTTTGTTCGTTTGACGGAGGTTGTACAGTGTACACCCAAAGTAAAAATTAAAACAAAATTTGTTTTATGTTATAAATTCCATTAATGAGGTGCTAAAAGTCTTATACTAGTGACCTTGCATTTTTTTTTTAATTCATAAAAAAAAACCTATGCCTGACCAATTACTGAAACAAGCTAACCTTTTATCACGATCCGGTGGCCTTTCAAATGGTATACTTTTTTTGCGAATATCCCATAAATGAGGTGCCAAAATTTGCTAAAGACCTTGAAAAAGTTCAAGCTGGGATTACAAGTTTTCTAAGCCTGATCAATTTCTGAAAATAGCTGACCTTTTATGACCAATTAGTGACCTTTTAGATGACATACTATTTTTGCGAATATCCCATATATGAGGTGCTAAGATCCCGGAGCCGGGAAATTAATGCTGAAAATAAGGGTTGAAATTTACAAATTTCTTTTCATTTATTTTTTTAAATTTATTTATTTCATAAAAAAACTGAAAACTTTATAAAAAAAATTAAGTTATTGCAGTATGATTTTGTTTCGTTTTAAAAAAGTCATTGTCTTTGGATCTAACTAATTTAAAATGTAATGTGGGGGGAGAGGGGCAAAAAAGAGCGCTTATATTTCAGGCATTACTTAGTTTGTTTTTATTTTTAAAAATCAAACAGAAGTATAATAATAATTTAAGTGTGAGAATATCCTTTTTTTCTCCACTCACGGGAAAGGAGACGGGGAAGAACTGATCTTTGAATAGGGACAAATAAATCATTTTATTTTTTAGGTTGGCTAACAAAAATCTCATTACAAAATCCTTCTTTTCATAATCGCAATTGAAAAATCTTTATTTTTAAAATCTCGCAATTGAAAAATACAACAAATTACCTATAATCGAAATGGAATCTTCAAAATAATGGGCTTAACTGCAATTTTTAAGAACAAGGCAACCACCTACATAATGTCAACAGTTTTATTCGACAACAGTTGGTATATTCGGTGGCCTGTATAGTTTCTGAGATTTTGTTTCAATAAATTTTAATTTGCGATATTTTGTTGGTGAGAGATTTAAATGCGAAATTGTTAAAACCGGGATTTTGTAATTGTTATAAACAGGGCCAGCCCAAGCAAAACTTGCGCCCTGTGCAAGATTTGTAGAAAGCACCCTATTTTATATTTGCACACATACGTACATACATCCACATGGAAAATGGCAGTACATATTTGTTTGCGCAAGGTCAGATTACATTTTTTGCTCCTGGTAATGCGCCCCCAGAATTTTGCAGCCTGTGCATTTGCACATCTTGCACATATGGTTGGTCCGACCCTGGTTATAAATTAGGAAAAAACGTAATTACTAATTTGAGATGTTAAAAAATATATGCAAATTTTCTACATTCGACATTTTAATTTGTGGGGTTTCCTTGGCCACGGTTTAATTTTTTTTTTTGGTTGAAATTGGACTTTTATTGGAATAAAAAAAAATAAGTCCCAAAAATAGTAGGTACCAAAAAATTTTTTTTCGGATTTTTAAAATGATCAAAAATCAATTTGGGTTTCTAATTTTTTTTTTTAATATGAATATCGGATTTTCAAAAAATTGTTTGTGTTAAAGTCATCGTTAGAAAAACAGGAAACAAAAATTGTATTTTTGGATTATTGAAATTTATCTAACCCCCAAAAAAAACCATCCCAAAATATACCTACGTACATACTTATGACTTATATGAGTGATTGACTATATTTTTTTTTGTCGTTTTTTTTTTTAATTGTTCTTTAATTAATTATTGAAAAATATAAAATGCCTTTTTAAGAAATGTAGCTTTAATAGCAAAACAAAATTTAAAAAATGCAGTTGAATTTTAGCTTTCAAAGTTTGGACTATTTAAATGATATAATATTATTTATTTATTTATTTATTCATTGATACTTATACAAATTAAGATACAAAAATCTTATAAGCTATAGTGCAAAGTTAAATTTAGAAAAAAGTTTTTTCATGAAAACAACTCAAAGAGGCTTTAAATTATTCAAACTCTATTTAAAATAGATAAAACAATGAATTAAGCGTTCAAAAATTGAAATCAAAGGGTTAAAAGTTTTTTTTTGATTTAATGACAAAAATTATCAATTGGACCCGAATAACAATGAAGACAAAAAATATAGGAAGTCAAATTTTCTATATATTAGTTAATTTTTTAGCAGTTAAAGAAGAGCTACATAGAGAGCGACAAAAGTTGTAAACGTCGAAAAACGCAAGCGAGTTATATGTATGTTATGGTATGTGCCTATTACACCAAGAGTTAAATTCGCAAAGTAAGTTATTAACTAAATTATGTTGTTAAAAAACTAAACCATGCGCCATGCGCATATGCCAGAAAGTTTTCAAAATGGATTTGTTGAGTTTTGCAATCGTCTAGAGTCTAGACCATATACCTACTCATTATGACGTCTTTTTGGTAACATTACAATCTGACTATATACTTCAAAATTCTGAATAAATTTGCATATTGATGGTTAAAGTTCAGAACCTCGTAAGTTATTTTTGCATGATTTTGCAGAAATCAACAAAAACCTTGCAAATCTTGTATAGCAATCTATAGTAGAGGATTTGAATTCTTTTCTGCAAAATGTTTAAAACAACATTGTTAAACGCTGAAATTGCTAAAAGTTGGCTCTGATGATGCCTTTTTTTTTTGCATTAATAATATTTTTTTAGAATTTTCGACTTACGAGGTCATACATTTTAACCTTCGATATGAATATTAAGTGTATTAAAATTTTTAAAGAAATCGTTCCAACCGTTTTGAGATATTGTATAGTTTTTGACTCAAAGCAAAACAAGAATATACCAATTTAATATATGATTGGGTTGATTGTGATCCAAGTGACAATAAATCTATATTAATTCCAGGTGGTAACACACTCAAATTGTTTTTTTTTTTTTTTTTTCTTTTCAACCTTCAATAATAAAATTTATCTAAACATCAACATTCTTACATTTTTATTTAACATAATTTTCCATTCAATCAATTGAAATACATATACACATAACAAAATAAAAATTCTTTTTTAATGAATGGTCTTTTAATTGTTCTAAACTTTGTTCTAACACGTGAAAAGGGTTAATGTGAAGCGCTGCTGCTGGTTCATTAACAATGTCTGAATCACATATATTTCGCAAACATAAACTAAACCAACAACAATGTTGCTGCTGTGCTGTAGTAACATCATTTATTATTATTATCCATGGCTATTCACACCTGAATTAATTTCCCATTGACAAAATCCATTTGCTTAGTCGTTGTTGTCGATTCGTTTCTATTGATGATGATGATGATGATGATGATGATGATGATGATGATGATAATGATGATGATGAGAGTTGTATAGTACATTTTAGTAGCTATAGGTGCTATGGGTTGGTAGGTGTTTCATGCTATCTATCACCACAGCATTGTGTGGTGGTGGTATACTGACGTTCAAGTCGTCATCGTCACTGTCGTTCGTCAGTCTGTCCATCTGTTCGTTTGTTCTTTAGAATTGTCTCCAAAGTCCAAACGGTAAGCATTAAACTCATTAACACAGCGATCACGGTTTTCATTGTGAATTATTATTTAATCCACGATCATAAAAAGTATCTATGAGTGTGTTTGGTCATATCTTTTCTTTTTTTTCTTCTTTTTGTTATAATATTCACCCTCAACATAACATAATCAACATAATCACTATCTATTCTAGTTTGAAATTCAAAAATGTTTATAAATAAAATTAAGAACAAACAAAAAAAAAAACTTCTACTGGAATATACCGACCGGTTTCGCAAATGCCATTTCGCACGTTTTTATTCAAATGAGTTTAAATTAAAACAAAATGGAAAATGTTTTTTTTTTTTTTACTTTGTTTTATTATTTTTTTTTTTGTTAATATCTTTATTTCCACTTGTTGAATTTAACTGTGACTATTGGCTCAACAGTTGACAGTGGCTAACGTTAGAGTGTGAACGCGTGCGATAAACGCTTTTCAGAAGCTATACACCAAAGCCATTCATTAAATTCTTTAGACAAGGAGGAAGGGAAGACGACAGGGTCTACAATAAATTGAGAAGACTCTGTGTGTGTCCCATCACTTTGTATATATATATAAAGCAAGAAGAACTAAAAGAAAATGGACAAAACAAAAGGTCAGATTTCTACCAGACAGGGTGTCGTCAAGCAAGGTGTTCTCTGGCAACAAAGTGATAAGCTTTTCTCCAAATGGAAGGAGAGGTTTGTTATGATTAATATTTTACTTCCTTTTTCCAAACCGGAAGTCATATTTTTTCACATCTTTTCTTTAGATATTTTATTCTTACTCGTGATCATTTGTGCTGTCTAAAGAAAGGTGAAGGTGGTTTCATATGTGGTGAAACACTTTCTAAGGTGAGTCATCAGTGGGATAACATTATATGAAATTGTTATTTTTGTTAAAATCATTTTTCTTTTTCTTGGTGAATTTTAGATAAAATTAGAAGATATTAAATCATTAGAATTTATTACAAGAATAACACATCAAACAATTGAGCTTACTTTGGGCGGTGGAAATAATGAACAACATCGTATTTTATTAAAGACAAATGGTGATCTTAGAGAATGGTTTGATACATTGAACGTGAGTTGGTTATTATTTATTTACTTATTATTTTTGCAACGATATAGATAAGGCGGTGGTGTCTGGTACACCTGTGAAATATCAAATAAGTTTTATTTTTCTTTCTTTCTTTCTTTGTTTAAATAATTAATTAATTTTTTGTATACTATTTTAGGCATGCTGCAATATCGCTAAACAACGAAGAAAACCATCACAAAGTAATTATATTGAAGCTATAAAAGCTAGAGGAAGGAATTTTAGAAGGGAAAAGACTGAAATAAAACAAAGTTCCTGTCATAACGATGGATTAAGTGAGTTTATTTTTTTTTTATAAACCGTATTTGTTGATTTATTTTATAAGTACAAGAAATTATTTACTTTATGTAGTTGACAACTATAGAATATATTATAAAGGTGCGAAATTGCAATTTATTTCAATTGTTTTGTGAGAGAGGTGCAATATAGTGATTGATTGGTGGTGGAAAGTTTATTTATGATGTGTCAGAAAATTTTATTGTTAAATTTGATCATTACAAGATTGAGTCATATATAATTTGTTAGTTATTAGTATAATGGTAGTCTTTTCATAGTTGAATCCGGCATAACTTTGACAAAAGGAGAATGACATTTAAATAATTGCCTCAATATATCCAGGAATTAAAAAAAAACATTTAGGTACTTTAATCAAACATACCATTTAACATTAATAATTTCACGACATCGAAATCACGAAATTTATCATAATTTACATAAAAAATAGCAAAGTGAAGCTAAATTTTGTGAAATAATAAAATGGCGAAATATAATATTTATTTTTTAATTATTTGTGAAATAATGGGCAATGCAAAACAAATCAAATGCACACGATTGGATTGCACGAACTTGATTAAGAAATTGAAAGCTTTGAATAGACTATTTAAAAAAAATGCAAGTCTTACAAAATTCATAAGTAAAAGTATGAACTAGAAATAGATATACCTACCTACATATTTTTAATTTATAGAGAAGATATTTTCGTACAAATTTGGAAGACACTATTTTTTGAAAAAAAAAAAACTTTTAAGTACAGTGCCTGTTTGCAAAATTTTAACAAAACTGGTTAAATTATTTACGAAATAACCCAAAAGTAAGACGATTTTCTCCAACTCCAAACCTCTATTTCCATTGGACTTGCAAAAATACTAATTTATTTCATATGAAGCCTGAGTCCAGTGCGTACACAGATGAAATGGGCACCAAATAAAAGCTGACATTAAGCTTGATATATCTGCCAAATATTTCCAAAATCGGTGTATGTGAGCTTGAAGTTGGCAAATAAAAGCTAAGGAAAGTAGCCCATATTTTATGAAGTACATTTCATGTAAGAAAATTATTTTGGTATCAAATGAAAAACTTCAAAAATGTATTTAAAATGATGTTTTTTCTTAACTTAATATATTTTTGAAATATCAAGTCAAACACTCTTCAAAAAATTATTTAGTTTGAGTTACTTTCTGAGACGGATATTTCGAAACAATCAGTTATAACATTTGTTTTTTTTCCACTTCAATCCTCAATTTATGAACTTTAATTTGATGTATATAAAAGTTCGCATACCTAAAAAAATGGCTTCTTATAAAAAAACTAACATTTTAATCAAAATCGTATGAGACGTTTTTGAAAAAAAAAAAAAAAGGTTTTCATTAGAGGTTTTTACCACTTGTATGTTAGATGCCGTTATTTTTGGTTATAAGAATAATTTTTTGTTAAAAAATATTCTTAATAATGTTAAAAAACTGCTGGGTGCCAAATTTAATAAAAATCGACCGAGTCGTTTTCGACAAAAAAAATTTATTTTAATATACAAACTTTTAAAACTTTTCGAAATAATATTCCCTATTTAAAATTTATCAAAATCAGTTGAATCGATTTTGAGAAAATCGAAAATCAAAAAAATAAGGTATCATTTACAATAATCATTTTTCTGAAAAAGATTTTCTTAAATGATTTTTAAATAATTGTATAGAAATGGTTTTTAAATAATTGTATGGAAAGTACCATTCATTTTTATTAAATATATTAAAGATTAGGTATGTTAAAAAATCGGTGTCAAGTTTTTTTCAAAATATTAAGTTTTAAAACAAAATTTTATGTCTATTTTAAAAAATGCCAAAAATATGTTTTTTTGAAAATTTTGGTACACAATATGACGTAATACCTGTGAAGACTCTTTGAATCTTTTTCGATAAAAAATAATGTACCAAAATCCATTAAAAACCATTTTTTGGGTAATTTTTTTTCACACCAAATGCAGTCTTTACTTACTAAAATTAAATGAATTTTTAAGACAAATTTTGAGCCATTTTTGAGAATAATAAGATTATTTAAAATGCCAAAAGAAAAGAAAATTTTGGGAGCCCTTATTTTTTGGTCCTAAAAACACATGAAACCAACGTGTAGCTGAATGAGAATTCCACACATTTTTGCATCACTTGGTTAGGGTAAAAATATAAATGCCCAAGGGTAGCACCGGTCTATTTCACTTTACAATTTACAATTACAAACTTGTACTGATCTTACATTCAAAAATAAATAATTGCATCCATTATAAATTAGTTATATTACAAATTTGTTCAATTTTGTAAGAAAATTTTACAGATGAAAGTTGATCTGTAAAGTTTTCTACAATTTTGTATTCTTTGAAATTTTTCTGAAGCGTTTTTGAGTGCAGAATAAAAAAATTAAAATGCAAGTATTTTTTTTAATACAGTATTATTACAAATTTGTAATTGTAAATTGTAAAGTGGTGAAATAGACCACTGCTGGTTTCTTGTAAATCAAATCAAACTGCTTTTGATCGAAAAAAAGCTGAACATTTTATTTTTGTAATTCTTAGGTCCTATTTCACAATGTCTCAGTAAAGTTATGATTAGTTACTCGACTCATAAATATTGACACAGGGTCATAAGTCAACAATCCGAAAAAAATTATTTTTCGATTTATAACCTATTCATGTTTGGAAAAAAGACAACTGTGATTTGTTTTCCTGTGAATTTATGACTATTGCCTCAATAGGACTCATCAGTTGACTATAGTGAGGGCCTTTGTCAATACGCAATTTTTGCTAAGTTCAGTTCATCTTACATAGATTTCTTGACGAATACCTAGTGTGAACTATATCCAACAAGACTAGAATTCCTAATCATTAAATTGGAAGTTTTTGTTTTTAGCCCAGGGCCTGGCTAGTTATATAAGGTTTTTTTAATAATACAAATTCTATATACTTTACTACTGAAATACATCAGCCAAGTAGAAGACTTAGCACTATTTTAATGGACTTTGAGGAATTATTGATTCAAAATAGCTTTTAACGGCCTTTAAGTCCTACAAAAATTGGCGTTTCGTCCCGGCGATCTCACTTGGACTCATCAGTTGACTATAGTGAGGGCCTTTGTCAATACGCAATTTTTGCTAAGTTCAGTTCATCTTACAAAGGCCCTCACTATAGTCAACTGATGAGTCCAAGTGAGATCGCCGGGACGAAACGCCAATTTTTGTAGGACTTAAAGGCCGTTAAAAGCTATTTTGAATCAATAATTCAACAAAGTCCATTAAAATAGTGCTAAGTCTTCTACTTGGCTGATGTATTTCAGTAGTAAAGTATATAGAATTTGTATTATTAAAAAAACCTTATATTGCCTCAATATTTATAGACATTGTTAAACAGACATTTAATTTTTGAAAAAAATTTATGGTAAATTTCATGATTTTTGAGTGAATTTCCTTTAACGATATATTTTATTTCAACAATTTTGAAGCCGATTAGCACTCTAATTTATTTTATGTACAATAATTATCCTCGAGACCACATTAACGTATTGGCAATAGTCTATCAAATTTATCAGTTGAATGATGAAGCTGAATAATCCTTTTTCCCAGATGGTCACGCAATAATAATTTAAAAAAATTGTTTGATAAATTAATCTAACCCCTAACTATCTTCTTTCAGCTTTATTTTGCAAATGATGTTTTTTCCAAAGTTATTAAAAAATGCTGTTAGAGAAAGTTCACAAAAAAGTTTATAAATGATACCTCCAACTATAGACCCATTTTAAAACTTTTTTGTATGTAACTATACCTTAATTATTTTCAAGCCTTAATTTATAAGTCTTTATCTATTAACACGAGTTTTTGAAATGAAGAACAACAGCCACTTACCTGACTACACTTTTTTTTAAGATGTAGAAGGAGTTAAAGAGGTTGATTTGATTCCAACAGATTTAAGGAAAACGTTTGATTAAATATTCTAAAATATTATTCTTTATAAACTCTTTTAAATAGCTTGGTTTCGTTAATTCGTCCATATCTTGACTTCGGTCTGTACCACTCACACATTATGTGGGATACCACAGAGAAGCCAGTTAGGACCTCTCATATTTGTTTCCACTGTGAATTGATTTTTTTCAATTTGATTTGGAAATTTTTGCAGACGACTTGAAAATGTCAAAGAATTGTTTTTTCTTTAAGAATATTTTAACAATAATTTCTACTGGAAGAGAAAAAACTTTTGTTAATAAAACATCAAGAAATTTCAACCAACACTTTCTCACGAAATCGCCCTAAACTATAAACACAGGGGCAATACTTGATTGGTAGAACATATTTTTCTAAATACTTTGAGATTAACAAGCCGGAGACCTGGGGTCGAATCTCAACCAATTTCAGCAAATAGTAGACATTTTTTTCCAGATGTCTCTTTTCTTTCGATGAAGTAAGAAGTCACGAAAATTTTCCTATTATAAAGGGTGTTTTCTTTAGACGTGTGGTTTTCAAGAAGAAATAAAACGCATATAATTTAATGTTATGTCCAAGAATTTAGCTTTATTATAAAGATAAGGGTTTGCCATTATGTTTTAAAAATGATTTCGGGCAAGTGGCCGCCGCGGCTGGCTCGAATAAATTCCAGCCGAGAGGCCCAAGAGGCCCCAGCTCCAATTGTTGCGAGCAATGGCGGATGGGCTCATTCGGGTTTTCTTCGATACTCTGCTCACAGCAGCAATAGCGTCTTCGGTGCGCACTGTATGGCGTCTCTGAGGATTCGCATTATCCACTAGAGTAAACGTGGTGCGAAACCGATCCATGGTTGCTCGAATTACTCTGCTGGGCGATTATGTCGACCGAATATTGGACGCAGCGCGCGATGCGTCGCGCGAACCGAACCATTATTTTGGTAATAAAATTGCACGATTTGCAAACGTTGTTCAGGAGTAATCTATTCATTATGAAATGGCAAACCAAATTGAGTATAAATCAAGTGACAGCTGTCAAAAAGACCAACTCCGAAAAAGTATTGCCAGATAGAAAACCACACGTTTAAAAAAATACCCTTTATTAGGCATCTAATTTGGGAGACAATTCTAGATCCCTTTCATTCCTTCCAACCTAAAACACGCACCTTGGAATCATAGAGAGTTGTAAGTCTGTAGGCCAAAGTTCTGGTTTTAATCTCTATTCGTGACCTGCGGGTCATTTGTGTCACTCAACTCTATTTAAGCTCTCACATGAAACAAAGCCAAATCAGGTCTCGGCTGCATGTTCCTACGAAAACAAATCCCTTTATGTGAATTTTATAAGACCACTCCCAGAATATGTCTCCCAGATCTGTTCACCTTATCATCAAGCTCTCGTCATGATAGTTTTGCTAAATTTGAAAATTTGTATCGTAAACTTCCATTAAGCCAGATTTTGGAGAGTTTTGTTTTGTTTTCTTTTTGTTTGTTCAGCTAATTCAAGGACAATTGATGTACCTAGTAATCTTAAAAATGTTGTGTATTCGCTAGAATATACCTACCTAAGATTTTTTAAGTCAACAATGAGAACATATGTCGCTCATTAGAAAGAACAACTTAAAAAATGCTGTTTCGAGATTAATGAGATTGAAATTTTCTGTTTCGTGAAAAAGCTATGCAAAAACAGCAGTAATACCTCAAATAACGCGCTCGTGATTGAAATTGCAGAAATAAAATGAAAAATATTCTACGTACGTAATAAACTCAAAAACGAAATATTTTGAGTTATTACGGTGTTCTTTCTAATGAGCGATGTGTCTACCATATGAGTTATAGGGGTTTAGGAGTAAACAGCAACCTATTTTATAGTAATTAGTGATTACATATCAGACGAATCACTTAAATATTATTGATCTTTGAAGACTTGTAAAAAATCATTACTTAAGTAAAGAAAATAATAAGTAGGTACACCTAATTGTCGATATTAATTTATTTTTGTTCTTAATACCAAAAATCTCATTTATTAAATGCTCTTAAAAAATCGATTTATTTAATATAATTTTTTTTTTTGCAGAATTCATCAACCTATCCGACCACCTGCCACGATTCTCATTCCGAAGAACAAGCACATCATCCTTACAAAAACGACCTCGAAGTAATTCAGCCTGCCCTTATGGCCCATTAGCTGATATAGATTCTTTAACAATTAATGGTTTTGCTTTACGTAAGCCTGGAGGAAGTTTACGCTCGAAATTACGAAATTACGACAAAATCTATCGAAATTACGATTCAACGACAGACAAAGAAGACGACGACCAAGAGCTTAGTGAAAATGTTTGCTATCGCATGAGTCGATTACAATCATAGTAAATTAAATGGTATTATATCGAACTTAAACATAAAACAATCTAAACAGAAAAACGAAAAAAAATATCTAAAACGAAAATATTTTAAAATATGAAAGCATATCCTTCACAACAAAAATTGAAAATGTTAGCTTGAGAGAATCTATTCCTAGCGTTTCTATGTACAACCAAACGAGGGAGTCGTTTATCAAAATGTATAATAAAAGTTCCACACCACCCTTGGCGGTATGAAGTAATAGTATGCAGCAGTAAAACTATCATAAATAGAGTTCACCGCTTCATCCCACTTCCACTGCGAGTCAAAAAAAGGACCTCTTAACTTAAATAACACTCTAGGTGTACACAGAGCGAGTCAGTCTATGAGAGAGTCCATGTGTTGGTCGTCCATGGGCCAAGTTGTCGCATAAATTAAACTCTGCCTAACCTTCAGAGTCCAATAATAGTGAATAAATTTTCGAAAGGACATTCGGGACAATATATACATATGTATGTACATCTCCCTACATAAATAAAGAGAGGGAGAGAGAAAAACAAAAAGGACGAAAAAAAAAAAAAAAAAAACAAAGAAAACAAAAAAATACATATTTAACCCTCCTTATTACATATTTGATTTAATTCGTATAAATTGAGTCCTTTTGTTCATTCATCGTCGCACAAGAAGATATAAGAAAGAAAGTTGGAATAAAAAGGACACTCTCATTCTCATCCATACCCCTGCAGCCCGACCCGGATGGATGACAAAAACATTCCATTATACACGACGACGATCTCATCCTTATTTAGAATTTATTCTTCCTTCATTTAAAAGATTCTCAAGGAAGTATATATATAAGCCATTCATTGTATTGTTGGCTTCCATTTACACTTATTCGTATACACAAATCCTATAAGAAGGACCAAACAAATAACACGCGCAAATGGAATCTCGTATCCATGTCAAAAGCCAAGGATTTATTTAACACAAGTAGAATAATTAAGATGGGTGAATAGGAAGTCCTGGATGAGGTGAAAGGACGAACGATACAAAAAAAAAAAAAAAAGGACGAAGTCTATATAATTACAGGTAGTTCATAATTGATTTCAAGGGATCCGCGCATATACAACCCACAACACAAGGGAGAAAGTAAATTTATTGGTTTATCAGGACGAAAAATGATTACCATTATATCTAGTTAGTGTGTATATAAGGCTTGGGGAAGGCCTGATTATATACGTATCCTTGTGCCTGATTTAAATTCAAATTGCACTGCCAAATCAAAAAAAAAAAAAAAAAAACATTCAGGATCAAAAGGATTAATGTGATGTGCGGAAAGAGAAGTATATAATGGAAAATAGGCAGTGCTGCGGAAAAGTCAAAATGAAAAAGGAAAAAAAAATATTCAAAATAAATCGAAGCTTCTTAATGAGCAACAACCCGCAAGGGATACCTAAGCCATAAGCAAATAGATACCACTGCCAGCACCACCACCACCATCGCCGCATCCATCTAAATTTGCAATTTGTGCGCGACAAAATGTCAAAATTGGAATCCTCAAACCATCATCATCATCATCATCATCATCAGCATCAACCATCAGAAGCCCCGTGGTTGCTGTTGCCGAATTGAGATAATAATTTATGCAAAAAAGGATGAAATTTCGCGCCGAAAAGGACTAAAAAATCTTGAAATATGGAGATGAGTTTGTTTTATGAAGATGAAGAACAGTAAGAGCGAGATAGAGAAGAAAACAAAAAACAAAAATAAAAAAAAAAAAAAACAACAAGGATGTTCATCTAAATGCAAATAGCTTCAAGGGAACTCTTTTTTTTTTAGGTTTCCTATTTATATTGGTGTTGGTGTGGTTTTATTGAGGGGTTACAGTTTTTGATATATTTAAAAAGATAAATGTTAAGAAGGCTTCTTTGGAATTTTATTGTATACAGAAGTGTAAATTAGAAAATAAAATTGGTGGTAATTTAAACGCCTTCTTGTGTTATTTTTTTTTTTTTTTTTGGGATTGTTTTTGTTTTTGTGCGAAGGACTTTGGCTGACAAAAAATGAGAATAGCCTGCACCAGCGAGTGATGACCTTGGAATTGTTTTTTTCTTAAAAAATTTATTATCCTTTTCCTTTTTTTGTTTGCTTATTAAGGTAAATGAAAAATAAGCGTGCTAAGTATAAAGGACATTAATTCATACAAAACTGGCATGTGGTGCTGGTATGGGCATAAATATTCTACCGCAAAAGTTAGGAGTTTTAATCTTAAAAAAAATGTCAATTACTAATTGCTTTTGACCTTCAATCAATTACATCAAAAGCATTAATTTTATGTAATTGAAAAAAAAAGCAATTAAAATTCATGTGGTAACAAAAAGGTGATAATAATTATTTTTGTTGGTTATCATTACAAAAACAATTTTCCCAAAAAGAATAAAACGCCAGGCATATTTACAGTGTAAGCTAAGTGTGTGGATGGGATCCTTAACAAGGTTTTTTAAATATTTAATTTTCATAGAATTATCTGTCGATAAATGTTTTTAATAATAAATACTTACTCATTTAAGGCAGCTGGCTGATGTTAGACCCCACTGTTGTTACATCTGGATGCTGGGGAAATATTGTTAGATTATAGTTACCTGAATAACATATTTTAAACGCAAATAAGGTTTGATACAATAATGTCAAAGACAAATAAAATTTTCCAGCTTGTTAGAGTCTGGATGATGTAAGACCCCACTGTAAATGTCTGACTCCATAGAAAATATTGTTAAATAGTAACTCAAAAAACAAAAGTGTACGAAAATTATCTTTTATATTATATTTACTAAGAAAAATGAGACGATAATTTTGACACCTTTATGGTGTCTGACTGATGTTTAGTACCATTTTAGTACCATTATTGTTCTATCGCGTCGGGGTTTTGGAGATGATATTAAACATTCAGAACTACCAAAATTTGTTTCAATAATCGCAAATATGCGGAAAAAGTGAATGGGAGATTCCCACTCTAGATTCGGTAATGAGTGATGAAAAAAATTGATGCATTCCTGTGAGCGTTCGTTGGTAGACATGGACCGACCTACCATTTTTTGTCGAATCCCAATGACATTTTTTTCATAAGAATAGGTACCCATGAAGAATTTTTCACTTCCTTGCTAGAGGCACTTCCACTTGAAAGCAAATATTTTTGTTTTAAGGTGTCTGCGAGTCGATCGCCAGTACTCTGACGTAATAGTCCAATACAATAAACATTTTATGTTACAGTTGAACAATGATTTATTATTGTTCATATCTTGACAGAAAAATTAGATTTTTGGACAAAAAGTCTTGACTCATCTCAAATCAAATACAATTTGTCAAAACCCTATTGCTCTAATATGATTTCTTTTTGCAAGAAACCTAAAACGAATTTCTATTAGCAAAAAAAAATTGGACATAAAACAGAAAATAAATAATAAAATTAATTTATGTCTTTTACTTAAAATTTAATAATATACCTCAAATTCAAGCATCTTTCAGACGTTCTAAAACAAAAATTCGACAAATTCTTATAGGAATCACACAAAAGTGGGCTGTACCATATTTTAGGAAAATTGGTTTACCTCTTCGATGAACATTGAACAGTGGACGTTCAGATTTACATCTCACAAACAGACGCACAAACCTATGAAGACAAAACTCATATTTTTAGACTCCTGCATAATAGGCTAATAGCCCACAACTATTTTTGGGTGTGAGTGATAGCAAAAATTAACTGGTATTTTTAGATAGGTCTTTACTTTTCATATTCAAATATGAATTAAGTCTTGCGTGCCGTAGTTGGGGCCTTTGTCGGTAAAGTGCATTATTTTAGTGCATATGGTAGATAAGCGGCCTCATGGAATGTCTTGGATTACCATATTATGTTATCAGAGGGGAAGCTTCTATCAGTGAGAAAATATTTCCAAATGCTATCACATTTGATTTAGAGACCGGTTTCATACCCATCTTTGACTGCGTCTTGGATGCAGAAGACCCCACCCAAGATGTCTTGGACCACCATTTTCATGTCTAGGGAGCTCAGATCTTTTATTAAATATAACGATTTAGTTGCTATACCTTTTATCTGGGCTGTAAAAAAAACGCATTTTGAATGCACCATTACTGACAAAGACCCCAATCACGAAATGCAAGACTTTCATATTTGCTTATGAAAAGTAAAGATCTATCTAAAAAAAAAATAGTGAATTATTGCTATCATTCACACCCAAAATTTGCTGTGGGCTCTCGGTCTATAAGAAAATTTAAAAATATACTGATGTTGTTATTAAAGTCGTTGGCACAATAAAATTGAAATCAAGTAGAAACATTTTTATTTTATAATTTTTAAGACTGAAAATCATTGCTGATTTCCAAATGGTGTTGAATAAATGTACAAATACATTTTTTTATTATAAAAAAAAACTTGATGTAAAAAAAAATATTTATCTCTTCTTTATCCAAACATGTTTTTTTAACTTCAAAATAAACAACGAGCTGTCCAATTATTTTCAACACTTTTTAACTAGTTTAAGTATTTAAGGTTCAATTTTTCAGTATGGTATTAAATTTAACTTCCGAGTTAATTGACTAAATTTATTGAGTTAACTCTGCGTCATTTACTCTTTTTTATCCTCCGAGTTTATAAGGTCTAATTTGTTATAATGTTTGGGTCCAGGTTAGTAAAAGCTGCCATCTTAAAAAAAAATTTGGGAACCCTCCCGCATATCCTGTTACTTCATGAAAAAAAAACAAATTTTTAATCTCAAATCTAAAATATCGCGAATGCACATCAAAAACGAAAGAATATCCTTTGAAAGAATCTCTAAAAAAAATTCATTCCAGATTTTTTATTATTTTTATTGAGAGTTTTAACTTGAAAAAAATGCATAATTTTCATATATTCATAATTTTCTTTTGTGAAAAACAGCAACAATGTATCAAAATTTAACAAATTAAGTACAAAAATACTGAGCCCAGTGCAGAACTAAGGTTCAGGTCCACTGCGGACTCAATCAACACTGTATATAAGTAAGTTTAACTACATTCAACGATAGCGTAAAAATCTTAACAGCAAAAATTAAAAGTAGGTATATACTGAAATAATAAATGCCAAAATAAAATAAACAATCATGACCGTCAGGTATGCAATACAATTTCAATTTTTAATGTTCTAATAATAATTGAAATGTAGTAAACTTGTAAAATTTTCATAAAAGAAAAAGAATCGATTTTTTTTAATTCCAAAAAGTTTCCTGTTTTTTTTTTTTGTAATATAATTTCTTGGATCAATTTTTGTCGCTCAGTGTCTTTAAATAAGTTGTGTCAAAATAATTAATTGTAGCGCACTTTTTTCTTTAAAAAAATTCCTTAAATATGACAAAATACTCAGAGTATTTCGCCACCTCCGAAGGAACACGGCTATCGTGTTAAATTGGTTGGTTTTAATTCACGCGTATTAAAGGTTAATATACATATTCTCAAAAATTAACATTAATTCTAGATTTTTTCATTCGAGTTTTTTTTTTTTAATTTTTGAAATTCGAGATTTTTTTTACAGATTTTCTATAGATAATTTTATTTATAGCTATCGTAAATTTGTTTGATTGTTTTTCAAAATTGTGAAACTTTTCACATTTTAAAAATCGAAAATCACTTTAAAGACGAACTCAATAATTCTGATAAAGAGCTTGACATTTAAGATCTCACCTTAAAAACCGAAGCTATTGATTCAAAAGCAAATCATATTTGTGTAGAATTGTATAAGCTAGAACATTTACTTTTAATTTTATATACAGGGTGTCCCGAAACTCAAAGTCAAGCGGGTAACGGGTGATAGGGTAGGTTGTACCTGTTCTGGAAAAAATAAGAAAAAAATCCATCTCGCTTGGTTAAGTAAAAACAGCAATATTTAGAAAAATAGTGAAAACGATACCCTAGAAATTGCGAGTAAAACAAGGAACGTAGCGTACCGTAATGTAGATCTGGCTGACTCATATTGACGGCAAACAGTGTCTGATTCTAGTGCCTCTGTTTATGTCAAAAAAAATGAAAAATATTTTTAACGAATGAATAAGTAGCAAGTGTCATTTTGAAATTTTGATGAAACGCGCCAATTTTTTAAAAAACTGGCCAAGGTAGTGTAGTACATTTTTTTTAAAATATGAAGTGTCAAATTTGGCTTAAAAAATTTGTTTGAAACATGACTCAGTCAAACTTAATTTTTCTTACTAAACTTACAATATTAATTTGTGATTGCAATCAATAGCATGGTTATTTAGGATTACGTAAAAAGAATAAACACGTCAAAATTTGGAAATTTGTGACCACAGTACCTAAAAATGTGGTCTAGGGTATCAATTTTCACTATTTTTTTTAAAATATTGCTGTTATTACTTAACCGAGCGAGATGGTTTTTTTTTTTTATTTTTCCAGAACAGGTACAACCTACGCTATCACCCGTTACTCGCTTGACTTTGAGTTTCGGGACACCCTGTATATATTTTTATTTTTTTCCAAAAACTGAAATTTTTTGAGAAATTTACAATAAAAAAATAATTGCACCTCCTTAAAACTTTAACTTGTCGTCCAAATTTAAGGTCCTTTTTAGTAAATGCTTAAACATAAAAATTCAGTTTTGCCAGAAAACGGCTTTTTTCGTTTTTCTATTTGATTTATTGATTTTATTAGATCATGATTATAATAAAATAAAATAAATAAATATAAACAAAATTTCAAATTTGAAATTTATTATAAATAATATGTAAGATTTCGGAAGGAATGGCATTTGGTATTTAAACTGAGAATAAAAAAACAATTAGATCACACGAATAGTTCAAGAGTGGCTTAGAATTAAAAAAAAATACTTTCGAAAACATGAATTACATTTAAAAACATAATGTAGGTAAAAAAAAGACAAACATCTTAAAAGCATGAAGCTGCTACAACTTAAGTAAGTATACACGCTCATTGAAATAAAGAGAAAATAAATTACAAAAACTTAAACTTTCTAATTCTTTAAGAACTTGTACGAGTATTAATTCAATAAAATATCGAATGTAAATGTTTTTCATATTCTTCAAATCCATCATTCCATTCCTTCCATTAAAAAAAAACTATTCATATTTTCTTAAAGATTAGAAAACTTCATGGCAAAGTAAAAAAAAAAAAACTTCTTCCATGAATAATGCTTGCTTTAAAAAAGTTTAACTCAGATATTTTACTTTTAAATGCATTTTTCCAAGAAATCCAATTTTATTTTTACCTTCTAAAGCACACAATCTGTGTCTATGCATTTATGAATGCATAACCCATTCAGAAAGCATCTGTTTTCCTCGACACCATAATTCAAATATTAAAACCTCAAAATGGCCCAAAGTTAAAGCCACATCTTCATTTTGAATGCGTTGACTAAAGGAAGAAGAACCAACATAAAATAGCCTGAACGTATACGTGTAAAAAAAAAAAAACAAAAATCCTTTTAGTCCATAAAATGCATTCGAGGTCACCCAACCTTCTCTTCTATTTTATAAATCCTTTTAAGGTAGGTACTTTTCCTTTAGGTATTCAAAAAAAAAATATAAGAGCCATTCAAAATGATTTACACGAATCGTTTTATGCTTTTCATTAAGATCTTTCAACCTGAAGGAATACCTACATTTTTTTTAGAAAAACTTTGAAGGGAAAACTTTTCACTATTTTTTTTTTCTCAAGGCTCATATTTTTCGAGGACTTTTCCATACCTGAAGAATTTCTATTTAATCAACAAAAAAAAAATCTGTACGATTTCGTAATCTCATTCTTAAGCACTCAAATACTTCAGACAGTGTTTTAGATAATTTTCTTCATTTCCTATATCCTTTGGACGTTAGGGAAAAGAAAAATGCTAATACATAATTGTATCCTTGCGTGATTGTTAAAAGTTTGCCTTATAAGACTTTTGATGTGTGATGGTGGCGTGCAAAAGTCAAAGAATAATAAAAGACCAAACAACCATCTACTGGTGTCTTGGTGTGTATATGTCCTTTAAGGACAATAATAAAGGATATTGTTGGATTGCATGTGGGTGGAAATGATATTGATTTTTTTGGCGCCTTGTTTGTATTTATTTTTGGTAAGGTTCCTGTATTCCGGTTTGGGCTAGACAGTCGTAAATTTTTAACAACTTTTTATAGTACTAGTATAGGAAATCCTTGTGCCGATATGATGAATAAACAAAGAATGGTGTGGAAAATTCCTCATATTACCCTGAGTATACTTTATATGTGATTTTGGGGTTCATTTTTGGAATAAGATTTATAGAGATCATTCAGCGAGTGGAACAGATTGAGTGTGAGGGAAGAATTATACAAGAGTACGTTCATATATGATGTGTCTGGTTCAATTTTTTTATGTTTTGAAGCCCTTTGGCTTAAAAAAAAACACTTGTTTGAAGAATAATTTTCAATAAAAACACATCATTCTCAACAGCGTATTTAGAAAATTCCCCCATATTTTCTCATCGAATATCCATCCCACACAGGAGCAATTCAAATTAGCACAAATAATTCCCATCAGAGAAGCCTTCCACCATCAACAAAAAAAAACAACCTCTTTTAATATTTTCCCCGTTAAAAAAAAATATCGCTATAACCCTCTTATTAAAATTAGCTTTTAAGTCCCTGAGGTTGAATCTCTTCAACGGAATTCTTTTTTTTTTTATCTTGCGCTGAGAGACTGCGAGACTTGTGTAAAGCAAACACCAACAAAAAAAAATCAATAAACACACTCAGTCAAGGACTTTCTGACGCGCCTTAGGGTGTCATAACCTAAAATGCTTACCTTTTCATTCAAAAGGCGTAAAAAATTGCTACTACCGCCGCCGCCGCTACCTAGCCTTCATAGTCATTATATTTAAATTTCGTTTTCTTTATCATGCACAAGTACCGTTATACCAACATATAATATCTTTGGTGTTTATTTCACACACACACAAATACACGAGCACGCACAAAAAGGGTCATTTAAGCTTTAAAGGAAATTTTCTTTAACCCCGACCCAAACGAAGGTCCCAAAATGTTGTTTCGATATCCTTTTTTTTTGGTCGGCGGCGCTTATATAAGTTTACGTACGAGTGACTTTATTGCCTTAGGGGGTATATGTATACGATATACCTAACGATGTTTTTTCTTTGTGTTGTCTTTTTTCTACCGTTAGGCAGCTGAAGCCAATAATTTTGTTCAAATTATAACTTCATGAATTTTATTCGAAAAAGAGGCAACATGTGAAAAAAAATACACTAGACACAGGTGGATGGGTGTCAAGAAAAAAAAAAAGGACGAAAAAAAAGTATATTAGCATATTAGCAGGAAACAGTAAAAAACGCAACAGTAAATGTCAGTGTTGAAAATATATAATGCTGCGAGTAGCAATAAAAAAGAAGAAAAAATATGTGTCAAAAAAGAAAAAAAAAATGTAACATGTGTGTAAAAGGAACTTGTTGGTGGGTGGGTTTACATCAAGAAAAAAATCGTTTTGTCGTGTTGGAATTAAAAGATTTTATGTGTAAGGTTGCAAGCGCTTAACATTGTGATACAAGTCTTTTTTGAATAAACGGGCAAAGGTGCAGGAAGCAGATAAGTGAGATGAAAAACGTGTTAGAATGAGTTCTGGACGAAGTTCGATAAATTTGAGGATCCTACAGAAGAGACATATACCTCCTGAAAAAACGATAAGAGAATTGATTTCTTTTTCAATCGGGCGAATAATAATACAGAAGGTAAGGTTATGCTTTTAGGCTTTATATAGTATAAATCATAAATGAGCTGCTACAAATGTCCCATTATACTACATCAGGAAAATGATTTCATACTAAAAATACAAAAAAGGCAAGACAGCTCACAAAAATCATCACACATCAAAAAAATACAAATCTTTACTTACAAACTAAGCTGCACACCGAAAACAAATTTAAAACTCAATTATTCACTGAAACACAAACCTACATATAAGGTACCGGAACATACAGTTCATAGCTTAGACCTAGACCACACTAAGCAACTTTATTGCCGGCAAAACGGAGCAACTAGAGTTGCTTGCCTTCTTGTCCAGAAGGTAGCTTCCGATCCTATTTTTGAAATTTGCATTTTTTTGTTATCTTGAAAACAATTTGTTATAACTTTTAATTTTTCAATTTCTCAGTAAAAATTATTTTAATAAGAATTTTAAAGAATTCAATTCTCTACAAAAAAAAGGGTTGAAATTTTGTTTGTGAGGCTTATGGTTCTCAAGATATCGCAATACAATTTTTTTTTTTTGAATAACCTCAAATTTAAAAGTGCTTAATTTGGTGTTATAATATAATTTTCTAATAATATTTTTCACAAGGAATTTGACTGTGAAAACGGTTTTACAGTAAAAAAAAAACGGTTTCAGCAAAAGTAAGGACTGAAATAGAAAATTTTCTGACCCCTTAAATTCATGTATTGAAGAATTTTTCACCACATTGACCATATTATTGATCCCTAATGTACTATATATATCTGTAAATATCGCTTAAAAAAATAATGTACCCTGTTGATTAAAAGCTGTGTTAAGTTGGCTTAGGATAATTGGCTTGTTGGCCAACCACAGTAGGGATGATTCAAAAAACAACTTTCTCGAAATTCAACCGGGACCGGAATGTTCATCACTTTTGATAGTTGTTCTTGAAAACTAGGACAAGTTTTGAAAGGCAAAAACTGTTATTGAGTAGTAGAATATTTATACAGGGTGCTGTTTAAAACGTTTTAAGTACAAAATAATTTTGACCACCATTTAGGGTTATCGATTTATTTGTAGCTACATGGTGAAGATCATGAAAAATATTCTTTTATAAAATGTTAGTCTAGCTTTTAAGCAGTGTTAATAAAAAAATAGTAAAGAATAAAAATCAATTTTGGACAGGGTGACCCAAAAATTAAATCAAAAAAATGTGATTACAGTCAAAAACCGTTAGAATTTAGTATTAAGATATTAAAGTTTATGAAATTCTTAGGAAAATAATTTGAAAAAAAAAAATGCATTTTGACGAACCCTGTATAATATTATATGAGTTTTTCTACATCACGGTTATAGCGTTTTTTTCAAAATTTTGTTTGAACAAGTTTAAGCAAGAAATTAACTTTCGACCGGGACCGAAAGTCACTGAAAAGCATTTTCGTCTAATAAGACAATTATATTAAACACCAAGTCCCAGATCCATTAGATTACAGATAACATTTTTGCTACAAACAAAAAATAATATAAAAATTATTTCAAAAATTAATTTTCGAATTGAAAATTTCATGATTTTATCTCCGAAACTCGAAAAGTTATGCAGTTTTTAACATTTGAAAATTTTTCTGATTTTCAAAGATTTCCAAGCAAAAATATTTAAAAAAAACGCAGGTAACGATCTCTAAATGGTGTTCGTTTTGAATTTTGTTGGTTTTAATTTTTTGGTTTCAATCTAAGCTTTATAATTTTGCCCGGTCCCGGTTTAGTTTCAAGAAATCTTTTTTTTTAATTACCCTATTCCACAGTTACCAAAAAAATTGATTTTGAAAAATGAGGAGCCAAAAGAGCGCTACCACGAAAAATTTATTTTTTCAAATTGGATTGATCTTTTTTTGAACATTACTGACCACTCTTGTGGTTGTTTTGACCAGCCCTAAAAATATTTGTTTTTTGATTTTGAAAAAAAACTTCGATTGCTTTTTTTTTATTTCTTTTCCTTTTTTTTATTTTTTAGATTTGAATGATGATTATTATGAACAAAAAAATCAATTATGTATTTTAGAATTATTCTATCTCCTCAAAATATATTTTTTATTGAATTTTGAAATATTATCATGGTGAAAAAGAAAAGGTTGTCATTTATGAAAGTTGATTTTTTTTAAACAACGGTAGATCTGATATTAATGAAGACTTTGAAAATAATGTTTTTTTTGAGGTTCTAGCAGTTTTGGGATAAGTGAAAAGCTCAATTTAGAAATAATATGTCTGTTCCCGTAGTGCCCAAAACGGTGAATTTATACAAATTTTAATTAAAAGTATGTCAAAGTTTATATAAAATGTGTAGAAACTCACACAAATACGCAGAGTTTCAAAGTAAATGAACGCACCTAATTTTTCTTCCCAAAACTTTTAACGGCGCGGCGTCTGAGAGCCAATATTGGAAATTTCATTCTTTTTTAGCGGTTATCTACTGGAAATATCAACTTGGATAGATGAGAAAATACCAAAGCTGATGAATTTGTTTTTATCGTATTGATGTTCAGTCCTACAATTTCAACTTCTCTTGATATAGTGATTTGCTCTATTTTCAGACTCCGTTCAGTGCACGTGAAGTTTAATTAATTAACAACATTAGTACATGTATAGGTACTGCTGAAAAAACTTTAAAATTTTCGAAAAAAATATTTAAAAAAAACTATGATACACTGTGGCGTATACGCACCTTTTAATTTTAATTTTTATTATTATTGTCAGTTATGATTGATTTTTTACGGTTATTACTTTTTTGTATGTTGATTATTGTCAAATTAAATTTTATTATTTTAAATAAGCTGATGATTGATAGATATTTAGAAGTGATCTATTCCATTTCTTCTATCAACAGAAGGCTATTAATGTTCGTACACCGCAGTGTTGGGCACTCTTTACCGCCATAAGGGGCTTTCATTGAAAATCATCATTGAAAATTTTAATTTTCAATTTTGAGGACCTAAAAAAGCGATATCAGTGATTATGACAATATCAGTGATTATGACTCGACTCGCTGATGACTCGATTATTATTTCTAGTCAAAAAAATATTTCATTTTCATCTTAAGTTGGTACGATCCATTCAATACATTAAAGATGCCACATCCGCTCACCAAGTATTTGATGAAATATGATTTTTTTTTTCAAGGATTTAAATCTAATATTCTTTTATTTTATTTTGTTTTCCTACATTTGTTCCTTTTCAATTTTATTTAAACATAAAATATAGATTAGAGACGGCATCATATGGTCTTGCTACCCTGATGCCCTAAAAAAATAAATTATAAATTGAATTGGAAATTATTTCATTACAAAAAAAAAAAAAAGTAAATACATACATTTATGATTTTTTACCTATGTAAGTTCTATAGGGTAAATCAAAACTCCAATTTGAACTACATACATGTATCAAACGAGAATTAATAATAATTAATCATTAAAGTTAAGTTAAAAATTTATCCCAGTGCCCAGAGCCAGTAGATAATTGTTTTTTATAAGGTGCTTCTTATGTAATAAAATGTCTTCACTATAGTCAGTTGATGATTTCAAGGATGAAAATCCACAATGATTGTTAACTAAGCTCATTAAAAGCTTATTTTAATCAATAATTCAACAAACCCAATTAAATTGTGATTAAATAATATTCTACCTGACTGACTTTTCCACTCAGGATATATCTATTATAAACACCATTTTCATTTTGTGTGTGTGAGTTGTCTAAGGGATGAATTAAAAGTAACGAAGAAAAAAAAAATATTATAAGAAAAAATAAGCTCTTTTTGTTCGTATGATAATGTTCGTATGAGTTTTAAATTTGCTGATGGAAACAAAAATGGACATCACTTTTTCATTATTTCCAAGTATTACTATATCGTACTGGAGTAGTTGTTAAAAATGTTATAAATTGGCATTACTTGAATTGAAAGTTAAATGATTACACCTTTATTGATAAATGTGAGTTAGCGACGAGTTATGTTATTAAATACAGAATCTAATTAATAAATAAAATGGAAAGTAAATGGATAACTTTTCAATAGAGTAAAAGAATTTTTAACTTATTATAGTAGATTTTCTTATCAAGATTTTTGACAAAGGCCAGTTTGCTATTCCACGAACGTTTTGTTTTTATTATTTAGAAAAACATATATTTAAAAAAAAAAAAAACATATTCAAAAAAATTTCTAATAAAAATAATTATCAACTATCACTGGTACACTATGGCGTATACGTATTTTTTTATTTAGAATTTTACTGACAATCAGTTATGTGTTTTTTACGGTTTAAAGTATAATTTAACCTTGTTTAATTTTTCAATATTCTTTGAATCGATAGTAATTCTACTAATTTTGATTTTACTGCCATAAATATATGGCGATAATTTTATTAATCGCAATTCCGATCAAATAAATAAAACAATAAAATATACCCAGTATTTATTTAGGTTCTCCCACATTGCAATATTAATTTATAATTAATTCTTCAATCTACATATTAATTAATATTAATATCTATTAACCAATATATAATTAAAGATTAATTACGATTTTATTATAATTTTTATTGATTACAATCCAACAAAAAAAAATTGTAAAAACTATTGCTTTAAAAAAAGAATTAATCCAACCACAAATTCATTCAACCAAACTTCATTATAACCAAAAAAAAAACAAGTTCAACGCCATTTCGTTGTAATACCTATATAAGTCAACCATATATTTTTTTTT
This sequence comes from Epistrophe grossulariae, assembly GCA_929447395.1. Taxonomy (NCBI): domain Eukaryota; kingdom Metazoa; phylum Arthropoda; class Insecta; order Diptera; family Syrphidae; genus Epistrophe; species Epistrophe grossulariae. Next base: position 17,661,992 of record OV839567.1, on the reverse strand, counting down.
TGTTCAATCATAAAAAAAAAAATAATAATAATAATAAAGTGACTTCATTTGGCGTTAAACAAAAAACTCCTTGTGAATAATTTTCACATTTTCTGACCGAAAAAATCATTAAAATTACATGGTCTTCTGTGATATATTAAAACACACACATACACTCCATGACACTGGATAGGGCCGAAAATTTCGAGTTTCATAAAGCAAAATAAAATAATATAATAAAATAAAATAAAATAAAATAAAATAAAATAAAATAAAATAAAATTAAAATTAAAATTAAAATTAAAATTAAAATAAAATAAAATAAAATAAAATAAAATAAAATAAACTAAAATAAAATAAAATAAAATAAAATAAAATAAAATAAAATAAAATAAAATAAAATAAAATAAAATAAAATAAAATAAAATAAAATAAATTAAAATAAAATAAAATGATTCAAAGCTTGTGTGGGAACAACAGCTCATAGAGAACCGAGGCCTAAAGACTTACAACTTGCAATCATTCCAGTGTACGTGTTCTTTTGCCGATTCCAAATGACTATTATCGGAAGCATTTTTTTATAACAGGTTATGGATGCCCTTGGAGGATTTGTCATTTCTTTGGAAGAGGCCCTAGTACCCCTGAAAAAAACATGTTTTTATATTGAACAAATATATTCAATAGTTAATGTGGTCACGTGTTAAGAAAATATACATAGCTTGAAAACTATTTAATAAATATTTTATTTCAATTAAAGTATAAGTGCTAGGGTTACGGTTAAGATACCAAAAAAATTATTTCAGATTTCATATTGTTTCATTCTTAATTTTCAAAATATTTTTCCCATTTTAATCAAGTGACAAAGAGTGTATAGTTATAACATTTCCATCATAAGTTTGACAACAGCAAAAAAAAAAGGACAAAAAACGTGAATCGCTAACCACCGCCGGTTTGGGAGGGAGAAATTAGTGGTTGATTGCGAACACTGCTGCTCTCTGTATAATGAGTTGCATCACTTACACAGGGGAAAAAGGGTCTAGATATAGGAATGTTAAAAAAAGAAAAAAATGGACAAAAAAAGGATCCAACCAGACCACAGCGCAGCACCACCATTATCGTCGTCGCTTCATTGCCACCGACCTAGTGGTCGGTGCTAATTGCCGGCGCATTTGTGCATAAAATGAAAGCATTTATATGTAGGTATGTGAGGCAAGGCTGGACTGTCGTGGTGCTCTATTTAGATATTATTATTTTTTTTTTTGCAAAGGCGACTCTTCATTTTTAAAGGGGAAATGTAAAGCGAACATTTTTCTAATTAAGAAGAGCGGTTTTATTTTTGAAAAACATTCAAATTCTCTTGTTTTCTTTTGTAAAAAAAGGGAACTTTTAAATAGTGGTTTCCAGAAAAGTAAAAAATATATCATATACACCGTGAATAATATAAAAGATGCCCCAGTTTTCTTACCCGAGTAGCATCCATGGAAATAAATATTTTTCATGTTTCTTGCTTACAAATTTATTGCTTTGTTTGATGTCCTTCTGAATTTGAAAAGTTGTATCCTTCTTTATCCTTAATTTCTATGCGAAGCAAATTTTTTGATGGCTTTGTCAAATTACAAGGGATGAGAATAAAACCAAGAAAAAAATTTATTCCTGAATATGATATCCTTCATTGAAGAAAAAACCTTTAAGCTTTAAGTAAACAGAGTCGGATTTTACAAAAATTAGAGCCTTGATGGGTTAAGTGATGAAAGTCATAGTCCCAAAAAGAAAATTCCCTAAGTGAAAATTAAATAAAGACAAGATCTCAGAAAGAAGATGTGCAGATAGTGAATAAAATTTCGCAAATTTGGAAAAAAATGAAGATTCATAGGGCGTATGTACTTAAGTGACACTTATTCTGGTATAAGTCTGAATTCCGAACACGGCCTTAAATTTGTATTTTTTATTTTCGAATTATATTTATAAATATTAATTTTGTTCTTAAATAGCATCAACCTCTTCATATGCTTCGAGTTTAAGGCCTGCGAAATTTTAAACCCACCTGTGTCTTACCAAAAGATCCTTTTTTTTGTTTTCTATGCCAATAATGATTTTCCGATTATGTTTTCCTGGCAATTTGCATCCACTTTGAATTTATTTGTGTGTATATTTCATTTCATTTTTATTTTTTTTAATTTTGAAAAAGAAAAAAATTCATCTTCTTCAAAAGAATTCTAAAAGAATAGAAGTTCTTCAATAGTATAATAATATCCTTGCAGAAAATTTAAAATCGCTTTTCGTTTTACGAACATAACAACAAAAGAAAAAAAATAATAATTCCGTATGTTGATTTGAAAAATAATTTTCCGCATAATGTGACGGCATTTTTCATATCTTAAAAGTTGATGTGTTTTTTTTTTGCTGTGTGCTGCATAATGGAGGCAACAAAAAATTGATGAGGATGGAAGGAAGGGAGGGGGATTGATTTTTTTTATAATGTGAACCTCTTTCTTTTCTATCCTTCAGGCATTTTATAGGCATATATTATGTATGTATAGGTATTGCAGTTGAACTGTGATTGAATTTTATTTTTTTTTTCATTGCATGGCAGATTATAAATTTAAAAGGACTTTTTTTATAAATTATTGTTTGAGGTTAGGGGTGGAAATAAATTGAGGTTCAAGTGGTGAATTAATTGTATTGATGCCACCTCAGTTGGTGATTGAATGTTGATTGATGGTTGAAGTATTTCTTCATTTAATTAAAAATGTCTGTGAATTTGTATTGATTATAAAGTAAATGAATGAAGCTTTCATGTTTTACTTGAAAAAAAACTAAAGTTAAAGGAAGAGGGGAAGCTTTTCATCACAAAAAAAAATTGAAATGATGGGAAAGACGGTTTTATAGGATATGACAACCATACGTCCATTAAAACAGGCTGCAAATTCATCCGCACTATTAATTAATATTGAAAATTTCCAATGAACCAGCAACTATATACATATATGGCTAACGTTTGAATTACAGCTTTTCCAAGGAGTCAACCCCAATCATCGGATTCCGTTTGTCCTATACGTGTAACTTGACTCTATGATTAGAAGCTGTAGCTATAAATTCATAAACTGCAATGAACTCTTATTGTTTGTAATTAAAGAGCATATAGAATATAAGAATTAATGTAATGATTCCTAACTAAAATGTTGAAAACTAAATTCAAATTCAGCTGCTATAATTTTGTATTAAGGACACGCGACGATGTTTTTATTAACGGAAAGTGTATTTTGTTGTATGTATAAATGATTTATAATTATAAAGCTTATTACAACTTAACGGATACTTCTAAAACCTTCATTCCAAGTCAAAAGCTTTTAGGTATTTTTTATTTAACACCCTAGCCGTTCGGTTTCAGTAGAGTACTTTCTCTTGTTCTGCTAAAAAAAATAAAAATTCACCAGGGTGCATATATTTTAAAAAATTTAAAAATTATGAAAATGTATAAAACGAATAAAAACAACAGCTCAAATCAAAAAGCGAACTCAAATACGACAAATAATTCCATTTCTACAATCGTTAAGTTTGATTTTGATTTTTTAAAGATATAACTGTTCAAACAAAGGTATGCTTACAAAATTTATCAAGAATTCAGATATTCAGCAAAAAGAATTGCTTAGTATTTCTTCATGGACTGAGATAATGATCATACATATAAGCAATGTTTACTAACTTTAAGGAAAGTTTAAATATTTTTTTTAATGAGAGCATCACATTTCATATTATTTACAATTCTCGCTATACTTATCCACAATTAAAACAGTCCAAATCTTCAGTCAAAGTATGCTTACAAAATTATAATTTAATCAGTAAGAATATTGTTTTTCAAGAATAATAAAAGTATATTACCATATTCATATATTCATTCTCAATCTTTAAAATGCTTGAAAAGCAATGCTTACAACTTTAATTGAAAATTCAGATATTCAGCAAGACAATAGTATAAAATATACATTCCTTAATCCTTAAATAAGAAAATTCTTATATCCTTCTTTTAAGTATATAAGTGTTGAAAATAGTAATGCTGACAAATTTTAAATTGTATTTCTACAAAAAAATTAATATACTCAAGACATGAAAGTTTGAAACAATTTTGCTTATAAAGTTAAAAAAAAAATAAGCAACAAATTTCTACACCTAGAACTTTTTATATGTGTCTGTATGTTCATTTACATGTATGCTTATTGAAATAAAATAATTTAACAAGCTGTTTCAATATCTAAATATATGTATAAATGCTTATTAAGTTTTTTTAAATCAGAAAGACTGCCTAATTTAAGAAGAACTAACATTCATTGCATTTAGTTTTAATTTTTTTCTTCAATATTTTAGGATATAAGTTAAAAAAGTCGATGGAAAGATAAAGAGGTTGCTTACAAATTTAAATGAAAATTTAGATATTCAGCAAACAAATTGTATGAAGTATTATTTTTATAAGCATTATGAAATCATTTAGGCTTAATGTCAGCATTCAATATTTATAGCAACAATATTATAACTGAATGCTGAAATTAGGTCGGATTGTCAAAAATACTCAGAAAATTAATTTCTTTGTGAAATTTGCATTTTCTCACTTACCAGAAAATAAAATACGATTAGAATATCAATACTTAAAAAAAAAAACAAATGGCATGAAAATTACTTCTTCATTTAAAATTTATCTTAATCACCTAAGGAAAAACCTAATATTTCCCAAATACTTATAAGAACAAGCTATAATATGAGTAAAAGGAACTCAGATACTAAACATGATTTGAGTTTGTTTAAAAATTCAGCAAATAAGTGATTTAAACCTTTTGCAATACAAGAATTTTTAGATATGTTCGTAAAAATAAACACAAAGGTTAGGTTAAGTTTATGTGGTTGTCAGCAGAACGCTGGACCCACTAAGACCATAGGTTGGCCCATTGTGATACCACAGGAATCTAGGAAACTTTCTTCCTACTCGTTGAACCATACAGAGCTTCTTACGAAGCGAGCGAGACTATTAATGTCATGACTTGCCAGATCACTAGGATCAATGAAGTAGAATTCTCCTAAGTGGAGCCTACGTCTTTGAGATAGAGGAATCGATTCTTCCTCTTCTTCGTCCATATACAACTCCTGCAGAAGTCGTTAGAAAATACATCAAGCCTTGTTACATACTTGCCTATCCAGTCCAGTAATGACACCTATGACGGAGCTAATGTGAAGTTTGCTTAGAGATATTAAGTTCCTAGAGCGTTTCAGATCCAGCAAAGGCCAGATCTGTTTTGTGGCCTGACATGTGGCAATGTTACTCCACCTAAGATTTGTTTTCTCTATTGCATCTCCATTTAGCATAAGTTTACAAGTAGCGATCGGTATACCAATATTTGTCCGATTTGACAGTATAGGTATTAAAGTTGCACTTTTGGCGAGTTTGCCTGGAATGTCCCTATGACCTGGCACCCAGCAAATGTGAATGTTGAACTGCTGTGCCATCTCCAAGAGAGATGATCGGTAATTAAGGGCAGTTTTTGAATTTGTAGAGACAGAATCCAGAGATTAAATGGCTGCTTGGTTATATTCGAGAAAATACGGATATCTGTGGTTGAGTTCACGTTTTCTTTGAGCCAAGACAGGACTTCTTTTAGCGCCAAAAGTTCTGCCTGGAACACGCTACAGTGATTGGGAAGACGTAAGGAAAGACTTAGTTTCAGCCTATCTGAGTATATACTCCTACACCAAACATTCAGCAAATAAGTGATGTCAACCTTTTGCAATTCAAGAATTTTTAAAAATTTTCGTAAAGAAAACATATGCCTACCTTGGTTTGAATTATTTTAAACGAATATTTTGCGTGCTTATTTCTTTTTTTGATCATGAAATGAAAATACACACATATCAAAATAGAAGTATTTTCAAAAAAATTCTTACACAGTTTAATCTGATGACATAATTGTATATTTTTCCAAGACTCCCTCACTTCAAGAATATTAACATCAAATCTAAGACAAATTCCCCATCACTTCGAAAACTAATTTAAAAAAAAAAAAAGTACCCGACAAAACCCAATAGCTGTGATGGTCAATCAAATATTGACACTCAATTACCCAAACACTGGTCCTTCAGAGAGATTACCAACAGAGAATTTGTGCTGTCTTCTTGTTTAAACAAAACTTAGTTTCACCTGTCATCTGAGTTTGCTTATAGAATTCGTAACCAATACCGAATCATATGCAAAACGATGCTAATAGTCGGGTTATTTTGACTATATGTATATTCACACCAGAATCCAATATGCAAATTCATTATTTCGCCAGCAATGACTCCTTGAAAAAGAGAAAAGGACTTTGAAGGAATCCTATTACCCAAACACACATGGACCTGAAGCTATACCATAAAGCTATATATACACCCTTTCTATACGCCACCGCCGTCGTATACCTTTATACATAGATATAGACGATGATGATTCAATTTTTTGATATCGACACCATGAATGGGATTTTGACACACCTTGCACACGGATGATCCAGAATAGAGCGCTTCATCCGTATAGAGATATATCTTTCTTGCTATCCTATATGGATGTCCCATCAGGACATCTTTGTTGAGTTTTTTTTTTTTTTTTTAAATTTCTGCAGCGTCAGCCTACAATGTAAAGGAATATAGGTACCTTTACTCCTGTAGCTCGTGCTTTTTTTTTCTTATATTTTTTTGTCGTGTGCAATGAGAATGTCAATTGACTGTCTCTGCCTGGAGGGGTTGACTTGACTGCCTGTCCAATATAACCAACATCTCTCCTCTCGTGTCGACAATGACTACAGCGTCTGAGATTGAATCGAAAGTATGTCTTTCGGCAGAAAATAAAAATAGCAGAAAAGAATTGGGTAATGGGTAAAGTATCCAGAAGACAGAACCCGTTTTATATCCATAGCAGAAAAAACGCTATCATCATCGTCCTTGTTGAAATGCCAAAATAAGAAGACAAAAAAAAAAACAAAAATGAGAGACCTCCCTCTAGATACAACACAAAAAAACTCAATTTTTAGACAAAGGATCAAATTCGGTTCATATACTATTTTGCTTGGCAATTTACTGAACAAATTGTTGTAAGGTATTATAATAAGCGGGTGGGCTAGGTTTATAGGTAGGTACGAGAAGTTTTTGGTCTCCTTCGGTTTGGTTTGGTTTTAGAGGGGTGACTTTTCAATTTCAGACCAATTGACAAGCTCATTGAAAGGATAATCAAACGAGACATATACCAATTTGATAATTTGCTTTTGGGTTGGTATCGAGCGATTTAAATTGAAATATAAAACTTTCTCGTCTAAAATGGAGATTGACGTAAAAATATTGGTTTAAAATGTTTTCAGTGGTGCAATTTGGATTAGGGAAATATTTTTGGAAAGGCAATTTCAAAATTAAATTAATAAAATACGCAAGTTAAAAGGGATGGCTTACTAATTAAAGGTGGCGCTGTGATCCGAAGTGGACTAAAACCTCAAAGAAGCTCTTCCAGCCCTAGGTAGGTTGAGGCCCTCTCCCACTTGCGTGCGCCACCCTATAGCACCAAATTCTTTCACTGCACCGAAAGTCCTATCAAGGGAGTACGCTAAAGATCGTACCTCTGATCTTTCGCACTCGTAAAATTCTCCTTATAGCTGCCATCTTGGATTTTAGTTTTTATTAAATATCTCAGTTTCTGTAATTCCCACAAAAAAATTCAAAAGGCAAAAAGTATGCTCAATCAAATTTCCTATTTTTTGTGTTACGGACAATTTTTCGATATTGTTAATATTGAAAAAGTTACCGATCAATAAAGTTGAATGTTTTTATTTTTCAAGGAATTAAAATTAATTAAATAAAATTTAATAGCAGAATTCAAAAAAAAAAATATGTGAACAAAATTTTTTTTAACTTTAAATTCAATTTTGTCATACATTTTTTTGGGTTGCAATTTTTTTGTATAGGATTAACTGGATCCGAAATATTTATTAAAAACCAAATTCCAAGATATGCGACAAGTAAGCATTACCCACTTAAAAATTTTAATGTTCTATAATAATTGGATTAGTTTTCGTGAAAAAAAAAAGAAAAATTGTCAGGTAAATCTAACTTGACAGTAAAGTTAAAAGGAATTTCAAAATTATCGCCACATTTTTTTTAAAGACAATTGCACGACAAATTTACGACAGTGATTTAGTCATTCTTCTTTCCGTTTTGCCTTTTTTAGGAGTTGTAATGGTAACTTGACTGTCAAATTAAGATTACAAGGAGTTATTTAAAAAAAAAATTTTTTCGCGACAAATTTACGACAATTACCTGAGCATATTTTTTTCTGTTTTGAACTCATTTTACTTTAAAAAAAAAAAAAACAAGCGAAACAAATTACGACTGTTATTTATACCTCTTTTTTATTTCCTTTGAGTAAATTTTACCCTTTTAAGGAATTAAAAAAAATCCATATCGTTTTATTTCACGAAAATTTTACGACACAATTATTTAATCATTATTTTTGTCTGTTTTGAACTCATTTTTTCCTTATTTAAAAAATAACACAAAATTTATTTCATTCACGGCAATTTTACGACAAATTAACGGCAGTTATTTAAGCACTCTTTTTAATTTTACCCTTTTAAGGAATTAAAAAAAAACCCGAACAAGTTTTTGTTCACGACAATTATTTAATCATCCTTTTTTCCGTTTTGACCTCATTTTACCTTTTTCAAAAAAAAAAAAAAAACAACAAACAAACGCGACAGATAACGACGATTATTTACACACTCTTTTTTATTGTTTTAAGAAATTAAAAAAAAATTCGATATTTTTTTTCACGAAAATTTTACGACAAATTTACGACAATTATCATTCTTTTTTTTGATTTGAACTCATTTTACCGATTTCAAGAAAAAAAAGCGTGACAAATTACGACGATTATTTATACACTCTCCTTTTTATTTTTTTTTGAGTTCATTTTACTACCCCTTTAAGGAATTAAAAACAATCCGGATCATTTTTTTTCTCGAAAATTTTTTTTGTTCACGACAATTTTACAATCAATTTACGACAAAGTTATTTATTCTTCATTTCTATGTTTTGAACTCATTTTACCGTTTTTAAAAAAATAAAACGCGACAAATTTCTTTCGTTCTCGACAATATTACGACAGTTATACACTCATTATTATTTTTTGAGTCCATTTTAAACCTTTTTTTAGGGGGTGATAATGCTAACTTGATGGAAATATATTCTCGATGGTGGCCAAAACCTGAATATTACAATGAATTTTAGAATGTTCATAGATGCACTGGACTGGATTGAACACGTGATCTTAAATTGATGATTTTCTATCAAAACAAAATTTTTAAGTGTCAATACTAACATAATTGACATAAATCCAAGATGGCGGCACTAGTTTCTAAGGGTACTAATGGGAATTTTACCGATGTTGGTCGCTCCCAGCGACTTTGCGAGCTGCTTTCGTGTATTTTTAAAAGAAATCTTTTTTGTCTATTATCACTTCAATCTAAATTGTTACATTTATATCCTCTTATCTCACTGTATGATCAATTCTAACCATATTCACCTCTATATTGCATTGAATACATTTATAACCGCATTTCTTCATTAAATACCAATTTAACTCAGCATAACGTTATCCCCCCATACGCGCAAGCACCTTTCGCTCAAGCCATCTGCACCCCTATCAAAATTTGAACCCCCTTATATAACCATGCAAGATATAGATATCCATTTAACAAAATCCTTTTGGGTTCATATCAAATCAAATAATTGCACAAAATTTATTGCCACGCATGAGAACACTCACTTTATATTCGTGTGCAAGTGGGGGCCAGATAAAATATCTCGCCCCAATTCATATATACTGCAAACTCTCTCTCTCCTAACTCTTCCTTTCATAATAAACCAAACGATATTCTATATGCGGTTGGATGGCGTCCTGGCTCCTGCCATGGCTTAATAGGAAAATGGGATTTTGTTGTCCTGGCACGATGATATAATAATGAGATATATGCAACAAGGGTAGAGTGGCAACTGCTACAACAGCAGCAAGAACGTCACTGCTGTACCTCTTCTGTATTGTAAAATAGCAAATCGAGACGTCGTTGTTGCCGCCAACGACAATACCACCGTCCGCCATCCACCACCATCGCAACTGTGCTGCCATCTATATGAATGTGTGTCTGTTCATAAAAAAAAAATAAAAAAAACTTGTGCAATATGTAATCGCGTTATAAGCCAAACAAAGTGCAGATACCTTGGCTTACATTATTGTATGACAAGTGGCAATTTTCTAGCCATTTGACAGGCCACACACACTCTATGGGGAAAGAGAGTTAGATAGTCCTGGCTCTGGGCATTTAGATGGTGCGTGCAGATAAACGTTCTTCTGGAGCATATTTTACATATACATAGATATATGTATAAGTATAAAAAGCTTTTATGAGGTGAATATTATCTAAATGACGAATGGTCACGCAAAGTGGTTTTTGTGGTTTTTGTATAAGTTCGAAGGGTTGTTATACAGAAAAGTCCTTTCCATAGTTAAATTAAATTTTGTAAGGCCACTCTGGAGAAGTTATAAGCGATTTTAAATTGAGTTTATTTTTTTTATAATCAAATAAAAGTTTAAGTTTAAATTAAAAAATAAAATAAAAATCAAATACCGCACTTTGCGAATGAAAGAGAGAAAAATAACATCATGCAGAAATGTGTTAATGGATAAAGAAATAGACAAAATATTAAAAATGAGAACATACATAATGCAATATATCTTAAATATTAGTACCTATAGTTCAATTTGCTTCAAAAAATGGAATAAAGTTCTAAATAAAAGTCGTAGGTACAACACGAATATGTGGAAAAACCACACATTTTTAAAAGTAAATATTTTTTTAAAAAAGAAAATTGTAGACAGAAATGCAAAAATATACAAAATAAACTGACATCAGTACACTGTATAATCTTATACCCACAAATCCAGTACGTACTATTTCTCTAGAGATTTTACAATATTTTTTAATGTTGATTCAGTTCTTTGTAATTACATATCTCAAAAATTATCATTTTTTTAATAAATCTACAACTTCCACACCAATTAATTTCTAAAAACTGCACTTCACGAATGTAATACAGAAAAAAAGTAACCTTCTATATAATTTTTTAATTTTGTAATTATACCAATTAGCAGTCGACACAAACACCAAGTAGAAAAATATCTTTTCTTTTGAAAATTTAAGACATAACCTCATACAAAAAATTATTCACCATTCCTGAATGAAGGCTCTTTAGCTAGTAAACTAGACGACCGGGCGTGCGGCGCGGCGTTCCGCTTTACACGGTTACAAAAATCTAAGTTTCTAAATATTAAAAAAGTTAAAATCAAATTAAATATAACATTATCATGGGTTGAGCAGGCAGTGTCATGATATTTCGTCGGAATCCAACCTATAATATTGTCACCTGATTGAAAGAACCAGCTAAGGGGCCAGTTATAGCTTTCATTGAAACTCATCATTGAAAATTGTAATTGTTAATTTTGAGGCATTTAAAAAGTGAAATCAGTGATTATTTTAATGCAAACAAAAAGCTGATAACTCAATTATTATTTCAAATAAAAAAAATATTTCATTTTGGCCCAGCCTATCGCAGGAAATGAATTTCTTTATTTCAATGATTGAACTGCCTTATTATTGATCATTAAAATCTTAGAAATCGTTTTATGTGAAAGGTAGGGCCAAAATGAAATCCCAAGTAACATTTTTAGTTGTTTAATAGCTTTAACAGCACACCCAGAGCTAATCTTAAAGCTCGTTTATTTTAGAAGTAGCTCTAGATACACCTTTAGAGCTAACGTCGCGCTCACTTGCAGCTAATTCATTGAGTTTGAGAGCTCTTTTTTGCTCGTGAGAAGCTTGTTGTTAGCGGCGACTGACTGCAGGTATTTGGTATATATCTTTAAAGAACTACTTTGGCAGAATTTTGTTTGTATTGGTTTGAGTAATATGTAGGTACATATTATGATAAAAAATATAAACAGGCACGCTTTAATACTACAATAGAATAAATATGTATCGTTTGAAATTATGTATGTATAATGAATAATTTTGTAAGATATGCAAACTATAATTTCCTAAGAAAATAAATAATAACAGAAATTAATATTTTTCGGTTAAATGTTAGCGAATTTTATGTGCGAATTAAATTTTTTCACAAACGTATTGCCGGTACTTTGCTTAATTAAAACGCGCCTTCGAAATTCTGGATATTTAGTTGTCAAATAAAAAAAAATAATAACAAGAAAAAAAAAAAAAACTCTAAGAAATACATTTTCTAAAGCCGAAATAATTTCATTAAAAAAAAATGCAATTTAGTGTGTTTTTAAGTGAGAGCGGATATATATATTTCTTTTTTTAATTGCAAAAAAACAAATATTGCATTAATTTTTTTCCTCGCCGCCATATTGTCAAATCGCTTAATTTTTTATTGTTCTAGAGCTGCAATATTAAGTACTGTTGATATCGAGCTCACATCACATCACATACCTATAAAGTGTGTGAGTGAAGAATTAAATTGTAAAAAAAAAAAAAAAAAAAAAACAACATCTGTCACTTTGCCGACCTATAGGAATGTGTTTGGAGATTTTTAAACATTAAATTAGTGAAAATACTAAATAAAAAAGTTAAATAAAAGTTAAAACAGTGAATATTTTCAGTAATTTATTAAAAAACTATAAAACAACATACAGTGCTGCGTTAAATCGTGTAAAAACACCTATAATATTGAGTTTTCAATTTTTTCTTTTCACGGTCTGATTGTGTCTCATATTCCATATAAAGTAATATGAAGTGATGTGTTTTAGGCAAATACATTGTCTTAGAATACATTTCAATTGATATTTCTTAACATTTTGCTATAAAAAAGCAAATTGTTTGAAATTAAAATACACTTCAATCACGGGAATTATAGCTGAACCCAATCTATCGAAATTGAAATTCTCGTCCAGGGTCGCATTAGTTTTTGTTTGTGATGGCAAGGCCCTCAAATTCATTGAGCGCCCGTGGTGCACAGTAATTTTACTTACTTTATGTGGAATATGAGACACAGCTTACCTGTGAAATGAACAAAAACTACACTGTTAATTATAAGTGTTTTTAGAAGATTTAACGCAGCACCTCATGTAGTTTTATATTTTTTTCCAATGAAGGCATTATATTCACTTTATTTATTTTTATTTCACTTGTTTACTTAATTAACTTAGCTTTTTTTACTATTTTAACGATTTAAAATCTCAAAACACTTTTTCAAAAAAACACATAAAAATTTCTTTGGGCGCTTTATCAATTAACTGTTTGACTGCACGCCTTCCCTGTGTGAATGTATTTATGTTTGTTTAACTCACACTTTTTTCTTCCTATTTCTTCTTTTAAGTATACAGCTTTATATCCACTCTGTTAAAGAAGTTTTTTAAAACTTTAAAATGCGCATGCGCTTCACGAAGTACGCTACAGTCGCTTTTTGTTTAGCTCCATAAATGCTATTTTTTTTGACATTTTAGAAGATCATGCGTTATTATTTTGGACATGTGTTGTTAGGAGCTCTACAATGTCTTTAAATTTTTTGATATTGAGAGTTTGCTCGTTAGAAGATGTATGAAGATTTAATGGAGCATATTTTTAAATCTTAAAGTGTCATAAAATTAATAGAGCTTAAAGTGTTTTTAAATTTCAATTATAGAACATAATTTTTAAATCAAATGTAGAGAGCTTTGAAATAATCATTTACAAAGCTATAGTTTTGTATTTTATCACCTTAGAGCTTCAGAAGAACAATTTTACTTCTAATAGCTCCATCGATGTTACTTGGGATATTTTTTTGACTAGAAATAATAATCGAATCATCAGCTTTTTATTGGCATCATAATAATCACTGATATCGCTTTTTTAGGGCCTCAAAAATGAAAATTAAAATTTTCAATGATGAGTTCCAATGAAAGCTATAACTGGCCCCTAACTTAATTTTTTTTTTAATTTTTGAGGTGCTTGGGTTTTTGCTACCTTGAATCGATTCGCATCGTAATTTTTAACCTTTACTACAACCAGAAGCGCAGAAAAATTATGGTGTTATTATCTCACCAGTACTACCATGCTAAAAATGGAGCCCGAAAAACAGACCAAGACGTTTTTTGTGACTTTCTCAAAAACTAAAAAATTGAGTTAGCAATCAAGTTACGATACCTATATTAATTTATAATTTAATTTTTTACCCCATTTTACTTTATATATTTATATATTGAAAATGTTATTTTCCTTAAATGGTCCCCTATACTTTATCCTATAAACATCATTTTTCAAAAATTAAAAAAAGAACTTCTTATTCGTGTATCTATAAATTTTCTATGTTTGCCCCATTTCACCCTATAAATAGTATATTTTTTAAATTTTAAAATGACCCCCTTTACTTTCAATATCCTATAAATATCACTTTTTAAAAAGAAAAAGAACTTCTTATTCGTTTCTCTGTCACTTCTCTATGTTTGCCCTATGGTCACCCTATAAATAGAATTTTTTTTAATTTTCAGCTTTTAAGTGATTTTTAAAGCCCAATACTTTAATACCTATACCAGTTCTTAAACCCAAAAAAGATTTTTTTTAAATCGGAACCTAGTTTTCTGTTCTTACCCCATTTCACACTATAAGTAGCTAAATTTGAAAAAAAATAAACACAAAACGCTTGAGGGATCCCCTAAGTCCCTTATTACTTTTCAAAGCCTCCCAGAAATTACGCCAGAATTTTTTCTGGCTTAAAATTGGAAAAAAATTCAGATTTTTTTTTGAAAAATAAGCCAGAAATTTGGAAATTGTGATACCTATAGAAAAAAAGAGCCAGAAAGTTAAATGGAAATAAAGCCAGAAAAAAAAATAAATTCTGGCCTAATTTCCAAACATCGTTTTGGAAAAAGACTACAAAATGTGTTGTTTGTATATTCAAACAAGAAACCTAAAAAGTGAAGCAAAGAAACAACTGACAATTATAACCTGAAGAGAAGATTCACATGCCTACCCCATACACAGCGATGGCGCGTGTGCACGACACGCGGGGCGGCTCCTCCTCCCCATTTCACCCTAACAAAAATCAGAATCTACAAAAAAAAAAAAAATTTCTAGCCCTTGATCTACCTCATAATATTATTTTTCAAACCCAGGAATTTTATTCTTTTCAAACGAATACCACTTTTTTTACCCAAGTTCACCCTATAAAGAGCAGAATTTAAAACAAATTATTAAAAAAAAATGTCCAGCCCTTGAGTGATTCTAGAAATCCAACTTCTAAATACATTCTTTTCCAACGCTAAAGGAATATCACTTATTTGTTTTCACCCTATATCACCCTATAAATATAATCTAATTGAATCCTACTTGTGTGGGCTTCAGGTCTTTCTTTGTTTAATTTTTAATGTTTAATCTTTGAGTTTCGAAGTTGAAATTTTAGTACTTTTCAAACACAAAAAGAATCTCTCAGATCAGATACCACTTTTGTTTTTACCCTATAAAAAAAACTAAATTTAGAAACAAATTATCCAAAAACCATCTCCTGAGAATAACTATTCAAAAACCGACATATGGTTTCTCAGATTAGCTTGAATAAAATAGATTAACAATTATTCTTTGCATGTAAACAAAATAAACTAAAGAAAAAAATCGGTTAACAATTTTATGATTCGTAAAAATATTGTAAAAAGAACTTTAAACAGCCAATCAATTGGTTTTCAAAAAATTTTAAGTAAAATTGAATTTACTAACCGTTTTAAATTGCAAACAAAACCGTACTCCACGAATGCTATTGTCAATTTTTGTTGGTATGTTATGAATTTTTTCCCCAAAAATTGACACAAAACAAAAAAAAAATGAACAAAAAGGAAAAAAACTTGTTGATCCTTTCTAACACCACCCTGACATCAATTGATATGCTACCAAAAAATTTTAAATCTCTCTTTCACAGACAATCCCAAAACATGCCAACCTACAGCACATTCAATATCATCATTACAATATCACAACACAAAAAAAATAAGCAACAAAAAGAAAGAAGAAAAATAAAAAAAAAACTTCTCTAAACAAAAAGCTTTCAGCAAATTAAAATTTATTGCTATTTTCAAGAAAAACTTTTTTGTTATCCTTCCTGTCTGCCAGTCATTGTTGTGCATGAAGCAAATTGCTGTACAATAGTATTTACCTTCCAAAACATCCAGCCAGCCATTCAGCCAGCTAGCGTGACGAAGAGGACGAATATCTTTTTTCCCTTCCTTTCACTCTTTCTTCTCCAACTTCACTTAGAAAGATATCGATAAATTTTAATTCGATACACTTTCTCAATCAGTTTATATTCAGTGCTATTTCCCACCTTGCTTTTGCTTTTGGGCAAAAAGGACATTTTATGAAAATTATCCTGCCACTTGGAAAATACTCTTCTCTTGCAATTGGAAGAATGGTATCAGTACTCGTATATTGTATCATTGTCACTTCCCATAGAGAAAGTCTAGGACGTAGGTATAGATAAAGGTATGTCAGATCTTGTTGTGTAAATATCTCCAACTATATTACCTCAGATGTATATTTACAACTACTGCTTGGCTGACTGACTGTGACTGTGTGTTTTGGTATTCAAATCAGGACATTCGTCAGTAGTTGCAAGGAATATAAAGATAGGGAACACATTTTGTTTATATTCGTACTACGTTCGTTGGTATTTATGTTTCCTTCTAAAGGTTTTGTACAATTGTGCAGACTTCGAGTGTTTCAACTCAAACTCAGATAATTTTCGCAAAATAGGAAAAGACGAAAATATCAATTGGTATGGAATTTCCGATTCAAATTCCGAATATTTCCAAGTGAATTATTTATAGAAAGAAAGGAAAGATGCTTTGGAAAGTTCTAAATTTTTTTTTTATATATTATTTTGGAATGCAAAATATTCGATGACGTTGAAATGCATAATGCACAAGTGTTACTATTCCAATATTTCACACAACTGTGATTCAGGAATAATTTAATAACAATATTTTGTAAGTTGGTGGATTTATTTAGATGCATACAAAATCACATTGTGGGTTATGGATATGCAGGATGGATCTACAGATTTGGCATCAAAGTATGAAATATTAAATTAGCGTTATGAAACTTCCCCAAATATACAAACGTATAAAACTGCTTATTAGAACCCAATTTCTAATACCTTGACAAGAGAGAAGGATTGTGTAGGTGAGTGGGAGGTTCCTTGGTCAATTTAAGTGAAAGCGATTTTTTGACTTTTCGATTTTTAGAATTGCAACTTTTCTAGTAATAAATTTCATTTTATTAATTTTGTTGATAGAGGTATGAAACACTTAAAACTTTCTGAATTACTTATACAAGAAGGTATACATTAAAATATTAAACATAATTCGACTGGTAGGGTGTAAAAGGTTGTAAGACGAAGGACATACATAGGTTTGTAGATATTTTCAAAGGGAAAGGAAGGATTTACTGGTTCCATATAGTTATGTAAATTAATTATTTTAAGCGGATTAGGTAAGCCCAAAGGAGAGCGCAAATAATGATAGGATATTATGATGACCAAATATGGCTGACAGGAACTTACATAACGTATCTAATCTAATACTTTAGACCAAAGTTAAATGATAGAGAAACTATTTGTGCTTTATTTTGTATTAAACAAATTTGATCAAAAACGAAATAATTTAAATAAAAATAGCTTAGTAAGTCGCTAGGCTCAGTGTTGGTATACCTACATACGCCTAAACCAAAAATGAGACACTCCATCCGTTGCTAAGAAAATTTGATATGTAATCATATTTTTTCGGCAAGCGATTCATGGCTCTGAAGAATCGATTTAAAGTTTAATAATGAAACATTACTAATAAATAATCAATAAGTGGTATGAATAAAATAGAGCACGTAGTCAAAATTCAAAACTCAGTTTTTCAATTAGATTGATCAGTTGACTAGTGAGGGTTTGTCAATATACGAATTATCCAAGGACGAAACACCAGTTTTGGTGTTCTAAAGAATTTTTAAAGCTTTTTTCAATCGTACAATTCAAAAAGTCATCTACTTGGCTGATGTATTTCAATAGTATTATTTAAAAAAACCGTAAATAATAATTTTATTGACTCATAAAAAGTACTCGAAAATTTGGTAATTAGCTGGCAGGTTTTGGTGAAAGTGTAAAGCAAGTCAAACAACAATCATTAGTGGTTAAAAAAAAAAAAAAAAACAAAATTGTTGTACCTGATTTGGATGGGCAAAATGTAAAGTTCAATACAATAGTATACAGGGTGATCGATCTAAGGTGCACCAAAAAGCTAGAGCGAGTAGGTTGGGTTAAGACAAGAAAAAATCGTTTGGGAGGGGCGGGTCTATTTGGCCCCATTTAGGCAGGAGGGGCAATTTTCTAAAAAAATTACTTAAAACCGAAAAAAATTATTTAAAAACAACAGTAAAACTTACAATCCATGCTGTACCAAAACAGCCCCTTCCACTAACTGAATAAACTCATGGTTTGAATTTCTATGTGTTACGTTCCGTTTAAACCAGTTGATAAATTCTTTTGGTTTCGTGTTATTATTAATTAAAAAAAAATTACATGACGATTTAAAAGTCCAAAAACGCACTTTTTTCTTAGCCTAACAGGGTGAACGGATTTGCTTTAAATTATACAGGGTGATCTGTATCAGGTGCACCAAAAAGCCAGAGCAAGTAAGTTGGGTTAAGACAAGAAAAAAATTGTATGGGAAAAAAAATTATTTAAAAACAACGTTAAAACTTACAATACAATGTTATACCTTTTTGGAAAGCCAGAAATCTCTTCTTTAATATTTATTTTAAATTTAAGTTTTTGTTAGTGAATAGTTTTTTGAAAAATTAATTTTCAAAATCAAAATTTTGAAAAAAAATTTTTTTTTTAATTTAAAACTAATTTTTTTCAAAATTTTATGTAGTTAAGTATAATTTTTGTTTTCAAAATTCAATGCTCTTATTAATTTCCAATAAAAAAACGGATGCTAAAATGTAACTTAGTTTTTGAGAAATTATAAAAAAATGAAAAGTACCTACTTTTTTCCAAGAAAAACACTTTTTTTTGGTTTTCCCAAGTTTAATCTGCCCTTTTTTCATTTTTTATTGCATATAATCCGGTTTTTAGCAAATAATAAAAAAAATAAACTGTATTAACTAGATTTCACCGTTGCTCTTTTCATTTTTTTTTTAATTTCTCAAAAACTAAGATACATTTCAGCATCCGGTATTTTGTTTTTTATTGAAAATTAATAGAAGCATTGAATTTTGAAAATTAAAATCATACTTAATTGCATAAAATTTTGAAAAAAAAATTATTTGAAATTTAAAAAAAAATTTTTTTTTTCAAGATTTCGGGTTTGAAAATTAATTTTTCAAAACATATTCACTAACACAACTTAATTTAAAATTGATATTAAAGAAGAGATTTCTGGCTTTCCAAAAAGGTATAGCATGGCATTGTAAATTTGACCGTTGTTTTTAAATAATTTCCCCATACGATTCTTTTCTTGTCTTAACCCAACCTACTTGTCAAATATGGAAAAATAATGACCAATAGTAAAACTTATCGGAATAAATGACACTTTAGTCTAACATATTGGCCATTAAGGTGCCACTTACTCAGACAGTGAATCAGCACCTAAAGTGCTGTGTGAACATTAATTGCCACTAATTTTGTTAAGTGTGCACTGTGAAACTGGCCCTTAGAATTTGTTATCGAGAAGCTAAAAATTGATGTTGAAATACTTTTGTACTTGATCTAAAGCGATGGTCGTTTAAGAAAATCAAGTGGTTTTACAGAAACTTAACTTAAATCCAAAAGCGTTGTTTTTGTCATATGCGTAAATGTTCGTCAAGCTAGAGCCTAAACCCCAAATAGTCTTGGACCAAATTTGCTTTGAATTTTGTTAATCGACCATATTAATGTGGTCTCTAGAATAAAATTTCGAATTTTGTTTAAGCTATAATCTAGAATTGAAACCTTTTTGCAAAGTTTAACCAAAACAGTTTAAACGATTTTGAAAAATTGTGGTAATTTTCAAAAAAATTATTTAAGAGATTTGCCAAAAAAAATCAAATATAGATAATAAAAATATGAAAAAATTAGTAAAAAATTAATTGAAATTTTGCAATTATTATCAAATAGTCGAACATATAGAAGGAAGCGAGTTAATAAAAACGTTTTAAAGATATAAAAAAAACATCAACTTAATTCAATAAGGACCTTGTGCCTATAAGAATAATTTACTTTATTTTCGAAATTTTTTTATAATTTTACTACAATAAACTATAAATTATTTTTTTTATCGTTTTATCTAAAAACATCAGAAGTGGAATAAGGATTAAATATGAAACTATTTTTAATATAAATAGATAAATAAATTAACCGAAACAACTTTATGGATGTTATTATAGACATTAGGCAATAACGTCCAAGGAAATAACGCCCAAATCGATTTGGAAATACAGTAGAATCTCGGAAAGATGAACTGTTCTCGAAAAGATCAGCACTTTATTCCCAACATAAATTTTTACTTTTTCTTTGCCTTTTAGTTCCTCTTGAACAGTACTTTGGGGCTTGTTTTGATTTATAAAACTGTATCGTCTTCCTTAACTAAATGTTGATGCTCGAAAAGATGAACAATTTGAAAAGATGAACGGGCCCTGTTTTATATCTATTCATCTTTTCGAGATTCTACTGTATCGCGGAATGTTTTTTATCGCCCAAAAAAAAATTTGGAAATATCGCCCAAATTATATTTTTCCAAATCTTAAGATGGAAATATCGCCCAAATATTTTCAATGTAAATTGTTTTTGTAAAATTATATCCTCAATTTTAGCGATATTTCCAATTTTTTTTTAATTTTAGGCGATATTTCCAAAGTGAAATTTCAATGATAAGATAATCTAAAAAAAAAAATCGAGGCGCCCCTACTGGGGCGCATTATAGAATTGTGTGAAGGTGCGAGGCTGGGTGTCTGGATTTAAAGAAACTTTGCATATACCGAGCCTTGCACCTACCCCAAATCCTATATTGTGCCCAAGCAGGGGGGTTGCATACCTCACTGTTTATAGGCCGCGCGCCATTTTAATTTTCAAAAATCCATATTGTAAATCTTAGTATTGAGTTTTATTATTATTTGGGCGTTATTTTCATAAGATTTGGGCGTTGTTTTCTTTTTCTGGATTTTTTGGGCGATATTTCCAATTTTTGGCGTTATTTCCCATTTTATTTTGGAAGTTCTTTCCTTTACAAACAAAATTAAAAATATTGGAAATAACGCCCAAATCGAGCAAAAAAAAAACAACAATTGTTTGGGAGATTTTTCCAAATCGATTTAAGCGTTATTACCTAACACCGTTATTATATGTCATTCATGGATAATAGCATCAATAAACATGAAGATGGTTCGGATTTACTGGAAAGAATTTGGTGAATTGTCTTGTGTTTCTTGGGAGTTTTCGAAATCACATTGATTGAATTCTCAAGAAAAATTTGTCTTTGTTGTTAAGAAGTTGAGATAGTAACTTAAAAAGACGTGCTCGCTCAATTATATGGTTCATTACAGCTCAACAAAATCAATAAGCAAAATGGGAAGGGAATTTAAAATTGTTTTTTTTTTAATTTCTAATATTTTTTTTATTTTTTCTTTTTTTTGAACCCCTTAGTTTTAACAACATTCTCGAGGTTTTTTCAAATGAACTTCTTAATTAAAGAGCACTTGTTCTATCAACCACTAAAAGCAGCTACCTACGTATACAGGAGTAAACCAATTGTCATGTTCATTAAAAATTCTAAAAAGAAAATTTCTTTTGCTAAAAAAATAATGAAAAAAAACCTCATTTTTTCTAAACAAAAATTAAATAAAGAAACTTCCAATTCACACCAAATTAGCTCTTGTCTCTTTTCCACTAACAAACAAACTCTTCAACAAAAAAAAACTCCAAAGACACCAATACTTCTAACAAAAAAAAAAAACTTCTCAATCAAGACTAAAACTTTATTCCTTTTGTGTCGTCCCGTTTCTCATTCGTGTCGTTCAGCTGTTCAAATAAAAAAACAAGAATCTAAAGAACAACGAAACCATTACTAACTAATTCATCTATTCCACCATCTGTCGCTTGTCTTTTGCTTCATTTGACTTCATTTTGTGTGTTATTCCCATTCCCACTATAATATACAACTTTTCCTATTTTCTCGCTGAGCTGTCAGTTTATGCTGCTTCCATTTTCTACTTATATAGAAGTTGTCCCTATTGTTATGTCCAAAACAGTATAGAAAAGACAATTGAAAAGTTTTCTCTTTTTGTTTGTATAGAGCAGAGTCAGAATCAGAATCAGTAGAAGAAGAATAAGAATACAAAACTACTATTGTCATCCTTTTAGGATGATGGCACTGAATCATTATTTTTGTGTCAAAAAACAGGGAATACTTGGAGAGAAACACAATGAAGCCAATAGAATCTATTATTTTTTATCTCTACATAATTAGAACCAGACTATCGCTCTCCGAACATTCTCTACACTCAATGTCTGCTTAAAGTATGCAATTTATTTGAAATTTGCTCCCTATAACTATGCAATGCATGCACCTAAAAGTATTCACCACCAAAAATCTAATCTAAATTGTTAAAAATATCAAGTTTTCTTGTAATAGGAGTCTCATTAATCATGCAGTACTCAACAGGAAGGAGCCAGTTTTCCAGTTAACCGTGTCGTAGGATATACCTTACCTATCCTTATTTACTATGGATGCCTTCTTTTCTGCTTCTCACCTTTATATAACAGTGATGGTGTATCTTCTATACATTTTCTATCTTTCCACTTTTACGTGAAGGATAATTACCTAGAAAGATAAGCCAGTCAACTTCAACACCTAAGATTTTGTTTTTAAGGCCAAGGAGAGGGAGAGGGGGGGTATTTTCTATGTAGCGACAAGGAAGGATGTTAGAAATGTGGTTCATTTAGCATAAATTGGCTTCTTATTCTTATATCGTTGTTGGCTGTCGTTGTCTTCGTTGGTCGCAGAGGAAATAGATATCTTAACAAAATATCCTCATTTTCCCATCTTATATAGACGTTGTTATAACGATATACATACACCTAAATGTCTTGTTCTTTCTATGTCCTTGGTGCATTAGATATGGGATATCCTTTTGAAACTTAATTAGATTTTCAAAGGATTTCTGATGATACACATCAAAGAATTTGAAAGGAAACATTTGTTAGAGGTTTTAGTAGAGATGTACATATATTTATATAAACTTGGGAATTTTCCCAGGACCAAAAGGAAATCATCTAAATGGATCCTGGATATTGTACATATATAGAAATTCCTTCCGAAAGGACATCCCCCAAAAAAAAAATAGATAGAAATATTTTTCAAAATCCTCATCATACATACTCATAACATTTGTGTTATTACTATTCATTCCCGTAAGGACCCAAAATTATATATATATCCCTTCCCTATAGATATAGATATATGTCTCGATGTATGTACCTACATATGTGATGACCGGGCAAATATTATGTCGTTCAACCCAATTTGAAAACTTATATCCCGAATCCTTCTCTCGTTTTATCGAAAAAAAATCGGAACCAAACCAATGACCAAATTCAAGTTGAATATTTCATTCATGCTGATCCTTTTTTTGGTCTGAATGTTTATTGCTTTCTCTGGACACACCACCACCATACCAAAAAAAAAAAGGATAAAAGCCGAAAAACTCATAAGAATCGTCGTCAGTCGTCCTGTTTCCCACAGACTACTCCTCTCTCCTAACCCAATTTCATGTTGATGCATTCTTATATAGGCAAGGATAACCATGTATAGAGTAACCTCATTGACACTTTCATTAAAAGGATAAACAGAGGTCCTGTTTTGTTTTTTTTTTCCGTCATCCATATCGTCGGAAGTCGGTCGGTTATATGGATGGGTTGAAATTGAAGAGAATCTGAAGGAATAATGTGAGTCGTTTAATTCTCTCAGCAAAACGAAGTGTATATGTGGGGGAGAGTGAGTGATCCTTGAAGGTATTCCTGTCACATACTTATCATAAATGTCTCTTCCTTCAATCACACCCTAAAGAAGAGGACAAAGACACGAAGCCTATACATAACCAACTATAACCACTTTTCCTCATATCCATATACATATATTCTTTCATTCTTGTTTATTGGATTCGTCAACAAGGACTATAAAAAACTCACAAGGCGATAACTGTAGAAAAATCCCAAAAATAACGAAAGACAACAAAAAATATATAAAAAAAAGAAGAAAGAATCAAAAATTCTAAACACGATGGCCCTGAAAAATAATTTTAGGATGTGAAGATCCTTTTTCACACCATCACCATCACTTTCTCGCATATCCTTATTCAGTTAGAGGAAGAATTTACGGTTCCTCCCATATTTACCTATATACCCGTCACTACCACCACCTATAGTCCTCCCTCTCATCCTGCATCATCCCTATATTAAGCCGGAACTGGCATTGCTTCTGGCAAAATTGAGACAATTTTCGGGTGATTTAATAAATTCGTATTGGCCTAGTTTTTGTGTGCTGGCGCCTTTAGCGGTAAAAGTGACAGTTTTTCCAACTCATGTATGTTTAACATGCTTTTTATATATATGACCTACCTACAACTTATCTATATACATATGTATATGGGCTGGTGATGTGTTCCTTGAAGAAATTGATATAAATTTAAATTCCCAGCATGAAAGGTGTTTGATTTGATTTTCGTCCTTTTTTTACGTTTCTCTATACGGCTCTACCTTTTTTTTTTCTAATGACATCATAAAATAATGTTTGAACTGTGGCGATAACATCGTCCTTTGGGGAATTGGAAATAAAAATCAAGACAGGACGAAACAGCATCAGCCTTATACAGATTCGAATATATATTATGTAGACTGTATAGAGGTAATTCTACTGTGTTGTAATCTCTTGAAAATATATTGAGTCAATATAAAAATGTCGCCAACATGGCCTGAAAATATCCTTTTTAATGGATTGTTTTATATTTTCTTTTTGTTCTCTTGGTATGTGGATTGGTGTGTGTGAACATAATATGAGGACATTTTTGTGGCGGTCAAGAAAATTGCTTGCACCAAAAGTGTGATGTGTTCAAGGATATGTCGTAGGTATATAGAGATCAAGAGAATCGATTTAGAGAAATGTCTTCTTTTTTTTTTTGTCCGACTCAAGGGATAGATTTTGTTTTATTAAATCCTTGAGAAATTAAAGGACACATAGAAAGAAAAAAATATGTACTTGTATGTTACTATATGATAGAAAAATATGACTTGGCAAAGCTATCCTTGTAGACAGTTACAAGGAAGACATTAAGTCGCCTTTTTTAAGGTATTAAGCTTTATTTTCTTCTGTTGAGTGATCGGAATTGTGATAAAAGTAAATGTTGGGTTAGTAAAAAATACAAGGTACTCTGAGGAGATTTGGCAAATAATTTGAGAAAGTCTTGTTAAGATTTATTTTAAGAAGTGATTTTGTGGTTGAAATGTCAATATTTATAAAGGTTTTTGAGAAGTGAACATTTTTTACTCTCGGCTGAGTTTAAGGTAAAACAATTCATAAAAACCAATCTGCTAATCGTCTTGGTATAGGTATTGGTCTCGGTCTAGTATAACTGCGTCTTGTCTTGGTCTGGTATATGTATAATTTCTAAATCATAATATTTTTTTGTACTTTTGTGGAAGAAATGTCGAATTAAAAAGTTGAACAATTTCTGCTGAGACCACCTAGACTGCCCAAACTCTCATTAAATAACCAAAAAAAATACAATCTCTTCTCTTTATGCTTTGGAGAATTGGAGGTAGTACTTTTTCAGTTTCATCTTGATTTCCAGTCTCATCTTATTGTATGTGAACCAAAGAGGTTTTGACTACTCTTTTTTTTAATTGAGGGTGGAAAAACAGTTTTAATGGTTGGAACAACCCAGGAGAGGTAATTTACTTCAAATGGATGAAAGATTTATTGAAAAACAATTGAAACAATAATAGAATAGCCGTATTTTGGCCGAGAGTTAGGTGTACTCTCAGCTAAATTTCTACATGCAAACAAGAAAAAATCACTTACCCAACTGCAGATTTTGAAAATCTACTGAACGGATAAAAGATTTATTGCAAATCAATTTAAAATACTAATACAAAAGCCATGTTTTGGCCGAGAGTTCGGTGTACTCTCACCAAAAAATAACAATAAAAACTCACTTGGTCACAAGAATTTGTTTTTATTTTTTAAGTCTAAAGGCCCAGCCACACAGTGAGTGACAGGCGACAAAAAACATATTCGCGACTGCGTCGCATTCATTTGCTTTTATGTATCACACTGTGTTTTCAGAGTCTGAAAAAATAAATATATTTATCTTATTTTAAAAGAAATAAATGAGCTATAGAAGCTTATATTATATGCTACCTTCAAAAACATGGTTTAGTTAAAGGTAATATTATGTGAGTACATATATGTGAAAAATATAGTATCGTGTTGCACATATGCATGGAATTTACAGTTTAGACAGAAAAACTGCTAAAAAATCAATATACCTATGTTATTAGAAATAAATTAATTAAACAACTTTTGAAATTGTTTTTATACCAACGGAATGTACACATTCTTATTTCATTAATAAATTTCAATTTATGAGAAAAAATTTTTAAAACCGTTGAAGTGGTTTTTTTTTTTTAATATTTTGAGTAGGTATTAAAATTATTTTTGATATTTATAAAAAATTCACTTTAAAAAATTAAAATTGGATGGTAGACCATTTTTTGGATTATTTATAAATTAAAAATTAATTTTTGAAAAAAATCATCTACCCATTTTCGAAATATAGAATTTTGAAACAAATAATTTTGAAACGTTTTCAAGATCCATAATCTTTTTTTTTGTTTTGAAATTTTATTATTTACATTTATTTGAAGCTCTGATATACAAAATTTAATAAAACTCGGTTGAACAGGTAATGAGATAGTCAAATAAATGAGAGATACAGGTAATAATGAAAAAATATAAAATTTGAGGGTTGGGGTCAAAATTCTGTATAAGCCAAAATTCGGTTTCCAAAATTATGTAGGTATTTCAAAATTCTGTATTCTAAAATTCTGTAAATTATAAAAAAAAGTGTCCACTTTTTTTTATCGTCCAAAAATGTTTTCTTTTATAATATACAGAATTTTAAAATTCAGGATTTTCATTAGAGTACAAAATAGATAATTTTCAGAAAAAGTGTGTTCATCTTAAGTTTCTAAATTGTATAGCTGATAACACTTTCGAATTCACTTGGATATTAATAGCATAAATGCAATTTTTTTTTCTATTTCCTATCGAAACTCAATGAAGGAGAGTTCAATTTTTTTAACTAGGAAAGTTTATTGGTTATTTCTAGTTCAACGTGAAACAACATGAAAGAGAAATGAGATTTTTCTAAACGGTTTCTAAACATGCCTTGTGCGGTAGGTTCTGGATAATGGTAAAAATTGCTAATTGCTGGGTGCCAAGTGTAATAAAAATCGACCGAATCGTTTTCGAATTATAAAGTTATAAAAAAAATTTTAAATATTTTTAAAAATAAAAAAAAAAAAACAAAAACTGGGAGATTTGTTAAAAAAAATTGAAATATTTTTAAAAATCAAAAAAAAAAATGTGAAAATTAATTCTGCTATACAAAACTTTTAATTTTTCTAATATATTATCCACAAAAAAAAGATCAAAATCAGTTGAACGGTTTCTTATAAAATCGAAAATCAAAAAAATGATTTTATAAGAGGTTTACATTTATACCTTACCATTTTTACAAAAAGTTAGTCGATAAGTAAAAAAAAATTACTTATTTTTTTTAATTTCAAGTTTTGGACATGTTTTTTTTCATTTTTCATTAATTGCTAAATAAAATTGTATGGTAGGTACTATGATTTTTAGTCTAGATATCTGTAAGTTTAAATAAAATCAACCCACCCGTTTAGGCATGCCAACAAATGGAAAGACCGACAGACAGACAAACAGACAGAAAGCAAACAGAATTGCGATTCCTACTGTTCATCAGACCAGAAATATAAAATCTTCCGTAAAAATGGTGTATTCCGTACAATTTTTGTACTTGAATAAGGTAACTCGTAATTGTACATTTCCAGTAAAAATAAAGAGGTTTAACGAGAAGGGAAAAGCTTTTTTAGGTCCATGCCATCATCAGAACGGGCAAACATTCGGTCTACTAAGTGTGTCGGTTCTCCGCCGACAGCCATCTTCTACCTAATCTAACCTTACCTAAACTCCAAAATGTTATACTGCAAAAATGCATTAAATTGCTATAGTTATCCTATTTACATTATCTTGCTAAATAATTATTTAAATCGAGTGAAATTTATTGTAAACGTTTTTTTAAAAGATTGTTGTATATTTTTAGAAGACTCACCTTTGTTATATTTTAAATTCTTCTTGATCCAGAACTCAATCTAGAAAATAAAATAAAAGAGAAGATTGTTAATTATAAACATTTCATTAAAAAAATTATTTTTATTTTCAAAATAAATAAATAAAATGCAAGAATCGATCACACGAACTTCGATATATTAAAATTAAAATGTTCAAAAGAACACGCAATTTTTGTTACAACTCAAAAAATATACAGTCGAAAGTTTTTTTTTTTTTATAAATTGGAATAATTTATGTAAAGAATGCTCAAAAATTTAACGAAATACAATTTTTATTTAAATTTTTTTAAATATTTTTAAAGAGCTCTTTCTCTGTAGCATCGCGACGACAATCTTTCTTAATCTTCAAGTTTGTAGATATTTAGATTTTTGAGCAAATATTTTGTTAAGATACCGTTATAGAACAATTATACGAAATATAGTACAAGAAAAAAAAATGTTTGCTGTTTTCTTGGGAATTTTTTTTTAGTCGAACATAGTCGTGTTTTGGGCGAGAGTTGGGAGTACTCTCAGCAAAATTTCTGCACGCAAACAATAATAGTAAAATAACTTAGGTATTTATACAGCTTTCCTTTTACAATTTTTTGTTTGCCTGATATCAGACTTTAAATGACGAAAGATACTTATTTCTTTGATCACCAATATCTCATGAAAATGGAATAGAAAATTTTAGGAGAATTATGAAAATTTAAATAAATTTTCTAAAAGATTCTTTCAAAATTTAATGATAAGTGTCCTAAACTCACAATTTCATAAAAAAAAATGGCGGACAAAACAAGAGAGAAATTGATAAAGGAATTCTTTACACAACCCTTTGATTTTGAGAGGGATGGGAAGCGAATAAATAGGTAGTAGAAAAAATAGACACTTATTACAAAATTACCTACAGACTTTTCTGAATCATCTGCTTATCTAACATCAATTTGTAAATATTGTATTCCAACTTGCAATTTACTTTTTAAATACAATTTGTGTTCCAAAAGATGATTCTATACGTGCCCATTTACCGAATGATTCAATACCATCTGATGTCAATTTTTCGTCAAAAGAAAAATATATTTTCCCAACAATTATCTGCCACTTTTGGTGTTTTTCAGTGTGATAAATCGAATCAACTTAAACATCAATTTAACGGTTTCGGCCAACAAAGTGTGCAAAAGCGTACATCTTCTCATCTCAAGACATACTATAGATAATTCGTTCAGAGCTCAGTCATGTAAATAAAAAAAGAAAAAAAAAATAAAGAAATCCAATCAACACATTCGGATTCGATGAAAAGTGGTCACAACCATCACAAAGTCGTGTATCCAAACAGGATAGCTTCTCAGATCCAGTTCCATCTCCATATCCGCATGTTTTTGTTTTTTTTTTTTTTTTTTTTCGTTCAATATTCCATCTCCATTCATCTTTTCATCGATGAGGCGCTTCCCTCGCTTCGGTTGAATTCCGATACCGACATCAAAAACTCAAATAAGCTTCGATGAAGTTTTGGCTTCTTTCTTTTTCTATGTGCAAAAATGTAGGTAGGAACATTGTGCTATCACTCACTTCCTTTATCCTTGATAACCACTCACTGACACGTAACACATTTGAGTGGCTGAACGTGATCCGAATCCTTTTTTTTCTGTTTTCAGGCATCATTGATGGTGTTGATGGTGAATAAATAAGATAAAAAAAAAAAACAAAATAAGAAAAAGAAGAAGAAAAAAACCATTTTTGAAAACAATTTTTCGAACCAAATGCAAAAATATTTTCTCGTGTTGTCATATTTCTTTTGTTCTGAGGAGTCCTTTTCGTGCCTGTTGAGAATAAAAAGGATATTGTTTTCTTCTTCTTATTTTTTTAATTTTTTTTATTCGAAACTATGTAGGTACTATAACTGCAGATGAAATAAGGGAAATAAATTGCATTTTATATTTTGATGCAGCAGGAATAGTGAATTTTTTTCTTCAGCCACACAACTTTGTGTATGATTGAATTTTGTGTTCTTGATGTGATATGACGTGCAAAAGTTATTTTTCGGCTTAAAGTTTGTTTAATGGAATTTAACTTATGGGTATTTGTTCTTGCCATCTTAATAAAATTCACATGAAATTTTTTGTTTTCTTTTAAATGAGGTAGCATTTTAGAAAATTAATTTAATAAATAAAAATTCAAGTTCTTAGTTGCAAAATCTATACAATGAAAATTTCTTCCCAAGATGAAGAAATAAGGTAGATTTTGTTGTGAGAACAAATCACGTTATGGAGAAATCCATTCATGTCAAGCTGTCTTAATCATTTTACTTTGTAAAATTGAAAGCGAAAAAAATTCCAAAAATTTTTTGGCATACAAAAAAAGAAATTTAAAAAAAAAAACTAATCCGAAAACAGTCTTAGAATTTTTCTTTTTCACAAATAATTTACGACAAAATGCTTCAAGTGCTTAAATTTAAGTAGTGCTTGCTTGACGTACATTATTATTTAAGGAATAGATCAATTCATTATAGGTTTTTAAAAAATCCAAGAAAAATGTCTAAATTTGACATTCCATCATAAAACCTTCGATTTTACTGAAAAATCCAGAAATGTCGAAACTCTAGAATTTTGTACACATTTTTAAGAAAAATATTAGTACATGATTTTATTTATTTTATTTATTTGTATTTACCTATTAATGCAAAATTAAAAAAATAATTTCGAAAAAATCGTACGATTCCCTTATTTCAATTATTTCTATCCTTTTTGGACATCGAATCCAAATATTTTTTTTTTTTTATAAAATATCTATAGCTACGTACTTAAGCATAATGCAGCATTTTATTTTTTGTCCTAATCGTGGATTAATAATTAACCATTATCATTTTTATTTCGGTGAAATAAAAACTTTTCTTAGCCAATTCCTTAGAGAAAATCATCTTCTAAAATTGAATTTTATTCTTAAAATAAACAAACAAGTCGCCGCACTATGATGGTTTTTATATTCTACAACAATAATCCCTTAGCCCAATACATAGAGAGAACTTAAAAGGACTGCATTGCATGTCTTGTGTTGTTCAAGGATATCTAAGATGTCTTAGGTTCAAATAGAAAATAAAAAAAAAAAAAATGAGAAGAGAATAATTTCAATTTAATTCAACTGACGAAACAGTATAGTAATTCCTTCATCTTCTTGTTCTTCTTCATGCAAAATAGATGAATCCTTCTGGTCGTCATCGTCGTCGTTGAGTTTTCCTTGGGGCTATAGGAAACTTGGACAGAATATGTGAAGTGTTGATGGTGGTAAACACCTCGTTTTTTATTTTTAAACGATAGAGAACGACTCTCTATGATGCTATATGTCTGGAAGTGGGAATAACAAAATCCCTATTTTCTACCTCGCCTCATGTTATAAAATAGCTATGGGTATGGAAATATGAGAATGCAAAATATGTAATTTTTCAAAAAACATACAAACATGTGAATGTATAGTTTCTAAATATGTATATTGAAATACTAGAAAAGGGATATAAGAGACGAAAGTTTTTGATGTATTCAAATTGATATATGAAGTTTGTAATGCGAAGTGAAAAAGCTAGGTAGAGGTATACCCGTAGGGAAATATTTGAAAGTGATATGCAAATATAGTAGCCACAAGGTAAAAAAAAGTGTTCTATTAATTTATTGATGTAAAATAAAAAATTATACCACACAAACTTCGTCACTGTTTTTCAAAAAAGCAAAATATTAAAATATGAAAATGCTATTCTATTTTATTTTCAATTATTATCTTTTATATTTCTCATTTAAGTCATATCAAGCCCTTAAGCACCAATTTATGGAGCGATAAAATAAAAATTGAACCGAAAACAAATTGTTTGGTATTTTCTGTGCAATGAAATCAATTAAGGTAAAGCCTAGTACGCTTCTAATGCGAAACGAAAAATCCCATATAAAAATGAAACAACGAAATCATAAACGGAAATTTTCGTTCTGCTTTTCGTTTTGCAGTACGCTGTTCGAAGACCGAAAATTATAATTGTAGCAGATTATTTGGAGAACTCTCCGCTCCTTTTTCGCACTGAATTAATTATACAGACTATTTATTGTGTGCGGAAAAATGACATTTAAGTGTTTTTTTTTTATTTATCATTATCTTACATCATGGGTTTCTCTGATTTTTTGCGTTTATCTTTGATTTTGTTTTTGGAATTGGTGAAACTCTCCAAGGATATTTTCTGTTGTGTTTTCGCAAGCGTGGTTTCGTTGTCAGTTTGGAGATCACAGAAAAATTTCGTTTTGCATCAGCAGCATACTAGGTTTAAATGTAAACTTTGAAAGTAATATAATTGAAAGCTGTTAAAAAGTCCAACTGCTTTAAAAACTCAGTAAAGAATCCATTTATTAGTTTTTTCTATTTACTGGTTATGATAGAGGTACCAACCCGAGGGCTTATTCATAGAAAAATTGCTCCATAAAGCAGTTTCCACTTTTTCTTACGTCCACTCAACACTACAAATTACGCACTACGCATTACCAGTAGAAACATAAACACTCCCGCACTCTAAACACTCCGAATTCCACACTCTGCACCCCACACTCCGCGCTCCACTCTACGCACTCTGCCCACCGCATTTTACACTCCACACTCCGTACTCCATACTCCGCACTCCGCACTCCGCACTCCGCACTCCGCACTCCACACTCCACACTCCACACTCCACACTCCACACTCCACACTCCACACTCCACACTCCACACTCCGCACTCCGGACTGCACTCCACACTCTGCACTCCATACTCTATGATCCATACTCTATAATCCATACTCCATAGTCCATACTCCAAACTCCATATTCCAAACTCTATAGTCCATACTCCATACTCCATACTCCATACTCCATACTTCAAACTCCATACTCCATACTCCATACTCAATACTTCATATTCCATACTCCATACTCCATATTCCATACTCCATACTCCATACTCCATTGTCCATACTTCAAACTCCATACTCCATACTCCATACTCAATACTTCATATTCCATACTCCATACACCATATTCCATACTCCATACTCCATACTTCATACCCCATACTCCATACTCAATACTTCATATTCCATACTCCATACTCCATATTCCATACTCCATAGTCCATACTCCATACTCCATACTCCATACTCCATACTCCATACTCCATACTCCATACTCCATACTCCATACTCCATACTCCATACTCCATACTCCATACTCCACACTCCGCACTCTGCAGTTCGCACTCCACACTCTGCACTCCACATCCTGCACTCCACACTTTGAATTATTTATATGTTTGTATACGCACATAACTAACCTGAACATCATCAGATTTGTTGGATTTGTATTGGTTTAGGTGAAGACACTACGGAATCGAAAGTTGGAAATTTCGACAAGAAAAGTCAAAAATCATGAAAGTCCGAAATTTTGTATACTTTCAGTGGTAAATGGTGCTGGCGATATCAAATAAATTCTTTTTGTATTGGGAAATGGGAAGGAAAAAAATATTTTGATTCTATGGAATGACAAACACTAAAGTAAACGGGATTGACAATTAAGTAATTTTTTCCTTGACCAAAATGGGATCGCCAATAGATGGCGCTATGCTCTAAAACTTTTACATTTGTGTGTAAAAATTATTGGAGTTAAGACAAAAAATTCATTATTTAAGGTTTTTTTTTTGAATCCCCTTTAAATTTTATCTTAACTTTTTATAATTCTAAAATTGACTAAAAATTCCGTGCGAAGCCGGGTGTATCAGCCAAAATTATAGTTCTCATGGAGAACTGAACTATTGGAACTGAACTGATATATTGGAATATTTAACATTTTAAGCATAAAATAACTAATTTAAAAAAATACTGAATTCCCTATTTCCATATTAATTTAGTTTTGTTGGGAACTTCAACAACACAGAGATTTTTTGCCCCACACAAATTAACTTCAGAATCCTGTATGAATTATAAGGAAAACATATTAGTATTAGAAAAATGTTAAAACTCCCTTAATTATTGTTTGAATTGATGCTCTGAAGCAAAACAATTTTATAGAAACGCCTTTGCTTCTCCATTTCTATTTCCCATTCCATAGCTACTGAACTGCCAAATAAGTCTAACCAGACAACCTCGTTGAATAAACCTCTTTTAGCCTCTTAAAATTCTATTTCCATGCTAATATTTTCTGATTTGTAGTAGGTAGTGCGAAAGCGTATCTATACTCATCTCTAACTCAATCCCAGAAATTTCTTTGTCATCTAAATCCTTTCAAAAAATATATATACCCAACCAACATGGGTTTGTTCCTACCTTGTACACAGTCTTCTTTTAGTATACGTATTACCATAAATTTCTTCGTCGCAGAATATTTCCGCTTAGCTGGGCAACAAACAACAACCCGCATAATAGAAATAGACATACAAACCTACACTACATAGGGACATATATAAAATCCTTTTGATAAAAATTCAAATTAAATCTTTTCCGGAGGCGAAAATTGCACAGAGAAAGAGAGACACAAATCAGCTCAGTTCAGCTTGCAGCCCAACAACATAAACAAAAAAAAAATGTCGAGAAAAGCTCTTTTCCCATCATGGACTTGGTTCGTCAATCAAATTATCCTCGTTAGTTTGTAGGGATATATACCTACATATACCTACCTCGACTAATGCCTGGGTGTAAAAACAAAAAGCCGCAAGGCTTGCAATTGCGTCTGATTTGCGCTTTCTTCTATCTCTTGATGGTTTCCTTGCTGCAACTGCGTTGATTTTCTTTGTTTAAAAAAAAACTTGCAGATGCAGCAAAAAATAGTTTAAATTTTTTACTCCTAAAAGGTTGTTCACATAAAAAAAAAAAAAAAGAAAGAAAAAAAAAACGATTAACATGTAAATGCGATCTTTTTCTACTTCACAGCTCCAATGATGGTGATGAAATAACTTTCGAAAGGAGCAAATTTTCATTATCCTAATGAGAATGTTATCAAGCAAAATCATTTGTCACTCGTACTCATTCACCACGACCGCATGATTTGTGTAAAATGTCATACATTCCATGACAAATGATTGAAAAAGGACACAAATGTCCTTTGTTTTTTTTTTCTGTTTCATTTTAATGAGAAAACTTCCGCAGAGCTCTTTCAATTTTCCATAATTTGCCATCCAATCAAGTAGGAAAAGCGAAACAATCCTTCCTTCCGCTCGACGATGATGGCATCATGCGAAATAAAATTCACAAAATAAATGCACATCATCCTATTATTATCCTTCCTGTGTGTCTGTGTCTGTCTGTTTGTCTCAGTCTATCTGACAAACTTGCAAGGATATGTGCGAGACTGTATACATTTTTTGACATCTTTCAGACTTCGAGATGCGTCATGTGTATGAGTGAGATTATATATAAAAGGAATTGTTGTAAATCAACGACAAAAACGTGCTAAAAAGTTGTATCCTTTGTTGGTGCTTTGCACTTTGAATTTTCATCTTCCGCTTCACCTTTAGCACTTCTAGCCAATTGTGTGTCCTTAAGCTGTTTTCATAAGCATAGTTCTTCTTTTTTTGGTAAAAGCATAATAACAAAACTACGTATCTATAACTAAACTAAAGTCTTTTGGATTTTTGGCATTTACTTACACATCTTGTGTTGTTTACACTTCACACCCTCACTCTTGCACATATCCTATACTAATATTCTTTCGATGTTTTGTAACGAACTTGATATGAGAGGAAACTGCACACACACAGGGTGACAAGATAACAAGACTTAACAGAGGAATTTTCAATGTTATTTCATAAACTTACAACAACGTTAAGTTTCTAAGTTTTATAGGAAGACGACTTCGAGGTATATTTTGTATTTCTACCTTTTGTATAGTTTTGCAAAGACGTGTTTTAAGTTTGTCACGTTTAATGTATCTATGCTTGAAAGGATGTAAGTATAGGTTAAAGGTAGGTAGGTACTTGAAAATTACAGATTTTGAGGAAATGGTATGTTTTTTTTTTTGTTTTTGAATTTAAGGCGATTTGTGTTTTCTTGTCATGTTTTCGGTAGGTAAGACTTAAATACTTTCTAAAGTGGCAACAGACTTACATAGGTACCTACAATAATATCATCGAGAGTTTAATTTTTTTTTTGACCACACAAGATTTTCATAACAAAAATGTGTTCGGTCTTAAGCTGGCTACACACCACACGATGTTCGTGCATTTACCACGAACATCGAATGTTAGAACTTATGACAAGTCGCTCGATTTTAATCATCGTGACCAAAATCTGTGGTTGTTTCATTCTGTGCTTATGTTCGTGCATTTACCACGAACTTGGAATGTAAGTATCTGTGACAAATTGCTCGATTTTAATCATCGTGAAAAATATGAGGTTTCTTGATTTTGGGCTCCTGTTTGTTTTTTTACCACGAACATCGAATATTAAAACCTATCAAAAATCGCTCGATTTTGATCGTCGTGAACAAATTTTGTGGTTCATTGATTTTGTGTTCATATTTGTGCTTTTGCCACGAATATCGAATGCTAGTATTTATGACAAGTCGCTCGATTTTAATCATCGTAAACAACATCGTAAAATCTTGATTTTTCCTTGTTTCCTGAAGTATTTTGGTACCATGAACATTGTCAGTTTTAATGTAACTCATACTTTTCGAACTCTCATTCATCGAGAGGATTAAGCAACAGTTAGAAATCATTGTAAGTATAATTTGGAAGGTTCTGCTGATGATATTCAGGATACGTTCCAACTTTACAGATAAAATTGAACATCGTGTGATATGGTAGCGCGCTTTAAATAGGAATAATATATGGATTTGATTTGTTTTATAAAGACCGGAAGAACTTAAGAAACGTTTTAGCATTGGTCCAAATTGTCTCAATTTGACATGACGCATGCGAAAGTCGTTAGCAGGATTTAAGTCAAGGGGGAGTGGCTAATTCTCATTACAACTTTTTGAAACAAGTTATTGGTCGATTCAAAGGTCCTAGTAGAATTGATCCAGATGAATGGCATCTACAATACAAGTAATGCGTATCATTAAGAGTCAGCACAAATATTGATAAGAAAAAACGTTCTTTCAAAATTTCAGAACATTCCGACAAATAGTCAAAAATTGATAGTAATTTAAAAAATTAAAAGGTATCCTGGGGGCCGATTCGGGTTATGTGAAAAAGTGAATCGAATAAATGGTTTTCACATTCGCTCTCATGCATTACTTTCACTTTTTCGATTTCCTTGGAGAAAAAAAGGAATTTTGGTTCCATGAATAAAACTCTCCGACGAACTATATTACCGATGTCGAACCATCTTATCATTTCACCTGAAACGCATGCACAGTCAGCGCAATTATCTTATTTTTTGAAGAGAAAAGAACGCATGAGACAGAAAGATTTTTTTCTTCATGAATAGAACATAGAAGGAGATCACAGTACATATATTAAAGGTAATATATCATTAGCGTTTTCATTTTTGTTCAGTTCTGCGCATCTGTCAAAATTGAGGTGTTATGGTGGTAAAATGGTGGATCCAGTGTCCCTTTACTTGTCTAATTTCAATATTTTGTTGTTGTTTTTAATGATGCGTGCTGAGTTCCTGTGGGAACTGGAACAGCCATTTTTAATTTTTTGACACTTCCAACTTTGACAACCTACGTAATATAATACCTTTGATTTGTGTACTGTGGAAGGAGATGTTGTTGAATTGAGTGTTTATTCATATTCATCCCTTTATTTTCACACATTCACTTCCAAATGCCCTTCGTGAAGGAAAATTATTCATATGAATGTTTTTGACGTTTGGTTTCAAATTTTCACAGAACGAGAATCGGAGGTAGTTTGAAAGGGTTAAAAGTTTTTGGATTAACTTTTTCACAGATCCATAGTCGGCCCTCTGGCTTACGACCTTGACTCATCCCTATTTGAATCATTAAAGCTACGATTATATGGTTAACGTCAATGGTCAATGCGTTGACTCCTTGAAGTCACCAAAATTATCATCAATATACTGTCAATATGAAGACTATGTCAACTAATGACCCTTGACGACCACACTATAGTGACGCCAGTCGGTCAATGTTGTCTCAAAATCCGTTATCCTGTATCAAAATGTTTTTTTTAACCCTTTGGTGTTAACGCGATGACGTTTTAAATAATAACACGAATTGACCATATTGGAACACTTTAAGCGTTAACGCGGAGTTGACAAGAACAAAAATCAATCATTTTTCGAGTTGACGATCACACGACTTTGACTTGTGACTTTTTCTCGGTTAATATAAACTGTCAAGCTGTAAACTGTCAAATTCTGTAAAATGATGTCCACAATGTTTATGGATTGAACATTTGTTTTTATTAAATTTGTTGCTCAATATAACATGTTAAATTATAATTTGTTGCCTAGCTGTGCTGCCAAGCTATAAACTGTCAAATTCCTTTAAATGACAGCTGTACCATGGCGTTGGAGTAAAAGACTTCTAAGAACTCCGAAAATTTTAGTTTAAAAATTTTGCTCCGGAAAATGCGATATTTGGGCTTTGGGTTGACTTTTGGAACAAAATATTTTAATATACGTCAAATTTTAGTTTATTGCCTTTCTGTCAAGCTATTGACAATTCAACTCCCTCGAAGTGTAGTTACCATGCCGATGGAGTTAAAAAAAGCTCTTAAAATGTTAAATTTTTGATATTTTATTTTTTACTCTGGAAAATACGATTTTTGAGATTTGGGTTGATATTTGGAACAAAATGTTCGATATACGTCTTAATATTGTTTATTTTCTATTTGTCAAGCTATAAATTGCCCAATTCCATGACGGTGTTCATATTAGACTTATCTCAATCCCACTTCATGGTGAGAAAGAGATGCCTTTCTTCCTTACCTCTTTCTCTCCATGAAATGGGAGTAAGATAAGTATACAGAGACGTCAAAAAAAGCCGGAAGAGAAAGTCCAATGTACAACACCAATGACAGTATTTAGCGTTGACAATTAAATAAAATACAAATAAATTAGTTGGCGTGACAGCTCGTGTAGAACCAGGGCCTTAAAACTCTCAAGTCTCAACCATCACTGTGAATTACAACTATACAATCCGAACGGTAAAGAAGAAGAAGAAAAAACTCTTGGAGGATTTGTCAATTCCTCGCAACAGGCAGTAGTCCGTGAAAAACATTTCTGTTTTTTTTTTTATCAAGGTGGCATAGGTTGGGAATCGAACCCAAGACCTTCGGCGCGGCGTAACAAACCTAACTTCTATACGCACTAGCTATTACCCCACGGGCTACTAAAAGCGTCGATAATCAAACGCTTTGAAAATTTTGGGACATAATTTCACATCATTTTGACGTCAAAGAGTCAATGTGTTGAGAATTTGTGTTGGTCGTATTTTAAAGATCATTTGCGCCGAAATACTGCACGTGACTGCAAGCAGATATATAATGCTTTTGTCTGTCTTAAATTATTCACGGGTTTTTTGCTATCCAGAAACTCATTTTAGATTTATTGTTGAACCCATTGAAATGGAAATGGAGTACTACATACCTTACGCACCTTCATATATAGATTTTTTCAGTACATACAATATTTTTATAAATTGTCTACTTAAAACTGTCTGTCAACTTTACACTCACACGAACCTCTGCCATCAATTGTTGCCAACTCAAAAAAAAAATATGTTAAAAAAAATTAATCAATGCAACTCGAACAGGTGAAATACGTGCTCTGCCAATGATTTTCATTGACGGCGTCAGCGGTGGACGGCACGAGGTTGACTCCGACAACTAAAATACGACGAAGAATATATACTATATACGAACAACGACGTTTTGACCTTTTCAAACGTAAAAAATCACTTTACGAGACGAGAATCTCATCTGAGTTTCGCCGCGCTCTGACACCTGAGGTTCCGTCCAAATTACAGTTTTAAACGATCCCTACGAAAGGCGTATCGTTGCATTTACTCCCACAAAAAAAAATTAAAAAAAAAAAAAAAACTTTTCAAATATGCAAACTTTTGTGCTCTATACCTTACCCATACCGTGGTATAAAGCGAGCACCACTTCAACAAAAGTTCTGTCCATTTCTGTTGATGCTGCTGCTTTATACGAGTTGCTTTTGCATATACATATAGCTGTTAGGTGCATCTCGAATCATCACTTCAGGACACGACTACGGAAGGATAGTGGATTCTCATTCTGTTTTATAAATGATTTTATTTTCTGTTGAAATTCTCGACCACGTTTTCACAAAAGGTGCGGTGGCGGCAGCGGTGGGTTGGTACTATACTTTAAAGTACTTTTACGTGCTGGCACAGTGCACATGCACTTAAGAGCTTCTCCGTTGGGGTAAACTAATGAAATAGGCACACTATATATACAGTCGTAGGTACCTTTTGGGTCCTTTTTGGCTCTCTTCAGGAAACCACTTGACAAGATATGGCAGACAAAACCACATTCAAGAACTCGATGGGCTGCTGAAACGTGATTTCGTTTTAATTTCGGTAATCAGAGGAGCACTATTTGCATAAATATGACTTTATTAAAGAAAATAAAAAAGATTGTTGTAACAACGCATCTCATTAAATATAGACCGTATGAAACCAGCGCTAAATTTGGTGGTGTTTGTGATAATTTTGTTTGTTATTTTTATTACTGAAAGGCTTAAAAGCCATAAACCCATTTACTTGTGTTTATACTTCAGCATCAAATTCCTTTTGAGACTTTAATATGCGGTTTCCTCGATTGATAAACACCATTAAAAAATAAAAGTATCCTTAGTTTTTCAGAAAAAATGATTCGTGTTTTTTTTTGGAGAAAAGCAGAACTATAATCGATTATAGCCAATGTGTCTCGAAATGACACTTCAATAAAATACAATACAAAGTATGGACTGAGAGAAACTTAACCGTTTAATCTACTTTTAAATCTTGTTATTGAAACAATTGATACAGGCAAAGGCTAGATTTATAACTTGATATCGAATGATCTTAAAATGTCTTAAAATTAAGATAAAACATCAGGCTACACCGTGTATTTAACAAGCAACTGATACGGGCAAACCGGGTAGAACATAGAAATGTAAACCTAAAATGGCAATTTCGATTTTTAAAAACAGCTGAACAAATGTCAGTTTCATCAAAGTGAACATTTTGACGTTTGTATAAATATATACATTGTACATACGCGAGAGAGCGATATATTGCTATTAGGTAAAACCCTCTTTCTTTATTTGTTTTAGCCACTCTTTCGGTTATTTTAAATTATACTATAAGCATTAGTAACATTATCTGTCATAATTGAAACAACAAGCTCCTAAAAATATGTCACCTTAAAATTTTCTTGACAAACCATCTAGAATTTATTTCTTTTCTCTCTTTCTTACATAGCAACTGTCAAAATTTAAAAAAAATACTAATTCGAGTCTAATACTAATTGTCTAGAAAAAATAGTAGAATAGTAGTTTCATATATTTTGGCCTTTTCGATTGGATTCTGAATGGCAGAATTCTTGTTCTGAAAATAAGAGAAAACCTGTCATCCGGATTATACCAGCCGAAAAGGCCATCATGAAGTGGAAAAGAGATAGAAAGTTTCATTTGTGTCAAAT
This sequence comes from Epistrophe grossulariae, assembly GCA_929447395.1. Classification (NCBI taxonomy): domain Eukaryota; kingdom Metazoa; phylum Arthropoda; class Insecta; order Diptera; family Syrphidae; genus Epistrophe; species Epistrophe grossulariae. The sequence goes on along the minus strand of OV839567.1, from coordinate 17,619,864 downwards.
GACGAAAAAATAAATCGTCTTTTTTGAATGAATACGTTAGGGGTTTAGGTTTAGGTTTTTCGATTTGAAAATTATTCCTATGGAGATTTAACAAGACCAGTTTCTAATCTACAAGACGGTCTTCACATTGGACCTTACCATCCGACTTTTTTGACGTCTCTGTAAACTTATATCACGCACGGTGCCGTGATATAAGGCCATGCGTCATAAGGCCATATTACAAAATATGGTCTAATGACGCTTTAGCAAAGTGACATAAGGCCATATTTGAACAAATGGCCTTTTGTGGCTTCTTTGACGAAGTGTCATAGTGCCATATTTTTTTGCGACTTAAGGCCATATCTAACAATATAATACTTTCGTTAAGTAAAAAATTTGATTTGTTTTTTTTTTTTTTTTAATCCAGAATCTTTAAATGCAAAAGAAACTTTGCATACACACAATCTCGCACCTACCCCAAATCCTATAGTGCGCCCAAGCAAGGGGCAGCATGCCCCCCCAAACATACCCCACTGTTTATACGCCATAACTGAATTAAAGTTAAAGTGTTGGACAAAACCATTTGGCCAGTTTTATTTATCAAACAAAGAAAGACTTTTGAGAGTGACATAAGGCCATATGGCCCTATGTCACTTTGTGAAAGTGTCATACGGCCATATTTCAAAATATGGCCTTATGACGCATGGCCTTATGACACGGCACCTCACGCACTTCATATTCTCCCCATGGTGGTGGCCAATAAAGACATCTCTTTTTTTCCATAAAGTGAGACTGAGAAAAAAGTATAAAAACGTCAAAAAAGTCAAAAAGTCGCCGGAGACAGTCCAATGTGAACACCGTCTAACTAATGTTATATCAAATCAATTTGTGTGGTAAATCTTGGGATTTAAAAACGTAGCTTAAATTAACAAATAATTCCAAAATAAATTAAATCAAAAACTAATGTAGAAGAACTGTGTTCAAAGTATTTAACAGATTTGTTTATAAAAACTCACCTTTTTAATTACAAATTGCAGAGTTGGCACTCATGAATTAATTTCATTGATGGTCAATTCACAACAAAAATTTCACTCAAAAACACAAGGAATTTATTTTTTTTTTAAATCTTTTAAAAAATCATTTAAATTTGCAATATTTATGGAAATATGACTAGGTATGTGTACCGGCAACACTGAATTTAAACATTAAAACTACACACAAAATTTTAAACCACACTTTTCTAACAAACACAAAAAAAATAGAAATAAAAACTTTTAAATTGAAATTTGCAATATTATCTATTGTTGCTTTTTTTCTAAAAAGAAACTTTTTTTCTAAAGAGAAACACTTTTTTCCAAAAACAAACAATTTTTTCCGAAAATAAACACTTTTTTCCAAAAAGAAACACTTTTTTCCCTGTCAATAGAGACATTTTTTTCCAAAAAGAAACACTTTTTTCGAAAGGAAACACTTTTCCCAAAGAGAAACGAGATTTTATTAAAATGAAACACTTATTTTCTAAAAGGAAACACTGTTTTTCTAATAAGCAACACTTTTTTCCACGAAACTTAATATTTTTTAGATTAAATTGCAAACATACCTACGCAAACGAAATACAGTGGAATTGATTTAATTTACATTTCAGACGAAGAAAAATTTAATTTTATTATTACAAGGGGCAAGAATATATTCCAAGACAAGACAAAATGCACTTAGAATAATAAATTTACAACAATTTAGAATTTTAAATAAATAAGGAACTTCAGGGAATATTTTTCTTTTTGATAAATAATAAACCAGAAAGATCTTTAACTTTGCAATTTAATTCACCACTGAACAACTGAACGATCGGACCGAACGAAACTTTTTGGTAAAAACCAGTTTAGCACACATACACGGGCAGAGTGGGAGAGAGGATCGTGTATGAATGAAAACAAGACTGCCAGACTTTTTATGTACGTCATTAGTGAAGAAACAATGTGACAGCTAAGAAGATAATATTGTTTTGCGATAATTTAACATGCGGTTAAACAACAGATTTAGATTTAATAAATATATATAATATATAAATATAACCAACAATTAAATTTTCGAAATTGCTGAAATTAAATTAATTGTTAAAATAATAAAACGAGAGTGCTGAACAAAATATCAAATTAAAATATCTCTGTTTTTTTACTTAAATTTTACCAGTTTTAGTCTAAAGTTCTTTTAAAGTTCACTTAAAAAATAAAATTGACTTAAATTGGCAGAAATAAGCAGTTTTGTGAAGTAAATGAACAGACCTAGTTATATGAGCTATTTAATTTAATTTAATTTATTTTGTTCTCAATAGGCGTTTTTCTTTTTTAGCCCCGAGCGGGGCACAGAGCGGGCTCTGAGCGAATAGAGCTCACTCCGAACAGAGCGTGACCTGAGCGCACCGATCTATTTAAGAAACTCAATTGAGCACTGAACTCTCATATCTGTCAAATTACATGAAAATTGTATGAAGTTAGCCGTGCTCGGTCATTTTTTTCCGAGCTCATCGAGCGAGCCCCGGTCGAGCTCTGAGCTAAAAAAGAAATGCAAGTTGAGAGCTCGGAGCGCTCCGAGTTAAAAAGTAACAAAGTTTTCTTTTTGACAGCTCAGTGCCACGCTCGGGGCTAAAAAAGAAAAACGCCTAATATGAGCGAGAGAGAATTTATATATAACAAAAAAAGTGGAAAAAACCGAAGTGGCGTAACGTAATCATTCATTCGACTGCCTCCTCCGACTTTTTATACCGTCTCTCATAAAGAGGGAGTGAGATGAAGTACAGAACAAAAAAAAGCAAAAAAAAGCTAAATGATGGGCTTACGCTATGCAGTGTATACTTTATCGATTGTATCGATTTTTTGTGTCGGTTTTTTTCGGAAAGCTTCAATCCTTTTGGATTTGGAATTAATTGTCCTAGGATCTCAGAAAATTGCAGAATATATTTCAGAACAGGGTTCCTCATGAAAACTTCTCAGTTTTGCTGTGAAATTAAATGATACTTTGACCCCTTTTACACATGATTGCTATTTATCCGTGACTTTTTTGAAATGAAAGGAAATCAAAATATTCGTATTTCACCTTCGGACAAATTAAATTTTGAAATGATTCGAGGACAAAGAATCATTGTGTAAGGCCAAGGGGCCAGTTATATAGCTTTCATTGAAAACGATCTTTTTCTTTCGATTTTAAGACAGTTAAAAAAAAACAATGATGGCATTTTGGTACCAACATTTTATGTATCAAAAAAATATTCCATTTATCTACTTCACTATTTTCTAATTAAATCAATTTTATTATTTCAATGAACGAAATCGTTTTCAATGAACAGCTGATTTTCGTTTCAGAAAAGTGGAACACAATCTTTCCAATGAAATGTGGTCCATTTTCTTTCTGTTCTCATCTGTCATTATTTCATTTGATGGTCAACTCTAAACTTAAAAGTAATGTTATTAGTTTTTCTTTCGACAGATCTTTTCAATGACAGCCAAGATTTAATGATTACCGACTTGTCAAACAAAATTCCACCCTTCCACTGATTTGTGTTTCAATGATGAGTTTCAATGAAAGGTATATATGGCCCCCAAATGGCTTTTTCGATCGGTATGTCAGAATGACAGTTCTGTTATGAAAAGAAGAGGGAATGCTTCGGAATTTGATTTCCGAAACGAATTCAGAAGCGTTCACCCAATTTCTGGATTCAGTTAATATCAATTTTTAATTGATTTGTGGGGTTGAATAATTTTTGAACTAACGGTGGACAAATGAAATTTTTTGGTGGACAATTTTAAGAGAGCCGTGGAAACCCACTTGGTCTCACACACCTAAGTTATGAATTGTGGGCAGTGTTTTGCCTGGACAAACGAACCTTACATACTCAAATCCAAAATTTTGTATTTAATGTTCTGACTTCACACAGCTTAAATTTCACGATTTCGCATAAAGGGGGAACCAGATTGGCTTTTATTTCAAAGTCCACATTATGACGAAAGATTTTGATTAATTTTTTTGTTCAATAAATTTTTATCTTTCCATAAAAATAAATTGATCGGTTTTAAATGTTTGCTAATAATAATTATATTTCTTATGATATCTTTATAGCTATTTCTAAACAAATTGCTTAAAATTATTCAAATAAAAAAATCATAGTTTACTAGGTAAGTCATTGATCTTAACTGAATTAACAATGTCTGAATAGATATATGTAGATATTTCCTAAAATAAAAAAAAATATTATCATAATTTAATAACCAAACGCTAATTAAAATCGAGTTCATATATGCATATATCTCTTATTACATCACAATAGAAAACAATTTTAATTCAATTTGAATTATTTAAAAATAAAAATAAGAAATAAAATAGATAAATATAACCATAAACGAAACGTGACCATTCTTTAATTAACTCAATAAAATCCGAAATTTAAACCTTTCCATTTTACGAATGCGAAAAAAAACAAATAATAAGTCTTCATTATAAGAAATTTTTTTTTAATTATTTTTCTTCCTCTTCCGTCACACCAGTGAAGCGAAGATTAATATATAGGTATACAGAATTCAATCTGAGCTCATTTTTAAAGATGCAAACCAAATAAAAAAACAACAACGAGATACAGATACGGTCAGACAAATTCAGACCTCAGACATCACAAAACAAAAATTTACTTTCACTTGAATTTTGTTGTTGTCTTATTTTTCAGTAAATAAAGAAAGTGAATACCGACAACACCGTCGCAGGTCGCTGCCATGCCACCTTGCGAATAAATGTATTTCGTAGTACCTACCTGCATTTACCTACCTACCAAAATAACTAAAAATACTTTTTCGAAAATAACAAAAGATTGTTTTTTTTTTCTCATAAATTTTACATTGTTTGATATGTTTATTACGCGGATGGTAATGATTTAATCATATTCAATAGTTTTGGAGGCCTGACTACTACTTTTTATAGAGTTTTTTTTGTGTGGCTTAATCGAATCAGTGTGAAGGCATTATTAATATTATTATCTGGTTTTTAGCTCTGATTGCATAATGATTATGAAAATTTACTTAATTAATGAAAATTATGAATACCTAAAACTTGAATAAATTATATTATCGTACAAGTATAAATAGTAGAGCACGCGCATTATTTGTGAAGTATATAATTATATAAATGAGCTCTATAAGGAGAATTCTTTTAAATTTTAACTAAGCTATAGTATAGGTATAATAAAAGCAACATAATTTTCAAGGCAAAATAACCATTGAAATTAAATTAATTATCTAATTTAAAAATTATTGTTAAAATAAAAAAAAAATTAAATAAAAATATCTTAATTATTTATTCTGATTATGAATTTATGGAATACGTAAAATTTTACTCCCAAACGGGAGTTGGGGACTTTTCAAATTTGTTTAAGGTACTAGAGTACCAAATATTTGCATTATTTTTGATTCACGATACTTTTGCTTCGAATATGGATAGCATTTGTTTTTAGTAGACCGAATGTTTATTGAATTCATAGATTCTGTAGTTGTGATTGAGGCAAAAGTAAGACTTACTCCCACTGCAGCACCTACCTTTAATAGGTGTGATATTATTTCCCGATGCGTCAAAATCGAATATCGACTCTTCACTTATTATTATTATTTATTGTATTATTCATACTTGAATGTCAGTTTATTAGACTTGACCATTCTTTATTCCTTCAATTTCATTGAATTTCTGAACAACAACAACAACTTAAAGGTGCTACCACCAATGGTATACTTCTTCACTTTTGTTCTCAGATTTATGGCAGAATTTTGCAATTTTTTTTTTCTTTGGATAGTTATAGAGATATCAAACGTTAGGCTTTTCCGTTTTTTATTTGCGATATACAGGGTGTCCCATAATAAATGGCCCAAACTGAAATTGATTATAGACGAGGTCTTGGCCTGTTAGAATTTAGCTGTACCAAAACATATCAAAGCATAACGGTTTTCGATTAACTGCAGTTTTTTTTTTTTTTTTATTTCCAAAAAATCGTTCTTAGTATTTTGGTCACGTAATATTTTTTTTCAATTTTTGCACTTAAATATCTGAAAGTGATAAGATCAATTTTTTGTATTAAAATATTTTTGATTTTATTGCACCATTTTGCTAATAATTAATATTCAATGTGAAATTTTGATAGAATTTATTTTTTACATCAATCTTTAAAAGAGCATCCTGATAAAAAAGTTAAGTTTTTGCCGCAATTGTAGTAGATCTACTGCATTTTTAAAAAAGAATAAATCTACTACCACAAAATCAAATCTACTGCATTTTGATTTCAAAATACCTTTTCTTAAACTGTTATAGTAAAATGTTATCTCAGACTATAATTTAGTAGCGTATGCTATCTCAGACTGTAATTTAGTGGTGTCTGCTATCTCAGACTGTAATTAAGTGGCACCTTCTATCTCACACTGTATAGCGCCTGCTATTTCAGACTGTAATTTTTTGGCTCTGCTATCTCAGACTGTAATCTATTAGCATCTACTATATCATACTGTAATTTAGTGGCATCTATCTCATGCTGTAATTTAGTGGTGTCTGCTATATTAGTCCATAATTAAGTGGCGTTTGCTATCTGAGACTGTAATTTAGTGGCATTCGCTATCTCAGACTGTAATTTAGTATCATCTGTAATTAAATGGCGCCTTCTATATCACACTGTAATTTAGTTGCGTCTGCCATCTTAGTATGTAACTGCTGTATGCTATCTCAGGCTGTAATTTAGTGGCGCCTTCTATCTTAAGTTGTAATTTTTTGGCTCTGCTATCTCAGACTATAATCTATTAGCATCTACTATATCAGACTGTAATTTAGTGAAATCTACTATCTCATGCTGGAATTTAGTGACGTCTGCTATATCAGTCCGTAATTAAGTGGCGTTTGCTATCTGAAACTGTAATTTAGCAGCGTCCGCTATCTCAGACTGTAATTTAATGACGTCTGCTATCACAGACTGTAATTTAGACGTGTCTGCTCACTTATTCATACTTTTGAATTATAATTATAAGCATTGTATTGAAATTATAAAGAACCAGTGATTGGTGAATAGAAATTCAAATATCCTCGTTTACACTTAAATTTTGTTGCTTGTTTGGTAAAACCCTTGACTCGACGAGAAAAGCTCAGCGTATGATAAAAACTATCTCATATTTTGTTCATAATTTACTAATGGTATTTGTATTTATACATAGTAGCATTTTTTTTTTGCAAAATTGGTCACTCCACTAATGGGATATAAGTAGGTACGAATTACGAAATTAACCCCAAGTTAAATAGAATTTTCTCAAAAATATCAAAACCATTTCTGCAATCTGAATTTTTCGATAAAAACCTGAAACTCTCAATCATTTTGGACAGTAACAGGTTTGAAGTGCAATCAAAGAGCAGTTTTCCAGACTACTTGAATAATACAAATTTGAAGTAACGGAGTTGCCAGTTCTAATCAAATTTGAAGTAAATTGATTCACTTATTTAGGGTCTAACAAGAATTATAGAGCAAGCCTAGAATGACAGAATGTCCTTGTTTATTGGCGATCACTTGGGGACTTACTTTGTGGATAAGACACCCCTAATCTACAAGGAACTTAAAAATTTTTCAAAAAAGTACAAAAGTAAAACGGAAAAAACCCATAAATAAAGGTTTTCAATTTACAGAGATAGATTTCTTGACTCCAAACGTTATACAGATAGCTGCGTCATAAATGCTACAAATGTGCAAGTATCTTGTCAAAATTGTCGCCTATATTCATCTCTCTTTATCTGTATTTTGACATATCATAAAAATTTATCCAATAAACTTATCATCTTGTGGATGGATTTTTTTTTTTTCAAAAATTCGACATCATCCGGGTATGATTGTACGTACTCGTTGCCTATACACCCTCATCCAAAGTCGATTTTAAACAGATTTATTTGTTTTCAAACATCACACAACACACACAATTTGTCTTTGCACCATGCTGTGTCCATATCCAGATTCCAGATCCCAGAGAGACCCTCCAATTTTTGTACCACAATGCCAAAAAAATATTTGCTAATCGTGCACATGTCACGTTCAGATAAACATTTCGAACAAAAAAAAAAAAACAAAAAGATCCAATCCTCAGATTGAATTCCGGACAACAGTCATCATCGGTTGCAGCAGCAGAATGATGACGATGATGATGTCGCCTGATGCCATTCATCGTACGTATGTGGAATATGTTTACTTAACTCAAAATCCAAACGAAAGGCAACTGATGATATGACGAAGTGTACAACATCTGGATTTCGACGGCTGAAAGGGATTTTAAAATTCTTCCTGGTTTGTTTGTCATTTTTTGTATTTTTTTTTTATTTTTCTCAAATCCTTTCTCTCCCTTAAAATTATCATTTTTCTTCTCCATGAGTATAGTTGAGTATCCTTTGAATACCTTTCTATCTTTCTACTCACACTATGCCACAGCTCCAACAACAACAACAACAGTGAACCTTAAAATCCTTGTTATACCCTATAGTACCTTGGGGATATTACAGGGTGTCAAATTTTGAAGCTATATAGAATTACACTTACCGCACAAGGTGTGCAATCGTGCACCTGAAGCGCTTCAGATGCCACAACATCAAATTTAAAGGGGGTTGGTATGGTTTGCTAGAGCCACTTTTGCAACGTCTGCATCTTCATAATATCATAATCATTACATCTTTTACCTCCTCTACAGCTCTGATGTTTGTGCTGTGTCGGATGCATGAGTAGCTATACCTATAGGAACTTGTATATCTTGATGCAAATTGCTTGTTTATCGTTTTTGAGATATTGAGATGCGAGAGCCGGCTTCCTGTGTTGCGTATTACGTTTCACATTATAGGTCTTATGGAGGATCGTCAGAGCTTCTTTTGCTATTGTTTTTGTTCCTCTTGATTTTGTACACCATTTTGAATACACTTGGGATTAACTGCACTACCTCCCTTATAGTTAATAGTCCGGGAGATTGTGTTTCGTCAAGAGTCAGAGTTGAGCTTTTTATACCAATTGATTGATTGATTGATTATGGACGTATTTTTAAAATATTGAACAAAATAGAAATATGGCAAAGCATTGGAATTAATTTGCTGTGTACATTTGCCCAGTTTAGACAAATAATCGGATCCATTAAAAAAATACGTTAAATGTTTCATTCTACTATTGATTCAGTAAAAATAGACTTAGAAATCCAAGAATTGAAAAAAAATTGTAAGAGGCTTAAATTAACCATACAAACTATGAGGATTCATTGTGATAATATCAGCGAGAAATTGGTTTAAAGGTCATGGAAATGGGATTCCTGCGAATATCTAGGAAACAATTTGTTTTTGAAGAAAAATTTGTTCCACAAACTTGTAGATCAGACAATTTCCAAATTAATTTGTCTGAATATATTTTTAAGTGAAATTTACCGTTAAAAATTTATGATGATTTAAAGAATTTTGTTTATATAGCAGCTAAGCGAACTTAACGAAGCTTTATGATATGAATCTTCAAATACTTTATCTCGAAGAAAGTTTGTTGTTGAAGAAAAATTTGTTCCACAAATTTGTAGATCAGACAATTTCCAAAATAATTTGTCTTAATACCTTTTTTAGTAAAATTTACCGTTTAAAAGTTATATTGATTTAAAGAATTTTGTTTATATAGCAGTCAAGCGAAGTTAACGAAGCTTTATAAAATGAATCTTCAAATACTTTACCTTAAAAGAAATATTTTCAAAATCCAAGGAGATTAAAATTTAAAATTTTTCTTTATATTCAACCCTTTCACCTGGATTATTTAAGATAAAAGATGCACCAGCAAGCTTCAAAATTGCCTCCAGATTCTTCAGAATAAAGGAAGAGAGAGAGAGAGTGCCTCAAGTATATAATGCAACCACAGTTTTAAACCAAACCACAAAACACCAAACCACGATAACCAAAAACCCACTGAGATGAAGTGAAGGGATGATAAAAAAGATAAAGGAAATGAAGTGGTTCTTAGAAATGCGTTTTTTTGGTTTCTATTTTTTTTTTAGAGATATTTTTACTTGACGCAGGTTCTTCCTGCTACAAAGATGCTGGTGATGGTGGTTTTTTCTTAAGTTTTCCAAAGAGAAGTTGTTTGTTAGAAAGTGTCAAATGAGTGGGTGGTTTTTGTTTTGTAGATAAATGGATTAGAGGTATACGTAGATACTTTATCTTAAACTTCTTCTGCGGAATATTTTTTTTGTTTTAGGAAAAATGTTTTTGAAGTATTTATACATAAGGGTTTAAATATTTATAACTTTTTTTTGTACTCCGATTAACCTATAATTGTAACTGGACTTGGTATTCCTTAAAGGAGCGCCAAGCATCAATCCCCCTTCTTCGAATTTGATACTAAAAGCGGTAGATTAAAAGAAATTAGATTTATCAAAAACAGATTCTATAAAGGCTTATATATAATAAATTTTACAAAACAATTGAAATCATGTTCTGGGATCTTAATAACCAATTTGTGAAATAAAAAAAAACAACTTGGTAGGTATACCAACTAATAGGTTAAAAAGAAAATGGTAATAAAAAGACAATTCGTCAACCATAGACATTAACCTTGTTCGTTTAGTTCCCAAACCTACCCATTTCTGACATTTTTAGCCCGAATGACTTTTAAAGTTCATATAAAAAGAACTGGTAGAATCGGGCAAGTACGCGAACAAACCTATTATCTTTTATTTTTGAAGTTTTTTTTCAAGGTGGTTGTAGAATCTTTACATACAATTTCTAAATTTTGAAATCAATTTTAAACTTCTCCAATATGCTAGACACTTGAAACTTTTAACATATAGATCATATCAGAACAGTTTCAAAGTTTCAAGCTCTAGCTCATCGGTAAGTTGGTTAAAATTTGTATTTATTTATGTATTTATTTATATATTTATTTATTCATTTATTTACTTAATAAAATTAACATTAAGAAATTCACACTCTTGCAGTTTTTAAATTGAGGTAACAACAAATTGATTCAATTGATGTGCAGAGAAGATGAAACTTCTAAAGAAATTTCATTCACCTATAACGAGAACAAAAGTGGTCCAAGGATAGAGCCCTGTGGCACACCTCAGCATCTCAGCTGTAACAAAAAAAATTGGAAGTTTTGTTGCCAATTAAAATTGGCTTTGATTTGGACTTTAAATAAGATGACAGAAAAGTAACTGCAGAATTCAAAAAACCATATAAAGTTAAAAGTTAAACGACAAAAATCCAAAAGTGCTAAGAAGATAACCTTTTCTTCATCCAAAGACTCTTTTATATCTTTCAAGAACCACGTTTATGATGGTGAATTGTAACTGTGATGTTACCTAAACCCCGATTGCATAGGAAAAAAAATATTTTTATTGATGTAAGAGTTGATTTGCCTTTGAAGAACTCTTTCAAAAACTTAAGACCAAAAAAACAGGATTAATATTGGTCTATAATCTTGACAAGTATAGGCCAATGGCAATGGGAATAATTTTGGATTTTTTTAAAAGAGGAAAAGTACCACCTGTTGTAAAAAGGGAAATTAAAAATATGCATTAAGGCTGGAAGAATGAATTATACCTTTCAAACAAACCTTTTAACAAATTTTGAATAAATATACTTATAGTAGACAACTTCCGAGATATCTTCGCAATTGAAAAATTTCATTGGCATACAACTAAAAAGGAGCACAACTGAATTTTTTTACTAGCACAAATTCTATTATATTCTATTCTCATAAAATATTTCAAACACGAAGAGAATTTTTTAAATGGGATACACCATCTTGTTTAATCTTAGTTCACCTTATAAAAAGCTCACCAAGAAAATACCTTAGTTCTGCCATTAAGCCATTCTCTAGTTAGCCATACCACGCTCCACCCTATCAAAAGCTAAATTTTGGAATCTTTGTAGCCATAAAGCCTGTATATTATGTATAATCTATATATAACCTTTCAAATACAAAACATTTTTTAAAATGAAATACCATTTTGGATTTCACCCTATAAATAGATACATTTCTAAAAGTATCCAAAGCTTAAGCCATTTTCTTGGTCCATTCTCTAAATTCAAACTTTTTAAAACAAAAACAAAATTAAAAATTCGTTAACACTTTTTTTGGTTCACCCCATTTCACACTTTAAATGTCTTACATTTGAAACTACATATTTAGAAATGAAATCATCTAAGTAGATATAACCTCTAAAACAAAACAAAAAAAATTTCAAAATAAGAAATATATCCCAAATTAGCTCGAACATACAAAAAATCAGACAGACTATAAAAAAGCAAGGTGTGGGGTACCTAGCCAGGTTGAGTTAGTTTTTCTAGAAAATTGGTCTTAATCGCCTAATTCTCAAAATTAATTTTTTGTCTGGCTTAACTCAATCTACACCCTCTAGCTTTTTGTGGCATCTAATGCAAGTCCCCCTGTATATACTTCTATGAATCTTTCGAGCGCCATCTGCCTCATTTCGTAAGGACTTATTGATCCTCTTTCTTATCTGCCTTCTATCCGTGCGTTTTATTTACCTTAATTTTCCGTCATTAAAACAAAATGCAAAATGGCAAATTCATTTCCCCAAAAAAAGAAATCTTATTTATCTTAATCTTATTCATATAGCTTTCTGATATCTTTCTCATACAAGTTACTTAATGAAAGTATACTCGTATAGGTACTCAAATAATACTTAAAGGGCAACTGATTGCAATTCATCAAACTCGAGTGTCTTTTATTTTATTACTGTCACCCATAAACCAAATGCTCGTACATAAAACAAAAAAAATCCATTCACATTGTCTGCATGAGCAGAGAATGCTCCCCAAAATTAGTGACAACGTATATAACTGCCAACCAACAAAAAAGAAAATTTATTTTGATGCGGTTAAGTCGCACGTACCTGCTTAACATAACATAACTTTCTCCAAATATTTTGTACAAAATATGTACGCAACCAACTGAAGGGTTGGTAAGTTATTAAAGATTTTCAAAACATCAATTGCTTGAGAAAATTGATTTAAAAATTGTGTCATTCAAGCCAATTGTATATGTAACTGGTTAGATAAGTTACTTTCTGTTAGTCAATCGTTAACTAGTTGTGATAATTTAGAATTTGTCATTCGATGTTTTCTATGTTTTCTCTGCTGCTTTTGTAAATTGATATCAAGTAAGGGGTAAAAACTTGTCATAGTGAATGGTTTATTTTTTAAATAATTTTCCATTAATTAGTTGTTAATTAGTTCTGACAATGTCAAATTTTCTATGTTTTCTATGTTTTTTTTTGATGTGTAAACATCTATACTGGCGGTGGGGTGAAAAGAAAACGTAACGTAACGTTGTAATCGTGATCGTGGGCGTGATTGTGATTCTGAACTTTACGAAAATTGAGTGCGTTCAGCAATATGTACGTTCAGTAACTAAACGTTGATTATTTATATACGAAATCGAAAGGTCGAGTTCTGTTCGGGTTGAAATTTGGTTGGCTGCTTAGAGGATATATTAAGCCCCTATTACATGATGATTCTTTGCGTCGGACTCTATTCAAACATAATGGGCCCTACCAATAATCAAATTTAGTGACGACTTAAATATTTCAGTAAAATGGACCATAATAGAATGGGCTCTAGCTAATAAACCATATATAGTATGACCTTAATATTCAAGTGGACTCTTAATAATGAATCATATATGGAATGGACTTCAAAAAATTAAACATTCCATGAATGGTACATTATTTGGGATCACCAGAATTAAGGTTAATTTTACTGAAATATTTAAGTCGTCGCTAAATTTGATTATTGGTAGGGCCCAATGAGTGCGAAAGCGAAAAAAGATAAGATGGAAGACCAGTTGCCTTGTGAGTCGTGGGCCAAGTTTTACGAGACTCTTTTTAACGCTTCTTTAGCATTAGGCTACGCGCAAACAAACGCGATGGCGGTGGCGATCACGATAAAAATGTGGATGCCTCATATAAAAATCAAAGCACACTTCAATCGTGTAGATGTGTGCCTTTCCTTTGATTTATGTGTATGGCATCCACAATTTTATCGTGATCGCCACCGCTTTCGCGTTTGCAGCTACCTTTATCCGTATTTTGTATTCTTTGCATTACTTTTTTTCAATTACATGACTGCTTTGAGACCAGGGGCCTATTTCACAGAACATACATCACATACATTGTATGAATGTATGTACCTTAAAGTAGACGCCAAAGATGGCTCGGTGTAAATTTTGAATTTTTTGAAAAACTATGCGGCAACTTAGAAAACGCATAATTAAAAAAAAATTAAAATTTACGCCCACTCATCTCGTAGTCGTGATTCTTATCTTGTAGCCGTGTTCGTTATTTTGATTCTGAGCCAGAGATTAGTCTGCTATTACACGATGCATCTAGACGCATGCGACTTTTTGAACTACGTAAGTGCAAAAGAGAAAAAAATCGAAAAGATGAGACGGAAAAAAAGTGACCGGTGTCGCGTGGGTAAAATTTTCGGTGCAACTATTTGACGTTTCTCTTTTCTCCTGTCCGTTTTTTACTATTCTGCTTCATATGGTTTTGTTGTTCAAAGAGTAAATTTTGATGCAACGCACTGTTATTGATAGCCTTATAGGCTTTCCAAAAATGAGAAATTCATCTTTAAAAACAACATAAACAAAATAAATTATTACTTTTCTTGACTGATATTCATTTAAAGGCACACAAACCTTTCTTTCTTCAATATATCTAATAATGAAAACAAAAATAAAAACAGAAAAAGTTTTTTTATTGCTTGAGCACAGCCCAACACGAAAATGAAAAATAAAGAGAACTGTCAAATTAGATTCATGACTTTGGTTTCAACGTCTAATAGCGCTTGAAACAGCGGACGAAATAACAAAGAAGAATTCGGAGAAGGCGCATGCAATAAGATTCATCGTGTAATAGCAGACTTATGAATTATCCATAATCTCTGTTCTGAGCTTCACGAAAATTGAGTGCGTTCAACGCTATGTACGCTCAGTAATTAAACGCTGAGTGTTTATATACGAAATCAAAAAGTCGAGTTCAGTTGGGGTTGAAATGTGGTTGGTTGCTTAGACCATATAGTACGTGGACTGCGCTTTCATTTTCCATGCATCATTACCGATTTTCAAATTTGCTTATGAAAAGTTAAGATCTATATAAAAATACCAAAAAAAAAAATGTTTGCTATCATCCACACCCTAAATTTGATGTAGGCTCTCGGTCTATGAGGCATTCGGACGAATGTTTATGTTTACACATCTTAACCGTGAGTCCCGGCACTCACACTTTTTTTTGTTGGTTGATTAAGGGGCAACAACTTATTATATTGAATGATTTATTACCTAATACTTTGACGTTATAGAATGCCTTTAATAAATTTCGAATTTCAATTCTGCCGTGCCATGTTTTCTATGTTTTTTTATGTTTTTTGTGAAATTCATATGAAAATAAAAAGGCCGTCTTCGAAAAAGGGTTAAAACAATTTATATTGCCGTTAATTATGGATCTGTGGTGCGACGTTTTCTATGTTTTATTTTAATAATTAGAAATAAAGAGAGAAGCAATGTTATTATAGTTTTTGTTTTAATCGGGTTAAAATTAGTTATTTTCTATCAAATTTTTTAAATGGAACATCTTTTTTTTTTTAAATTTCAAACATTCAATTAAAAAAACAATCGCCTGAAATTTAATAATTTTTACTTCACAGGAGATAAATGAGGGTATATGCCTTTTCAAAGCCTATGGTTGATCAATCCATTCCCATTTTTTTAATAATAGGTCATAACTCATAATGCTCTGTTTTCTTATCTCCTGAAAGTTAGAGTGGATATCGAGGCCGTTTGAATAGGTACGTTGGGCGCCATTGTTGCGTTTCCGAAAACGGGGGCGTAACTTTACTTAGGTGAGGAAAGAACAATGATGATGCTACAGTCCCAGCAGCGTTAGGACCTTACTCCAATGGAAGTAAATTAATTTGAATTTTAAGGAAAAAAATAAATCTACTCCGCCACTTCGCTTTTTTAAATCTCCTCCTTTTTTCAACACTGAAAAATTCTAAAGCAAAACCAAAAGAAAGGAAATGACAGTACTGTGTCATTCAATTTTCTAGCCAACCCTGAAATTGAATGTTTGAATCTAAAATTCTATTCTGAAACGAATAGAACTTATGTGATTTTTTTTTTGTGAAACAAACAATTTTTGAAAATTAGAGTTTTTCTTTCGTTTTCAAATCTACTCCGGAAATTTTGCATTTACTCCACTTTTTATACAAATCTGCCCCAAAATTTTACTACTGAGGTTCTAACCCTGAAGCCCCCCCTTTTCTAGCAACTAAGTTCCTCCGCCGTAGTTCTCAGACTCGGAACAATATAGTACCTAGTAGTATCTACAATTTCATTGAAGATATACGATTAGGCCAAACATAACAATAATTAAAGACTTTTTAAACTTGCTTTGCTTTCACTCCCAGAGTTTTTTTTTGTTATCCAATAATTGATAAGTTCCTACTTTTTGTGTTGAAGGTTCCTATTTTCATACCTACGACTTCAGCTTCTCTCTAACTTATAAATGATCGAGTTTCTATATAAAAAGTCGGAGAGTTACTTTTATATTCAGATCTGTCATTGGATGATATTAATAAAAGGGAGTACTTGCTCAAAGCAGATGCTCAATACAAAAAGCTGAGCAAGTGCTATGAAAATTTTAGTATCCAAAAATTTTATTCGTACACAATATGGAGAACTTTCTCCTTAAAGTGGAGTTTTGACCAGGTGCTCCGTTTTATTCATACGATCTATTATCCTTGTAGGGTTAAAGCGTCACCCATTAGGCATTTCTAAAAATCTCGTTTAAGAAACGGATGGTGATGGTTCTACACAGCAATTTAAATTTAAATTAGCTTTTAGATTCTCTTTCACTACCAAGAGGCTCCCAGGAATACTAAGTTATCCATTGACAGATTTTGGAGAAACTGGAAGAATGCTTTCCAAAATAGTGTTGTTCATATATTACGTGTTAGGCACTATTCTATTTATAGACGAGCCCAAACTTCATATTTCACCCAACTCTAGACAGTTCTGCAGTTCAATTTGTATCAATTTCAATTACGAGAATTCTACCAGATTTTGGGCCTTCATTTCTATTTGGATTTAGAAAGAATCCTTGTATTTCTGAAACAAATATTTGTTCAGGTAGAATAGCCAAAATTTGTCAGTAAGAAATATTTTCTTTTCCGAGGCTAAGGGCAGTTTGTCCAGAATGGGTTAAATCTGAACGATGACTTTCATTCATTGTTTCTAACTAAATGGCGCTAATCAACCAACATCGGCTGATTAGCGATTCAGCCAAAATTTGTCAATAAGTAATATTTTCTTTTCCGAGGCTAAGAGTAGTTTGTCCACAATGGGTTAAATCCGAACGATGAATTTCATTCATTGTTTCTAACTAAATGGCGCTAATCAACCAACATCGGCTGATTAGCGCGATTTCCATGATTAATAACTTTAATTATTGATTCCTTAAAAAAAAATTTGATTACCTCATTTGATTACATTCGATGATTCACTAGTTGCAATAATCCTTCTTTAAAGATGATCAGCTGAGAACAAACTGGCCCTAATAGTCGATTTCGTGGAAGAGATGTATTTTAGTTATACAACCGAAGATTCCCAACCTCAAAATAACTTTTCTTAGAAATGTTGGGAAATTTGACTTTTTGACCTCTGATCTCTTTGAGTTCATTTGTATTTCCGGGAAATAAACGCAAACGAGGAGTTTAAAATCCGGTTACTTAATATTATATATGCGTTGGTCAATATCAAATTTTTCAATCAGCCAACGATGCTATATAAGTTTAAATGGAAACTTATTTTTACCACTGATGCTTTGTTTGATATTTTCACGGAACCATAAGCTTACCCTGTAGCCTTTGTTGAACAAGTAAAATATAGGAGTATTCAAAGCACCCACGAGTGCAATTTTCCTTGTATAACAAGACTCTATCTTAATACCTAACCTATACAAACTATACCTTTAAGACTGCATGGGAAACCATCACCATTACGATGTTATCCGCTTGTTATATAGGATTCTATATACATATGTACCTACAGCCTTATTTTTCACGTCCTTTATCCATTTTTAAGAATCATAAAAAAGAAAAGTTCACATTTCCATTCGATTTTATTGCAAATGAATAGGACATTCTGGGTTTCCGTCTCACCAGACAATAGGTTTTTTTTTCGCTATACAGTGTATACGAGTAGTTGTCTTTATAGTCGTCATTCTCATCAATGTAGTTAGGTATAATATCCTATATAAGAAAAGAGTCTAAGGATGTTAATGGCTAAATTTGCAATTACCTGTGAATTGTCACAGAGTAAGATGAAAAGAAATTCTCAGGGTTGTTAAAGTGTGTATAGAGACGACAGATTTTATAGTGCACTCTACTACACTACACAAAACACAAATAAAAGGCAAATTGTTCTTTTAGGGATTATTTCCCAGGATATCGATCATTTCAATTTTTATTTCCCTATTCACTCGTATAGCCAAAACCATAGGTGAGTGTGTGAAATTGTCGCGTTTTATTACAACTGATTTTATATCTGTACTTGTGTATATGTGTAATGAGATGGTAATTGAAGTTGTGTAATTGGACGATAAAAGTTAAATAGGCAATATTATTTCGGATGTCATTGTTTTAGAAAAACAAATAAAATTCACCATAATAACAATATTATTTGTGCTCTTTTCGTGTGGAATTAACAGCTTGTGGCAGCATGTGTCGTTTTTGTTTTTTTGTTTTTTGTTTTTTCTTTTATGAGTATATGGGTTTGGTATCCGTGTTATGATTAAAATTTTTTTACGGAAATCCTTTTTCCGTTGACACGTTTTGTATCTCCATGATCTAGCAACAGTCTGTAATAATTGTGAATGAAATAGAAAAGTTTATTTAGATTGTTTCCCGCATATTGACACCCTTTACATAGGATATCAAATTTCACTGATGGGGTTCTATCTGTGTGAACACATCGAAAAGTGAAATCAAGCGATATGCATCTTTTATTGATATTAATAATTATGATATATTTTATATAACGTAGCTCGTTCGTCTTTAAGATGAAGGAAAGTAAAGTTGAAGGTGAAACATTTGAAAATAATTCTGTGGAGGGTGCAATATTAAAATATTGATGTTAACACACCAACAAGGCTCCAAAATCTTAGAACGTCATAAGTGGGATATTCGCGAAGAATAATTATGCCACCTAAAAGTTAGTAAATTGTAATTGAGGTCAAAATAAGTCAACGAAATATTCCAAAATTGATCAACTATATTGATATTTATGTTAACCCACCACTAACAAGGCTCCAAGATCTTAGAACCTCATATGTGGGATTTTCGCAAACAAAATTACGCCATCTAAAGTGTTTGTAAGTGAGGTCAAAATAAGTCAACGAAATATTCCAAAATTGATCAACTATATTGATATTGGTGTTTACCCACCAATAACAAGGCTCCAAGATCTTAGAACGTCATATGTGGGATATTCGCGGAAAAAACAGTTAGTAATTGAAGTCAAAATAAGTTAACTAAACTTTCTGAAATTGATCAACCAAACAAAAAAATTTTAATTAATGGTCAAAGTTTTTCAGAGTCATTAACATTTGAAGCAACACATAAATTGGATATTCGCTGAATTTGTACCAACGTATTAAAAAAATTTGATTCAGTCATTCTACACCAATTTTTTTTATGAATTTTTTCAGCGCAACAGTATTGGTACTTCGATTGTTGGAACCTTATTTATGGAATAAAAAAGTATGTATGTGATTTAAAAGGTCACTGAATAATCAAAGGTCAGCTAGTTTTAGTCATTTTTCAGCCATATAGATTTTTTTCTTTTATAAATTTTTAAAGTTTTTTCAAAGTATTAATTTTTGGGATATTCAAAAAAAAATAAACAAACAAAAACAAACAAAAATAAACAGGTTACTTAATCCACATAAAAGGTGAACTAGTTTCAATAATTTTTTTCATAAATATTTTAGAATTTTTTCCAATACAGAATTTTAGCACCAATTTCTTTTTCCTAATATCCCACAAGGCCAAAAGTAAGGTACTAACTATCTCTACCACCTTCAAATAATATGTAAAATTCATTAAACAAATCTATGGCTGAGTGATTTCTAAAACAAGTTGACCTTTAATGAGGATTAAGTGATCTTTCAAATGGCATATTTTTTAGTCCAATATCCCACAAATGAGGTTCTAACAATTTATACAACATTGCATTTTTTTTAATCCTAAAATAAAATCTATGACTGAACAATTATGAACTGAAACTAGTTGAACTTTTTTGGAGGATTAGTGTATTTTTATTTCGAATATCCCATAAATGAGTTGCAAATAATCTAAATGACCTTGAACATTTTTTAAAAATTCTAAAATCTTTGACTGAACAATTACTTACAACTAGTTGTATTGACCTTTTATGAAGATCAATTGACTTTTTAGTTGGTATATTTTTTTTCTGAATATCCCCAATAATATTACGTGTTAAAAAACTTTACGACTTTGAAGAAAAAATCTTTAAAAATGCATACAAAAATATCTATGACTCACTAATTACTGGTGGCATTGCAAATGGTAAAATATTTTACTGCCAATATCCCACAAATGAGATGCTTAAAATCTCTAAAGACCTTGAAAAACTTTAGCCATTGATTAAAAATTTTCTATGGTTGACCAATTTATGAAAGAAGTTGACCTTTTTTGATCAATTACTGATTTTTCAAATGACATACCTTTTTTTTTGTTAATATCCCACATTTGAGATGCTAAGATCCCGGAGGCCAAAAACTATACTATTCATTTTTATTTTTGTATCAATTGGGATTAAGATTTAAAATTAAAAATAATATTTTTAAATAGATTTTTCGGGGATTATCTGGAGTTTTATTTAAATTGACGGACCTAATTAATTTAACTCCATTCTTCTCACTGTCAATAAATCAAGACCTCTTTTCTCAAATTGTGTCAATTGTGCTGACCAACCAACAAAATAAAGTTTCATGAAAGTGGCAAGCGACTACCTCACGATGTTCATTGGAAAACGAAAAGAAAAACTGATGTTTACCTAAGCTTCTCTAATTGAGACTTGAGAGTTCATTGTCATCTTGTCAAAAAAATGTTAGAATTTGCACTCTTACTCAGAAGATTACCATGACAGCTATTACGAACAACCTAACCACTCACTACAGCGATAAACCCACCAATCTTCCAATTCATTCTTGGAGCAAAGTGGACAAAAATAACACCGTGCATGAACAGCTAGCTTTACCACTGCACTTTCCTCGGTTAGAAGATTTGTAGGTTTATCACTGATTGAGAAGGTTGTTCGTAATAGGCATCGTGGTGAGTGCTGAGATTCTTAATCTTCTGATTAATATTGCAGACTCTCTTATATATTTGAGTTTAACACCCATGGCAAGTGGTTGTTTTAGTTTTTCATGCTCAAGAGCCCAAAGAGCGAATCGACCAATTTTATGCTGTTGATAATAAATAACTGCGGAGCCTCGAATCATCATCACCGAAAAATAGTAAAAAGCCAACGACCAATTATCTGGCCCGGAAAATCCCAAAATCTACTACATATAGGGACAACGTGGAAGAAAAACACCACGATTCAGCTGGCTCATTCTACTGTAAGACAACTCCAAACAACTTTACGTTCCAAAATGGAGTCATCTTAAACCAGAAACCATGCTGGACATTTATTTGCAAAGTAAGCGTCATGTGGGCCATATAGAAAATAATCTTCAGCGTTGAGGCTCATTTCTACATCAATTGGCACAAACAAGCAAAATTATCGTTTTTTCGACTGAGGCATTACCATTCTGAAAAAATTCACTGATTCGTGTGATTTACATCTCGGAGTAAAAAATCATTGGTGGTTGGCTTATACTTTTTCTAAATTAAAAAGGATTTCTGGCATAGAAAATATCAAAGCCCTTCTAAAGTTTCCTTCAAAAAAAGAATAGATAATCCTTAAAAAAAATTTATTATTATCTCAAAAGGCATTTTCAAGCAAGAACTCACTTATTCGCATTAAAACATTAAAATAATCTCTTTCCTCATTGTACGAAAGACTTACGATTTTATCACATTGCTTGTCATATCACAATTATGAAATCTTTTCGCCTAACAGCAAACCAGTCCATTTTTAATCCTTTACTTTAAACTTACTATACATACAAATATTGGATTCCATGTTTTATTCAACTGAATTTCAGATAATACTAAATTCTCCATCTGTCACTTATTCATTATTTAAGTAAAATATTTATAAGCCCCAAATTGTATAAAAAAATTAACTTTTCTCAGTTTTTGTTATCAATCCAACGTTATATACTCGCAGAAGAAATACAGTAAAGATTTAAAAAACATACAAAAAACGAATAAAGGATAAAAAGTTCAGATTCCTAAAGAAAATACAAACAAAAAAAAGGAAGTAAACGTATTCATTTTTTATGAGTAGTTAAACATTTTCATTGCACGCAATTGAATTTTGTAAAGTCGAGTTTGGGTCTTCCGGGGGTTTGTCGAAAGGAGTCAGTTGAAGCCAGCCGGCCTCTCCAAAAAAAACAGACAAGAGATATCACCGTCATTGGTAGTATAGTTTTTACATAGGGAAATGCGAGGAAAGTTCAACATATAGGTAATAAGGGTAAGTTATGGAATCGTAAAAATATATGAAATATGATAATTAGTAGGCCCTAGCGTTCATAGTTGATTATAGGAAAGACGTAACATTCTAGAGATACATAATATAAGTTCAAGTTGCCCTGATATCGCAGTTGGCAGAAGTTTTTTTATGCAGAACTACATATATCAAATTTTATGATTTGAAATGAGGTGGTTGTTTTTGAGTGTACAAACAAAATGGCAAAACGACTTTAAGCGCGGTTTGCATCAGCAGCCGTTTTGAAAAAAACATTTTAGCAAATATCTCGAGAATGGCTTATCGTAAACAAATTTTTTTTTTCATGACAAGAGAATATATCGCACGCTTAGAATGAAATTGACCTAACTCAAAATTTTGTAACTTCTGATTTTTCAATAAACTGACCTTAAAAAGCGAAATGAACTCTAAAACCAGGTGGTAAAAAAGATGCCAAATTTTTTAGTTAGGTCACTTTCATTCTAAAGGTGCGATATTCCACACCTGCCAATAATCTGGTTGAGAGTTGTAGGTCACTAGGAACTGGTTGTACACGTACGAGCTGGCGTGCCACGAAATTTATTTTTATTTCCAACATCCTTTTTGAAGTGTAAACATCTATACTGGCGGTAGGGTGAAAGAAAACGTTACGTATCTTGTGATCGTGATTGTGATTCTGTGATTGTGATTCACGTTACGTTACGTATGTTTACACACTTTAACCGTGATTCCCGGCTCTCACACTTTTTTATTAAATTCAATCATCTTTCTCCTTGCTTTAAAAGATGTATACTTACTTTCAGAGTTTACACGCCTAAAAGTATACTTTATTTTAGTTTTTCTCTAGAAGCTACAATAAAATTGTAGAACATAAGATTTATCAGCCCAATTCTAAAAATTCCCAGAAAAAAAAAGTCCTTGGGAGACGTGTTTCCTCGGGAGTAGAATACTCCTATTCCTATTTCCCCGTTACAATATTTTTCCGTTCAAAAGCGAGAATGAAAGTTCTGAATGTTTAAAACAGTTGTTTTGCATTCTTCGAAATATAAATAAAACTGTAGAAAAAAATAATATATGTAATTAATTCGGTAAATTTTTATATAAAGACAGAATTTTCGCAAGCAAGGCTGATTCATATTATCCCCACAAACAAAAACAATAGTTTTGATTTTCTCAAACTTTATCAAAAATGGCGATTGGAGCTGCGTTGTATTCAATATTTTGACAACTATTTCTACTGTAGCTCCGTCTCCACTGTGTTCAGGCACTAACTTGTGACTCAAACGTCGTTTAGAAAATAAATTCATTACAAAACTTTAAAAAATTTTGTGTTCTACAATTTTATTCTAGGGTATTTTTTCATAACAAGTTATACCCATTAGGGAGATATAAGGTAATAAGTGAAAAAAGAATACTTTAAGGCGCATTATGAAATTATAAATTCTGTAAGAAAAAGTTTTATTAAAAGAAGAAAGCTATGTAAATGAATTTTCTCTACAAAATGTTTTTAAAAATTGTGTGCACGGTGAACTTCTCTTGCGATATTGAATAAAAAGGGTTTTTCAAAATGGCGCCTGAAGCGCAACACTTACAGCTGCCCCATTTTTTAGAATAATATTATTATAGCTTTCCAATGAAAAACTGTTGCCAGGCGAAGAAAAGAAGAAAAAGTAGAACAAAAAATATATTTAAGTCTGTGCAAAGAGCTTTAAAGCAGGTAAGGAGAAAATTTCTATAGACTGTAGAGAGACTATCATTTAGCCTCTTTGATCGTTTGGTTAGGTATCAGCCAAGAAGAAGGTCAATTTTTTCAAGCAGGGGATCACAGCAAGGCCTAAGAACTATTCAAGAAGTAATTTTGGAAAAAGTCGTGAAGCCCTTAAATGAAAGTCTTCAAGTTTCAAGCCTTCCGTAAAATGGGTGAGCTACGAAATTTCGGAAATTAAAATTTCACTTTCTTAATCTCGCAATTCGAAATTTAGCATTACAATATCTCCCAATTACAAAGTCCAAATTTTCATAATTTCGAGAATTTAATTAGCAATACATAAAAAATTTCGGTTGATATATTTGCAAAATGTAAATGCGAGATTAATAAAACTGCAATTTTATAATTGCGAAATTATGAAAAGCAGTTTTATTATAATTTGCGAGATTTCATTTTTCCAGATTTCAAAAACAAAACATTGCGAAATTTTCTTATTCGACTTTTTTATTTTCCGAAATATCGTAAAGTTTCTCCTAAAATACCATAACTTATATGATGAGCAAGTATCTTCGACCCGTTCGTGTATTGTTTTTTTTTTTTCTTTTTTTGGTTTGCTTGCATGTCTGAATTCAATGTTTTCCCGATTTTATGTTTTGAAAGAGTAGTTATCGTTTTTCAACTTGGGTGGAAATTAAGTCACGATTTATATCGCTCCGTCTTCTCTTTGGGTGATGGTGATGTTCAAGGACGTAGGCAGGTGAATATTTTAAAGGGGTTATATATTAAAACTTAGTTCGTATATTATAGTATCATGTGAGTGGTGCATACAAAATTTTGAAAAAAAAAAACATTATTACACCTAACACATCTCTCACTCACGAGCAAGAGCAGTTTTGAGAAACTCGTGGATAATTAGTTTTTCCAAAACAACAGTTTTGTTAGCGAGCATTAAGCCCGCATCACACGACGCTTGTTTTGCTGCTAGAAATGCTTGCTGGCTTTCGTGCTGGTTTTGTTGCATTGTGTGGTGCTGGATGTTTTGCTGGTTTGAATTCTTTGGCTTCACTCGATAATTGTTTTGGAGCTGGATTCGCTGATGGTTTTTTAAAATTTCTTGCGAATTTGGACAAATTTTCACAATATTTATCTACACAAATTTTCACAAAAAATGCATACATCTGATAGAACTAAATATACTAATTAATGAAATCACATTTAATTTTGTTTAAGTTAAAAAAACTATTAGAAAATAAATAAAAACGAAAGAGAAAAAATGACATTTGAAAATATAGATGTACCTATTGACGTCTGCTAAAATCCAGCAGCAAAACAAGCAAGAAAAATAGCACCGGTTCTAACTTTGAAATCTAGCAGCGCTTCTATCAAGAGAGCCAGCAGTGACGCCATTTTCCAGCTCAATAGCCAGCACGAAAGCCAGCAAGCATTTCTAGCAGGAAAACAAGCGTCGTATGATGCGGGCTTTATGGACGAGCTCATGGAGTGAGCTTTTATAAATCGATCACTCGTGATTGTGAGTAAAAAATAAAATCCTTACAGCTAATAACTTCATGAGCGTGATCTTCTTATAAGTTCTCATTCGATATTACAGCTCATGAGTGAGCCTTTCCGTACTCTGATTAATACGCAATTAAAAATAAAAATTCAAAAATTAAAATCAGCATATTCTTAAAAAATCGAATTTTCAAAAAAATTATTTTTAATGTTTTTATTTTAATTACAAAAATTGTGAATTTTAATTTTAAAAGTTGTGAATTTGTATTTTAAAATTCACATTCAATGAGTACACATTGCTTATGAAGTGGTATGACTTTACATGAATTTCTTAGTAAAATTCGAGAAGAAAGATTGTCATCAGATTATCTCACCCCTTTCTGGCTACGGCTTTGACATTGGCCTCTTAGCCTTGGCTTCTTGATTATATAATATATCTGTTTCTTTTTCGTGAGAATGTTTTTAGATGGCTAAAGTTTTGTTGTCCAAGTGTCTGTCTTCTTGTATATATATGGATGTATACAGAAGGTACATATATCCATTAGGAAGTTGTATCTGTATATATATCTATGTATGTAGTCACCCGGTGCTCTTAAATGGGAATTAGATATCAAAATTATGGCTTGCCGGTCTAGTTAATTGCTATTGTGAGTGGGAGTTGGATGGAGTTCGAATTGAAGTTAAAGCTAGGGACACAAAAGTTATTATAATCTTCCAGAAATTGACCCAATCACAGTAATTGTTCGTTCCCCACAAAAGACTCTTCTCTCATCTTTGCGCTGATATCGTATAGGAAGGTACCTATCCTACTTTCTGTATCTTAAGGATATAAACAGCATGTATACAATAAGACAACGACGAAGACGATGAACGACCACCACTGGACAACCAACAACGGACGGACGTCTATATCTTGTGGCAGAGAAAGAGGAGATAAATTACAACACACTGGCAATGGCAACACACAGGGAATACAAATAAAATCATTATCCCTGAATGAGCTCCATGATGGAACGACGAACAACGAACGAGCAACCAGCAACCACCAGCAGCAGCGGTTTTGTTCGAGGTTAGATGACTTTTGTTAGGTTCAACAAGATGGTGAGGTTCAATGGGGATACAAGAAGGTTTTTGTTTTATTTTTTTTTCTGTGTTGTTCTTCTTCATTTCTTCATGAGCTCATGAATCTTTGAATTTTTTATTTCTTTAATCTAACTAACCAACCAATTGCTATTATATGGATTTTTGTTTATCAGGTTAATATTAGGATGGCTGCACACACACAGCACACTTTGTGGCAAGTTTTATCTAAAATTATTTATAATTGTTATATTTTTGTAATATTATTAAAGTTTGAGGAAAAAATTACTTAACTAAGCAAATAGGACAGAATTGTGTGAACAAGGCCTGAGTTGACACTTCTCGTAATTGCAAAATTCAAGACGTCTAGTTTTCTACAATATGTAACGAAGGTTAGAACTCCTAATACATCAAAACTGACATAATTAACAACTTTTGGTTGTTCTACCCGGATAATGAAAATTGTTTCTAGAATGTAAAAGACACTTTTCTTCCCTATAGGAGTAAAGGTCTCTAAAACATCTTTTCCTATAAAAAAAAGGTAGTGCAAAATTATGGTACTGCAAGATTAACATCTCAGGGCTGAGTAGGTACAGTAAGTTTTGGACCTGTGCAAATAAAAGACCGAAACTTGCAAGGCTTTACTACTTTTTTTTTGAAAATTCACTTGGAAGAAATCAGATATCAGGCATTTGGTGTTGGACTGATTATTTCCCAGAACCTCTTAGGTAACCAATCATCATTGTACATTGTTACGCTCCAAATCAGCTCTTTTTTGATGATGAGAAGGAAGCGTATTATATTTTATAACTGGTTGAAGACAATACGTAATGACAATTAAATACTCTGACATGTTATGTGAAAATATAGTATTAGTAATGTCAAAACATCAGTTGGTTTGTCCACTCTACAACAGCAACTACCTTTTAAACGAAGGCGGATCGTGTTTGATCAGAATATTTGCCACTTCTCAATTGAGTTACGACTGACCAACTGCCAAATTAATTACTTCGTGATCAACTGGTTTGAAAGAAGTCAATATAAACATATGTAATATGTCAATATGAGATTGGACGTTCAAAACAGAAAAAATGCATGGATCGGAATTGCCTTGGAAAACGATCACACGGTATTGAAAGCTCTGGTTATCGAAAGAAACCAGGGAATTGCCTTGGAAAACGATCACACGGCATTGGAAGCTCTGGTTATCGGAAGAAACCTCTCTAAAGCGTAAGTTCAATACCGATTAATGGTGTCACAATTAGTTCCCGCGAAAATACGCCACAAATTTTTTCATACAAAATTCTGGTCTTATTTCCTAAAAGAAAAAATTGACTCACCACTATTATGGTTGTCAAATATCAATTAGTAGTTGATAAACATTGAAATTTTGGTACAATAAAAATCAATTTATTAAAAATTTGATCAACTATTCTGTGATAATTATCAATTTTCTTGTAATTCACAAAGTTCTGCACCATTTTATCGATTTTGAAAATTTATCAGCTATTAATTGAAAATTGAAGGCCGTGATAGGGATGTATACAATTCTAACAGTCTTTACAGAATTCTTGGAATTTTTTTCTGAAAAGTTTTCTAGCGTATTGAGAAATGGAAAAGGCACTGAAAACTTATTTGGAAAAAAATCTACGAACTAAATTTTTGGTGTTTTTTTTGTGTTAAAAAATAAGCGTCAAAAAACCCTATTTTCTTCGGAATGATTTTAGGAACGACTGACTTCTCTCTTAGCTCCTTCTCGTGGGTGGCCCATTTTGCAGATTCAAATGATCTTAACTCGCTTCTCGGGTCTTCTGTTCCGCTCGGAGCTCACCAAACTCTGTTGTTCCGCTTAGAGTGTATTTATTTTTCTGTCACCAGGCAGGCGCCTATGTCAACTGTTTTCTTGATAAAAAGTTCTCTAAGCTGATCAATGGAGTTGCATGAATGGGAGGTACCCAGAAGGTAGTTCAAATCCTTTCAACCAGCAAAGTGAGCAACCCTATGAAAGAAGCTAAAAGAATATTCGGTCGGTCGCAAAATCTTCTCGAAGAAAATTGGGCAGTAAAATAATGACTGATTACAAATATAATAACAGCTCAAAATTCACATCACAGCTACCCATACATCAAGGGGATGTGATCTTGAATCCACGTTCGGCCGTGATGCATGAGACGTAATATAAGCTTAATTACATCAACGAATGAATTCAGAAGTATAAAAAGAAGCAAATTGGTGTAAAAGTAGGCCTATCACCAAGGACCTCAAAGGTTTTGAATAATGCCTTGTTGCGTCCATTTGACATCAGTGAAATGCACTTAACGTCCAATTACTCAATTTTTGTAACAAAAGCCTGATTTCGCACACTTACTTCCAGTAAAGAAGAACATTTTAATATCAAAGAACTTAAGGAAAGACCCCACGAATGAGTCAGCAGTCAATTCATTTGGCCTGTCTTGAATGAGGAAGAGTATATCCCACATAAATTAAAATTGTTTTGCTATTATCTATGTAATCAAAACACAAAGGGTTTAAATGTCCTGGTTTGCATAGAGGAAAGTTTACAGGAGAGTTAAAAGTCCAAAGTGGGGCTAGACAAGGCTGTATACTGTCACCAATACTTTTTTTGTCTTGTGATGAAAGTGATGTAGCTACTGCACTCAGTTCTGACCACTGGATATGGAGCATTTTAATATGAATCTATCTATCAAAATACCAAAATACAACATTTACAACTGAGCAAACTAAATAACTATATCTGTAACGTAAAATTAAAAGTAACGGGTGATTTTTTAAGAGGTTTAGAACTTTTTTTTAAAAAAAAAACACAAAAAATTCGAAAAAATGAATGAAATATTTATTTGAATCGATAGTTTGAACCTTGCAATTTAATGTTTAAAGATAATTTCGTGCAAATGTTGACCGCGGCTGCGTCTCAGGTAGCCCATCCGCTGAGTCCAATTTTGGCATACTCTTTCACACATA
Organism: Epistrophe grossulariae; assembly: GCA_929447395.1. Classification (NCBI taxonomy): domain Eukaryota; kingdom Metazoa; phylum Arthropoda; class Insecta; order Diptera; family Syrphidae; genus Epistrophe; species Epistrophe grossulariae. The sequence goes on along the minus strand of OV839567.1, from coordinate 17,589,850 downwards.
TCGGCCGGTATCTCACGAATGAATGCATGGATGTTGGCTTCCAGTGCGTCAATCGAAGCGGGCTTGTCCCTATAGACATTAGCCTTGACATACCCCCACAAAAAATAGTCTAATGGTGTCCAATCGCACGATCTAGGCGGCCAATTGACCGGCCCGAAACGTGAAATTAACTGTTCATCAAACTCGCCTCGCAATTGCGCCATTGTTTCGCGTGCTGTGTGGCATGTGGCACCGTCTTGTTGAAACCACATATCATGCAAGTCAAGAACTTCCATTTCGGGCAAAAAAAAGTTTGTTATCATCGCTCGGTAGCGTTCACCATTGACAGTAACGCTGCGATTCGCATCATCTTTGAAGAAATATGGCCCAATAATGCCGCCGGCCCATAAACCGCACCAAACAGTGGCTTTTTCGGGATGCATTGGTAGCTGTTGCAATGCTTCTGGCTGATCTTCACTCCAATTGCGGCAATTGTGCTTATTTACGTACCCATTCAACCAAAAATGAGCCTCATCGCTGAACACAATTTTTCGATAAAAAAGCATTTCGAACCGAGCACGAATTTTGATAGTAAAATTCAATAATTTGCAAGCGTTGTTCATTTGTAAGACGATCCATGGTTAAATTGCAAACCAAACTGAAGCTGTTTGACAGTGACACAAGGTACTAAACACACGTCAGCTGTCAAAACCAGTGTTGCCAAAACCAAACCAGCTAAAAAATCACCCGTTATAAAGTTACCCTAATATCTCACATTATAGACGCATCAAGTGAAAAAGACGGAAGAGACACTCCAACGTATATAATAAATATTTCGTGTGAACGTCATAAAAACATAAAAGCATTACACTATTTTTCATGACAGAGTATGTATGTATATATTTGTTATAGTTGTTGGTGATTTTAAATCAGGAAAAGGTAAAATATATTCTCAAATAAGAATATAAGAAGATTCTAGCCAACTCAACCTTCTGCAGTCCAAAAGTAACATTTTTTTAATATTTCAAAAGAAAATTCCGAAGAACCTCTTAGAACCATGAAATAAAAAGATTGGATACGGGCGTCGCGTCGGGCAGGTAAAATAATGTATATATGTATGAAGGTACCTCTGTCGTCTACCTCTATACCTAACCGATACATTCAATAATATCAAAACTATGCTAAGAGAAGAGGTATATATAATTTGATTGATGTTATGAGAGGCGTGCTGACTTTGTAAACCTCTAGGAGCAACACATACAAAAAAAAAATATACAAAGGATGAATCGGTAAAGTCGCACGTAAGTGTTTTTAAAAATTAATATGTGCATTAAAAGAAGATAACAAAAATAAATGTGAATTTTCGTGTAATGTATTCAAAACTTCAGAAATTGAAATATCTATGTATAGCTATATGACATTTTCAAAAATAACAAAATATGTACACTTTTTTGTATCATTTGGATAATCCAAATGGCATAAGGATTTTTGTTGGATTCGTATTGAACCAAATTAAGAACCAAGCAGAAAGTTGGAAATTTTGACCGAAAAAGTCACATAATCGTGAAAACCCAAAATTGCATACTTTCAGGTATGAATGGGAATGAGGAAATGGAATCACCAAGAGATGGCGTTACGCTCTTGTAAGTACAAATTATTAGAGCTGGGGCCTATTTCACCAACTTACAAATTTGTATTTACAAGCGAATTTTGACAAAATTTGTTGAAAAATCGATTTATTCTGTTTCACAAAACGTTTGTATTACAAAAGCATATTTGTAATTTACAAAGAGACATTTGTGGGAATATCTTTATTTTCGTTTCTCCAAGACTAATATTTGTTTCTAGTTTACAAGCACAAATTTGTGAAAATTGGGGTATTTTTGTAAGTTTCTGTTTCACCAAATAAAAGAATTTTACAAAATTTGTTGAATTGTAGAAAAAAACTTACAGAAGATAAATCATGTGTAATTTCTTCTACAAATTGTGTTTTCTATATTAAAATTGCTTTTTAAACTTAAAACCGTGTAAATTGTGTGAGTAAAATGTGTTTTGTTTATTAATATCAAGAATTTTGAAAAGCAGAATTTAGTATATAAAAGGTAGACATATTTTTGAAAATGAATACCAATATGTATGTGAAAAGGAAACATTTTTGACTTGCTCGCGAATTAATTATAAATAGATCATATGAACCTTTTTTTGAAGTTTCTAACAACTTTACACTTTGTTTTGCATATTTAATTGTATTGCCTTTTTCATTTTACACATACGACTCTCACAAATTTGTGAGAATAAATGTTAGTTTACAAATCTTGCATATAATTGGTGAAACGCATATTTTTTTATTACTACTGCGACTATATATTTTGTACAACTTTTTTCATTTTTGTTACAAACTTGTTGCAAATATGTATGTAATTTATGAAACAGAAATTCTGTTTATAAATTCTTAAATGTAGTTTACAATTAATAAAATTTTGTATTTGTAAATTGTATTTGGTGAAATAGGCCCCTGGCCAAAAAAAATTAAAATAATTGTAAAGTGTTATTTGAAGCCACTGTAAATTTTATTTTCACTTTTTAAAATTTTAAAATTGATGAAAAATTCGGCTCCGCGAAATAAGGCCCCGGGAATCAAGGCCTCAAAGAAAAAATGAAATAAGGCACCAGAACTATGCGTACAAAACAATAACAACGAAAATTCTCAAATTTTAGGGGTGTAATTTCATTTCTTGGGGATTTATTTAATTTTTTTTTTGGGGCCATATTTCATAATGAAATATGACCGCTATAAAATTTTGGGGTTTTATTTCATTTCATTTAGAAAAACATTTTGGAGCCTTATTTCATTTTGCTAAAACAAAAAATATTTTAAAAAAAAAATCCGCTAATCGAGGACTCGGAGCTTGCTTATATCGCTTATTGTGTACCCAGCAATTATATTTCAAATTCAAACAGAATCTTTGTTGAAGGGCAGGCAAGCTACAAGTTAAAGGATACAAGTACAGTAAAACCCGCTTAAGAGAAAACCACTTAAGAAAAACCCGCTTAAAAGAAAACCACTTAAGAAAAACCCGCTTAAGAGAAAACCCCGCTTATCTGAAACATTTTTTTTATTCCCGAGTATTTGTCGACCAATTACCTTTATAACACTCCGCTTAAGCGAAACTCGCATAAGTGAAAAACCCGGATATATGAAAAATATTTTCAGTTAAATTTAATATTTTTCACTAAAAAAAACTCTCTTAAGTGAAAAAAAATTAAATGCCAGATCAAAAAATTTGCTGAACGCTTTAACTTCTTTTTATTTTTCACCTCTACCAAATTCTTATCACGAAAATGACATTTGAATTTCTGATATGTCATAACCTTTTTTAAAATTCTTAAATCTGCTTAGGTGCAATTTTTTTTCACTTATCCGGACTCGGCTCGATTAGGTGACAGAAAGACTGTGACATTTTGCAGTTTCTCTTAAGCGGGTTTTACTGTACACAAATTGTACAAGTTACTATGGAAGTATTTGTTTGACGGTGTGGGGTATTATTTCATTTTCGAAAATATAATTTAATATGAAAAAAAAAAAACGAATTGGGGTTTTATTTCATTAATTTTTAGGTCTTTTTTTAGTTGAGGCCTTATTGCATGAGGCATAATTTCATAATGAAAAACAGCCCCAATTTTTTTCTTTGGGGCCTTATTTCGCGGAGCCAAAAAATCTGTGCGAAAATGGGCGGACCAGCTAGTTATTTATGATTTTTTAAGTTTTTTTTTCGAAGTCGTTTTAGTATGTTATGTATAACCTTATTGATAAAATTTAAACTTTTACTTTTAGAATTTACTATTCATTATATATATTATAATTTATATCGGCCACTCAGTGAGCGACAAAATTCGGAGAGACAAAAAAAAATATTTAAACATACGAGCAAATATTTTTAAATGACCAATTCTTTGGATGTTAAATGAGATTTTGTATAATTTCGGCCACGTAGCCATTGAGTGACAAACGAAGAGTGGTATAGATTGGCAAAGTAATATATGTCCAGAGCAATTAGTATAATGTTTCCAAACGTTTCTTATGGCCATATTATTCACTTTCGATTTTTAATTGGATTTAAGAGAATTTTAAATCCAACCATTAAATTCAAAAATTTAAATTTATGTCCATATTATTCACAACAACAATTTAGTGAATTTAAATTCTCTTAAATTCTGATGTAAAATGCTTTAATCCAAAATGTCAATTTTGTGAAATATCAAATATATATGCAATGAAAACTAAAAAATCTTTAAAAAAGAGCGTTGAATAAAAACATAAACACCAGAAAAAAAGAAGTTAATAATACGACGCACGTTGTGTTTTAATCTGGATTTAAGATATAATGTATACAAATTCAATGTAAATACATCCGGATTTAAGTTTCAATCGGGGTTCATCGAGTGAATAATATGGGTGTTAAATTGGCCTAAGTAAAGCAATTTTAAATCCAATTGGATTTATCGACATTCGATAAAAAAAATTAAATAAAGTTTGGAATTAAGGAGTGAATGTTATGAAATTAAATTAAATTATTGGATTTTAATATATTTACATATGAATAAAAGCTTAAATCTGAACTAATCGAGCGAATAATATGGGCGTTAGCAACGAAAATTTCACAATTATAGCTGTTCAAGGGTATTTTCGGTCAAAAAATGGCCAGATGTCACTTAAACATGTCGCCCTGCCACTCAGTAGATTTGCCACTCAGTCGCTCTCTTGCTTGTTGCGCAATCCATGGCCGAGCCTTTAGACTTTAACAGGCGTATTTATTAGATCGTTTACTTGTGAGACAGTGTCTAGATAGTTCATAATAGTTGAAAATAGTTGATTAAATAAAATATCACATTAGCCAAGTTTTAAACAACCGAGTCCTTTGTCTAAGTTAGATAGCTCTTAAAATTTCAAATAAAAATGTATAACTTGGACGGTTATCCAAAGTAAAATAACGTTTATAAATACTGCGGTAAATAAATTAAAATTTGAATGAACCCACTTAAAATTAAGATCGATTTTTTTTTTACGAATGCATATACCTGACCTTTAATGCTATAATAAAGTCCATTTCAATAATTACCTGTATAGTAATTTATTTTTCGTTGCTGTAAGACACCAATATCATATATGATAAATGATGTACCTATAATTCTTCACGGAGCATGTTAAAGACCATAAGCTCGACAAAGAATTCATACGTCATACGTTCCATCATATGATGGAAGACTTATATATATAAAATCTAGATATTCTTTGATGAATATTAGATTAAAATTCTATAAGAGGATTACAAAATTGACCTTCAGATTTTAACTCAGTTTTAATAAGTTCTCATTTAAAGATTAAGTTTCATTTTTGTCTTCTTTAACACTTTCCAACAGAAGCTTCTTAAATACCTATATAATTTATAGCTGCCAAGACCTCAAAAAAAACCAATTTTATAAAACATAAAGTTGAATCAGGCTTTTGGAAATAGTTTTTATACCTACTTTTCTATTGTAAAGGTTATAGAATTCGAATTATGCAAATTTAAGCAAAGAATTTCAAAGACTTCTCTCGATGAATCACACGTACATAACTAATCTAAAGGCAATGCTCGCTTCTCAGTTATTTAAGGTCATTAGCTCAATTTTATTATTTTTCCACTAAATCATTGCAGAGATGTACCTATTTGAACTTTTGTACCACATTTTAATTGTTTTCAATTTCATCTTAATTGAAATGAGTGAAACTAATTATTTGGTCAAAAGATGATTTAATTGTCCTATACATATATTTGATGATATCTATAAACATAAAGAAAATTTAATAAATGTGTGGTTGACTAATCCATATTATCTATCATATCTATCTTTATCTATATTTATTGCATATATTCAATTAAGTTTCTTTGAATGAATGAATCATTATACAAAAATTCAAATTTCGCGCTTGGATGATTAGTCATGCAAATGGCGTCTATCTTAACTGTCAATGCCAATGACCACACCACACCAGCTCTCACAATTTTTCAACACCGCAAAATTATGGCTGGTTCGGCTGGGCCCATTGGGTCTGGGGCATAAAATAATATATGTAGATGACAGAAAAACAAATGGTATAGGTATAGCTATATACTTTTGCAAGGTTTTATTTAGCTTGAAGCACCCGCTATATCGAGATCATCCAGAGATCGAATCTTTAACGTTGGCTGGGGTAATGTGATCATAGCCACTGTCTACACTGAATCATTGGACAAAAAATATTAAAAAAAATCACACAGAAAAGTTAAAATATCAATCCATGGGCGTAATCAGAAAAATTATGGTCCAAAAAAAAAGGTTTATTTTCTTTTCGAATAAGTCTAAATTTAAATATTTGCATCGGAAACCATCATTCGAGTTTTAATCACCCCTCAGTTGCAATAGTAGATTGTCAATAATTGATAGTTGATAATTATTGAAAATTGCTATTTAACAACCAAATTGATAAATGTATTGATCATCGAGAATGGCACAGACCTGAATTACAACAAAATTGACAAATATCACGGAATACTTTATCAGTTTTTTAATAAATTAAGTAGGCATAAATTAGAGCTCCAGATTTTAAGCGTGTAACTTATTACAGTGTATTCGTCTCACGTGTACATGTGTAGTAAAAAATTCAAAACTTTTAATTTCTAAATATACGTTTAAAAAAAAATACACGAGTAATTATAAAAGCGTCCCTTTTTTGTAAGTGACCGAGGCGATTTTAAAATATTGGCACAGTGTAAAAGAACGATTTTACGGTATTACTTGATATTATGTCAGACGAAGAATAAAATATTTTCGAAAAAATTATTTACGTCATTGCATCTATATTTCAACGACTTTTGAATCATAAAACATCATAAGTGAGATTTAAAAGTCATTACACGTGTACTGGCTAAATACACGTGTAATAATAAATACACATGTAAATACAAACACACCTATCCATACACGAATAATTTAATTATACGTGACATACGGGTACACGTGTACACGTGCAATCGGGGGCTCTGATAGAAATGTCGTAAATTTCAATATTTATTCACTATCGACTCATAATTGAAAATCGTAAAAGGGGTGAAAAAAAATTTACAAATTTTACAAATTTTTTTTTCCCAATTAACTAAAGAAAATTAACAGACTGGTAATAAACCTCATGTTCCTCCCAACGGCTACGGTTCTGATTTTGAGGAATCACTTCAAAACTCAAAGTCAAGCCCCTCTCTCTCTGAGTCACATCTTCTGTGGTAGACTGAAGACGACTCCATACTTCGATGGAC